>CM056577.1:94173468-95512218 GCA_029721435.1 Gymnothorax reevesii | reverse complement strand
TGTTATTATTGTGCTCAGGCTGTCAAATTGTTCAGGCCTGTGCTGACACAAGAGCAGCATTCAGGCTTTGCCTGAGACTGATAAGGAACATACTGGTCAGAATTTTTGAGGTCAAGGGCAGGATGCCTCCCCATCCTGGGTAGAATAAGTCTTTTTTCTTCTTCTTTACTCCTGAGACACACGGGTGTTACATAATAATCGCAGTTGTCTCCCCCCCCTCATCTTCTTTCTTTATTTCAGACTGAGATCATGAAGGCAGGTCTGGAGGTGGCTATGAGTTAATTGGAGGATTAAGGGTGAACTAAACAGAAATACATATATGTACTGTATACATAATTGAAGTACTAAGTAATAGCCCCTCCTGCTTTATCACTCAATATTTAAGGTCTTAGCTACAGACAGAGATGAAATCCTTAAATCACCAGGGAAAGAAGACAGACAGAATAAGCACGGCAAGCAGTCAGGAAACAGAAGAAAAAGGCAGTGCCCAGGTGGGAATCCACTGGGAGAAACCTGCAGTTTTTATGACATTCAAAGCCTCTGTACTCCATTCCATTCATATTATAACAACAATGAACATGTGCTCTGTGTAATTTGCCCTCAGTGTTTAGCGTACAAGTATGTAAAAACATATCAGTCCATTTCATGAATTCAAATTTCGACGTCAAATGCACACACACTCAGAAACAAGACATTTGCATGACCTACGACCAACGTATATGAAAATGTAAAACTCCTTTACAATTTCCCCTAAATCAGCAGTTCTTTGACGGAGGAGAAAGAAACTGAGTGTAATTTAAAGCTACAGAAAACAATGAAAGGTTTCTGGGACTGAACCGACTGCCATTGTGACATACAAAGCAATATTAGAGAGACTTGGGCCATTTTTATGTATTGGAATGCCTCGTTTACGCTGTCTCTCAGCTTACTGTTACCGTACTTGTAGTGCCCCCTGGTGGAACAAGGCTATTCATAACTCCATCACATTGGCCTTGTGTTCATTCTGCAGGAAACATTTGATCAAAAAGGTATTCTCAAAATTCAAGAACGGAACATCTTCATCACTGAGCAATTTATCTGTATTTGGGAAATTGGCACATTAAAAAGAAAGCTAGAGAACCCTTGAGTTTTTCAGACTGTTCTGAGTCAGTTAACTGTAAATTTAATTTTTTTTAATCAGCATTGATCCACTTTTGTTGGATTATGAAAGGTTTGATTTTGAGGGATTAGGCATCATTTAATTAAAAATTGTTAAATTAGTAACTGTTTTATCAGTTGAAAGGGAAGTGACTCTGCTGACCTGGGCTCATGTCTGCCACACTAAGTGCGAATGTGTGTGCCTCTTATTCATGCGAGACAGAAAAATATACCGTGATTTGGAGATCTGTCACCACTTGATAAAAATCCCTGGTCCTTCGTTATATACGTAAAGCTCAGGCAGTAGAAATACACAGTTGTCAAGTGTTTTCAGCAAAACAGAGGACAAGCAGCCAATGTGATATGAGACTGAGCAGGAAAACTACATCAATACATTTCAGCCTTGGCACTCACTGTGAAAATGCATTGGTGTGATATAATAGTGGAATTTCCATTACTAAATGTCTGCGGCTCCATGATACCACATCGGTGGCCCCACGTTGGCATGGCGATGAAACTGTGAGCTCAGAAATCACGCAGCAGTAGCTACAACACACAGTTCGACCGAGGACACCCATTTCCCTCGATCAGTGATGTCTCTCAGTGTGCGGTACCTTTTGAGGAATTTATTTGTCACCATATAGCAGTCAGAGCTCAAAATCCAATGAACAGGGTGGAACCAATGGAAGCACTCATTACTGCATGCCATTAATTCAGTCTATTCATCGCAGAAGTCAGACAGCGAGGGGCCAGGGTGATGTTCCACAAAGACAGACATTACTGCCAAAATTTATCTATGCTTCTGCAGTAAGGTTAATGTTTGATGTGATGCGTTAGCCCAAAGTTAAACCCACAGTAATGAGGACGACTGATTTTTGGTATTTTTTTCTTAGACAAATTATATAAACTCTGAAAAAAGCACAACCCATAAAATCAAAACATCCCTGTAAATGCTGTGCAGGCGGCTAGAAAACTATGAAGCGACGCCGACAAATAAATCCACCATTGCGTCTTTATTCGTTCTATCTTTGCCGTATCCTTGTGATATGCAAGATTAGAGGGAAAACTGAAGCAATAAAGGCTAATAGTCTGCTGATGATGATGGAGCGGAGAACATGGGCACTGAAATACGGAAACAAGAAAAATGTTCAGCTGTTGTGCATTAAAGAGAATTATATGATGGTAATTTAATACGATTTAAGTGTCAGCATTAGAGTCTGGACTCAAAGAATTACTGATATAAGGCATAGAATGATACAAATGGAACGTGCAAAGTCTTTTTTGAGTTTTTTATTTGGAAGAAGCTTTTGTTTGGAAGCTATTATTGGCACCATTCATTGCTGTAATACTTTGTGCAACCTCCTTTGGCAAGGATAACAGCATGGAGTTTTTTCCTGTAATTTATGACAAGGTTAAGGCACACATTTGGGGGCATTTTTGAATACATTTTGCATTTATCAACTGCTGTCTTCAACTCAGCCCTCCGGTTTTCGATTTGATTGAGGTCTGGCGATTGAGATGGCCATTGCAGAATGTCACAGAGCCATTTCTGTGACGATCTTGAGTTATGCTTTGGGTCACTGTCCTGTTGGAAAGTCCGCCTACAGCTAAGTTCCCAGCCGTCTGGCAGAGGCAACCAGATTGTCAACCAAAATATCCTGATAGGTAAAGGAATTCATTATGCCATTAATCTTGATCAATGCCTCTGAGACTACTGAAGAGCCCCAAAACATGACTGACCCACCATCATATTTCACCATGGATACAAGGTGTTTCTCTTTGTATGCATCTCTGTTTCATGCCAAACAGGCCAATGTTGTATCTGACCGAAACGTGCAATTTTAACCTCATTTGACCAAAGCACCAGTCACGATTTATTTGAAGTTTGGCAAACTCCAAACGGTTGCCTCTGTCTCATCTGGTCAGAAAAAGCTTTCTTCTGGCAACCTTTCCAAAGAGTTTGTGGCTGTGGAGGAAGCATCTGCTGGTGCTTTTTGAAACCTGGTGACCACAAGATGCCACCAAGGCCTGCAATTCCTTCACAATGATTCTTGGGGATTTTGTCGCTCTTCTCACCATCCCTAATAGTATCCTAGGGGCAAAATTCAGTTATGTCCTCTACGCTTGAGGTTTTCAACAGTTCCATATCTTTGGAATTTTTAATTAATCGCCCTGAAAATACTCAGTGGCATATATTATCACTTGTGAATGTCCTTGTACCCATTACCAGATTTGTGAAGAGGTATGACTCTTTTGAACTGACAGTTGTTCCATTTTCTTCATGGTGCTGGATGACAAAGGATGACTCATTTTTATACCTTAGTGAAACAGGAAGTGATGTAATGGCTCAGTATCATTCCTTAACCCTTAGATTAAACCTCAATAAGTGAAATTTAATGCCAGGTGTAGTTTTGGTAGATGTAACTTGCTGTAATCTTCAAGGGTGCCATTAATTCTGAAACCTTGATTTGGAGGAAATAGATTTTTAAATAAATCAGGAAATGATATTGGTTGGTTCCATTGGTACATTCATATCATAGAGAATTTCTTATATGTTGGTTTTTAGAGTTTCTGGAAGTATTGTTTGAGCATTGCCAGTCCGGGATGCCAGTAATTTTGGAGCCCACTGTACATATATTGGAGGCAGTGTTTTGCACTATCAAAGGAAGTGTGCATTCTCTGATTTTCATGTGATACTGCATGTGCTGCTCATACATAAAGCAGCCCATTTAGTCCTTCAACATATGATACAGCTCAGCTGAACCTGTTCTTGCTTCATGTACTCTGTGCCTAAGGTATCTTGTACACCATTCTTAGATTTTACCTGACACAAGTTAATTTGTTAGTATCTATGGAACAAATACATATGTAAGCTGTATGTTTGATTGATATTTCTCTCATAGTTATCAAAGTCCTATTTTGGCTGAATTATCACAGCCAGTCAAATCTCCCCCCTCCAAATATATCAACCCTGTACTCCACACCCTCTCAAATCACAGCTCTGTCCCATTTCACCTGAGCACGCCATCCTGTGGAAGTCATCACCCCTTTCTTAGGTTGGAAAGAGATTAATGAGTGCTGCCAGGCCAGCCCTACCCTTGGACCCCCCACCCCTGTCAACAGAATGAGAGAAGATTGGAGAAGGTTTCGCCCTCTACTGGAGCAAAAACCTGCTTAAAGTGGACCTAATTTGTGCATCACCTGGCCCTGGTGTTGCTGAAAATAATCCAAATTAATGTGAGTGGTCCCCTGGATCCATGACCAACCCACCTGGCTGTGTACTGTCTGAAACTCAAGCAGAGTAGTTTCAAAACACAGGCCGTAAATCATCAGAGGGTCTTTATAAAACTCATGCCAGTAGACTGACTCCAAAAGCGGTGATCTATCGCACATCAGCTCCTCATAAATGTAACAAACCTGCTTCTGTTGGAAGCCGTCCATGGATGCATCCGCTAGTGAGGTAATGTACAGCATATTCTTCCATACCCTTGGGGTACCGATTGTGAGACGACATATTCCTTTTGATTTGAATAGCTATAATGCCAGGATAATCGCATCTTTTGAAAAACAGACAATTCGTTTTTTAAATTCAAGTACATAAATTTCACCAATGAGAAATATTCCCTGGTATTGAATAAATTCCAAATGATCACACGCGGGCATAATGTGTATATAACCTCAGTTACTTAATACTGTCCTAGACCATGATCTGGATAGTCATTAGGATCACAGTTTGCACTTGAAATAAGATTTTTTATTTTTTTTTACATGACCAAAGGTAACATTATTTTTAGTCACATTTTAAACAGATTTTTTTTTTTACTTTTATTACAAATATTCTTAAAAAATGCTAACTCTGTGGGGCGCTCTGGTGGCTCATCAGTCCAAGTGCGCGTTCCATAAAGGCTGTGTCCTTTCTGCAGCGACCCGGGTTCAAATCCAGCTCAGGTCATTTGCTGCATGTCTTCCCCCCCATTCCTCTCCCCAATCTTCCACTGTATAACTATCAAATAAAGGAAAAATTCCCAAAAAAGCAAACTCTGTACAAAAATAGTCTCATACACATTTCACAAAAAAAGATTTGATTTTAGGCTGATAAAGTGATCCCTTCTAAACTCTTAAATTTACCCGAAAAGACATCCTTCAACATAAAGATACCATAAAGCAAAGAAAAACATACAGCCCAATAGAAAAGGAATTGCAGCCAAGCAATGAAGTGAGGAGTGTCCTGCTCTGCTGCTATAATTTATAACTCAGCTATGTGTCTTCAGGCATTGCACCAAGCATGTGACATTCAATAGCTGTGGCAACCTTTTTTCTACTGTCATTTTTCTCATACTATACATTGGACAAAAGTGAAAATTCTGCGCAAGCCACAAACTCAAAACTCACACATTATCTCTGTAGGTCACTTCTTGATAGTGAGAACAAAACATGATGGAAATGTGCCGTAAATTCCGCCAGTGATCGCCAAGTACTGAGGGTGACGAGGAGGTCATTGCGATGTCATCATGGTGCTCTTAAAAAGTCCATAGGCCGCACCATCATTTTTGTCATGGTCGCTATCATGCTGGGTCCTTTCCAGTAATACCATTTGATCCCATTGTAACGGACCACGTTGGAGCTGCTCCCGTAATAGACGCCATTGAGGTTGGAGGGCCCACAAGCGTCAAACCACCAACCTGTCATGAGGACAGAGAGAAAAGAGAACTCAGAGCTGCCGAAAAAACACTGCAAAAAATGTGCTGCTGTGCCATTCTGTCGACTGTGTTTCAATTTTATGTGGATGTATATAGTGTAGGACTATGTTCTTACTTAGTGTATTTCAACTTAGGTAAGGAAAGCAATATAACAGAGAAGGGACGAGGGCAGAGAAGAAGTCATAGAGGGCAAGCGTTTGTCATTTTCTGAAGTCAGCATTCAAGCTGATCATTTAAAGATAAGCAGGTGCTACCTCCAGATGCCATTTGAGCACACTTGCAGCTGCAGTTGTCGTTGTCTCTATCCTTAGTACTGAACGGGGTGCCAGGAGGGGTCAGACTGCTTGTTCGACCTGCGGAGCCACTAAAGCCTTGAAAGTGTAGGCTGAAAGTCAAGAATGCATTGAGAACTGCTCAAATTAATAAAGTCATGAAATGTTTTGATTACACTCAAGACTATACTCAATTTTAAATTGTTATTAGAGTATTCATGGTAGTGGGAATGGTAGAGAATTGAAACAACATTTTCTGCATTATGGAAGTTATGTCATACATGCTTTAAGCCAAGATAAACATATGTCAATATGCATATTACAAGTACAGAGGAAAATGCATGAGTGAACTGAACTAGACCGAACCAAAAAATAATTATAAGTTAATAATAATTATTTGGGACGTTGTGTCAAACGTGAATAAAAACAGAATGCAATGATCTGCAAATCTCATAAACCCACATTTTATTCACAGTAGAACATACACAACATATCAGATGTTGAAAGTGAGACATTTACCATTTCATGAAAAACATTGGCCCATTTTGAATTTCATAGCAGCAATAGATCACAAAAAAGTTGGGACAGGGCCATGTTTTCCATGTTGCATCCCCTCTTCTTTTTACAACAGTCTGTAAACATCTGGGAAGTGCAGAGACCAATTGCTGGTGTTTTGGAGGAGAGATGTTGTCCCACTCTTGTTTGATGTAGGATTCTAGCTGCTCAATAGTCCTGGGTCTTCTGAGCCAGATTTTTCATTTTCTGATACGCCAAATGTTTCTGTTGGTGGAAAGTCTGTACTGCAGACAGACCATTTTAGCACCCGGACTCATCTACAGTGAAGCCATGCTGTTGTGATGGATGCAGTATGTGGGTTGGCATTTTCTTGCATTGCTGAAATCTACAAGGCCGTCCCTGCAAGAGATGTCGTTGTAAAACCTCAAAATACTTTTCAGCATTGATAATGCCTGTCGAGGTGTGTAAGCTGCCCAAGCCATAGGCACTAATGCAACCCCATACCATCAGAGATGCAGGCTTTTGAACTGTCTGCTGATAACAAGTTGGACGGTCTCTCTCCTCTTTAGTCTGCACGATACGGCCTCTGTGGTTTCCCAAAAGAATTTAAAATTTTGATTAATTTGACCACAGAAGAGTTTTCCATTTTGCCTCAGTCCATTTCAAATGGGCTTTGGTCCACAGAAGACATCAGCATTTCTGAATCGTGTTCACATATGGCTACTCCTTTGCATAGTATAGCTCAGTTTGCATTTGTAGATTGCATGGCAAACTGTGTTCACAGACAATGATGTCTGGAAGTGTTCCTGAGCCCTTGCAGTGAATTCCAGTGCAGAATCATGCCTGTTTTTAATGCAGTGCCGCCTGAGGGCCTGAAGATCACGAGCATCCAATACTGACATTCGGCCTTGTCCCTCCAGATTCTCTGAATAATTTGATGATATCTTGTACTGTGGATGGTGGGATATTCAAAATCTTCGCAATTTTACATTGAGGAACACTTTTCTGAAATTGTCCCACAATTTTTAGACTTTAGATTTGTTTTTTGCAAATTGGTGAGCCTCTGCCCATCTTTACTTCTGAGAGACTCTGTAAAGTCTGAGACCCTCTCTAAAATGCTGTTTTTATACCTAGTCATGTTACTAACCTGTTTCCAATTAACCTAATTAGTTGTAAAATGCTCCTCCAGCTGTTTTTTTTTATTTGAACCTTTTACTTTTTCCAGCCTTTTGTTACCCCTCTACCAACTATTTTGAGATGTGTTGCTGCCATCAAATTCTATATGAGCTAATGTTTTTCATGAAATGGTAAAATGTCTCACTTTCAACATCTGATTTGTTGACTGTGTTCTACTGAGAATAAAATGTGGGTTTATGATATTTTTAAATCATTGCTTTCTGTTTTTATTCACGTTTGAAACAACATCCCAACTTGAATTGGCATTTGTAGTTGAAGAAATGCATTCAACTACAAAATAAATATGCAGAGCGTAGAGGGGGTGAACTGGAAAATGTAACATTACCTTTGCTGAACCAAATATCTGCGTGTGCCCTAAAACCTTTTTTTTCCCTAGAAGCAGAGAGCACTTTGCATTATTGTGATTGTCAAGCCCCATTTTTCCATTTTTATGTTTCAAAATGGCATAGCTGTCACCCATGCGTTTTTTATCTTATCTTAATCAGTGGATCCGCGGGACTGGCAAATGGTCATTTGAGGCTAATTTGCTTTTTTCTTTTTTAGTCTATGCGAAGAGGCCCGGGGATGTGATTCTGTGTGGGTGTTTTGGTGACTTAGTCAGCCACTGTTTGCACAAAAAGGGTTACCTGGAGTTTCTAGCTGCAGTTAAATGGGATTTGTATTTTGTGGAGTAACCTCAATAAACACAGTTGGCACTGAAGAAAACATAATAAATTTTATTTTCATAGTCCGGACAGAATGATCAACTGAAAAACAAAAGGAATCTGATCTCATCCCTGCTTGTACTTTACCCTGTCAGGAATAAAATATTCTATTGTTGGAAAGCTGGATTTGGTGTTTTTTTTTTTTTTTTAACTTGTGCTCCGTTTGGGAAATATTGTGGCAGTCTAAACAGGGCAGTCTCTTTGGATTGAAAGGGTTAAGCTATACCATGTTAATTAACTGTGTTTGTGCACCTCAGACAGTGTCTCATCAACTACATTGAAAAAAGTACAGGTGAGTGTGAGAGAGAGGGGACTGTACTTGCTTGTTATATGCTGATATATTATGCAGTCAATTTAGATTATTAAAAGTAGGGAGTTTCACTGAAAACTGAATATGTTGTTCCCTGCGGGCAGATGGCCCATCCCTCATTTGTATAATCACAGCATTCTGACAACAGCCGCATCCTGCATGATTAAACTGCAATTAAAACTCCATTATAATCAAATTATTCTGTCCTTATTACATTTTATTTTCAGTGGTTCTTGCTCTGCACCTCGGCACTCCCCATAGCGGCTTGGAGTACTTCCATTGTGTTGATGTCTAAACTATCTCTTGCATTTGCTTTCGTGGTTTGCTTGTTTTTGACTTTGCCTCGTTTCTGTTTTTGCAGAGTGTTTCTCCGATTGGGGATGTGGTAGGCCGTGGCAGCGCGTTTGTGTTGACATGGATATGCAGCGTTTTTCTCTAGCGTTTGCTTTTGCAGTTTGGGTGTTTTTGAATTTGCATCATTTCTGTTTGATTGATTGACTTTATTATCCACCAAGGTGGAAATTTGTCTTTGGCTTCTCACAAATATGTACAGATGACAACACACCATTAAAACAAACAGATATACAACACAGGATAAAAAGTGACAGTGCAGAATACAACAGTGGCAGTGGCCTGACCAGCCGCAGTAGGCAGATGACATGCTACATATTACATAACCCCTAACATCAAGGGCAATAACAAGATACACGTGCTTACCAAGTAAAAACTATCACATAAAAACCACATAGGTCCAACCAGACGCAGTCATCGGCATTAAGTGCCAGAACAGCATGAGGAACGAAGGAATTTTTATATATATTCCGGCTGCCCTTTGGCACCCTAAATCTACGGCCAGACAGAAGCAACTGACACTCTGAGTGCATTGGGTGTGAGCCGTCTGCAATAATACCTTTGGCCTTCCTGAGTACAGCCCTGTCAAAAATATTGCAGAGGGGAGTCTGTGGCCTGCCAATCACCTTGCCAGCAATTTTTACAATATTAAAGAGCTTGTTTTTGTTCTTTACAATCAGGTTACCAAACCAAGTAGTAATATTAAATGATAATACACTTTCCACCAGACTCCTCTATGCCATTTCAGGTATGTATTGGCTGACACCAAAGCTCTGAAGCTTCCTGATTAAAAACAATTGCTGGTTGGCTCTCTTAAAAATGCTGTCAGAATTCTCATTAAAAGTTAGGGACCGGTCAATAATTGTGCCTAAGTACTTAAAATGATTAACCTGCTCAACAGGCTAGTTGTTAAGCATGACAGGGAGGATGTTATCACTATCTTGGTTTCGTTAGTAACATGAGCTCTTTTGTTTTGGCCACATTCATTTGCAGGTAGCTGGCCTGACACCAGTCCTGCAGTACAGTGACCTGTCTAAAGTAGGCCTCCTTATCCACAGAGTTGTCTTCCCGATGAAGACCAACCAGAGCCATATCATTGGCGCATTTAAAAAGCTTGACATTATTGCTGTGAACAGACAATTTCACTAGTGTAAATGGAAAACAAAAGTGGTGACAACACACAGCCTTGGGGTGCCCCAGCGTTCAAAACTATCTCATCTGAATAGACCCCGTTCATCAGAACTCTCGGAGGGCAGTCAGTTAAAACGATCCTGATCCAATAAATAAGGCCACCATTTACAGTCATCTTAAAAAGACGTTCTAAAAGAATATCACTTTGCTAAGTATTAAAAGCAGAACTGATATCAATTAAAAGAACACAAGCGTATGATTTTGGTTCCTGTAGATGTCTAGCAAGATGGTCCGCTATAATGATAGTCGCATCTTCTGTCCCCCTGTGCGATTTATATGCAAATTGTAAGGAATCGAGTTGATTCCCAACAGAGGTTTTAAGATGGGAGCTGACAGATCTCTCCATGCACTTTGCCAAGAGAGGCCCCACAGCTCTAAAATCCGATGTTGCTCTGGAGACTTTAGGTACAGCTATTATTGTGGATTTTTTCCATGTATTAGGAAACATACAGCTGTTAAGCAGAATCTGGAACAACTTTGTGACCACCCCTGTAAGCTGGTGAGAACATTCCTTTCTTCTAAGGCAATCCAAACCGGGGGCAGCATTAGGTGTGATATTGGAGAGCCAACCGGCTACTTTTCTCTCAGAAAGCTGAATGGGCTCAAAGCCACCAATCTGATTACAAACATTGTTGCAGCCTGAAATTGAATCCCTCTCATCATACCTTCCATAGTAGATGTTTAGATTATTAACAAGATCACCACAGTCGGCTATATTCACACTTTGCCTTTCCCTTTCCTTACCCATCATAGTGTTTAGCTCCTCCCATGCTTGCTTAGCATTGCCTGAACAAAACCTTTGCTTCACTTCACTTTTTTAAAATCTATTTTTGCTGTAAAAACTCTGCGTCTAAATTCCTTTTCCTTTTCCTTCACCAAATCAATATCACCGTTCAAAAGTGCAGACCTTTTCTTGTTTAAACACATTTGAAGATCCTTTGACAGCCATGGTTTATTATTAGTGAACACCTTTACGGTCTTAGACGTGATGACCACATCCTTGGAGCACGTTTCTTTGGAGATATTTTAACCACTGCAGCGGGTTTGGCCCTGTCGGCAACCATAGACATCACTAGTTTGTGAGCACAAAGTCACGTGATTTTGAGATTTCAAAACACACCATCATGTCCCCTTACTGCAGTGGGTGTTATGAGCAATAGAGTCGGTTTTCAGTCGGTTGTGATTTTGTAAAAAAATTTCATTGCTGGTAATACGTGAATATCATAATAATAGGCAAGGTTTGTTTCATGCAAATTATTGTTTTCTTTGGTCTGTTTATCATTGTGTCTTTTCCTAGGGAATGTTTATTCCGATTTTCATCAAACAGTCAAGCCGACAGACTATAAACTAAGAAATATGGTTGTTATTTGTAAATTTTTTCTTGACTTTGATGTCTTCTTGCTTCAAATTTTTGCGAAAGCTTGATTTATTATATATTTTTCATCAAAGCGCATATTAATGGAATATTTAAACAGAAAAGGGATTGTTTTTTGCAACTTCGCGAAATAATTGATGTTCATAATGCAGACGACACAAAGTTCATGGCATCGTCTGAAGTCCTTGTTATAGGCAGTTATGTGAAGCAGATTTGAGCTGTTGAATGTCATCTGTAGTATTAAACTAGAGCTCTCTGCCAAATATTTTCAGGTATTTTTTGTGACCTTGACCTTTGACCTACGAAGGGGAAATTCAATAGGCCTCTATTCTGGGGCGAGGCCTAGCAATATTTAAATTTTGGTGATAATGAGATCAAAACTGTGTCCATCTGGTTGTCCTCAAACAAACAGACAAACAAACGGCACCGATCATATAACCTCCTGCCACACTTCGTTGGCGGAGGTAATTATTATGTAGTACACTTGCTTTTCACCAGTTACATTTTTCTGTATGATTTTGGGGAGAACATTTCCAGGTTGAGTTGTCATTCATTCATTCAAGAGAAGTAGGGCCATTATTATGCATAAAAGTGTTTGTTTATGTCTTACATGGCATTGTCAGTTAAGAGATGAAAAACAGTTTATTTTTGTCCTGCAGACATCGGGAAAGCGCATTATTTCTCTTGTGTTAAAAAACACAATCTTCTGCCTACCAAAATTATGAAATCAAAGCGGTTGTTAGGGTGGGAGCTATTTAAATTTAATAACGAAAGGACAATATGAAAACAACATTTGTGTAATCTTGTTGAAGTAAATGCATTTGTAAAACACATTAAAAAAAAATATTTTCTTGGCAAATTACGTTCAGTCACACAACAGGCCCATATTTGAAAAACTCGACATATCTGCCATTGAGGTGGTGTTGGAGGCCAACGGTGGTTACTGGTGGTGTAACTAGAGTGTTCAGGTGAACACGTGTCGCCTGCGCGTGACTACCAACTGAAAGTGTGACTACCGAACAGACAGACGGACAGACTGAAGCCGGACAAAGTGATCCCTATGTGCAGCTATGCTTCGCAGGCGACACAAAAATACACATTATTCTCTCCAAAGGCACCCAAGATATAGTCCCACCCGAGCATCCTCTCCTCATCATTGCTACGTGCCTATGCTTCGCAGTGGAAATGCAACGGGACATCTCCGCTCCGTACTCTCTGCAACTACTAAATGTAAAACAGTAACAGCTACACTGTTTTTAGTTTAAGGAATTTAAAATGTCACAAAAAATGTTTAAAACATCACTTTGGAGGGATAAATGCTGATTCACCTGGTAATGCGTTTTATATGAAAATAAGTTGTCAATTTAAACCATATGCAAAAAAGCACTTGTGGTATTTAAACAAAGGGGAGACTGAAGTTAATTAATTTTATTTCCCCCACACAAAGAAAACATACTCATGAATTAAATTACCCCCTTCACCCTCCTCTTCCCATTAGACCCCACCACCATTATTTGCGGGCAGATCTCAAAACAGAAAATGGAATGGGAAAAATACGCGTTTATTTGCATCAGCTCCATAGACCTCAATTCAGACCCAGGAAATTACCATTTGGGCAAAACTCAAACAAAATCTGTGACATGAAAACTGCACAGCGCAGGCTTTATGCATCGACACACTTCCTTCAGCGCAGGGCAGCCCCTTGAGATACAAATGCTTTTGGGTCATTCCATGTGAAATCACCCTAATTTCAGACACCCTCCCAGCTAATATCATGGATTTTGCTGTAAGTTTGCGTTGATTGGTCGGGGCGGGGGGACGGGGGTGGCGGTGTTTGGTACCTCCTGGGATGAAGGGGGTTCATTTCATTGGAAATCTGCTAGATTTTTTGAGCATTTTGGAAGCTACAGAAGAAAAAGTTCCAATGGGCCCAGGCTAATAAAATTTACTGAGTGAGCAGGCACTAATATTCTGTTCATGAAATATTTGTCATTTTGGTTTTGTTTGGTTTAAGTTTTGTGACTGGGGCTCAAAAGTTAGCTAAATTACACGAGTTGCATACACAAGTAAACATTAATACTGACCAATTAACTAATCATCAAACCTAGTGTCTCTAAATGGAGAATAATAAGCAAACCTAAACAGTCGCAATCTAATTGATTAGAAACACATCTGTGACAGCAGGAAATGTTCCTCCACTGACATTACAGTTTTAGTCCCTCCAAATTCTTGTTTTTGATTTATCGGTGAGAGAGAAGTGACAATGATGAGCCCAGCGATTTAACCTATTAAGTCTTCAATTATATAGCTCAATTTTTTTGAGTGTAAAGTGTTCAGTGAACTCTGATGGCTTGAAATTGGTACTAGTGCCATTCATTTTCACTAAAGCTTTTCCAGCCAAAATGGCGTAAACAAAAGGAGTCACGCGACCTCCAGAAATCTATTGGTGCTTGCTTACACAGTAAATTTTATTAGCCTTGGCCCATTGGAACAAAATGGTCCAAATATCTAGCGGATTTTGAATAAAATGACCCCACCTTCATTCAGGGGCGTACCACATGTCCCCCAATCAAATAATGTGATTAAAATTGATACAGTTCTCTTCTGTAAACTTTATTTCCACTCTGTGCAAACTTTTAGCGCAATTCCTGATGTGAACTACAAGGCTCTTGGTGATTTTGTATGGAATAACCTTATTATGTTAGAGCAGGAAACTACAAAACTGGGCAAAGGCGATAAAATGCCATTTGCAACGGATAAAACAGTGCTTAATGTTACCACCACATGCATTCAATTTGCAAAGGCATGAAAATAGACCCCATTTTGTGATTACATCTGTATCGGTCTCTGTGCTTCCATTCTCACTAATGGCAATGTAATAATCTTGAACAAGGTGGATCAAGACTAGGTCAAATCCTAGTTTATGGTTGAACCATGTTTACAGCAATTCATTTTCAAAGAGCAATGGGGAAACTCAAACACTTGACCAACCAATAGTGTGACATACAATAGCAATCCCGAAATAGTTGGGACAAAGTGTAAATTATGAATAAAATCAAAACACAATGACTTTCAAATCTCACCAGCCAGTATTTTGTTCACAATGGAACAGCGATAACATAGCAAATGTTGATACTGAGAAATTTTACAATTTTATCCACAAAATGAGCTCATTTCAACAGGTCTCAAAAAAGTTTGGACTGGGGCCTGTTTTACCATGATGTAGCATCCCCTCTTCTTTTTGATACAGAGTGGAGGTTTCTGTGCATAAGGAGATAAGTTTCTTGAGTTTAGCCATTGGAATTTGATCCCATTCTTGTTTAATACAGGCTTCCAGCTCCTGGAGAGTTTTGGGTATCCTTTGACGGACTTTTTGTTTAATTATGCGCCAAATATTCTCAATCGGTGAAAGATCAGGACTGCAGGCAGGACAGTTAAGCACACGGACTCTTCTACTCGAGAGCCATGCTGTTGTAATAGCAGCAGTATGTGGTTTTGTATTGTCCTGCTGAAATACACCAAGGCCTTCCCTGGAATATATGTTGTCTGGAGGGGAACATATGTTGCTCTAAAACCTTTATATACCTCTCAGCATTCATGGTGCATTTTAAGACATACAAGTCTCCCACACCATATGCACTAATGCATCCCCATACCATCAGAGATGCTGGCTTTTGAACTGAACGCTGATAACAGGAGGGGCGGTCTTTCTCCTCTTTAGCCCGGAGGACACGACGCCCATGATTTCCAACAATAATGTCAAACTTGGAGTCATCTGACCACAGGACACTTTGCCACTTTGCTACAGTCCATTTTAAATGAGCCTTGGCCTACAGAACATGGCGGTGCTTCTGGATCATGCCCAAAAATGGCTTCCTTTTTCTTCTGTTGCAGGCAGAAAATTTGAAGTCAGCTCATTTTGTGGATAAAAATGTCAAATGTCTGTTTCAACATTTGAAATGTTATCTATGTTCTGTTGTAAATAACATATTGGCTCATCGTGTGATCTAGAAGTCATTGTATTTTGATTTTATTCACAATTTACACTTCGTCCCAACTATTTCAGATTGGGGTCATATATACTCACTCGAATGAGAAATAGTGTAACTTAATTGCTCACTTGATTGACCAGTGGTGTATCTTAATCACTGATCCATTACAGACTTTCACCAACTTCATCACTCACTCAGTCCGATCTGCACGTTTTTTGGGCTGGTCCCCGCTCTGCCGCAGTCAAGACAAAACGGAAGGAAGAGAAGCCAGCCAACACAAAACAGAGCAAGAATAGCCTCTAAATACTTTAATGATGGGAAAAATTATGATAGGAATATTTTCATAAATCTGTACTGTATTACAACCTATTGTTTATCGAATGCCGAAAGTGATAGGGTCAATTATCAAATGCAGTGTCCACACCTGGTCTGTGATAAAAAGGCTGGTGGTACCTGTAATTCTTTTCTTCTGCGCTGATATAGAAGTAGTCATGTTGTGAGAAGGCCTGGTATCCCTGCATATCTCTCAACTGCACCTCAAGACTGTAATCCTGCGATGAGGTGAGGAGGTGAATGATGTCATTGCCTAACCAGTACTCTCCTGAAGGATTTCCAAATCCCTGTAGAAAGAATTCCAATGGACAAGGAAGTAACTGAGCCAAGGTGAGGGCCATGGAGAATGAATATACAATGTACAGACCGAGGTCTGATAGAATTCTAACAAGGGTCAACCCAGATAACATAGCAGACGTTGGCCCCACGTTGGCAATGGTTGGCAGCATCAGAGTTGGAATTTCAACGTTGGGCCGACACTGAACCAACGTAAGCTAAACAACCAAATAAATAGGTTGGGCAACTAACATTGGTTCAGTGTTGGCCCAACGTTGGAATTCTACCTGAGGTTGGTTGAAGGACTGAGGTTGGTTGGTTGGCCATAAGGTCAATCATCTCTATAATTGAGCAATATGGCATTTAATAATAATAATAATTATAATAATAATAATAAATTTTATTTAAAGGCGACTTTCATGACACTCAAGGACACCTTCATGTACAACAAAAGAACTGGAAGAGTGAAACAAAACACACATGAATACAAAACAAGCAATATACGACAAACAAACAAAAATAAAATGAAAAAAACAAAACAATGGGCACCGAAAACCACATACTGTAAATGTCAGTCCGAAATAAAAGTGACTTTTTTAGTGGGAGGTCCCAGGTTGTGGAAGAAGCGGGTGTTCAGCTATTCGAAGGAGGGGTTGTTGGTCGTCTGAGGTTGGCCCCACTTAGCTAGCTATTATTACTAATATTAGTATTATTTTTATCATTATTATTATTGTTCTTGTTTTTGTAATTGAGATGTGTAATTATTTGATTGTAATTACTTGATTATTAATTGTAGCGTAAATAAACATTATAACTGTCACTTGCAGACTACATCCATATCCATCCATAATGACCCTAGGCCTAGGCCATTGTAAATGTGCCAGCAGCCATGCCACTATTTGACATGCTCCAGCTGCGTAGCTTAAGCTAAGCAGGAGTGGGCCTAGTTAGTACCAGAATGGGAGACCAATCCCAGTTGGTGGGCTAGTAGGTTGCAATCTTTCCCTCGGGTGGAATATGATGCTGTTTTTCAGATGAGATGTTGATCCGAGATTCTGATTTGCTGTGGTCATTAAAAATTCTATGACACCCTGCAATAAGAGTAGGGGGTTCCCCGGTGTCATGGCTAAAAGTTACAACCTGGCTCTTTCGACCTGCCACCTAATCATCCCCTGATCTAATTGGCTGTGCAAATTGCCCTCTCCTTCCCCGCCTCAACCTCCAGGGCTCCCTTGAAAAAGAGATTTCAATCTGAACGGGACTTCCCTGGTAAAATAAAATAAAAAGTGTATGGGCAAAATTAAAAAGGAAATTAGTTTTAAGTTGGTAATTGGATATAAGCCGACGTATCGCCAAGCTTTACACATACGTTGGCAACACAATGTTGGCCCAACGTGTCCCAAAATGACGTTGGCCCATTGTTGGCGTGTGACGTAAGGCTAACGTCAATGCCAACATTGGGCCAACTCTGGCATGTTATCTGGGAAGCGTCATGGAAGCCAAAATGTGGTATAAATCCTATGTCTGACCAACGAGGTTAAACAGCAGTATCATTATGATGAAAACATTTTCTTGCTAACTCCCAAAGACCAACAGGAAAACAATTACCATCTGGCCCACTGATCAAGCGAGAGCTGTGTTTATACTTCCATGTATTATCCACATGAGTTTTTGTTAGGAGCATTATTTTGACTACAATTTGGTGAATCTTTCTTTTTTTCATGAACTGTTTCCCATCACATGGGCTTCCAGGAAAGTGAATAATGTGTGACCACCCTGCTACCACAACATTTTCCTTATGCTTAGTAAGGTTGGGGGAGGGGAAAGCTAGAGCACGAATCAGTTAAGAACTGAACATCTGTCCAGAGCCTGTTCCCACACTCCAACTGAAGGCAAAAATTTATTGTGCACTTGTGAAAATATAATTCTTCCCTTTCTTTTGGAAAACAATCTCACATTTTTCCCAAAGTTATTTTGATTAAATTGTAAGCTTCTCAAGTGGCTCTCTCTATGTAGCTACAACTGCTTCCCTTTTTCCTCTATCAAAAATGACAAGTTTGTTCAATTAATAAACAGTGTGGTCTAAAACGGATCCAGGACTGCCTAATAATAAAAATTAAAAAAACCATAAAAAATATCTAAACATGTATCAGGAATTTGAAGTTAGCGCTGAAGTGTAATTTTGTACATTAATGAAAATGAACCTGAGGGCTAAAGCTTGACTTGAATGGCTTCAGTTCATGTCCTTTAGAGTCATATCCTACAGATTAACAACAATGTATAAGTATGATACCAATTGTGTTTGACCCTACATACCATTTTGTAGTCATTCCAGCCACGGTGGAAATCCACTGATCCATCCTGACGCTGCTGCAGAACAGTCCATCCCCCACCTCTGGTCTTCATGTCACAGAACACCTGAGGCAGACCTGGGTAAATGCACTTTCCACACCAGCACTTTCTGCTCTGGGAGAGCAGTTCAATCAACATCATAATTAAAGTATATAATGTATTTCTGGATTGATGGGGTGCAGGGCCAGACCATAGCAATGGTGGGCAACTGATGGAAAAGCACTGGTTAATCATTTTGAAGGGTGGGGAATAAAAAAAAATATTTTATCCAACTGTTCCAGTGCTTTTCCTATGAAATTTATACACACTCAGAGTGCCACTGAACTAAAATTCAGGATTGATGCTGTTTGAAATTCTAGCATCAAGAGAAGAGAGATATTCACAGATATCCACAGATGCAGTTCCTGTTGTCCACCTCCATAGTGCCCAAAACATAAAACTTAATTTACTTTCCAAGCAATCAGTAAACACTACAAATCTGTGATTAGTAATAAGACAATTTTTCTTATACTTTATTAACTTAGAGCATTTTACTGAGAATTTATTGACCTTGTCACAATTTTTTTTAATTTACTTTTGCAATTTATGTTGGAATTGTGCATAAAATTTAAGCAGCATTGTTTCCTGAGCTAAATGTGTCTTATTTAACCATTTCGGAATAAATTGACACCTTGACAGGGCACAGCTGTGGAGAGGGTTTGTGGTTGAGAGGTCAACTCCTCTCACAGAAGTATAGTTCCCATGGGAACCATAATGTGCGGAAAATGTTGATAGTGCTTGGCTCACAATGTTGTTGTTACTTGTCCTGGCTGTTGGAGAATGGCACTCCAAGCACTAGCTTTGGGTGATTATACTCTCTGTGGCAGTGCTCCACAGATGAAAAACCAGACAAACCATTTTTATCCCCCCGGCATATAATGCGGGGGGATATAGCGATAAGTATATCCGTCCGTCCGTCTGTAATAAAATCGTTTCTGGACCAGAACTCGAAAACTATTCCACTTACAAACACCAAATTTGGTATGGAGCTTCTCCTTATGGTCTAGTTGTGCCTTTTCGGGGTTTCGGTCCGTCCATCTGTCCACACAACATGTAGGTTACACAACCTACAGCCGGGGGGATCCGCCATTGCCAGATGGCTCTTGTTTTTTTTGCCAATATGAAATGCACGTCAGGTAGAATTAAGTCTAGTGATGAAATGCTGCACCACTTCTAATTGGTTTGAGTACATGTGGGTCAGCAAATACCACAGTCTGCAGGGAACCCAGTTTAAAAGCAAACAAAGCCAGAAGTGGCACTTTCCATTAGTTTGGAGGATGGAAAAGAGCAGTAATGTCTTTGGATAGCAGCTCCATTTGTCTTTGTTTAATTACGGTAAATTTGAACACGATTATACCTTGGCTCAATATAATTAAATACAGTGATGCCCAGTGATCTCAATTCGTTGAAGCACCTTTGGCAATTGCAGCCTCTGAGTCCTCTTTGCACACCTGGATTTGGGAATGTTCAGCCATTCTTCTCTGCAGGTCCTTTCAAGCTCTGTCAAGTTCGATGGAGACCGTTGGTGGACAGACATATTCAGGTCTCTCCAGAGATGTTCAATTGGGTTCAAGTCAGGGCTCTGGCTGAGCCACTCAGGGATATCCTGAGAATTGTCCCTAGGTTGCTCCTGCGTTGCCTTGACTGTGTGTTTAGGGTCATTGTCCTGTTGGAAGAGGACCCTTCAACCCAGTCTGAGGACTTCAGCACTCTAAAACTGTTTCATTAAGGATAGCTCTGTACCCTGCTCCATTCAGCTTTCCCCCTACCCTTCCCTCTGCCCCAGTTCCTGCTGCTGGAATACACCTCCACACCATGATGCTGCCCCCACCATGCTTCACTGTTGGGATGGCATTTGGCAGGTAATGAATGGATTCAGGTTTCATCCAAACTTGATGCTTAGACTTGCGGCTACACAGTTCAATTTTATTTTCAACAGACCAGAGAATCTTGTTTCTTGCAGTCTGAGAGTCCTTTAACTCCTTTTTTTTTGCAAACTCCAAGCGAGCTTTCATGTATCTTTCATTGATGAGGCTTCCCTTAGTCATAAAGCCTATAAAGCTGAATTGATGGTTGTCCTTTGGCAGGTCTCTCCCATCTTCACACAGGATCTCTGGAGCTCAGCAAGAGTGACCATCGAGTTCTCGGTCACCTCTCTTACACAGGCCCTTCTCCCCCAAAGGCACCATTTGGCCAGGAGACCAGAATCCTGTGTTATGGCCCCAATTTGTTATTACATTTATAACACAACAGCAACAGCAAGGGATGACAAACACAGTTTTAACAACTAAAACACATTTAATTTTTAACAAAGACAAAGACTAATAACAACCTACAACTAAAGACCAAGATTGATAAATAAGAAAAAAACAGAAATAATTACAGTCCCTTTTTAGTGGGGTGGCTTGGTGATGTCCTGGATGAAGAAAATGCTCAAACACAGTCAAAGAAATCCACAAAAGAAACGTCACAGGTCTTGAACAGAATGGCAGGTCTGGTCATCTTCTTGCAATTTCTCCTACTACTTTACTGTCTCAATTCTTTTCCTTATATACTCTTTTGCAGACCCCACCCACATTTAGACCTCTTTTTTTTTAATTTTCTGAGACTTGCCCCAGACATGTCCAGGACATGTCTAAACATGACTCCAGTCTGAGCTTAACAAAAAAAGGTAAATACTGCCATCTAGTGGCCTATATTCACATTACACCTCCATTCCAAAAGGGAAAAATTTTGACTCATAAAGGCAAAATTTTTCTTTTCAATACAAAATGGTTAAGTGAACACTTGTCTATATACACATATCATACAATATTCAAACACATGATATATATATACACATTCAAACACGGGATAAGCAATCAGCAATTACATTGTCTGTACCCTTCACATGCTTAATTTCCAAGTCAAACTCCTGTAAAATCAAACTCCAATTCAACAATCTCCGATTCTTGTTTTTCATCTTACTCAAAAACATTAACGGATTGTGGTCAGTGTACACAATCATTGGCTTTTGTCCTGTACAAACATAAACCTCAAAGTGTTGTAAAGAAAGGACCAGAGCCAACAGTTCCTTCTCTATTGTGGAATAGTTCCTTTGGTGGCGATTGAACTTCCTGGAGAAGTATGCCACGGGATGCTCAATGTCATCAGAGTCACTTCTCTGTAGGAGCACAGATCCACAAGCTTGGTCGCTAGCATCAACCGCGATGGAGAACGGTTTGTTGAAGTCAGGAGATTTGAGCACGGGGAAGTGACACAGCAGAGACTTCAGGTGATCGAAGGCTCTCTGGCATGCATCATCCCAGGTGAACTTTACGCCTTTCTTCAGTTGGTTAGTTAGACTGAGAGCAATCTCAGCAAAGTTCTTGCAGAACTTGCGGTAGTACCCGATCATTCCAAGGAAGCGGCGCAAAGCTTTTTTGTTGTCAGGAACTGGAAAGTCCATGATGGCTTGGACTTTAGCATTTATGGGTGCCACCTTACCCTGGCCTATGACGTAGCCAAGATAGGTGACAGTAGCACAACCAAAGTCACTCTTGCTCAGGTTAACAGTCAGGTTAGCCTGGGTCAGGTGCTGGAACAACGTCTCTACATCTTTTAGATGTTCTTCCCAGGAGTCACTCCATGTGATCAGGTCATCGATGTACGCACCCGTGTGTGGCAATCCGGCGATTGTAGACTGTATCATCCTTTGGAACGTGGCTGGGGCATTTTTCATGCCAAAGGGTAGGACTTCATACTGGTACAATCCAGATGGTGTGGCAAAAGCAGAGATGCTCTTGGCCCTCTCAGTTAAAGGCACACACCAATAACCCTTCAATAAATCAATCTTGGTCAGAAACTTTGCTTGCCCTACACTATCAATACAATCATCAATCCTAGGTATTGGAAACACATCAGTTCTAGTTACAGCATTGACTTTGCGATAATCTGTACAGAATCTAGTACTTCCATCAGGTTTTGGAACTACCACACAGGGTGAACTCCAATCGGAGTTGGAGGGTCTGATAATATCATGTTTTAACATGTACTCAACCTCTTTCTCAGCAATCTTTCTCTTTTCAGGATTCATCCGGTATGGATGCTGTTTTATTGGTTTGGCATCACCAACATCTACATCATGAGAGGCTATAGTAACTCTCTTTGGAACATCAGGAAACAAATCCTCATATTTCTTGATCAACCTTTCAAACTGATCTCTCTGTGAGGGTTCTAAGTGCTGGAGTTTTACATCAAGATTTTGCAACACTTCAGTGTTTGACAATTTACATGAAAGAACTTCAGCTTTAATTCTTGGTTCATCATCTTGAAACTCCCCCTCATCTTTACACTTTTCGACCATTGGAGAATCTGAAGTGACAGCTGCAACCCTAGCATTTCTGTCATGATAAGGCTTTAGCATGTTAATATGACACAATTGTTTTGGTTTTCTCCTATCTGGAGTCTTCACAATGTAATTGAGATCATTGAGTTTTGTCAGAATTTCATAAGGACCATGAAATCTAGCCTGCAATGGATTGGACTGCAAGGGAAACAACACAAGGACCATTTCTCCTGGTTTAAACTCACGGCTTCTAGCCTTATGATCATACCAAGTTTTCATTTTTCCCTGACTTGATTTCAAGTTCTCTTTGGCAAGGTCACAAGCTGCACGCAATCTTTCCTTGAACTTGCTAACATAGTCTAACAAACTGATTTGCGGCTCTTCCTCTTGCCATTGTTCACTCAATAATAGCAAAGGTCCTCTCACTTCATGACCAAACACTAGCTCAAATGGACTGAATCCAGTAGACTCCTGCACTGCTTCTCTAGCTGCAAACAACAGCAAATGAACCCCTTCATCCCAGTCTTTCTCATGGTCATAACAATAAGTCCTCATCATTGTCTTGAGAGTGGAATGAAACCGCTCTAAGGCACCCTGACTTTCTGGATGATAGGCACTAGAAAGAATCTGTTTTGCACCTAGTTCATACACAACCTGCTGAAACAATCCTGAAGTGAAATTGCTACCTTGGTCTGACTGAATTTCCCTGGGAAGACCAAACAACGTGAAGAACTTTATCAAAGCCTTCGAGATTGCAGTTGCCTTGATGTTACGTAGAGGTATGGCTTCGGGAAATCTGGTAGATGCACACATGATTGTCAACAAATACTGATTTCCAGATCTAGTCTTGGGTAATGGACCAACGCAATCAACAATGACCCTAGAGAATGGCTCCCCAAATGCTGGGATAGGCTGCAATGGAGCTACAGGTGGGTCTAACTGGTGTTTTCCAACTACCTGACAAGTGTGACAGGTTTTGCAAAAGTTGGAAACGTCTTTCCGAAGCCCAGGCCAAAAGAAGTGTTTCATGATCTTATCAACAGTCTTGTTAACACCAAGATGACCTCCTAAAGGTAAACTATGAGCCATTGTTAAGATCTCATTCCTATAGACCTTCGGAACAACAATTTGCCTGACCACTGCCCAATCTGCATTGGCAGGGATATCAGGAGGGCGCCACTTCCGCATCAACACACCATCCTTGAGATAATACCCAACTGGAACTGCATCTATTTCTTTTTCAGGAAGGGCTCTCCTCTTTAGTACACCAATTTCAGGATCATTAGTTTGCTCCTCAATCAACCGCTTTCTGGACAGAGACAAGTCTCCAGACACATCAGAATCACCAGACCCATCCGGCTGGCTGAATAGAGAACTGATAAAAGTATCTGATAAGTCCTCAAACGGAGAAACCATAATAGGCCAATCAGAGTCATGAGGCGAACCACCTGAGTCCTGACTATTCAATGTGCTGGACGGCACCACAACATCTTCTTCTTTAGCCTTCTTGGCCATAGCATGAGTCACTGCGCAAGAAGGATACAGAGATGGGTCCTCATCCCCATCTTCAGTGCTCGGCTGTGAAGTAAGATGTACAGGCGGAACTACTTTGCCCCCAGCCAGGTCATTGCCTAGCAACAGAGAAACACCCTTTATAGGTAGACTTGACATAAGTCCCACCTTTACCTGTCCTGTAACTAAATCTGACTTCAAGAATATAGAGCGCAGGGGTACAGATACAGTCCTCCCTTCAATACCTTGTACAAGTATGAAATCCCCTGAAGCGGTCTCATCACGTAACTCCAAGGAGTCCATCAACAAAAGTGACTGAGAAGCTCCGGTATCCCTTAGGATATATATGGGGACAGGAGTAGTATGCTCATTCAGAGCCACAAATCCCTCTGACACAAATGGAAGAAATTCCTCCCTCACGAAGTCAGCTGTATCAGGCTTTTTAGCCCCACAAGAAGCAGGCAATTTAGCAGATTGGTTATCTACTACAGGGGTTTCTAACCTTGTTTTCACAAAGGCATTTGGTTTGGTATCCTTTTCTTTTTCTTTCTTAGCTTTAAGGAACCAACAGTTACTTGTAACATGACCAGATTTCTTGCAATAACTGCAAACTAGACCACTTTTGTCACTGTCAGCTTTCACACTTTGATCAGACCTGTTACTGGATTTCTGAGCACCATCACCAGATTTGTCTTTGTCTTTGGGTGAGGAATCTTGGGTATCACCATAACCCTTTTTCTGAAATTGGGACCATCTATTATTACTGCTAGACTGAAATTTGGACTTATGTGTGAGAACATATTCATCTGCAAATTTGGCAGCTGATTGCAAATTCAGTGCTTGCTTCTCATTAAGGTAGGTCTTAACATCATCTTTAACACAGTTCTTGAATTCTTCAACTAACACCATCTCTTTTAGTGAGTTGAAATCATCCTTGACCTCCATAGAAGTACACCAGCGCTCAAAGCAAACCTGCTTTTCATTAGCAAATTCAACATAAGTCTGATTTTCAGATTTCTTCAGACCTCTGAATTTCTGTCGGTAAGCCTCTGGAACCAACTCATAAGCTCTCAAAATAACCTTTTTGACAACCTCATAATCAGAGGAATCATCTGCAGACAAAGCCGAATAGGCTTGTTGAGCTTTACCCTTGAGGACAGTTTGCAACATCAGAGGCCAGTGTTCCTTTGGCCACTGGCAACTCTTTGCTACCTTTTCAAAACACTGGAAATAGTTGTCAACATCCTTTTCCGAAAATGGAGGCACCAGTTTTACCTCCTGGCTAGCCCGAAATTATTTTCAGTTTGAATTTTTATTTTTAGTTGCTCCATTTGGAGTCTTTCTTCTCTATCGAATTTCTCTAATTCAAAATCTCTCTGTCTTGCAAATTTTTCTAACTCAAATTCTCTTTGTTTTTCTTCTCTTGCTAATTTTTCTAACTCAAACTGCCTTTGTTTTTCTTTTTCTTCCCTCTCAAATTCTCTTTGTTTCTCTTTTTCCTCCCTTTCTTTTTCTCTTTCCTCCCTTTCAATCTCTAGCATTTTTAATTTAAGTTCCATTTCTATATTTGGATTTTCCACTGGAAACTGTTCCAGATCTCCTGGTGCAAACACATTTTCATCAATGTAATATTCAACTATCTCTCTAGCCAGTCTTGCTTTTCGCATGGCTGGTTTTACCTCTGTCAGCTCTAAATGTCTGCAAATTTCTAGCAGTTCTGTCTTTTTAAAAGACTTCAAAACCCCTACGGTTGGTGATGCCAAGAAATCATCCATTGCTGTTGTCAATATATATCTAGGAAAATTCACAAAAACAATTTTACAATTTGGAATGTTAGATTTTCAATAAATTACTCACACAATGGTCTATCCCGGACCTTGAGCCCCCAATTTGTTATGGCCCCAATTTGTTATTACATTTATAACACAACAGCAACAGCAAGGGATGACAAACACAGTTTTAACAACTAAAACACATTTAATTTTTAACAAAGACAAAGACTAATAACAACCTACAACTAAAGACCAAGATTGATAAATAAGAAAAAAACAGAAATAATTACAGTCCCTTTTTAGTGGGGTGGCTTGGTGATGTCCTGGATGAAGAAAATGCTCAAACACAGTCAAAGAAATCCACAAAAGAAACGTCACAGGTCTTGAACAGAATGGCAGGTCTGGTCATCTTCTTGCAATTTCTCCTACTACTTTACTGTCTCAATTCTTTTCCTTATATACTCTTTTGCAGACCCCACCCACATTTAGACCTCTTTTTTTTTAATTTTCTGAGACTTGCCCCAGACATGTCCAGGACATGTCTAAACATGACTCCAGTCTGAGCTTAACAAAAAAAGGTAAAAGGTAAAAGGTACTGCCATCTAGTGGCCTATATTCACATTACACCTGCTTGTTTCAAAATTCATCCATTTAAGAATTATGGAGGCAACTGTACTCTTGGGAATCTTCAATACAGCAGGATTTCTTTGTAACCCTCCCCAAATCTGTGCCTTGATACAGTCCTTTCTCAGCTCTCCAGGCAGTTCCTTCGACCTCATGGCTTTCTTTTAGCTCTGATATGCATTGGCAGCTGTGAGACAGGTGTATGTCTTTCTAAATCATGTCCAATCAGTTGAATTTACCACAGGTGGACTCCAATCAAGGTGTAAAACATCTCAGAGTTAATAAAGAGAAACAGAGAGCACCTGAGCTAGTAAAGGGTCTGTAAACTTATGTTCATGCAGTATTTTAGTTTTTCCTTTTTAATCAATTTTCAAAAAATTCCTCAATTCTGTTTTTGCTTTGTCATAATGGGGTATTGAGTGTGGACTGATGAGGGGAAACAATGAACGAGGAAGCAAAATAAATGTGTCTATGCTTTAAATTGAGGTCTTGGGTTCTGAAATTAGTGAGCTGCCCATATAGACCTGAGGAATATAATATGATGAGCACAAAAGCAGAGGTAAAAGGTGGGTCTTAAGGCTAACAAAAAATCAAGTGCAGATGACACGTGTGTGTGTGTGTGTGGGGGGGGGGGGTGGCAGAATGCAGCACGGATTCAAAATCCAAAGTAGACAAGACATGCAAAAGTTCAACAAGAACAGAGACAGAATCCAAAACTCAAAAATAGAAAGCTGACTGGGTTGAAATGGGTGGACAGGACTGGACAAAAATCAGATGTGACAAACTTGCAGAGACAAAACTGGAACAGTACACTGTAAGGGTTTGTCCTTGCAGTCCCTCCCCCTGCTGCATTCTTCGCCTCCACCTTAACGTGCAACAGGTGTGGCTCGTTAAGGTGTAGGTGAAGGTTTGTTATTTAAGGGTTGGTCGCGCCTTGGATCAGGGCAGCAGTATTTTGTTTCCTGGAGCCCTGTTATCTGTGTGTACGTGTGCTGCTGCTCCCCTCCTTGTTTTTATTTTGTAATTTAAATTAAAGAGTTTTATATTTTATTCTCAGCCTGTGCTTTTGGGTCCCTTGTCCTGCTTTTGGGTACATGGTCCCCGTGCCCGCCGGCTTCTTGCCTTCTGCCGGCGGGACGAAACCATGACATATACAATACATTTGCAACACTAATCAAAAATGACACAACCGCTTGGCAGGAAAAATTAATGAGCGATCACGGTTTACAGGTGATGAGGAGGAAGGAAGGGGAAACAAGGAAATGAAAGCAAAGGTCCATGGACAAACAAGACAATGATGAGTTGACATGGGAAAGGGTGTGAGAAGTGCAGAGGGGAAAACAAGGTAATGAAACAATTAAATGAAAAGAAAACCCTTTTTTCAGCTCTCACCCAAAAAAGTACATGCTCTTCTCATTCCATAAATATTTTTTGCAAATTTTGATGTCTCAAGTAGTCAAACCTCAACCTCTGAAATCCAGCTAATTAACATAAGTTCATGAATGTCGCCATTCCTATATTTTAGCCAATCCAAAAATACTTGATGTGGCAATGTCGCGGATGTTTTGATGCGCTTGGACACCAAGACATCAGCTGATCTATATAAAGTGTATACAAATTAAACTTGATCATCACTCCTGCTGCAACTTCATTTTACCTCAAAAGATCAAGGTCAGATATAACAAATCATTTTGAGAACCAGAGCGACAAAATCAGAGGTAATGCCACTGCGTCTGTGTGGCTGTTGATTCCTCCAGTAAAACAGGAAACTCGGACCCACCGAGTTGAGGTTTCTGCCACAATAATTTGGCCAGGCAATCTATTCCACACTGAGATTACTCTCTGCATGAAAAATATTTCCTGAAGACACCATTTGCCTTCAAATTTGGGGAATGGGTCTGTAGGACAAGAAATAAAACAATATGATCCAAAATCAAATTAGCATTTTACCCTGATTTTGTGCAATAAAATAGGAACCCTTCAAAAATTAAAAGCAGCATTGAAATTGATAAATGTATTTGAAGCAACCAATCAAATAGCTGAAAATGTGCTTTTAGTCTAAAATCTGTGAAGGACTCACAGTTAATATAATTTTTTAGAGCAAGCTGTGAACACAAAATGAGAATGCAACATTCTGGTTGCTAGGTGACAAAATTACCCAAATTCAAACCCTGGCTCGCTTCGCATTGTTCCTCAATCTGGTCTACTCTTGCTCTTGCAGGTGTCCATCATCTGAATAACAACCAAAGAAATTCTATTCCAGATGAATAAGCTTCTCATTTGAGTAGTGGAATGAACAAACTCTTTTTTCAGCCGGCATTGTTAGACATGCATTTTTGTTGGGGGCGAAAATAGAAAAATACAAGACCTCCTCTCGAAAGCAGGACTGTAGCCTGGAAGAGAGGCTAGCCCCAACCTGGGGGGTCAAAATGAGCTTCCTAAATTGGTATGTGCAATAATCTGACCAAATGACTACTTTGACTGATTAAAACTGACAAAATAATACTACATTTGTAATAATAATAATAATACTGAGTGAAACAAGAGGGTACTGGCAGCAAGGCAGCCTGGCCCCAAATAAAATATTAGTGATCAAGTAAAATGAGCCCAATATCATGGACTCTTTGAATATGAGCAGCATATCACCAAATATGTTATTACATTGTAGCAAAAAATGACTTTTATGCTGAAGCAATCAATTTTATTTGTCTGAGATAAGTAGGATTGGCAGGGCAAATTGTTGTGATTCTGCATTCTGCATGTCATGTTTAAATTCTGTGCCTGGCTCAGCCATGTTTAGGATTCTTGTGTTTAAGTGACCACTGCCTGTCTGACCATTCTTAGGATTATGTATTGTGTTTTGGTAGTTTGGATTTCATTGTGTTATTATTTTTCATGTCTTGGATCATTTAGTTTCCATGCAATGTTTTCATTTCCATGCTTTGCACTTTGTCTCCCCTGTCTTGTCATGTGTGTATCTTTGCTCACGGTCCCCTGTCTTGCGTGCCACTCATTCGGGTGATTTATTGGTTTCTGGGTTTCAATCTTCTTTCATTATTTCGTGTTCTTCCTTCCTCTCTCTTTTACTGTCTTACTAACACATACTAACAGTTTATTGTTTTTGCTAATTACTAACCACACTAATCTTGTATATTTTTACTAACTTTCTAACATGCACTTGGGATTGTATAGCTGCACATACTAATTGACTAACGATCTCTCAGCAGTCGCTCAATTCTAATCTCCGCCTCCTTGCCTATCCCTAATTATCTCTGCTGCAAGTTTCTGTGGATTTCCACTTATACTTTGTGCTTTCCTTTTCTTTTATCTTGGCACTTTAGTACTCCTTAACCGGAGCTGTTGTTTTGTACTTAGGTTTGTCTTGTGATCCCTGTCTGCATTTTGGCTACAGCCAAATTCATGTAATTAGTTTATTCCTCATGTGTCTCTCCCTGATCATTGTTACCATTGATTGCACCTGTTCTCCCTGGTCATGTGTTTACCCCGGATGTGTATATAAGATGTCTGTTTGGTTCACACTCTTGTCAGATCGTTCTCCCTAGTTTTCTTGTGCCACGGCCTTGATTTCTCAGTGTTTATCTTTCTGACTGGATTGCCCGACTTTTGTTTTTTGCCTTTGTGATTTTGGATTACTGTTGCATCTGCGTGTTCTGACCATTTTTCTGCCCGACTACGAGATCTGTTTGCTGCCCTGGTAACGATTCGGATTACGTCCTGTGGATTCTGGCTTCTCTCTGATAGTACTATTCCTGTGTACCAGACCCATTTCTGTCCGACTACGATTACTGTGATTGCTGCCCTGGTTTTTGATACAATTCTTGCCCAACCGAATTTAGACTTTTGGATTGTGGACTTTGTACTGTTTTTCGCCCGCCGGGGGTCACCCCCCTTTACCAATAAAACAAGCTCTACTGCATTTCCTGGTTCTCTCATCTGGTTCCTGATCGCAACACAGCACAAATATGCAAAATATCACCAGTTCCTGAACTTTCAGGTCAGACGTGGGATGTTAATTAGCCGTTTTTGGTAAAAAGAATAGGGCAGCAAAAACAATGTCAGTAAAGCACCAAAAATCGTAAGATATTGCACTTCAGTAACTGTTTGACATAACCTCCACCAAGGAGGTTGTGTTTTTACCTCTATTTTTGTCACCGGTTAGCAGGATATTTCAAAAACAGTCTCTGGGATTTTAATTACACTTTGCAGGATGTTAAAGTAGCTCAAGAGGAACAAGTGATTAAATTTTGGCACAGCTAGGCCAAAATACAGCTGAGATATAAGCCAGTGTTCAAATCCAGTTACCCTGGCGGTGGTATGGGCTCTCACGAGTCCAGCTCTAGTAATCAAAATATTTTCACAATGCACTTTACTTGAAATCGAAAAGGGTTTAACGTGAATTTCCCATTTTAACCCGAATGCATTAGGTAAAATGGGGCAATAAAATTATGCTAGTGAGTCAGCGATGGAGTGGGACACTCTGAGCCAAGCTCCTCTCCTGTATAGCTTCATTGAAATGATTTTTTCAAGTGCGCATATTCTAAATGCTTCATGCGAATATCGCCGTTAATCATGTGTGAGATACCCTGGAGCAAGTTTTAACTGTGTTTGCTATCTTAATAGCAAGCAGGCTGGGCAAAGACAAATATACATGTCATGGTTCTGGAGGGTGGCGTTTGCTTGGGAGCTTTCTCTATTGCCCTCGTCCGGGACGATATAGTTTTGCTGCCAATCGAATTCTTTGGCCAGCTGACATCAATTGTGGGCGGCGCCCGGACTCTATTTAAGATATTTAAGTTCTGCCTCGCCACCTTTGCTGGAGTGTCAGTGTTTCGATTGCACTAAAGCCTGTAAGTTCTCTAGCTAGAAAGTTGGTGAAGAATTAGTTGCAAAAGAGTGTTAGTTAGTTAGGGAATCTTTCTCTCTCTTTTCCTTTGTCTGTGCACTCTCTGGGTGCTTAACCTGTTTAATCCCAATTTATTTTCTTGGAATGTCAGGGCATCCATTTTATTCTTTCGATCTCCCTAACACATAACTATCATGAAATCAAAAAATGCATACAGTTTAAGTTCAAAGTTGCACTTTTTTTGCCCAAAGCCAACAAAAAAACTTTTATTGCTTCTAGACGCAAATAAATAAATAAATAAATAAAAATAAATCAGTCTCAAATGTGACCAGTGGGATTAAACGGGTCAATCTTTTTATCTCGGTTTCCGCGATTTTTCCTTTATTTTGTTCTGTCTAGCTCGCATTGCTTCCTTATTTTTACTCCGACTAGATTTGTGTCCTTTGGAAGCGCGAGCTCTCGTATTTTGTCTCTTATTTTGTCTGTGTTCGTCATTTTCCTGTACTTCCTTTTGTTCGGGCTACTGCATATAGCGTCTCGAAATACCAACCATCACAATACAGGTACCTTGAGTACTGAGTCAGGCCTAGGTGGCACTGACGAACCACCTACATTGTGGCCCGAATGAGAAATGGACACCGTGGAGCTGAAAGTGCAAATTCTTTCCTTGTTGAGAACGGGCATTGCTGCTGTTATCAGGTAAGAGCAGTCCTCTCATCTCGCCTTAAAGATGCACGATGCAAGTTTGTTTATTTTCTGCACAATTATATTTTTTTCAATTAGCTGATATCTCTCCATGATCCGCAAGCTGCCTGCCCCTAAATTCACTGTAAAAAAAAACCCTGGGCTCTGGAGACTACATAGGCTTCACAAACTGCAAATAAACACAAGGGGCACAGGCTGTGCTCCATAACATAACAAACCGTCCCGTTCCTAATTAGCAACTAACTGTTAACTGTTTCATTTGAGAGCACTATTATCAATTAACTGTAAAATTATAGTTTTCCTTGCTGTGAAATTAATTCATGTAAAGGAACTAGATTGCTTTTTGTCTGGCCTCTCAGGAACACTTTATTTATTTTTTTTATAAAACCTCTGAAACGGAGAATACAAGTAATAATGTATAAAACATAGATACAATGCACTGTAAAAAAAACCAAAGTTGTCTCCACTGAAAAAAGTTAGTTTCCAGGCTGACTTAAAATTTCAAGTAAACTGAATTGTAGAAGGTGTAATCTTAAATTCAGTTAACTTGAAATTTTAAGTCAGCCTGGAAACTAACTTTTTTCAGTGGAGACAACTTTGGTTTTTTTACAGTGTGAAAGTAAAAGCATTTCAATAAAGGTTTGACCAAAACATGCTCATTTGATTCCATTCTGCTAAGATTTGGATTATTCAGTAAAAATCTCACTGATTCAATTGCACCATTCTCTTGGTTAGACATACTGCCCCCAATCCACCTCCCTCCAAGGGCATCTTCTAAGGGAAACCACTCTTTCAACCACAAAACCATAAACATATGCTTTAGCCTGACACGACAGGCCAGGATTAGTAAATACTTTCTTTACCAAACCAAACGATGCCTTTTGGCCAGCTCTAATTCTGCCCTCAACATGCCTCCTGGCTTTTCTATCCAAACTAATTATAACTCCCAAAACATCAAGAAAGTCAACATTCAGTCAGCATTCCTTGCCTAATGACCAAACTGGTTCAGGTTTCAATAAGGTGTTACCAACGATCATGCAGTTTGATTCTTTTTTTTAAATTTGGCATCTCCAATCCCACCCGAATCTGGAATGCCCGATTAGTGAACTATGTACAAGTTTTGCTCGTATGTGACCCCTTGCTGCCAACTCAGGAGAGTGTACATTTCACGGCTCTCCTCAGAAGCATGTGCCTGTCAGCCACAACTTCTTATACACTCATTGGTTGAATCTGCACAAGTTCAGAAGGAGGGCAGAGGATACCTGGACACGAACAGATTTAGAATCTTCCTGATGAGCGCCCGTCTGGCCAACGAACAAGGCAACTATTATATTCCCTTCCCGGCAGACCCTTCCCAATTTGCAACCCTGTAGTGCTATAGCCAATTGTGCGCTACTCTGAAAGCTGCTGACCACTGCCGGCTGGTACGAAGCGGGACTCGAACCCGCGACAAGATAGTCATTTTTGCTTCGCAATGCGACGCTTTGCGGAGTGAGCTATCTGGCAGGCACAGTTTGATTCTTTGATCCCAAAGCTGAACCACCACTGATGTGAATAGGCATAGCAGGTGTCGTTGAGAAACTTTTCATCAATGTGCGCATATTGCAGGGTTGCCAATTTTCGCATATTTGATGTGAGACACATTTAGTATGTCCAGGGTCATGTCAGCATGAAAAATTCTGCTCACTTAAATGTATCAAGCCTGAAAGTATGTCGGCTTTGGTCAATCTTATACGAAGTTTTCCTCAAAAGTTGGCACCTCTGAGTTTTTGCATAAATATATGCCCTTTCATTGTAAACTTTGAGGCAGGCTTAATGAACTAAATGTGAAGCAAAGAGGAGGAAGCTGATGTTTTCAAAAGGTTGGTACAATCATACAGCTTCACTTGGCATAATGTGCATTGATTCACTGGAATTCTCTTGCATTTTTTTTTTTAATTACCTTGAATTACCTTTCGGTAGCTATGTTCCCAAGTTAATCCTGTCATGATTTCAAGAGTCAAACTGAACGGCCAGTTTATTTATTTATTCAAGATTATTTGTTGGCACATTTTCGATTTGTTATTTATGATATCATGCCTGTACTTTGTTACTAACATTTTAGATTTAGTTGTTTTGTCACCCCCCTAAATAGCACTGAATGCATATATTTATGTCTAGATTTATATGGTGCAGGTTTTTTTTTTTTTTCGAGAAGAGATGGCATATACCACCAGCCCCCTGAGAAATAGTGCAGTGTTTATTAAAAAAAGTGTAGTTTCACAAAAAAAAAGATCCTTTATTCGATCAATGGAATATAACTGAAAGTGAGAATTGTCTACAAAAACAAAATAGACCACTGAATATCAAGCAAAAAATAAAAAATCAATGTAGTGATTGTTAAAGGAAACATGGACAAAACTGAAACAACTATGAGTGGAATTGGATATCCGTGGATCTGCAAAATAAATCAAATGTATTTCTCATGGTATCAGTGTTGACTATGAGGGAGTTGATCACCATGAACCCCAGAAAAACCATATGACTAACAAATCAGAAGAACTTCTGCTCTTAAGTTACATGATTAGGAAAGATGAATAGTTTAGCACAGGGGTCTCCAACCTTGTTCCTGGAGAGCTACCACCCTGAAGGTTATCACTCCAACCAAAGCAAACCACATCTGCTTTCCCAATTAGAGATCTTGATGAGCTGCAAGTGAGCTGAATCAGGTGTGTTGAATTAGGGTTGGATTAGAAACCTACAGGATGGTAGCTCTCCAGGAACAGGATTGGAGACCCCTGGTTTAGCACATGGAATACCTAGACAATGAAAAATCATTATGACTTAAAATGGAAGTAAAAAAAAATAATACAATGTAATTGTCGAGAAAACATGAGTCAGACAAAAACACTACCTTCAAATTTCTAAGACCGATCTGGTTTCTATGGAACATATAAAAATGTCAAAATTCAGAATATTGAAAATGGTGAGAGGCACAACAGCTGAACCTGATACTCGAGCATAAACATTTTTGGTCAAATGGTGTAAAAGCCCAGACAAGATGGACCGACGGAAGAATGTAAGAATAGATAATGTTTGACATGATTTTGTAATTATGCTCTAGACAAAAAAAATTAAGAGCCAAATCAATTGAAGTTGAATCTGTGGCCATAGAGACAAAAAAAAAATAAAATCTCAAAACTGTACCATCTCAATGTCCTTGGTGTGTTTGCATGGTTTGCTAATTATATCTGAAACAGTTTTCAAGTTATGCTTCAGGCAAACAATATGCTCTTAAGTTGACCAAACATGCATTTTGAAAAAAAATTATATTAAAAAAAGCAGAATAATATAAAATGTCAAAAATCACATAAAAAAATTAAATATCAAAAATTCTAGTATATTGTTGAAATATCAAATACTTTTGAAGTTAAAATATGTTCACAATTGAGCTTTTGGACCTGATACCGATAACAGCAAAGGTTGTCATTGTCATCTTTGTTCCGAATAACACAGGGGTTGTTTTTTTCCAAAAAAGAAACTTTTCATGTTGGCTTTTTGGACCTTAAAACATTTCTACCGTGCTACTATCCATCTCGGGTGACACCAAGCCCAGAGAAATCGACAGCACTTTTGGACAGAGTCCATGTATTGCTTTAACTTGCATCCTGGAATGTGGAGGCTAATTAAAATGACTGATAAAAGGTTAACCAAAGTATTTGTGAGCCCATGTAATTATACCTATTAGTCGTCTGACAGGTTTTTTTTTAACGCAGTTACTTTCAAGGGATCAGGAGATCCATGTGCATTCAGAGGTATTTTTTGGACTTTATGTGCTAAGATTTGATGGAATTCCTGCCATCTTTTAATAATATGACTCACTTGTGGGTGAAATGGCCAAAATCCTACTGATTTGACCTTGAAGAACATTGTTCTCAATGTGATGGATGATGAATTTACAAATCTGTTAAAAAAAAAAACTGGTGCACCACTATGCATCTTTGCTCTTGAGGAACTGGGCCTTTTTGGAGTCTCCTTTCATAAAGAAACATAATTTGCTCTCCTGTTAAACTTTGCAGGTCAGATCCCCTATTGTATGTATGACTGTATCTGACTAACAAAGAACCCTTGACTTGGATAAGGTACCTCTAAAGCAGGGGTTCATTATTTTATCCAGAGAGGACTGTTGTGGGCACAGTCTTTTTTCCCAACCATACTGTTGCTCACCAGATTCTGCAAATCAACCCCAAGATTTTGTAAAAGAATGGGGCGCAGCTTGAAGACCAAGTTCTGGCAGACCACTCGAGACATGCCCACATTCCAGTAGACACTCCCATGCATATCACACACTGCTTTGTCCCTCTGGTAGGTGGGCAATACGAGCTTCTCTCTTGCTCTGCCTTCACAGGATAACACGACTCTGCCTGTTACTGCGTTGCATCACTCTCTGCTGCTGCGTCACACCTACATCACCTTATTACTGCATGCATCACATCAGTCCTAAATTGCCCCTTTTCCAACCTTTTTGGAGACGGTTGCATTCAAATATTAAATGAACATAGCTTTTTAATAAACAGTTGAATTCCTGCATAAAAGCATCAAATAATGAGTCGTGGTGTTTTCAATATAGTTGAAAAAGATGCATAAAAGTTAAGTAATTAATATCTCCATCCACACTCACTCTGCAGCCGGGGTATCCTTCTTACCTTAACAGTTTGTGTTGAGTTGGGAAGATGTAGTATATATACTCCATTCTCTGTCATCCCTGACTTATATATTTCGGCACAGTCTTTGAAACGGTGTGTCCCCTCTGTTGAATGATTGGAGATCTCTGTGGAAGAGTGATAGAAAATGTGCTTCAGGACCATAAAAACAACCACTACTGAGCGCAAATTCAAGGGTTTTAAATTGTCTTTGCATTGGCAAACACACATAACACATCTCCTGTGTCTTTGAACTTGAGTATATTGACACATGCTCTCCTCAAAATTATTGGCTACTGATACATGCATCTGACGGCCTGTATACTCTCAAATAAAAAGGTTATTTGGCTTGTTTCAATTGAGGGAATGGTTGTACAAGTGAAAGGTGTTTACTCCTGTTATGGTCTGTCAGCTTTGTGTCCGTTCCAGATCATGTCCCGCACTGCCAAATGGAATCCTTCTCATGTCTGCGTTCCAGTCCACGTCTTGTTTTCTCTCTGCTTTTTCCCTATTGGCTGGCTGCAGTATTTCCACTTTCCTTCAGGGCTGTCCTGAGGTGCATTCAGAGTCGGCAACACGTAGCAAAAAGTACATATAAACAGCAAACAGTAGTGCGCTAAACACTCCGTTTTGCCACGCAAGTGTTGCAACTATGGCAGCCGAGAGGGTCATACTGTGCATTCTCTTGCCTGAGCCTGATGAAATAGGTTCAAATTCGTGTTTGATTTTTTTTATTTTAAACTTCTACTTACCATAAACATGTCATTTGATGTCATCAACCATGGTGAATACCAAGCGGCAAGAGATGCATTTATATTCTCCCCTCGTTGGATTCATTGTGCCTCTGCATTTTTAAGATGGCGTGGTTTATATACACGTTGCAGCTGATTGGATAACACCCCTGGCACACCCACCAAACAGGAGAAAACATACCTCTAATGCCGTTGTGCACCATTGCGCACCGGGTGGAGGAAACAGGTCATTCAACCCGGAAACTGTAACAAAGCGATGTGCACCAGTGTGACTTTGAATGCACCCCTGGCTTTGGGTCTTTCTAAGCTTAGTGTCAATTAATTGTTTTTAGCTACTAACAGCAAATAACATACACAGGGGGGTATATTTCTTAGACAGGCACTTTACTAATATTACAAATTTACGCAGGGCGTTAATTGTCATGATTTCCTGCTGTGATATTATTTCAGATTTTGCTTTACTTTGCTGCGTAACTTTTTCACTCTTCCTTCAATCTGCATACTTCATTGGTACTTAGCTGAGCACAGCCATTTTTCTTAATAGGCTTGTTATGTCATTAAGCCTTTGTCCTATGTCTCTCGCTTATGCCCTGTTCCCTCCCTGTTCTGCCCAGGTGTGCCTTGTTCCCTGATCAGGCCATGTCCCTTTATATTCTGTGGAGGCATTCCAGTTGGCAGGCGGTCCATTGTGGCTTCAGGCTGGATGTTTCTTGTGCATTTCCTTGCCTATATTCATACCACAAATTTCATGCTGTGTCATTCTATTGCCTTCATACTTCCCTATAGTTCGGCTCTTTCAGTGTAGGTTTTTTGTTGGCCTTATGCACCCGTAAACCTGCATTTTTTTTTCAGATATTTTTCGGCTTTCTAAGTGTAGTTTTTTGTTGGCGTTGTGTCCTTTTCCCCAGTATTGTTCTGTTCAGTTGTGGTATTTTTGTTGGCCCACGTGCCGTGTTTGTGTGTCCTTCTGTTTAATAAATCTCATTCATTGTATTCAAGACTTGCTACTGGTGTCCTTCTGTGAACGTAACAACTCCTCCACACCACAAACCCCTTTCCTTGACAGAGAACCACTGAACTAAACCAGCTCAAACTAGTCCTTTAGTGCTTGGGGACTTTTTTTTTTTTTAAGAGAAGCAAGTAAGCCATCACCAACAGCCATGCTGTCGGGGCACTGACCATTACAATGGGTGACCATGGATAGAAGACGCTGCACGGTCTCTGTGAGTGAGGCCTGCTGCCGCTGCAGCAGTGTGGTGTTCCGGGCGGAGGTGCCCAGCTCTCCCTCCAGCTCAGTGACGAGCCGGGTCTGCCTGAGCAGCAGCTCCTGGAGCAGAAGCTTCTCCTGCTGCAGGCCTTGCAGCTCCAGAGCATGCCTACTTTCCATGGCTTCTAGCCGCTGCTCCAGAAAGCTGGTATGAAGAGCAAGGCATAGAAGACAGAAGAACATAAATCTTATTGCATAGTCTTCCTGAACAGTAATTCCTACATGGTTCACAGCTTGCCAGCTTTTGTTACTCAGACTATTTACAAATATGTTGATCAACCCTGTAGGAATTAGATTTTACCCCCTCAATTCGGCTCACTGTCTAAATACTTAGACCTCATAACATTTTTATGTCTGTTTCCTGGTCGTTAAGAGTTTTCTATGAAGACCCCAAACCAATTCCCAAAAATCATCACTGGGTGAGGGTCTCTTTGATACAAATTGCACAGTATATGCATGTTTTGATGTTAAAAGTTCATTATAAATCTCACGTCAAACACTATTTGAACTGTTTGTACCATCACAGAGAAGGGAAAAAATACAATTTGTAAATATCCACATCGAAAGAGTAAAGATAATAAAAATCATGGCTGGGTGTACTTATAAAGGGCATATATAGTGACTATAACAAGAAGTAAAACAGTCCAGCACAGGAATATTGAGCCATGATTCATGTCAGGTTTCAATATTACACTGAAGGTTCAAGTGAACCAGAAACTGAACTAGCCTGCCAGCCTCCTACCCTTATTTGGGAGTGTGGTACTAGGCCAAAATAAAATTACAAAGTAGTTTATAACCTAAAGATATTGTATGCAAAGTTTAATGAAATTTGGTCAATATTTGTGAGTGTTACACATCATGGATCGTTGAAATAGGTGTCGGTGGGTAAAGGAATTTCAAAGGTCAGAAAACAACCATTTTTATAGAAATCGTCAAAATCCTTCACTTCTATGTTGAGAAACGTTGTGTACTACTAACATATCAAGTTTCAGCTGATGTACATGTACTAGATATTAGTTTTTCAATAAGACCGCCCTGCCACTCCTACTTTTAGGGGTGTGGGGCTGAAATGCAATCGCAAAGTTTATGGGCGAACACCAGGTTTCGTCAAATTTGATCAATATTGGCAACTGTAAGAGGTTATGGGTTGATCGTTTACAAATGACAAATGACAGATGGTAGATGAAAGATGACTGAGTTTACGCCGTTTAGATAACTCAGCTGGTCAATGGCCAGTTGATTACAAAAAAATCTAGTGCACCTGGTGCTACCTCCAGGATCAATATCTAAAAATTGAGTCAGAATTACTGAAGATTCTACTGTTGAAGGGAGAGTTTGTATGGCATGGGTCATGGACATCTAATTGACAAATGCCAAGCTCCACAAAGAAGACTGAGTGTTTCCAAAGAAGAGATTGTTAATCGTGGCAGTCACTGTTGATCCTTGAAGCAAGTTTTTGATTTGATAAGGGGAAAAACCTGGCACCCACAGACACTATGTGGGACTGGTCCCTTCCATCACTTACAAAGGCAACCTATCTGACAGCCAAAAGAAATTTTAATAGCACCTCATTTTGAATTAAGACACTCAGTTCCTGTTGACTGACTTTTACAGATCTGAATAATGCCTTGCCAAGGTTATTTATTGAAACAATCTTGCTGCCCAGATTGAATAAGCAATTTTCTCGTGCAGCATAAATGCAGACAGTGTATATGTCTCAGAGCATTTTCTTTCACTCCCTTTAATAAAACTGTCACGGTCAGCTTCCAGCGGAGTGTAACGCCAGCTGTTTCATTTTGCTGGCATTTCTTGGCTTAGTATGTCTCAGATTTTTCCTCATGACTACCCCATTACCAGATGTTCAGCTCACGAGGAGAGGTAACATTGAGAAAAGGGGGGCAGTGGGACGGAAAAGAAACACTGGAGATAGAAGCATGAGCCTGTGACAAAAGCGCCAAGAGAGTTCCACTTGTTAAAGTTTGCAGGCAATTTTTTTCATTTTTGTCATTTTTGAATAAAATTTCATAAGTTTATGGAATTGTTTAGATGGTTCTGTAGCGGGTTGGAGGAAAAAAGAAAACCAGAATTGGTGCCTGATTGCAGTTTGTTATCATTATTCCACCCACAATATGACTGCCATTTTGAAAACAAATAACAATTTTGTCCTTCCAAAAAATGCTAGTTTTCATTACTCTTTCTTTCATGTTGCTGGCAGGTGCTTTCTGCTGCCCAGAACATGTGCCCGATCCCACCAGTACTCAAGCACTGCCCCCTCAACCACGTTCAGCATACCTGTTTTTCTCATTTAGTCCAGAGATCTCCTGTGTCTGCTGCAAGATGTGTTTTTCCAGTCTGTGGGTGGAGAGAGAATTCTCCAGCAGCTGGATTTCCAACCTACTGGTCTGGTTCAACACCTTGTACCAGACAGAAAAACAGCAAAAATCGGCGGACAGATATGAAATGGCATCATTTATCCGTAATAGCACAGGCAGGTCATATCACGGCCCAGATTATTTGTTTCTGTCAATTTTGCCCTGAGATTTTTTCCTTGCTAGACTTGGACAACTGGTGTCGGACGGGGTTTTTCACCATATGCCATTAACTGTAAGACCTATATGAGGTGCTCTATTTAATGTCACATAATGTACAAGAGGCAGAGCTTATCTCAGACTGCTGTCCAGAGTCTTTATTGCTTATCTGGTTCTGCTGCAGTTTGTGGAATTTACGTGGGATATGTGATTAATATCTCAAAGGCAGGACTCAGCATAGCAGAATACAAGGCAGGCAGTAAATTTTGCTTGCGGAAACAGTAAAAAGTGTACATTCTGTGAGAGTGTAATCTCTTTTCATACTTCACTTGATTGCATTTCATATCTTCATGAATGCTGACTTGACCTTTTACGTGGTGAAAACTTGAACAGGGTGTGGTTTAAAACCCCAGATGTTTCACAAGTGGCCATGGTTTTTTTTTTTTTTTGTGGTGAGTTCATTGGATGGTTAAAAAAGCACCTATTTGCGTATCCTTCACCATAATATTTTTTAAAAGCCTCGCTGATATAACAAACACATTTGTCTAACGCTGGTATAATATTTGTGTGGGCAGTACTCCTGTATGGAGGGAACAGCTCAACAAAGGCAGCAAAAAAAAGGATGACAATCAAACACCTGGGCGAGATCTGAAATAACAGATCTAATTGTGGGAAATATTGTTTTTCATTGTTATCCATCAGTGGCCCAAAAACAGTTTCACAGTTAAATATTTGGACATAGACAAAGCCATTGTTATTTTAGCTGTTGACCATAGAATATTGGAGTATAAATTAAATAATAATTGCGCTCCTGTGCACAGGAACAAGTCAGAAGGTCAGTATTGGATGCTCGTGATCTTCAGGCCCTCAGGCGGCACTGCATTAAGAACATGCATGATTCTGCACTAGAATACACTGCATGGGCTCAGGAACACTTCCAGACATCATTGCCTGTGAACTCAATTTGCCATGCAATCTACAAATGCAAGCTAAAGCAGTATCATGCAAAGAAGAAGTCATATGTGAACACGATCCCAAAACGCCGTCGTCTTCTCTGGGCCAAAGTGCATTTAAAATGGACTGAGGCAGAATGGAAAACTTTTACTTTGGTCAGATGAATCAAAATTTGAAATTCTCTCTGGAAACTACTGATGCCTTGTCGCGTGGTCTAAAGAAGAGAGGGACCATCCAGCTTGTTATCAGTGCACAGTTCAAAAGCCTACATCTCTGATAGTACCGGGTTGCATTAATAGTGCCTATGGCATGGGGAGCTCAAACATCTGGAAAGGCAATATCAACGCTGAAAAGCATATAGAGGTTTTACAACAACATATGCTCCCTTCCAGACAACGTCTCTGACAGGGAAGGCCTTGCATATTTCTGCAAAACAATGCCAAACCACATACCGCATCCATCACAACAGCATAGCTTTGCAGTAGAAGAGTCTGAGTGCTTAATTGGACTACCTGCAGTCCAGACCATTCACTAATAGAAAACATTTGCCGCATCATAAAACAAAAAAAATCCAGCAAAGAAGACCCAGGACTGTTGAGCAGCTAGAATCCTACTTCTGACAAGAGTAGGACATTATTCCTCTCCCAAAACTTCAGCAATTGGTCTCCTCACTTTACAGATGTTTGCAGACTGTTGTTGAAAGAAGATGAGATACCAAACAATGGTAAACATGGCCCTATTCCAACTTTTTTGAGATGTTTTGCTTCCATCAAATTCAAAATGAGCTAATATTTTTCATGAAATGGAAAAATGTCTCACTTTCAACATAGATATGTTGTGTATGTTCATAATAAAACGTTATTTTATGAGATTTGCAGATCATTGCGTTATGTTTTTATTTACATTTTGCACAGCATCCCATCTTTTTGGAATTGGGGTTAAGCATTTTCATTTGTAATCTGTTGTTCTTATCTCTCAATATGAAATCCAAAGAGCTGTCAGTGCCCATAAAGCAAGGCATTATAGGGCAGAACAAAACAAATCCGCCTGGGGGGTATTCCATCAGCGTAGCTCAGAACTTCCAGACTAAGGCATAATTTTGAGGGTTGAATTAGCACCAACTCCCAATCTAGCCCAGACCCGTTCCATCAAGTGAAATGAGATTACTTCAATTGACGCTAATTTGAGCCTCACCTGCTACGCTGCACTTCGTGCATGCGTCCAGGGAAAATAAAAAGCCCACACTAATCGAGTGCCGAAAATGTCGCAAAATGGCTTAAAGCAAGGGAAAGGAATGAACAGAGGCATTCTCCTCTTCTTCTTTTTGGTGTTTTATGGTGGGTGGAACCAATGTTAAGGTGCATTACCGCCGCCCACTACGGTGAACTGAGGTCTAGAGTGTCTATCTTCAATATACAAAAAGAAAACTTGTCCCTAATCCACAGTTCCATTTTTCAACTAAATTTTACATTTCCCTAGCCCCTAACTTCCTCAAAACATAACTGTACACAGCTAATTAATTTGCATTTGGCTCTAACCAAAACCTTTGTCTCAGATTTCTTAGATTTCTCTCTTTACTTTCGTAATTCCAAGAAATTTTCTCCCTGCATGGCCCACCATCCTAATCCTTTCGGTCTTCGACTCCATTTCTTTTGCGCAATTAAAGACGATTAAAATGAAAGCCGAAAATATCTTTTGATCCACTCATACATTCAGCGTCAGGTCTTGGTTCTTTTATCGCCGTCTTTTCAGTACTCAGATCTTTGCTCACAATATCCATTCTGCCTCCACCATCTTTATAGCCTCCGCATATGGTATCTTGTTTTGCATCCACACCCGTTCCACCTCACTTTCTACAGTCACACTGCTTAGCTGTAGCTTTGTGATTCCCTGTGCAATGAAAACAAACCATATACTCTTTCTATAGCTTGCATTCAGTTTTTGTGCACCCAAATTCGCCACATCGTCCGCACCTGTAAGTTTCCGCCCTACAAGCTGCGGCAACATGCTGTATTTTTGGCACCAGAAGCAACGCAGTGGCACCCTCTCAAAAGCCCTCACCCTATAGTTCACGCAGTCCAAAAATATTTTGTCCGGTAACTCTTTTTCAAACCTAAGCATACTGCCATGCTGTCTTGCTCCTTCCCGTCTCAATATGCACCGAGCTGCACAAACTCCCTCTACTGCCAAAAAAGAATCAACTTTCACAGAATGAGGGACACCTCCAATAACACCCTTCTTAGTTGGCCGCTGATGCATTTTAAAGCATGTAACCGGAGAAAGATCAATTTCTTTTAATCAAGTGCTTTCCCCCTTGTTTCTTCGTCCTACATTCAGTTATCACAATTCCACTTCTATATACCCAAAAATCCTTTTCAGCCCCAATTTCATTTTTTACAAACTACCCGACAAAATGATTTTCACTGAATACACGATCGTTTTCCCATCTATCTCCCACCACCTTCATCCCCACTGCAAATTGCCCTTCATCACTTTCATTTCCACTTCCTTTTTCTGTTTACCCCCTTCCTCCTCATCACTCTCCATTTGTTCGAAATTCAAAATTTCAAGGAAAAGACAATGATCTAATGATCAAACAAAAAGCAAAACTTTCGAAATTAGAAAATTCCCACTCTAACACTCTACCCACACAGCCTGTCTCTGCGCTCTCCTCAGCGGAGCAAACCCTCCTTATAGGGGTTAATGAGGATTATTGGGAAATTATCGCGAGGAAAGGGAACGCTGCTGCCAAAAACAGGGCGAGGGAGGTGGCCTGGCAAAATATAGCCAACAGACTAAATGATATGGAATCAGTTTGACACCAGATGCGGGAAAAGGGAATGAGGATTTATTTATAAATAAAACAAAACAGGCACGAGGGCCAACAAAAAACTTGGCCCAAAGGGTTGCAAAAAACAAACTAAGGTATGCTGCACAGAGCTATAAACAAAGAATGCAAAACGATAAAACAAAAGGCACTGGAAACTCCAGGCAAGAGATCAAGAAAAATAAATAACAAGACTATATATATATTCAAAAAACAAGAGGCTAGGACAAGACTTGAAACTAGAAATGCTAGGGAACTATGACAACAAGAGCTTGGCTAAACTTGCACATGCAACGAGACACTGTCTGCCAGCCAACTTCCACCGCAACCAGATAAAGGCTTGGAAATCATGACATGAGGGGTAACACCTGGAGAGAGAGAAACAAGAGGCATGGCAAGATCAAGACATGGACAGAGATTGGATGACATGACCTGCTCATTAAGAGAATGAGCGTGCTCAGCTTAAGTACCAATTAAGTATGCAGTTTGGAAGCAAGCATGAATGTTAAGAACAGAAAAGCACAGCAAGATCTTGAAATAGCAAAGCAGGAATCATGACAATAAACTCCCTGTCTAAATTAGTAGTATTAGTAATGTGCCTATCTAAGAATTACACCAACCCAGTGAGTGTTAGTAAAAGTTAGTAACTTAAAAACAGTTAATTGTCAATTAAGCTTAGAGAGCCCCGAATCAGCACAGCACAGAAGGAAGAGGGAAATACCAAAGCCAGCCATAGCTCAGAAATGTGCAACAACGAAGGCACGGGGCGGAACGCAGACAAGCGGTGGAGTGGCTTGGCAGATCTGGCATGAAACAAAACATGGAAAAGTAAAAACATGGAATGTGAAACATGAAATGCAAAAACTGTGACATGAACTATGAACTATGAAACTATGAACTATGGAATCTTGATACATGAAACTGTTTAAACCATGAATAATACTGTTCTGGCCAAAGGCCAGAACCCTGGAACACAAAACTAAATGCATAAGTGACTCAAAGATCAATCAGGAGGCTGAAATATATAATAAAAATATCCCTCATCAAAGGGGCAAAATGAATGTACAAATAGGCCTACTGAAATTCATCAAATGCATTTTTTTATTTATTTTGGAAAACGGTACCACATTTATCAACTGATTGCTGCGTAAATTTTAAGTAATTTGCTAACCAACTGTAAGCAGAGTGGGTGGGGGTGGGAGAGCAATCACATTTTCACATGGTTTGGTGTACATATCCAATTTTTTGTTTTTAATGCCTCCGTATCATTTCATTAATTTTTTAAATGTTTGAGCTTGTCTTTATTGGTATGATCATATTTATTTTTGAATAGTTACCAAATTTATCTTTCACGTTATTATCATTACATGACAGTTGTGAGTGTGTAAATGCACTGGCAAAACTGTTGTTTGGGAGTCTATTGGACATTCCTTGAACAAAGATAGAGCTAATTCTCACCTTAAACCTGCTACAGGGCAGGATTGCCCTGCAGCTCAAATCACCATGGTTACTAGGCTGGGGTTCACATTAACCACCTTGATGGAATGGAGATGTGGCTCAGGTTGATGGAACAGAAATCTGAGTTTAGCTGGATGTATCAGGCTTAGCCAGAATAATAATAATAATAAAAATAAAAATAATAACAATAATAATAATGATCATTATTATTATTATTATTATACATTTTATTTATAAGTGCCTGTCAGAGCACTCAAGGATATTGTACAAACATAAAACAAGAATAATACAACAACAGATAAAAGTTACACAATAAAAAGGGACAATGCAATCACAGTGAGAAAGCCATCTTGATCAGGTGAGTTTGGAGTCTGCATTTAAACTGAGGAAGAGAGCCAATGTTTCGGATGTCCAGTGGGAGTGAATTTTAGAGTTGGGGCGCAGAGCGGCTAAAAGCTCTGCTCCCCATGGTGCTGAGGTGGACGGAGGGTTTCCATAGATTCCATGGTTACCGATGTGGGGGCTAATCCCAACTTCTTTGATGGAACTGAACTCTCGCTCACATTAGCCATACTTGGCCATTTAAGCCTGGATTTTCCTTTAGCCTGCTTGATGGAGTACTCCACAGAGGAGAAAGTGAATAAATAAATAAATACACAATTAAATAAAATCATGAGGAGAGGTCAACTAAACTTTTTAGTGCATTATTAAAAGAAAGAAAGAACTTGTGAGCTCAGGAATATAAAAAGGTTAGGAAGAGATCTGATACCAACTGTGCTGAATGACTGAAAAATTGATCCAGAAAAAAAACCCTTCACAACAGCTAGCCAGCTCAAGAACATTCACTCGCAGGTAGGCGCGTCAGTGCCAAAGTCAGCAATCAACAGAAGTCTTCACCAGAGTGAATACAGAGTATTTATTTGAACATGTATGTTTATTAGTAAAGCTTAATACATGAAACTTACCAAAAAATCTAAAAATACCTGTATATTTCTGGAACAAATGAGGCAAAGATTAAATTTTAAGAGAAAGATAGGAAGAGAAAGATATGGATAAGGGAAGAGTCTGCTCAAGATCTGAGGTATACCACCTCATCTGTGAAGAATAGTTATGTGAGTGCATGGTTGCTAATTGAACTGGTTCTCTTGTATCTACTGGTGATGAGACTGTTGACAAAATTCTGCCCAATTCATCAACACAAACTGGAAAATGCTTTACAGTGCAAATAGACTGTGACCTGGGAGTATACTGCAAAAACAACCCAAGATATTTTAAGGCAACGCAATGAGATGTTCTACCATTAGCTAGTCAATCACGCAAACGTTTGTATAACCAGAATCCAATCCAATCCAAGTACAGTATTTTTTGATGAAATGGTGCATGGAACTACTTGCATATACTGTTTTGAATGGCTCTTGATTTTCCCATAAAAGAGGGTGATCAAACCTATCGCTCTAATGGGCCAAGAGGGCTAGGCTACTTGCTTGTTGCCCGACAACTATTAACATATTAATCCCATAATCATGACTATCAAATTGGACAAAATAACCTTCTTACACAGTTTTGTGGCTTTTCATCATGACATAACACTGCAATAGTTGGAATAATAAGAAGAGGACAAAGAAAGAGCTGAGAAATAAGCCAAAACTCTATAAAATGCAGTAGGGCTTCAGTAACTAAAAATTAACACACAAAATTACCCAGTAAGTTTTATTCCCACCGTAACCTTGATAACAACTTCTTGTACCTTGGAAAAGAAATATGTCATTTTCCTACAGTACTTTTCTGACAATTGATATTTTTGCTGTCTTCTACATCAAATAGACTCACCTGAGTCTCTACATCTGTTAGCTTGCGTGTCTGCTCTGCCGATTGGCTGAGAAGGTTGGACCCCATCTCCAGCATGGCTGCTGTCTGTGTGTGGACCGAATTGCGTTCCATCTCCTCCATCTCAGTGCGCACATTCTCCTGAATGTAGCTCTCAAGCTGTCAAAAGCACAGACTATAAGTTGTGTTCTTCCTTCCGTGTTGGCAAAGAGCTTATATCTGAAAACATTAAGCTTGTGACTTCAAGCACAAATGGTCTGTATTCCAAAAATATCAAACATGGCTGAAAAAGCATCACATCACCGATGTTTAATGACTTGAATAGGACTGGCCAGGATTTGGAGCAAGGTTGTTAAAGCCAAATAACTTCTTCAAACCATGCACAAAGAAAGGTGGCTTACATCGATATACAGTCAACTTTATTTGGATGTATTGAGATGCACGTGAACACATTTTCTTCAGTTTGGAAGAATAATAATAAGAATAATTAATTGTTCTTAATTCTTTTTCAGAGTTACAGTCAAATATTGATTGAATTCCAACTGTGTTTTACCATTGGCCTATCTGCTATTTTCTGTGAACACAGACTTCAACCAAAAACCAAGAGCTGTTTCACTGTATCTAGAAACTGTTTACCAGAGTCCGCAGTGAAACTACAGCTGATGCTGTAGAGGATGCCTGCACATATTTGCAAATGATCTTTATTACACACTCATAGCCAAACATGGAGTCCAGTTTATTTTTGCTCTATTTTAAAGGAGCTGTCAAATATACTAAATGATAATAACATTTCATAATTCCATGGTGTGACACTGGTGTGGGTCAAACATTAATGACAAATTCTTTGCAGAGCTCTTGAGAGATGTATGGCAAAAAAAAAGTACACATGTGCATACATATGCTCTCACCAGGTTCTGTAAGATAGTAAAGATTGCTGGGAACATTATCCAAGTTTAGCAACAAAACTGGAAATAAATTTTTGTCTGTCAAAAAATGATACGTTTTCTTCTGCCCCTTGGTGCTATGACCAAGCCTCATTACCCTAGAAAAATTATACAGCCACAACCAGACACCTAAACAATGGCAGTTTCAAATATCATGATTGTGTAATCAAAAATGAATATTTTAAGGATTTTTTCTTGGTTATGTTTGTGCTTTCAACAAACAATTTTGGTGGGTCTCCTTGCCAATATGTTATTAAATTTTCACTCTCATATAACCTTCCGATTCCCTACAGGGGTGCGCGATCGCACATTCGTAATAAAGCTGTCTCCATAACTTATTTGCTTCATTGACAACGCCCCCCAGTACCTAGCGAGCACACAGCTTTTGTTTGAAGTTCTTACTCATTTAAATTTCTTGCTTTAATTAAATTGGGATGGTCTGGAATGCCTAATAAAGTTTCTTCAAAAAATTCCCAGTGTTAAAACTGTTATCTAACTTAAATGGGGAAAATGTGGGATGTTGGGCTACACAAACTGAGCTAGGCATCAGAATGCTTGAACACTTTGCTGGCTAGCTAGCTTCCTAGCTATAGCTAGCAATTAAATTACTGTGTAATGACTGCAGCGTTCACCATTCTACAAAAGTATTAAGTAATTTAGTAACATAAATTGGAAAGAGTATTGCAATTGCTCAATATTGTTAAGCTTGATAATACAAATTCATAACATAAATAACAGTTGTAAACATGTAGGCCTACTTAAAAATCAAATCAAATGTATTTAGAAACAAAATTGGAGAAAAAGCTAATGAATATGACGTTTAAGACAATTACTTAGGTACCTTGCTTAGCTTCATACAAAACAAAGAGACACTTATTAGGACAATCTCTATAAATGGAAAAGGCAGTATTTGCGCTCAAATTATTCCAAAAATTTTCCAGCTTGCACGCTATGTGCACTCACATCTCATATGTGTCCCTATCAATTCTTGTGGTAAACCTACACCTTTGGTGGGCAGGCACAGTTAGGTTTGTACGGAATTAATGGCATGCTATGCCCAAAAGATAGATTAATTAATTTAGCCACATAATCCAGAATTAGGACAGACAAGTGGCTTCAATAGTCCTCTGTCAAACTCTCAAAGTTCATCTAACCGTGCTTTGAATGGACCTCTGCACTGTGCCTACGGTCTGAACACTTAAAACTACGAAAATAGGACCCTAATCTGCTTTGCTATGACGGGAAATAGCTTTGTGTCTGTATCTTCCCTGATATTTAAGTCTTGCCTTTTACTATTGCTATGCAGCACAGCTTTCTACCCGCAGTAGTCATAAATATCATTTTAGACACAAAAAATAAAGTCTCAGTCAGGCAAAGAATTATTGCAAAGCTTAAAAATGAGAAGCAGGCCTTTTCAAGACGTGTTTGAAATTCAAATCAGTCCTACTAACAAAAATGTACTATACTGAATTTTTCGTATAAAGTGCAATATAAATTCTATTTTTAAATGTGAGTGAAAACAGTCATAAAAATATTCTTGACACAATCAAGTTAGTCTCAAATATGATCTAAGAACACTTTATAATATATAACGAATGATCCAGTTGCAGAAACATGAATGTGAGTTATTAGGACTGGATCATGATTTCTGATTCACTGAAAAAGACCCAAAGCTTTGGGTAGGGAATTGTGGTTCTACTCTTTTCATCAAAATCAATACCTCCAATATGAAAAATAGTAATTGAAAGTACCTTCTGCAGCCACTGTGTGTTATTTTCTGTTATGCTCTCCAAGGACTCCAGCTTTTTCTTCTGCCAGGACGGCTCAATGGGAGGAGTGTCTAGAGGCAAAGGCGAGTCCCTTTGGAGTGAGTTTGTCTCAGGAAGGTCCTCAGGGCAGCGGCAGTGGTCCACCTCCGGTAGGAGGAAGGTATAGCTGCAGGGGCCATGCAGCACTTGATGCTTTTGCTCCGAGCCAATCACCGCCACTGATGCTGCCATTAAACAGCCAATGGCCAGTAGCCATCCCATCCCGAGCAGGTGGCTGTAGATCAGGCACAAAAAGAGGAATGTGTTGTCTTTCACTCAGCCTTCAGGTCAACAAAGAGCCAGTTCCCAAAACTCGTGCCCAATGCCCCAGCTCACTTTCACTCTTTCTGTCGCTATCTCCTCTCCCCTTCTTTTTTCTTCCTTTTGACTTCTATAATGTAAGCTGTTTGTTTCCTCTGACAGTGCACTCTACAGGCTGCCAGAAGTGCCTCTTCACCCGTGTCTTCTGAATTCACCGCTGACTGCCTGGACAGGGGGATAAGAGAAGTGCTTCCTCTTCTTCGCCTGAGCTGCTGCTCGCTTTCATAGCTACAGGAAATACGTTGAGTACTTTCCTTCTATTTATTTCACTCTTGCCCTGTTTTCACCTTATTTTCCTCTTTATCTGCTATCTGGTGGTCGAGAGCAGCTGAGGGGCAGTCAGTTAGGTGCCAGTGGCTGTTTAAAAACAGAGACTCCTCCCCCCCTCTTCCCTCTGCACAGACTCATTCAAACACCCCTCCACCCTCCTCATCTCTTTGGGCTGAGAGGAAGCCACAAAAATGCACCACCACAATCCCTTACACCATGAACATTCTTTTCTGTCTCTGACTCGCGCTTTCTCCGTGCAAGTAGCAGTTTGTCCAACAAACGGGTCACAAAACAAATTTGGGGATGGGCACAGTTTTCATGCACATGGTCACAGGTTCAAACTGAACAAAAAAATGTTTCCCTCTCATCCCCAAAAGAAATTTGGGTTCTCAATTTACATGGTGCATTTTTAACAGGACAGGGTGGATTATTATGAAAGTGGATATATTACTACAGGCCATAATGGTGCACTCAGGCACCATGTTGTTAGCAAATTGATAGCACTATCTGCCCCTGTCCGACATGACAGTTAGCTGACAGCACAGAGTTGGCGATTTAAGCTGCCCTGCTTGGGGAGGAGGGTATGGGAGATAGCAGGTTTAAAATTACCTTTCTGAGATACATTCACAGTATCTGGGAAATAAGCATCTGCAATGGCAGTACGCAGGGACAATACAGTAGTGTGCAGTGATAATTATACATTTAGTAAAATGAAGATAAATCAGAAACCAAGTACAATTCAAGTATTTATTTTGCGTAATATTGGATCATATAGGTGAAAATATGAAAACAGATAACAATATACAGTAAAAACAAAGGTAATGTCTTTTTGAGAGCAAAAGTAAATGTGGCCACCCTTTGCTTTGATAACAGCCTTTAATCTTTCAGGCATAGTTGCCTCACGAGGATACTGTGATACTTCTTTTGTTCCATGATTCCATAATTTTTTATGAGATCACCAGCAGACTGAACCCCAAACCATAACATCACCTTTATTTTTTACTTAGAAACAGTGATTTTTGAAACGTTCTCCAACTCTACGGTGCACTAAGTTCTACGTTTGGGTGAGAAAATTTCTAATTTTGATTAATTTTTCCAAAGGACTTGTTCCCAGTCCATTGGTTCAATCCTTGAATTTCTCAGCAAACTTTTTTGATGTTGCCAGGTCTTGGCAACAACACAACCAATCAGACCATTTTCACACTGGTGTCTGGAAATGTAGACCTTGATAACTTTGTTCCTTCACTTCTGGCGCTTATAATATCATCACAAAGTTGTCGTGCCATCAACCGTCAATTTTTTTTTTACTTATCATACAGAGATGACGAACATCAGAGGCGGCACTTAACGTCCGTTTTAGACCTCTATTGCCACTAGTTTTCAGCAAACTGGTCTCTTTCAAAGGCTTGATGGTGTTTCTTTCAGCGCCATAGCGGCATTTGACACCATCAGCATCATGTAAGAGCACAATGCAGCTATGAACAATCTCAGAGAGCTCCGTCTGTCATGCCAATGCATTTAAAACTGTGACAGTGCGCAAATTCACGTCACCTTGTATACTGGAACATCTGACCATCAGAGGTAATTCTGCAGAACAATGCCTCTAACCGGTTTAAACAATTTTTTTTTGCATCAATAATCATGGAATGAGCCTTCAAACATGCATTCAGGTTATGCAAGATTTAAAAAAATTAATTTGCTACACCTTACAATTGATATTAGAAAAATTATATTTTCAGTGTTTTTGTTTATTACCCATATTTTTACCTACATGTACTTGATGATATTTTTATTTATTTATTTATTCATTTTGTTGTTCTCATTGCCTATGATAAGTACACATTTTCACCAGGAAAATTATAGATAAGCAGAGGTGTAAAATCCAGGGGTTAGAAAGTAAAAACTCCTGCGAAGTTTTCCTCCCTCCCACAGAATGAGCAGGGGCCTCATTTACAAATGGTTCATAGGCACAAAAACAATACATACGTCACTTTCTTTGCAAATTTCTGATTTCTAAAAACAAACTTGACATTCAAAAGAGGAAATTATTCAGATTATGCACAAATGTCAATAAATTCCAAGTCCATCCTGATTAAATAAATGAAAATTCCATGCAGTTTATTTAACCCATAGGTTTATAAATTTGGTTATTTTCCACAAAATGTAAATTTTATTTTTTTGTGCAAACGCGTTATTCAGGTATGAAATGCACACAATTTATAATAAATAAGGCCCCTGATCACTCATATTGGCTCTATCTCCTGTCCGAAGTAAATCCAGGTGGTTGGAATAAAGTTCTGGGGGATTTTTACTTTCTGAACCCGGACTTCACACCTCTGTATAAGTAATATTTTAGGACCCATTTTAGACAAAAATGGTGGTGTATTATCATAACTGCACACTCCAGTAATAGTGGCTCCAACATTCTGAATGACTGGCTGTTAGCCCCTGCTAAGTTTAAATTTAAGAAACAACAATGTAATCAACAGCCTGCATGGTATAATCTATTTTGAGATATGACCTCATGCTATGCCTAAGTCCTGAACTAACTTTGTTACAGCAGTGTTGAGAAACTACTGAAACTGGAAATTCTTAGAAGACAGAAAATGGGTTGAAGCTAAGGAGCTGTCCCATCTCATGACGAAGAGGTGTCCAATTTTCTGATGATCCTTGGATCACAATGAGGCTCATTGCCGATGCACCCATGGGTCCTGGTTTGAGATGCTGGTGCTCCAGCATCCAGTAGTTCTGAATGTTGAAAATAGCACCTTCAAAAGTAACATAAAAGTTCCTTTCCCAAGTAACAGATTGTTTCACATGCTATAATTCAAGGCTAATCAACATTATCTTGCAAGGGCCCATGTGGGTCCAGGCTGTCATTCCAACCAAGCACTTATACACCTGATACTACTAATTGAGCTCTAAGCAAAGACTCTTGGGGTTGATTAGTGGTGTCGGGTGAGTTAGTGCCTGGTTTGAATGAAAGCCTGCATCTACACCGGCCCTTTCTGAATAAATTGAACAGCTCTGCTGTAAAGAGTAAAGTAATTCAGTTACTTTTGAAAGAAGTAAATGGTTACTAATTACTCATTTTTAGTAACTTGCACAACTCTGGTAATGAGACAAGAAATGCCCTCCCTCTTGAGGAAGCACTGAAATTATGCATCACGCAATACATGTCCTCAACACAGTCACCATTACCAAGGTGTCACAACCCTCCCCAGATAGCAAGCTCCTCCGCTCCGGATCCGCGGCAGATGCGGAGCGGAGGAGCTTGCTATCTGGGTCTTGAGTCTCCTGTCATGTAGCAGGTTGTGTGTCTATTCAGAGTATTGACTCACTTGACTGGTTTACGTCTTGCGTATTTCCCTTCACTGGCTGTGTCCTCTTCATGGTTCCCCTGCTGTGTTGACATATTTATACCCCCTACATTCGGTTTTCACTTGTTATATGCCCTTTAGCAGCCATTCGGTATTAGCAAGTAAAGATCCTCCTCTTTTGAAAATTATTTGCATCTTTTATTGACTATAATTGACAGAAGTTGTCTTCCTAGTCCAGTTTATAGGAACAAGCTCCCAAGCCTTACTCTCCGTCTCCAGGATAGGACCGTGTTCCCATTAGTCTGCAAGTCTGTTCTCCTGCCCAGTTTAATAGGAACACGTTCCCAAGCCTTCTACGGTCATCAGGATTGGGATCACATTCTCGTTGATCTTCTCCTTCCTGCCATCTGACAGTTCGGCTCTGGCGAAGTGTGCGCTCCATCTGGCAGCTGTCCCGGAAAGCCAGTGGCTGGGCACAGGAGCACCCGCACTACCTTGCCTGTTACAGCCACACTGAACTGTACCACTCTGCTCTGGGCTCTGTCATGCTGTCTTCCCATATTACTATCACTGAACCCAACTCCTGGATTGTACTCTGTGTCTGCATTTGATTTTGGTCTGCATCATAACAAAAGGTCAAAACTGTACTCACTGTAGCAAGATCTTATGCTGTATGCACCTTCAATATTGTTTTCCAAATACTGTGCATTTTCTTTACATTTCTTCATCAAATTGTTCTCAATAGCTACTGGTTGTGGTTGATCAAGGCTTGTCAGAGTGATATAGTTCTACCTTGTTCTGTTATAAAATGAATTGTGAATTGGTGATACCAACCTCAGACCATGATTTTCTCATTCCTGCTAAATGAAAGTATATGTCACTAATTGAAATATGCTGTACATTAATTCATTATGAACTATTGTCACAGAACCTGAATTTGGCATTTTGAAGATGGCCAGAATTTGCATATGAAGCACCACTGAGATCAACTTCAATTTGAACCAGCCTATAGCATTACTATTAAGAGTGATAAAATGTGTGGTAATGAGTAAATAAGTGTGATCATCTGATATTTTCTGTAAGGTAAACAGTCTTAAGCTTCCCTTATCGATTATAAAAATTGAAAATGAACACACTAGTATCCTGCAGATTGGAAGTAGAATTTAGTCCATTAATTAGGACAACAAAGCTGAGTAGAATTATTCCATTCATGTAGGCTCAAGACTTCAGATAAGGAACTTGTTCAAAATTCAGTTAACTGAGGAATATGTATCAAGGATCAGGAGGATCATAATTTGAAAATTTGCATGATATAATTGTATCTATCAAGCAGCCATAACTGGCAGCAGTCACCCTGAATAATTACATCAGTGCAGTGACATATGTAATTATGTCTTTCTCGTGTTTACACAGCTTTTTTTCCCCTTCAAAATAATGAAAACAGTACAGTCCAGTCATGACATTAAGTATACTGTATTATGACATTTATTTAAAAGAAAATATTGATTTATTGCCACATCTGTGAATAATACTATAATATTAGATTTGTAGTCAGCAGCAAATTAATATGCAAACTCAAGATTTCAGTGACTGTGTCAATCCTTGACATTCATGAAGTCAACTTATGTTCGAGGACAGATTCCAGCAGCCCAACCACAATCCAGAAGGAATATGTAATAGCCTCTCGCAGATGTTCCCATAAGAGGTTCCCTGCTGATCCAGATCAACCCCCCCATGCATGTCTGATTAGATACATTTGCAAAGAAAAAATATTTATATTTAAATATAAATACACATTGTGAATGTGTAGGGTATGTTTATGGGTGAAATCTCACAAATGATTGCAGCGAGAGCATGTAAACATCACGTACAAATCAGCATCTTATGTGCATGGGAGATTGCAGCCCCAGATTATTCATAAAAATAAACTATATGAGGGGGAAGGTAGTATTCCTCACCTTCCTGCAGCCTCCTTCCATATGTGCACCCGGCTGCCCGCATTACCCCCTTAAATGGTAATGATTTGAAGACCACAATGGAAAAATGATCAGAGTCACATTTTCACGTTGTGGAGAAATGATGAATTAAAAATTCAAAACGATCTTAGAAACAAAGCACTGAAAAAATATGCTAAAAATATAATATATATAAAATATAATAATAATTTATCATATCATTATATATTATTATAAATATTTTAAAAATGCTAAATTTGGACTCTGATCATTTTTCCTTTCTGGTCTTCACCTGATTTTCCTCCTAAACCCCTCATTCATTGGTTTTCTGCTCCATTAATTTTTCTGCGTCAAATCAATATGAAAACTGTGCTGAAATGAATGGCCACTTTTTCCATTGTAAATTTGCAAGTTTTCATTCTGGAGGACCCTCTTCTACATAGTACCAGGGGGCCCACAGACCTGAGCAGCCTCTTTGTAACTGTTGCACAGTTATTTTCATACAAACCAGATATCAAAATAAAATGGAAAAAAAGACAATCAGATATATCATTTAGCTCCACAACATAATAATACATAATAAATTTGTATTCAAGTATTAAACTAGTCTTGGCACACGTTAAATCAAATCAACACTCAGCTAGCATCATATAAGGCAAAGTAACAACCTAATCTGCAAGTTAAAAAAAAAAACACAAGGAAAGGAAAGGAATCCTCCAGATTTAAAAAAATAAATATAAAATAAATGCTTAATAAATGCTCACGTAAGCAGAGTTTTTCAGGAGAATGCACTTTCTGCTCTAGTTGACCAATAAGATGCATGCAGATGTCCCCGATGGATGAACAGTGGCCAGCTCAGACACTTTATTTAATCACAGACAAGCACAACAGCTCCCCCTTCCTTTAACAGACCCTCACTGATACCAGCTGCGTCAAAATCCCTCTGACTGGTTTCTTTTGCTTTGCTCACTCGAAGGTTGGATATTTTTCGGCTGTAAATGAGAAGCCAGTCTTTCTGTCTTTTGATCGGGCTTTGTCCATAAGCAGTATTTCAACCTAGCTTGCCCACGCCTAAGGTTTCATTGGGACAGCAGGTCCGCCATTGTTATTTTAGTGGAGAAAACTGTAAGGCCATATCAGTCCCCCATCAATGTCTAAGAGGTTGGCAGTCCACACTGCCAAATAAAAACCATATGCCTGCCAGATTCCATTAGGTGGAGAAAACACAAAGTTGGGCAATTATTAGAGTCATTCACACAGACTACTTCACTGGCTTCTGCTGATAAACTGCTGTCATCAGGAAACAGATCCATCTCTAGGTGAATGAGAAACTGATGTGTCTCTGGCTGTTTTATGCAGGCCCAATGAAACAGAAAAAATGTTTCTCAATGTAGCTTTTCTCATTATCTCTTTCACTGCAAACAAAGCTGAATCCACTTTGTTTGAACATCTAACATAATCACTGCCACTGGCTATTATGGGGAAAGGAGTTTCCAACTGTGAAGCATGGAATGTAAAAGTCTTCTCATCTTAGGTGAGAAGAATTTGTGAGTTCGTGCTCGAGAACCATTTGTCTCAAGAATGTGATCTTTCCAAGAACTTAATTTGAATAGTTGTCCTGAGTCTTTATTATTTTTCCTGCAATCCAGCTGTCTCTCTCTGGTTTTTCCTTCTGTTCCCCTTATTGGTTTCCATTATACAGTAATGGACTCCTGCTCTCCTTCCCTTTTGTGCTCCTGACTCCACCTGTCCCCTATTGGTTGTTTATGCAGTTTACTTCAGGTCTTGGTTTAAGGGTTAATTCCAATGCCTATCTGAACCCTCAATCTTAACCCTCAATCTCAAAAATGCGCACTCCCGCAAAAATTACTTCAGGCGTATACACTATACTACAAATATAATGGACGTCATGTTGTCCAACGAAAATATTTAAACGCTGAACTTATTTGAACTTGTTTTTTGCAATGAGGATTTACACTAAGATGTGTGCCAAACGGCAGGTGTTCTGGCAAATTTTGCTACCTATCAAAATATGCTACATAGCAATTCTGTGCTTGTGCAAACCTAAAATCTCGGGCTGTTTCCTCACTCATATCTTAAGTACCTTAAAAATCATAAAAATAGAATTATTTTCAGGGCGCATTTTCGACCTGTAACCTTACACAACCTATATTTGCTTGTAAACGCTGGGTTTTCCTGAAAATGCAGAAAATAGATGATAATATATGGCCATATATGGGCATATATCTTTCAACAAACGTATCCAACTCGTTATAAAAGCTGCTTATGTTATAATAAGCTAACAAATAACAAAGTTACTACTGTAAACTGATTCATATTACAATATCAAGGCGAAAACAAAGACTTTACGATCGCTTTGCATTACGGTAGCATTTTTTGACAAGAAAGGAACCACCAGGTACACTGACCAACATGCCTTCTCACTCATTCCACTTCTCAGTTCAGTGAGCGAGGCACGTCCACCTGACTTTCGGCTGACACACGGCTAACAGCGCGTTTGCGAAAGTGGAAACTTTATCCATGCTGGTACTGTACATTATGAGGATTAAACAGTTAACGCACTGACAAGATGTTTACGGCTTTGATAATTTTTCAATGTTTTTGAGAGCGCATTACACTCGCTTTCCAAGGCCGTTTACACTCCTGTGGGAAAACTGTCGGCATAGCATTTGCTTTTAGTCTCCGTTTATAACCGTTAGCTCCTGTCAGCTCCTATAGCAGCTATGGTCGGCTAAAGGCCTCAAATGCTTCAGGTGAGAAGTGGCGAGAACAGAGCCGTGGGTCATTCGGAAGTTGTGTACGTCCACAAGCATTTTTACACTCCCTCCTCCTCTTCTTATCAGTAGGAAAGCAGTGGAGACATAGGCCCGGGCCACACTGCCTGCAGCTGCGATGCGTCTTCCGCTAGCGGAGCACTGCAACCGCTGGTCGCATGCAGCTCGGTCACACTGCCTGCGTGTCTGCAGCGGCAGGTCTGCTGCGGGCTCCTCCTTCCAACTCTGTCCGACTTTGCTCCAGAAACCACTATAAAAGATTATATTATTTCGTCTCACGTCATTATAGCCTACTACACGTGATTGAGAGTCATGAATCATAAAAACAATTTTATTACACGATCATATTACAATACACAGCAAACCCTTCTGAATTGGTCTAGCTCTTTTTGAAGGTACTTTGTTCTGGGGCCTCCCTGCCCTACCACACGCATGCATGAAAAGCCAGTAGGCAGGGAGAGCAAAAAACCTGCCCTTCCATGCATACCTGTATGTGTGAAAGCCATTGGTGGAGAGAGCAGCAGCAAACCCCCAGGGGTACAAAACAGAGCAGCATCAACGACTTGCGTTGTCATTGAATAAGTCAAATAAACATGTAAAGGAGGAGTTGGGGATGGTGGTGGGTTGCAGATGAGCAGAGAAAGCAGCAATCGTAGGCAGGCAAAGCATCTTTAATTTGGGCGCCTTGTTTAAAATTTGCCTATGGAGTGCGTGGAGGGAATCAGCCGAGCGGCTAGCAAATGTGGGCTTAGTTTGCAATCTGTTCCATTACTAATGAAGGCAGGTTTGCGAGCTAGGCGTGACTCCGTGGCCTGCCTGAACTAACGCTGTGCTCAATGAATTAAATTGTTTTGTGATAGAAAATGAAATATTGCGTTATTGCTTCATTTTCAGTGTGATACAGGTCTAAGATCATTTACAAATCAGCTTTCAGTTTTAATTTCAATTTACGGGCCCAGCTTTTTCTGATTTGGGTTGAAAATTAACTGGCATCAGTCCAGGGTTAAAGACAAATGTTTTTCGTCCCCCAACCTGTGTTGTGCCTCAGGAAGCAGCCTCGGGAAGGATTGATAGGGTTTCTATGGTCATGGTGCAATAAGTATTCACAAAGTACAGTTTTGGAGGATATGCAATATCCAGCTGTAATCTCCATTAATGACTAAAAAGGAAAGGCATGCATTCACCCCTTCAAACAGCATTTATGGATTTTGCGGTATGTACACAAACACATACAGCAGATTGTACCGACCCCACTCTCTGTTTCTGCAGTGACATGCACCTGCGATGAGTTATCCCCATATTCTCTCAATGTTGTTGTGCTTGTATTGGAGCCAAAGGATAAACAGAGCAGAAATGTTTTGAGATGCCTTTGAAACACCGTGGTAGTTGGAGACAAGCTATAACCATGATATGAGACTTTTTTTGTCTCATTCTTTAACTCCTGTCCCTGTGCTTTGAGCCTGACAGCAGTGGCATCTCTATAACAGGCGTTCTGGGACTTGAACCCTATCTGTATTACTTCCCGAGGACGTGCCAGCGCACCACTTTGAGTTTACAGCAGTATTCCTTCCTAGAATCCTAAAGGCGGCAAAGGACAAGTAATTATACGATATTCCGTGCGTCAATACCTAGATTTTTACCATACACTCTAAATCTGTGTTATGTCACTCTGGCAAACATTTACTGCCTTCGCGGCATCGATCCATGGTCTCAATATCAAAACAACATATTTACTCTCAATGCTAGAGTTCACTGATAGGGACTATCCATTGTCAATACCAGGTCTTTATAGCAGTCAGTGACTTAGAAAGTGGGCTTCACCCCCAACAGCTAATTTAGTATTAATTGAAATTAACAACCAAGATATAGAAATTTTCCATTTCGACTCTTGAGAGAGAATCTATTTGCCACTGTGAATTTTGAAACATCTCCCTGACAGCAACTGGCAAGGTAAGCCTGTATTCAGAAAAATGCATTTATAAGTATCTTAGCATTCTGCTTTTCATAACCGAAAATCCATTACGTGAAATTCAGTACTCAAAATGATCATGATAATGCTCCTCCTAAATCCTGAACAGAATACAAATGATATTTAATTATAGTTCTGTTAAAACATGTCTTGAAGCATCCTGAAGCTCCTGAATTATACAGCTAATATTCTATGCAGTGTCAATGGCCCAAAGTCTGCAATTGACTGACGCAGTGAGCAGAAAAGGAAAATTTCTCGTTTGCCCTGTACCACTATAATTCTGAGTAATTTCATTTTTGACATACCAGCCATACACCATCTCTCCTGAGTCTTACCCTAAGTAATTTGTGGTTCTTGCGTCATTCAAGAGGTTGATTGATGAAAGAGTCAAGCAGATTTCTGAATCGGGTGTGAATGCATGTATTGATGAGATGTACAATCTGAGTCTGGTACTTTTTTCCTTGTATATATTGAGGAACAGGAGGTGAAAGAATGATGGCAGCACCCCACTTCTCTAAACCACAATAACAAAAGCATCAATACAGGTCACTGCCATTATTATGAACATGAATAAACAGTTTGAGTCTGCATAAAGGAACAAGACAACTATATTAGAAGAGCTCCAAATTGGAGGGCCAGATTTTTGGTGCCAAAATCACAAGTGTGCGGTAATAAAAACAGCAAAATTATTTTGATTGAAAGTGGGTTTCGAAAAGCTGGTATTTAAAGGAGAATTCTGGTGTGAAATTGACTTGGGATGTATTAAAACATGACAACGAGTACTAATCTTTGCCGAATACCCCACCTCCGTACACACGCAACCTTCGAAATATATAGCTTTTTAGCCAAAGCTCCCAACAGGCTTACAATGGTAGTGAATCGGGCATAGCGTTGCCATGCAAAGAAATCGCTATTTTTTTATTCATCATTAACAAGGCTCAAAGTAGCTCCACACTTCATCGGGAGAATTCCAAGGGCCCTGACATTTAAAATGAGGCACTGAGAACATTGAAAATGCACAGTGAGTTTATTAAAAAAGACTATTTATGCAAACAGTACCTTGAGCTAGTTTCCAGTCGCCTCCATCTTGAAAGTTACGATAAGTCGATTGACGAGCACAAACGAATAGGAAGGATAGGAAAATAGATTGCAATCTATTTGTTCGTGCTCGTCAATCGACCTTTTGTGACTTTCAAGATGGAGGCGACTGGAAACTAGCTCAAGGTACTGCTTGCATAAATAGGGCATTACACTTGCATTCAATAAGAATTGCTGATTGTTACAAGAACAGCAAGTCCTGCCATGATGTCCCCAAAAAAAAGTAAGTATCAAGAGAGCGGTTGGGATTTTATGCATATTGTGTGCTGTACAGTAGGTTGAGGATTTGAGTGTAATCCATGCACTTGTTTGCAGGACAAGAGAAGTTAATGGCTTGAGTGTATACAGTAAAAAACACCATGCCAGAAGATTGAAATGAGGAAACAAAAATGCCTCAATGTTACCTTTAAACAATGAACTTTATACATTTGATGTGAGAAGAGATCTCAAATCTCTCAAATGCCATAAATTTACAAGACAAGAGCAATGACACTTGATATTTTAATCTGCTTCCTTTGAAATCTTAGGTAAACATCGCAAACAAAGAGAATCTCAAATTAAGAATGATGATCTGTGCATATAATTGCGACACTGAATTTCAAGCAATTTAGAATAAACCATAATCCTGAATGTTTTCTCTTTACAGTGAGGGAGTAACTGAAGGTCTACCCATTCAACACATCTTGATTGACTCACTTCAGATCCATTGTGGTGGCATACAGAGACAAAATGATTAAACTTGTTTCACAGCTGTAATGCTTATGGCCCTCACAGCAAAAACAAAACCTCAATGAAAATTGTTCGCTTTATGCCACTGAGGATATTTATTTCATTACACAACAGTTCAGTATTTTAGCAGATATTCAAAATTAATTTGAGTCTAGTGTCTGTGTTAGAGGTGTAGGGAGGCAAAGTGATATTAATGGTTCCCGTAACCCATTGCAAGTCTCTGGGGAGTTAAGCATTCAGGCAGCTGGACTATTTCAGAACACCGCTCTGAACAGGGGAGATACTGTACCAGTCACTTATAAGGCAGGAAACAGGTCCAGCTCAGAGACCACTCACATATGTTTTCATGTTTTGTGGGGACATTCCACAGACTGATATTCATTCGCTGTTCCCTTACTTTGACCTTAGCCCCTAACCTTACGGTCCAATGCAAAAGTATTTGCCGCCTTCCTGATTTCTTCTGCATCTGGGCCTGTATTCACAAAGCATCTAATCTAACACCTAGGAGTACTCCTAAGTCGCTCTAAAACATTTTATGTTGGAGTAAAATCTTAAAAGTTATTCACAAAGCTGCTGAGAGCAACAGTTAGTTAAGAAAACTGGTAACTCCTAGAATAGAAGTAGCTCTGCGATTGGTGGGAGTAAATTTCCGTTGCTATGGATGATGTCAATTCTCATGCACAAGTCTTGGAACAAAGAGCACGGTGATTGGTTGTTTGGTGAAAGGGCGGCCCATTGAAAAAAATATCCCACATACAACCCATGGAGGAAAAAAATGAGGAAATAGTCCAAGCGGCTGGTTTGTCCCATAAAATAATAACGTGTTGAGCACTCCTGAAAATGCTCTATGCGCAGTCCCCACATATCATACTCTTGGCAAATAAACATACATAGGAAAGAGATAGTTGTAAAAACGCAAACAGCATAAAATGAGTCAATAATAAAACGCGTCATTTTCCCCAGTAATTAGCAACTTATTACCCAATGAGAATATTTTGCGATCATTTAAATGTCATTAAACTGTCATGGATGAAAGTTCAAAAAGGACACGAAAGCTCAGCTGGAGCTACGACCAGTTACTGCAGCTGGCCCAGTTGGTGCTGGAGCGAAAGCATGTAATCAAAGGGAAATTTGACTCAGGGGTGAACAGCAAATCCTCAGACGATAGATGACTGCGAGAAGCGGTGGTATGTGCTGCAATCCCAGGGGAGGTCCGAGATTGCAGCGTATAAATGGGCTATCGTTCAAACAGGAAAGCATACTAAGTTTGGTTTGTAATTTATAGCCTACAAGTTAAATATTGTAATGGCGTGGAGGTGTAGGACGCCAGGAGCAGTGGCTAGAAATAAAAGATAGATGCACCAAAGTGCTAAACTTGAACAAAAGGAAATATATCGGCTCGCGCTACCCACGGGCCTAACGCCTGACCGTGGAAGTCAACAGGCGAGCTCAAAACAAAATACCAGGCAGCTAAAAAACCTGCCTATACTCTCACTTCTCACATTAATAATATAATGCAGCTAAATTCCTGCCTATTCTCTTTTCTCAAACAACCTTACCGGCTCAAGCGTCAAAAGCATACTGACACTCCAGCAACCCGAACGAGGAAAGGCAGGAGCTTAAATAGAGTCCGGGCGACGCCCCCAATTAATGCCAGCTGGCTAAGGAATCCGATGGTGAGCGAAACGATATCGTCCCGGACGAGAGCAACAAAAGGAGCCCACAAGGCTCCCAAACCATGACAGGACCCCCCCCTCTAAGGGACAGCTCCAGAAGTCCCCAAGGAACCACGAAAATCCGAAATAAGCGAGGGATCCAGAATATCCCGAGAAGGGACCCAGCACCGCTCCTCGGGACCATATCCCTCCCAATCAACCAAAAACTGGACCCCACGACCTACGCGCCTCTCGGCCAAAATGCGGCGCACGGTATAAACCGGACCGCCCTCAAGCATGCGCGGTGGCGGCGGCGGCGTGTCTGCGGGTGCCAGGACGCTAGTGCTAACCGGCTTAATCCGTGAGACGTGGAACGCCGGATGTATGCGCAGAGATCTCGGGAGCTTCAACTGGACCGTAACCGGATTGATCCTCCGTACAATCTTGAACGGACCGATATAGCGAGGTGCCAGTTTACGGGACTCCACCTTCAACGGGAGATCCCGGGTGGACAGCCAAACTCTCTGCCCAACCCGATAGGACGGAGCCAAACGACGCTTTCTATCAGCGAAGGATTTTTGTTTGCGCCCCGAGCGCAACAGTGCCGAACGGACCTTAGTCCAAACAGACCGACAGCGCCGAATGAAGTGGTTAACTGAGGGAATCTCGGAATTGTTCTCAGTCTCTGGGAAAAGTGGAGGTTGATAACCCACTTGGGCTTCAAACGGGGAAAGCCCCGTGGAGGAATTACACAACGAGTTATGAGAATACTCGGCCCAAGCTAAAAATCGACTCCAAGATGAGGGGTTATCTGCCGCCAAACATCGGAGAGTGTTCTCGAGAGACTGATTAGTACGTTCCGTCTGCCCGTTGGTCTCAGGGTGAAACCCTGAAGAGAGGCTAACAGTGGCCCCCAACTGTTTACAAAACGCCTGCCAAAATCTGGCCGTAAACTGCGGGCCTCGGTCAGAAACAACATCCTGCGGGAGCCCATGCAACCGGAACACATTGTTGACCACAAGATGCGCTGTCTCCCGTGCTGAAGGCAGCTTGGGTAGTGCGACAAAATGAGCCGCTTTAGAAAAACGGTCGACCACCACCAGAATAACCGTGTTGCCATCAGAAACAGGCAGCCCCGTAACAAAATCTAAAGCAATATGCGACCAAGGGCGCCTGGGAACGGGCAAAGGTCGCAGCAAACCAGCGGGAGGGAGGTGGGAAGTCTTATTCCTTGAACAGACGCAACAGGCAGCAACAAACTCCCGAATATCTTTCATCATCTCCGGCCACCAAAATCGTTGGGCCAGGAACTGCTTGGTCCGATGGGCCCCCGGGTGCCCCGCCAAACGGGAAGAGTGTCCCCACTGAAGGACCTGTGACCTAACACCCTGTGGGACAAATAAACAACCAGGAGGCTCCCCCCCAGGACCGGGATCAGACCTCAACGCCTCCTGAACAACCGCCTCAATCTCCCACTGAATAGGTGCTACGATCTGGGCCGAAGGAATGACAGGCTCTGGGGAAGGATCGCTATCAGTGCGATCAAACAAACGTGACAGCGCGTCAGGCTTAGTATTCTTAGAGCCTGGGCGGTACGTAAGCGTAAAATCAAAACGGTTAAAAAACAATGCCCATCGCGCCTGCCGGGAATTACGCCGTTTGGTCTGCTGAATATATTGGAGGTTTTTATGATCAGTCCAAACCACAAAAGGGTGCTCAGCTCCCTCCAACCAGTGGCGCCACTCCTCGAGCGCCAGCTTGACCGCTAATAACTCCCGGTCACCAATACTATAATTACGTTCGGCGGCGGACAAAGACCGGGAGAAATACGCACACGGGTGAATCTTATTATCCCAACGTGGGCGCTGGGACAGAATAGCACCCACGCCCACCTCGGAAGCATCTACCTCAACGACAAATGGGAGGGAGGGATCGGGCAAAACCAAAATCGGCTCCGAGCTAAAACGTTTCTTCAATTCCTGAAAAGCTGCGTCTGCTGCAGGGGACCACAAAAACGCTGAGGAGGTATTCTTTTTAGTGAGCGCAATAATGGGGGCAGCAACCGCGCTGAAATTACGAATAAACCTCCTATAAAAGTTTGCAAAGCCTAGAAAGCGTTGGACCTCTTTAACACTCTGCGGCGCAGGCCAATTTCTGACCGCAGCCACCTTGTCTGGGTCCATCCGCACCGAACCCTTAGACACAATGAAGCCCAAAAAGGAGACAGTCTGGGCGTGGAAAACACATTTCTCGGCTTTAACGAAAAGTTTGGCACGGAGCAGGGCTGCCAGTACACGTCTGACGTGTTGTTTGTGCTCAGACAGTGTTGAAGAAAATATCAAAATATCGTCGAGATAAACGAAGACGAATCTCTCCAACATCTCTCTGAGCACGTCATTAACAAATGCCTGGAACACCGAGGGCGCGTTAACCAGCCCGAACGGCAAGACCCGATATTCGTAGTGCCCGTCATGCGTGTTAAAAGCCGTTTTCCATTCGTCTCCCTCCCGAATGCGAATCAAGTTATAAGCGTTGCGAAGATCTAGCTTCGTAAAGAATGATGCCTCCTGTAGACGTTCAAACGCGGAACTCATTAATGGAAGGGGATATCGGTTTTTAACAGTGATCTTATTTAAACCCCTGTAATCAATACAGGGTCTCAGCCCACCATCCTTTTTCCCAACGAAAAAGAATCCCGCTCCGGCAGGGGACGTAGACGGCCGTATAAAACCATTGGCGAGAGCCTCCTGGATATACTCTCGCATAGCCTTACGCTCAGGTCCTGACAGCGAATACAGCGAACCCCTAGGTGGAGTTGTCCCAGGATATAGGTTAATCTCGCAGTCGTACGGACGATGCGGGGGTAACGTAGAGGCTCGTTGTTTACTGAATACCTCAGCCAAATCGGCGTAATCCTTAGGAACATTCGGAGGCAAGTCGAAGTTCAGGGTAGCCCCAAATTCTTTACCCTGGTCAGAGTCTAATGAATCCGTGACTGATTCCACATCGCTGAAATTCTCCAAAAAGTTATCATCCTCTGGCTCTCGCCAGTCAAATTGAGGATCCCATTCTAACCCCTCCTCTGCCCCTTCTTCCAATCTAGGAGGGTACGGAGTAATAACCTCCTCAAACTCGCTATCGGTGTCAGCCTGACCCATAGCCTCACGTCCGAAAGAACCATTATCCCTGGTTCTACAATGAGTGCTACACTTGGGACCCCAGCGAACGATGGGATTAGTCTGTCTCCCCCAGCTGATACAAGGCTCATGCTCCCGTAACCACGAATGCCCCAAGACTATAGGGAAAGTGGGAGACTTGATAATGAAAAATCGAACCTCCTCCGAATGACTACCAAAAGAGATGAACATCTCTAATGGTTCAGACACCTCGGTTATAACTCCCGTTCCCAGCGGGCGACCGTCCAAAGTTCTGACCGAACGCGATTGTGAAAGAGCAACAGTGGGGACGGCGTGTCTCCTAGCCCACTGAAAATCCATGAAGCAGTCCACTGCGCCCGAGTCAACGAACGCTTCAATGGTAAATCTTTTACTCCCCACAGTAATTTCTACGGGGATAAGTGTTCGGAAGGGAAGTTGGGTCTGCCCCTCTAGCGTCCCCTGAATCGCTAGAGGGCCTTTTCGTTTCCCCGTAGTTTAGGGCACTGTGGACGTGTATGACCCGGTTTGTAACAATAAAAGCAGATTATTTTTCTGCTAATGGGTCTTTTAGACTGACGGTTAAACGAACCATCAACTTGCATGGGCTCAACTAAGGTAGAATCCTTAATGGGTGAACTAGGAGATGAACAATCGCCTTTAGCAATCTTAATACCATTGTCAGCCAGCGGAGATTTATTCAGTCTCTCCCGGCTGCGTTCGCGTATGCGATTGTCAATTCGCACAGCAGTACGAACTAAGGAGTCTAAAGTTGAGCAGGGTTCTAACGTAGCCAGTACATCCTTAATCTCCTCCGTAAGAGCATGGCTAAAAACTGTCATCAGAGGAGCCTCTGGCCAGCCTGTTTCTGTGGCCAGAGAACGAAATGTAATAGAAAACTCAGCTGCGCTTTCCTTGCCCTGTCTCAAGTGCATTAAACGCGTAGCTGCGTCTTGGCCGCAAATGTCCTGATCAAAAACAGAAACCATCTCCCTGACAAGAGCCTCTACCGAATTAACAACCGGTGAGTTAGCTCTAATTAGTGGACCGACCCAATTGAGCGCTGTGCCAGCCAACAAGGACAATATAAAGGCAACTCGAGAGTCCTCATTAACAAAACGTGACGGCTGAGCTTTAAAAAATATCTCACACTGGGCAATAAAATCCCTACACTTTCCAGCCTCGCCACTGTATCTTTGGGGGAGTTGTAACTTTGGCTCTCGGGGAAAATGTATGGGTTGTGCTTGTGCAAAACTTTGTGGAGTCTGTGACGTTAGAGGTTTCATACTCTCTGATAATTCTAACAGGGCGCTCTGCTGGTTCTGCAGCGCCGTCTCCTGCACGTGCAGCCTATCAGCCAGTTCAGAGCGCTGATTGATCAGCACAGAAAGTGAATTGGCAAATCCAGCCAACATCTCCTGCTGACTGGCAATAGCTCTCTTAATATCGGCCACCGCTGACGTCTCCATTGTGGCTGGAGTGTACTGTAATGGCGTGGAGGTGTAGGACGCCAGGAGCAGTGGCTAGAAATAAAAGATAGATGCACCAAAGTGCTAAACTTGAACAAAAGGAAATATATCGGCTCGCGCTACCCACGGGCCTAACGCCTGACCGTGGAAGTCAACAGGCGAGCTCAAAACAAAATACCAGGCAGCTAAAAAACCTGCCTATACTCTCACTTCTCACATTAATAATATAATGCAGCTAAATTCCTGCCTATTCTCTTTTCTCAAACAACCTTACCGGCTCAAGCGTCAAAAGCATACTGACACTCCAGCAACCCGAACGAGGAAAGGCAGGAGCTTAAATAGAGTCCGGGCGACGCCCCCAATTAATGCCAGCTGGCTAAGGAATCCGATGGTGAGCGAAACGATATCGTCCCGGACGAGAGCAACAAAAGGAGCCCACAAGGCTCCCAAACCATGACAAATATGTATACAAAATACAACATAGGTTGGTATTATTATAATGATCTATTAATTTTAACCCTTGCTCAACAGCCTAATAAAATAATTCATGAATAGCAGGAGGTACAGCATCAAAGCCACTGTCCCCGAGCAAGTGGTACCCCACAGGCACATAATGCCTGTCAAATAATTGGCATAAGCTGCTTTCCATTAAAATGCGAGAGTCATACGTGGATCCCAGCCATTTTGCAACAATGTCCAAAATGTTGTATTCGGCATCAAATTCTGTCTGGGTGTTGATGGAATGAACTTCTTTTCTATTTACAAATACCTCTTCATATTGGGTCAGAGAAATAATTAAAATATGGGTGTCGTGAATAGCACAGATGATACCGGGTTTACCTGAGATGTAAATGAATTCAAGTTTGATTCTGTGTTGTTGGCGAATGTCCATTGGAAACCGGAAAAACTGTCAGATGATAAGGGGTTCACTCAGCGCAATGATTGTTTGTGAATTGAGCGACTGACAGATGATTGTAAAATGGCTAAATTGTGCGTGCTGATAAGTTGCATTTTTCCGGTGGCCAAGAAAGAAGTGTTGTGAAACATTTTATTTCAGGGCTTATTCGGTTGTTTCTCATGGTTGGAGACGTAATTCTCTTCCTCACCAAGTCAAGAATAAATAAAATGCCCTCACAGTCGATCCAATATCTTTTCAACAACTGCGTATCATTCAGGATTTCCAAGTCATTCCGTCTTTCGACAGCAGCAACCATTTTCCGATTCATTGTGAATAGGTTTTAGCGAGTTAGAAGTCCTCTTGACTACTTTTCAGCTCTCCCAGACTTAGGAGCTACCTTTAGGCCTAAAATGCTTTGTGAATAACTCTTAGTAAAAATAATTAGGAGTCCTAAATTTACGACTGACTCGCCCATTTTTCTTGGGAATTTCTCCTAAATCCAGCGATTAGGGCCTACTTTTAGCACTAAGATGCTTTGTGAATACGGGCCCTGGATATTTGTCACACTTGAATGTTTCAGATCGTCAGACCAATTTTACTATGAGACAATAATCACCTGAGTGAACTGAAAATGCAGTGTTAAAATGATGATTTCATTTATTCATGGAAGAAAGTTATCCAACCCAGCCTGGCCCCATGTGATAAAGTAACTGCCCTCTTTGTTGTTCAATCTCTTACATTCTTGCTTCAGTGTCCATATTTTCCCCTAACCCTACTGTCTCTAGTTTCAGTTCTTGTCTGTCTGTGCAGGGCGTGTTGTTCACTAGCTTCCCTTGCATTCATTCATGCTATCAACATTCCTTTCAGTTATCCATTTGTTGAATCTGGCCTGCATATGGCTGATGAGCTCGGTCCAGAGTCAGGCCAAATAGCAATAAAACTTTTGTGGACTTCCCCCCCCAGGATGCTCGCTCAGTCTGCCTGTGGAGGGTAGGGGGGGGGGGGGGGTTGGGGAGGGGGGGTAGTTGACACAATGACCTGTGGGAGTCACAGCACTGTCCTCAATGAAGTTAAAGTCCAGTTATATTAATCTGTTTAAAATAATCGAAACCTCTGGGAACTTCATAATATGCTTATATGTTCAATATTCTGCGAAGAAATCACTTATATACTTATAACCCAATTAAACTATATAATAATTCATTTTAAGGCTTTTTCATGACAACTGCATCATATTAATACATATTCCTATCATGTTTGGTCTTGTTATTCTCGGGGGAATCCAAGGAGTTGAATGGAGTATATTTCATTTCCATTGAAATTATGGTTCATTCCCTTTTGGAAACTCCTGAAAATTGGTCAGAATCTACTTGGGTATCACCCTATTCTTCTCTCTCTGCTAGATTGTTTCATTACATCCTCCAAATGGTGGAAACCCAAAAACCAGATTCGACTCCCCGCCTGGATCAAAGAGGTGGTCTGGCTTAAAGGAAAGAGAAACTATCCATTCTGGGAGAATCGTATCCGATTCCTCCCTATGCCCGCAAGGGCGTGAGTAGTCCTTTAATTATGGAAGATCGTATGTTAGTGCGTGAGTATCCTTTCCTCCAGGTATGATTTTATTCTCCTATTCTAAATTGTGATTAACTTGTAATTGGCTTTACATTGATTTGTTTGATCTAAGCTTGTGCCTACCTGGTGATTTTTGTTATTCCTTTAAGCTTGCGTAGTCTCACAATCCTTTTATTCTTTCTTGCCATGTTACGACCGGAACTTAGGGGGTGATTCCTTACCATTCCAGACTAGCTAACTGATGCTGTAGGTAGTGATAGGTTTTAAGTTGGATTAAAAAATTACGGTCTACCCCTAAAGGATTTATGTAGTACCGGTCCTGGGGATTCAGCCTTACGGGCACCCTTGGGCTTATAAGCTGGTCCCTGGTCAATCCCCTTAAGGGGCCCTGTGGTGTACACAAACCTGGGTTCGTGATATGTTTACACTCAGTGCTACAATGTTTATGCCTAGATGCTACTATCATGGTGATTTCATCCATCCTCTAGAACTACCATCGAACTAAGATCCGGCAAATGCATTATTACCCGGGGACGTCGGTCGAGTAACAGTGGTTTTCACAGACGAGTTTGGTGGCGTAGCTGCCCCGAGATTGATGACACCAAAGAAACCTAGAGAAATTCTACCTTTTGAATATTTTCACCATGTTGGTGTTGCTTAGCCTCCATTGCAGACAGCTTATGTGTGTCACTTACCTCCCATAACAGTATGTGCCTATTGCTTCGAAATTTCCTAGCTTCTCTCTGATCGGTTGAACACAGAAACCTGCTTGAGTGCGCAGACGTTGTTTTGTGAGGGAAGAGAACCACGTAGGATGTCTGCAACGTAAGATAACCCAGAAATGATAATAGCCAGCCTTGTCGAACCTACAGATGTATTAAATAAACTCTGTTTGGCAGTGTGAAGTCAGCAAAAAAAGCACATACTGCAAAGTGACTAAATTCAAGAGCAAATGAGAAAGTTGTTGACATTTGAAGACCATAATGTAAAAAATGATCAGTCTCACATACGTATTTACATTGTGGAGAAATGATGAATTAAAGATTCAAACCATCTTAGAAACAAAACACTGAAAAAATATGCGGAAAATATAATATATATAAAATATTATAATAATATATAATAGTATTATATATTATTATAAATGTTATAATAATATATAATATATAAAATACACAAAAAATGCTAAATTTGGACTTGTTTTTCCTTTGTGGTCTTCATTTATGTGTGGAAACAGTTGCAAAACCATTTCTAAGGCTCTGGGACTCTAGCAAATCATGGTGAGAGCCATTACCTACAAATGGAGAAAACTTGGAACTATGGTGAACTTTCCCAGGAACAACTGGCCTTCCAAAATTCCTCCAACACCGCGTTGACAACACATCCAGAAGATCACTAAAGAACATTGACAAAAAATTACAGAACTGCAGGCCTCACTATCTCAGTTAAGAGAAGTACTCACAATTTCACAATAAAAAAAGACAGTGGGCAAAAATGGCATCCATGGGAGAGCTGCAAGGCAAAAACAACTGCTGGCTCAAAAGAACACGAAAGTTTTACCCCACATTTGCCAAAAATCCATCTCAATGACCCCCAGGACTTTAGGGACAATATTCTGTGGATCGATGAGTCAAAAGCGGATCTTATTGGAAGACATGGGTCTCGTTACATCTGGTGTAAAGCTAAAGAAGCATTCCACAATAACATAATGCCATCAATCAAACACGGTGGTGGTAGTGGGATGGTCAGGGGTTTCTTTCCTGTTTCAGGGCCTGGAGAACTTGCCACTATTGATGGAAGCATGAATACTGCTCTCTACTGGAAAATCCTGACGGTGAATATCCAGCCATCAGTTTGTGACGGAAAGCTCAAGCGCAGTGGGGTTATGCAGCAGGACAGTGATACTCATCGCATAAGCAGGCCTTCCTTTGAATGGCTCAAAAGAAAATTATGTTTTGGAGAGGCTAGTCAAATTTTTATCTTGAATCCGATTGTGATGCAGTGGCATGACCTTAATCAGGAAGCTCTGCTTGAAAACCCCAGATGCTGCTAAGTTGAAACAATTCTGCTGAGAAGTGTTATGAGCTCTGTAGTATTTATTTCGCCTCACTCTTACGTTACATTACATTACATTACAGGTTCTTAGCAGACGCTCTTATCCAGAGCGACGTACAAAAGTGCACAAGATCAGTACAAAAGTGCAGACCTCCTCGGAGACAAGTACAAGTGCTAACAGTAAGTGAGAGAACATGTCCCATTGTTACAGATCTAAACCAATAACAAAAGGGCAAGGGCAAGGTCAAGTGAACAAAATGGCAACAAGGTCAAGTGCAACAGAGGCAAGTGCAACAAAGGGGCAGGGTCAAGTGCAAGAAAGGGGCAATAAAATAAAATAAGTGCAACAAAAGGGCAACAGGTCAAGTGTAACAAAAGGGCAGGAAAATCAAGTGAACTGTCAAAATAGGGTGCAACAGAATGAAGGGAAACTAAATCAAGTGGTAACAATCAGGAAATAAGGTAAACAGAATGAAGTGTTACAAATCAAGGGAAGTAGGGACAGAATTCAGGACAGTGGAGTACGGGAAAGGAGGAGCCTGAAGAGGTGGGTTTTCAGGCGGCACTTGAAGATGCTCAAGGATTCTGCTGTTCTGACGTCGAGAGGTAGATCATTCCACCAACGAGGCATCAACACAGACAGCAGCCTTGAGCGGGAAGGGGAGGAGCGGAGAGGGGGAGGAGCCAGGCGACCAGAAGTAGCAGAGCGGAGTGCTCTGGCAGGGGTGTAAGGTCTGAACAGTCTCTGGATGTATGCTGGAGCTGTTTTGTTGACTCCCTGGTAGGCTAGCACCAAAGTCTTGAATTTGATGTGAGCGGCAACAGGGAGCCAGTGGAGCCTTGTGAGCAGGGGGGTGACATGGGTGTGTCTTGGGAGGTTGTGGACCAGGCGAGGTGCAGCCTTCTGGATGAGCTGCAGGGGTCTGATGGCAGATGCTGGGAGGCCAGCAAGAAGGGAGTTGCAGTAGTCCAGGCGGGAGAGGATCAGTGCTTGGACTAGGAGCTGCGTTGAGTAGCTAGTGAGGAAGGGCCGGATTCTACGGATGTTGTAGAGGAAGAACCTGCAGGTCCAAGTCACTGCAGCGATGTTCACAGCAAAGGAGAGCCTGTCGTCAAACAGGACCCCAAGGTTCTTCACACTCCACAAGGGGGAGATGGAGATATCCCCCCAGGGTGATGGTCAGGTCCAGGAGAGGGGAGGATGGAGCAGGGATGTAGATCATCTCCGTCTTGGTTGGGTTGAGCACTTAATTGAATGTTTCCACTTCCGGAGGGGGTGGTGCTTTTTAAGGCCGCCGCTTGCAAGTGTCAGTTGGAGACTAGCTCCTCTGCTTTTGTACCTAGTGTTCACATACTGTGAGTATTTTGGCTGCCTTCGTTGTTGAATTGGTTTGCCTTTGGATTTACAATTCTTGCCTTGCCCTTTATTTGGTTTGTTTGGATTGTGGTGGTTGACCCTTGGCCTGTCGCATTTTGACTCGAAATCTAGCCCTTTCGTTTTGGTCTGGTTGTTTGGTGAATTCCTGGTGTTTGACCTCGGTTTCTGTACTGACTACCCGTCTCGCCTTGCCCCCTTTTTGCACGCGGTTAGATTTGCTCTAATTCGGGAAAGTGCACCCAGCTGGATCTCACAATCCTCATTATTCACAATTCCGTCCCTCCCAAAGGCTTTATTTATCCCCTTAGCCCCACTTTATACTTTTGTGGTCTGCATTAAAAGGTGTCTATGTAAGGCACTGCGCTGCAGTGCAGAGGTGTCTATCACGTCGCGGGTTCGAGCCCCGGCGTACCCACCGGCAGGGGTCGGCAGCTTTTTCAGAGTAGCGCACAATTGGCGATCGCGCTACAGGGTTTCAAATTGGGAAGGGACTGCCGGATTTGGGTTAAGAATATCAGCTTTGTTCGTTGCTCCCGCGCCTCCTGTTGGCCAGACGGGCGCTCGTCAGGAAGACTCTGGGTTTGTTCACGTCCGGGTATCCTCCGCCCTCGTTCGGAACTTACGCGGATTCGACCAATGAGTGTATAAGAATCAGTGGCTGACGGACACGTGCTTCGGAGGAGAGCCGTGAGCTGTCTTCACTATCCTGAGTTAGCAGCAAGGGGTCGCATACGAGCAAGCTTTGTACATAGTTCACTAATTGGGCATTCCAGATTCGGGTGGGATTGGAGATGCGAAATTTATAAAAAAAAAAAAAAAAAAAAAAAAAAAGGTGTCTATGTAACAATGGGATACATCACGGGGTGTATCAAAGAAAACAGCCGGCGCTGTGTAAGTTGGTGTCAAAAAAATTCATTTGTGTTTTGTCTCACCAAGACCATCTTTTAACGTAAACAGTATTGCTGAAGCGAAATTAATACTGGCCTGAGGAGCTGTTCACAAATATACACACATTGTTCATGGGGTTTTTCCCCATCTTAATTTTCACTTTCATTATGCACCCTACACATAATATGTACAATATGTAGGTGGGAAAAAATAGGAAGGAGATGGTGACGGGTTATTATTACACAAATGGATATTTCTTTGTGTGGGAGGAAATAATTGATTCACTTCAGTAACGCTCTTGTTTTAATACCTTGAGCACTAATTTGAATATGCTTTAAAGGGCCAATATATTTTTATACAATAATAATTAGCTGCCTTAACCTCCCAAAAGGTCTTCACATCACTTGTCTTAAGCTCTGCCAGGAAAGATTCTCTTATCAAGGATAGGTGCATATTCTTCTCCAGAAATGGTGAATTTGCCTGTCTGCTGTGGTGTTGTCTCTGGATTTCAAGGTAACTACACTCAACAAAAATATAAACGCAACACTTTTGTTTTTGCTCCCATTTGTCATGAGATGGACTCAAAGATCTAAAATTCATTCCAGATACACAATATTACCATTTCTCTCAAACATTGTTCACAAATCTGTCTAAATGTGTGATAGTGAGCACTTTTGCTTTGCTGAGACAATCCATCCCACCTCACAGGTGTGCCACATCAAGATGCTCATCAGACACCATAATTAGTGCACAGGTGTACCTTATACTGCCCACAGTAAAAGGCCACTCTGAAATGTGCAGTTTTGTCTCACAGCAAAATGCCACAGATGGCGCAAGCATTGAGGGAGCGTGCAATTGGCATGCTGACAGCAGGAATATCAACCAGATATGTCGCTAGGGCATTGAATGTTCATTTCTCCACCATAAGCCGTCTCCAAAGGCGTTTCAGAGAATATGGCCGTACATCCAACCGGCCTCACAACCGCAGACCACGTGTAACCACACCAGCCCAGGACCCCCACATCCAGCAGGTTCACCTCCAAGACCAGCTACTCAGACAGCTGCTGAAACAATTGGTTTGCAAAACCAAAGAATTTCTGCACAAACTGTCAGAAACCGTCTCAGGGAAGCTCAACTGCATGCTCGTCGTCCTCATCTGGGTCTTAACCTGACTCCAGATCGTCGCCGTAACAGACTTGAGTGGGCAAATGCTCACATTCGATGGCATCTGGCACGTTCGAGAGGTGTTCTCTTCACGGATGAATCTCGGTTTACATTGTTCAGGGCAGATGGCAGACAGCGTTTGTGGCGTCGTGTGGGTGAGCGCTTTGCTGATGTCAATGTTGTGGATCGAGTGCATTTTATTGATGGCATTTTGAATGCACAGAGATACCGTGATGAGATCCTGAGGCCCATTGTTGTGCCATACATCCATGAACATCATCTCATGTTTCAGCAAGATAATGCATGGCCCCATGTTGCAAGGATCTGTACACAATTCTTGGAAGCTGAAAATGTCCCAGTTCTTGCATGGCCAGCATACTCACCGGACATGTCACCCATTGAGCATGTTTGGGATGTGCTTGACCGGCGTATACGACAGCGCGTACCAGTTCCCACTAATATCCAGCAACTTTGCACAGCCATTAAAGAGGAGTGGACCAACATTCCACAGGCCACAATTGATAATCTGATAAACTCTATGCGAAGAAGATGTGTTGCACTGCATGAGGCAAAAGGTGGTCACACCGGATACTGACTGGTTCTGAGTCCCCAGACCCCCAATAAAGCAAAAACTGCACATTTCAGGGTGACCTTTTATTGTGGACAGTCTAAGGTACACCTATGCACTAATCATGGTGTCTGATGAGCATCTTGATGTGGCACACCTGTGAGGTGGGATGGATTGTCTCAGCAAAGCAAAAGTGCTCACTATTGCACATTTAGACAGATTTGTGAACAATGTTTGAGAGAAATGGTAATATTGTGTATCTGGAATGAATTTTAGATCTTTGAGTCTATCTCATGACAAATGGGAGCAAAAACAAAAGAGTTGCGTTTATATTTTTGTTGTATTTTTGTGTAGATGCCAAGGAGGCGTACATGCGGGTTACACTTGTCCCAGATGGAAACGGTTGTGACCTCGTGTGTGGCCAACTATTCATGACCCAATACTCAAATGCTTCTGGGTAATTTCTTATTCTGGACAGACGCGATAGATAGATAGATAGATAGATAGATAGATAGATAGATAGATAGATAGATGGATAGATGACAGGATTGACCTTATAATCGAGGCACGTTACAGGTAGTCAATAGTTGATGATCCCCAAAAATCATTCCATGTCCTCATAATGCAGTGTTAACGATTAAAGACTGGAGCAAAGATTTGCGCGTGTTGTGATAGTCCCCCTTTTGTATCAACTGATGAATTGCAACTCACCACACTATTTTCCTGTAAACATTTCACAAGCTGTTGATATTGCAACACCTATGCAACTTTAATTTTCTGACATCTGATTGCGCACATGAGCTCAAGTCTGCCAGGCATACGACATTGCTATGTTCTGTGCCAGTTCTAAATTAAGCTGACACTACAGACACCTTTCGGGTAAATCTGGATGCCCCCCCTTTAACTCCTCGTCCTGACCACTAAATGTAGCAATCATTTATTTTTGCTCTTTGCTTGGATGGTACTGGCCTTACCTTTCCAAATAATACAATTTTCTTGCTTCACTGATATCACTTTTCCAGTCTGACACTCACATCCTGAGTTATGAAGCTTTAATAAGGGGTCACGAACAAAAATGAGGACATTCCGCGATATAAGTTGAGGTGGCAGTAAAAACCAGAATACAAAGCCATCACTCAGGAACAAATTTGAGGATGCTGCAGTGGCAAACCAACAAAACCAGCAGAAAAAAGGTTTTAGACGAGTCCACACTGACACCTGGTGGATATATCTATAAAATAAATATACAGTCGCGCATACTTAATTTTTAAATTTGATTCGGGTATTTCGAAACAATGAGTTTGTATGGATAATTTCATTACGTTGTAACATAAATTTATGAATCGTCCTATTTAATAAAAACAATCTTTGGTTCATAGCGCTGTATTAAAGATGCAGTGCCGATATTGCTCTAGTTGGCAACTGGAAAAATAATCTAACTCAGAGTAGACGTTAACCATCAACATTCTTGGGGCACTGTTGCTGTTTAATCGATTACGTTATTTTATTACAGTCATATAAGAGAGCAATTGAGCAATTTCATTTTTCATTTTCAAAACTACAAGTCCCAGTAATACTGAAACTTCCGACTTCCTGTTCACGAATTCTAGGAAGTCACGTGATACCTAGGCAGAGAAACCAGGATCAATAACGTAGCCCTCTTCAAAATAAACAAATAAATAAAAGATCGTTGACAGGCGCTACATTAAATAGTGCATCAAGATACAGGATGTCTAGACAATCAAACAGAACGACTGAAAGCAAGAAAATGGTAAGGAAAGGAAACGACGTTCATCTTAAACCGAGGCTGATGCTGCTGGTCTTGCCAGCCTGCTAGTCAGTATGCTAGACTAACGTTACCTTGAGGCTTGTTGCATTTAGCTAACTATTGATGAATGAGGAAATTTTAGCTTGAAGCAAAACCCAACCCCCAGATTCGTTTTTGCGGTTCGTTTGCAAAATCATGTCAGCATGCTAGCCAGCCCGCTGGCGTAATCGGAAAAAGAAAATATGGTTAGTTCAGTTGATCTATTTCTAAAATACTAACGTACCTACCTCGGTGACTTGAGGTGGCTTACAGTGACTACTCCAAAGCCAACCGCATGTTTCCAGTATTAATGTAGCTAACCTGAGACCATTTCAGGACGGAAAAGTTCTTTGGGTTTGAATTCGTTATCTGGATAGTAATCATCTGACCTTAGCATGATGGTTGTCATTACAGTTACTTGTTTCGGTCAGCACCACAAGTGCTGCTTAAATTGAGGTTGTCGAGAAATTTACGCATTGAAATTGTGTGTACCAAATGAAGTCAGTTATGCAGAATGAGATATATTGCCTGTTTGTGGTAGTTGGACCGATACACTGTCTGGCCTAAACGAGACATCTGTTAGTTTTAAATTACCTAGTTAATTCTTCAGAGCCTGTGATTGAATTCATTATTGAAGTGATTAATATATTTCAGCTGCCAACCATTTTTATGAACGCTGAGTAATGCAGTGTGGAGCTTCTCATTTCTTTACCATATTGGAAGACGTATCATGTGGTTGTCGAAAAGATGTTACTATGTTTCAAGACTGTAAATGATGGACTGCTGGGTAATTCCACATAAGTGTTTTACATTAGAAATGTATAGGTTTTCATGTAGATGACTCATGAGCAAATAAGACACTGAAAACCATTTTGAAGTATCTCTGACGGTCTCAAAATTTAGATTTGAATTTTATTATAATTTTTTAGCTCCAGGACAAGGATCAAAAATTATTTTTCCTAAGCTGACAACTCCTAAAATATATTTAGCTATTTTCTGGTATTTGCTGTATTTCCATACATTGATAGCCAAAGTATTTGAGACTGTTAGTCATTGCAGGAAATTGAAACACACAATTCCAGTGGCTCATTGTGAAATTTGTCATTTTTCAACAAGGTAAGCAAAACAAACATCATTTATGATACCAATTTTCAAATGCTTTGTTTTTTTGAGTATAATAAATTTAGTAGATGATCAGAAAATGTAATTCCATTACCATTTTGTGATTCCGTTACCACTGTCTCTTTCTCATAAATAGCATCCTACAAGACATCTGTGAACGTACCAGTCAATATAAACTTACCATGGCCTAGTCAACATCCTAGGCCACCTACTTCAGCTTAAACCGACTACATATCATTGCTAGATTTCAGAGAAATGCCTGTCAAAATAAGGCAAAAATAATGGCATTTTTTCTGCCGTAATTCCGTTACCGACACTTCCACCTTCATAGCCTTTTACAAAATGGATTACTCCAAACTTTGTGTTATAGGCCACTGCACAGTCGGCATGCCAGTGGAGCTGATAAAAGCACAGGCAAGTAGCTACTGCATTAGAGTAATAGATGGCAGGTAAAAATGACATAAAAATTGCTCTTGATCATAATTACTTTAACCATGGAATTGCCCTGTTGAAAGCTAAGGAAACAGCTTAGGAGATTTCTGAAATCACTGAAATTGGGATAAGTGTCCAACACATTATTGAAAACTGAAAAGATTGTGGTGAACGTCAACTTCATGGAAGGGTCAGAAAAATCATAATCAATCGTAATCAGCGATCACGAAAATGGTTTATGAATTCTCATCACAAAAATTCGACAGATGGAACTCGTGGCTATGTTTAATTGTGAAAGTTACTTCATTTACACATGCATAATGTGACCAAAACATGCAGGACAGTGGTTCAGCAAGCATTAGGAATCATTTTCATGCAGGAGTTGGCCATTACAGAGTCCTGAACTTTACCAATTTAAAGTCTCTGGGGTGTTCTGGAGAAGGCTTTATTGAGTGGTTTGATTCTCCCGTTGTCAGTACAAGATCTCATTCTGAAATTAATGGAGCTCTGGTCGGGAATAAGTGTTTTAATATATGTTGTAAAAGTAGCATTTTTGAGAGCCTATAAAACCGCAATAAAAGGGTTGAAACTACTTTGATTGACAATTAAGGGTAGCACAATGCCTAGAGAACAAGTCCTGTAAAAATTATGAGGTTAGCTTTGTTATTTCAAGGGTTGCAGCCTATGGAAAAAATGTAAATGTTGCCAACCATGCCCACTTTTTCAGCCCCCCTACCAAGAAATTCAAAACTAGTGGGCTGAATGGGCTCAAACTCGGTCTGTCTTCATTTGGCAACCAAAGCAACATATTATCAATGTTTAAAGAGAATACTTGGCTTAGTTGGCTATAAAATTGGTTGATTTGATATGGAATGACCCTATTTATCTCAGCTTCTGCATCTACTCATTGCATGGTAAGTTTTTTTTTTCACATTCTACTGGTGGCTTTGAATAAGGCATGTCTTCAGCCTCTATCATTTCCTGAGAAAGCAAAGGCTGTGTCCTTGTACTTTAGAAAAATATATATATAAAAAATTAAAACAATTTAACCATTACCCTTGGCTCCCGAGCTGTTCATTATTTCTGAGTGTTTTTGCCATGCCGTAACAGGAGCTTTCTCTTGAGGGCAATGCAGTTATAATGGATAGTGCAGTGATATAATTAAAGTGGGGTATTATGGGTCGCTGCCTTTCTGGGAATCTGGTCTCACTTGGTGTCATATTTGAACAGCAGCATTTTAACTCCTAAGATTTGCCTGCTAAAGTTTGAACAATGCTCCTGAAAGGTGGAACTTCAAGTAGTACTTTGCCCTTGGGGAGGGGCAAATAATCGATATGATGGTTTATCCTCATCTCAACGCGATGCATTATTGATAAACTTGCATCAATCATCAATTTTTTTAAAAAAGTTACAAAAGCAGGAGCCCGTTTCATACATTTTCCCCGAACCTTTGAATAATGTCATTATTTCATGTATCCCAGAGAGGGCGCCAGTCAAAAAACTGAAAAGCAACCCTCTCAGTAATATTATAATGTGGGACGAGATGTACATGTAGTTTCAGATTGTTTTACACACAGACTGCATCACATGCACTTTTATTGCGACCTCATTGTTTAAGGTAATAAGTAACAATATATATATATATTTTTTGCTCATTACAACGTCTCTGCTCTACTGTATGTGTTTTTTTCTTTTTTCCAAGTCAGTAGCGCAGATAATGAGATATAACATAACATGAGTGCCCGTTCAGCCCAACTAGGCTAACCAGTTTCTTTTAACTATTTTGAATATATCACTCCAGGTACTCAATGTCTCAATGGTATCTAGCTTTAAGCCAAGCCTACTCTTGAAAATTTCCAAGGTTTCTGCCTCAACAATATGGTCAGCCAAGCTGTTCTACATCGAAATTACTCTTTGGGTAAAAAAATATTTCCTAATATCAGTGCTAAATTTACCCTTGGTCAACTTCCATTTACGACCCCGAGTTCTACTAACAGAACTTGGCTGAAGGAATCCTACATATTTCATTTTGTAAATCCCTTGAACATATTTGAAGACCTCAATCAGATCACCCATGAGTCTCCTTTTCCTAGAGAGAGATTAACGATCTTCAGCCTGTTCTTATAGCTTTCATCTTTTATACCCGGAATCAGCTTAGTTTCTCTTCTCTGAACATTCTCATTTGCCACATTTCTGCCCAACTCTGGATTCTATCCAAATCCACCTGAATCACTTAAGTAGAGTCTAAACTAACCTCCCAATTTAGTATTATCCGCAAATTTAACTAATTTGCTCTCAATATTTCTACATTAATGTAGATGAGGAACTGCGGGGGTCTCAACACTGATCCCTGAGGGATGCCACTCCTCACCATACCTTGCTGAGATGAGATTCCACTGACCACCACTCTTTGTCTTCTGTCATGTAACCAGTTTTGAATTCACTCCAGAATGCCTCCTGTAACTCCAATGGAGCTCATTTTAAAAATTAGTCTCTTATACGGTACTGTATCAAATGCTTTTTGAAAATCCAAGCATATGATGTCATAAGCCCTATTCTGATCATAAGTCTTGGTGGCCTCTTTAAAAAATTCCAGAAGGTTTGTCAGGCATGACCCTCCCTTACAGAAACCATGTTGGCTATCCCTCAAAATATTATTACGTTCAAGGAATAATTCCAACTTGTCTTTTATAATAGATTCCAGTATTTTGCATGCAATGCAAGTTAAACTGACTGGCCTGAAATTTCCTGGCTCAGTACGGTCCCCTTTCCTATATATTGATATTATATTGCCCTGCTTCCAATCATTTGGAATTTCTCCAGTTTCTAAAGACCGTCTGAAGAAAGCGGAGAGCGGTTTAAGGATGATCTCACTAACTTCCCTGAGCCTTCTAGGATATGAGCCATCAGGACCTGCCACCTTATCTGCCTTTAATTTATGCAACTTGTCTAATACTTCATTATCCCGAACCTCAATTTCCGCAAAATAATCTTGAGCGTTGGGTATGCCCTCTGGCTGAATAAAAACCCGCTCCGAGGTAAAATTCTCAACAAAAAAACTGTTTAAGGCATCTGTAATATCCTTGTTATCATATCGCAGCGATCCATATTTATTATCCCCCGCCAACACGAAGTGGGAGGGGGATATAGGTTTGACCTCCGTCCGTGCGTCCGTCCGTGTGTGCGTCCGTCCGTCCGTCTGAGATAAAGGGGACAGCTTTACTCTGAAACTACTTCAGATACAGTAACCAAATTTGGTGTGTAGCTTCAGACCATAAAGGCCTTGATTGAGTTCGAAAATGAGAAGCGCACGATTGGCGGGGGATGTTGTAGACCATGTCGACTTGTTCTTTATGCAGTTACCCTGCTCGTTGACTTTCCTTTTTCTGCTACAGTACTGAAAGAAGCGCTTAGGATTAGTTTTCGCCCCTTCCGCAATTAGCCTTTCATAGTCTTCTAGCATTCCTCTGCTCTTTTTAGACCGCAGCTTGCATTTTACAGTATTCAGCCTTAGTATTCTCATTGTTATCCTTTATGTACGTCTTATAAGGCTTTATCTTATTCCTCTGACTCCTACGAATAGCTGTGGTCATCCATAGAGGATTTAGCTTTTTCAGCTTACTTTTGGACACCTTTGGAATGAATTTACTTTGCGAATCAAGTAAAACCCCCTTAAATCTTTCCCACATCTCATTTACAGACTCACAGTCCAGAAGTGTCTCCAGTTTTATTTCGCTGAGATATGAGTGCATCCTTTCAAAGTTTGCTCGCCTAAAATAAAATAAAAAATTTTGGTTTTCGAAGACACCTTTTAACTTCCCATGAACTGCAAAATTAACGGTAGAGTGATCGCTAGTCCCAAGTGGCTCCAGTACCTCAACATTGCGAAGTATATCAGAGTCAGTACAAAGCACCAAATCTAAAATTGCCCTCTCCCTTGTAGGTTTTTTTATATACTGCACCAAACAATTGTCATTTATAACATCCAGAAATTCTTCCTCCCCTTTACCCTGTCCTTTCACCATTTTCCAATCCGTACCAGGATAATTGAAGTCTCTCATAATTGAAGTCTCCTCCTCAACAAGCTGTATCATACTAGGATTAGGAAATGCCTGTATCGTGATATCATATATGATATCAAAATATTGTGATGGTATCATTAGTTTGTGCGCGATTCCCACACCTATTTTGCTCCACAAAGTACTGCTTGGCACTAAACCTTATTAAGCAGGTAATTATTCAATTAATAATTCAACATGTTTGTTACAATGAAAACTAGAGCACTCGGCAACCAAGCACACGTATCCCCCGAAGGCCCCCCAGTTGGGCCCAGATGGTCCCAGAGTACCCAAAATCAATAGGTGTCGTGAACTTACCATAATACATGTCCCTGCAAAATTTGAAAAGAATCGGTGCACTTATGTGGGCTGGAGATCGTTCACAAAAAAATCTCTCTGGACGCGGACACGGCGGACGCGTGAAGAGGCCAAATCCATAGTATCCTCCGACCTTCGTTCGGGGGATACAATAATTGGTCATTATGATTACGGGATTCCTCCGGTCATCCAAAGAGGTATTGGTCCTCTGGCAGACCTTTGGCGGGCTTGGATGCTCCCAAATGCAACCATGTCTGTCTTCAAATATTAGGCACTTACATGTCATGCTGTAGCTTTTATTTATTTTCAGGTGAACATCCTGTTTCACTGCCATCCTCATTTTAAATTACATTTCTCAGAACATGAAAACATCGATCACTGACCATTATTTGGTCCCTTTGTTCTTTTGCTTGTTCAGCACACAGAAAATGACTGCAGTTAAAGTATTGCTGGCGTGATTTAGCTGTTGTTACTGGATGGATCAACCTTGTGACCTCAAGTCTTCACCTGTATCCTTGTCCCTCTCCTCTCCTCTAGAATTCAGAGCTTTTTACCCTCACATATGGGGCCCTGGTCACCCAGCTTTGCAAGGATTACGAGAACGATGAAGAAGTCAACAAACAGCTGGACAAGATGTGAGTTTCCATGCATGCACGGTCAGATGCGGGTGACCAATATGCCAACACTGCTTTGGCTGTTGGTATTTTGTACTGCTGATGTGTTTTGACCTTACCTGCCTTTTTGTTGTTGTTTCACTTTGTTTCACAATGACGTGTGCGCACTGTGCGCCAGTCTGCCAAATTACCATTGCACAGAAAGTAAACCAGGTTGGAGCTGGCTAGCTTTCTGCGCAACTGCAGCGAAGACTTTTTCTACGAAATTGTCACTGCGTCTTGATGAATATGTGACACCTCCCTAGGGCTGGGCGGTATCCCGGTTTTATGACTTACACCGGTATAATTTTGAAGGAGGTATGAATTTGATACAATACCCCCATACCGGTGTTTTATTATTTATTATGTTATCACGTGTATGTCGCCTACTCCGCTGCTTTCCGATCAGGCGTTTTCAGGCAGCTTTCACTGCTCGGGGCCTTCAAGCTCCGCCCCTTGCGTGTGCAGGTGCGCTCCCCGTCACACAGTTTCCATGAACATGACTGCCGGTAGAGGCGAGCGACTTAGCAGTCAGTAGTATGGCGGTCGATGATGAACAGGAGCTGGTTTCAAAAAAAAAAAAAAAACAACAGCTCTGTAATTTGGAGGTATTTTAGATGTATACCGAGGAGCAACAAGACGTTATCTGTAAAACCTGTCGCAAGCAAGTTGTTTCAAAGGGTGGATGTATTGCATGTATAGCCCGTCCATCACAGGTTGCGTGAGAAGGCTTGTTGCAGTTCTCTTTAACTTTACCAGTCTCTTCTTTTTTGTCCACATTTTATTAAATTGTCACTTATTTTATTAAGCGCTCTTCGTCACTTGAACTATTGGCACTTAACGTTGACTGCCGACTGCGAGACAACTCGTAATGGCCGGGGCTAGACCTGAAAATTCGGGGGAAAATATCCATCCCATTATTGACAACAGTCTTGGCTAATTCTAGATGGTTTTCCTTTCTTAAAACGTTTTCCATTACAAGAAAAGTCAAATGGCAGTTGAAGACACGGCTTCCCCCATGCGATCTAACGGCAACAAAATAATGCGCTACATTCAGTTCAGTACAGAAGAATAATTTAAATATAATTAGGACTATGCACCGGCACTCGGCGACTATATTTCAGAGCTCTTCAGCGAATGAGGGTAATTCTGGTGACAAGTACGTGCTTTCATTCGTTAACATTTTCCAATCGGACAGCTGTCTCTTTTTGTTTTACAGGCAGTTGCGTGACCGTGCTGCAAAAACAGGTGTACGTATTTGGCGCCGAAATTACCTTCATTCGCTAAAGAATTCTAAAATGCTGCTCTCGCTGGAAAAAAAAATACCGTAGCTAAGTGCTAGTGCAAAGACCTATTTATAATTAAATTATCTTTTTGTACTGAATGTTGCCAGAGCTGCCAACTCTCACGCATTCTGCGTGAGTCTCGCGCTTCTTATTAGCACGTTCTAGTGCTGTAGTTGGCGATTATTCAGTTAATGCGCATTTAAGAGATTCTCTTGCAGAATTACAGTCGTTGTGCACGATAGTTAATCAGTTTCACGTGCATTACGGTTCATTTTCCCACTAGTGACATAGAATTCGGGAGTCATGATCGATTTCCTTCCTTACTGGGGAATTGGAAGCCATGGAATGGCATAAAGACATTTCAAATAGTCTTATTCCATTCAAACAATAAAAACGATCATGAAACAAATGCATTGCTTTTAATCCCCAATTTTAAAAAGTGCAAGAGGTCCAGAGTCGTCATTGCTTTCCGTGTTGGTGAAATTCACCGTTATGCAAGGGAAATAAACTGCCATGCACAAGGACTTAAATTATGCGTAAGAATCTCAAATTTACGCGCTGATTGAACAGTTGCTGACTTCGGTGAAAATGCCTTCGAAATGCGTGTGACCAACGCCATATGCATGAAAATGCGTAGAAAGTTGGTAGCCCTGATGTAGGCTATTATTTTGTCGCTGTTGGATAGCATGGGGGAGAGACGCCGTGTCTTCAATTGCCACTTGATTATTCTTGAATTATTTTTTTCCCTTATTTAAATCTGTGTTCATGCACAGCCGCAGACCTGAGTTCTTAGCCAGGGTTGGCCTATTGAATCCTTTTACATTTTTGACTTTCACACAGCTCTGCAGGAGCAGAGGTACACATTTAGGTATCAATTAACCATTTTTGGTATTTTTATTTGAATCTCTTTTCATGTGAAACATAAGGCCTAGGTTCTCATTCAGGGTTGGCCTGTAGCTACTTCAAAGCTCTTTACTGTTTTGTTATTTGCACAGCTCTGGAGCTCTGTATGAGCAGAATTATGCCTATTTGTATAAAATATAGACTATTGAGATTTGATTTTACATAACTGTGTATCACTTTCCATCAGAAAAGATATGCTGCTTACATTTATTTTCACAGTTGTGCCTTCTTGAGCAGAGAAAGAAAATCTGTAAGGTTTTGCATGTGGTCCAAGTCTTATAGGTTTTGATATTCTGATGATCTTGAGTAAAATGAATCACTTTTCTTGCTCTGTATGAAATACCGTTTTCATACCGTATACCGCCAGTCAGACAAATAATACCGGGATATGAGTTTTAATCCATATCGCCCAGCCCAACACCTCCCCCTACTACACCACCACACCCATCTCGGCGCATGTTCGCCTACCAAAGGCTGCGTACAGTGTTGCACCTCACAAAATTACCACTGCGCGGGCTGCGCCGGACGAAATTACCACTACGTGGGCTGTGTCAAGCTACGCCACGCTGCGCCATGCCAAGAAATTAGAGCCCAATGTGTTCTTGTTGGTATTGCACAATAGGCCAGCCGGTGAGCCGCGACTTCCTCCGCCATCATCCTTATTTTTTTTTTCCCCAGTTATATTACCTGTGGGGGAAGAGGGGTCTGTGAGCATTGGCTAGTTAAGGTGCTTAGCTTAGCAACAGTCCGCTGGCTGTTGCAGAGTTTCTCTACTCCGAAAACATCCGAGCATATTCAATATAAAACATCGTAAAGAAGCCAGTATTTCAAATGTATTCAGAAAATAGTTCCTCGCCTTAAAATTACCAGAAGAGTATTTAGCCAAGAAATAGCAAATGAATATTGCAACTATAAAAGAATTAAGCCGCTTCCACACTGGATGATTTTTCGCATGACAGATTGCAAAGTCAATGCCATTATCTTTTCAGAGACCTTTCATTCAGCAGTTCCACATTGGTGCTTTTTTCAACCGGAAGGTAATAAAACCTTGCTTGAGGGCACATCCCGGTTCAATGCACTGAAGCTCAGTTGGCCACACCTAACAATTCCTCTTTTTCTCTAGTGGGCTTGTTTTTATTTTTTAGCATAGTAACAGTGCATGCCATGAGGCAGGTGCGATTGGCCCACGCCCGTCAAGTTGTCCTCACAGGCGCGATTTAACACGCCCATCAGTCACTTCAGGTGCGTGCCACTATTTAATCCAAGCTTTAGCCCATTTGACCTACTCCGGTAGACCATGACGATGACGACATTGTCATAATCAAAGCTAGCAATCGCAACATTCTCTCAGATCAAGGTAACCAGTGCCAGCATAGTAGTAATTAATTACCTTACTGGCACTGACAGCTCTTTGGATTTCATATTGAAAGTTAATAGCAAGAGTATCCAAATGGAAATGTACCTCTTGAAATCAAGTGTACACCTTTTATGTCTATTAGGGAAATTGGAGGACATTGGCGGAATGTAAATCAAAAAGCCAGAAAATAACATTTTTTTCACATATTCGCCATTTATGCTCTCTAAGCATGCCAGTTGTCATTATGATGCAAGGAGTGTCTTGAGATGTATTACCCCCCACAATCCGGTCAAAAACTTTTTTTTTTTAATTCTGGATCCAATTTTAATCATCTATAAAGTCAACATTTATGCACTCAGAGGCATGATATTGTATTTGGTGTGTGAATATAAAAGTTTGCTGGCAATTAGCAGACTAAATTGCTGAGGTCTATATTTCTTTATTCAGAAATTTTCAGCTATTAAAAATTGCGGGGGAGAAATGTAACTTGTGTGATTTTGCCAATTTTTGAACCCCAGTGGACAAGCATTATAAATGAGAACTTAAAAAAATGGCAAATTTTTTATAAACAGACTATTGATGCCTGCTCATGTAGTAAATTTTATTATGAGGCCTATTGAAACTTTTTTTTCTGAAGTTTCAAAAATGCTCCAAAAATCTCAATTTTCAATACAGTGTATTTTCAAGATTTCACGTAGTCCGACTCATCCCTCATCAATACAAGATCTTGGCAAAAACATTCGCGCAACTCTGGACAAAAGTAAATGTTTTGACATTGCTTAAGCTTCTCAAAAACTGCTCAATGGAATTCATGAGCTTACCCGTGTGCCTTTCTAGGGACTCAAAATGTTTGCATCTCATACTTTATTTCAGAATGAATCCAAATTTTGACGATTTTTTTAGGTTTTTGAATTCAGGTAAATTTTTGTAGAGTTTTCCAGGTGTGGGGGAATCTGTGTGTCTTGGATGGAAATTTTCTCGCTTATGTTTTGGTTTCCATTTTGGTTATTTTGTAACATACCACATTGAGTCCAATATTATGGACAGTGAATTCAGATGAGATTGCATAAGGGTACGTTTCTTTCTGTTATTTATGGTCAAACATGGCAACCCCCAAACAAACATGTCAAAGATCGGGCAAGCTATTAAAAAGCTGAACTGAAATATACTAAAATATATAGAATCTTGCCCTAAAGTAAATAAATCATTTTTGGGAAGAACAGCTAATCATTTACTGCAATGTAATCTTTGACAACCAATTTCCTCCACTGATGAATTTGAAAAAATTGGCCAATTTTTTCCAAGTTTACCACTTGTGCTCAGCTGTGTCACTGCCCCTTTAATGGAAGTGAATGGAAAGAGTTTAAAAGTGAAGCCCATCTTTTTTTTCTTCTTTTTTTGAATGAGTCATATCTTGTGTTAAGACTTGTCCAAGGCTTTCGACTTGTTGTTTTTCTATGCTACTTCTGGTTCAAGTGGAGGTCAGACTGGATGCGGCATCTCAAATCCAAACAACCTTTGTTTTTCCTCACAGCCCATAGTTTTTTTCCCCTGTTTTTATAATCATTAAGGAACGATTGTAGAAATAAAAAATATTAAATTATAATGTTGAGGAATATCTGGGGGTTTTTATATGGGTATGTCTTCATTCTCAGTCCATTCTTATTATTCAGGGGGTACAATATTGGAGTGAGACTCATCGAAGACTTCCTGGCTCGATCCAGTGTGGGGAGGTGTCATGATTTCCGAGAAACAGCCGATGTCATCGCAAAGGTAATGGAAACTTGGAGAGCTTGTCGGAAAGTGAACACAAAAAAAATCTACCAGGCATTATGGATAAGCAGAAAAAATTCACAGGAACGTGACAAGAATTTGAACTCCAGACTGGTGAAGCCTGCAGCATTTCTTTGCTTTCATCATGTTTTTTGCCAAATTTGTTTTTGGATTCATGCTGGGGAAAGGAATATTGAAGAGCTTCTATTTTGAACCCAGGTATTCTATACACTTTTGCTCTGGAATGGTGTTCGATGGTCTGATGTAGAATCAGATTGCACTCTTGTGTATATTGTTTTGATGCTTGAGATCAAGTCACTCTGTCACTTGATGCCTCATGTAATACAAACGCATTCATCCAGTAAATTAGTTCATGGTGTAGGATCAAATTTCCACCTGACTAGGAATTCCGATATTGATTTGTCACTCAACCATCTTCCCTGGATGTTCCTGTGGTAGATTTGTATGGAGCTGGGCTTTCTGTTTTTAGTCCGACCGCCACCGCCGCCGCGCCGCCCTACTTGTTTACGCGATAACTTCAGTAATATTTCAATTTGAAATTTCAAGTTTTGCATATAAGTAAGTATTATAAAGAGGAAGAACTGATTTCGATATTGGACAATTTACAATTTCTAAATTGGCCACCAGGGGCCAAAAACTGATTTACGTGTTAACATGATAACTTCAGTGATATTTCAATTGGAAATTTCTATTTTTGCATATAAGTAAGTATCATAATTAGGAAGAACTGATTCGATATTGGACAATTTACAATTTCTAGATTGGCCACCAGGGGCCAATGTTTTTGTCATATCTCTGGAAATATTTGTCGGATTGACCTCAAATCAAGTGCAAATGAAAGGTCATGACCTGAGGATGTGTCCCACGATGACATTATACCTGGTTTGGTTCAAAATTTTGACACAAGGTGGAGCTTTGTCACATAAAATTCACCATTTTTGCCATATCTTTGGAACTATTTGTCCAATTGTCATGAAACTATGTGAAACTGCAAGGTCATGACCTCACAACGTGTCATATGATGACATCATACCTGTATGGTTCAATATTTTGCCTCCAGGTAGCGTTTTGTGATGGAAAATTACCATTTTGGCCAGTGGCGTAGCGTGGAGGCGCTGGGCCCCGGTGCGAGAATGGCGATACCCCCCCCCCCCCCCCCAGGCCTATCCGCGAAGCAGAGGTGTAATTGTAACAGAGCTTTAGTTTTTTGAGGATTTGTACTTTACCTGAGTTCTTTCTTAAACCTGGACTTTTACTCTACATTTAAAATTTAATAATTATCATTTTACTTCGTTACTTTGACACTAGCCACTTCGTTACAAATTAAAATATGAACGCAATTCATCGTTTAAGATTTATCTGGATTTAGCGTCTTCGAGAAGAACAACGGTGCTCGGCAGCAGGGTATGTTAGTGCGGGGACAGGGAGCTGCAAATTTATGCACGTAGTTACAATATTCTATCACTAAATGGCACACCCGCATCAGTTATTGGATATTCACAGAAACAATCGTCCTCTGTAGCCAACCACTTCAGCTACAGTGAGCCAGTAGGTATCCAAATCAGTAATTAAGAAAAATCAGTTTTCTGAAAAACGCAGACACCCATAATTATTAGGGCTATTAGAACCATGGACAATGAATATTTGCACAGCATCTCAACATCACACAACACGTTAGGCTGTTTGAACCATGAACAACAGTGACAATCCATTGCCAATGAAAATGCGAAAAAGATCCATACGGCTGAACAGTCAACCGTATTTCCCTAACAGCACAACAGTGGCCAAATCAATAAGTAAACAGATAGATGGACACACATCCTGGCACAGCAGCCATTTAACCACAACCGGCAAGCTGATCACTTGCAGTAGCCTAATAAAAAACTGCACTCACCCATTCAGAAGTTAACTCTGGGTGCCTTCTGCTCTGCAAAGTCGTTGAGCAAGAGGGCAATGAGGTGGTAGCATTAGCCTCCAAGTCTGACTGCTGCGTGTCGCCGCTATCATTCACAACGCTAGCAGGAACTGCATCTGGACAAGATGACTATTTAAAAAATGCATTCAATTTCGCCAATTTGGAGTTCCGTACATCGAGCTCTTTTTTTCTTTTCTTTTTTGAGCACCGCTTTTGTGCTGCTCAACATGGTGCTCAAGACTTTTCACCTCCAATACTAGGCTAATGGGTTAGCTGATCTCTCAAAAAAGAACAATTCACGAGCAAGCGCGTAGCCTACGAAGCTACGATCAGAAAGGAATAAGTGAGTGTCAACTAATTGGACAAACACATTTCCCAGCAGGCCATGTTCATTTGAAAATGTTGTGAATAAAACAATCAAATATATGATTAGTAATTGTGATTATAACTGAAAAAGTATCATTACTGAAATACAAAAGACATATATCAAAGAAAAGAGGAAAAATGGCCAATGTGTGTGTGGGAGGGGGGTGGGGGGGGGTTGTTACCATGACTGTGTTGTATGAAACAGTGGAGCAATATATATACTCATCAACTTCATTCTTTGCAGAAGATAATACTGCGTTGAACAGGAGACTTGAAATGACGGAACATATAGATTTAATTGCTTCATGTGTTATGATAAGAGGAAGAATGGCATAGTTATTCACTGTGGGCCCTCAGAGGTCATCGGGGCCCCGGTTAAGCGCACCAGCTGCACCGGCAATACCTACGCCGCTGATTTTGGCCATATCTTCAGAACCATTTGTCCGATTGACCTGAAATTAAGTTAAAATGAAAGTTCATGACCTGAGGGGCTTTATATTGTATTGGGTATATTCAAGGATTGGAGAATCGGAGGATTGGGGGAGTTCAGGGATATACCGCAAGCCGCTGCCTCCGACAGCAGAAGCCTAGTTTTTCTTGACCATATGTCCATGGTTTCACCGATTACGCCGATAACATGTTTATGACAATGTGGTCATGGAATTTTATCTCTCATGGCATGTATAGATTTGTCAACATGTTGCTTAAGGGGTTTAATTACTGCTTTAAAGATAAATGTTCCTTATTAAGACAAATGAACAGCTTGTCACAATCGTATGATGGCAATTGTGGTTGGAAATAGAAAACGTTTTGCACACCTATTTCGTAGAACAGGTGTGTAGAAGAGGAATGAGATCAGAAAAATATAAACTCCCACACACTGTGTAACTTGCAAAAAACAAGTAATGGCTCTTCAATGGCAACGTTTCGGTCCTAGACCGTCATCAGGTTAAGTGCGACAGACCAAGTTGGGGGACCACTGACCTAATTCAAAGGCAGTTTACTTGTTTGTTGATGTTGTGGGAAGTTAGCTAGCTAATATTCATCCATCCTTTGTAAGCTAGCGATTTTAGCTTGTTTATTGTGACTTGTTCCTCATTGCTTTTGGCTTGTTATATGAGTAATTGACAGGGATCTTTAAAAGCAGTTAATGTGAAGTTTGTTTCAGTTCAGCAATTAAAGAAGTATTTTCATTCCTGTTCTTATGTTGTTGATATCACAATAATTTCAACATGACATTTTGGCTCAAAGCCTCCTTATTCTGTTAAAAGTATCCAATGTTGTGGTCATGATGCTGCAGAATGTTTTATATTTGCTCATAAATGGTTAATAAAAAACTTTTAAAAATTTCATATTAAATCGCAATCATAATCTTGGTCTCCAAAATTGTAATTCAGTTACTCTCCAAAGTTGTTCAGTCCTCTTTTGAATGCCATCAATTCTCCGCTTAACTTAACAATGCTTAACTTTGTCTGTACCCTCAGTTTATTTGGTATCCTGTCACAATTGAAGACTGGAGTGGCATTAGGATGTTTGGCTCAGTGGTACTTCAGCTTGTTGGCTTCTATTCTTCGCAGGTTGCATTCAAGATGTATCTGGGCATTACTCCCAGTGTGACCAACTGGAGCCCTGCAGGGGATGAGTTCTCGCTCATTCTGGAGAGTAACCCACTGGTCGACTTTGTTGAGCTACCGGACAACCACAGCACCCTGGTGTACTCAAACCTTCTTTGTGGGGTGCTGAGAGGAGCCCTAGAGATGGTGAGTGATTATGAATGCACGGTGAGTGCATGGTGAAGGGATTACTGGGTACTGTGTAGTCCAGCGGTTCTCAAAACATTTTTGTTCCAACTGCAACTGCAATTAAAAGTTAAAAGAACTGTTCATTTTTCGTAACTGGATCCTTTTCATTTTTAAATGGATTAGGCTTATTTGGTTTGTTATCATTTGCCATGTCTTTTTCTTGTCCAAATTGTTATTTTTCGTGACCCTCGTGTGGGCACTCTAACCAATTTGAAGTGTAATGTGAAAAAATGCCACTAGATGGCAGTATTGACCTTTTTTTGTTAAGCCTAGGCTGGAGCTAGGTTTGGGCATGTCCTGGGCATGTCTGAGAGGGGAAAGTCCTAGAGGAAAAAAAAAAGTTTAAATGTGGGAGGGGGCTGCGAAAGAGTATATAAGGAGAGAAATTGAGAGAGTAAAGAAGTAGGAGAAATTGCAAGGAGAAGGATACATTTGACCAGACCTGTTACTCTTTTCAAGACCTGTGAAGGTTTTTGGGGGGATTTTTGCCTGTGTTGGAGCATTTTCCTGTCCCAGGACATCACCAAGCAACCCTAACTCAAGGGACTGTGAATATTTCTTTTCTTGTATATGTCAATCTTGGTCAGAAGTATTAATTGTAGGTTAGTTGTCAGTCAGTCTTTGTTTAATTAAATCTGTTTAAGTTTTAAAATTTTGTCTGTCATCCCTTGCTGTCTTATATGTCATAACAAATTGGGACCATAACAAATTGGGGCCAAAACAGAAGTCTTATGATTCTTTAATGTCATCATTTAAAAATTTTCCATAATGCAATTATCTATATAGTATAGTATGAATATGGAATTCTGCCGGGCATGCATAACCATTTCAGACTGAGTGTTTTAAAAGAGTAAATTATTATATGAACATTGCAATTTTTTTTTTGAAAATCACCACTTTGTTATGATTCTGGAATTGCAATAGGAGCGATCTGATATGCACAAAACTGTCATAAATCGGGAGAGGAGATGAAGGAAGGGGATTTTTTGTCCACATCCGCACTTCTGGTAATAAGACCAGCTTCGCCACTGCCTGCATGATGACATGCGAAGAGCATAGCGCAGCTTCGCAGTGGAATACCATTGTGGATACACAGATATGAACACGAAAATACCACAAAATTCAAATAAATGCTACAAACGAGTCAAAGCCGGAGTTCACGTTTTGGAAAGAAACGCTATAAATCGCCATTATATTAGCTAGCCTTCAACCATGTGCGGACATAAGCAGAAGTTCATATTTGCCCCGTGAAATTAGTGTCATTTTCATTGGTGATAAATCTCACGGATAATTACAATTTATGACACAAGAATATTACAGAAGTCACTTTTATCAAAAAAACCTACGCAGTGGTATCCTCATGCCTTTTGCAGCATTTTCATTTGAAGGGCTGTAATAAAACATTTCATACTAGCTAGCAAATTAGCTGTTCCATTGACTTGAATAGACCACTGACTAACAACAAACGCTAGTGATTGATAACGGTCACCAGCGAGCTACCTTGGTACCCTTACCGTCGCAGGGACTGCATTATCTGAGCAGTTAATGAAATTAACAAGGTGGCTAACAAGCTAGCTGGTTGTAACTGACATTCAACGACAATACTTCTTACCTGCATAATTCTTAAAACTGGACAAGTCGCTCGGTCTGTTTATACAGAGGTCCAAAAGACAAGGAGGGGAGAATGGCTTGGCTATTGGCTAGAAATCATGAGAAAAAAGTTTTCTCTGCCCCCTCGATCTGTGCTGTGCAGTGATCATTTCTGAGAGCAGCGTTTTAATGGGACAGGGGCAAAGATGATGTTAAGGAAAGGAGTAACCAGAGTTACCTAGCGCTTCCTTTTAACAACGTTAGAATTAGCCATATGATTCAATATGAACAATTCGGTTGATGGCGAATATGCTCAACCAGGATGCAATGAAGTGAGGAAACCGGAGAGTAATTTGATAACGTACACGATCATTCATCGACATTCCTTATAACGAGGAAAACTTCCAAGCACATATCTTATTAGAGAGTCATTAAAAGCCTCGGTCACCTTGACTGAACTTTACTGCTCGCACTTAAACCTTGACGTCGAGTCACATTTCAGTCTTCCCATGAGTAAGTGTGCCGCTTTTCATCCTCCAAAAAGCATATATTTTGGGAGACAAAATGTCGATGCCAAAATTACACCGACTCGCATGCGACACATCTGTGAACGGAACCGGCGCCGCTATGCTTGTTGTTTTGAACTCAGGCAAGGCTTACATTTCCTGGTTAGTTGTCTGACCTAGCAAAAGTAACAATGGGAGGCAAAGCTTAGGATAGGTCAATTATGGAAGGAAAAAACAAAAAGAATGTACAGGGGGTCCCCATAACCACTGTCAGGAACCAGTGGTGTTATCTTTAGAAAAAATTTGCCTCCATGGTATGCATGGCTTGTTCTCATCATTATGTTTGTATGGTCGGAGCTAAATTTGCAGAAGTTTGTCATTCGATAAATGAAACATCTTGTGAGATAAGATGTATTTTATCAAACCCTTTCAGGCCTGAATTTAGCAGTGGGCAGCCATGGTGTAGTACTGAACTCCAGTGTGCAGCTATGGTCTCAAGCAGTGGTAGGAGTGAACAAGAATGTACCTCCAATGTTAACGTGCGTGTATGGAGCAAAACTGACGCTGAGCATGAGTATTGCCTTTCAACCTCACCCTGTAATCCTGCAGGTCCAAATGGCAGTGGATGTTCGGTTTGCTCAGGACACGTTAAGAGGGGACAATGTGACTGAGATCCGTATGAGGTTCATAAAGAGAATTGAGGAGAACCTTCCTGCTGGAGATGAATGAGTAGGACAATGCTCATGAAGATCTGGCGGTTCAAAGAACTTTGACGGGTGGTTTAAGGAGAGAGACTTGTAGAAATTTTCTGTATACTGATAGGATCAGAGAAACCCCATTCACAGGCCCTTCTAAGAATGGCCTCAGTTTTACATTTTGGGGCATAATTTCATCCTAGTTCCTTGGACAGCTTTCCTGGTGCCAACTAAATAAAGAAGAAGAAAAAACACACTTGTGCTCAGTGGTTCCTGGGAACAGAATTCAGCTCTTCAAGTTGGGCCATGCCTGAGATTTCCATTTTTAAGTTTGTTTGCATTTTGACATTGAATTATTTGAAACCATGTTATTCCAGGTTTAATGGTATAAACGCTGAAACTTTGAAGGAGGATGCATAGGAATGACACTCCGTCATAACCATGGAATCATGAACATGAAGGAGTCTCTATGCATGTTAGTGACTGTTTTCATTGAGGGGTTAGGGTTAAAGATATTGAGAACTTTTGTTTTCTTATTGAATGTCAAGTTGTCATAACAAGGACTTCCCAAATAATATCTTCCCTCACATTAAAACTGACCTAATTGATTAAATCATGCACAATAACAACAGTCATAAACGTTCATCTGGATTCTTTTATATTTGTGACTGGCAACGTATTATGTTTATGATGGTGTCATTTCAGTCTATGCACACCACTTCATCAGATAGTGTTCCCATGTAAACTATAATTGTTGAGCATTCAGAAACTTTTTTTCAGTGCTTATAAATTTGTCTACATCAAAAAAAGATTTTCTTTGCAAAAAACAGTGGCTTCTATGGTGTTTGCCTGCCATTATACTGCTGGAGATGTAATGGTTTGTGCTTGGCAGAGCAAATTATGTTGTGGGATGAACTATAAAATAACCTAATAAAATTTCTTGGAGATGGAACATCATTTTTGCTATTTTTTGACAACTTTTTATTATTCCATTATTTTTTCAGGTATTGTCAATTGATGGCTATGCATTGTGTGAGTGAGCTTGGGGAATTATTATATATGTATATTCATATATAATATAAACCAACGAGCTAAAATGGTGATGTCACAAAAAAAAATTATTTGATGGCTCAAGAAGAGAAAACGCAAAACAAAAAACTTAAATTGGGCACAAGTTTATTGCCCTGATGAAAAAAATGTACGCACCCCTTTTATTGCTCAAATTGCCATGCATGGAATGACATTCATTCAAAATGCATGCAAATGGTGCATGAGGTGTCACAATGGGTGTTTCGAGGCGGTTTGTCAGTTTAGTCCCACAAATTTTATGCTTTAAATTCATGAACAGGAAATCTTGGTAAACCTAAAAAGTTTCTAAAGAGAGGTGCAATGATTGCATGTCCCATAATATAATTGTGATGTCTTCAGTCCAAATTATAATTGTGATGTCTTTAGTCCAAATGATAACCCATAGAGGGATATTCTAACCTAATCTGACTTAAAAAGACAGAAAAATGATCTAAAAATGTCCTTTGACCCTTAAGTTTCTTTGGGTAGTTAACACAAATAAAACCTCTCATTCATACTAACTTTTTATCCAATACCCCATCCAATACAGGGGTGCCCAGATATGGTCCTGTTGGCCACTGCCATCTTCTTCTGTAAGCTTCTTTTATCCCTTTAAAGCAGCCGGCTGTCAATGCGTTGAGAAGAAGACACAGTATATGGATTCGCTGATTGGCAAATGAGTCCATACACTTTTCTTACAAAGCATCAAACGCCTGCTGATGGGAAGGAGACTGCAAAAGTTTGCACATGGTGCGGCCTTCCAGAACTGAGGTTGCCCCTCCCTGATCAAACTCCTGGACTGAGAATATGAACTGAATGGGTTGAGAAGGAAGCATAATTTTGACCCACGCATGAAAATTAACTTGCATTCTGGGCATAATAATGAAACAGTCCCTCAGGTTTAGGATGTGAATCTTGGGGAACATTGGCGGCACTTGGAGAGGTAAGAACTTCTGAGAGTTCTGGTTCTGGTAAGAATTTGGCATTGACCTGGAACTGGCATTACTGGTTCTTGATTTAGGCGATGGAGTGTGAAGAACTCAGAGTGGTGAGTATCCCTGTCATGTTACTTCATTTCGCAAGTACCACTCCAGGCATGGCATGTTATGCCTGGTATAATGTCTCTGCGTTTCAGTCAATACCAACCAGTTATCATAACGTTGGCTGCTTGGAGACTTATGCTGTTTCACTCTGAGAATGTCAGTTTTCCAGGCTCCTGTACCAATGATTTTAGTATTTTGCCTGTTTCTATGGAGCAATTCCAGGGTTTTCACTTCAGACCTGCTATTCACATGCAAAATAAGGACAGAAGCAACCCGTTATTCATTCACAAGTTTCCTATTTACACCTGTTTGCAATTTTTAAATTGAAATAAATGCCAGCCATATATTATGCACCAGTGTTACATAGTTGTATTACAGTAAATATATAATTTGATATATCGTATATTCTAAATGGTTAACATTGGAAATGTTAAGTGTGCTTTCCAGGGTTATGATGCATGCCTTTGTTATGCCTTTGTTGACCACAAGAGGTCGCTACGGTCTCTGAATTGGAAAGCATCGGTGTCATTCCCAATGGTCTTTTTTTTTTGGCGTCTGACATGGCAACATAGCATTCCATAGGTTTGGTATTTATATCATTTACATGTTGTCAATTTAATGGTTTGGAATATCATGCAATAAATTAATCTTGAAGCTTTGCTATCATGAATGATCTATATAGAAAGCATAATTCTGTATCATACTTTGTGTGTGTGTAATATATAGCCATTAAAAGTGTCGGTGTGAGATGCAGTGGGCTTCAAAATTACTTCCATTGCTGAGACTGATAATGCACATCACAAAAAATGCAAACAATGTAATTATTGGGAAACAGAATATACCTACGTGTGAAAAGCTTCATTAATGTTTTGATGGAAACAACCAAAATCATAACAATTATTAAAAACAAAATAAATATCAACAAAATCAAAGTTACATAATTACTGGCACCCTTCATTTAGTACTTGGTGCAACCACCTCTGGCAAGGATAACTGCATGGAGTCTTCTCCTTTAATTTGTTAAGGTTAAGGCACACATTTGGTGTTGGATGACAGAGATATTGCATGTGTGATACCACATTTTTGTACCCTAGTGAAATAAATGATGTAGCACAATGTAGTTCCTTAACAATTAGATAAAACTTAAGTAAGTGGAATTTAATACCTGCTTCAGTTTTGATAGATGTTATTCATAGTCATTTTTTAGGGTGCCATTCACTATGAAACCTTGATTTGGAGGAAACCGATTTTTTATAAATTCAGTACATTTAGTTAATATTTTCTTTATTTTTTATATATCAGTTTTCTTAAAGTTACAAAGTGCTTCACAAACTGTTAAAATGCATCCTAAAAAAAATAATTAAAAATTTTTTAGGTTGGTTCCATTTGAACACACACCATGTGGACGCGCCAGGCACTTCTTTAATAACGAACATTAATATTCTTGTGATGTGTAAAATAACGCTTGACTTGTTCTTTTGGGTGTGGTCAATAGCCTATATAAAGCCAAAAAGAATGCTATGGCTTCATTAAAATGGCACAGCTTGGGACACAGGAGAGAGAAAGAGTCATTGGCATGTTACTGGCAGGTATCATGAAAAAAACATGAAAAAACACCAGCCTGTGGGAATGCACATGTCTGTAGCAATTGTCCACCTGACACAATAGCTCGGTTTATGCCTGCTTTCTGCTGGTCTCCAAGATTAATTGCCGACTTCTTTTGGTAGGGTAATCACTCATCACTATTGTCAGTTTTTTGGACATCGGGGTGTGCGAATCCTTACTCACCTGTGGGTGTTCCTTTTGGCTTGCGCCTTCAGGAAGCAAATACCCTGACAACGAGTAGAAATTTTGGGGGAAAGGGAGCGATTATTTCTTCCAGTTTGTTTTCTTCATCCCTTGCAACATACTGTTGAACACTGTCGTTAGCATAGCGTAAACCCTAGAGTGTTACCCTGAGCGACTGGAGACAAACCCAGGTAAAAACCAAACCAAATATTTGTTCTTTATTTAATCTTTCCCTGCTTTTTTGTGTCTTCTCATTACCACAGCCCTTGGAAACAAGTAGCAAATGTTGCAGGCCATAAACGATGCACACCAATCTAGTTACAGCTTCATAAATACAACCATGTGGCCTTGATGGGAAACAAATGGGGAATGGCATGCTGTAAATATAAATTCCGGTAGATGGCCAGGTCTTGGCCTGTAGTTATTAAATGCCCACCATCTGGCCACCCACCTTCCCACTTTCAGACCTTACCAGGGTGCTGAACAGGAATAGGAAGAATAAGAGTACAAGGAAAGATGAGACACTGCAGAACATACCTTGTGGGATTATCAAGCAAAGGCTGGAATGTGCCAGGCCATCACGCTGGAAGTTAGGACTCTCCCTCAGCCTTCCGCTTCTGGATGGGGAGAATTTGAAAAGGACATGGATTCTGAGGTTATGGGAAAGCTTGGGTCCATGCTGTCAGCGGGCAAGTTCCAGGAAAATTGGGGGACGGTGATTCATACGGGCTGGAAGCAAAGACCCTCATCTCTTGCAATTAATGGCCAAATCTGATATCCACATGAGAGCATGTCTTATATGAGGTTACTGAACACAGTTTCGGTATTGAGCAGTTTTTTCTTTGAACTTGAGTGAGAGTGCAGAATGTGGCTTTTCAAAATATGAACTCATGTTTACTGTGGAATTTGGCACAGTCACCATGGTTCACATTAAGAAACTGCTCTAATATAGCATGGCTGCTTGTACTATAGGGCAATTTTACACTGGAATCCATTAAAGTATTGTGGGAGAGGATTTATGGCTCATTTCCTAGTTTCTTCCGCAAATGACCAAATTGATTTACGAAACTGCGTTCCTTTGCTGCGCAGAATAGACTGGTGTGAGAGCGGTTTGTTTTCAGTCTTGCCAGATTCAGAGAAATGGCTGAACTATGAATGTAAGCTATACATGAAGGGGCGTTGCCTTTTCAGAGCAAGCGGTCAAAAATTGTCGTCATATTTTGCTCATGTATATTCTGTGCATGACATGGAGCCCTTGCTCGAGCAGTTATTGAGCAAGAACCAAAGAATGGTGTGTATTCATGCAGCCTAGGAGTATCTTGTAAACCCAATAAATGGTACTAAATTAAAACTCCGATGCAATCTGTGAATTTTCTTTTGATTTTATACTCCGTGAGCCTGAAAATGATGCCAAAAAAATCCTGACCATGGAATTAAGCCTTGAAAAAAATTTGATTACAACCTTCTGAAAACAAATTCCTTGATGTCAAATCACCACAAGTTCAAACTGGGTTACTCATTACCTTAAAGTGCCCCGCATATCATGGAGTGCATACAGTGGTCACTGATGAGATGCTCAAAGTATTGGCAAGTTCTTTACTTAGGCCAGTGTTGTACCAATTGTTTGGACCTGCTTCATACTGCAGTTTATGAATGCTTTATAAACTAACTGTAGTTGTGCTATGTGTATTAAGACATTATACATAGTTTATGAAATGATTTCAAAGTTAGAATGCGTACAACCTCAAATCAGAAAAAGTTGGGAATGTATATTAAATCCAAATGAAAACTGAAAGCAATAATTTGTATTGTGGCTGTATTACCTTAAAAACAATACTACAGTAAATAAATTGATGTTTAACCACATGAATGTGATAGGTTTTTCAAAATAAGCACTTATTTCAATTTTATTTCTGATAACATATTTAAAAAAGGTGGGACAGTAAAGTATCTACAACTTTTTAATATTACCACTCCATTTCAACACACTTAATAAACATCCAGTGACTGATGATACCAAATGATTAAGCCTTTCAGGTGTAATTTTGTCCTATTCCTCTTGCAAACAAGTCATGAGGCATACAATTGTAAAAGTTCTTTGATGTTGCATTTTGTGTTTCAGAATGGGTCTCACATTCTCTGTTGGGTGCACGTGGGGACTGCTGGCAGACATGCATCTATAATGCATGCAGAATGCAGTTTTTCTTTGTCTTGTGGAAATATTCATGGGTGTCTCTGGAATAGATGTCATCTTGAAGGCAGCATATGCTGCTCCAAAATCATAGTGTTCTTGTCTGCATTAATGATGCCTTCATTGAAGTGCAATTTACCTTTGCCAAGGGCAGTTACACAACTCCTTACCATGAAAGCACATAGCATTTGGACTTGTTACGACTAACAGTTTGGATGGCAATTTTCTTCTTTGGCCCAGTCCAAAAGCCATCTATTTATTCCAGAAAAGAACTGCTTGATCTTTCTGACCAAATAATGTCTTTTTCCTGTATGATGGTTCATCTCTGATGTTTCTGAGCCCAGAGATGTTGACGGCACTTCTGGACACAGTTAAAATACGGCTTCCATTTTGCTCAGTAAAGTTCCAACTGATATTTGTGGATGTAGCAAAGTGCAATAGCTCTTGACGAAGGTGTGCAAAAGTAACCCTAACCCCATGTAGTTGTTTTTCTTACTGGTAAATGAAAGTTCTTGATGCACTACCTTCTAAGAGATGGGAGATCATGGGTATTCAGCTTAGACTTTGGCATTTGTAACCTGGCATGGCCAGACCAATTCTCAAAGATAAACTAGTATGAAATCTCGCCGTTCATTTTCAATTTTCAAGGGGCGTTACCAACAGGCTTCGACCACAATGACTTTGGCCGCAACTGTATAGACCTACAACCAATCATGAAGACATCTGCACCGTTAACTGTACATCTTTTCATAGAGTTAATGCTCAGCAGATAAAATGTATGTTAGCTAGCTCCCACTGAATCCATAGTTTAGGGAAGTGAGCTAGCTGCTATTGACTTTAATACAAAGAGCACTGTTAATCACAACCAGCTGTTTTATTTATACTGGCGTTTACTATGTTGTCAACTAAACACCACTTGCTACTAACCTTTGCAAGCTCGCTTCCATGACTACTGGTAGGCTACTAGGCTCGATAGCTAGTTCCAACTCATTTGACTCAAATCGTATTCATATGGCTTTGAGTTCACACAATAAACTCGTGCTTAGCTGATACGATTTAGTAGTGCAACACTTAATGTTACTATTTGTAAACAACATAAGCAACAGCCATAAAGTTTTCAAGTTTTCTGCGGCTATAGTTCTTTATCCTTTGTGGTGAAGCACAGGGGCAGTTAATGAGTTAAAGTTTTACCATATTCTGTCAGAAGTACAGCAAACACATTTCTTTTCAACTAGAGCTATAAATGCAGTCATCTGTTCCCCTTTTAGAGGTAATATTTTGTCCAGTTTGTTTTATGATGTTGCCATTGCAGATTCAATAGATTGTTCAGCATCAGCGCCAGCCATCTTTACTGTTAACGAGAATGCTTTCATGGTGCTCATTTGTATAGTCATTACTTCAAACCTGCCCCACATTAAATAAATGGTTGTGATTGACCCGATGCAAAACTGGTCGGACAGAAATCATTCTGAATGGCAGGGTGGCCTGACACATCTCTCAGAGCCAACAAAACAAAGGCTTGCAGATTTGTCTGGTTCCCATGCTAGCACATTTGCACTTAACGCACAGATATATTCCTCCAGATTCCTCAAATCTTTTATGTTCTGCACCACACAGGGTAAAATATCCAAATGCTATGGTATCGTTCTCTGAGTAAACATTGTTTTTAACCTTTCAGTGATTTTTTCCCCCCCTTATTTGTGGACAAATTGGTGATCCTTACCTCATCTTGATTGCTGAAGGACTTGGCCTGTCCTGGATGCTGCTTTTGTATCAAATCATGACTGCAATGTCCTGCTGACATCAACTGTTTCAAAACACATCATTACTCCATTTTTTTCCTCATTACTACTCCAAAATTGCCCCAGTTCCAACTTTTTTTGCAAGTGCATAGCAGGCCTGAATTGCAGGAATGGATTTATGTTTTCAAATAGAATGACAAAATTGACCAGACAAATCATTAATTAAGTATCTTGTCTTTATACTGTCTGCAATCAAATACAAGTAAAAGTAAATTCAGGAATAGCTTTCTGTTTTTATATGTATTTCCCATACAGTCCCAACTATTTCAGAGTTGGAGTTAAATATTTATTTTTGTAATGCTTGGTGCTTCATTGAGTGGTATGCAATTGTTTTGTTGAGCTCAGTGAAAGTATTGCAAGGACTGCTATGATCTAGTCAGCAGAACCTGACTAGAAGCTTGTAGATTTAATGTTGTTTGATCACTGTCCATACAGTATGTATACAGGAGCTCCATGACCCTAGTTGCCCAATTACCCAAACCTAGCGATGGCCAGGTGTCCAGAGGAATTGATGGAGAGTTTGTTATCAAGCACAAATGAACAAGAAATCATGGAAGTCCTTCTCTTGTCTCCCACTTACATTTGGTCCCCACAGTGATGGATTCACAGGTACATTCCAGCTCATTTGAGCCCCATCAGACAACCCGCACCACTTCTTTTTTTATTGCCCCTGTTCTTCAAAAAAGACCATGTTTCCTATCCCTTTATCCATTGCCTCTCCCTTTTCCTCCTTTTCCTTTTTTTATGACATCATCTGGCCAACTAGCCAGACCAAGCGTTCCTCTCCGTCTCATTTCCCCTGATCTTCTGTCCTTCCTCCCATCTGGGAGAAAAGGTTTTTTTCCTCCTCTGTTTCTTTCCCCTCTCCTGTCTGACCTCCCTGCTGGTGTAGGCGAGTTATGTAATTCAGACACCAATCTCCTATTTGATGTTGAACAAAAAAGAAAGAGGTAAAGGGGAAAAAAAACATGTCACAGTTAATTTGATGCAAACCAGTCCCGCGAACGATTGCTGCTTCGCTTTTGACTCCATTATAACTTGCTTTTGCCTGCAGGTTCACATATGTGAGTATGTTTCTAGCAACCTCCTTGATGATTACAAGCATTGCAAATGATATTGAAATGGCCAAATGTGGGAACGGCACTTCGCCCGAGAGAGGGGTCATATGCAGTTTCCCTGAGTTGCACCAGAAAAGAATGCAGCATGGAGCCTTGCTGTACTGGCCTGCAGCACTCTGTTCGGTGCCAAAAAGAGACATATCATCCAGGCCCTCTACCATTCACTCATTTATTCCATGCCTGTGGACTAGGATTGCCTTTATCACACAGTCAGAGAAGTGTTTTCTAAAAACTGAACCAGGAAACGTTGAGTCTATTTCAAGAGTGCCCATTTTTATTCGTGCATGCTATTTACAGCTTACTTAGGTGAGACACTGACAACGTTTTTTTTTATTGGGACCACACATTTTTTTTACTGGAACCACACATGGAGTTTTAGTTATGCCATGCAAAAAGTTAAACACATTTTAATTACAATAGTTATTAATTCCCACAAAACAATCCCCCACCCTGAAGTATACTGTCAAAGGCACCAGTTTCACCACAGTACTACCAAGGAAAAACCAAATATACTCCTTATGGACCACTCAGTCTTCAGGAAATAGATGAAGGATGATGTCACTGTCGTGGTTCGCAGAGGAAGTGAGGTTTAGTGAGGGCCAGTTGGCCGCATTGCCCTGAATCAAAGGTGGCTCTTGTGTCATGTGAAGGGTCTGTACGTACATTTTAATTCATGAAAATTGAGGGTGGGCCCACAAGTCCTCAGTCCAAGTTTTATCTCAGCATGAATGGGGTTATGTGCTTGAACAATCCAGTCTTTCACAGCACATACTTTTTGGTAATGCTGTATGCCAGGAGAGTTCTGGTGATCAGGCCGATCTTTGAGAATCAGGCATGCAATGGGTGGAACTTACTTGGGTTTGCAGTATGTCTGCCTTCTTTTTTCTGTTTTCGGCTGTTTTTGCAGGTATCATCAATGAATGCAAGGCTTATTAATAAGTCTAATTTTATGTCCCTACAGGGCAGTTTCATGAACTACATACAGTAAGGTCCATACGTTTGGATAGTGACACAATGTTGTGCTTGACATGTAGTTTTAATTTAGGGGTTTTGTGAAAAATATGGCATGAACCATGTAGACATTACAAGCATTTTTATACATTGCCCCTTCTTTTAGGTGCACCCTCTGTGGAGGGTGGAACTGGGCGGGACTCGGCGGAATGCAGTTTTCTGGGTCCACCTCCTTAGTGTGAAACGTGAGACGTGGCTGCCATCTGAGCTAAGGAATTCCGCAATCAGACGCAGTACATGTGTATAGATCTAATGAAATGAACTTGTTCTAATAAACGCAGTGGCGAAAGTGGAGGATGCAATGCAAAAGTCTGGCAGCTCAAGCTCGAATTTGCAATCTACTTACGGCTTCCATGGTGAGTACACCGGTGTTTCCACTTGAGGGAAAGCTAGAACTCACCCCATACAGACACATTTGTAGAATGGGTTGACATACCCAAGTGTAGACCGGAGGCCGCAGAAATCCGGTGGGTCTGAGTTTAGAGGGAAACATGGACAGTGAGGAGCAGCAAAAAGGGGACCAAAAATGTATGGACTACTTTGGTGTGTATTATAAGGTTCGTGTGCATGGTTCGTGTGCATAACTGTGCGTTAGCGTGGAGTAACGAACAGCTTCTGCGCTGGTATATGATGGAGGGGCGAAAGATCCAGGCTAAACGGCCTTTTTGGAAATTGCCTGTGGTAATGGTTTACTTATTGCATCGGAATGACCAGCGTTTGCTCGTGGAAAATGGGTGTATTAAGCCACTTTCACACTGGGCACAAAACAAATTTTTCGCGCAACAGATTACATACAAAGTCAATGCAAAGTCTTTGCATTGACTTTGAGTGTAATCTGTCGTGCAAAAAATTTTTTTCGCGTCCAGTGTGAAAGCAGTTTAATGCGCCCATAACGCAAGTATTTGAATCTATGCATTGACCTTGAATGTAATCTGTCGCGCAAAAAAATTGTTTCGCGTCTGGTGTGAAAACGGCTTAATGCGCCCATAAAGGGTGTATTCGAGTATTTGCATTGACTTTGAATGTTATCTCTCGCGTGAGAAATTCGTTTTGCGTCCGTTGTGAAAGCAGCTTTATGGATAGAACGTGACAGCTAGAGAGAGCTCCGGTTATGTTATGAACATAATACAGGTTTTACAGACCGTAAATCCCGTTAGCGTGAACAGTTGCTTATGTGGAGCTAGCAAATTGAGCACTTCTACAGGAAAGAATTTCCTTTTCAATCTTCGCCTTTTTTGGCTTTTTATTAGCCAGAGCAGTTTCTAAAGGGGTATGAAATTAACGAGAAAACGTTGGATTTACCAGACACCTTATGGCTTGTGCGTTTCGTGATTGCTTTCACCGCGGTAGCGTCAGAGAGCAAGCTGAGGTATTGGTGAAGTATCCATCTGACCTTTGTCATTGATAAGTAAAGCGATCAGCAACAAACCCAAACACGTACCTCAAGCTCTGCAAAACCTACATCTGGTCTAACTGCAGCCTTTTCAGCCCAACTCTTCAGACACATACAGCAATTCTCCAGTTAGCTTCAACTGTGGTGGCTACAATCAGGCAATGTTATGATGAAACTGCCCCATTAATGTTTACCGAAGTAACACAAGCATACCAATCAGAATTGCTGCATATAGTATGTTAACCAGGCACATTTTTAAGTAGCACAGCACGCAAACTAACATGCAGTAGCTAGTAACCGAGTAGTCATAAGAACCAGAGACAAACCCCTGCAATATTGGTTTTACAGACTGCAATGTCCGTTACCGTGGACGGTTTGTACCAAGCATCGAAATAACAAACAAGTATAAAAAGTTAGCTTCAAATGAGGTTTATGTTCACACACCTTCTGTTGAATGTCCCCTGATATTACTCTTGCATATTTAGGACACAAACATTAGCAACCGTAACTTGGCTACGTTAACCGCAGTGCTACAACCACAATCAACAGGGCGTCACGTCAGGAAGGCTTATGCCATAAAAGCAACTTGCAGCTTCTGCGTGAGTCATGGACAGTCGCGACCGATACAGGCTTTATCTTCAGATATTTTACAAAGCCTTCATTTGAGGCCAGTTGTTTGTGTTAACTATCGTTAGCCGACCTGCTAGCCACCCAAAACATGTGAGCTTCACTTACATTATTTGATGTTATATCGTTACTTATAGCCTGTAGCTCCGAGCGCTTGATCAATGCAACTGCTCCAGGTTTGAGAAGCAGCTGAAACGCTTATCCAGCGTTGAATTATCCTTTTTTGACAAAGTTTTTGGTGAAATTCTGAGCACGCTCTCTTTGAGTGAGGCTGTTTGCCACCAGCAAACAAAAACGATACCCACTGATTTCTGGTGGCATCGTCTTTTGGACAGAAAATAGTTGGGTCTTTCTTCGCATCCAAAAATAAACGGACGAGCACCTTTGGGAGAGATACTGACAAAACTGCGACTCAAATGATCTGCAGTTCTTCTTTTGTATTTCCGAAAGTGTAGACGCCACTAAGGCTTAGTATGATCCGCGGTTGTTTGTGCCTGCTAGAATAGTTCCCGGTGTGGGCAGGTCCAGCGCCATGATTGGCTCTGGCTAGGTCGGCGCCAATTGGATGTCACAACCTGACGTCGGGTTTAGCCCAGATCTAGTAAAGATCTCGGAAAAAGCTGTTCAGAGAGGAAATCACATTCTTGGATTACGGCGGCAAAACCCCTGTATCTTATGTTTAGAATCTTTTCAGAGGTTGAGCGTGGACATCCAACATTGTAGCATTACTTATTCATATTAAAAGAAGGATCAGCATAATAGGTCCCCCTTAAGTTCTTGGTGCATTCACGTTGCAAGCGTCAGCATTACAATACCTTGTGTTTTTCTTTATTTTCACATGCATCTCATAGCAAATATAGTACACTTCTAAAATTTGCTGCAAATGCAGTAAGTACCTCACCGCTGTATTTTTAATGGTGTTAATTACACTCAACAAAAATATAAACACAACACTTTTGTTTTTGCTCCCATTTGTCATGAGATGGACTCAAAGATCTAAAATTCATTCCAGATACACAATATTACCATTTCTCTCAAACATTGCTCACAAATCTGTCTAAATGTGTGATAGTGAGCACTTTTGCTTTGCTGAGACAATCCATCCCACCTCACAGGTGTGCCACATCAAGATGCTCATCAGACACCATGATTAGTGCACAGGTTTACCTTATACTGCCCACTCTGAAATGTGCAGTTTTGTCTCACAGCAAAATGCCACAGATGGCGGAATCATTGAGGGAGCGTGCAATTGGCATGCTGACAGCAGGAATGTCAACCAGATCTGTTGCTCGGGCATTGAATGTTCATTTATCCACCGTAAGCCGTCTCCAAAGGCGTTTCAGAGAATATGGCAGTACATCCAACCGGCCTCACAACCGCAGACCACGTGTAACCACACCAGCCCAGGACCTCCACATCCAGCAGGTTCACCTCCAAGATCGTCTGAGACTAGCTACTCAGACAGCTGCTGAAACAATTGGTTTGCATAACCAAAGAATTTCTGCACAAACTGTCGGAAACCGTCTCAGGGAAGCTCAACTGCATGCTCGTCGTCCTCATCGGGGTCTTAACCAGACTCCAGATCGTCGCCGTAACAGACTTGAGTGGGCAAATGCTCACATTCGATGGCGTCTGGCACGTTGGAGAGGTGTTCTCTTCACGGATGAATCTCGGTTTACATTGTTCAGGGCAGATGGCAGACAGCGTGTGTGGTGTCGTGTGGGTGAGCACTTTGCTGATGTCAATGTTGTGGATCGAGTGGCCCATGGTGGTGGTGGGGTTATGGTATGGGCAGGCATCTGTTATAGACAAAGAACACAGGTGCATTTTATTGATGGCATTTTGAATGCACAGAGATACCGTGATGAGATCCTGAGGCCCATTGTTGTGCCATACATCCATGAACATCACCTCATGTTTCAGCAAGATAATGCACGGCCCCATGTTGCAAGGATTTGTACACAATTCTTGGAAGCTGAAAATGTCCCAGTTCTTGCATGGCCGGCATACTCACCGGACATGTCACCCATTGAGCATGTTTGGGATGTGCTTGACCGGCGTATACGACAGCGCGCACCAGTTCCCACTAATATCCAGCAACTTCGCACAGCCATTGAAGAGGAGTGAACCAACATTCCACAAGCCACAATTGACAATCTGATAAACTCTATGCGAAGAAGATGTGTTGCACTGCATGAGGTAAATGGTGGTCACACCAGATACTGACTGGTTCTGAGTCCCCAGACCCCCAATAAAGCAAAAACTGCACATTTCAGGGTGGCCTTTTATTGTGGACAGTCTAAGGTACACCTGTGCACTAATCATGGTGTCTGATGAGCATCTTGATGTGGCACACCTATGAGGTGGGATGGATTGTCTCAGCAAAGCAAAAGTGCTCACTATCACACATTTAGACAGATTTGTGAACAATGTTTGAGAGAAATGATAATATTGTGTATCTGGAATGAATTTTAGATCTTTGAGTCCATCTCATGACAAATGGGAGCAAAAACAAAAGTGTTCCGTTTATAGTTTTGTTGAGTGCATGTAAAGTGTACCAAAAAATGTAACATGATATTGATACTATGTCATTCTACTGTCAACCATAGTCATCGGATATTAAAAACATATGATGCCCCTTCATTCATTTATGTGTCCATGCGTCCCTCATACAATTCAGTGGTCATTTAAAGCCTCAAACAATCTCTCACTGATATGCAGTCACTGTGGTGATTGCTCAGGTTTATCTGCAAAACGCACAGTTATAATTCATGCCCACAAGTCACTTTACTGCTAATTACCTATTGATTGACAAGTTTTTATCCAATTCTAGACAGTATTAACTGACCATGGTAACTGAAAGACTTTGATGGGACCCTCAGAATGAACCCTCAGAAGCTCTTGCATAACAGCAAGGTTTTTTGCATCCTCTTAACATTGCGCATCTGAATGACACAAATGTAATGAAAAAACGCTACCAAACCAACCTAGAAGTGCACAGGTTAAGTTTACAAGATGGAAATGTGATACTGACATGGACACTGGGAGTCATTTTGAATTGAACCAGACAAGAGGGTTCCTTGAGCCTGATAGCATTGATTCTCTGGAGGAGGAAGTCAATGATGGAGAGTCTTTCTTCATGATGTGCAAGTTGACCTAAAGTTGTATGGAGTATATATTACTTATGGCTAGCCAGATAGCTAGCTATTTTTTTCTTTTCTGTTTACCACTGTAGCCACACAGCTAGTTTGCCACATTATTTATTATGAGTGACTGTTGGCCTTTGCTAATAATACTGTTGATGGTGGTATTTCGCTCAATGTGGCAATCTGTTTCAGAATTTAAATCGCACTCCACCCAAATAGAATGCCAAGGTTTGCACTCATTTAAAATGCAGACAGCTTGAGGACTTTGGTAAACCCCCTGCTTTATTCATTGCACCAATTCTATTCAATCTAGGGAAGCATATTGCCTGATAGTAGAATGTCTGTTTCGTAAAAATAAGGTATATTTCAGATATTACTGTGCTAGTGAATTATAATTGCTCCTTATAGAGTGTGGAAAGCGTTTATACAAGCTTGCGTTTCGCTTATGTGTTCGGAGGTGGAAAGAGCAAGATTTCCATTGCAGGGTGAACGTTTTCAACGCAAAATAAGCAGTTTCTTTAATGTATACATATGCTAGCTGATGGAGTTCTGAAGAAAAAGTTTTGGATTTTGGCCATTTATCATGGAGAAAAAGCATGTTTTTGGTTTAGAGAGGTTACTGGTGACCATGTATCTCCATCAGCGCCTTTATTAACTCATGCAAAATTCCACAATAAAATCATTGATAAATATTGCACTTCTTGAGCCAAAAGTTGCTTTGTGTTAAAAATATGATAATTTTACGATTTGACCAACACATTCTCATCCGGACTCGTCATATGTTGACGCAACCTGACCAAGCGTCGATATACAATGCAGAAGGAAGCTTCTGACATCTTTATTTGATGGTTAGGGTTTGGGTTCAGGTTAGGGATTTATGGGTTAGGGTTCGTTTTAAACTGGTGTCACATGAGGACACTAAAAGCGACCTTTTGCGTCATATCGACGCTTGGTCAGGTAGCTTCAATATATGACGCATCGGGATGAGACTGCGCTCAATTGACAGATCGCAACTCTGAGAACTTATGGAGAGCCACTTGGATATCTATCTTATTTGGCTCATAAACAGTTGATAATTTTGAATAGCACACTGAGATGAAGCTGATTGTGGTCAAGGAGTGTATGATCCCAGGAATGTATTGTTTTAACCCCAAGCCATTTTTCAATTCTCAGTATCTTTTTTACAATATCAATGCTGAATTTCCATGAAGTCTCTTTGTGTTTGCGGCCCATATTCTGTACAAAAATTATAAAAAAATAAACTGAAGTATCAGGCCTACCAAAGAAAACGTAGCCTCAGCACACAAAAACTTCGAAATGCCTACATTAATCGCGGAAATAGCAACAGAAAAATAATACCCCGCTACCGAAACTGCAAAAACCGCAACATAAACTGCTGACTCGTAGCATAAGACTATGAAACTGCAACATCTTCTTTCGCATCCGTCTTTGCCATTTACTGCGCTTGCGCGTACCGGCCCAGGCTGCTTTCAGAGATAGCGGAATCAGGAGTGTCTCCTTCGGTTGGTAAGTAAAACTTCCAAATATGACGTTATTGTTAATGCAGATGTTTAACAATGAATTGTAAGACATAGCTGTTACATCCACATTCTCGTAAATTCGCTTATTTTAGCATGTCACCCTGCCGAAAATGAACGATGCACTGTTGATTTCGCTAAAGTCTTAGAGTTGCCAACTTGACGACTTTCTCGCTTAATCTGGCGACTTTCCAAATCGGGATTGCTTGTCCACTCAAGACGTATGTATACGTCTTGAGAAAGTCGTCAAGTTGGCAACTCGAAGACTATAGCGAAATCGACAGTGCATCGTTCATTTTCGGCAGGGTGACATGCTAAAATAAGCGAATTTACGAGAATGTGGATGTAACAGCTACGTCTTACAATTCATTGTTAAACATCTGCATTAACAATAACGTCATATTTGGAAGTTTTACATACCAACCGAAGGAGACACGCCTGATTCCGCTATCTCTGAAAGCAGCCTGGGCCGGTACGCGCAAGCGCAGTAAATGGTAAAGACGGATGCGATAGAAGATGTTGCAGTTTCATAGTCTTATGCTACGAGTCAACAGTTTACGTTGCGGTTTTTGCAGTTTCGGTAGCGGGGTATTATTTTTCAGTTGCTATTTCCGCGATTAATGTAGGCATTTCAAAGTTTTTGTGTGCTGAGGCTACGTTTTCTTTGGCCTGAGTATGATAGAATTCCAAATTGTAGAAGTGTAGTGTTTCATTTAAGCCTTTTTTCCCCCTTTTTGTGAGACTCAAATCTTGAATTATAAAGCCTTGAATTCTGCGCAAAGGGGTTAAAGGTAGATTATCAACAGATCTCCTTTGCTGCTGTGCCAAATACTATAAGGCTCCGTGGGGAAGACAGCTGCGCCTTCATGTTGTGATGTGGGGAGCAGGGAGGGAACTTCTAAGGCCCAAACCAGTTGCTGTCAAGAAGTGGACCATCTGGCATGTGAGATCAAGGTGATTTCAGTACGGAATCCAATGACTTAATCCCAATCTGCACCCTTAAGACTCGAGCCCTGAACTCTCAAGGGCTTCATTGATGTCGCCTGTGTGTGCAGCTCTAGTACTTGAGTGTTTGAGTTCATGAGTGCTTGAAATGGTATAAAAAGGCAAAATGGGACACTTAATTGTAACCTCTCATGTTGCTTGAAAACAACACACAATAATTAAACAGAAATAGAAAGCCATTAAAGACATCCATTGTTATATTTGTGTGTCACTAATCAACAAATTACAATCTATGCTTGTCAGATGCTAGCCGTTCTGAAAAAAAAACAAAAAAAAAACAGACCAGACGGGGGACAATAACTAAACAGCAGAAACTCCCCTACCGACTTTGGAGGGTGTCTGTACACTGCACATAGTGGACACTCAGGGGTTCTCAACCTTTTGTCACTTCAGGCCCACTTTTGATTGCAAGAAAATGTCCGAGGCCTACCTTCCCAAATAAATTTAAAAAAAGCACGACATGACAAAAAAAAGAGAAAAAATTATTTATATCATACCACTGTCAGTTAATGAGTAGAATAAATATTCTTACCTTCAGTGGACACTTGGCTTTGTTTCTGGGAAATAATGAGATCAAGTTGTGGTGGGATTAGTGAGAGGCTTACGCTCAGAATTGCATCCAAAGTTGCGTTTGATTTGTTCCTTGCCTTACATTTAATGACAGTCACAGAGGAAAGCCCTGACTCACATAAATAGGTGGCGGTGAAAGGCAAGAGAAATTTCATTGCCCGATTTGACAGTGTGAGATACTGACTGGCAGCCAGTATCCAGAATGAAGCAAGATCAACTGTTGTGAGCTGAATCTTCAGGCTGCTGTCTGCTAGTTCCATCAGTTCATTTTCCAACACCGTGGACCGAGCCCTGTCTTCTGAAGCAGGATCCACAGAGAAGGGTTCAGAATCCAAAGGTTTCCATGTCGTGGGTCCTCTGGGAAGTAGTCCGCCAACTGTGTCAAATGCTGGGTTATAGCACTGGATATGTTGACAGGAGGAGAGGCTTCCAAAGTTCCACTTAGGAGTGAGAACATAGCAAATTGTCCCTCCTGGACTCTTCTGTTCCAAAGAACAAGTTTCTTCTTGCAGCCCTTAACTTCGTCTGAAACTGTGTGAACTTCTTCCCTCAGCTCATAAAGGCGATTAAGCACTCGTCCTCTCGAAAGCCACCTTACTTCGCTGTGGTACAAGAGCTGCAAATGATCTCCCTCAAGTCTTTCACACAGAGCAGCAAAATACAATGCCGGCGCGGCCGCGGCAGCGGCGGTCTGACCAAAAACATAATATCCCCAAAACGCCATTCGGCGTTCGCGGATATGATAAGAAGCCATCTAACCTACCTAAAATCGAGCCGTAACATCCCTCCCCGGTTGGGAAAAAAAAACTCACCATATTTTCTGTTTTTTTTCCCTCATAGTTTTTTTCATGGTTTTTACATTTTTACAAAAAATGTTTCCCTTTTTCGACACACCTCTCACCAAATTATTTACATGTAAACACTAGAGAGTTTGCAACACCAGGACAAAACTGATTTATAAAAATTCTTTATTTTTTCCATAGAAAGTGTAATGAATGCCACCAAAATAGACAACCTTACTCCTTTTCCGACAAGGGCTAATACTAGAAACTAAAGGTACAAGCTGAACCAAATTGACTACACAGTGAATAAGGTTGGCCCCTCTTCAGGCATCCAGGATAATGTATCAGTCAGAAAGTTATCTTTGCCTGCCACATGCCTCACGACCGAAAAAAAGGCTGCAAGGCTAAAGCCCACCTGAACACCCTTTGATTGGATGTCTGAAACCGAGCAAGAAAAGCAAGAGGATTATGATCCGTGTAAACTTCAACCTCTCGACCTGCATGAGACACATAAACTGCTAAATGTTTAATGGCTAAGACAAGACCCAAAGCTTCTTTCTCTATTGTGGAATAGGCCTTCTGGTGTTTGCCAAGCTCCTGGAAAAGTAAGCCTCAGGCCTATCTAGTCCAGTGTCATCAGCCTGCAAAAGTACTGCACCCACACCAACATCGCAAGCATTCACTGCTAGCTTAAATGGGGCCACAAAATTCGGGGTAAGAAGTACAGGCTTGCACGCCAAAATAGCCTTCACTCCTGCAAATGCCTGCACACAGGTATCAGTCAACGCAAACTTCACATTATTTTTCAAGAAATTAGTTAAAGGTGCGGTGACTGCAGCAAAATTGGGTACAAATCTACGGTAAAATCTGTGCATACCCAACACCCTCAGTACCTCACAGCAGAACCTCGACTGGGGAAGATCAAAGAAAGCCTTTACCTTAGCCCGACGAGGCATAACCTTTCCCTGCCCCACCAGATGCCTCAGATATGTCACCTGCCCCCTTTCAAATTCACACTTGGGCAAATTTACTACTAGCCAGCTTCCGATAGTTTCTCGAAGACCTGTCTCAGATGTACTAGATGCTCCTCCCATGAGCTACTAAACACAACAACGTCATCAATGTATGTAACCACGGTGGTCATCCCATTGGTAAGGTTGTTCATGAGCCGCTTGAAGGTAGCGGGCGCGTTTTTCATCCCAAAAGGGAGAACATTACACAAATATAGACCTTCAGGAGTCACAAAAGCAGATATTTCTTTAGCCTTTGGAGTTAATGGCACCTGCCAATATCCCTTTAGCAAATCTAACTTGGATACAACTGTGGCCCTACTGATCCAAAATATACAGTCTGGGGAATAGGAAAGGTGTTCGCCTTTGTTACCTGGTTAACCCTGTGACAGTTAATACATGGTCTCATTGTACCATCTGGCTTAGGGACAAGCACTACAGGAGAGCTCCATTCACTTTGCCCGCGCTCAATGACACCTATCCCTAAGATATAACACAACTCTTCCTTGAAAGTCTGGAACTAAGAGGGAGCTAGCCTGTATGGATGCTGCTTTATTGGCGCTGATGCACCCACATCCACATCATGGGCTGCCATCGAGATACGCCCTGGGACATCCTGAAAAACAGGAAAAAACTCCACCATAAGCCCATTTGCCTTTAGCTGCCACTCTGCCGGTAAATGCACTAGATGGTGGTCAAGCAACCGGAGAGCCTCTGTATTCCCCAAACAGAACCCCAGAGCTTCGGCTTCCCCAACACCATCCTCTTCTGGCACCCCAGCCATAGCAATGCACGCAACTGGCTGCCCCTGGGACCGACCGTGATACTTCTTCAGCAAATTGATATGGCACAACCTGTTTTTCCGCTTCCCTTCTGGGGTACTGATTACATAATTTTCACTGGACAGTTTATGACAGCGTATGGACCATGGAATGATGCACTTACACTAGTCACAAGCTGTGGCACTAAGGCTAAAACCTGATCACCAGTCACCAAAACTACAAAACCCAAAACCAGTGAAGTTGGCACGTTGTGTAAATCGTAAATAAAAACAGAATACAATGATTTGCAAATCCTTTTCAACCTATATTCAATTGAATACAGTGCAAAGACAAGTTACTCAAAACTCGATCAGATAAACTTTGTAATTTTTTGCAAATATTAGCTCATTTGGAATTTGATGCCTGCAACATGTTTCAAAAAAGCTGGCACAAGTGGCAAAAAAGACTGAGAGAGTTGAGGAATGCGCATCAAACACTTATTTGGAACATCCCACAGGTGAACGGGCTAATTGGGAACAGGTCGGTGCCATGATTGGGTATAAAAGCAGCTTCCCTGAAATGCTCAGTTATTCACAAACAAGGATGGGGCGAGGGTCACCACTTAGTGAACAAATGCGTGAGCTCATTGTCGAACAGTTTAAAAACAACTTTCCTCAACGAGCTATTGCAAGAAATTTAGGGATTTCATCATCTACGGTCCGTAATATTGTCAAAAGGTTCCGAGAATCTGGAGAAATCACTGCACGTAAGCGACAAGGCCGAAAACCAACATTGATAGCCCGTGACCTTCGATCCCTCAGGTGGTACTCCATCAAAAACCGACATCAGTGTGTAAAGGACATCACCACATGGGCTCAGGAACACTTCAGAAAACCACTGTCAGTAACTACAGTTCGTCACTACATCTGCAAGTGCAAGTTAAAACTCTACAATGCAAAGCGAAAGCCATTTATCAATAGCACCCACAAAACGCCGCCGGCTTCACTGGGCCCAAGCTCATCCAAGATGGACTGATGCGAAGTGGAAAAGTGTTCTGTGGTCTGACGAGTCCACATTTCAAATTGTTTTTGGAAACTGTGGACGTCGTGTCCTCCGGACCAAAGAGGAAAAGAAACATCCGGACTGTTATAGGCGCAAAGTTCAAAAGCCAGCATCTGTGATGGTATGGGGGTGTATTAGTGCCCAAGGCATGGGAAACTTACACATATGTGAAGGGACCATTAATGCTGAAAGGTACATACAGGTTTTGGAGCAACATGTGTTGGCATCCAAGCATCGTCTTTTTCATGGACGCCCCTGCTTATTTCAGCAAGACAATACCAAGCCAAATTCTGTACGTGTTACTACAGCATGGCTCCGTAGTAAAAAAGTGTGGGTACTAGACTGGCCTGCCTGTAGTCCAGACCTGTCTCCCATTGAAAATATGTGGCGCATTAGGAAGCGTAAAATACGACAACGGAGACCCCGGACTGTTGAACAACTTAAGCTGTACATCAAGCAAGAATAGGAAAAAGTTCCACCTGAAAAGCTTCTAAAATTGGTTTCCTCAGTTCCCAAACGTTTACTGAGTGTCGTTAAAAGGAAAGGCGATGTAACACAGTGGTAAAAAGGCCCCTGTGCCAACTTTCTTGCAATGTGCTGCTGCCTTTGAATTTTAAGTTAATGATTATTTGCAAAAAAAAAAAAAGTTTCTCAGTTTGAACATTAAACATCTTGTCTTTGCAGTGTATTCAATTGAATATAAGTTGAAAAGGATTTGCAAATCATTGTATTCTGTTTTTATTTACGATTTCCATAACTTGCCAACTTCACTGGTTTTGGGTTTTGTAGTTCTGGTGACTGGTGATCAGGTTTTAGCCTTAGTGCCACAGCTTGTGACTAGTGTAAGTGCATTATTCCACTGGTTTTGGGTTTTGTAGAAGCTCAAGAACCGCAAATATAATTGACGATCAATATTGGGCCCACCATACTAATATTTTAAGAAGATGCTGTGTGTATTGCATTTATGCCAAGCCACATGAAAACAATCAATATTTTTATAACTTAAGTTATAAAAGGACAACCATAAAAAAGTGCAAAATGAGCAAAATAAACAATTCATAACATTGCTGCTACAGCCTCTAAATTGAGTTAAAACACAGTTAGTTCTATAATAGAGCTCATCAACCGCCTTTTAATAACCGCTTTGTTGAATTATTTTGCATAAACGAATGACCTAAATGCTGGATAGAATTCTCATACTTGATCACCTGTCCATTCAAGCATAAACTTATATATCAGCATATCCCCTTGATGTGTTTGGAAATACTATTACATGACTTTTAAGTGAGTTAAATTTAACACTGTGCTCAAGACCAGATTCCTCGCAAATTCCCAGCAAGCGTTTTGCGGCATTGTTTGATGGCAAACCAATCTCACACAGTCTAATTATGTACAGAAAACTGCCTAGATTTTCTCGCTCTTTGGACAAATATTTGACAAATTCAAATGGCGTAATTACTTAAAGCTCATAGAGGGTATTACTGGTGGTTTTCTCTGCAGTGGGCTACTACTGTCCAATCGTAGGGGATTTAGATATTTGGCCTTGTTCTGCATCAAATGGTTCATTTTTGTTTGATTGCCAATCTTATATTTTAATCTCACTGATGTCCATTCTATGTTGTTTTGTATGTGCAGCTCTCAATACATGTAATAACTTTATTTTAAAGGACTAGGCAATGTATTTCCATCTCTTACATTAATCATTTTCCCTGATCCTCACCCTTCAATCAAGCAATTCAATTAGCCACAACATTAGAAACACTTTTCCACTTTGGTGCAATTGCTATTCACTTTTGCAACTTTATTCTTCTGCAATGCCACAGCTGTTGAAATGGCTAAACTCCTGCTCTCTGTTTACCATACAAATTAATATCACTTACTTTAACCAACCACAGCCAAAAATGGCTAAACTGCTTTAACCAACACCACTTACGCCAACCAACTTCACTTACTCTGACCAACTTCAATTACTCTGCCAAACCCTCCAACAGTGTTACACAATGCAGATTTAATGCCTCCATCAGTCATCTCGCACTTACATGACATGCTAACCAACTGCCAAATCCACTCTGATGACAATAACCAGCTGATGTTCTTATTAGCAATATCATCATTCTTGCCTCTTTGAGAAACATTGTTAAACATTACAACTGAAATCACCATATTCACCAGATTCCCTCATCATCAAACTTCAGACACTTCAACAACTTGCCAGCTCTCTCTAATCAGTTTCACTTGTTCTTCTCTCTCCTAAGGAATGTTTTGAACCTCTGCCAACAGATAATGTTTCGCTACACACTCTCAAACTAGTATTTTCTTAGAAAATGTTGCCTGATGTTATGTTTTTCACCATCTACTTGTCTAATCAATGATATTGATTGTTTAGTTCCATTTGCCTTTTCTTTTCTTAAACTACCCCCTTCAGGAAAACTATATTTCTTTTACCAGAGATTTAATCTGCTCATACTCTCTGAACCATGTTTCTCAATCATAATTTTGACAATATTACTGCTTGGCATCGTTTCCTATTTTGATTGACTTGTCCCCATTTTGATACCTTGACTCTAGTCCCCAACTACAGAGAACGCGTTCTGTGTCAATGTAGACGTCTCTACAAAGGGATTTTCGTTTCTTTTGCACAAAATCCTTAAAAACTTTTACCTTATTGTCCCCGACAATATACAGAATACAATGATCAATGTTAAGTTATGTTATGTTATCCGTTACCTTGACAACCCTTTCAGAGTGTTGTGATTCTGATTATGCTCACGTCTCTGTGCCTGGCTTTGCCATGTTTATGGATTTTTGTGTTTAGTGACCATTGCTCTGACTGACCATTCTTAGGATTATGTATTGTATTTTTGTAGTTTGGATTTCCTTGTTTTATTATTTTTCATGTTTAAGATTATTAGTCATCTTGCCATGTTTTCCTTTCCATGCATTGCACTTCGTCTACCCTGTCTTGTCTTATGTAGGTCTTTGCCCACGGTCCCTAGTCTTGTGTGCCACTCATTCGGGTGATTTATTGGTTTCTGGGTTTTCAATCTTCCTTCATTATCTCGTGAGCTTCCTTCCCCTCTCTTTTACCATCTACTAACCGTACTAACAGTTTATTGTTTTCGATAATTACTAACCCTTATTAACATTTTATATTTTTACTAACTTACTAACATGCACTCGGGATTGTATAGCTGCACATACTAATTGACTAACGATCTCTCAGCAGTCGCCCAATTCTAATCTCTGCCCTCCTTGCCTATCCCTAATTATCTCTGCTGCAGTTTTCCACTTATATCTCTTGCTCTCCTTTTCTTTAGACTATACACTTTAGTACTCCTTCATTGGAGTTGTTGTTTGTTCATAGGATTGTCTTGTGATCCCTGTCTGCGTCTTGGCATTTGCCAAATTCATGAAATCAGATTATTCCTCATGTGTCAGTCCTGATTATTGTTTCATTGATCACACCTGTTCTCCCTTGTCATGTGCTCACCCCGGATGTGTATTTAAGATGTCTGTTCAAGCACTTCCAGTGTCAGATCGTTCTCCCAAGTTTTCTTGTGCTATGTTTCTCGCCTCGATTTCTCAGTGTTTATCTTTCTGACTGGATTGCCTGACTTGATTTTTCCCTTTGTGATTTTGGATTACTGCTGCATCTGTGTTTTGACCATTTTTCTGCCCGCCTACGAGATCTCTGTTTGCTGCCCTGATAACGATTCGGATTACGTCCTGTGGATTCTGGCTTGATTCTCTGATAGTACTATTCCTGTGTACCAGACCCATTTCTGTCTAACTACGATTACTGTGATTGCTGCCCTGGTTTTTGATACTATTTTTGCCCAACTGGGTTTCGACTTTTGGATTGTGGAGTTTGTATTGTTTTTCGCCCCCCCCCCCTATCAATAAAACAAGCTCTACTGCATTTCCTGGTTCTCGCATCTGGTTCCTGATCGCAACACAACAGAGTGCCGAAGTCCGGCCTAATGCAATGACCAGTTGCAATTCTGTTTTCACATTTAATGGCAGACTACATCAATCAAAATGACACGGTTCATTTACTTATAAGTATATAAGTTTACGACTCGCCTAATATTATAGTACAGGTGCTGGTCAATGAATTAGAATAATTTGAAATAGTGCAATCGCAAAATTTTTAAATTCATTTTTTGTGCCGAAAGCAAATCTGGTGTTCACCGCGCCTGTCCTACTTGTTAGAGTAATCACAGAACTCGCTACCTGTAAGAAATTTGCTCAGCTGAGCTTTCCAAAAGGCCCATTTAGGCCATTTAACTGTGACACTGTTGTTTTATTGAATTAGAATAATGGAGAAACCGTTTCACTGAATTAGAATAATTTTTATTATAATTAGAATCATCACTTTCTCAGTATTTTGTGGCTGCCCCCTTGGCTTGTTTGACTGCCTGAAGTCTCCGCGGCATCGATTTGACCAGCTTGTAAGTTTCTGCACTCACTGCTTCCCAGGCCGTGGCGATGTTCTGCTTCAGTTGGTCCAGCGTAGTCTGCCTTCTGTCGCGAATTTTCCGCTTGACGATGGCCCAAAGGTTTTCAATGACATTGAGGTCAGGCTAGTTGGCCGGCCATGCCAAAACTTCAAGCTGTTTTTCGGCGAACCAATCTTTGGTCGACTTTGGCGCATGAGCCGGTGCAAGATCCTGTTGAAATATGAGGTCTTCTTCGCCGAACTGTTCCTCAACAATCGGAATCAGGAACGTTTCCAGAACATCTTGGTAAACGGCAGCATTGACAGTCTTCTTGAGGAAGCAGAGTTTCCCTACACCCCGAGCTGACATGCATACCCAGACCATAACGCTCTGGGGAAACTTGACGGATCTTTTCATGGCCTCATGGTTGTAGGTTTCGCCATCACGACGCCAGACACGAGGACCTTGGTCACCGAAGGAGATGCAAAAGCGTAATTCGTCACTGAAGACCACTTTCTGTCAGTCTTCAGCAGTCCATTCGCCGTGTTCTTTGGCCCACTTCAGCCGTTTCTCCATTTGTTTCTTGTTAAGTATTCGTTTTACTGCCATTTTGAGATTTGAAGCCGAGTTCACGCAGACGACGGTAAGTGGTTGATCTCGAGACGTTAGTGCTGGTCTGCTCGTTCCACAAGTCGCTGAGCTCGGAAGTGGACTTGAACCAGTTGCTGACTGTGATCTTTCTCAGCTGCTTGTTGTCACAAGCAGAAGTTTTTCGGACGCCGGAACAGTTGGTATGCTTGCTCCAGTCTTTCTGGAGAGCTTTGCAGACGGAAGACTGGCTGATGCCGAGCTGCTCAGCAATTTTAGTTTGGGTCAAGCCTTGTTGGAAAAGGGTTGAATTTGAGCCACTATTCCGGTTGAGAGGTTGCGCTGCCGACCCATGATTGATTTCACAACTTAGAAATTCTACTCAACCCTGACTTTATACTGCACAGTAGACACTCTTCACAGAAAACAAAAATTCAAGCACTTATTCTAATTCAATGAAATGACTTATGAATTATTCTAATTCAATGAAACAACAGTGTCACAGTTAAATGGCCTTAATGGGCCTTTTGGAAAGCTCAGCTGAGCAAATTTTTTACAGGTAGCGAGTTCTGTGAATACTCTAACAAGTAGGACAGGCGCGGTGAACACCTGATTTGCTTTCTGCTCAAAAAATGCATTTAAAAGTTTTACGATCGCATTATTTCAAATTATTCTAATTTGTTGACCAGCACCTGTATAGTGCATACGCCATATGATGCAGGACGATGCGAATGTTCCACAAAGAAAATCTCTCATTGGCTGTGCATGAGGAAACTCTCCTGCCATCCCAACATCCTCCAGCCTTTTTTATGACAATGGTACAGACTGGTAATAGGATTTCATGTACTTTTTAACGGCTGGAGACTGAATCATTAATTGTCTCGGGTTTGTAAACGGAAAGTTTATTGTACGAAGTCAGGAGGCTACTAACGTTTCATGCTTGTTGTCTCCGCCGCCGCCGCTGTGTCCGCATCCGTAGACACTTCCTTGTAGACACTGAACAGGCTGTAATTTTTGACCAATAATATTCAAATTTGGTATGGATATGTGTGTTATACTTCAGTTTTGACACCTATCGATTTTGGATGCCATGGAGACAGTCTAAGCGCAATAATGCGCAAAAAAGGGGAGAAGCGGGCTTGCGGGGGCTACACTCATGCAGTTGGTGGCAACCAGACTGTCTAGTTTCTGATGCGTTGAATGCTATGATGTAAAAAATTTATGCAACTTTTTTTCTGCTACGTGTTTAAATGGGCGAACAGATGTTTTTAGAGAACTCTAGTTGAGTGGAAATTGTAGTTTTATTTTACTCTTTGAGAACATTTGAATACTTAATGTGAAAAATGAAGTCTAATTGCATGGGTAATTTCAGTAGTGTATTGTTTTATTTCATTGACTGTAAGATAATTCGTAATCAAAACTTTAAGGCTGCAATTGGTAATTTTGGGGAAAAAAAGAGCAAGAGAGAAAGATTTTGATCATTAACACCACCGCCGTCTCTCCCTCTTGTAGGCCGTCCATTCAAGCCATTCATGCTATATCATAAATTCAGTTCACCAGTGGTTTAAAGAAATGCATGAGGAGCTCCAGCATGCTTTATTGCGTGGTAAGAAACTCTGGTAATGACAAAAAGTAAACATTGAGAATTTCCATGTTACTCACAGTCAGACACCATGCCATCTCTAAGTCATTGTACTCGTGCTTGGCAATCAAAAGATGGAAAACGAGGCTGTAGATCTGCCAGTTGAGTGAAGGGACATTCACTCGAGATGTTAGCATTAGCTACCCAACCCAGTTACTATATTTCAAAAGCTTTCTGACAAATAACATCAGACCTTTTTTTACATTATAAAAGTGTAAAGATGGGAGCCTTGGCTCTGTTGATAACTACACTCCCGGTCCAACCACAGGATGAGGGAAGCAGGCAGACTACAGAGAGACAAAGCTAGTTTGTATCCCTGTACACAAGAGTAAAACTCGCTTCCCAGCTGCTAGCCATCTTTCAATCAGGCTTATGAAAACTATTGTTTTCACAACCTCACTGGGCTAGGCTCTCAAACGCATGTGTGCCCCAGCAATTAGACCTACAATTTCAAAGTATTACGCACCTCCGACCATTCTTTGACAGACGGATTACTGTTGCAGGGTGCTGTGTTGTGGGATTGCCCCGCCCTGTGATAAACGTGGGAAGTGTCTGTCAGGGACGATGACCCTGGTGGGTGCCGTTGCTGAGGTGGCGGCTGCAAGTTCGGAGTTTGAATAAAACTTACTCCAGTCATAACAGCCTGTATCAATAGCGTGCTCTCTCCACTAATCTGCAACATGGTGTCAGAAGCCGCTAGTGAGCTTAATCTAGCACATCGCTAACGAGGCATATATTCGTCGTGAAAACGTGAAAAGTGTTTACTTACAGTGAGTTAGCTAACCCGGTAGCTTGCAGCTAAAATGGCATCGTGCATCCCACTAAATTCCTATTAAACGAATGTTGGGAACATGGTAAACTAAAATGTAATAGTTTTGGATGGGTTGGGAATAATAATGCAAGGAAACTATGTCTGTCAAGATTACCACATAGTTGTGTCGCACCACTTCCTGTTGTCCCTCCTTGGTTGTTCCCCATGCCTTTAATAGATCTGGAGATGGTCTAGCTGACTAGCAAGAGTGATGAGTATGGTGGGATGAATAGTCTGGTTCAGTTCATCATCTTGATACCAAATATTTGGGTGTGATACAGATATACACAGATGGATCTAAAGATCCAGATACAGGAAAGACTGGAGCAGCTGTTCATATTCCCCAATTCAAGACATCAATGACTAAAAGATTGTCAGATCATTTAGCTGTGTTCTCAGTGGAACTGTTTGCAATTTGGCTCTCATTAGGATGGGTTGAGGAAATGAAAACCAGGCAACATGTTATTTGTTCTGATTCTATATCAGCATTAATTAGCATTCAGGGTGGAAAGTCTGCTTGTAGACCAGACCTAGTTTATGAAATTCTCCAAAGTTTGTACAGATTACTGCAGCAATGCATTACAGTAAGTTTTATGTGGGTTCCATCCCACTCTGGTGTCAAGGGTAATGATGCTGCGGACCGTCTGGCCAAGGAGGCCCTGGACTCAGATGCTCAGATTAACGTTCCTCGTAGCAAAGCCGAAGTAAAAACCATTATGTCATAAATTAATAGAGCTTGGCAAAAGCTGTGGGACAGGGAAGTTAAGGGCTGCTTCCTTTACAAAAAACAAAAACAGGTCATAGCAAGAAGACAAGGGAGATGGAACTGCAGGGAAGAGGAAGTCATTACACGTATAACAACAGGTCTCACAGGATGAAATCACAACCTTAATATAATGGGTAAACATCAAACCGGTCTATGCCCCAAATGCAACAGTAGGGAAACAGTTGAGCACCTATTACTGGAGTGCCAAGCATATTGTAGGCAGAGACTAATGATCTTAGAAGATGTTAGTGCGATAGGACAGACCAGTCTGACTCTTGAGGGCTTACTCGCTTTCACTATTCTAAAGCCTATTGCCTGGTCCCACGTAATGACATTTCTAAAAAGAACAGGATTATTTCATTGAATTTAATTATTATTATTATTTTTTTCCTTCTCTAAACAAAATTATCGTGTCCTTGCTCCATCGATGCTCCACACCTCTATAGCAGGTGGCGGTAATGCACCAAGTGTTTGCCAACCGCCAATAAAAATTAAAGAAGAAGAAGAAATGGCACCGTCCGTTCCGCCTCCGGAGCCAACGAAGATGACTGGTGACCTGGGCAGCTACTGGGCAAGTTTCAGGGCAGAGTTTGAGGACTATTTCCTAGCTTTTGGGCTTAAGGAGAAGGGGGTGAATGTGCAGGCAGCATCGTTAAGAAGATTGATGGGTCCCGAATGTCGACACATTTATAAACACAACCTGGATCTAACCCAGGCGGAGGAGGCGGACGTCACATCAATATTAACGGCGCTCGGGAGATATTTCATGCCAGCTAAAAATGTGATCTTCGAAAGGTACGTCTTTGGCAATCTCCACCAGGAAGACGGGGAGACAATCGATGCATTCGTTACTAGACTCAGGGAAAAGGCAGCCTCATGTGAATACGGGGCCTTAAATGAACAGCTCATTAGAGACAGGCTTGTCCTTGGCACAAATGATGAGGGTGCAAGACGCCGTTTACTTAGAGAGAAAGACCTCACGTTAGCATCTGCCGTCGAGATTTGCCGCACAGCAGAAATTATGGATAGTAGATTAAAATCAATGGCGCTAGACAGCTCTAAGCCAGGGGATACCATTAATGCGGCAGAGGGGTAGAGGCAAAGATTTCCGCCGTTTGAAATAATTAATAGACCTGGGCAGAGCATGAGGAGCACAGGCGAGTGCAAATATTGCGGCAATATTCACAGGCGGGGGCGGGACCAGTGCCCCACTTTTGCCGCTCGTGTGGCACCTACAATCACTTTGCTAAAGTGTGCATGAAAAAAGGACAAAATGCACGGCAGCTACACACAACGGACAGGGCGGAGGAGCAAGATGAGGCTAACTGTGATCAAGGCCATATATACACAGCGATGAGCAAAGGGGCAGTGCAATCACAAGGAAAAATGTGGTTTATCAACCTTCCACTGCGTAGGGGTTTCCAGCGATGCCAGCTCGACACTGGAGCAACTTGTAACGTGATGAGCATCAAGGACAAAATGAGGCTGTCACCCAGGGCAGCCCTTCAGCCAAGTGTAACCAAGCTGAAGCTTTACAACAATGCATGGATGACCTTAATGGGCCTGTTCAGCACAGAGTGCTTCATTAGAGGTAAGACCCACGAAATTGACTTTGAAATTGTGGATTCCAGCCAGAGGCCCCTGCTCTCAGGTTCCCCCCTGAGAGACTTGGCTTAGTACACTTCACTATTCCTGAGGAGATGAATAGTGTGGAGAACAGTACGCAGATCCTGACTAAAGAGTGCCTCATTAAGACGTACCAGGATGTTTTTAACAGTCCAATTGAGTCTCTACCAGGTGACGTCCACTTGGAGCTGGATAGCTCTGTGGCCCCCGAGCAGTGCGCCCCCAGGAACGTTCCGGTGGCCCTCAAAGCAGCTGTTAAAGGACAGCTGGACCAGTACGAGAGAGATGGGCATGTAACCAGTCACACAGCCCACTGACTGGATAAGTAATCTAGTCATATTGAATAGGCCAGGTAAGCTGAGACTTTGCATTGACCCCAAGCCCCTCAACCGGGCTCTTAAACGGTCCCATTACCTGATGCCCACTTTAGATGATGTGCTGTATAAGCTGCCAAAAGCACGAATCTTAACGCTTGTAGATGCACGTGACGCTTTCCTGCAGTGCCGTCTGAATGAGGAGAGTAGCCTGTTGACGATATTCTGGACGCCATGGGGCAGGAAGCGCTGGCTGAAACTCCCCTTTGGGGTGTCTGTTGCACCTGAGCTGTATCAGAGGAAGCAGCACGAGCCCCTGGTTGGTTTGAAGGGGATCGAGTCCATAGCAGATGACATCTTGATTGTGGGCTGCGGTGACACAGAGGAGGAGGCCATCCATGACCACGATGCAAACCTCACTGCTCCGATGGACAGGTGCGGAGAGGTGAAACTGAGGCTGAGCCCGAAGAAGCTGCAGTTCAGGGTTCGAGAGGTTCGCTTTCATGGCCACGTTCTGTCAGCGGAGGGCCTCAAAGCTGACCCCGACAAAGTTAAAGCGGTTCTGGACATGCCCAACCCTACTGATGCAAAAGCTGTGCTGCGGTTTGTGGGGTTTGTAACAACCTCTCTAAGTTCATGCCGCACTTATCAGAGGTCTGTGAGCCTCTGAGGAGGCTGTTGGATAAGGACGCACAATGGCACTGGCTGCATAAGCATGACGCAGCCATGAAGTAGATCAAAACACTGGTCACAGCAGTGCCCGTTCTAAGATATTATGATGTTACAAGACCTGTCACAATACAAAGCGACTCCAGCCAGACAGGGCTCGGCTGCTGCTTGCTGCAGGAGGGGCAGCCAGTTGCGTTTGCCTCCCGTATATTGTCTCAGACAGAGCAAAACTCTGCTCAGATCGAGAAGGAGTGCCTGAGCATTGTGATTGCCTGTCAGAGATTCCACCATTACCTGTACGGGAGGGGGGACGTAACAGTAGAGACAGACCACCGCCCATTAGTGTCAATCTTCAGTAAGCCACTCCTTAGCGCACCGCAGCGCCTCCAGAGCATGCTCCTCACGCTGCAGAACTACAGCCTTACAGTGGTATACAAGCCAGGGCCTGAAATGTACATAAGTGACACACTCAGTAGAGCTGTTATCCCTCCACAGAAAGCAGATATGCTGTATGGACCTGAAATGGTCTGCAGCCTGCAGCAGGAGCAGTTTGACACTGCAGCTATTCAGCAGACAATACCTGAATGTCACCAGCTAACCCCTCGCCCAAATCCGACGGCACACTGAAGAGGATGTGTGCCTTCAGCAGTGGCGGCCCGTGACAAAAATGACCGAGGAAGCCAGAATGAACAACGAATTTAATTCAGTGTTTACGTGTTATTTTGCTGCAAACAAATTAGCCTACTGTTACAGTACCTTTATTCTACAGACTTCTCATTCATTTTAGTGAAAAAAAGGTTAAAAAAAAGACGAGTGCGTGCAGCAGATGTCAGCGAACCTAAATGCAGTCTCGGTAAGGACTGAGAGTATAAAAAAACAGTACAGCTTAGCCATCATGTTCTGAAATCCAGTTGACACGACAAGAATAATGAAGAATAAAACACCACATTTTATGCATCACATAAGAAAAATGTGACAACAACCCGGTGATCAAAAAGGCCACGGCGGGCCATAGGAGACATGGCCAGCTGAAAAGCTGGTTAAGCTCGGCACTTCCTGTTAGCCACTCGTTTCTAGCATAGTTAGCTTCACAAAAAGAGCGAACTTTTCCATCATCTCTCCCTTTAGTTAAATTGAGCTTTGGAGTCGGCCTACCGTCCCGCTTGACTTTTAGTTGAACCTCAAAAGCAAGTTTTGTGAAGTCATTTTTTACAAGAAACTCAGGGTCCTTGTCACCATCCATTCTCCGACTTAATGCCTATACTTTCTGTGTGGGCTGGCTGGTGCCTGGCGGGACAGTTGAATCAGTTTGTGTATTTTCCGTAACAGTTTGTGATTGGTTGGAAGCCAGATTTGATCTGGCCTCCCTCATTTTTTTTTTAATGATGCATCGACCATTAAGCGATGAGCCTTGCTTCAATCTGATTGGCTAATACGGGCTGTTTTTTTTCCCAAGGGAGGCCAAGTGAAGCTGGCCTCCGAACTGACAGACAGGGCGGAGGGCATGAGACACGAAGTGTAAGACACAATGAGAGCTTGGCAGGGGGGGCGCTGTTTTGCTCCTCACGCTCAGCCAAAGCAGAAGTGCGATGATGTAGTGTTTTGACAAGGAAATGACAACAATATAAAATACATTGTGGTGAAGCTTATTTATATTTTCCCTTCCTTGCAAAAATTTTTGGGGAGGCCAGGCTTCCCTTGGCCTCCGCGAAAAACTGCCACTGGCCTTCAGTCACTCAAGTCTGTGGTGCTGGAGGGGTGGCCAGACCATAGAGAAGACACCCCCATGCTTGTCAGAGAGTATTGGGCCTTCAGAGATGAATTAAGTGTGCAAGATGGTGTACTCCGAGGCCAGCGCATCATCATCCCTAAAACTTTGAGACCAGAAATGCTGAGGCGGATCCACTACAGTCACATTGGTGGGGAGGCCTGCTACAGGCAGGCCCGAGACACACTCTTCTGGCCCAACATGCAGGGAGAAATCAAAGACTTTGCGCAGAAGTGCTCAGTGTGCAATGAGTTTGCACACGAGCAACAGAAGGAAACCATGATGTCTCACCCACTGCCCACACGTCCTTGGCAGATGGTGAGCATGGATCGATTCAACTATGCAGGAAAGGATTTCCTGCTTGTAGTGGACCACTATTCCGATTTCTGGGAGATTGATCTCCTCACTGACCTCTCAGCAGAGACCACTGTTCTGAGGTGTAAGGCTCAATTTGCGCAACATGGCATGCCAGACCGGGTCATTTCCGACTGTGGAAGCCAGTTTTCAGGTGAGGCCTTTCGGGCTTTTGCGAGAGAGTGGGGCTTTGAGCACATTATCTCATCACCGCGGCATCCACAGGCCAATGGGAAAGCAGAATCGGCCATCAAGATTGTGAAAAATCTTTGCAGGAAAGCAACAGGTGCGGGCGAGGACCCATGGAAAGCTATTCTTCACTGGAGGAACACGCCCACAGAGGGGCTTCACAGCAGTCCAGCTCAGAGACTAATGTCACGGAGACTGAGAACGCTCCTCCCTGTTGCAGACCGAATGCTGGTGCCCCAAGTAGTCACCAAAGTGACGCACAAGCTGTGTGTGAAACACCAGAGGGCTAAACTAACACCAGTTAGCGAAGGACCTGCCTGAGCTGAATGTTGGCCAGCCTATCAGGATGAAGCCACTCCCTGGAGATCGGACGGGCCGTTGGAGGAAAGGTGTGTGCAGCAGGCTGGCCCAAGGTCATACCTTATTAATGTGGAAGGCAACACGTACCGTCGCAACAGGATTGCTCATAGACCAGCGGAAACTGCCCCTCCGAAGCTGTCGAACAGCCCTCCATCGACTCCGGGGCATTATGGACCTGGAGCGCCATCAGAGGGTTGTACTGCAAACGCCGACAACAGCAAGGAGATGAGCACTGAACATGGGGAGACACCCCATTCACCACACCACTCCCTCCAAACCGATAACACAATACATGAAGAGGGGCAGGGCCAGAGCTACTCACGGAGTGGGAGGCTCATTAAACCTCAGAACAGACTGAACCTTTTGATAGGATGGATGGACATTAAGAAAAAGCGTAAAAGAAGTGAGATGATGCAATCGCATTGATTATGACAGTTATACAGTTTTCATGTGAGTAAATGTTTGTCACAGTGGGTCTATAACAAACTAATTTTCCAGAGTACGGCCAGTTGTTGTTGTTGGGAGCAAGCTATTATGTGTTCATTAGAATAGATTGCTCTGAGTGTTGTATACTGAAACTGAACAGATTGTATTTTAAACTTAAGAAAAACCCAAACAATGTCATTTACATTAGGACAGTTAACTATGGGAAGGGAGATGTTGCAGGGTGTTGTGTTGTCGGATTGCCCCGCCCTGTGATAAACGTGGGGAGTGTCTGTCAGGGACGATAACCCTTGTGGGTGCTGTTGCTGAGGTGGCGGCCGCAAGTTCGGAGCTTGAATAAAACTTACTCCAGTCATAACAGCCTGTATCAATAGCGTGCTTTCTCCACTAATCTGTGATAATTACCTTTGCATTATTACAACTGTAAACAAGTCACTGTAAATAAATGTGAAGAGTGCTACAGCACTGATGTAGAAACATGCTAACAAGCTACTTACTGACACAATAGTGGGAGATATTCCAAACACTTAAGCCCAGTTTATACAGATAGTAATTATTATAACCTGACTGTAACTCCTTCTTGGTTGATTGCTTTCCTGCTGGTTTCTCTAATCTTTTTTTCTGCATATGTTGCAGTTACGCAGCAATGTTATGTTATGTTGCAGTTACGCAGTTGTTGACGACTGAATTAGAAGTGTAGACAGAGAGATACTAATGATTCTGGATTTTCAATGACTGGGTCAGTCATACAGAGATCCAGATTTACACTCAGACCATTTCCATTGATGAAAGCTCAAAAGGTTTTATGATATTTTTACCAAATAAAACCCATAAAAATTGACCAATTGCAGCTTTAACCTCCTCCAGAAATCAGGTCCAGTCCATTTTGAACCCTAGACTAAGGGAGAGAGCATGCGCAGAGGAGGGGTACCGAATAACTCCTTGTGATCTGTGATTTCTGTCAAGTTTAATTTTTGTGCCTAGCTATGCCATGTTTTGATTTCTGTGTTTAGTGACCACTGCAATGTCTGACTACTCTTTGGTTTGTGTATTGTGTTTTTGGTATTTGGTTTTCATGTTTTATCATTTTTTCATGCCTTAGTTATCATGCCATGTTTTCATTTCCAGGAATTGCACTACGTCTACCCTGTCTTGTCTTGTGTAGGTCTTTGCTCACGGTCCCTAGTCTTGCGTGCCACTCATTCGGGTGATATATTGGTTTCTGGGTTTCAACCTTCTTTCATTATCTCGTGTTCTTCCTTCCTCTCTCCTTTTGCTATCTACTAACCGTACTAGCAGTTTATTGTTTTCGATAATTACTAACACTTATTAACATTGTATATTTTTTACTAACTTACTAACATGCACTCGGGATTGTATAGCTGCACATACTAATTGACTAACGATCTCTCAGCAGTCGCCCAATTCTAGTCTCCGCCTCCTTGCCTATCCCTGATTATCTCTGCTGCAGCTTCTGTGGATCTCAACTTACACTCTTGGCTTTCCTTTTCTTTAAACTATGCACTTTAGTACTCCTTAACCGGAGCTGTTGTTTTGTTCATAGGATTGTCTTGTGATCCCTGTCTGTGTTTTGGCATTTGCCAAATTCATGTAATTAGGTTATTCCTCATGTGTCTCTCCTAATTATTGAATCATAGATCGCACCTGTTCTCCCTTGTCATGTGTTCACCCGGATGTGTATTTAAAATGTCTTTTCAAGCACTTCCAGTGTCAGATTGTTTGCCCTACTTTTCTCGTGCCATGTTTCTCGCCTTGATTTCTCAGTGTTTATCTTTCTGACTGGATTGCCCGACTTTTGATTTTTCCCTTTGTGATTTTGGATTATTGTTGCATCTGTGTGTTTTGACCATTTTTCTGCCTGACTACGAGATCTGTTTGCTGCCCTAGTAACGATTCGGATTACGTCCTGTGGATTCTGGCTTGCTTCTCTGATAGAACTATTCCTGTGTACCAGACCCATTTCTGTCTGACTACGATTACTGTGATTGCTGCCCTGGTTTTTGATACTATTTTTGCCCAACTGGATTTTGACTTTTGGATTGTGGACTCTGTACTGTTGCTTTCTGCCCTGCGGGGGTTCTCCCCCTTTACCAATAAATCAAGCTCTACTGCATTTCCTGGTTATCGCGACTGGTTCCTCATCGGTACATTACATAACTTGTGCATGAGAAATGATTGACACTGTTAGAAACTCATCTTTGCTCTGATTGGTAAATTAATTTGGAGATTGAGTTCACATCACTGTGTAAATTAGCAAAGATTGGCGGGAGCACACAATAATAAATTTTTGAAAAAATGACAGCTGCAGTAAAAATTTGTGCTAAATAAGTGTTATACAGGTCTTTTCCAGTCACAATTTGATTGCTTGGCTTCCGAGTACTTGGATTATGCTTCATGAGCAGTATGGAGTAATTTCACGGTCATTTGTGCCAGGGTTTTGGGCATGTAAGAGATGAGGCTAAAAGTACCGGGTCCAGGGACCTAGAACATGTCACAACTCAGTCTACCTGGCTAGGTCATTGCTCGCCTCCCCTGCGAGGTGCAGCATAATTCTCTTTTGGAATGCGAGCGGCTCCTTCTCTATACACTTCGCTTTCCATTACACTGAGACAAATTAATCTTTGTCTCATTTATCACAATGTTTCAAGCTGTTTTAGTTTTATGGCTACCTCTACTATGGTTTTTGAGGCTTTCCAATATCATGGTATAGCATCTTATGGCAGACCCTCTGTATTTACTCCGGTTAAGTCTACTTTTAAATATTTGAACGGTATTTTAGTTCTGCTCCAAAAATTGATGAGAGGGACGGACACACAGATGACTGCATTGCCCTGCATAATATGCTGTGGGGATAAAAAAGGTGGGGAACACATATAACAAGTGAGAGACAATGTCTTTGCTTGAACCATCTGATTTCTCCCTTGCGGATGTGCATGTTTATTGGATTGCTGAAACAGATGAGAAGCAAAACCTTGGCATGGAACAAGGTTCCACAGATACAGCATGCATCTCAACCAGCTCGAAATGTCCAAAGAACATTAAGGACCTGTCCACAAGTCCCCGGATATTTTTGAAAACATTGGTAGCATTTCGGCCACCCATCCACAAGTAAAGAGCCTTTGAAAAACACATTTGAAAGTGATTTTTTTTTTTACAATGCCAATTTCTGTGTATCCTTGTGGGCATGTGAAATGGAGATTTTGGGAAACAGTGATGTCACAGCTTATTTTATGCTTGCCCACTGTAGCATTGTCATTTTCTCTGGTATTAGACTATTTCAGTGTATACGCTCTCGCCATGTGCTGGCCGAGAACACTTGATTTGTGAGTTTGTAGCTGTTTTGCGTTCTCGTGTGGACAGGGATATTTTTTAAAATCGGGTCTTGTGGACAGAATTTTAATATATTCAAATGGAAAGGAAGATATCCATTAAAAATATCCATATATCTGTGGACAGGGCCTAACACCATGCAATGTAGTTAGGTTCCAGTTCCCCCAAACCTGGGGTGTAGCCAGTATTGGGCCTAGCTGACATTTTTTCCGCATTAAATTCACTGTTAAGTTGCTGAAACTTGGCATAAAGATGGAAGTTGTGTATTTAACTTCAGATGGATTATTCTAATAATCGGATGACTTTTTATTCAAGAAAAATGCTAACTGTAGTTTTCATTTTACGCTTAATTAATCATTGCATATTTTTCATTGTAATATGTACCGTAAGCCAATACTTGTAAGGGAATATCATCCCTCCCACCTTTATTTAGGTCCACCCAATTTCTGCACATGCCACTGCCTCTAACTTAAGGTTACAGCTGCCATGTCCAGGTGCTTCGAGTGTCTTTTCAGCTTATTCACAGTGTGTAATACAGGGAAAACGTGCCAATAAACCAACTGAGAACCGTGCAAATCTCTGAAAAGTGCTCACCTTTTATCGGCCCTAATATGGAAGAAACAGACTGAGGAAATAACCCACACAACACTCACATGTACTAATCTATAAAAGTCTCACAGGCACACAATAACAATGCCCTCTGTATGCTACTCTGGACCAAGAGGAATGTTTCTTGCACAGGTATTCCCGGCTGGGCCTGGCCAGGCTCTTCACCTCTGGTTATTGAGGCGCTGAAAGGTGTTGTTGTTGCCGTTGTTTTTTTATGCTTGATTTTGTTATTTCAGCATGTCTTTACGAGACTTCATTAGGCCCTCTCTACCTTGAGTTCAACAGAAGTAATATAATATAAATGGCTACACTTTTATAAAGGGGATTGTATCCTCAAACTTACAGTCGTGTACAGTGATGATTATGCACCACCATTTTTGTCTAAAAGGGGTCTTAAAATATTGTTTCAATTTTTTTATAATGATTGAAAGGTGTCGTAAATATTATTTTTTTGACTCTTGCATAGCATGAATGCATGTTTGAAGGCTCATTCCATGATTATCGATGCAAAAAAAAATGGTTTTACTGGTTTTAGAGAACATTACTCTGCAAAATTACCTCTGATGATCAGTTGGTCCAGTTTATAAGGTGACTTGAATTTTTTTGAAATTTTAAGCAGTGTCACAGTATTAACCCTTTGTTGCATGTTTTCCAATATTTTGAGGTTTATTTTCTCTTGGCTCATAGATACCCTGAAAACACAGTATCTACATTTTACTGGACATTTCTAGATAATATTTTCCTCAATAGGTGCCTCTCTGATTAGTCACATGATTTACCACCAACAATGACAATGGCTGGATCCACAAGTAAGAGGTAAGTTGATGAAAGTCAGAAATCATCTTATATTGTTCAAGTTCTGGTAAGACTTTTTTCTTTTGGGGGATGGAAATACATTATATAGCAATTCTGAATTTTCTCCCCCAAACATGCATTTCAAAAATGACTGTTTCACCCCTTAAGTAAAACATGGAGGTGGGAATATTAAGATCTGGGATTCAGTCTGGTGGAAAGGAGCTGGTGATATAAAAATTGACAGAATCATGGATCAAAAGAAGCATCATAGCATCCTTGTGAGGCACGCATTGACATCTGGATGGAGACTGATTGGTCAGTGATTTTATTTTCAATGAGATAATGACCCTAAACTCTCTTCCAAATTGTACAAGAATTATCTCATTTGGAAAGAAACATCTGGTGACATAAAACTTATGATTTAGCCTGCTCAAAGTCCAATGAACCTCAAACCTATAGGAATGTTTAGCGAGAGAGTAAATAAAAATGTGTAAACTATGCCTGAAAGACTACATGCTGTAATCAAAGCAGAGGGTTGCCACACTAGAAATGGACTCTTTATCTCTTTACTTACTTTAAGACAGTAAGTTTTACGATACATTCAGGGCCAAATCAAAATTCGGTGCAGCCCCCGGACACATGTCTATTGAAGGCCCCCCCCACCCTGGCCTTACATCCCCACAGCCACAAGCAACCCACCCAAAATTCTTTGAAAACAAGTCTTTTGGATATCTTGCCTAGGTGTAAGCTACAAAGCTTGACATTTAATCTGTAATAATGCATAAATTTTTTTATATATAGCGCTTTTCTGCTTTCTGGGCACTCAAAGGCGCTTCACAATGGATAAATTATTCATTCACTCACACATTCAGGCTCTGATGGTGGTAAACTACGTTTTTGTAGCCACAGCTGCCCTGGGGCAGACTGACGAAAGCGTGGCTGCCAGTATGCGCCTACGGCCCCTCCGACCACCGCCAAACATTCACACACAGCCATACAGGAGTGTTCCTATATTGCATGTTTTGTGGGTGAGGGAAACCAGAGTACACAGAGAAAACCCACGCGAACACGGGGAGATCATGCAAACTCCACACAGAAAGGCCCCAGGCCGGATTCGAACCCACAACCTTCTTGCTGTGAGACAGTAGTGCTAACAAACAAAGGTCTTATATACCTGCCTGCCAAAGAAAAACTTATACAGCTTGAAATTCAAAAATAATATTTTTTTTTCAATTGGTTGAACGACCAACAAACTTTTCTGATTAGTTGGTGAAATACTTTGGTGGACTGGCTGCAAACGACAAGGAGGGGCAAATAAAAACTTCTCTGAAAAGTATTTACAATCACCAGGTTTCTGATAAATTTCTCGTAAATTTTATTTAATTTTTAAAACATTTAGCAAAAGAAAATGCACATTTGTTTCCATCCACTGCTGTTATGCAGGAGTTAGTTCACCAAGATCAGCTGCTTCTCAAATAAATGCTTATTTGTCAGTTGGCTAGCCGGCTAATTCAACCCACTGGAGCTAGCGATCCCTTTATCTTATTGCCATCCTCTTTGACATTGACAACTAACAAAAATCCCAACAGCCGAGAACTGTCTGGACAATTTCAAGAGTTTGTGAAGCTGGCAGGGGTTTTAATGGGCATAGTGACAGTTGAGCTAGGCACACTGTTTGATTTTAGCAGTTTTTTTAAGCCCCATCTCTAACTGTATGAGCAAGTTGCATACAGGGACTAAAGATCACCATTTATGTGCTCACACTGCCCATGTGAAATTAACATGTTGGACCATCCACACCCAGAACTCACAAAGAAGAAGGCATGTATTGTAAGCAATTACACAATGACAACCAAGGAGAGAAATGTGTTGTCTTTACAAAATGTGTTGTTTCATGTGCAAAAGCATACAGCAAAATGAGACATCAACTTATGTAGACACGCAGCTGCATTGTAAGGCTCCAACAATTATTTTATCCATTGTAAAACGAGGCCTGGAGGAAATAGCAGTTATAGCTCCACCATATTGCAGCATGAAAATCATACCTGTAGCTAAGCTTGCTCTTACTGAAATAAGATTCACCCAAAATTGCTAACCATTTTGTTGTGCGGAAGACAGTGCAGGGTTTTTCAGGGGGAAAACAGCCACTACAATGGCTTGCATGTTTTAGCCTCCGTCTCTCACATGCTCAGAGTGCTCAGGGGCCCCCTAGGGGCTTAGTGGTCAGTTCACTCTTTAAATGCCAAGGGGCCCTCAGGGCCTTAAGACTAGGGAGGTCTCCATTACAAGTAGTTCTGGAACCTTTTTAACAGGAAATGGGTTGTTTTGCATGTCTACACTAGCAGGAACGACCCTGTAGGAGTGGTCTTGGCACTTTTTTTCGGGAACGATTTCAGTCCTTTCCCTGGGGCAAGAACCTCAGAGTATTCCTGGAAAACGTTAGCCTCCCGATTTAAATATGGTGGACTGGTGGATATGGTGGATTGAGGATGCTAGTGCTTATATTTATTTTCGATGCAAGTGGTAGCATGTAAGCCAACTAGCAATTCACTCTCTCTCCAGATTTTGGGGGTCCTACTGGGGTCCCACTTGTAATGGAGACATGATGCATGAAGGGCCAGGGGAAAGGGGCGATCTGATAAAAGGCCCTGCCTCATATTATAGTTTTCCTACCACCCGCAATGGAAACCCCCCAACTGGAGGGGCATCTAGGGCCCTGACAGTGTAAATGCTGAAGCACCAGGGGCCCTAGGGGTCAGCTCAAGTTCTGAACACCAGGGCCCTCATCAAAATGAGTAGGAAACCATATGCAGCGATGTGGGCGTCATGCTCTTATTAGTAAAATGAATAAATGGGCTAAATAGACAAAATAAAAAATACATAAGTACATAAATAAATAAGAAATCTGTGTTGAAAAATTAATTAAACTTATATTTTGTGATAACCTGCTTGTCAGGCCAGACGGCTGACAATTACAATCTATTTGATTAAGCGCTATGCACAGCTTGGCAGATATGCAGATTAGTATGTCAGATGCTCATCCAGTCAGATATATACTGAACAAAAGAAATGCAAGTTAATTAAAGGCAGACTGGAAAATAAATTTGCGCGTGACAATTTTCGAAAATGAAATGTATTACTTGTGCGTGCCCATTTACTCTCGTTTTATCAAACTTTTATTTATTTTGCGGTCACTTTGAGTAACCATAAGAGTACATCAACTCACTAGCTAACTTGCGTTTATTTTGTTGCTCAGCCTACAAACACTTTGACCGTGATCACACTTTGATAATGGAAGATCTTCTTTTGTTAGAGGAATAAGCTTCTGTCCGACGTGAGAGGAACATTCGGTACAGAGAAGACCTCCTCCGGGAAAGTGACGAGTGGCTGCTTGTTTTATGTGGCACCCAATAAAAAGTCATGGAGTAATACTAATAAAAGTACAATGAAGAGTGATCCCCGCAGACTGAATTTTAACAATTACCCTTATGCAGCTCCGATCCCTCCGATTGCAGCCCTGCTGCCACACACTCCTCGAACGGTGACAGCAGGAAGTTCGAGTCTGGTTGGCCTCCACCGGTCCATGCTGCGCCTGAGCGCGATCTTATGGCCCAGTCACACAGCGAAAACGCATGAATTACGCACGAATTACGCACAGATTTTCGTTTCTGCGCGGAGCGTACGTCGTATGCGTAATTCGTAGGTGGAACGAACGTGGACTGTCAGTGATTGTAAGTGGATGTGCGTCGAAGGCGGTTTGTGCGTGATTTTGAGTTTTGAACGGTTCAAAATTTTTCTGACGCACAACTGTGCGTTGGTGTGCGTAATTCATGAGTCGGCATGCGTAGTTTATGCGTCGAGTATGCGTCACTATGCGCGGGACACTCGTCGGCCGTCAGTGCTTATGCGTCAGAACTGGTTTGAACCCGCGCACGTCCACGTCCGTCAACTGATGCCCCACGTTCATATCACGCATGAAACGCGCATGTATCACGTTCATTCCACTGACATCCACTGGGCGTGTGTCGAATGTTCGTGGAATACTGCACCGTATTTGCTAGTATGCGTCGACGTGCGCGATATGTCAGTGATTCGTCAGGGATTGTAAGTGATGCATGCGTGGTTCATGCGTGATTCATGCGTGATTCGTCAGAGATTTCTACCCCCCGACACCCCGAAAAATTGGTCAATTTCTCAACGCACAAGCACGTACAAACCCAATCTGTGAGTGATTCATGCGTGATCGGCTGTGTGACTGGGCCATTAAAATCAGCCCACTTTTTTTTTTTACCAACATGTAAAGCATTTGGATTGTCAATTATGTAGGCCATATGACATGAAATATCATGGATTTAGAAATTGAATTTATGAAGGTATATTTTATTTGCACTTATGCGTGTGGCCAATGCTGATTTTTTTTCTTAGCCACACTTATAAGTGCACCAGTTGATGACCATTCCAGTGCTACTTGGAAAGTACCGCTTATAATAAGTTTGGCCAAGAAAATTTTTTTGCTTTGGACGCACTTAAAACTAGAAAAGCACTCAGAGAGTGCAGAACCTCTGCCAGGGAGCAGCAAAGCCAAAAGCATGGCGATTGGAACTCCGGCCCATTGCAAAGACTTGAAATCTTGAACTTTGGCGTATATCTCAGCAGTACTTTGGCCTAGATAGGCCAAAATTGAATCACTTCTTTCTTTAGTTAATACCCACCTACCCTGAAAATTTAGTCAAAATCCGGCCATAAGTTTTTGAGTTATGTTGTACACAAATAAACCAACAATCAAACCAACAAACAAACCAACTAACAAACGGCACCGAAAACATATACCTCCCCGGCGGAGGTTAATAAGTGTGGGCAATGGAGAAATAAGTGCGTCTCTTGAGAACTTCGATCAATTTTTTGCTTGGAGTTACTTTGATTTATTAATGAATTAAATCAAACCTCTGCTGCACTCTGGTTTTTCACTCCAATGGCATTTACCGCAGCAGCAAAAGTTTTCCAAACTGCAGCCTTCTGAACTCCCTTTATGCCACTCTTAAGACTTCTAAATAAAATGATTTAGTTTTTCTCCACCTAGGACGTGATCTTTTACATTTCCTCCTCAGTGAAGTTCTTTCTTCTTTGCCGTCTTTCGAGAGTCCATGTCATAAAATGGGCAGGACTATGCCTCCCAGAGCATGAATTTAAAAGAGTGTGTCATGTAAATTATGATGGTTTCTGCCGCCAGATTTATCAGCGCCATGCCAGTTTTACACCAAAATCAGCGACATACACACTTTTACTAAATCAGAAATGACACCTGGAGAACGCTGATATTTACACCAGAATCTACACCAGATCCCACACAAGTTTGATTAATGAGAGGCCAGGGGTCCAGAGGGCCTCACACTGTAAGCACCAAGGGGTCCAGGGGCCTGACATTGCCAAGACTAAGCATTGGGGCCACCAGTGGTTAGCTCATGGTATAAGTAGCCATAAGTCAGTAAATGTAAGGTGTACTGAGGACCATGGCGTTCAACTTCCCACAGAGGTCTTGAGCCTCACGTCACTCATGGCCTGAGGCTGGGAGGCCCCTCGGGAGTCCAAGGCCCTGGTGTACTGGCCCACTGGCCTGATCTATAATCCAGGCTTATATATATTTTTATCTGTTTACTTAGTGTCATCTACTGTGTATGATCCAGTGTTACATGAAATAAATACTTAAATACTACTTGGTTTCTAATTTATGTGCATTTTGTTTAGTGTATAATCTTCACTGCCCACAACTGTACGTGTAGTTAACATACATGTTTGCAGTTAGAGACCACAAACAAAATATTGCCACAACTTTACCTTATATTTGTATGTTAAGTTTGTCTTTCAGAAAATGGATGCGTATGTAAAAGCACTGTAGAATGATGTACAGTGGGCTCAAAAATGACTAGCACCCCTGACTGGCAATGGACAAAGAATTCTTTAAAAAATTAAAAAAAAAAAATATTTATAGAGAGACTCTAAATAACAAGTCAAAAATACTGTACAACATTAATGTTCCACTGAAACCAACCAAAATCATTAACCGATTTAATTAAAATTCTATTTCCTCCAAACCACAGTTTCACAAATAATGGCACCCTTAAAGATGACTGTAAATTACATCTACCAAAATTAAACCAGTTATTAAAATCCATTCCATTTAGTTTTATCTAAGTGTTTAAGAACTATAATGAACCATTCCATCACTTCCTGCTTCACTAGGTTATTAAAAAATGAGGGTAACACACATGCATCTCTTTGTCATCCAACACCATGAAGAAAACAAGACAACTGTCAATTTAAAAGAGGCAGATGGTCATAGACTTTTATAAAACTGGTAGTGACTGCATAAAGAGTCACAAATAAAATGACTGAATATGCCACTTAGCACTGTCAGAGATATGGAATTTTGGTTTGAAGATACTTTTGAAAATCTCAAGGGTAGAGGACACAACTGTATTCGCCTCCAGTATACTAAGGAGGATGGTAAGAGATGCAATAAAATCCCCAAGAAACACTTTAAAGGAATTGCAGGCCTTGGTGGCATCCTGGTTTCAAAAAGCACCATCGTGCGCCACTTCCACAGCCACAGGCTGATAGATGTAAATGACTTTGTTTCTCATCTGTTCCTGAATTTCTTTAGATCGCGGCATGATGTGTTGCTTTTTGAGATCTTTAAGGCTACTTCACTTTGTCAAACAGGTTTCCATGATATCCTGATTCAACAGGCCTGGCAGTAATCAGGCCTGGGTATGGCAGGTGAAATTGAGCTCAAAAAATGTGGTTAATCACAGTTAATTCATTTAACAAGGGTGGGCAAATACTTTTTCACATTGGGCCAGGTAGGTTTGGATAATTTTTTCCCTTGATAATTGAAATCATCATTTAAGAACTGCATTTTGTATTCACTCAGGTTAACTTTGTCTAATTTTAAAATTAGTTTGATGATCTGAAACATTTAAGTGTGACCAATATGCAAAAAAAAAAAGAAGAAATCAGGAGGGGGGGGGGGGGGGGATACTTTTTCACCAGCACTGTACATTCCATTTCTGTATGATTATATTGTTTATTTACTTTTTTTTTTTTGTATTGTTTGAGCATTGCCTTTCGGGGTGCAAGTAATTTTGTAGTCCGCTGTAAATTAAATTGCATGATTCATCCAAGACTAAGAATGAAAATTTACATGAAGGAATAAAGGACTTAGACAAACATACCGAAGGTGGAAGTAATTTTAAATTCATACATTGAATAGTTTTTTCATGATGGGACATGATGAACAAGATGATTTTGGGTAACTGCAGCTTTTCACCTAGAACTCAGATCTTATTTGCTGTGCTGCTGCTGGTCCTGTCTTCCAAGGCCCCACTCAGAAAAGGTGCCGCTTGCAGTGCCGTGTGCAGCTCAAGAGTGACCACCTCGGCATGGAGACTCCAGCTATATCTGCACTGACTGTCACCATCGGCAGCATAACAGTGTATCACGCTGATCAGGGATATATGAGGGATACAGTTGGTTTGGGTTACCTTTGACTGTTGCTCATGCATCTCCTTCTGATCATGCAGGCACTGATCAGTCACTCTCTAAGCAAGCCCATGTCTGTGTTTCCTCTATCCTCGCTCTAAACTGGTGAGGTTTGAAGCTGCTTGCCAAAAAAAGAGGTGGCTGCGTCAAGAATCTGCACTAAAGGTGAACTGCAAACTTTCTGTGGTCTCCTGAGATGGCATGTCTTGCAAAAGAGAATGCTTGTGCATAGTTTCCTAATTGGACATGTCAAATTTAATTAAATAAATAAATAAAATCACTCATTTTGTGTGATACTCAAATTACTCAAAGAATGATAAAAGTGTAAGAATAGCAAAAGTCATGATTTGTGCTATCACTTTGAGTGGTGTTTTCTGGTGCTCCACAACTGGGATTACATTAAGGTTCCTCGCATCAGCAAGTGTCACTGTGCGGTACTGGATGAAACAAACATCAACCAAACCTTTTTACTCTGAGTTTTTAGAGATATGAGCAAAGAAACAATGAGAGCTGGAAGACACTAAAACTTTGCAGTCTATAAATGTCCAGGCCTTTTTCAGGGCGAGAAAAATGAAATCCTAGCCCCATTCAGAACTGTGATCATAATTACATCTCTAATTTCAGCAAAAATCCCAACTTTAAGATCTCAGGTATTTAAGCTGCCTCCCTTTATATCCCAAACAGCTGCTGAGCCCTGTCTGTCAGGCTCAAAAAGAGCTCAAGAGACGGAAAAAGATTAAACCATTTTGTGATGTAGCGCAGAATCAGTTGCCGAAGGTTGACAGGAGGGATATGATGTGATTGAACTCGCCGCCCTAATTCATCCCACATATGCTCAATGCTTGACAAGTTGGGTGAATATGTGGACCACTCCATGTGCTAAAAGTTCTGCTGCTGCAGGAAGTCAGTCACCACCCTGGCACAATGATGTCTTGATCCTCGTCCAATCTGCTGCCGAAGCGGGATTACCAGAGCGTGAACAATCTTGCTGAGACAACGCCGACCAGTCAAATTTCAGTTGACAATGTCCAGAACGGTTCTGTGGTTCATGGATGTCTCCGCCCACACCATCTCACTTCCTCCTCTTAATGTTAGACGTTGAGCAACGTTGAGATCCGCAAATCTCTCCCCTTGATGACAATAAACATGAACCCGACCATCATTTAATTGGAACAAGAAGCACAACTCATCTGTGAACATTGTCTCTGCTCACTAACAACGGAGCCCTCCTGTAACAGTCAAGTAGCAATTATCAAACTGCAGAACGCCAGCATCACAAACCTCGGTCTCACAGACAATTCCTAATTGGTCGGACACGTTGGTGCCTCTGGCAGCTCTGAGTTGATCCCGATTATATTGTGCAGTCTCAAAACGCTGTTGCAATGCCAGTGCTGTTGCTGATCAGTGTCTTCCAGAGCGGGAGGGATTCTGAACAGCTTTAGTTGTCCTGACCCTCTGCTAGAGTCTGCCGATAATGCTTTAGCTTACATTTCAGTGCTGAGCCACAGTTCTTTGAGTTTGTCCATCTTGTAGCCAGCTAATGGCCCCTCCCCCGTCTTGGATGCTGAGTTGTCGCCAAGTCATTTTCAAATTTGAAGTGATGATGAATGGAAAATGCTCTGGCCTCTTCTTGTAATAATAAGCTTGCATGGACGGACACTCATGCAAAACACTTACAAATGGTGCATGAGGTGTCACAATGGATGTTTTGAGGCAGTTAGTCAGTTTATCCTGCAAAGTTTGTGTTTAAAATCCATGAAAAGGAAATCTGGGTTAATTTAAAGAGTTTCTAAAGATCAGTGCAATGGTTGCGTGTCCCACTATAACGTGATGTCTGTAGTCCAAGTTACAATCCCAAGGGGTATATTCAAACAGGATCTGGCTCAAAAAGACATGCAAAAATGATCGAAAAAATTTCCTCTAACCCTTAACTTCTCTTGAGTAGTTTATTTCAAAGGTGAATTTTCAGGTTTTTTTGGACAATGTAAAACCTTCTTGTTTTCATTAATTCCATCAATAAAATGTCTCATGTTGTTTTGATGTTACCTCATTACTTGTCTTTCAAACAACCTTTCTATACCTAATCAATAGCCTATTTTCTTAAATTAGCAGAAATAACAAGCACCATAAGTGTTTCTCTTCATGCTTTCCTTTCTCTGCCTCAGTCCTCCCTTACTTATTTTTGCCAGCGTGTGATTACTTCCTGAAAAGTCTTTTGCGTCAATTGAGGGCTCTTTCGTCTGGAAAGTCAGACTGATTCCATGGGAACAATCATGCCGATCTGTACGACTGCACTGTACTGGAGCTCCTGGGCCTGGCAGTCCAGTGATCTGGGATGGGGGTTGTCTCAATTGAACTCACTCATGCATGTGAATGTCGGTTTCATAAGCCAGTAGGTTGATAGATGGGGTGGAGGCCACAAAAGAGGAGTCATTTTGAGGAGTAATAAAATCCCAAGATGAGCACTCATTTACTTTCATTATCTCATTAAGGTTTGATAAAGGAAGTTTCCTGAGAGAGAGAGAGAGAGAGAGAGCACGTTGTTTGCCTACCTTTTTTCCCATTATTACAACCCTGTATAAATATTTGCGACTGCTAAGCACCTCTGTATTACTTTAACATGGGATACAACCACAGGTTGCATAAAGCAAAGCCAATGCCATGACAAGTAAAGCAAGTTATTAATCACTGCAGTAATTTAAAATGTTAAGCCATTTACACTAGTGATTTCAAGTGTTTCTAGTCCACTGGGGTCCTCTAAAAATAGATTTTCTGGAAAATTTTATTCGCAATCTATTCAAAGTGTGCGTCTTGGCAATAGACTTGAGTGAGCTGTGTGATATGAAGACTCTAACCTTAACTCTAGCACCGCCCATGCCCCTCTGTTCTGCCCCCTCTCTAGTTTCCACTCTATAATAAGTACCTTTAGGTTTAATTCTGAAGGCCCCTTAAGCGGTTCATGACATTGCAACCAACATTACTGAAAGGTGTGAATTTCAAAATAGTAAATTACACTGACGTACATTCAGTTTAGAAGGAGAGGCGTAGTGGCAATGGTGCGAAGACTGTAAATCTGACGGAACAACGTGCACAGTGTCCCTATTGATGGGTCAACCATATGAACCAGTAATAGCATATGATTATGCCCCCTCTCCACCCAACTCTACATATAAGGGAGTCTGTGTGTAGGGGAGAATTCACAAGTGATCTCATCGCCTACAGGCCCATGTGAAGCTGTCAGAAGGGTGAAAATCCCCCCCAGAGAAAGGCAGCTTTGTTTAAGGAGTGTCAAAAAAATAAATTAAACTCATGAGCTCCTGCAAATGTGTTTGGCTTACCGCACTCACCCTCTGAAAATAGAAAAAGACAAACAGAGGTAAATCTGAGGAGGGAGTCAATTTGTGATTTCAAATTTTTTTATAATTTTGACAACAGAGCTTTTGTGCTCTATTTATTTGCTCTTGTCCCCTGGTTTGTGCATTTTCTGAGCGTTTAGTCATTTTAATATGATTTCATATTTCAGCATGAGAGGAGACAGAAGCAAGTTGTGAATGTCAGCAGATTGCATGACAGGCTGATGCTGGCTCCTGCGTGGTGTTTTAGAATGCTGGATTTCCAGATCAGCCAATTTACACACATGTAGCATGCTGCTGCATTAACATGCGAACACATCCATGCATGCACAAATCTGTAGTTTAAGTATTCACTAAGATGACAATTGATATTATATCAGCAAAGCTCTCACTCATGAATGCGGTGTGGAGAAATGGTGGTCTGTAGCTAGCAGTAGCAGTCTGTGGATTACAGGATTGGCTGTGATTTGCAACTTGAGTCTATCACAATTCCTTCTGCTTTAAAAACAAATAATGTAAAAGACAACAGATTAAAGGATTGGCAAACAGAACAGGCTGTGTGTCAAATAAACATCCATCTATGGCCAAAGCCCCGCAGTTCCTTACCTCTGCCCTCCCAATTACACAGGAATGCACTGAGTGTACCTGCACCAAAATAGCTGATGACCAGGTCGTCACAAAGGAAGGGAATGATGGCCAAGGCGCTCATGAAACCAAGTGGCAGTGGGATTTCACAGCAACAGGCATGTGATGTTCTCTCAGTTTTTCAGCTTTTTTACTCTTCCACACTGCAAGTTTATATGACTCATATGCCAGACTTTTTCTCATCCTTAATGTGATATTCAAGCAAACTAAAATCAAGGGAAAAAAGAAATAGTTCATTGGTCAGGTGTAAACAAGAGTGTGGAAACTTTATATGAGCATTGAAAACCATTTGTTATTTATTAATTTATGTATTTACTTTAAAATAAAATTTGGTATCTCTTATCCCCTCCAGAATCTGGAATGTGCAATCAGCGTTCTATGTAAAGCATGCTGATACGCGACTCATACTGCCGTCTCGGGAGAGCACGCACGTTTTGTGGTTCTCCTCTGAAATATGCACCTGGCACCACTTATTTTCACTAGCAGAGTCAAGCCTTGCAAGTGCAGAACGAGTGAGGAGAAAGAATGTGCATGCTCAGACTGGAACTGGCGTACGCTCGGATGGCCAGTGGGAGGTGCTTGAGCAACGAACGATGCTCGCCTAACTGGCTGTATCCCTCTCATTTTTACCAAAGTCAGTAATCCACTGCTCTCATGAGGCTGCGGGCTAAAATTGTCACTGGCAAAACTGTATTTAGTCTGATGCCGTGGTGGTCACTCTTGCACAGCAAGCGACACCTTCACCGAGTGAGCCGGCCCAGCGGCCCCGATTTCTGACTGACAGTCATGTATTGGTTTCTGAACTCGGGGATGGCCCCTGCAGGATAAAAAAAACAAGGGTCACATCAAACAACAGGGCTGGCTAACCTTCAAAGCCTCAGCACTGTCAGGAAATGTACCAGAAATATTAATTCAGCTACAAAGCAAACACTCTCCCATACCATGATGATGGAGTAAATGTTCCCGAAAGGCCAGAATCATTACAGGGTCTTTGGACTTAAATAATTGGCTAAAAGTATCCCCAAACAGATGAGTGAGATCAAGGCTACGAGACACAAGAGTGACCTGTGACCATCAATCGTGGTATGTGGCGTAATTCATTCTCCAAAATGGAAATAGAAGGGAAGGAATGACTTGTAAGAACTATGAAAAGGGGGGTATGGAATTCTGCAATTACAGGCCGGCACACTCATGAGGTCATGGGCAGAAGTAAAACTGCCCCCAATTGGCTTTCAAATAAGAGACCAGGCTCAGACAAGGAAACAGCCGGTTTGTCATTGAGACGGTATGTCTGGCTTCCATATAAACAATGGTGGTCCAGGTGGGACTTGGCGCTCATCAATGCCAAGGTTTTTTAGACTGGGCGCTTTTCATAATAGGCCTTGCAGGTCAGGCCGACAAGATCACGAGAAAGCAATTTTTGACATACACACTGAAAGACAATATTGAATAATTGAATAATTGAGACAATAATGAAAACATCACTTTGTTCGATCTGATTAGTGTATGTTTTTGTCACTGACTTTTTTGACAAATAAACTTTTTTCAAATGCAGAGAAACCTAATTTCAATCGGTTAGATTTAATAGAATTATCTCTTCACATAAATAGCAACCCTGTTTCAGTGTATTTTGCATCCACAACATTGTAAGGAATGATATTGAACAGGAAAACCCTCAGTATGCTTTCATTCCACAGGGGGTTTGGCAGCCCATTGCCATGCATCTTTTATCACCGTCTGGCTATTTTCTCCCAGTCTCCCTGCTCATGATTCCAAGACTGTTAAGCTCACACATTTGCTTCAGAGAGGAATGACCACTGTTTTAGTATGCACAGTACCAGTCAAAGGTTTGAACCTTTCAAACAAGAATTAAAAATAAATAAATTCTTGCTTAACGGAAAAAATAAATCAAAATCTTAAAATGCATGCAACTAATCAGAATTTTGAATAATAGCCTTAAATGCTCACATTTTTTTCTACAAGGGCAGTCATATGGTTATGAGAGTTCACACCAGCATGGCGATAGAAGTGTTCGTAGATGTGCGGCACTTGTGTTTGCTTTGCCTTCGCCTTTTTGCTCAATAAATCTCACACTTGAATTGACTAGTTTGAAAATGTAAATTATTTGTTCATCTGTTTAGTTTTACAAACATGGTTTCTTCAGGGGTTCCAAAGTTTTTGGCACTCATCTGAATGAATCAAATTACTCTTTTTTAACCTCTGACTATTTATCTCTTCACACATGTGATTCTGCATTATTTACAGAGGTTAAACCACTTGAGTCTCACTAAAACTATGGCACTGTAACATAAGTGTGTTTTGGCTTATTCTACACATATCAGAAACATGCAGTTCAAACCATAATACCAGTGAAATATCCCTTTTTTCTTCTACATTCATGACATTTTGACATTTTCTACATTCTACATTTAATGATATACTGGAGAATGTGAGGACCTGTCCAAGCAAATCTGTCTGACTTGATACCAGCAGTAACCCATATGATTCATGACTTTGGAGTGCAGAAAAGAGTCTTAATACCTTTGATGAGTTTGTGCTAAACCCATAAAAATGATTGTGTGTGCCAGCAGAAGGATAGAGGTGGGCAGGTGGTACACAGGTTCACCATCAGGGGTTACCTCTGAAATTGTGTTTGAAGAGTAAATTAAAACCGCATTACGGCTCTGCAGCAAAAGCGACTTATATGGAACAGTGCTACAATGCCCCCTACTGTTTAGAAATGTTGTCCTATTCAAATGAATAATTGCTTTATTCACATTAACTATCCAACGAAACAATGAAACTTAACTCCATGTATCGACGTGAGAACTATTAGCAACAGAAGAATTAGCATCTTAGAGGAGAAGGACAACATTCAGCAGAAACAGTTAAGGGAATAGTGGCTGCATTTCAAAATGCAAGTATTCACTGAGGGTGAGTGGTCTTGAAGCTTATTTTGTGCGTGACTTGGGGGTCACAGTTTAGCAGTGTTGATAATAATAATACAAGTAGCAGCTGAGCTGAGTAGGCAAAAGTGTCATTTTTAAGAGATATGACACACTTTATTGAACCCCATGGGGTAATTTGTCCTCTGCATTTGACCCATCCTATTGTTAGGAGCAGTGAGCAGCCACAGAGCAGAGCTCTTGGGGACCAACTCCAGTACTAAAGCCAGTGCCTTGGTCAGGGGGACGGGGAGGAGTGTTTCTAAGATGCATGTTTTTTGTGGTGGGGGAAACCGGAGTACCAGGAGGAAACCCACGCGAACACAGGGAGAACATGCAAACTCCACACAGAAAAGCCCCAGGCTAGATTTGAACCCATGACCTTCTTGCTGTGAGGCAACAGTGCTAACCACTAAACCACCACAGTATGTCAGTATTGGCTTTTGGCTTGATATGGCTCAGGGACTCGAGCAAAAGTTCAAGCTTAAGGTCACCAAATGAAAGTTCATACATGATCTCCTATAAAATACTAACCTATGCCCTATCTGTTATGATTTTGGTGATAGAGGTCATTGAAATTTCCCCGTAAAGTTCGACCTTCTAAGGTCATCAAAGGTCAACTTCAAGGTCACGAAATGAAAGTTCATATATGACTTCCGATAAGTGTTCAATAGACACGTTCTCTGTCTTCCGTATTTTTAAGCCTAGAAGCTTTTGAAAATTGTAACATTTCGCTTGACCTCACGTTTGACCTTTCAAGGTCATCTGAGGTCAGCTTTGACATAGGCAAAATATAGGTCATATATAACTTCCTATATGTTGATAATACGAACTTAATCTCTGTCTGCAACCATTTAGTTCCCACAGGCCATTTTGCCCATTCCCCAAAAGACCCAGGGCTCTAATTTCTTGGTGCAGCGCAGGGTGGCGCAGCGTGGCATTGCTTGACGCAGCCCACGCAGTGGTAATGTCGTCCGGCGCAGCCTGCGCAGTGGTAATTTCGTGAGGTGCAACACTGTGCACAGCCTTTGGCAGACGAACGCACGCCGAGATGGGTGTGGTGGCATAATAGGGGGAGGTGTCACATATTCGTCAAGACGCAGTGACAATTTCGTAGAAAAAGTCTTTGCTGCAGTTGCGCAGAAAGCTCGCCAGCTCCAACCTGGTTCACTTTCTGCGCAGTGGTAATTTGGCTGACCGGCGCACAGTGCGCACACGTCACCGACATTTCACAGGCAAGTTTCCAGAATTTCAGGCACATTTCAATGCAATAAATAATTACAGCAGCAACTGTTTAATGTAACTCTCTGAATCAGCACATAGATTATTGTATTGATATCGATTGTACTGATGTCAGATCAAAGGCGGTTGGCACTCGTAATGGAAACTCGACCTGACTTAATCAACGCAACTGAATCAATTATACAAATTAACGACTTCACATCTTTCTCAGCCAACCACAAACTGCCTCGGCATCAGGCAGTGTGTAAATATAATGCTTGCGTTCCATGCTCAGTAAAAGCCACTTGCACACTGGACGCAAAACAAATTTTTCGCACGACTGATTACAAAGTCAAGGCAAAGACGCGATAGTTGGACTGGGTTTTAATATATCTCTGTGTACGAAAGTCATAAAAGGTCTAATTTTTCGAGTATTCCAGGAATTATTAGATGTGCAAACTTGGCCATGTTTGTGTTCGACCTTCACAAAATGCAAATTGATAGCTATCGACTTTTCTTGGTCTTTTTATTTGTCTGTTTTCTTCAGTTGAAGATTGACAACTGTCTTTATTCGGTATCTCTTTTTAAAATTAGACAGATGGATCGAACAGATCCACGCTTTATTCCCACATCAGAGATAAAATAGTGCTTGTAGTCAGTGACCAAATCAATTCCATGACCATTGACAGTGTGAATAAATTATCTGTCCGATGCGAAATGCAAAATATTCCATGTCCGGCAGCCGGCAAAAAGTAAAATTATTGATATGAGAATAGATTTATAACGAAACAAGTCGACATGGTCTACAACATCCCCCGCCAATCGTGCGCTTCTCATTTTCGAACTCAATCAAGGTGTTTATGGTCTGAAGCTACACACCAAATTTGGTTGCTGTATCTGTAGTAGTTTCTGAGTAAAGCTGTCCCCTTTATCTCGGACGGACGGACGGAGGTCAAACCTATATCCCCCTCCCACTTCGTGTTGGCGGGGGATAATAAAGAATAAAAATATATCATCAACAAACAGAACATCCAGAGAAGATCGCCCGCAAATAAATAAATCGCAGTGTTCATTGGATGTTCTGTTAGTTGTTAAAATGCTTCTTTTTATCCTTTATTTCGTTATCAATCTGTTCTAATCCCCCCCCCCCCCCCTTTTTTTTTTTTGCTGTCAGACACACAGACACAGAGTATTTTGCATTCAATATCCGACAGGCATTGTATATTGTCCCGTGCCAATGTCGACTCACTTTTGGGCAGAGCTTAAACAGAAACATTGATTGAAATTCTCGGTACTCATCTTGAAGAACTGAGCCCTCTTATCAAAACATTCATGTTCAATATCTAAAAGAGTCAGTAGATTTGAAGAAATTAAAAACAAAAATTGACTGGCCAACATGGAGTTATATTGAAACCACCCGACTGTCGAACACGGAGATATATTAAAACCCTGTCCAACTTTGGGAGATGTATACACATGCGTTCAACGCAATCTGTCGTGCAAAAAATTGGTTTCGCATCCAGTGTGCAAGCGGCTTAAAACTATGCTACTATTATTGTCACTTAGGTTTTATTGTTTTTAGTGGGGGGAAAGGAATACAGCCTGAGTACTATGATCTCGTACTGAGTTAAGATCACATCGTGAACATAAATGTGTAACGTATCTTGCAATGCTGTCCATGCATGTTACTCCCAAAATTTTAAGCAGCAACAGGATGTAGTAACAGGAACATGCTATCCATCGTTTCTCTTCCCAATGATGCGGGCAGAAGAAATAAATGAGCAATCGTAGTATTTTATTCCAACTTCATAAGTTTGGATGATCTGGCATAGTTTCATTTTCAAATTCCATTTTAGTTCGCTAATGGTAATGATTAGTGAATGCCCAAGCTAGCCAGCTAACTCATGTTCGTAATGCTTAATATAGACGTAGGCCTAAGCGGTGCAGGAAACATCCCTGAAGCAGCAAGGTAAAATGCAAAATTAATGCATCATGCAGATATAGGACAGAGGCTTATATATTCCAACACATTAAAGGTGAGGAGAGGAGCTCATTTGATTGGTGAAGATTTGACTCGGCTGTGTTACACCCAAACACGCCTTCTTTGCTACTTGCACCGAGAGGAAGGACGGTGGCGGTACAGAGGACTACTTGGGACAGACTGCACCGGGCACAAAATTGCAAAATACGCCTGGACACACCCCAATGGCGCGGTGCACCCCCCATTCGCCGTGCCTGCGCCCCATCTAGGAATTTAGAGCCCCCAATGTTAAAGTGCAGCGCTCCCACTAGACCCACTTCTGTCAATTCAATCAAAATGGCACTCGCACTGTACATCAAGTGTACCAAAGAGAGTTGATTGCCATATTTAGAAAAAATTTTATCAGACAATTTTTCAGAAATAATTTTTTTGAAATTTTAAGTCCAATCTATTAGCATTATTAATATTTTCTTTGACCTCGAGTTTGACCATTTGGCCTCCACAGGCCATTTTCCATGTTCTCCATTAGACCCAAAGTAAAAGCACAGCGCCACAACCAGACCCACTGTCCTTTCGTCAATTCAATCAAAATGGTGTTGCACCATACATTGAGGATTCCAAGGTAAGTTAATTGCCTGATTTAGAAAAAAATTTATTTGCCAGTTTTTGAGAAATACTTTTGTAAAATTGTAAAAGTTCTATCTTTAAACTTCCAAGGGCCAATAAGACGGACAAAAATAATTCCATAAAAAAATCTGAGAGAAAAAAAAAATATGGAGATATGGTCTAGTTATATATGTTATAGCAAATTTTCACAAAAATTTCAGCAGGCCAAAAAAAATGTTCCGGAGGATGGACAACAGACGACAGTCGATGGACGCCAAAACAAAACAATAGCTTATCGGCCCATTGGGCCGGAAGGCGAAAATCTTGGAATGCACGGGATACATTTTTATTACTCTGTTCAGATACACGTTGAAAGGAAGTTCCACTTCTTTTTAAAATGATTAATATGTTTGACAACTTTGTACGTTGAAATAAAAGAGTCTTTAAAAATACAGGACTAGCAGATGTATGAGAACATTTTGCAGAATTAATGGAGGGTAGGAAGGGCCGCATTATGATTTTCAGGGTGCTGACTCTACTATTGCGGCCCCCTTCAGAGCTGAATTTGGGCTGTTTCAAAATATTGGCTCTTTGGTGCTAAAAATGCCTTGTGGGACAGGAGATGAATACGCAAAATGTCAGAGCTCTAAGTCAGATACTATAACTGCAGTGTTCCAGGGTGGACACTTTTTGATGGACGCGCAATGTAAGCTTTTCTAAAATTGAACATAAACTGCACCTTGCACCCAAAAATTCTATTTTGTGTTTTGGAACAGAGGAATACACTGCTTCGAAAAAGCCAATAAATATCTGACTAATGCACATCTAATGTCAACATTTGGTGCCTAGCTTTTGGAGAGGATATTTTTTTGACAGACAAACGATACTGATGAAGCGACTTAGTTTACGACAGGATGTCTCCTGCACTGAAGTATCTTTCTAGTGTGAATGAAAGTACACCTCTCAAAGTAAAAACTACTTAAGGTTAATAATTCTTAATTTAACTTATTAAAATAAAATCAATTTAATTGAAGTGAAATGAAATTAAATCTCTGTGGGGTCAAAAATGGGCCAGTATTTGACACATACAAAGATATTTATGAGAACAGATCTCCCTGGTGTAGCTGGGCCTCACCAGAACCAAGTAAAGAGGGAACCGCAACAACGGAAGTCCAAAATTTTTGATCATCACGTGATTTAGGGTGACTGCAAGTAGTTCCAGGAAATTATTGGCCGGAAATTTGAAATGCGTGCGTCACATAGGCTACAAAAAGAGATACCAGCAATTGTTGATGATTAGTAGTAAATGAATAGTGTTATGGCCCCAATTTGTTATTACAATTTACAACACAACAGCAACAGCAAGGGATGACAGACACAATTTAAAACTTAAACACATTTAATTTTTAACAAAGACAATAATGACTAAACTAATCTACAGACCAAGATTGATTGGGAAAAAAAACAAATATTTACAGTCCTTTTTGTGGGTTTTCCGGTGTTGTGCTGGGTGAGGAAAATGCTCTTACACAGGCAAAAATCCATTAGAAGCTTCACAGGTCTTAAACAGAAATGACAGGTCTGGTCACATGTATCCTTCTCCTTGCAATTTCTCCTACTACTTTACTGTCTCAATTCTACTCTTTATATACTCTTTTGCAGACCCCACCCACATTTAGACCTCTTTTTTTATTTTCTGGGACCTCCCCCAGACATGCCCAGGACATGTCTAAACCTAGCTCCAGTCTGGGCTGAATAAAAAAAAGGTAAATATTGCCATCTAGTGGCCTATATTCACATTACAATAGCATTATTCCTGCCCTCTTGACATAACTTAGGCTTGCGTTAACATTAGCATCTCATTAAAGCGTCACCAACATTAAACAACCACAAAAAAGCTACATTTAGCGGCAGAATGTTGAAGATTTGCACCCAATATATGCAGTATTTAGCGGTTTTAGTGGCTTATAAATATTAAGATAATGAATTACTAAAACGGGTTTTAGTCCTTTTACAGAGTGTGTTCCTGACTGTTGTTTATTGTTTTGAATTATTTGTTTGTTTTTCGTTTTTTACTACTATCCCATCCTAATGTTTATTGAGGGAGGTGAAGGAATGTTTCAAAATTAAGATTAATTTTCTACCATTTCATTAAATTACTGCAATGGCGGAAACTGCCATTGCAGTAATTTAATGAGATGGTTGACAATTATAATCCTGTGGAAACTGAGGATATAAGTAATCAACTCAATAATGACTACTGTTATCCTCATCACTTTCAGAATGGACAAAAGACTAAAAGGTCACTAACAATGATTATCAACTCACAGAACAATGTGTCACTAGATTTTTGGCAGAAGCACAATGTGAAGTGTGGCATCTAAGAAAATTCATTGCAAATAATAAGAATAGAATTATCTGTTTACAATTAGGCACTTAGGCACCCCTGCACTTTGGATTTTTGGATTTATGCAATACACTGTTGCATAAATCCAAAACAACTTAGTTGTAGACATTTTGCCTGCAGAAGATATATATGTATATCTTTGGCTTACATGGACAGAAATGTATTTAAAAAGGGTTCGTTAAACCCACCACATCCTTACAGTGCAGGACATTAGGAAATTGCACTGAGAGATGAGGTATGGTCTTTGTTTCCCAACTTAAGTCATGGAATTTCAGAAGTGGGGATCATCAACTTCTTTTGCTGTGACGCTAACTTTACCTACCTAGCATACCAGACTAATTTGTTGTCCATAAACATTCTATATCTTTCATTGTGGGGGGGCTGATCCAGTAAAACACTTTACTGCATGGGCTAATTCACGTGCTGACATGAACGGTCTATTCCGCTTCATGTCAGCTGAACAACTTGTATTTGTCGCCGACCTTCAGCAACTATTGAGAGACTCCACGATCTGCCATTGCTGTAAAAAAAATGGTCCGGAATGAATGGAGATAACAGTCTCTAAATGGCTCTGGGCCTGATGTTTTATCTGTGAAACAATGTATCAGGCTCGCCACAATGCTTACATGGTAAACTGTTTTCGAGAGTCAATTGGTCTCATTCAAAAATACAATCCTGATAGTGAAACAGCCAGTTTTCACACTGGCACATTGATCATGAAAGAAAAATTTAAGTGTGGTTTGCTGATTTTAAACTTGATCAATTTTGGTATGATTACAGTGGTAAAATTAAGCTGAACATTGGGAAATGCGATGGAAATTGAGAAATGATTGAGCAATCTGATTGAGCAAATCTGTTGCAACATCAAAATAACCTCTTTGGGATGAACTTCAAACCATGTGGTATGGTTTAGCGAGTGAAGAAATTCTAAAAAAAAAATGTGAAAACTATGCCTGAAAGTGTTACGTGTAGGAATAAAGGAGACCCGAAGCGGAGAGTAGCAGCCAAAATGACTGGTTTATTTGTCATTGTACAAAATTAACAATGAACACACAAGCACAAGAAACAATGGCAATAGAAAATACAAAGTGGAAAAGCTTAAAAAGTCCAAAAGGGAGAAAACAGCCAATTCCAATTTGATAATGAAACCTAGAGACACGGATACGCAAGCTCTGAACACAGAGTTAAATTTAGAAAGAGAAATTTAGATATGCAAAAATACACAAGCTCTCATAAAATAGAAAATTTAGTCTCCCGAAAGGAAGAAAGTGGAAACAGCATAGAGTAAGGGAAGTAGATGGTCTGACCGACAAACAAAAAGTGAACAAAGCAGGAACTCAATACTGAAGTGAGGTGAGAATTAAACCAATGAGAGAAACAAACCAATAATTCAGTAATAGGTAAGAGTGGTGGGAAACTCTGCTGGCAGGCAGGGCTGACGAGCTTCAGCAGGCACTTGTCACAGAAAGATGCTATAATCAAAGCTAACTGTGGCAACACCATATGTTGATTTTTTCTCTCAAAAAGACATTATTATTTTTGTCTTTACAATATAAGTTTTTTTTAAATTATTTTCATCTATATGATTCATTATTACATTGAACAAATACTAGAATAGTGCACTTGGTTTCTGATTTATCTTCATTTTGTTAAGTGTATAATCATCACTGCACTCTACTGTGTATTCGAGCAGTGCGCCTTTAAATTGACTTGATCAAAATACAATACACATATATATACATATATCATGGGGCGACCTGCAGCTGTATTTTCTGATCTGCAGTATGAGGCGGTCAATATGTTCTGACCCTTGAAATCACTCTCAAATTCACATTTATTTTTGCCACGTATGCATCTTTACATGTTTTCGCAGAATTTTAGTGGTCATGATATCAACTTTGATCCTCTTGTAAATCTGGTTATTTGAATGTTTTGGCCAGATCTGAGCAAAAAGTGGACCATTAATCTTTGCCACCACGAAGACCTCTGGTGTCATAAATGAGTGTAACTAGTTCAGGCAGGAAACTCGGGAAGAGCTACATCAGCTGACAGTAGCCTGTAAGCTACCAGCACGTCAGCATCAGCAGGCACACAATTGGAGGAGACACATTACGAGGTTGCCAGCAGCCATACCACAATTTGATCTGCTTCAGCTGCGTGGCTGAAGCTAAGCAGGTGTGGGCTTGGCCAGTACTTGGATGGGAAAACCAGGAGGAAACTGAGGAAAACCAGGTTGCTGCTGGAAGAGGTGTTGGTGGGCCAGTAGGTGGCGATATTCCCTCTGGTGGGATAATCCCCAATGCCCTGGTGCAGTGACGGGGACACTGTACTGAAGGGGACGCCGTCTTTCAGATGAGACGTTACACTGAGGTCCTGACTCACAGTGGTCATTAAAGATCCTATGACACTCTTCGATAAGAGTAGGGGGTTCCCCAGTGTCATGGCTAAAGTCCCAACCTGGCTCTTTCAATCTGCCACCTAATCATCCCCTGATCTAATTGGCTGTGTAATTCCTCTGTCCTCTGTACACATGTACATGAATGTGTGTAGATATGTTGCTGAGTGCCCACTCCAGACTCAGGAGGGATTGGAGATGCCAAATGTAAAAAAAGAAAGGTATCTTAATTTATTTAGCGTGGTTCTTAAATGTCATGTTGAACAATTGCTGAGGAAACTAAAGTTGAAGCTGGGGTTCTTCTTCTGAAATAGAGCTTGTTTTTCATTTAACGCCAGGAAACATTGTTGCGGCCACTTTTTTGCAGCTCCTGGATTACGGTGATGTTGTGTATATGAATGCCACTGCTCACTCTTTACATTTGTTGGATGCTGCATAACACGGAGCTTTGAGATTCATAACCGGTTGTAAACCCCCCACACATCACTGTACTTTGTACTCTCTCACAAAATGGTCATCACTCTCCATGCACAGAATCACTCACTGGTATCTTTTTATCTATAAATCCATCACCGGTCTGCTCCCCTCCTATCTCTCCATGTATGACACGGAAACAGGGGCGTTACCAAGGGGGGGCACAGGGTGGGCACAAAAGCTCTGCCCCCCCAATGAAAACTCAAGATAAAATATTGATTTACTCCAATTTGACAGCAAACACGCAATATCCTACTGATTCACAGCCGGAGATAGACAGCCATTTAGAGTGAGCTTTACATATGCTACATTCATCTATCACTATGTGTGATTGGTGGATTCCTTTGCCAGTCTATTCTGCTGTGAAACCAATGGGCATTATCGGATTACTAGGGACCCGCCCATTCTCTTAGACTGCCGTCTTCACTCAGCAGTCTGAGGTCACGTCTCCGGCCCTATGCCTCTCTCGGGGAATTAAAACTTCGCCCATATCTCTTTTGTTGCTACTTCTGCCACCACTTATTTTGTTAGTCTTGTTGTTTGACATTAAGGTAATTTGTGAACTAGTTTGTCATCTGTGTTGACTCGTGTGGTTATAACCAGAGTTGGCTACCGAGTGAGCCCAGGCAGCTCGCCAGCAGCTAGTCTGGAGTTGCTAGTCACTCACTGGGGTTGTTGCAACAATAACTCTGTATCATAAGCACTTCGGGAAGAAAACTTGATTGGCATTAGTATTTTTCGGCGACGTGCTGCACTGAGCCAAGTAAAGGACTTCAGAAGGCAACTCTAAGAAAAGTAAACGTGTTCCCTTTTACTTTGCTTGATTGGTAATCAAATGGTGGATTCGTTTACTCTCCAAGTTGAATGAGTAGTGCTGTTTATTAAGACAACATGTTTGATGCATTTCGAAATTTAAATGGACGTAGAACAGCAGACTTGCACGAACGCGACAACATTGCCTCGCCATTTCGTGTGACTGATCATTATATCTCACATTCATGTTTCATCCGCTTTTCAGAAGGTTTTCCAACTTGTGTATTTTCCTAGACGCTGAGTTGGGATGCGGCGATGTTGAACGAGGATTTTTTTTTTAATTGTGACGAGACCACTCACAGTTATGGGGTGTGTAGGCAGTCAAGTGTAATTTCTTTAAACACACACACACCTGACGCGGCTTAAATGATTTAAAATGCTGCCGGGAAGAAACCCGAGTTTAGATTTCGCAAATTGCAGCTGCTCCGCCCTTCCCCAAATCTGCTCCGGTGTAGCCTACTTGGCCTCAATGACAATCAAACAATTTCAGTGGTCTATAACGATTAAGATGTGATGGTGAAAAGCGGACAAACCTAACTGGGCTACGGTGTTAGATTGAAAGAATGCCAGTTTGAATAATTAGAAAAAATCTTCCTCTTCCCCAAAAGCGGATGAAACGTGAATGTGAAATATAAATGATCAGTTGCGCGAAATCGCGTGGCAATGACAATCGTGTTCATGCAAATCTGCTGTTCTATGGCCATTTAAATTTCGAAATGAATTAATCAAACATGCTGTCTAAACAGCTTTACTCATTCAACTTAGAGAGTAAACAAATCCACTATTTGATTGCTAATCAAGCAAAGTAAATGGGAACAGGTTTGTTTTTCTGTCAGTTGCCCAATTGGTTAATATGAGGCGATTCTGAAGTCCTTTACTTGGCTTCGTGCAGCATGAAGCCGAAAAATACTGATGTCAGGCAGGTTTTTTTCCGGAAGCATTTCTCATGCCCTTTGATGTTTCGCACTTTCGTTCAACCTGCGATGGGTTTAATAAACCCTGCTGAAAATTTCAGCTTTGACCAGCTTTGACTGCCTTCATCAAGCTATAGAGACCAGCTATGATCAGCTAATAACACAACTCAGACCATCTTAAACCAGCTTAGAATTCTAGCAGCTAGAATTCTAAGCTGGTTTAAGATGATCAGAGTTGTGTTCATAGCTGGTCTCTATAGCTTGATGAAAGTGGTTAAAGCTGGTTAAGCTGGTATTTTCAGCTGGTGAAGGGCTGGTTGACCAGCTAAAACTGTCCAAAACACAGCTTAAATCAACCTGACCAGCCTAGGCTGGTCAAAGCTGTAATTTTCAGCAGGGAAGAAAAAGGGAAAGCTCGGATGTTCGCCCCATGGCAGCAGGTGGTGGTGCTACGCCTTTAAAAAAATCGTGGTTCACGATTGGCACAACCCTAGTGTGCATAATTAATGAAAACTGACCACACCTGTTAATGTCCCTCCCCTATCGCCAGTACACCAGCTGCCACTATATATATATATATAGGCCCTATCTATTTCTTTTATGATGATTTAGAGGTTCTTTTTCTTTTGCCCCCCCAAAGACGACAAATGCTCACCCCAGTTTGGCATCCTGGTAACGCCTCTGCACGGAAACAGTCTGATCATAACCTCCGGTCCCTAGACTACATCACTTTTGCTATCCCCTCAGTCCATACTGAACTTGACAAAAAGGCGTTCGCCTACTCAGCCCCTGCAACCTGGAACATGCTTCAGCAGAAGCAGAACCTGACCAGCTTTATTCCTCTAGGGGGCTTCAAACTACTTATAGGAAGGCTGGTGAGAGAGTCTGTGGGGGTCTGCACATGTGCTCACTAGTTTTATTCTTGTCGCACTTTTACAATTTTGCATCAATTATTTTAATGTTTTGTGTTTTGTCTCTTGTATGTTCAGTTTTTGTGACTTTGTGTTTTGCTGCTGCCTACCCTGAACAGGTCTCTCTGGTAAAGGGGACCCTGGGTCTCAATGAGATTTTCGCCTCTATAAATAAAGGTGAATAAATGAAATAATAGATGTGTCATAGGTGTCACAAACTATTGCAAATGAAATGTTTTCAATAAAGTTTACATTTTTGCTGAAAAAGAATCATTTTTATTTGGATGAAATGTCTCCTGTATTATAGGTTCCTGCATATATGTGTTTAGAGAAAGGTTACCGACTCCCCTTTCTGACAAAGGAATGAATTTCGAGCCTGAATTTAAGTGGCTTTAATATTTTCACCCAATATTATGTTGAAGGTGAATATTCCAGAAGCACTGCTTTCTTCATAGCACCCTGGCCATGCGCAACCTATTGCAGCCTTGCGAGCAACAGCGCAGCTTCTTCTTTTATGGTTTCAGATCCTTTTATGTCTCTTATGTGTCAACTCTTTAAGTGATTTATCGATTATTAATCTGACTGCTTCGGACTTTGTCCACTTATTTATAACACTTCTTATACTCCTTTACTTATAAACTTCTTATGAAACAGAAATCAATAAATTGTATATTTGAATTCTCCTATAACTAATTCAATAATGTGGCAAAGAATGTGGCCCTGAAATGGATTCTGCAAAGGGTATGAAAATGTGGCCTTTCCTTTGTTTCTTTTAGGTAATATAAAATATTATTTTTCAGTTGTTCACAGACCATCACTAAGATAATATTTGTCCAGGTGCGCTCCATTGTTAGACACTATGAGAATGCAAAGGAATCTTCTGAGCCTTTTCTCATCACTGGCATGTCTGAGACAAGACGGAAAATATGTCAGAAGCCAGGCTGTTAAAACATTTCAGGAGAATAAATGAAAAAAAACCTGGCAGTGACTGTAACTGAATTCTTGTCATTTTTCAAGTTTTTTTTTTTTTTTAATCATTATTATTATTATTAAGCCACAATATCTGATCCAACATTCTGTAAATGACAGAGTAATATTTTGGAATGACTGGCCAAAATACTTCATCCTTTTAAATAATCAGTAATCAATCTTTATTTCAGACTCAAATTGGTCAATATAAAATTCACTACAAAGAACAGACACACAAGACACATAAAAGATAGGCATAAAAAACAGACTATGACTATGTCTGAAGGACACACAAACACCCTCTCCAGTGCCTCCAAAAACTAGAGAAGTACATGGTACTGCTCTCCTGAGGCAGGGCAAGAGCCATGATAATAAATAAGATTGGCTTACCTAAATTTAAACACAAGAATACATTTGGAATTATATTCTTCATATTCTGCACTTCACCTGCCCAGACCTTGTTTTATTTTCAGACACGGATACCTACTGCCTGATAGCTTACCAACAAATTGTATTAAAATAAACTCTTTATATCCACATTCTCCTGCGTTACTTATGTCTGTCTGCCACTTTCACGAATTTTGATCCTGCAATGCCCTGCTATATGGCGTGCCAAGGCGTGCCATTTTAGTGGCAGGAAGCATGTAAAGATGCCAAGGTGAGGCACAGTTTGGGCCATGTCGTGCTACCTGTCACACATAAGATAAGAACTGTTCACGAAATGCGTGACACCGTCAGGTCATGCAAAAGCATGCCATGTTTACGCCAAGGTTAAACACTGTTCATGCATAATTACTGACAGTGGCACGCATTCTCACTCATGGTTATCCATTTCATGCAGAGTTTACGGCCTAAGGTAATGTCAGTCTAAGGACAAGACATTACTTTTATAACATGGTTAAGTTTTCCAGTGTAGATTTGGGCTTTTGTTTTACTTAATAAATCATACCGGTCAGTTTTGACCGGGAACACAAAAGATGTTATTTTGTGCCACTATTTAAAAAATTTAAATGGCTTCAAAACAGCATCCTTGGTAAACATTGAAATGAAGTATTCTGTGATAAATACTACAATATGTTTCATCTAAGTATTTGGTAGAGTCAAAATAATGTTTTTTTTCCCTAAAAAACGAGTTGTATGACCTCAAGTAAATTAGACCTACAGCACATACATAGCAAATAGAAGTTCAAAACTTGTATTGTTCACAAGAGCTGAAGTTGATTAAAATATCTAACACAACATTAGGTGATAATATATGCATCATTGTGGATTTTTAATCAAATACAATGTTCCCAGTACCCAGCACCGAATAATATCAAAGTAGGCTACAAATAAAGAACATAAACTACTTTTCTTTCATCTTGCTGAAAAATGTCATGTGGTAAATGAAAGGTTTAGAGCGGAATTCATCAGGGCATAGGAAGACAACTGCGCTAATAAGAGATTCCAAATGCACTTACACAAGGCAACTTGATCATGCATCTCTTGCCCGTCATGCTTGTTTGTTTTCCTGATTGTCTGGTTGTCTCTCAAAATATTGCTGCTGCACGATATGCACAAAAAAACGAATTTGAGCCAGAAATTAACCTTCCTCAGGTAGGATTTTGCCTCAGCAGTGACGTGATCATTCCAGTCTCCAACAACCCAGGGTAGGCTGCAAGGTTTAATGACTTGTAACAATTTCTGAATATATTTCTGACTGAAAATATTTACATTGCAATCTAGCACAGTCAGGTATGCCTCAGTGGCTTATATGAGATTAAAAACTGCTCAAGCCTTTCCACATCACCGTTGTTCAACAATCCTCACACTATTAACAGAGCAGAAAGCACTCTTGAGAGGAATATGTTTTTTCATATTGAGGAATGAAATGTTCTGGACTGAAGATGAATCGGGAATATGCGAAAATCCTCCAATCACAAACCTCCTTATCCTCAAACCTCCGGAGTTTAACAGGAAGGAATGTAGTTGCCGGAAAACAGATATCAGCCAGTCAATCGGCCTAGAAAGCACTCAGTTTTCTTTCTCTTGACTCCTTTTGCAATGCCCTAATGTGTTGTACCATTCTATTAACTTATCTTTGCCATTTGCATATGTTTAATTCCCACTGAAACTGTACTCCATCCTCTGAATTGTATTTAGCTGCATAGTTGGATAATGTTTCTTCTGCTTAGAGCATTTTTTCTCTCCCACCTCAAATTTCTTCACTGTCGTTACCAAGCTACTGCTTTATCTGAGAGAAAGTCAGCCTCATGAAACTGTTCAGTCATCGTGTCCTTATCTTTCACATGCTAACAAGCAATGAATTATTTTATTTTATTTTTTTTTGCCATGGTCAGTCCTTGTCATGAAGTGGAGCAGGGTATATTGCAATGAAGCATGTCCATCTGTCCACCTGGATAAGTGGGGTGAAGTTTTGCAGGAAACAACTTTTCCTAAATGAGCAAAATTTTGTTTGTGTATGTTACTGCTCATGACCTTCATTGAGTTCAAAAACAGCACTCCATGGTGGTGGGGGATATTGATTACATTATATTCTTGCTTTTTTCAGGGACTTTGAGTAAATACAAAAGTGCACTAAATACATATTTGATGGAGAACGTACCACTCAAATTAAATAAATGACTATCAATAATATGATTAAAATATAAAATGAGTCAAAAAATATTTTTTTATTATTGGAAAATTAGTTTTTAAAAAACAATTGTAAAAATTATTGGATTCTGTTCATTAAATAATTTGTGCAGCTGTGAAAAGAGACCAGCTCTGAGTCTTCTCCTGAAGTGTATAACAAAGTAGGACAAGGCATGGCAAGGGATCTCAGAACACTCTTAGATTCAGAATCTCTCCATTTCGCTAAAATTTTTTTTCCTCATTCATTGGATCTTCTCAGTTTGTCTCTAAATATTGCTGTTGGGTTTTGGTCAGAATGGGCTGGCTACAACAAATTATTTGGATGATTGTCCAGTTGGCAGGTCTAATCAAGGCCCAGTTTAAGCTTTCTGACAGAGGCAGTCAGGTTTTCATTTGATATCTGCTTTTACTTAATGGTTTTCATTTTTCTCAGGGCCTTTGGAAGAAAAACAGCACCACAACATCAACAATCAACATAACGATCAACATAATTTACACCTCATTGACACGCAGATTTGGTGCTCAAATGTTCCGAATACATTACATTCATTTAAAAAACAACTGATTATTGAGAGATCTTTTACTTAATGGTTTTCATTTTTCTCAGGGCCTTTGGAAGAAAAACAGCACCACAACATCAACAATATCCTCAACATTATAGTGGGGATGTGGCCCTTCAGGGAATGACTACTTTTCCTTTTTTGCAAAGCACACCTCACCGGAATATTGCCAAGCTTGATTTGGCTCTCATTGTGGCCATAGAACTCTGTTTCATTGGAAGTTCAATTTTTTTGTTTTTTATATTTTGATGGAAACTAATGATTTTCTCTGGCCACCCATCCAATCATCTTTTAGTTGTTTAGATGCTGTTGGATCATAGTTTTGTAAACTTTCAAACCCCAAGACATAATTAGTATCAACAACCCCAGTTCCAAAAAATTTGCACATTATGGAAAATACAGTAAAATCAACATGGAGTGATTTTTATTCACTACTGCATGAAAATTTTTATTCAAAATAACTGATCGTCCCCTGCTGATTGTGACAAGTTCTTGAAATTTGACTAGAAAGTGATTATAAGATCTAGTATCCCTCCTGTTCCTTCTTTCAATATATCGTGTCTTCACTTAAACTTGTCAAGTTGTTTCGAATGAATTTCTTTGCCAGATCTCACAGATATTGTGTCCCGTATGAAACCCTTTTCCATTCCCTAAGATGTTGTACCCACTAAGCTCCTTTAAGAGGTAATGATGACTATTGGCCCTGACCTGCTTTCTGTGGTGAACAGCCCTCTCTCCACTTACTGTGTTCCGAATTATTTTTTGATTGCTTGCATTCAACCGCCTCATCAAAAAACCAAATCTCAATCCAGCAATTCTTAATAACTTCAGACCAATTTCAAAACCGCCTTTTATATATTCAGTCTTGGAAAAAGCGGTAGCTAAGCAACTTTTAAAAGTGGTGGAAGAGTCTGGCTTCTGACTGCAACAGCCGAGAAACGGCCCTTCTTAAGGTCGGAAATGACCTTTTGATGAATGCCGACTCTGGAGACTGGTCATTATTGGAAATGTTGGATAGAAGTACAACCATCGACACAAGATTGTCTTCTATTTGCTGCATATGATTCCTCTGGGTTTGACTATTCACCAGCATAATATATCTTTTCATTGTTATGCTGATGAGACACAATTATATCTTTCAGTGAAATTTACTGATTTGAGCAATGTGTCGGCATGACTGTCCAGCCGATGTTCAAAATTTGCTGGAAAAAATTTTTTTTGCAGTTAAATTAAAATAAAATAGAAGTCATAATTCTTGGTCCAAAGTTATTCTTGGGTAAAATTCAATCATCTCTAGGACGCTCTTGCTTCAAATATTAGGCCCTTTTCTCAAAATCTTGGTGTGATTTTTGATACCGAACTCAAATTTGAGCTCCACATTAAGAGGCTTGCACAGTCATGCTATTTCAAGCTCCAAAACATAGCTGAAATTAGATCTGTTTTGTCTTTAAAGATACTGAAAAAATTATTCATGCTTTTATTTCATCAGGGTTACACTACTGTAACACCTTATATACCTGACTGAATGAAAAATCTTCAGCCAAACTACAAGTAATTCAAAATTCAGCAGCAAGATTGCTCACCAAGGCAAATTGAAGTACCCATATTCAGGGCTGTCATGAAGGGCTGGTAGCTGACCGAAACAGCAGGCCAGTCTTCAGCTGTCAACATTCCTTTTAATTTCCATTAACTTTTACAAGAAACTTAAAATAATGAAAATGAAAACATCCAGCAAAAATATTGTAAGACATCCATTTCAAATGCCCGAGTGGAAGTGAAGACACATTTCAAGAGTTTTAAACGTGTTTACCTTTCCCACGCATGATGGAAGCAGCAGTGCAGAATGTAGAGCAGTGGTAGATTGAAGGGTTGTATAACGCCTGGGATAATTTCACATAACTGGATCCCAGGGAGGTAGTTCAACAAACTTTACTTGTTCAAGTGTATCGGACCATCCGTCTTGTGAAAAGTCGGACCTTCGACAGACCATGTCTGTCAGGTGTTTCAAGAAAACAAAAGTAGGATGTCTGACTTAAGTCCGACGTGGACTGACTGTTCATCAGTCTGATTATAGAGAGATCTCTTACTACTATGAATAGGTACACTAACTGTGCACATACTGTGCTCTGTAATCATCATGGCTACTGAAAATAAAATAAAAAAAACAGCTAGCCATAAGGATGCCTTTTTTCTCCATTTTTATCACTCAAATTGAAGCAAAACTCTCCATCAATGAAGTCCTCCTTCAGCCAAAGAAAGTAACAAGGCCTTCGGGTACAAGGATCTTTCTAGCACTGTTCCGTTCAGAATAACTGTGATTATCCATGTAATAATCAAACTGTCATCACGTAAATGTAACCAAGGCAATTCAAGGTTGGTTTTGGAAATCTATTCTTTCTTGGTACTGACATCATTCAGCTGCGCACAGTTCAGAGAATATAACCCAACCCTTATGTAAGGTTTTAAATACTTTTCTGAGGGTCCAATCAATGTCTTTCAATTACTGTGGAAAGTTTATACTGCCTGGAATTGGATAAAAAAAATGTACATCAATAGATAATTACTGGGTTATAGTTCAAGTTGGCGTAAACTTCACAAAGATAAGCCTGAGCAAGCATTAGAGACACGAGAGATCATTGAGGGATTGTATGAGATTGTAAGGAAGGGCTGATTTCGCTTTGAGATAAATCTATGTGTAATACAATGGTCGGGAATCACGCATTTTCAACATCTGATGACTACAATTGATTTAAGAATGATGTAGATTCAATACCATGTTGAACTTTTGCTTCAGAAAACTTTTCACTCCTCATCTGAGATACCTTTGGCCTATTATGACTTTGTTGCAACAAAGGTCAATTTATTTATTTATTTTTTGGTAATATTAGGCAGTTTGCACTTCAGACTTGGCTGAGGAGTTTGATTCATGCAATTACTGGGAAACTGAGATAGAACTTAAAGGAGGCCTATTTCGCTATATTTCTAAGGCTATATTTTGATCTTGGACTCTTCTAGAGTACACCTGATCAAAGTCCGAAACAGGGTCCCTATTTAGCTCACACTGCCATCCTCAGAAAACCCCATTTGTAGTCCATTGTATTCTCTGCCTCAAACGCCTCGTTGGGGAGGCTCTTGCGCTTTGGCCCCCACTCCCTGAGTGCCAACTTTATTCTGACAGGCCAGCTCTGTGAAGGGCGGAGTTAGGCGGGACAAGGCTGCAGAGCCCAGTTTTCCGGGTCAGTCTTCCCAGAGTGAAACGTGAGATACGTCTGCTTCTGATAAAGAATCGGCAGGGAAATTCTGCAATCTTATGCAGTACATGTGGATAGATCTAATGAAATGAACTTGTTCTAATGAACGCAGCGGCGAAAGTGGAGGATGCAGTGCGAATGTTTGGCAGCTCAAGCGTGAATGTGCTATTTACCTACGGTAACAGTGGTGAATACATCGGTTTTTCTACTCAATAGCTAGGATGCAGGGAAGGCTAGATTCCACCCAATACGGACACATTTGTGGAATGAGTCGATATGCCCAAGTGTAGACTGGAGACCATAGAGGTCCGGTGTGTCTGAGTTTAGAGGGAAACATGGACACTGGGGAGCAACTAAAAGTGGACCAACAGCTTATGGACTGCTTCGGTATGTGCTATAAGGACCTGCTGGTTCGTGTGCATAACTGTGGTGTGTCCTTAGCGTGGAGTAATGAACAGCTTCTGCGCTGGTATATGATGGGGGGGCGAAAGCTCCAGGCTAAACGGCCTTTTCGGAAATTGCCCATGGTATTGGTTACTTATTGCATCAGAATGACCAGCATTTCCTCGCGGAGAATGGGCGCATTATGGATAGTGCGCGAGAGCTAGACAAAGCCCCAGTTATGTCATGAACATAATACAGGTTTTACAGACCGTAAATTCCGTTTGCATGAACAGTTGCGTATGTGGAGCAAATCGATAACTTTTACAGGAAAGAATTTAATATTCAATCGCCGATTTAATATTCAATCGATGGCAATGCAGAGGAATACTCTGTTATACCAGACAGGTTATAGGTTGTGCCTTTCCCTACTGCTTTCACCAGTAGCATCCGAGAGCTTGCCCAGATATTGGAGAAGTATCAGGCTGACCCCAGTCCTGGAAAAGTAAAGCGATCGTTTCACCAGCACCCAAAAACGCACCCCAAGCTTGGCAAAACCTACGTCTGGTCTAACTGCAACTCTCCAGTTAGCTTCAATTGTAGTGGCTACAATCAGGCAATGTTATGATGAAACTGTCACATTGATGCTTACCAAAGTAACACAAGCATACCGATCAGAATTGCTGCATATAAGTTAAGCAGGAGCATTTTTAAATAGCAGAGCAAGCAAACTAACGCGCAGTAGCTGATAAGCGGTCGTGACTTTGAATGTAATCTGTCGCACAAACAATTTGTTTCGCGTTCGGTGTGAAAGCTGCTTAACGTGCCCATAAAGTGTGTATTTGCGTCTTTGCATTGATTTTGAATGTAGGCTAATCTGTCCTGTGAAAAATTTGTTTCTTGTCCTATGTGAAAGCAGCTTTATGGATAGTACGCGACAGCTAAAGAGAGCTCTGGTTATGTTATGAACATACATACATACAGGTTTTACAAACCACAAGTTCCGTTTACGCGGACAAATTGCTTATGTAGATCTAGCGAATCGATCACTTCTACAGGAAACAATTTCCGATTTAATCTCCACCTTTTTCTGCTTTTTATTAGCCACAACAACTTTTAAAGGGGGATAAAATTATATCACGGAAGTGCAGAGAAATCATTTGTGATACCAGACACGGTAGAACTTCTGCGTTTTGCATTGCATTGCTTTCACGGTAGCACTACTTCAGCACTACTTCACGGTAGTGAAGTATTTGCCTGATCTCGGCCATGGATAAGTGAAGCAGCCGTAAACAAACCCAAACACATTTCCCAAGCTCTGCAAAACCTACATCTGGTCTAACTGCACCTCTCTGTAGCCACTACAGTTGAAGCTAACCAATCAGGCAAGGTTATGATGAAACTTCCACATTAATGCTTACCGAAGTAACACTAGCATACTGATCAGAATTATTTCATATTAGTTAACCAGGAGAATTTTTAATTAGTACAGCAACCACAGAGACAAACCCTTCCAATACAGGTTTTGCTGACAGCAAGTTCCGTTACCGTGGGCAGTTGTACCAAGCATCAAAATAACAAACAAAAAAAAGTTAGCTTCAAATGAGGTTTATGTTTACAGCAACAGTGCCTTGGCTATGTTGGCCGCAGTGCTACAGCAACAATCAACTGGCTATCACGTCAGGTTGGCTTATGCAGTAAAAGCAACTTGCAGCTTCTGTGTCTGCGAGTCACGGATGGTCACGACCGATCCAGGATTTATCTTAAGATATCTTACAAAGCCTGCGCTTGAGGCCAGTTGTTAGTGCTAACTATCATTTGCGGTCCTGGTAGCCAGTTGCCACCTATACCACGTTAGCTTCACTTACATTATTTGCTGTTATATCGTTACTTACAGCTTGTGGCTCCGAGGGCTTGATCGATGCAGGTACGTCAGGTCTGAGAAGCAGCTGAAACGCTTATCCAGTGTCGAATTATCCTTCATAAACAAAGCTGTCTTTGATGAAATGCTGAGCAAAAGCAGCAAATGTTTGCTTTGGCCGTGGCTGTTTGCTGCCAGCGAACAAAAAAAGCTACCCACTGATTTCTGGTGGCATCCTCTTTTGGAAGAGTCCAAAAGTAAAAGGACAAGCAGCTTTGGGAGAAATACTGACAAAACTGCACCTCAAATGATCTGCGGTTCTTCTTTTGTATTTCAAAAAGTGTAGACGTTACTAAGGCATAGTATGATCTGCCGTTGCTATTGCCTGCTAGAATAGTTTCCGTTGTGGGCAGGTTCAGCGCCGTGGTTGGCTCTGGCTAGGTCTGTATTAATTGGACGGCACAATCTGACGTCAGTTTTTGCCCAGATCTCGTGAAGAACTGGGGAGGAGCTGTTCAGAGAGGAAATCATATTCACAAAATCACATTCTTGGATTTAGGAAAAAAGCCCTGTATCTTATGTTTAGAAACTTTTCAGAGGTTGAGTATGGACTACTAACATCATAACATTACTAATATGTATTAAAAGAAGGATCAGCATAATAGGTCCCCTTTAACATGTCCATATTCTAAACTGTTCGAGCTTGGCTTGCCAGTGAATATTCAATAACTGGTCCGGATGTGCCATCTAGTGATAGAATAGTATAACTCCATGCATAAATAGAGCAGCTCTGTGTCCGCTGGCATCTATATCTACACGTAGGAGTTAAGCTTATTAGTGTACCTTACGTTGATGTTTCCCCTCAACACACCACAGCGAAAAAGAGGACACTGGCAATGACTGACTGATTAAACATCTGTAGCATTTTGTAACAAACATTAAATGACCTCAGCTTCCTCAGGGAGTACAGCCTGGACTGTTCCTTTTTGAAGAGAGCTTCAGTGTTGTCAGTCCTGTCCAGTTTGTTGCTTACATACACCTCCAGGCAAGTGAAACAGTCCACCATCTCTACCTCCTCTGCCCCGTCTGGTAATGAGAGTGGGGGGCCTCTTGCGTGTGTGGTAGTCAACCACCATCTCCTTGGTTTTACTGATTTTAAGCTGGTGATGGTTGGTGCCACACCACTCCATGAAGCTCTCAATCTGCACTCTCGAGAGGAGGAGTACAGAGAACTTTTTGAGATAGTATTTCTCAGAGTGGATTTGGAAATTGGAGGATCCCAATGTTAACAGAAAAAGTGACAGAACGGTTCCCCGGGGGGCACCGATGTAACTCACCAGGGCCTCTGATTGGCAGCCCAGCAGTCTCACACACTGAGGTCACTCAGTGAGGGTATCAAAGATCCAGGCCACCAGGTCTTCCTTCACATGCATTGCTGTCAGCTTCTCAGCCAACAATGATGGCTCAATGGCATTAAAAGCGCTGGAGAAATCTTGAGCAGAACCCAAATTCTCGTTTGCAAGCTTCCCTGTATAATGCCAGATGATTCCATTGAGGATGACTTGCAGATGCAGTTCCTTCAGTACCAAGTCATTTTACCAGCAGCCTTTCACACTAGAAATTCCCAGAAAAAGACACAAAATAGGTGGTTAGACACTATATAAATCTACGGAATACTAAATTAGATGGTCCGGTCGGCTGCGACCATATGGGCGCAGCCCCTGAAAGTCCGCTTCTCACATTTTTTGCACATTATTTGGCCAATAATGTTGCCATGGCAACCAAAATTGATAGGTGTTATAAGTGAAGTATATCACATGTCCATACCAAATATGAAAATAATCAGGGCAGAATTGCAGTCTGTACTGCCTCCACAAGGTAATCAGTGTTTTGCCACTAATGTGCCTATTATTCAGCCAATACTGCCGCCATGGCAACCAAAATCGACAGGTGTTATAAGTGAAGAATAACACATGTATGTACCAAATATGAAAGTAATTGGTCAAAAATTACGGCCTGTACAGTGTCCACAAGGAAGTATCGACAGACGCGACAGTGGCGGCGGCGAGGACACACCTTGAATCCACAGTAGGCGCCTTACTTCGTCCAGGGGCAACAATAAAATTCTGTCCTGTGTCAAGTGCTAAGTAACACTTAAGAGTTACAAATCTGGAGCAGCTATAGCCTAGAAACACTCAATACTCCTCCATCCACTTATTGCAGCACAGAGAGACTACAGTTACATCAGGCTGTAAGACTACATGGATTTACTTAACACTAGCTACGACCAGTACCAAGTGGACCTTCCCGGTGACAAAGACTGTAGCTTGCCACACTGGTACCATTATTGCTTTGCTCAGTGCCTACAGTTTCACATGGATTACTTAACACTAGCTGCCACCAGCACCATATGGGCCAAGGGCGTCGCCAGCCCTGGGCTTCCGGGGCTCGCACCCCAAATTTTTTTTTCCTAGACCTGAATGTAGGTCGCTCACTGCAATGCAATGTAATCTCAGTCACTGGTAGGAGCTGATACCAATTACATTCAAAACACTCCCCTGTCCCCATCGTGTTGGTATCTTGTGAGAGGCGGGAGAAAGAGGAATGTTTATCTGGGAAGACTATTTGGGCCGGATTGCTAATGCACGGGACCACCTGTACATCACACCCCTGCCCCCCTCTTAAACAGTGAAGGTACTTGAACTGCCTCCGGCGAAATTAGCCAAAGACAAAGAAACTTCTATGCACCAAGTGAAATGCAAAATTCTGTCAACATACTGCCAATTGGAAATGTTTGTACATGCAAGGACCACTGGCGGTCTAAAGCCTGCATTAAAAAATTGGGAAAAGATCAGGCTGCCAACACTGAAACGAGCTCTTGTTTAAAAATATAGATTTCAGTTACTTATAGCAATGCTAAGCTTATTATGGTACGGTACATACAATATTTTACTTGTTTGAAGCATTTATTAGTGCAATTATTGCTTGCATTATTATATTTACAGTACTTTCTTTTTAAATGGTGAACATATATTTTATTTCTTCTGTTTACGCGTGATAACGGGATAATTTTCTCGAGATCTCGAGAAAACAAAAAATGATGGTCTTTCAGGTGTTCGAGAGAGAAAGAGGGAGAGAGTTGAATGGAAACTACCTTTTATGGACAGACACAGCTGCAAATGAATTCTTTTGTACACCAAGATAATGTTCTGAAATACAAACCCCAATTCCAATGAAGTTTGGACATTGAGTAAAATGGGAATTAAAACAGAATGCAATGATTTGAAAATCTCAAAAACCCAGAATTTATGCACGGCAGTACATAGACAACAGATCAGATGTTGAAAGTGAGAAATTTTACCATTTCATGAAAAGTATTAGCTCATTTTGAATTTGATGGCAGCAGCACATCTCAAAAAAGTTGGGATAGGGCCATGTTCACCATTGTGCAACATCCCCTCTTCTTTTAACAACAGTCTGTAAACGTCTGGGAAGTGAGGAAACCAATTGCTGGAGTTTTGGCAGAGGGATGTTATCCCACTCTTGTCTGATGTACAACCCCAATTGCGAAATAGATGGGACAAAGTTAAAATTGTGAATAAAATAAAAATTCAATGACTTTCAGATCACATGAGCCAATATGTTATTTACAATAGAACATAAAAAGCATTTCAAATGTTGAAACTGAGACATTTTACATTTTTATCCACAAAATGAGCTTATTTCAAATTTTCTGGCTGCAACAGGTCTCAAAAAAGTTGGGACACAGGCAAAAAAGGGCTGAAAAAACAATTAATATATAAGAGAATCAGCTGAAAGGACATTTAGCAAGTAATTGACTATCATCAGGTGTGTAACATGATTGGCTATAAAAGGGGTGTCTTAGGGAGGCTGAGTCTCTCAAAAATAACGATGGCCAGAGGCTCTCCTACCTGTGAAGGCTTGCGTAGAAAATTGTGGAATACTTTAAAAACAATGCTCCTCAACGTCAAATTGCAAAAACTGTGAAGGTCTCATCATGGAAGTGCAGAACATTATCAAAAGATTGAGAGAAACTGGAAAAATCTCTGCACATAAGGGACAAGGCTGAGGACCTTTACTGGATGCCCGTGATCTTCGGACCCTGAGATGCCACTGCATCACTCACTTGCATGATTCTGTCATTGACATTACTAAATGGGCCCAGGAATACTTCAAAAAAGCATTGATTATGAACACAGTCTGCCATGCCATCCACAGATGCCACCTAAATCTCTATCATGCAAAAAGGAAGCCATTGTTGAGCATGATCCAGAAGCGCCGCCGTGTTCTGTGGGCCAAAGCTCATTTAAAATGGATTGTAGCCAAGTGGCAAAGGGTTCTGTGGTCATATGAGTCCAAATTTGTCATTCTTGTTGGAAATCACAGGCGTCATGTCCTCTGGGCTAAAGAGGAGAAAGACCACCCCTCCTGTTATCAGCGTTCAGTTCAAAAGTCAGCATCTCTGATGGTATGGGGATGCATCAGTGCATATGGTGTGGGACACTTGCCTGTTTTAAAAAGCACCATGAATGCTGAAAGGTATATTGAGGTTTTAGAGCAATGTATGCTACCCTCTAGACAACATCTATTCCAGGGAAGGCCTTGTGTATTTCAGCAGGACAAAGCAAAACCACATACTGCAGCTATTACAACAGCATGGCTTCATAGTAGAAGAGTCCGTGTGGTGAACTGGCTTGCCTGCAGTCCTGATCTTCCACTGATTAAGAACATTTGGCGCATAATTAAACAAAAAGTCTGTCAAAGGAGACCCAAAACTCTCCAGCAGCTGGAAGGCTGTATTAAACAAGAGTGGGATCAAATTCCAAAGGCTAAACTCAAGAAACTTGTCTCCTCAAACCCCAGATGCCTCCACTCTGTGTTAAAAAGAAAAGGGGATGGTTCACCATGGTAAACAGGCTCCTATACCGCCTTTTTTTAGACCTGTAGCAGCCATCAAATTTCAAATGAGCTCAATTTGTGGATAAAATTGCAAAATTCTTCAGTTTTAACATTTGCTGTGTTATCTCTGTTCTATTGTGAATAATATACTTTCTGGTGTCATTTGAAAGTCATTGCGTTTTGATTTTATTCACAATTTACACTTTGTTCCAACTATTTCGGAATTGGGGTTGTAGATAATAAAATAATCAAAGGTCAGAAGTTGGTGCGAAAACCAGGGACATTGCCCACCTCTGCAGTAGACTGTGGGATGAAGCCCGGAGGAGAATGGCACAGTTCAGTTCAGAGGTAACAGACGAGGTTGCGTCTGTTAAAATTGTAAAATTTCTCAGTTTTAACATTTGCTGTGTTATCTTTGTTTTATTGTGAATAAAATACTGGATGTCGTGATTTGAAAATCAATGCATTTTGATTTTATTCACAATTTACACTTTGTCCCAACTATTTCAGAATTGGGGTGATAGGATTCTAGCTGCTCAACAGTCCTGGGTCTTCTAAGCCAGATTTTTTTGTTTTACATGATGCGCCAAATGTTTTTCTTGGTGAAAGGTCTGGACTGCAGGCAGACCATTTAGGCACCTGGACTCCTCTACAACGAAGCCATGCTGTTGTGATGGATAAAGTATGTGGGTAAGCATTGTGTTGCTGAAATACCCAAGGCCTTCCCTGAAAGAGGCGTTGTAAAACCACTATATACTTTTCAGCATTGATAATGCCTGTCCAGGTGTGTAAGCTGCCCATCCCATCGGCACTAATGCAACCCCATACCATCAGAGGTATAAGGTTTTGAACTGTGCGCTGATAACAAGCTGGACGGTCCCTCTCCTCTTTTGTCAGCACGACACGGCATCCGTGATTTCCAAAAAGAATTTCACATTTTGATTCATCTGGCTACAGAACAGTTTCTATTTTGCCTCAAGCCATTTTCAATGAGCTTAGACCCAGAGAAGAGGGGAGCATTTCTGGATAAGGTTCACAAGGATTTCCTCTAGATGGCAGTGTTTTATCCCCCTGCACAAAACTGCTTTCGGATAATCAGCTTTCTCATTCAAACTCATAACAAAATGGAACAAGCTCCCCACTGAATTGAAGACCATTACAAATTTTAAAGACTGCTCCACAGAGACAAAGAAAAAATGGATTTTGTGGAACCAAGCCTGTCAGCATTGCCCCCACCTTTTAATTGTATTCCACACTTTTTGTATGTGTGACCCTGTTTAAGTGTGTTGTTTCTTGTTTCTATTTTATTTTAATTTCTTTTGCTTGATACAGGGACTGCAAATGGAAGTTAGCGAGAATGTTCTAATCTGGTACTGAGCATCTGTACTCTGTGTGTAATGTTTCTGTACATGGTCCCTGACAAATAAAATAATAAATGGAATGAGATATGGCTGCTTCTTTGCATGATTCAGCTTTACCCTGTATTTGTGGTTTGCATGACAAACTGTGTTCACAGACAATGAATTCTGGAAATGTTCCTGAGCCCTTGCAGTGTATTCCAATGCAGAATTATGCCTGCTTTTAATGCAGTGCTGCCTGAGGGCCCGAAGATCACAAGCATCCAATATTGACCTTCGGCATTGCCCCTTCCACACAGACATTTCTCCAGATTCTCTGATCTTTTGATGATATGATGTCCTGTAGATGGTGGGACATTCAAAATCCTCGCAAAGTTACGTCGAGGAACTTTTTTTTCTGAAATTGTTCCACAATTTTTAGACTCAGTTTTTTGCAGATTAGTGAGCCTCTGCCCATCTTTACTTCTGAGAGACTCAGCCTCTCTAAAATGCTCTTTTTAAACCCAGTCATGTTACTGACTTGTTTCCAATTATTTAATTGGTGGTAAAATGCTCCTCCAGCTGTTTTTTTATAAGTACGTTTTACTATTCCATCCTTTTGTTGCCCCTGTCCCAACATTTTTGAGATGTGTGGTTGCCATCAAATTCAAAATAAGGTAATATTTTTCACGAAATGGTAATGTCTCACTTTCAACATCAGATATGTTGTCTATGCTCTATTGAGAACAAAATTCAGGTTTATGAGATTAGCAGATCATTGCATTCTGTTTTTATTCACGTTTTGCACAATGTCTCAATTTCATTGGAATTGGGGTTTGTAAATCTCATTCATTCATACATTCTTACACTACAGACCAAACGTTTGGAAGCAAGAACAAATTTGTACAATAAAATCATAATTTCTTTGGCATGCTTTTCAACAAAATAAACATGATTATTATATAAAGAGTCACTTATCAGAATACATTTTTACTCAAATTATCAGGCCCATATTACTAGGCCCATCGTCTGAGTGCCTGCCGGATTGCCGTTAGCATCCGGTGGCCTGTAAACCATGACATAAAAGTGAATTATGCAAACTGTGATTTGTTTTTTTACTTTTTCACTGATGTTGTGACTCTTGCAAATCTTCTCAACCCAAAAACTAAACCCCTCCTTTCTTTTGTTAACATTTATTCAGCAATGGTCTACTAACATTATTGTATACAGTACCTAAAGGTAAATGGAAGAAAATGGTGCATATCAATGAAAGAAAAGTCTAATTATGCAGTAAATACATCCCAAAATCCATATATTTCATACTGGTTTTTAAGAGGCATTGAGAACAGAAACTTGAAGTTGCTTCCAAATTTTTGACCTGTATTGGCCTTGCTTCCAAACTTCTGGCCTGTAGTGTATATTCCATATGCTACCTCTTACGTTTTCTGTAATATCACAAGCTTATGCTTTGTAAATGCTACAAAACGTGCCAAACCTGTTATAAATGCCTCACCCATCCACGAGATAATGCGCGACCCCGTGACAGGTCCGACACGTACACTTATTATGATCTAAGTGTTTGGTAAATTACTTGTTCACGTTGGTACAAATCACATCCATATGGAGCAATCTGAGCTGTTGGAAAGTTACTTTTTGTACTTGTTTTCCTCACTGAGGAGTGCTGTGCGGCACATTTAAGTGTTCAGTGCTGTCCCTTCTTGTGGCCACAGTGTTGGGTACTTCAACAGGGTACTTTCTCTGCACACCTGCCATCATTAGCCAACACTGCCCACAGCACCTACATCATTGACACTTCATCATTGACCTCTTCTGGGATCACAGACAGTTATTTAGTAATGATGGATGGCATCCATCCAAACATGGGTAGGGGCATAGCTGCTATCAGCAAACATACCATACTGCGTAGCCCTCACTGGTGTTCCTCCCAGCCAAAACATTTCCTCAGAGACAACTTATTCTGAGCACTCCCAACACTACTGACATCACCACAGTGGTAGCCCAAGTCAAATTGGTCCCTTGTGCTTTTTTCTGTTGTTCGAGCAGACCAAAGGCCCTCGAGCAACACTATGAACTTCCATATTCTTGACACTTATTAATAGTGCTGAATTAGAAGAATCTCTTGTCTTGAATCTTGTCTGTGTTCTTGATCATGGGCGGCACTGCCCTGCTCTATTTGTTGATCTATCCAAGGCCTTTGTCAAGGTGGATTGTTCACTTATAGGTCAACTGCCTTTCCCAGAATGCATGCCAATGGTTGGAAAGTCATCTTTCAAATAGAACCAAATGTATTGTTGCTGACTCTATTCAATCTACTCTTCTGGGGGTCACTAAAGGTGAATCACAGGGCTGGACTTTAGGACCACTTCTTACTTCATACATTATTGACTTGGTCTCTTGGCTTTAAGGTCCACTTCTATGCTGATGATACAGTGCTTTATACCTCTGCTTCTTCATTGAATGAAGCATTATCTGTATTTCAGCAATTGTTTCTAGAGCTGAAACTTGAATTAAATGTATCAGAAAATACATGTAAGTTCCATTCATTGTGGAATTAAAAATTTGCACTGGATGGCTCTGAAATCAAGCGAGTGCCATCTTTCAAGTACCTTGGGATATTTATTGATGAAAAGTTATCTTTTAGTACACATGCTGATGAGCTGACTAAACCGTTAAGAGGGATGATTGGGTTCTTTAATGAAAATAGATCATGTTTCTTGTGAGATAAAGGAAGCTTTTTGCTCTTTCTACTTTCATGTCAGTATTTGATTTTGGCAATATTACATATATGCATGTTGCCCTTACCACCTTGATACTGTCTATCATGCAGCACTTCACATTGTTTCCGGGGATCATTTTGGAACGCATAATTGTACTTTGTATCGGGCAGTGGGCTGGCTGTCCCTTGCCACGAGAGGAATGCGGCAGTGTCTGAGATTTGTTGATAAGCAATCTAACCTATTACTAGACATGCTTCATTGCATGGGATTTTAGGAACTACCAGGCTAGGTCTCAGGATTGGTTAAGTCTTGAGGTCCCTTAAGTCACTCTTGGGGTTGGAAAAACCTCTTTTAGTCAATATGCTCCCAGGGCATGGAATAGGTTTCAAGAGACTTTCAAATTGGATGCCATAATCTCATTGGAGAAATTCAAAAATGTGATACTCTTTTGGTATTAGGCAAAATATTCATCTGGAACTGCTTTAAACAAAGTTATTTGTAGAGCTATGCCTCTTTTAAATGCCATTTAAATTCTACTGGTACCAAAATCAGTTTAATATATTCTTTATTATATTCTTTATATGAAGCATACTAGATTTTTGTACATTCATTAACATTGTTCAGGAACAAGCATTCTGATCTTTAACCCAAGTGTTGAATATTCTATTTATCTTATGATTTGTCCCTGCATACATGATTTAATTCTGCTTTTGTATGAAGTCATGTTAATCTGATTTGAAATGTTTTTAAATGCAGTTTGAAAATATTTTGCCTCTCACAGTCCAAAAATATAGGGGCTATTTTATTGTTTTCTGAGAAATAACTGGCTCATTCCATTCTGAATGAAAGATGTGTTCCGCATGAAAAGCAGAAGAAAAACCACAGCATGTTTGACAGACAAGCCCTAACCTCAAACCCAGAGCCTAATTTCCATCCTATTCGTTCCTGTCCTCTGCCAGCTGCAGAAGGAGGTAAAATAAAAACTTTGCACAGACTCAGCTTAGCTTTTCTTTTTTCAAATTTCAGTAAAAATTAAATGGCCTCTATATTTAGTTTATAGAGATAAGGCATATTATAAGCCATGAAAATGTTGCTCGTTTCATGGTCTTAGAGAGACTTATGTATTGGGATAATGGTCTGGTTGACCTCATGGCTTTCCATTGGCTTAGTGCACACTGAAACTGCCCAAGTTACTGACTGTTTCCTCAGAACTTTGCAGACCAACAACAGTCGTAGTCCCACAGTCTGCTTCTGTAACCAATTAGGTCTGGAACCCAGTGCAGTACTCCTAGATCTGGAACACAGACAGCAAACATTAACACGCCATCTAGTTTTTTAATTATGTATTAGAAATGATGGGCATTTAGTTTCTTGGGAATGCAGAGATCATACCTGACCTGGAATTAAAATAAAAGAAATTTGAAACGCGAATTCAGACCATGTAACAAACAAATGGGAACCCCATCAAATGTATTCATTTAGAATTTAAATTTAGCCGCAGGTCTCTCTAAGTCAGGGGTCACCAATCCTGTTCCTGGAGAGCTACTATTCAACTAATAGCTACTTAACAAGATCATGAGCTGGGCAGTTAAGTAGCTAATTACTTGAATCAGGTGTGCTGAATAGGAGGTGGAGCAGAAACCTACAGGATGGTAGCCCTCCAGGAACAGGGTGGGTGACCCCTGCTCTCAGTGAACACAGTATTGGTCATGCCTGTTCAATGTCAAGAAAATATGTGCATACTGTTTGCATAAACATAGTGCAGAAATAGCAGGATCAGTTCCCAAATTCAGTTTTAAACTTTTACAAGCAACATTAGTATGAGGGATGGACAAAAAATGAGATGAAGCTCTCACTAAAGTCAGGATGGCTTATTTTTGTTGCTGGATTGTCATTGTCTTGCTATATACAGCAGGAAAAATAAGTATTGAATGCGTCAACATTTTTTTCAGTAAATATACTCCTGATGGGGCCCGGGGCGTGTTTAGGGCCTGGCTACTGGGCTATAGCCCGGGGTATTTTTTCTTGAGCCTGGGGTCTTTTCTTACAGTTAAAAAATAAGATGAGTATGATTTTTGAGCTCTTGCAACCACAGAGTCTTTAGCCTATATTGTACTAATTTATTTGCGGCGTGGGTTAGAAAGTTACTGTTACGGGGACGCTTCTCATAAAAGCCTCCCTCTTCCACCCGGATGTATGTCTATGTTCGCACCCACAAAGTTCATGATGCCTGAAACGTGACATTTAGGACCTAGGTAGTCGCGCGCGCAAAGAAAAAAGGATCTGACAAAAACATGAAATGATAAAGATAACATTTACTTATTAGATATACACCTTCCATTGTTGATAAAATTAATACATCATGTCATTTGCATCTGGCAAAGTGAACAGTGAACTTTTTCTCATTGTGGCTATCCACCGCAACATCAGCTAGCAAAGTACTGTTCAACTGACCGCTGGCCAATTATCGGGACCCCAATGAAATAGATTATAATTCTATAACCGCATCATATTTATCGTTCTCTAATGAAAATAAATAAATCATTTTGTACCTGGACCCAGCTGTCACCGATTTCATACATGCTACGTGAATAATCCTCAACATGCGGGGCTTCACATCAGAATGGAAGGGGGCATCCATAGTTTTTTGCTCTGTATAGCAATGTAATCACCAAAAATAGCGTGCATTTGAGGACTGATCTGATCTATGATCGTAGATGATTTCTTGCTCACTGTAGTGCTGTATTGAGTGCGTGGGTGGGATGTGTTTTGCACAGTCCACAGACGCGTTGATACCGTTAATTTTGGTATATCCGTGAATTGCTAGACATGCCTGTACCAATCGAGCCTGACGACGATGTGTAATGCACGACCAATAACAATACATTGGCTACACATTAGCATTGGCATGACACCAATTGCGAGACAAGTTGCACGGTTTAACGCAATGAAGTCTGAAGTGGCCAAGCAAGCGTCAGCATGTTGAACATGATCACCAAAATACCTCATAGGAAACCAACACGCTATAAATCAAAGAACCAATCATAAACATTTTTACATGTTGTATACTTACTTCTGATAGCTATTTTTGGCAAATAATTTCCCAAAAAAATAGCAAATGTACAATTTATAAAGCATAGTTCTCGCATTGGTTCGACATGGGCCATTCACACTTGTTGATTGATCATACTTGAGCCTAACTTTCAAAACTGGAAGGTCACAGATCGGCAAAAAATGGTTCAGTTGGATTCTGTCTATTGGAACAAGCTGCCTAGAATGTTACGTGCTGTGAAATTTCAAGCACTTGTTGGTCATCCTGCTTCTTGATTTACACCTGAAATATGAAATTCCAGCTTAGCGAGCGGCTGATTGGTTGATTGACTCTACCTGTTTGCACCCTACAGGAGAACCTGCTGAAGTTTGGAAGTGGTAGCGGCTGGAAGAAGAGTGTGGCTCATTGTGTGTCGGTTTGAGTTTGATACTTTCTATGATTCCTCTGTTTCTTTGTGGTGTTTGAACAACTTTTTTTGTTTTTGTGCACATTTTTAGGTTAGATTTAGGCCATTGTAGGAAGCTGCGGAAAACTCACCCAAATTTTATTTTTTGTTGGGATAAAGATTGACCTCATTTGATCTAGGATTGTAGTCTTCAAGGCCCCTGCTTCGGCCAGTCCAAACAGCAACTGAATTTTGTTTAGTTTACGTTGTTCGTCAGATAACAATCGGTTAAATTCTAATGTAAGTTAAAGTAGATGACGTGAGCAGCACTTAATGATCTAGCATAACCAGATGTCATTTGTCCATCATTGACCTACCTTAAATTAATTGCAGTTATTGGTGTTCGTTTGTGTACAAAGTTTACATTCGCTTATTAGATTTTCTGATTGTTTCGACCGCACTAGCTTCCTTGATTTCAATAAATGGCAGCTAGTTAGAATATAGCTAAGTTTTTCTTTGGTTTAGCAGAGATGCCAAGGCTTATGTCTTAGGCGTGAGCTTCTCCTCAGAGTGGCATTCACGTTTCTGTGCTGTAGTCAGCAATTATTTAATCAAAGCCCAATGAAGAAATTCACTCATGGAGTTTAAGTCATTGTGCATCAAGTTAATGCTGCATTACGGTGGATTTCTCCACTAATGACACGGAATTCATGACTCTGGAATTCTCAGGCTTGTCTTTACTGGGGGATTAAAAGCAATGGAATTGCATAAAAACATTTCAAATGGTCTTATTTCATTAAAACAAATTAAACGATCATGAAACACATGCATCGTTTCCAATCCCTGTGTAAAGAGAAGCACGGGAAGTCCAGAGTCAGAATCGCTTTCCATGTCACTTGTGATTAGGTGCACCTTTAAGCAAGTTAAACGGAAACTTCATTGCATTAGGATTTTAATTCCGCATGAGAATCTCATTATGGCTTCAATGAATAATTACATTATTACATTATAATACATTATTACATTATAATTACATTATTGCATTCAAATAATAATAATTATAATAATTTTAATTATAATATTATATTATAATAATTATATTATTATGACATGATAAAAAAGTATGAGTGTAGTTCTGACGGCTATTCCACGATAGCCAAAAACATATCACAGTTTCAGGCAATCAACCTGTTGCCCATCAGGTTAGACCCATTGAGATTGGATGATGGAGGTGGTATTGAGGATATCACCAAAGTATCACCAAAATTGTTGCCAAATGATTAGCAACAGCATCCTCAAGTGTGCTACTAAGAGAGCAGCTGGAATTCAGAATGATCCTGGTGAAGGACACTCAAAAATGCGAAGGAGTAGCATTGAAGTGCAGCGGTGTTTCTTATGTGAAAAGATGGAACCAACATCAGAGCTGCAACAAGCTATGACCATGCAGCTAAATGAGAGGCTCAATTGGATTTCTCACACTCTAAAATATATTTCAACATATAGACCATCAAAATAGGATTATTCAATCAATATATATACTCAGCAACAAAAGTTTCTGTGACACCAATATTGTTAATTATTTTTCATAACGCAATTATGAAATTGTCATACATGGTGATATCAGACTGAAACAGTACACGTAAACACAACATTGAAATGGAAATCATGAAAATGCGAGAAAATGACTTTGCACGTGAAAATGTGCGTAAATCATGCTTGTGGATGGCAATAAAAGAGGAGAATTTTTGGAATGTTCACATTGTGCCTGATGAACGACGGAAGCATCACTTATCGAAAACACAGCCATTTCGGATCAGGAACTCTACCCTCTAAATGCCAAGACTGTCTGAAAATGATCGGTGGAGGGCCATTGGGATGATTGAATCCGGAACCTCGCAGAGGGAAGTTGCTCATCGCCTGAATGTCCACCATTTGGAACTTATGGCAGCGTCATCAGCAGACAAGACATGTCAGAGACCGTCCTTGCAGCGGCCGTCCACGAGTAACCACTCCCAGACAGGACAACTGGATTCGAACAACCCATCTCCGAAATCGATTCCAACCTGCAACCATAACTGCAAGAACGATACCTGGTTTGAGGCGACTGTCTGCACAGACAATCCGTCGCCGTCTCCGTCATTTTGGCATTGTCCCACGTCGGCCAGCAAGAAGTCCAATACTCACAGTACAACACCGACAACTGCGTCTACAGTGGGCACAACAACATCGACGGTGGATCCAACGTCAGTGGGATCTTGTACTCTTCACTGATGAATCAAGATTCATGCTTAACCGATGTGATGGTCGTTTACGTGTATACCGTCGACGTGGAGAACGTTATGCCAACAACTGTGTTCAGGAATTTGATCGTTTTGGAGGTGGTAGTGTCATGATTTGGGGAGGGATCACGGCTAGAAACAGAACAGATTTGCTTGTTATTGATGGAAATCTGACAGGTCAAAGATATCGCGATGAAGTGCTACGGCCATTGGTGGTACCGTTTTTGATGCAACATGGTCCCGGAATAACGCTGCAACATGATAACGCCAGACCACACGTTGCAAGGATTGTACAGCAGTATCTGATGCAACAACATGTCAATGTCCTGCCATGGCCAGCCAGATCCCCAGACATGTCCCCAATCGAGCATCTCTGGGACGAGATGGATCGACGTTTGCGGTGGTTGGATAACCCGCCAGTTACACTCCAGGAATTGCGACAACGTCTACGTCAGATTTGGAATGACATCCCACAGCAATTTCTGGCACATCTGATTCGGTCCATGCGCCGGAGATGCGTTGCTTGCATCATGGCACGAGGAAGTCACACCCGGTATTGAAGTCTGAAGGTCACAATTGGTTAGACGTCAGACAAGTGCTTCATGACGCATGAAAATGACATTTTTCGTTTTGAGTGACGTTGGCACTGAAAAGTCAGTGTTTCTCCTGTTAAATAAACATATTGATTGCATTGAGATCTTTGCGTGTCATTTATAACATACACATAAATGGTGTCACAGAAACTTTTGTTGCTGAGTATAGTTCAAACACCGTTTAAAACCACTTCGAATGGCAGCCATCTTGAAAAATGGTGGCCATTTTGTTTTTTCAAGTGGATAACGTACTTTTCTGAGTGAGTAGGTTCTGAAGATCTTGTGTGGCAAATTTGGTGCTTGTATCACCAAGTGAAAGATTAATTCAGCAATCTGCCCCACTACAGCTGGGTAACTGAGGGAAACGCCGGGTATATTAATCCAGCTTCTTGAGACAGGCCCCAGGCCTAAACAGGCAGCAGCACGTGTCTATAGCACAGGATAAAAGAACAGAATACACAACATTAAGAAGCAAGTCAGAGCAAAGTACGAGGCAGAAATGCAAATCACAATCATTCAAAAAAATGCAAATTTTGCGATAATGCAGATTACAATTAAGTATGGAAACACCGTCCAATATATTCACACTCAAAGTCTTGTATGATCAATGCAAAAACATCTGAAGAAATTAATTCTGGCAATTTTAAATCTTTCTGAAGGGTATTTCATGTAAAAGGGCAGAAAATTTGAACAATCTTTTTCTAAACTAACAGCGGATGTGAGCAAGTTAACTGCAGAGCATCTTGTGAGTGAAGGTCATATTGGCTTTGGCTTCTGCGGAGATATGTACACAAATAGGACAGGACCAGCCCAAGGAAAGTTTTATAAATAAAACTCAACCAGTGCATACAACTGTATATGAACAAATAAGACTCTGCATACAACAGGCAGCAGCCCAGTTTCTGGTACATCCAGAGAGGGGAGTTATGACAAATGCAACCCTGGAATGTTCAGTGGACATTGAAGACAGCTGTCGTTTGAAGACCATCGTGCAGTAGGCCAAGACAGGTGGTGGGATCACCGTTGTTAGGGTTCAGCATTGCAAGGTTCGGTTCCCCGTGGGCAGATGAGGGAGAGTTTGCTGCAGAATAGACCTGCCTGCTTAAGCAGAGGAGTCCTGAGAGACATCAGTCACAGCCACGAGGTGATTCCATTCCTTTCCGCTGGATTGCACTGTCATCATCCAAACCAAAAATCAAATGCAGGGGGAGAGTACCATCCAATAGTATGGGTTATTAAAAGTATTGCGTTAGACAAGGGGTGGGCAATCCTGGTCCTGCAGGGCCGGTGTGTATGTGGGTTTTTTATTTCTATCAATTACTCTGGCTAATTGAGCTTATTAGTTGCAAACGCAAATATAGATTTGTGCAAAGATTCAAATTCAAAGAAATTTTTTTTATGTTGGGAGACAAGAACAGTCTTTGGTCAGTCATGATAATTTAAAGAAATGCGCCTGAAATGTCAGATTTCATAAATAGTTTGGCTAATTTACAACCCCAGTTCCGAAATAGTTGGGACGAAGTGTAAATTATGAATAAAATCAAAAAGCAATGACTTTCAGATCACATGAGCCAATATGTTATTCACAGTAGAACAGATAACATTCCAAATGTTGAAACTGGGACATTTTACATTTTTATCCAGAATTTTCTAGCTGCAAAAGGTCTCAAAAAAGTTGGGACACTGGCAAAAAAGGGCTGAAAAAGCAATAAATATATAAATGAATCAGCTGAAAGACCATTTAGCAAGTAATTAAGTTCACTGGCATCAGGTGTATAACATCATTGGTGATAAAAGGGATGTCTTAGAGAAGCTGTCTGAGAAGTGAAATGGCCAGAGGCTCTCCAACCTGTGAAGGCTTGCGTAAAAAAATTGTGGAATACTTTATAAACAATGTGCCTCAGTGTCAAATTACAAAAGTACAAAGGCTTTGAAGGTCTCATCATCAACAGTGCTAAACATTATCAAAAGATTCAGAGAAACTGGAAGAATCTCTGTGCATAAGGGACAAGGCCGAAGGCCTTTACTGGATGCCCGTGATCTTCGGGCCGTCAGACGCCACTGCATCACTCACCAGCATTATTCTGTTTTTGACATAACTAAATGAGCCCAGGAATACTTCAAGAAACCACTGTAAGCAAAGGCTGCCGTGCCATCCACAGACGCCACCTAAAACTCTATCATACGAAAAGGAAGCCATTGTTGAGCATGATACAGAAGCGTCGCCGTGTTTTGTGGGCCAAGGCTCATTTAAAATAGACTGTAGCAAAGTGACAAAGTGTTCTGTGGTCAGACAAGTCCAAATTTGATATTCTTGTTGGAAATCACTGGCGTCATGTCCTCCAGGCTAAAGAGGAAAAAGACCACCCCTCCTGTTATCAGCGTTCAATTCAAAAGCCAGCATCTCTGATGGTATTGGGATGCATCAGTGCATATGGTGTGGGACACTTGCATGTTTTAAAAAGCACCATGAATGCTGAAAGGTATATAAAGGTTTTAGAGCAACATATGCTACCCTCCAGACAACATCTATTCCAGGGAAGGCCTTGTGTATTTCAGCAGAACAATGCAAAACCACATACTGCAGCTATTACAACAGCATGGCTTAGTAGTAGAAGAGTCTGTGTGCTGAACTGGCCTGCCTGCAGTCCTGATCTTTCACCGATTGAGAACATTTGGCGCATAATTAAACAAAACATTTGTCAAAGGAGACCCAAAACTCTCCAGCAGCTGGAAGCCTGTATTAAACAAGAGTGGGATGAAATTCCAGTGGTTAACCTCCAGAAACTTGTTCTCTTCAATGCCCAGACGCCTCTACTCTGAGTTAAAAAGAAGAGGGGATGCTACACCATGGTAAACAGGCTCCTATCCCAACTTTTTTTAGACCTGTGGCAGCCATAAAATTTCAAATGAGCTCAATTTGTGGAAAAAATTGTAAAATTTTATCAGTTTTAACATTTGCTGTGTTATATCTGTTCTATTGTGAATAATATACTTTCTGGTGTCATTTGAAAGTCAATGCATTTTGATTTTATTCACAATTTACACTTTATCCCAACTATTTCGGAATTGGGGTAGTAGATAATGAAATAATCAAAGGTCAGAAGTTGGTGCGAAAACCGAGACATTGCCCACCTCTGCAGTAGACTGTGGGATGAAGCCCGGAGGAGAATGGCACAGTTCAGTTCAGAGGTAACAGGCGAGGTTGTGTGGGTGTAGCCAGTGGCTTCCCGGGATGACTGGGAGATGGAGTTCAAATTTTCCCAGGGCTGAACTGTCAGAATGGAGAAGTTTAGCAGTACCAATGCTGATGACTATAGAAGGCTTGGGAGCTTGTTTCGTATAAACTAGGCAGAGGAACAGACAGAGTAGATGAACAGGAATGTGTCTCAAATCCTGGTGACCTAGGGTAAGATTTGGGAACTTGTTCCTATTGACTGAACTGGAAGGAACTCTTTCGTAAATTAGGATCATTACAGGCTGCAATAAACTGTAAAAGTTTTACTAACAAATTCGGACTGGTGCTAAAGTGCATTTAGCAAGTGACAATCCAGTAACCAGCAAACTCAAAGCAGGGGGTATCATAACGTCAGCGCACATATGGAGAAGGTTAACCATTAATGGGACACAGCCGGCGAAAGGGTAGCACACAAGACACAAAGCAATCAAAAGAGATAATACTTCTAAAAAGCATGCAAGCTCCTGGACGGGAGGAGACTCAAATGGCATTCACAACATGGCTGTGAAACCAAACAATCCAAATTCCTTCCCAATTGCTGTCAAAATATCAATTACCCCAGCCTTATATGCCTGTTGTTAATTTAGCTATTTTACGAGTTATATTTACATTCGGTAATTGCGCTTTGGTGGCAAGTGATAGTGGCCGCAGTAGCAACTAGTAGGGTACAGAGTTTGCAATGAACATGAAATTTACTGGGATGTCACCGATATCCAAATGATATGCAATGGCTAAATTACGCTGCATAATACATAGTCAGCACTGTCAATGCAGTGTACTCTGTTGTACAAAGTACAAAACAATGCTGAGAACTTGGTGACCAGACTGGGTGGACTGCATAGAATGCAATTTTGTTCTTTTTCTTTATAATATTTTGTGTAACAAAAAAAATAAAATGCTCATTTGAACTAATGTACACATAATAAAGGCAAGTGCCCTTACCAAACAAAAAAGTAAATTGCGCACCACCATTCTTGGGTGAACACTTGAAGCCCGATGTAGGGCAGCAGTATTGGAATTGAAGTTTACCTATAACTCAAAATAGGGATCTTCCCTCTTTCAATCATGCTTAAATGCGGCTATCCCATAGCCCGTGCATGAATTTTCAAAACACACAGAACAATCACTCCCATTTCTGGATTGTGGTAGAGGTTAAGATGGTCTTTAGGCCTATGGCATATGATACAAAAAATTGGGCCTAAAAAAAGGTGTGAGATGGTGTCATGGTTTTGAGGCGTTGAGAGCTTTCTTTGTTGCTCTCGTCCGGGACGATATCATTTTGCTCCCAATCAGATTCCTGGGCCAGCTGGCATTAATTAGGGGCTTCGCCCGGATTCAATTTAAGTTCTAGTTCCGCCTCACTTCCGTTGCTAGAGTGTCAGTGTCATGTTTGCACTTTAGCCGGTAAGGTCTCTAGTAAGAGAGTTGGTTGGGTTTAGCTGCATATTTGAGGACTAGTTCTAGTCAGCAAAGGAATCTTTCTGTTCTTTTCCCCTTCTTTTCATCCTCTCAAACTCGCCTCGCTTCCTTGCCTTGGACGACATCTAGGTCCGTTGGAAGCGCGAGTCGCGGTTTCTTATTTTATTCGTGTCTCTCTCTCAACTGCTGTTTCCCTTTTTATTCTGGCCCCTGTGTTTGGCATCTCTAACTCACCAGCATCACAGATGGTACATGCCATCCTATATAATGGGTTTGTTGCTACAGCGCCAGAGGTGAATCGTGAAAAGGACAAAAACATATTTGTTACAAACTGGGCAGTGGGGGTTGGGCCAGGGGGCAACTGGACGATTAATGAGGAGCCACTGGGGTGCAGTTAATGAGAAGGATGAGAACTGGAGGAAGGCTCGGAAAATCTGTTGTGCCTAATAATTTGCCCACTACTAATTTTTCTCCCTGCAAGACATCAAGTGGGAAAACTACAATTTAGAGTATGATAATAGGGTAACCCCTTCTATAACAATGATCCAGCCCCAACTGAGACTAAACCAGTACCAAGATCGCACCAAGAAATAATGAGACAATCAACCAATTAACCACCATTGTGAGGACATATGAGGTTGCAAGGAAATTTTTTCTGGTCGTCACAGAACATTACAGATGATTACGGCTAAATGGTTAAAGTTAAGGTTCCAGTTACAATTAGGGTTAGGGCTTTGGTAAGCCATAGTTTAGAAATGGTTAGCGTTTAGAAAATGCTGTACAGAATGAATGTTAAGTCAATACAATGTCCTCATGAGTATAGTCAAACAAAAGTGTGTGCGTGTGGCTTTGTGTATGTGTGTGCTAGCCAGTGTCGGTCAGAGTAATAAGATATTCGGATGCAATAAAATTGGCCTGAATGTGCAAATGTGTGCCGATGTGTTGCAGACAAACTGCTCAAGCGAGTTGAGTGCAAGTCAAACATTCAGCATTTTCTATGTAGGCTGTCATCATTTGGTTTCAGAGGAATTTTGATAAATCAATAAACAGAGGAACGCCCGTGGACGGTTTTCTGCATGAATGGCATTCAGCTGTTTGGGCCATATTTTTGAGAGGGCTGTGGTCCACGTCGACAAACTTCGCTCCTTCTGAAGGCAAAAATGATGGTCTTCGCAGTTTTTACTGTCCTTATGCATCTAGTAAAAAAAATCTCTCAGGAAGACTGAGAACATACCCCAAGCCATTCTGGAAATAAATAATCCTGAATTTTACCAATAATGATGAAATTCTGGATATGAGTGACACAGACAACAGTGACATCATGGTGAGTGTTTGAGGACTAGTAGTTATGACCGGTGGTGCTGTTCAAAGCATTGGAGAGTCAGATTGCTTGAACTGCAGTGACTGAAGAATAAGATTAGAAACCTGAAGTAGTACTCCTACACATACAGTCCCTCTTGAACCAACTGAAATGAGCCACTGTAAGCTTCCGAGATAAAAGCTAAGGTGGTTCTTTTGCAAGAAAGTTGCAGTTTTGATGAGGTGTATGAAATTAATTTTAAATCTGGAAATTGGAAACAGATGAGGATGTTTCAGAGTAAAAGTGATTGTTAATTTTAAATCTGGAAATTGGAAACAGATGTGCATTTTTCAGAGTCAAAGTGATTGTTAAACCTGAGACTGACCAAGGATTACTGGATTGATAAAAACCCCCAAGAAGTTTATGATATAAGCTATCCTTGTACTGTCTCAACATTTGTATGGAGTCACTGATTTTGACTTGAGTTACCAGCAGTTCACAGCTCCCTGAAGTGTTTACCAGTTAACACTTACTATGAGTAGCTAATCGATTTACCTTTAAAAATATTTTCAAAATGTCTGCCCTTCAGTTTGAGAGTCAGATCTTTGTTCAAAAAGGAAATGAATTGAAATAAGCTGAGAAAAAGGTAAATAATACGTTTTTTCAAATTTCAACTGGACCTTTATTATGAAATATACTGATTTACTCATTTTGATACAAAATATGACCATCTCAGTTTTTAAGACTTGAAAGACCAACATCAACTGTACTTGCTATATCCCTGTATGACTTGCTGATGTGTTTGTGCGAAGTCATGATGTCCGAGCTCTTTCTCGGGGACACATACCACATAGATCATACATAGAACGTCAGATTAAAGACTGAAAAAAATTGCAGTTTTTTTTTTCAATTAATTTGTACAAGGGTGTGCATTATTTGGATACCACAGTCAAATAATTTGTGACCAAAATTACCCCATCATGAAAAAATTGGGAGCGAATCAGCTTGGCATCGACTCTGAACTTATGCCCATGACAGCATAGTTTAAAGAGCTCTGCTTTCTCCTCAGTCTGTCTGAGAAGTGTTTCAGTGCCGTGGAATGTGGGTAAGGCTGCCTGTGCACATAATGCACAATGGTGTGGCACTTGGCGGGACCAGACGCTTAATGGGGCACAGGGCTGTTATTGGCTGCACAGTCCTGGCTCGGCTCTGCACAGATTTATGGGTGGAATAACATTAGGACAACTTCAGGAAGGCTGGGCAAATCCCTCATCACACACCATAAAGGTTGGTGGGAAGGGCAGGCAAATGGTCAGAGGCTGTCCCATCTGGGTATGACCAAACTCAAATTTACAGTCTGTCAAAAATTGGAAATCTGCTCATGCCAGTCACATGCTGTCTGGGAGACAGACCACAAACAGGTATCTCACATGTAGAAATCTGGAGGCTGCTCTTGGTGTCCAGGGACTGAGTTGTGGGGGGTGAGGAATGTCCAAATGACAGGGGAAATGAAAAGCAACTGAGGGGAGGATCGACCGATAGATGCGTCGCAATGCTCTGCATTTATTTGTGAAGAAATTGTTTTTCCTCTCAGTCACTCCCTCTCTCATAGCAAGTTGCCAGGAGAACAGAAGTGTATCCATGGGAAAAGTCATTTAAGAGAGGGGGCTGATGTCATAGGCCACACTGAGTCTGTCATCGGGCATCAAAGGCTTTGCTTTTATTCCCTTTATTAGGCAAGTTTTATGATGCATGCCCTTTGCAGATTAATGTAAAGCAGGACTGTTCCCTGCAAAAGATGACTGACATGCGACTGTAAGTACAGTGTGTATAAATCACTGGCTAAGCACAATATTCAACTTATTCATCATCCTTAACCCTTTAAGCCCTCTTTTTCGAAAATGGCAAGCCCAAAATGAAATGAGTATATCTCGGCGACTGCTTGGTCCATTTGAATAATCTTGGTATCTTAATTAAGGTAAAACCATTTGGAATTTCAGCCCTGGTGTAAAAATCACTGTATATGTCACTGTGTCAGAGTAAATGGAGATGGAACACAGTGTAAATGAAAGATCTCATTTTGCACCTAACAAAGGTTACTTCGATCCCTTGTAAATTTGTTGAGTTGCAGTCTGAAACCTCAAAAAAATTACAGCACAGAATCTCATTATTATCTGTGCCAACGTTTATTCTGATCAGGTCAGTCAGCAAAATTAGAGAGGAGTGTCTAGGTGGCTTCCCCGTTTTGGCAATTTAAGTACCTTGTGTTCCATTTCAGATTTCTCAGATACCAAGCTGTGAAACCTATAAACTTTCACTTATATATCACTACAGGCATCTATTCCATCCAAATACAGAATTTTTAAATTTTTAGGATAAAAAAAATTATTATTATTTCTGCCAGTTTTGTTGCCTGTACAATTTCCCGTTCAAAGATCATACATACAATGAAAATTAAGTTTGACTCCACTGGAGAATATTTATTAAAAAACAAAACAAATAAATAAAATGATAAATACAAAGCCAATGTGAAAAAAAGTTAAAGAAAAGTAAGAATAACAAAAACCCCAGTGATTATTTGTAGAAGGAAACGGCGATTATTTAAAATAAAAAAAAAAGTACCCTGATCAGGAATCAACCTTCACAATATCCTTAGCAGCGCAGCATTTTATCCAATAGGCTGCGCCAATCGACAACAGTCTTTGGTCAACTTGCCCATTGAACGAATGGGTAAAGAAAATACGTACTGTACTGTTGTAGTCTCAGTATTTGTGCGGAATGCTGCAAAGATTCTGTCAGCAAACGACTTTGACGACTTTGAATGAATGTTGAATATTTAGTGGATAATTATTCGGACAATACCTCAAACAAACTAGTTATGCATTTATATTGTCGCGCTATTCAAGAACATGCAAATGTCCCACGCACTCAGTTTGACGCACTGGAAACGCAAGGCTGTAGCTCAGGCTAAATTTCTGCCATTAAGGTGGTTTAGAGTTCGTTAGAATCATCAGGACTCATACAATCAAATTCCTACTGGCATAGTCTTACTGACAGCATCACAAGACGATCGCAGAGAGGAAAATACATTGCACGGAAACTGAATGCTACTGAGCTGAAATCTTTGAAGCAACGCCCTGGGAGAGAACATGCTAGGATCCCGGCAGATCTTGTTTCGTTGTAATACGAAGACATTGGGCTAACAATAGCAAGCGCAGATTTACCCTCCAGCAGTTTTTTTATTGCAAAATTTTTTTCTGCTCATCTCTGTAGGCTGTATAGTTTATGCCTGCTGTTCTTTGAATGTGGTATCGGTTTAAAATGACCGAGCTCATATCGTTGCATTCCGTGGGCTTTCTTCTTTTATTTGAGGTATCTTTTTATGCATTCAGCAGAAATTCAGCAGAAATTCTGGCGATTCAGCGCTGATATGATTTTATCCTATGTTTTGCTGCATGCTTATTTACTTGCTTGGCGCTTGAATTGTGTTAGGTTGAGGTAAAAATGGTTTAGATGAGGTTTTCGCTGAGTTTCTCCCCGTCATTTTGGTATGCTACATGTTAGGATTGGTGCTTCCTGGCATGTCTGTAGTGCACGCATCTGACGCAGGCCCCATAAAAGGGGGCGCTCATAATGAACAGGTTAAACAGGGGCACGATCACTATAAAAGATGTTGTTGCATATACCGCGGGGCTTTGATATACATTCCACAGGTTGTTAGAATTGGAAAGAACTTTTTTTTGAAGGGGAAATAGCTTTAATCTAAACTTATTTTACCTTGATATTCTAATGGAAGATCAAACAGCAGCAATTTCCTTGTCATGTTACATGCAAATCCCTGTTTTGATGAGATTAATTCAAGTGTTCTTCTTTTGTTTCTAGTCCACTCCTCAAGAAATATGCTTGAACACATTCAGCTCTTCAGCACTAGTTCCTTTGAATTTACCTCTTTTTTTGTTTGTTGGTGGCTTTTGTTTTGTTGATCATTGTACTTAAACCATTCAGTTCATTCAGATTTGACTGATTATAGATTTAAACACGAATAACTGTGTTTGTGTGCAGTGAACTCTTTTTGCACATCTCCTCTGTATAACAAAGCCTTTAACTGAGGTCTTAACTTAAAGAGACAATAATATCATCCTTCGGGCTTAAAGGGAATGTTATTCCTAGAACTGACTGTTTGCTCCAGCATTATTTTCACACCCTCATTTCAGGTCACTTATCTTCATTGGTCTGGCCCTCCGGTTTCAACAAGCGTCTCCTTTCATGGAGCAGCTCATAAAGATTTCCTCTGATTGTCTCCACACCCATTGGCGAGTAAGAACAGGATGTGAGGGGCCATCCCGCAGAGTACAGCATTTCACCAATGGCAAAAGTAAATGACACTCTGCTGTGTCCTGCGTGGGAGATGCCCTCTAGTATTAACAAGGCCCAACCTCTTTGGATTTGCCTCCATCACCGAAGGCATGAATCAGAGCTGGCGATCGTCAAAGACATGAATTAGTAATCCTCTGGGAAAAGTTCAGAGCAGGGGCTGCTCTTTGCAGAAAAACTGCAGTCAATAACTGCTCAAAGCACACACTCCCTGAACGATTTGCCATAACCAAGTAAAATTGCATGATTATTTCCTACCAGCTTCACTTGATGGACTTTACACACCACATCATGGGCAAAAAATGAGAACATGTGCGAGCAAAAAAAATAATTATCATGTCTGGACATTGTTTTATAACTAGTGTTCGCTGAGACCAACTCCACAATCGTTTACTGTAGGTTGCAGACTGCTTTAGCATGACAACCTCTCCGTGGCTCACAAAAGTTAATTGGGATGCTCCAGGATCGAAATGCCTGTGTGTTTTCTAAATAAATTATTCTGCTATCACTGTTGGCCAAAATGTACTTCACAATGCAGTGTGGCACAGAACTTGCACCTAAAATCAGCAACAAACTTAACTACATTGCTAACCTAAGTAAACGATTTTGACAAGCTAATAAACTTAGCCAACCTATGAGCAATAGCTAGCTTGCAATGCCTCAATTTGATGATGAAAAATTCTACACTCTTTCAGTGAAGTTGTAGCAAATAAACCAAGGTCTAAACTCAAAGTCACACTTCAAATCACTTGAATACATTAACTAGGCTTATGCCGTCGGAGGCGACGGCTGGGGGTTTATCCCCCAAAGCCCCCATTCCTTCAATTCCCCAATCCTTGAATAGACTTTCATTTGAACCTAATTTCAGGTCAATCGGACAAATGGTTCTGATGATATGGAAAAAATGGTAATTTTCCATCACAAAGCACCACCTGGTGGCAAAATATTGAACCATACAGGTATGATGTCATCATGTGACACGTTGTGAGGTCATGACCTTGCAGTTGCACATAGTTTCATGTCAGTTGGACAAATGGTTCCAAAGATATGACAAAAGTGGTGAATTTTATGTGACAAAGCTCCACCTTGTGTCAAAACTTTTAACAAAACAGATATAATGTCATCAAGGGACATATCTTCAGGTCATGACCTTTCATTTGCACTTGATTTGAGGTCAATCGGACAAGTATTTCAAGAGATAGATTTGATAAAAACAGTGATTTTTCCGTTTTTGGCCCCTGGTGGCCAATATAGACATTGTAAAACGTCCAAAATCAAATCAGTTCTTCCTCTTTATGGTACTTACTTATATGCAAAACATGAAATTTCTAATTGAAATAATACTGAAGTTATCGCGTTATCACGTGGGGCAGCGGCGGCGGCGGCGGTGGTCGGACCAAAAACATAATATCCCCGAAACGCCGTTCGGCATTCAGGGATATAAATATGATTTGGCTAGAAAGCAAAGCTTCGCTTACCGGTCGCAAAATCTATGTCACTTCTCAGCGTTTGGACGTCCTTCAGCTTACACATGAGACCAGAAGCTGCATTGGTAGTCCTGGTGGGACCTCTTCTGGTATTTGCCGTGTTAGTCATTGTGACTGATTGCGAAGTTTCTTACCGACATTTCTTGTTTGAGGGTGGCAGTGAAATAGGGTACACTGTATAACCCAATGTTTAAGTTCTGAACACATACAAAACACTTTTTAATTACAATTTTTAAACATGTCACAGTGTTCAGATTCAGTTTTAAAGTGTATTCAACAAATCTGAAAAACCTTGATCACAACATTCAATTAGCATCAGTTTTGAATGAGAACGCCTATTTACAAAAATTATCACCGGGCATTTAACTTTTACGCGCTGGTGTTTAGATTATAAACATGTTGCATGTTCCATGTACATGCATATGCCTGCAATTTGCCAGCCCTCACTGACCAGCTAGCGAAATAGCAACCACATATATCCTGCTACAAAGATAACGCAATGTCGCAAAGCTCAGTGATGCTATTTCTCTTTCAGACCAAATTTAACAAGGACTTATTTCAGACACTGCAAATATTAGAAAATTGTTCAAATACAAGTAAATTTAATTTTTGTGGGAAAATAAATTTTTTATTCCGCACCTTTCAGAATGCCCAATTGATTTTTTTTCAAAATTTTTTTCCTTAGAAATGTTGCATCTATCACCTTTAAGTATGTGGATTTAATTCCACTTGAAATCCAAGATATTTCATCAGCTTTTAACACATGGAGATTTATAACCCTCAGTAAGTCACAGTCTTTCTCTCTGTCTCACAGGCACCCAGCCCAGGCCCTTTCTTTCAATAAAAAAGAAAAATATTCCAGAAGAAGTGAAATTAATTCTGAATGGGCCAAATTGTTTCCTCGGCTAAACATTTGGTGCATTTTGCACAATTTATTTCTGGCCACCAGCACACCGGCTGATATCAGGTGTCACAAACCTACTTTGATGTTACGTTTCACTACAGCCTCCAAGAATAACTGTTTAAGATGAGGAATGGCCAAAATGAATGTTTTTATCTGGCAATGAAGCGCTCCCTCGACCCTGCCATGAATCATGCTGGAATGTTCACTCTCCATTGCTTCAAGAGAGGTAACAACAGCTGAACCCTCGGTAAAACATTACTTTTTGCCTTGCTTGCATTCTACTATTCATCTTGAGCCCACCAATACAATGTGCCTTAAAAACGAGTCGAAATTCAAGTCTCTGCTGCAGCCACATTATATGCAGGCCATTGGGCATGCTGTGCGCAGCTGAGCAAGACTGTATGGAGCTGGCTAATAGATGAAGCGAAAAATGTCAGGTGCTCAGTACAAGCTTGTGCTGCTTGGCTTTCTGCTGCTGTGGCCCAATCCATTTTCATAAAGCTTGGGTTGGAGGCACAGGTGTGTGATTTGTCGGTTTGTGAATAGGGTTTGTGTGTGTATTTATGTGCACATGGTGTGTGTGCATTGTGTGTACGCGTGCTCACGTGCATGTGTTTGGGTGTGAAATGTCCATGTGTTTATGCATGCACATGGATTTATTTCTTCTTTATAAAACTCTCGTCTGGATAAGAAGTGAAAGTAATATCAAAACATCTGTTGAACCAGTAAATTATGGAGTCTTTTTTTAGATAATGCTAATTAAGGGATAAATCACTGTAGGTATTAATTACTTTTTTTTTAGAAAAGCAAATGAGTGCACAGAGTATGCCAAGCTCTTGGTTCTTGCTTGTGACCTCTTTAAGCTGAGTGAGTTTAGCAACCTTGCTTGGGATACTTACTGTACTTTTCCAATGCATGGAATGGCTCTGATTGACTTGACTCAACACAATACGTTGGTGTTCATTGGGGCCGCATATGAGTCTGACTGTCCCGTCCACAAACCCCAAACAGTTTTCAAGAGCAGCACCTTTCTCCTTGACTGCAGCGGCGAATTGGGCCAGATTCTCTGGGGCCAACCATGGCTGATTGAGTGTACCCAACTTAAGTATGCATAGTTTTCATAAACAACATCAATCATGTGTGTACTGATTAAACACAACTGTGATACACTGCAGCCAAACATCTTAACTAGATCTCCATACCTACATGGGTAGGAAAACCGTAACCGGCAAGCCACAAAGAGCCTCCAGTCCATTAACCCTTGATACATTTTGGCACTGGATGCGAGCATGAAGCAAGAAGTACTTGCAGAAGCGTACTCTCACACTGAAAATTGTAGAAAATGTAACCTTCAACTCAAGTGAATTTTAAGGGGAAAAGAATCCCTGACTGAGAAATAATTATTTTTTCATAAAATCACCTGTTCCACAATTATTGGCACGCCTAACAATTCCTAGGAAATAAATGTCATTGAAGTATTTCTGTCATTTCTACAGTAGTTTACAAAGTTGATCAGAGTATCTAGGAACATTTAATTAGCAAATCATCACTTCCTGTTTCCCTGGGGTATAAATATGACGTGACACAGAGGCCATTTCTCTTATCTGCTCTTCAACATGGGAAAGACAAAGGAACACACCATTCAAGTAAGGCAGATGTGTGTCGACCTTCACAAGTCAGGCAATGGCTACAAGAAAATAGCCACTCCCCTGCACCTGCCTATATCTACTGCCGGAGGAATCATGAAGAAGTTTAAAACAACTGGAACAGTGGTAAACAAGCCTGGACGAGGACGGAAGGTTATTTTGCCACCACGCTCAGTGAGGAGGATGGTAAGAGAAATAAAAAGTTCTCCAAAGCTCGCTCTTAAAGAATTGCAAGAAATGGTAGCGTCTTGGGGTCACATGGTCACCAAAACATCCATCAGGCGACCATCTACATGCCAACAAGCTGTGTGGGAGGCATGCACAGAAAATACCTTTTCTCACTCACAATCATAAACGCAAACGTCTGGAGTTCACTAAGCGGTACTGGGATTCAACTGGGACCGTGTGCTTTGGTTAGATGAGACCAAGATAGGCAACAAACACTCTAAGTGGGTCTGGCGGAACACAAAAGATGAGTATGCAGAAAAGTACCTCATGCCCACTGTGAAGTATGGGGGAGGATGGGCGATGCTGTGGGCCTGTTTCTCTTCCAGAGGCCATGGGAACCTTGTTAGGGTGCATGGCATCATGAACGCTTTAAAATACCAGGACATTTTAAATCAAAATCTGGTGGCATCTGCCCAAAAGCTGAAGATGGGTCGTCACTGGGTCTTTCAGCAAGATAATGACCCTAAACATGTGGCCAAATCTACACAGAAATGGTTCACCAGACACTGAATCAAGCTCCCCCCATGGCCATCTCAGTCCCTAGACATCAACCCCATTGAAATCCTGTGGAGTGAGCTGAAGAGGGGAGTGCAGAGGAGGGGACCCAGGTCGCTGGATGATTTAGAGAGATTGTGCAAAGAGGAATGGTCGAAGATCCCCCTCTTGTGAAACATTATAGGAGAAGATGAGGTGCTGTTGGAAAAAGGGGGATGTACAAAGTATGAACATCAGGAATGCTAATACAAAACCCAAAACCAGTGAAGTTGGCACGTTTTGTAAATCGTAAATAAAAACAGAATACAATGATTTGCAAATCCTTTTCAAACTATATTCAATTGAATACACTGCAAAGACTAGTTACTTAATGTTCGAACAGGTAAACTTTGTTATCTTTTGCAAATATTAGCTCATTTGGAATTTGATGCCTGCAACAGTTTCAAAAAAGCTGGCACAAGTGGCAAAAAAGACTGAGAGTTGAGGAATGCTCATTAAACACTTATTTGGAACATCCCACAGGTGAACGGGCTAATTGGGAACAGGTGGGTGCCATGATTGGGTATAATAGCAGCTTCTCTGAAATGCTCAGTCATTCACAAACAAGGATGGGGCGAGGGTCACCACTTAGTGAACAAATGCATGAGCTGATTGTCAAACAGTTTAAAAACAACATTCTTCAACAAGCTATTGCAAGAAATTAAGGGATTTCATCATCTACGGTCCGTAATATCGTCAAAAGGTTCAGAGAATCTGGAGAAATCACTGCAGGTAAGCGACAAGGCCGAAAACCAACATTGAATGCCCGTGACCTTCGATCCCTCAGGCGGTACTGCATCAAAAACCAACATGAGTATGTAAAGGACATCACCACATGGGCTCAGGAACACTTCAGAAAACCACTGTCAGTAACTGTAGTTCGTCACTACATCTGCAAGTGCAAGTTAAAACTCTACAATGCAAAGCGAAAGCTATATATATTAACAGCACCCAGAAAGGCCGCCGGCTTCGCTGGGCCCAAGCTCATCTAAGATGGACTGATGCAAAGTGGAAAAGTGTTCTGTGGTCTGACGAGTCCACATTTCAAATTGTTTTTGGAAACTGTGGACGTCGTGTCCTCCGGGCCAAAGAGGAAAAGAACCATCCGGACTGTTATAGGCGCAAGGTTCAAAAGCCAGCATCTGTGATGGTATGGGGGTGTATTAGTGCCCAAGGCATGGGCAACTTACACATATGTGAAAGCACCATTAATGCTGAAAAGTACATACAGGTTTTGGAGCAACATATGTTGCCATCCAAGCAACGTCTTTTTCATGGACGCCCCTGCTTATTTCAGCAAGACAATGCCAAGCCACATTCTGCACGTGTTACAACAGCATGGCTCCGTAGTAAAAGAGTGCGAGTACTGGACTGGCCTGCCTGTAGTCCAGACCTGTCTTCCATTGAAAATGTGTGGCGCATTATGAAGCGTAAAATACGACAATGGAGACCCCGTGCTGTTGAACAACGTAAGCTGTACATCAAGCAAGAATGGGAAAGAGTTCCATCTGAAAAGCTTCAAAAATTGGTCTCCTCAGTTCCCAGACATTTACTGAGTGTCGTTAAAAGGAAAGGCAATGTAACACAGTGGTAAAAAGGCCCCTGTGCCAACTTTTTTGCAATGTGTAGCTGCCTTTAAATTCTAAGTTAATGATTATATGCAAAAAAAAAATGAAGTTTCTCAGTTTGAACATTAAACATCTTGTCTTTGCAGTGTATTCAATTGAATATAAGTTGAAAAGGATTTGCAAATCATTGTATTCTGTTTTTATCTACGATTTACATAACGTGCCAACTTCACTGGTTTTGGGTTTTGTAATTGTGGCACACATGATTTGATGTAAAATAATTATTTCTTAATGTGGGATTTTTTCCCACTGAATAAATGCAATTGAATTCAAGGTTGAATTTTCCTCTTTTTTCATAGTGGTCCTATGTATTTAAAAAAGAAAAAAAAAAAAATTATTAGAAGGTAAAGAACACATCTTAACCAGTGGTGCCAATAATTATGGAGGGCAGCGTAACTTCAAGCCATAACTGCGGGGTCCAAGCAATATGAGGTGATCATCAGTTTTGAAGCAGCGAGGACGCACATTGCACGTTTTTCAAACAATTTTCAGTTCATGGCACAAAACTGAACATAGTACACTTTGCCCTTCAAATTTAACATCTTAGTCACTGCCATGTGAAATAGCAGGTGTTCCATGATTGACAAATGATAGCCAGATATTTAAAGATTTATTTTGCTCATTGGAAAGACTATTTTATCCTCATTCAGAGATTCAATATGCAAAATAAGAACCATTAACTCAAATGGAGCAAATGTGCAATTTTACATTGTTTTTCTTATTACAGCACCTCATTTTGGCCAATTGGAATCAAATTTGTTGTACCACTTTATAGCGCCACCATCTGGCCAATCAAAGTAATTTGCATTAAGACTGCCCTTTTACACATTCTAAAAATTGCATAAATTTTTGATATTTGCATAAATTGATGATATTTAAAGGGAGTATACAGGCTAATGAAATTTAATTGGCTGGTGTCAGCCATCTTGTTTTAACTCTCACTTTGTCCTTCCAGGTTATCATGGCAACCTTCACCATTATGAAGCATACAAAATGTAAAGTTGCTTGCACACTGGTTCAAGAGTTATGACCCTTTCTTTGCTATGGTGCCACCTACGAACGGATTTAAACCAAATTCGGTGTGAATTAAGTTGCATGGCCTGTAAATGTGTGATCTCAAGTTTGGTAATGATTGGACATTGCACTCAAGGGATAGTTCACCCAAAAATGAAAATTTACTCATCATATTCTCACCCCAAGGCTAATCGAAGGGTCCGTGAATGTCTTTCTCACTCAAAACACTTTTGTAGTTGCTAAGAAAATCAGCATCAACGACAAATCCAAATCAACTGAAGTCAATGGTGACCTCGCTTTCAAGCGTAAAAAACAACACTGTTAAAACACAAAATCCCTCCATACTGCTTGTGTGGCATAATCCAAGTGTCCGTAAGCCCCAACATTCAAATTTGACTCGAAAAGACATCTTTTCACCATGCTTTTAGCCAATTTATCCAAATTGGGCTGATTGCAGCTAATTGTTGGTGCATTTGACTGTGTTTTGACTCTTTAAAGGTTGTCAAATTTTGCTTGGTTTGAGTTTTGTGGACTTTGGCTAATTTTGGCCCAGAATTGGCACATTTAGCTGCATTTGGACCAAATGGGCAAAAAGACCTGGACCAGTTTAAGTTGACTGTTGGAAGTGAAGGGGTTGGGGGATGGTCGGAGGTGTAGGGGAAGGTGGATCTGCCCCTTTGAGGCAGACTTGAGGAAGATTATGAACCATACTAAATGAGAATTTAGCATAAAACTTGAGAAGGTGTGCCACACCTTTTAAAGAAGACACAAACACACACACACACATGCACACAAAAAAAAAAAAAAATTACGGGAAAAGGCTACATTTATTATTAATTATTAATAATTACGGATAGTGACAAAAAAGTAAATCATGAAACATTTAACATAATTTTATTAAGTCTGGAATATGTCAATGGAACCCAGACTTTTAAACTGATTAGACTTTTACAGTAATAATTGCATTTGCTTTTTTATGCTTTAAATAATTGATTAATATATACATTAATATGAAATTCAATATTTGATATTAATTTAAATTCCATTACTCACGTATTGTGTTCTGATGTGGTTCGATGTGGTGATTGACCTGTTTTATAAAAAATTATTGCATTGTAGCATTTTATTCAGCATTCATTTAATTGATTATTCAATTCACATGCCCAGTTTTGTTCTTCATTTTCACTATATTTGCAAAATTTCTGCTTCTAACCGGCTGTGAATAAGTATTTGAGCCATGTTAATCTTTGTTTATTGCTGCATTTTTCATTAAGTGTAATTAAACTGCAAATGCAATAATAGCAATGTGGATCATACTACAGGTACAAAGTAGGACCAAACAAATTTTATTATTTGTTTAGGACCCACGGAGCACACCCACAGGGAGACTGAAGCACTGTGCCCATGTGGATTTACAGTGTGATCATTAGCATGCCCACAGTAATCCCTCAGTATGCCAAACTGGCTGTACTGTGAGCCCACAATGGCCATAGCGTATACACTCTACCCACAGTGTGCTCTCAGTATGCCTGCGACGAGCCCAAACCCACAGTGTGCCCACAGGGAGGAGGACCAGACCTGAGAAAGTGGCCGTGGCAGGATAGACTCCAACTGGACATGATCCCTGAAGCCTCGGCTGACCAAGCACAAAGGGAACATATGATGATAGAATGACAGCTTATTTTCTCAGTGGTCACCGGACAGCAGATGCACATGGGCCATCTGGAGCACTTTGTAAGCCAACGTTTGTCCATCCAAAGCCTGGGCCACAGCGAATAATTCCAGTTGGTCTGTGGTAAGAAGTGACAAAAATGAGAGTAAATAGCTCTTACTGGCCCCTGAATCCACAAATAGGCTCAGTCAAGCAGGAGTTAATATCTGGGGCAAAAAATAAAACTCATATCTTTTTTGCCTTTATATTTCTGAAATGCTCTTTTTCTCTAGTTTCTGAATTCTCACTGAATTCTGCCCTCCATGTAGTGTATTTTGGCTGAAAACCCTACTCAGATCCGGTGTCAGAGGTGGTACTGCAACATCTCTTGTTTGTGACCGACAAAACGATACAAATACCTTTAATTTAGCCTTTATTTTACTGGGGAGTTCCAATGAAATTTTTAAAAAGCACAGATATTAGGGGGAATGAAGAGTCACGTCTTATTTCAGTTTACCGGCAGTCGTGGATGTTCAATAACTGATCCTGGTCTGCCATCTAGTGATAGAATTTTGTAACTGCGTGCATAAAATTGCAGCTCCACGTCCACTGGCGGACACATACACCATTGTTCTTCTCGAACATGCCAAATCCAGATAATCCGTAAATGATGAATTAAATTGATATTTTGATTTGAAACGAGAAACTAAGTTGCCAGTGTCAAAGTAACGAAGTGAAAGTGTACTACTTAAATACTGTAAGGCAGTACATGTACATCAATACTATGCACCTTTGGGTTTATCATGCACCCAAACCTCACTGTAGCCTGCATTCAAAACTTTAGAGCCCTGAATCTCAAGAATTTTGTCAGGGCTGTTTTTGATGAACTCATTAACTATATATCTATACCACAACTTTTATTATTCTTTAGCTTGGTAATAAATTTACGTAACTCTTCAATACTAAAAGGGGTATTGATGAATTCATTAATGGAATGATTTATAGATCTTGGGTCAAAAGAGTTGTCTAAGCAGGCATCATCTTTCTGGCTAAGGTTTCTGAAATGTTTAACAAAAGAGTGCATGGGCACATTTCCGGTGCATTCAGTCATCTTTCCTGCACCGCTGATTATATTCCAATAGTCTTCAAACTTATTCTTTTTCAAGTTTCTAAGCTTTGCATGTAATTCTTTATGGTACTTTTTATACGTCTGCTTAATTCTTTTTTGTAAGCTTTGTTCATTTGTTTGATTTCTATTCGGGCATCTCAACCCATCGTTTTTTTCAATCTATTCTTATTTCTAATAAAATCATGTCTGTGTTCTCTACAAACTTTGTCAAACCACGGTTTACTGGGCTTTGTTTTAAATGGACAACGTGTTTTAATGTATACATCATTGGTGACCCCAATAGACTTTACATTACAAATAAAGATGTCACTTAAATCTTTAGTCAAGAAATCTATATCATCTTGATGTAAATCATATATTATCCCCCCGGCGTATAATGCGGGGGGATACAGCGATAGCCATGTCCGTCCGTCCTTCCGTTCGTAATCATTTCATTTCCGGAGCATAACTCAAAAACCGTTCAATATTTCTTCATGAAATTTGGTGTGCAGATCTGATATGCCATGTAGATGTGCCTTTTGGTATTTAGGAATTTCTTGAGCCGTTAATCCATGAATGTGGGTGGCCGGGGGGATACGCCATTGCTAGATGGCTCTTGTATTGAGTGTTTTAAGTTTCTCTCCCAAGATGTCAATAGCAACTACATGATTATTAAATGCTTTTTTAAAGACACCAGCCAAATCAGTCTGCCAGGTTGTTTTAAGAGGTTTCCTATATTTTGTGGGTTTGACGATACATGTAGGACTAGTCAGAGTACACTCAATAAAATTTTTGTGTTTTGGCTCTGAAATGTCAATTTTCATTCTAAGATTAAAAGGGCAATGTACATCTGAAAGACTATTATCAAGCAAATAAATTTCAAAATCAGTGATAAGTGGAAAAAGAGAATGTGAGGCTATTGCATAATCAATTGTACTTGAACCATTCGGTTTGAAACAAGTAAAGTACTAGAACCAGAATCAGCACCCAGTTTTCCATTAATTATTTTCAGATTAACACCTTTACATACTTCTAGCAAGTTGTGACTATTGTTATTTGTTACTTTATCTTGATTGAACCTTTCCTAGGTGAAGAAGTGAGCCGTCTGATCAAAACATTCACGTTTAATATCTAAAAGATTCAGTAGATTTCAAGAGATTAAAAAAAAATAAATCGACTGTCGGACACAGAGTTATATTGAGACCATCCAGCTTCAGCCATCATCCTCATGTCCAGGGTTGTCGCTGGCGGCCGTTCTCTATTCTGTTCAACTTCATGGTGTAGAGATCTAGGAAGTTGAGTCATAGCCCCACCTGCTGTTTAGCAGGGCCAATAACTAAGTGAGGACATTAGTGAGAAAATCCTTCGGACAAATACAAGTGAAAAAATTGGCGCCATGTCACTGGTAGAAAACTGCCAAAAGTGATTCGCACTTGTAGGAAATGCTTCACGTCGTATACTTGCAATCGGTACGTTTTGTATTTGTAAAACTGAATACATTCGTTTGCAAATCGTCTTTTATTTGCAAACCACACCTTGTTTGTACGTGAATCATTTCTACATTTGCAAACTGCACTGTATTTGTTTGCAAATCGGTTTTGTATTTGCAAACCACACTTTGTTTGCACGTGAATCATTTTTTTATTTGCAAATCACATTGTATTTGTGTCTGAATCCTTGAGCATTTGTAAAACATGTTTGGTTTGTATATTAGGTTTTGGCAGTAATTTAACTCCATAGCTTCGGCTATGACTTTGCTATAAGGGTTCTCATTTTCTCCGTCAGCATCATTCACGCCCAATACAGAAAAAACTGTTAGCGAGCACAGCCGGAGCAACAGAGCAGCCGTGAGACCCTGTCAATGTGGCAGGGACCAGTTGCATGCCGCTGCGAGAAGGACACAGGTGGTTGCAGGTACTGCTGGTTCACAAATCCCCGCTGGAAAAACACTTCACCAAAAAATAATATCAGGAAAGAAGACAACTCAGGCACTGACCGTAAAAAGTTTGTAGACTCAAAAAAACATGTTGTCGAACGACGCATAAAAAAAGAGACGCAAAAAAACTGAAAAAAAACAAGGGTTAAAAGATGGAGCAGTGCAGTGGCAATGCTAATCATTTTGTGGTGAAAAAAATTAAGCACTTTTGAAAGTCCAAAAGTTTGCAGTAAAAGTTGGAAAACGCTTGTAGTGGAAACCTGACTGCAGTTGTATGCAAATTATCTTAAAGGAGAGGAAACAGAATGAGAGTGGGGCGGCAGTGGGATACATGTAACATCATATGTATCCGTTGTTCTGATTGGTCCATTTTCTGGCGGTCATTTTTAAAAGAGGAATTTCTATGAAATGGAGATGTTCAGAATGTCTAGCACTTTTCATATGTTCTTGATTGCGGGTAGACTACCGCTGCTTAACATAGAATCAAAAACCGTTGTTACCTTGTCTATGTCACCTTTAAGAGTTTTTAAGTACAATAACATGCTGCCACCTGGCAGTCAAAACACAGTCATTTTCATGGCACTTTGTATGACCATTTTATTCCCACAAAATAATTAAAATGAGAAAAAAGTTACCTGGTCTGTTTACCCCTAAAAGATAAATCGGATTAATATGAATGAAATAAAGTGTGACAGAGCAAGTATTCAGGCCAGAAAGGAACCATGTATGGATATAAAACTCGAATAAAAATTTGAAATTTCATGACCATGAAGCATCAAACCTTTTAAATATAGAAATATTATGGAAACCTTGCTCACATTTTGAGATTATACATTCAATTAATCCTAAAACAATATAACATTCATCGAAAAGGCATTTCTAGAACAGAACAGCATGTTATGTCTTAACACTCTAACAGTTCCAAGTTCTCTTAGTCCGAAGTGGAGTTCAGGGTTGGATAGAAAGGTCTGAGTTAGCTTGACTCATCAGAATTCCACCCATTATTGAATTCCAGCCATTCCTGGTGATCCTGTGCTGACATTCCTCTGTAGTTCATTTTGCGCCCTCAGACTGCATGGACTCTGCCTCTTTAAACTGGCCACTGCCTGGCCACTCTTGCAATAAGCAGAGGTCCCAGGTTTCCCTGGTTTTGTCCATGGTGTCAGAATGATTGCGTCGATGGTCAGCTTCAGAGTAGAGGATAACGAGCAAACACGATGGGTAATAGACATACCATCATATTGGGGTCATTAGAAACACATCTGTCTCAGTTTTAAGTTTATGTACAGTATTCTCCTTACTGAAGGAGCTCTAAATGGTGTGATGAGTGGGAGGAAAGCTCTGGGTTTGGAGGCCAAGAGCCTGTTTTTAAGGGAGGGATGGAGGGTTGGTGGTGAGTTTGGAGCACAGAAACACTGAAACCCTACAATTGATGGTGTCTGATTTCCACTGTAATTAGCATTCCTTTGGCTATTTAAATTTCCAGTCAGGCCTATCCTATATCCATGGCACATTCCAAAAATGGCTGGCTGGCCTACAGCCCAAAGGATTGAGATGGGGTCCTCCAGGATCCAATGTGGATACACAAACACAAACACACACACACACACACACACACACACACACACACATTCTAACACTGATAACTGCCAACTACTATGCACCAACATACTCCTCTGCCTTCTGTCATACCTTCTGTCATGCAAACATACATAAAACATGCTATGGAAGGTGGGGCCAAATGGCAGGACAGTATAACTTCGGGGGGAGCAGGAAAAAGGATAAGTGGGGTTAAATGACTGAGGTCGTTGGTTTGTATGGGCAGTTTGTTGAATCCCTTTCAAGCTCCAGGGCACTGGGGCCAGTGGACGGGGTTAGGCATCATCTATGAAAAGAAAATTGCTCCAGACAGTAATGTACCTGGGTGGAATGAAAAGGCTGAGGCCATCAAGGGTCCACAGGGCTATAATGTCCTTTGTTTGATTTACAGCTTCTGGGCTTTCTGCTACAGATCAGAGGACCCCTGGATCTCACTCATGGAGGTCTGAGGCCCAGTAAGTGTCTCATAATTTCTGAAATCAGTTCCAACTGGTTTCCTCCAAAATGTGTAACTGTAACTTAAAGCTTTCTGCTGCGGAGTGGTCATCAAAACATTTCTTTCAGTATTCCCTGTAAATCAACTACTCATTCTGATTCACACATCCTTTTGCATGTGCAGTATATGCATGAACACACACATAGACCAGAAAGGCAACTTTAGGTGCCTATGATAAAATAACTAATTTATTTAAGCATGGCAAATTTCCAGTGACACCATTTTTCAGGGCACCAGGAGGACCAGAATAAGGGTCTCCTGTTCTGACAGGGCGTTACAAGGACCAGGACAAGGGTCACCAGCTCTGACTCGCATGTCTAGACACGATGATGCCTTACTTTCTCGCCACCAATACTGCTGACTTCATGGAGTGTGTGATTGCTGAAGGACATCAACATGAACTGTGACCATCATTCAATTCCTGACTAAATATTTAGCAGTTGTGACGACATAGAACATTCCCCATGGATGAATGTCTCTTTTGCTTTCTCCTTTGGGGCCGTACAGGGGTCATATGTCCTGTACAGCATCATGGCTTATAATCCTATCAGCAGTAGAGATACAGTGATGATGTCTTTTTGTAGGCCAACCTGGCAGTTTCTTCTTTATCATTCTATTGTCAGAATTCCAATTCATTTTTGCGAGGGGTTTTCATTTTAAAGCTGAATATAAGGTTCGTGGTTCACTCGCACACTAGTTGGGCATTTTTGTGTCAGCAATGCAATGTTGTAAGCACGCCATAAGGACAAAAATTTGATGAAATTAGAATAAAAAATTTCATTGAAATTGAATAACAAAGAATATCAAAATATACAGCGATATTTATTGTTTATTAACAATGATGTCATAGTTGTGCATGTCTAGCTTGGCAGTTGGCAGAGAGTGTGATTATAAGACAAAGAAACATGGCAAGGTGCCTCTTTGGTTCATCACTTAGAATCCTAAAAAGCGTGATTCGCGAACCAGTTGGTGCAACCTATCACACAATAACTGACTGGCATTGCTATTTTAGATCTTTTATTAGGTACATACAAAGACAGAGATCCACTTTAGCGCAAGTTGAGCCTTTTTACCAACCGCGTGACAAAACTTGTGACGTCATTGTGAATATCGCTATATTTCCTTCTATCAGACCTAAAGGAAAAAAGCATAGCATGTTCTTGAGCCTTCTCTGTTCGCACCCGTCTATTCCTCCATCCATCCATTTGTCCATCCATATTTAGGTGCTGGGTATCAGGCAAGCAAAATCCGCAATGAACTCAAGGCATCGCTCTGCCCAACTAATTTCTCCAACTCTTCTTGAGGGACCCCAAGTCGTTCCCAGGCCAGTCGGGAGATAGAATCCCTCCAGCGTGTCATGGGGCTGCGTCGGGGCCTCCTCCCAGTGGGACATGCCCGGAAAACCTCTAACGGGATCCCTGAACCACCTCAGCTGACTCCTCTCAGCGCGGAGGAGCAGCTGCCCTACTCTGAGCCTCTCCCAGATCTTCGAGCGCCTCACTCTGTCTCTGTGAGTGAGCCCAACCATCCTGCAGAGGAAACTCATTTTGGCCACTTTTATTTGCAATCTCATCCTTTCTTTCAAATATCCTCATATTTGCCCCATTTATCAACTCTACAAAAGAGGCTTGCATGTGAATACTTCTGGAGAAATGTTTCAAGTTGATTCTCTGGCTGAAAAGTTATGCTGTAACCAGCGGGCTAGGAGTGCAAATCACACAACAAACACTCCGATCATACCATACAGCTTCTCAGGTGGGGTCAATAGTCCCATGTTCCGTTGTTGTTTTCATACTTCTGTACTTGTTTTTCTTTTCTTTTCTGTGCCTATTTCAGTTCGTTATTGTCCTTGTGCTCTTTTTTCAGTTTATTTGTTAGTCCTGATCCAGTTCTGCTCTATCCTTACCATGCCGCTTCCTGGAGCTACAGATGCCACTGCTTGTATATTTTAATGAGTTTTAATTGACTTTAATTTAACTTTGAACTTTAATATTATTTTATTATTATTATTTATTAGGTAGCCAGCAAAGGATGGGCTTGCCCACAACAGCCGGGCTCCTCCTGAGAGATTCCCACTGAGGAGTTTTCTCTTTTTGAAGATTTTTCTCCCTACTAGGAGTTTTGCCTCATTGGCTATATTGGGGATGAGGCTGGGCACTGCCCTTCATTTAAAATTTTATTTATTTATTTATTTTTGCACTGTAAAGCGTGTTTGGGACAGTCTCTCAGTGAAAAGCGCAATACAAATAAAATTGAGTGGAATTTAATTGAGTTGAACTCAGCTTCTTTTGTCCAGTTTCATACGAGCCTTTCCTTGAGTAATGATTCCCAGTGCTTTGACTTTGTTTCTCCTTTGTTTTACAAGTTTTGGACTGGCCCTTGCAACTGTTTGCCCTCTGGTTTCAACTGATTGTCTCACTGGTTTTTGGATTCTGCCTTTATTCTTGTAAAGCATTCTGCCCTGCTAGTTTTTGTCTTACTGCCTGTGTTTAAAACAACCTTTTTGTCTGCGTTGATTCTGTACCTTATTTCCAACCCTAGTCTCCTTGACTTAGTTTTCTTGTATTTTAAACTGTTTGTGCCATTTTTCTCCGGTCTCTGCTCGCATCCATTCACCTCTCCAACAGGTAGCTTAACTCACAAAAGCCCAATGTCCCCCTAGCGGTAAAGCTGGCTGACCCTTAAATGCATAAATGTTTTTAAGCTGTTCCTGTCTGAGATTACTCAATTAATTATCACAAAATTCACAACGTATTTACTGAATAATCAATAATCAATAACCAATATATAAGCCTGTAATTATTTAAACAAATCATTAAGAAATTACATAGTGCACCGATGGGCTATATTGACAACGTACTTAATAGTGATATAGCTGGGATGGAGCGAACAGAAGTTAGTTCAATACTTTCTCTGAATTCCTTCTCCTTTTCTTGCTTTTTTTTCGACCGTGCAACCTATTTTATTTTATGATTTCATTTAATCAAAATGTTTTCAGTATTCAAAAGAATACACCACATTTGCGGGGAAGAGCAGTGTCACACTCCTTGCTGATGTGAAATTGAATAATTTATCAAATTACCAACACTTATGTCAAAGTGTTAGTATTTTAATAATTTAGTAAACTTTGATGCACGGCATGCATCTACAATCATTTACTTTGCATGCAAAGCATCAAGACTTTCAAGGTTGCAAAATCATTAATGAGGTCTTTATTGCTCAGCTTCTGGGAAAGTTGAAGGAAGGCTACAATACAAGATTGAAATAATGGCAATTGTCTTATTCATTAATTAGAAATAAAAACTAAAACTTATCTGAACGATCTTCAGTACGATCTACTGCAGCATTTATGTCATAACATTACACTTTAAAGGGAAAGTGTGAAAAATTTTATTTCCATTCATGCAATCTCTTATTGTAGCCTTCCTCTTAGACGCAGAACTAGATGTCTGAATAATTAATGGCAGCGCAGCTTATTGGTAGCCTCTTTGTTCATTAATTAACTGTTAATTGATAGATTCTTAATTAGAAACAGGTTGAGAGTTCATTATGATAATATCACAAGTTGTGGACAGAGTTATATTTTTATGTAAGCAAACTTAACACGTAGACCTAAGTTGGCAAAACCGCATTTTTAACGTTTTCTGAGGCGTAACTGTCAGACTTTGATGCAGACAAAAATATATACCACTTTGTGAGTTACGGGAAGTCAGTAGCTTTTTGAAATTGATTCTCTGGCTGAAATGCTATCGCAATGAACAATAATGTAAGCTGACGGGAAATTGACAATAATTCTACTGATTGATTTTTGCAACTGGGCGCCTTAATGCTCAGCTTTTCATTAGGAAACATAAATGTGAATGGGTTTAGATAAGTAATGCTCTTTAAGGCACGGTGAGAGCCCGGCAATAATCCCTCTGATGGCCTGTCTGAAGTGGAACAGATTAAATAAAAAAAAAAAAAAAACACCGCACACACACACACACACACACACACACACACACACACACACACACACACACCAAAAAAGGTGCTTGGTTGAATCTAACAATCCAACCAACCAACCAACACTTTTTCATGTGTAGCCAAATATAGTTTTGTTCAAGAGCACTCAAATATGTAAACTTTCTGTAGACAATTGCTGATATTGCTAAGGGTCTTGCTGCATAAACACTAGTACATACAGACACAAACTATGGAAAATACATAGGCTATATGTGAGGTATTGTTCTGGAACCAAATGCAAGACCAAAAATATGCAGCAAATATGAGTTTTATTGAAGCTGGGGGGTGAACCCCCACAGGGCAGAAGGGAACGGTACAGAGTCCACAATCCAAAATCAGAATCCCTGGGACGTAATGCAAACTGTACACAGGGCAGCAAACACAAAACTCAGAGTTGGGAAAAACAGGTTCGGTACACAGGCACAGGAATGTCAGAGGTGAATCCAAAGCCAAAATCCAGTAGATGTAATCCGATTCATTAACAGGGCAGCAAAGACAAAACTCAGGGTCAGGCAAAACAGGTACGGTATACGGGCACAGAAGTATCAAAGAAAAAGCCAAAATCGGAATCTGGGATGTTCCAGTCAGAAGTATAACACTAAGAATACAAGGCATCAACAATCGCAGCACAGGGAAAACGTTCTGACGATAGCTGTAAGTGAAATGACTGCTTAAATGCACATAGGAGAACTCACATGCTATGATACGGAACAGGTGAGCTGGATCAGACTAATTGACAAGGGAATGAACAAGAGGAAGTTCCTAAACACATACAATTGGCGAAAGCCAAAACGCGGACAGGGGTCACAAAGACAACCTATAGACAAACGCACGGCTCCGGTTAGGGAGTTCTAACATGCACAGATAAGGAGGGAGAACAGAATGTAACAAGTGCGGAGGTTCCACTGAAACTGCAGCAATGTAGATTGAGTAAAGCCAAAGTGGTGGAGACTAGAATAGGGCAAATGCTGAGAGCTCATTAGTCAATTAGTAAGTGCAGCTATACAATCCCTAGTGCTCGTTAGTAAGTTAGTACAATAAACAGCGTTAGTTTGGGTTAGTATTTATTTATTTATTATTAGGATCCCCATTAGCTGCGCAGAGCTGCAGCTACTCTTCCTGGGGTCCACCCAAAAATTACATACATAATAAATAAGGCACAAGATTCCTAGTATATAAAGAGAAAAAAAAAAAGTATCTTTCAGTAAAATAATAAAATGTTAGTCTGGTCAGTAATTATAGAATAGCAAGGTGAAGGAAGTAAATGAGATTAGAAGGAATGATTGAAATCCCAGAAACCATGAAATCACCCAAAGTGTGGCATGCAATACTGGGGCAGTGAGCGATCACATGACATAAGACCAGACAGGGGTAGACAAAGTGCAATGCATGGTATGAAACAAAACATGGACCGGAAAATAAATGCAATGGTGGAATATGGCAAATAGACAGAGACAAGGCAAAAACAAAACATGGCATGGAATCCATACCACAAAACAAATCATAGTCAGACAAAGCAGAATTCATAAACAAACATGGAAGTCAAGGCAGAATCACAACACTATAATGAATATGTCAAACGTGAACGAATACTTTTGCGTATTACTCTCTTTGTCAAACATGGCAGCATCTGTAAATAATCCAAAGTTGCCAGCGCACATGCATCCGGAGTACTCCTGCTGTAGTTTCCTTCACTCAGTGTTGTTTATAAAGCATTTTTAGCCTGACATATGCAATACTAGCTGAATTATGGTGAGCAAATCTTTTCACAGCATGTGGCCAGGAGAAATGCATTCAGTGACAAAGGGAGAAAAGCTCCTTATGTCTCCTAATATGACTACTTTAAGCTGCAATTAGGACTTTGCCAATAATAGAAATGACACTGAAGTTGTGACTTACAATATCACAATACCTGTAATATTTTATTGTTGCCTTATCTGATGCAGACAGGGTATTGTCATCTTTAGGATTTCTTTCTTTCTTTCTTTTTTTTTACTTCGCACGTCACCCAAAGTCCTCTTGTTTCTGATCACCCCTCTCCCCCATTTCTTTTGTTTTGTTTGAAATCAATCATGTTCTCTTAAGTCTTTTCATGATTGCAAAGAATTACAAAAATGAGTCTACTTGTTCCCTTTTAAGGAATGTGAGGGAATTTCCCCTCCCTCTTAGTCCACTTTTTTCCTCTCCTTCTTCCCCATACAAAAGGAATTCCAGTGTGCAGTTTGGGGTGCAAGTCTAGACTTCAGCAAAGGAATAAAAGTTAAATAAATCAGTGTTGTACCACGCTAAATAAATGAAAAAGTGTCTGTGAGAAACTTGGAATAGTTGGCATTGTTAGGAGGCAAGGTCCCTAGAACTTCTGCACTATTAAATAATGTTCTGGCCCCGTCTGGAACACTTCCTTGTGCAAACACTCTGGACCAAGCCCTACAATTAAACCTCCCAGAGCCCTGATTGCACACCGACAGATTCTTCCCCTCTTGTTTTTGGAGGAAATAGCTGAGGGGAGACATTTGATAATCCGACAACTGAGAATGGACTAATGTCACCAGGAGGTTATCCGCACTAAGGTCAGTACAAAGAAAAGCTTCACCCCGCGGAACCCCAAAACTTTGTCTGGGGTGAAAAAAGTGTAAAAAAGTGAGAGCCAGTTCAAAATTGGGTTTCGTTTTTCGAGGGAATGTCAAAATAACTTGGACCTCTTAAACAACATTGGTTCACTTTTGGCCAAGACAGTGCTGAGGGGCTCCAGCTTTCCCTGGAAGAGCAAGTGCTCAAATGTGGATTGCGTTCTGGTTGTGAAAATGTAGTGTTTGGATACGCTGGTCTGGGTGAATTGCAGTCCTCTCCAAACTGGATAGTTGGTCATGACCAAGCCAGTATGTGGTGCAAAGCTCCAGATGAGACATGCAATTTTAGGTATTACGGGCCCTATAGCTCAAAAAATTACATTTTTTCCCCGATATCTAAGACATATTTGAGATAGCCAGAAGTGCGTCGACACTACTGAAACATCACTGACATAAGTAGAAAACTGACGTTTACAAATTCTAAATATTTCACATTTTAATAAGATTTTTAATAATAAGATCAGTATGAACCAATTTGACTGATTTTCAGATTTTATTTAGGATATTTTAATAGAATTTAGCACCATAAATTTGAAAATTGTAGCCCTTTCTGTATGAGCCACCCCACCCTTCGTAACTCCAATTTGTTTCAATGGAGCCTGCAGTATGGGAAGGGGTGATCGAGCATAGAGTGTTCTCATGGTAAATTAGATTTCAATGGCAGTGCCCTTAAATGGAAACTGAATTCTTATTCTCTGTGGCCATACTGGCCAAATGATTTCAAATTCAATTAAAATGTTAGATACTGTCTGTGCATGTCAATGAGGTTGGAGCAAAGTGTCCACAACTTTTGACACGACTGCATAGTTTACAAGGTGATGCTTTTTTTTTATCATGCAAACATGTCAGTGAGGTAGTTCCAACTAAGATGACAGGCATTCATTATTGTAATTTTTTGTGCAGCAAAAGTACATATTCTATTAAATAGCTTCATACACGACAGGCCAGAAGTTTGGAAGCAAGGCCAATTCAGGTCAAAAATTTGGAAGCAACTTCAAGTTTCTGTTCACAATGCCTTTCATGAAAACCAGTATAAAATCTATGGATATTGGGATGTATTTACTCTATGATTAGACTTTTCTTTCATTGATAGGCACAATTTTCCTCTATTTACCTTTAGATACTGTTTACACTGATGTTACCAGACCATTGCTGAATATTTGTTAACAAAAGAAAGGATGGGCTTTATGGGTTGAGAGCATTTGCAAGAGTCTCAATTTCAGTGAAAAACTAAAAAAACATATCACAGTTTGCATTATTTACTTTATGTCATTGTTAACAGCCCACAGGATGCCAATGGCAATCCGGCGAGCACTATAGGACCATGGGCCTAGTAATATGGGCCTGATAATTTGAGTAAAAATGTATTCTGATAAGTGACTCTTTATATAATAATCATGTTTATTTTGTTGCAAAGTATGCCAATGAAAATATGATCTTTTTTTGTACAAATTTGATCTTGCTTCCTAACTTTGGTCCTGTAGTGTTGATGTGAAATTCTTTTTCATTGGAATTGCGAGACAAAATACAAAGCAGTACCACAGTTATACTTGAGAAATTTCAAAAATGTTTTTCATGTTTCTTAATTAAAATAGATTTTAAAACTCATTATAAGTTCATCTTTTGGCCTTCTCTGAACAACCACTGCAAGGAAAGTACTTACCATTTACTGACAATAACCTCTAGTTTAGCAAAGCGAAACAAGGGGACTGAAGCAGGGGTGACTTTTTCAAAATAAATAGGGCACGGTTCATCAAGATTTACTCAGGTTGCTCCACAGTGAGCTTGTGTGTTCAGGATCAGCTTTACAGTGCAGTAAATAAGCAACTTACTTTACTCACTCTCTTCCCCATTTTCTAAGCTATCCATCCTAAAAGTAGAGCAGCAGTAAAAATCTCCCAGCCCAGTGGGTCACTCGAAGTTCAGTGAAAAAGAAACAGTAGGCCAATCAAGAAAGTAATGATACCCACATTGAATTATAAGTTACTCCTAAAAACAATTTTTTTTTTTTTTTACTGTTTAGTGGCCTCTGGTATACAAAACACTGCCATACATGTCTCGTTTACAACCTCTTAATAAATTATGCTCCATCTTGGGGCAGCGGCGACAGACATTTTGACAAGATCTCCAATTCGCCCATTTGCAGTGATGTTCAGAGGCCCATAAAAATGTTAACCAAGAAGATACAGCCTTGAAATCAGCTTAGTCTCCAGCCCTTTCAGGATATTTCGACATGCCAAATGAAGTTTTATGGCATTTTTCCCTAATTTCTGGTTATAAGGCGACGAATGTTCAAAAACATATCAGTATGTTGCTGTTACCAAAATGTCAGATCTGACAAAGCAGACATGTGCTATGGAGGAGTTTCTTGACATGGAATATGTGTCTTAAGTACATTGTGAAAACACTGATTTTGTCTTGGCACTATGTTGTTTAACTAGTGATGCCAATAGGTGGTGCACCACCTTGCAAAACCAGACATGCCACAGAGAAATCTCTTGAAATGAAATTTGTGCAATGAATGCATAGCGAAAACACTTATTTTGTTTTGGCCGTTGGTTGGTTTAACGATGTTATATGGATAGGTGGTTCCCATAGAGGCACTGATGCAAGATAAATTTTTAAGGTTTCAAACAGAGGTAAGCAACAAATTATTTTGGTACATTTGGATAGAATATTGGCACAATAATACGACGGAGAAATTCCTGAGAGTTGAGTTTGTTGGTTGTGGTATATGTAAAAAATCTGTTAATTCTTGACACCAGTAGGGGTAACAATTAACATTGTGCAGTCACTTAATACTTAATACTTCTTAATGTAAATAAAAAGTTGAAACCACAAGGCATAGCAGGGAAAAGGCTTGTATTCAGAAGCATTAAAGGTCCCCTAGTATGATGTATTTAGTTGTTTAAAATGTGTCCAATTCAGAATTCAGTTAAGAAAAAATAAACCGCACACATCCAGGCCTAGTGAGACCTCTTCTCTTACCCTGTTTGTGCCGGCCTGAAACACAACATGAAACATGGACAGTGAGGAGCAGCTAAAAGTGGACCAACAGCTTATGGACTGCTTCAGTGCGTATTAGGACCTGCTGGTTCGTGTGCATAGCTGTGGTGTGTTGTTAGCGTGGAGAAACAAACAGCTTCCGTGCTGGTATATGACAGAAGGGTGAAAGCTCCAAGCTAAACGGCCTTTTCGGAAATTGCCCGTGGTTTACTCATTGCTTCGGAATGACCAGGTTTTCCTCGCGGAAAATGGCCGCATTATGGATAGTGTGCGAGAGCTAGACAGAGCTCCAGTTATGTCGTGAACATAATACAGGTTTTACAGACCCTAAATTCTGGCTGCGTGAACCGTTGCTTATGTGAAGCTAGCGAATCGATCACACTTACAGGAAACAATTTTGCAATAGATGGCAATGCAACGAAATCGTTTGTTATACTGGACACATTATAGCCTGTGCGCTTCTCTATTGCTTTCACCGGTAGTATCAGAGAGCTTGCCCAGACATTGGAGATGTATCAAGCTGACCCCGGTCATGGATAAGTAAAGCAATCGTTTCATAAGCACCCAAAAGCGCACCCCAAGCTCTGCAAAATCTACGTGTGGTCTAACTCCAGCCCAACTCGGCAGACACATACAGCACCTCTATTTTATATTAAAATTTATTTTATATTAAAAACAAACACTCTGCCGCAGACTGCAGTTCAGCGTGCTGAGCTTGGAAGCTGCTAACACAAGTGAAGAAATGTCAATGCGCATGCGCGCCGTGAATGTAGCCCTAAATCACCCTTTATGGCACCGTAAATATAGCCACTTCCTCGTTTGAAATAACGAATCTCATCACCCGAAGGAATACTCGATCAAATGGCATTGGATGACAAGATGTCATAGCTTCTTGGTACATAGCGGCTACTGTAGCTGCAACACGCCTTTGAAAAAGCGAGGCGCTAGAGAGCATTATTCGTTTGAATGCAAAATGCAATTTCACCGCTTGATGGGAGAAATTTCTTCACAATTTACCTTTAAAGCACTCCCACATGCATCTTCAAATAATAATAACCGAAAGTGGCTGTAAGAGGGGTTATGTTGATTCTTATATGACAGTTCATAGAACAAATTGTCTTGTCATGGTTATTTATTGGCCAAGACAGATGCTGTCTTTACCAGTGTACAGCTTAGAAAATGATAGACAATATCAATTTCTTAAAAGTTGCTTTATATTGTTTACTGCAATTATTACGCATTTTGGCAACAGAGTTGATTTATCACAATAAGGGTCATTGGGTAGGTTCCATGCATAGAAACTCTGCCATCTGGTTGTACATCGATTGTCCTCAGTGATTTTGGCTAGTATGCACATTGCTTTCAGGTAGTGAACACTTCTCAGCTAAGTCTTCACAGTTTCTATGGAAATGGCTGTATCTTGGTTCCTTGAAGTCGGAGAGAGGTAATATGGATTCTGATATGGAGGATCAAAGAAAGAGGAACAGGATACCATCACCTCCTGTGATGTCATCAAAACCAGAAGTGCTCATATTTTACTCACTTGAAGGCCTAAAAGGATGATTTGCGATGTATGATAGCTTATGATGCAAGGAAATACATGATGTTGACACCTTGCTGGAAATTATTTTATTTTAAACCATAAACCTCAGGAACACTGTTGTAAACCACTGTCAATAAACACATTTTGTCACTGCATCCACAATTGCAAGTTATAACTCTGCCGTGTAGAGATTAAACCATATATTAACAATATCCAGAAACACCACCTTCTTCTCTTGGCCCAAGTTCATTTTTAATGTACTGAGGTGAAGTGAAAAACCACCTTGAGGTTTAACTAATCACAACGTGAAATTCTTTTTGGAAATCATGGATGCTACATCCTCGGGGCTAAAGAGAGGGGCCATCCGGCTTGTTATCAGCAAACAATTCAAAAGCCAGCATCCATGATAGTATGGGGGTGCATTTGTACACATGACATGGGTCACTAGTGCATCCGTGAAGACACCATTGTAAGAGGGAAGCCAGGAGATAACATGGACATGCGACCAAAAGTTTCTTATTGCCCTCTGTTCCTAACATAGTGGGGTAATAAAGGCATAAGAACCTATACTTCCTCCATAGCTGGCATCGTCTCCAGTCAGGCATGGCTGGGAACAGTGGGGTAATAAAGTCATCAGGGTCCAGACATCCTCTACAGCTGCACCCCCCCAATTCTACCACTGAGATAAGGAGGCCTGGAACTGGACACTTCAGCGTGGGTGATTGAGCGCATCAAAGATGGGGAAGGGAGCGCATGGCTTGGTTGCTGCAAGGAATTTCTCTCACAGCAGGGTGTGACCTGTGCTCCCTGCCCAATTAGTGCCATAGTGACCTCTTCTGGACACACTGTCACCGCACCTTTTCATTTCCTCACTGTGACTGTTCTGAGTTAAAAGTTTTAATTTAAACAAAACCCACTATTACACTCTCTTAACTGCCCTCATGTCATCACTGAATTACAGTATTATATCTGGGGTAACAGTGATGTGAATTTCATGGGGAATAGGTCTGTTGGGAAGGAAATTCATAATAATTACATCATCATAATTCTGTATGTAATCGTGTTTGGTATGCATCTCTTCAGCTAAATTCAAGGAGTTGAATGAGATGCATTTCATATACACTGTATTTCAAGAAAACATAGTTTCTGTTCCCCAGCAATAATTTGTCCTGAACCAGAGTTATCTCTTGAGGTGTATTTACAATCATCTCTCCCCCTTTGCAGAAAGTGCTTTGCGACCTTCCCGAGATCTGTCTCCAAGGGTCCTGGCACTGGTCTAATTACTTTTATTATCTCCTTTGAATAATAAATGTATTCTTATTTCCTCCGGAGGGGGAGTCTAAATTCTAAATTTGGGCCATCTGGGCGGCCTGATCAAAGGCGCCACCAACCTTGAATCTGAGAAAGACGACCTAGTCTGGGAAGCTCGTATCCGACTTCCCATACTTTGGTCCGTGCGTATTTCTAGCCTAATGGTTTCAAACTTTTGCACGACCATTTGTATGTAGCCTTTTTCGCCAGATATGACTTTTCTCTCATTTTCTGAACTGTGTGTGACTCGTAATTGGGTAATGTTGATTTGCTCGATTTAAGCTCTTGCCTACCTGGTGAATATAAACTATTGTTATTTCTTTAAATCTGAGTGGTCTGAGTGGCTCTTAACTCTTGTACATTCTTTCTAGCTACGTCACGCCGGAGACTTAGGGGTATGCTCAACCAAGGACTGACTGATCAGCGGCGTTGGGATGAGAATCGGTTTTAATCAAGTTAGATAGGTGGCCAGGATCGACCAACATAAGGATTCATGTTTGCCGGCTCTGGGATTTTTAGCCTGAAGGAAACCCATAAGACGAAAAGTCGGTAATCTGTTGAAAATTCATATAAGCGGAGCCCATGGGCGGGCTGAATCTGGGTTCGCTGTAATTCAAGCCAAAAGATGCTGTTGCAGTGATGGCTGACTTCTAATCCTCTGGTACCGACGAACCTAAGCAGCGGAAATAGTACTAAAAACCCGGGGGTATATATTTTAGTGACGTAGGCTTGCATTTATGAGTCTGGGAATTATCTCCCCGAAATCTCTGCAGGTGTTCCCTAAATTATCAATTCTAATTCTAATTTGGAGTCAGATATTTAACGAGGATATAACTACATTTTGTATTCTAAATGTATTATGTAGTCAGATTTGAAGCGGGAGTAACATTGTAATCGTTATGCTTAGTTTGCTTAAATCACTGATAAATCAGACATTTTCAGTTGCTGCGTGTGTCCCAATGTGCACCTTGGATTATTCGCAGCACGACATTAAGTTAGATGATTCTGTGATTTCGACATTTTCGAACGAAGAACTATTGAGAACACCTCAGGTAAGTCTCAAACTGGGTCCAAGGCGGGACACAGGCATAAAAGATTTAATTGACACGTTCCATTGCCTCATAACAGATGGATTCTACACCCATAAACCTTCGCCCCTGGCTCCTCCGTCGTTGGTCGAGCTGTGTGGGCTCTACACCATTAATAGTGAATGAAATATACAGGTTTTGGGGCAATTGGAAGGCATTGCTCAATTCAGCAACACCAAACCAAACACCATACTCCTCATGTATTAAAACAACATGGCTCTGTAATAAAAGAGTCTGGGTTCTAACGTGGTCTGCCGCTGTAGCCCAGACCTGTCTCCCACTGACAATACTTGGCGCATTAAGAAAATTAAAATATGGCAAAGGAGGCTGCAAGTATTGAGCAGCTGAACCCCTGCATAAAACAAGAATTTGAAAACATTGCTTTAAAGACTACATCAGTTGGTCTCCTTAGCTCCTAAAAGCTTACAGAGTGTTGATTTAAGTTGCTGTTATGCAACACCGTGATAAACATGCCCCTGTGGCAATTTTTTCTTAACGTGTTGCTCGCATCAAATTTAAAACGAGCACATATTTTTCAAAAAACAATGAAATATCTCAGCTCCAACATCTGCTATATTGTCTTTGGACTATTTTCAAATAAATATTAGGTTCAAATGATTTGAAAATCATTGCATTCTGTTTTTATTTACATTTTACAGAGCGTCCCAACTTTTTTGGAAATGGGTTGGCATGGCTGAAAGCAGAGCCAGGTGGAGGCACAGAAGTCTAGTTTCCTTTCATATCACCTCAATTACAATAAGCTGAGAGATTATTACAGAATTTTTGCCCAATGACGCCAAAAAATGACATTCCCCACCTTCAAGCACTGGAGTCTAAAATATGGTCTGAGACCAGCCTGTGACATTATTTTGGTATTGTCCCACCCACTGTCACTCAGAATTGAATAAAAATAATGAGTCTGCTGAAAGAAATATTTTATTTTCTACAACCCCATCTCCAGAAAAGTTGGGATGCTGTGTGAAATGTAAATAGAAACAGAATATAATGACGTGCAAATCATTTAAACCCTATAATTTATTGAAAATTGTGCAAAGACAGCATATCAAATGTTGAAACAGAAATTTTATTGTTTGTTAAAAATAATTTGCTCATTTTTAATTACATGACAGCAACATGTTCCAAGCAAGTTTGGACAGGGGCAGTATTAACCACTGTGTTGCATCACCTTTTTTTTTTTAAAAACAATACTCTGAAAGCGTCTGGGAATTGAAATGACCAACTGCTATAGTTTTAGAAGCAAAATGTTTTCCTATTCTTGCTTGAAATAGGCTTTCAGCTGATCAACACTTGCCGATTTTTTTTTCTTAATGCTCCAAATACTTGTATTTTCAGTGGGTGTCAGGTCTGGCCTGAGCACCCAACCTCTTTCACTACAGAGCCACGTTGCTGTAATACGTACAGAATGTTGTGTTTGGCATTGTTTTGCTGAAATTAACAAGACCTTCCCTGTCAAAGATGTAAGTGCACGAGTGCACAGTACTACGCTACATGGCTAAGTTTGAGGTGAATCGCAATTTTTTTTTTTTTTCGGTATTTTTTTCCATTCAAATTGCACCAAAATTAGCATCTTTTTAAAGGACTCGTGCCCGGTCTCGGACCGAGTCCTCGAGTCCACAGAGCCGAGTCCAAGTCCGAGTCCGAGTCCTTGGAAATCGGGACTCGAGACCGGTCTCAAGACTGACACTGGTCTCGAGTCCTCCAGCACTGCCCTTTTGTGCTGAGGATCACCTGGCTATACTATGGAACTCCTATTTTGACTCTGAGATGCTCCAGACACCAGAGAAAGACAGACTGTGCTGTCTCTGCATAGAATACAGCCTTGGATTCCTGCTGCAGTATGTGAACCAGCATCTAGTAGTTGGGAAAACCACCAGTTTCACTCTGTGCTGTTACCATTTTCAAACGCTCCTGTAGTCGCAGATTGTCCTGAGATTACTTGGATCCCTTACAGAGAGAAAATGAGGGAGGGAAAGAGGGAGAGTGTTTGAGAAAAGCTAAGCTGGTCTATATGTCCTAATTTCTTTGTGAAAAGAGTCCCAGTGATATGACACTAGGGCTGCTAAATTGGGCTTCAGAGGGTGAGCAGAGGACTGGAGAGTGGAGGGAGGAGGGGGTGTGCAGATGAGACCATGTGGCTTTTGGAAGAGCAGGTTAGAGCTAGGCTGGGAACAAAATGTGTGAGAAAATGGTCAATTTTTATGGAAGACATAATTCTCCTGGCAGCCCTTAAGATCAGTATTTTGCTTTCCCTCTTAAAAATTTGGCCTGAGCATGGCCTCTTGGCAACTGTCTGCTGGGCAGTGCATTGGGCACTATTCTTTTAAAACCTATTGCAGTCTGGTGCAACACTCAGGTGACGTACAGAACTGTGCAAAAGTCTGAGGCGTCCTTAATTTTTCTTCAGTGTAAATTTGATGTTAGACGTTCATTTTTGTTTCCCATGTTAGTGGTGCTGTAGAAAATTATATGTGAAGCATTAAGTGTTCATAAAAAATCTTACAAAAGAACCTTTATATTTCATTAAATACAGTCAATACAAGTAATACTATGGCAGAGCCCTGACCTCAACATCAAGGTTGCATGGGAATACCAGGAGAGACTGGCACGAGTGAGGCAGGGGGCCTCCAGAGACTCTGTGGCATTCTCTTCAATATGCTTTGAGCAGCCCAACAGCCTGAAATCTTATAAACCTATACAAAACTTCTGGACGGTGTCCTAAATTTTTAGGCAAAGGGTAGTCACACTAAATATTTATTTGAGTTAGTTTTTAACAGTTCACAGCACTTTATAGTATGTTTTTCAATATTTGGTAACCTTTTATTAAAGCTGCAGTTGGTATGTCTTATAAAAGTAACTTTTTGCCATTTTTGCTAAAACTGTCACTGTGTACAGACAGTATTACATAAAACTAGAACACTGTATTAAAAAAGGGCTCCTTTAAATCCACCTACTGTTCCTACTGTAATTTAAAAGAATCGTTCGGACCGACCAAAAAGAACCAATTACAGCCAGGATGGTGTCTGACAGCTGTCAAGCTGTGGACAGCCTCCTCCCCCTTCCTCCTCAGTTCACGCCAGTGCTCAGTCAAGCTCAAATCTCCAAAAGTGGGTTCAGGAGCTTAGAGAAACTAATGGCGCAACAAGAGAGTAATCTGCGAGGAAAAAATTACCGATACCTCCATTACTGAGAACAGCACACACGGCTGAGATAAGTAAGAAGAGGAAACCAGAAGAAAAAAACCACAAAAGAAAGAATTAGACAAAGCGCAGGATAAAACCAGAGTGAACATCGGAGTGGCTTTTCAGAGGTGGTAGGAACTCCATGATCTGGAAGGATTAAAAACCGACGCAGAGTTGGCACATTTTCTGCTTGACAAGTAAACCCTTGCTTTATTTGTTGGTTCATTTTTGCTCCGCAATTGTCTGCTAATAAGCAAGTTGGTGTCGCTCATATGCACAGCGAGCTCTAACCCCAGCCCTAACTGGCATCAATTCATTTTCGTTCTGCAAATAAGCGAGTGAACTTCGCTTACAAGCACAGTCGCTGTTTGAATAGCCAGCGTCTTGTAATTGTTACAGTACTCCGTAGTGCATGTGATGTTACTGTGATGTTGCAGTCGAGCTAACTTTTGCTTGTTTCCTATGCTAGGGCTAACGTTACTGGTGTCATTTTTTTAGAACGTAGCAGAAAATATCTTTATGAAATGACCTGGAAGTCTTATCGGTTTTGTTGATGTCCTTATAAACATGTGTGACATTTCTGTGCTCTCACTGCTAAATGCTGTGATACATGGTTTACTGGCCATTCAGCAGAATTCGCGACAGTTTCTGTTCTCAAAAAAACAGGTAACTTACTGAAAGTGGTTTTTAACTGAATGCGTACTGCTGTAGATTACTTTTCATGTCGACATGATTTATTTCTGCTTGTTTGTTGGCCAGCAGACTCAGCAACTTGGCCATTTTCATAATGTGAACATGCAAAATCTCTCCACAGTTGCATGCGTAACAGCTTGCATACTTTTGCGTGCCCGGCAGCCTTCTGGGGGAGGGTCTTAGGAGTGCAGTGAAGAGGGAAGCGGAGGGATCTGAAAGTTGCATTTTTCAAATTTTTATGCCAAGTACTCTCTCTCCTCAAAGTTACCTAGTGCAGCTTTAAATGATTTCTGGAAAGATCTTTGCACCACACTATTGTGTTAAATGTACGGTTGGGTATTGAGAACTGGTATTTTTTGGTACCAGTATGTGAATGGTCCATACCTAATGTACCGATAAGCACATGGAGAAATAGTTCTCTTGTTGTTATTTAACGTTAACATTCTGTTTTACTTAATGTCGTTTTCATTCAGTCGTTTCATTCAAGTGTTGCTGGCATCAGTCCTGAAGTGATAACAGTGCCGCGGGCCTCCGGCAATGAAGTTCCATTGTTAAGAGTGGGGTTTTTCCAGCGGGTGTTTTAAGACCTTCAAGGGTGCTGGGAGCAAAACAACGAGAGGGTGCCGTTTGTTGTGTCCATAGCCTTACTGAAGTGACTTTGGCTAGGACAACTGACTTCAAATTGCGTTTTTATTATTCCTCAGTGGAAGAGGTTATATGTTTTCTGCAGGGCATTTCTCCCAATTAGCTGTTCAGTGAGGCAGGTGGTCAGTTGATGATGGCGAAGTTTTGGCCGCACGGAATGCCTTGTAGAATCTGAACGTTTGGTTAATTAGCTCAATCCAGAGCCAGCCGTAAAACTTTTATAACCTAGGATGTTCCTGCAGCCTGCCTGTGGGCAGTAGCATCTCTGGCTTTGCTCAGCGAGGGGGCAGAGCCGCAAAGCCCTGTGGGTCCCATGTCTCCTAAAGTCATATCACTGTCCCTACTGAAGTTAAAGTCCAGTTACATTAATTTGTTTAAAACAATCTAAATCTCTGGGAAATTCAGAATATATTTATGTTCAATATCCGGTGACGAAATCACTTATATACATATAACCCAATTAAACTATGTAATACTCCATTTTAAGGCTTTTCCATGACTACTGCATCATATTACCACATATTCCTATCCTGTTTGGTCTTGTTATTCTCGGGGGAATCCAAGGAGTTGGATGGAGCATGTTTCATTTCCCTTGAAATTATGGTTCATGCCCTTTGGGAAACTCTTGAAAATTGGTCAGATTCCACTATCCTCTCTATGCTAGATGGTTTTATTACCTCAATGGTGGAAAACCCAGATTCGGCCCTCCCTTCCTTTGCCTTGATTGGGGGTGTGGTTTTTGGGCTTAAAACCTAGAGATTCTAGTCGATTGGGAGGTCCGTATTTTGAGATCTCGCTTGCAGAAGGATGAGTAGTCTTTCAATTATGGAGAATTACATGCCGCCTCTCCCCACCTGCTCTCATTCGCACGTAAGTAGCAGATCTGGGTAGGCGGAGAGAGATGGCATCTAAGTTCTTCCCGGGCTCGTGGTGTGGCCTCACTTTGCGTGGTTGGCCTCCATTTTTCCAGGTACGAATTTATTTTCTCTTTCTAAATTGTGCGTAACTTGTAATTGACTCAACGTTGATTTGCTTGATCTAAGTTTGTGCCTACCTGGTGATTAAATTATTGTTATTCCTTACAGCTTGTGTGGTCTCCATGACTCTTAACATTTGTACATTCTTTCTAGCCTTCTTACGACCGGTACTTAGGGGTGATTTCTTACCTTCCAAACTAGCTGATGTTGTAAGCACTGATATGTTCTAAGTTGGATTTGTAAATTACGTTCAACCCTTAAGGGTTTATGTGGCACTGGTCCTGAAAATTTGACTCTTAAAAGGTACCCCTGGGCACATAAGCTGGTACTCGGTTAAATTTTCTTAAGGGACCCTTGGGTGTACATAATCCTGGGTTTGTGATATGTTTATGCTCAGTGCTACTTTGTTTATGCCTAGATGCTACTATCATGGTAATTTCTTCCATCCTCTAGAACTATCACCAAACTAAGATCCGGCAGCGACGCTTATTAACCCTGGGGGCGTTTTGCTGAGTGACAATGGTTTTCACAGACAGAGTCTGATTGCGTAGTTGCCTCGAGATTCATGCATTGCTGTCCCCAAACTATCAATTCTAATTCTAATTTGGAGTCAGATATTTAACAAGGATATCACTAAACTTGGTATTATGGAGTCAGATTAATTGCAACCGTTGTGTTTTTCTTCCCCGTCTTTGGACAGAGAAAAATATCCATTTTATTGAGATTCACACCAGCCAGGAAGTTGCTTGAATTAACGCCAGCCACGAAGAACACGTGAAACCTTCAACCCTCTGCAATGTCTGTCCTTGGTATTGTTTTGTGGGGTTCTACACCCTGATGTAGCTGTCAAAGGTCCTGAATAATTAGTAATTAGTTATGAAAAATGGAGAAAATGTTGTTTGTTATTATTATTATTATTATTATTATTATTTTAGAATTCTGCAGTATGAGTGAACTTGTCATAAAATGTCTCCTAAGATTAAAAATTCCTTACCTTGAATTGTGGGCTTACACGAAATCATTTATGAATTCATATCAGTTGATTCGACAATTTTGGAGAGCTGTCCAATTCCTCTAAATCTGTAGAGTGCCTGACCACCAAGCGCTGAAATAATGTCACAAATGGCAGTGCAAACATAACAAAAAATTGTGAATAATGAAAAGAGAAATTGCTGGCCACAGCTGAAATTTAGATGAAAAAAGAAAAAATTAAGAATTCAAAAACTAAGTAAAGGATATCTCAAACCTGGCATGTTTCTTTTTTGCAAGAACTTAAAACACCTGTATCTAGAAATCTTATGCCATCAGCAGCTTATTTATTCATCAATGTCTTGGAAAATACTGTCTCCTGTAATGCAGTTGCACTCCCTAAAATATACTGAACAACAAAAGAAACGCAAGTTCATATAAGGCAGACTGGAAAATAAGTTTGTACATAATTATTTTAGAAAATCAAATTTATTACTAGCACGTGCACATTTACACTCGTTTTATCAAACTTTTCTTTATTTTGCGGTCACTTTGGCTGCGTGGCCATAAGAGTGCATGAACTAACTAGCTAACTTGCGTTTCTTTTGTTGCTCAGTATATAATTACATAAATACAATACTATCACTGGGCTTTCACTCTTCTCTGCTTTTCTCTGTGTCTGGGCCTCCTCAACACCAGCTGAAACAGTCTTTTGTACAGCTGGGGACACTGTCAGTAAAGAGCGATCATGGATTCTCCCTGAGCAAGTTTACATGCTAATTTTCTTAATCAAAAATTGGTAAAGGGTGGCCTAAATAATTGAAAATTGTTCCTATAAATTGTTCTGTTTATCATATTTACCAAGTTTACCTGACAGATTTGTACACTTGACATATCTTCATAAATAAAAGTAAAGCTAAAATTTTTTAATTATTTATTTTTTGGACGTCTCATGCAAGAAAATTTGATTAGCCATAGCTACATGAGAGGTCATACAGGAGAGAGCATAAACCGCATCGATTTCCCAATTTTGTGGTCAGACCAGATACAATAAAAAAATGTTATATCATTAAACATCTTTTCATGCCATGCTTATATGTTTAGTACCAAATAATGCAGAGTAGCATTAATATGCTTATATATTTTTACATATAAGTATCGGTATTGATGAGTAGTATCTGTAGCGATGAAATCCAAATGATACCCGTCCCTAAATAAATGTGCCTAAAGCTTTTGCACCATACTGTATGTAGCATAAATTTTAAAAAGTGACAATACCCTTCATACCCGAAGGACATTTTAATACTGGACCAATAATGTTGGATGAAACACTGCCTCTTCAATGGGAAATATGAAAGGGGAAGAATACTTCCAAATAATAACGCTATTTTTTACGGAGCAAAATTTGAAAAGCAAGTGGTTGCAGGGTTATTGGTAAAATAATCCTAAAAATGTCTAATTAACTTAGATTAAGCTTCTCAATGCAAGATAGACCTCTGAGAAGGCAGTGAGGGGTGGGGATGAGTGTCTTCTCACAACTATTTCTTTTGACAATGAGGAAAATGAGTTGCAGCGTAAACATTCTCTAGACCACACAACACTATATTTTTAATTCCTGCCCAGCCCATATGGACTACAAAAGCACTTCAGTCTAAGGTCCCCCATCTGGGTTTATCATGGGATCTTGAACACTTCTCATTACATAACAATTTGTCAGTGACACCTTATCAGCTGCTCTGTCAAACAGTCATTGATTCAGCAACACTGTATGACCTTAATCAGCTGTATCAACAGTATCCATGTTCAAAGAGCAGCTATCTTTAATGGCATATCAATGTCTGACCATCAACTTGAGAAATAACATATTCTATTTTAGTTAAAATAACCACAGAGCAGAAAGCCTTAATCTTTCCCTTTGACATGCCTGGGCACTATTAAGTCTTGGCATTCACATTAGTCTCTAATTTAATTGCAATCCTGCAATAAAAATACACAACTGCAGTATCTGCGAAGCCTTGCATCCTTCCGAAAATCAGTTTCATTGACCATATCTGCCATTTGCTTACATTCCTTATATATACTTTCTGCTCAAGAGCAACAAACTGAACCAAGCCTTTCTCAGCACTCATTCCTCTGGAAGGGAAAAACAAATCTGCACCTGCTTCATCTTACAGCAGTTTGACTTGCCTGGAAGAATTGTCTGTCAAGCCTGGTGTTTATTTATTTATTAATTTTTGGTCCAATGGTCAGGGTGGTGTCGATCAAATCCTTCTTTCAAAAGTCTGTCCCACTCAGCCTAAAGGTAAATATCCCTAAAGCGAGCATAAACAGGGTCCAAAGCCAAAATATTTGGTTGTTTGCTGAAGATGGGCCCTGTTTTTAACAATTAAATCGTATTAAGATTAAAGATTATTTCCTGGCGAGATGCACCCACCCAGGCTATGGTTGGCAAAGAACTCATGAAAGGGCTGGCAAGGTGATATTGACACATGTGCGAGCTGCAGCCTGACTGAAGGAAAAATCACTGTCAAAGGATTAGTGGAGAAGAGTCAAGCTGAGACAAACTGAAGTCCAAAGGCAGTTGTCATCCTGTTTGCAAATGGAACATGCCAAGACAAAAAAAAAACCAACACTAAAGGGAAGACAAGCCTGCTCATTTTCTATGAGTATGTATGTAATTCTTCCATTCAAACTTACAAAGTATACACATCCATGATTAGGTGTTTTCTCACACTTTTTGAGCATTTTTGTCTACCACCTACATGCACGTGAAAGGAAAAAACTGACTTAAAGAGATTTGTAAAATGTACAGGCTGATTTCAGTCCTGCATTACAGGAAGTGACTGGTGGTTTGAATGTGATGTGGACACAAAGAATGAGCCCGGTTGAGAAAGAATAGTTAGTTGCTTATTGCCAATGAAGATAGCTATCATTGGTCAGAACACATGGATAGAATGGCCACTTCAACTTTAACCTGCAAGAACATGAGGAAACTTAACTGATTCCTCATAGGGAAAGATGCACTGTCGATCTGTTACCAATTTTATTATGTTTAAATCTGTTTTTCATTGTGTTCATTATATCAACTTAATTCAGTCTTTGCTTATTTATCAATATATTGTGAAACATAAATGTGCTCATTTTATTTCCTGGAACATCCAAGGGATTTGTTCAAAGGCAAAGAGAATGCAAATTTTATATCAAATCAGCCAGTTACAGGTTAACATTTGCTTTTTGCAAGAAACCCATCTTACTAAGGCCGGGTTTAGACCACAGGATTTTTAAAATCCTTACCGATTTTGAAATCGGGTTAGCGCTACACACATAAGGAGAATCTTCGCAGATAATCTGCTGTCTAATCTTAAACAGGTACACACTAGAGGATTTGAAAATTATAGTGCATTTCACGCTACAGGATATTATTATTATTATTATTATTATTAAGATTATCTTGCCAAGCTATCGGATAGCTCACTTAGTAAAGCATTGCATTGCGAAGAAGAAGTGACTATCACGTTGCGGGTTCGATCCCCGCCTCATACCAGCCGGCAGTGGTCGGCAGCTTTTTCAGAGTAGCGCACTATTGGCTATTGTGCTACAGGGTTGCAAATTGGGAAGGGACTGCTGGGTAGGGAAAAGTAGTAGTTGTTCATGCACCTCCTGTTGGCCAGATGGGCGCTCGTCAGGAAGATTCTAAGCCTGTTCATGTCCGGGTATCCTCTGCCCTCGTTTTGTCATGGTTTAGGCGTGCGTTTCTTTGTTGGACCTTTCTTTGTTCTATCGTCCGGGAAAATATCGGATCTCTTTTCCATCTAATTCCTAGCCCAGCTGGCTGATTGAGCTGGGGCAGAGTTTTCCGGACTCTATTTATATGGCCGGGGGTTTGCCACGCCTACCGCTAGAGTGTCTGTTTGTTTCTAGCACTTTGGCTGGAGAAAATCTCTAGACAGATTTCCTAGTGATTTGCCATATTCCATTTCTTGATTAGATTACGTCTTCAAGAAATTTTCTCTCTTCTCTCTTGCTGTTTATTCTCTCTCGCACTGCTTACGTTTTGCGGACTTTTATTCGTCTTTGGAAGCGCAAGCTTTTACCGGAGGTGTGTGCCTCTTTTGTGTTTGTCTCTTATTTGGTCTGCTCTCAGATCTTTCTCTCGCTGGTCGCAGGACCTGGCGTCCTATCACCCCCCACTGCACGTTCTGTACTTGCGAAGATTCAACCAATGAGTGTATAAGAAGCAGTAGGCTGACAGGCGCATGCTTCGAAGGAGAGCCGCAAACTGTTTTCTTTCTCCTGAGTTGGCAGCAAGGGGTTGCGTATGACCAAGCCTTGTACATAGTTCTCCAATTGGGCATTCCAGATTCGTGTGGGATTAGAGATGCCAAATTTATTTATAATTTATTTTTTTAAAAAAGGAGAAAAAAAAGATGATCTTGCCAGAGGGAGCAGCGCTCCACCTGAAGTGATCTCACGCAATCTTATGGATTCAAAAATTTAAAAATGGAGAGTGACGTGAAGCACATACTTGCTATTATAATCACTTGCAGTGAAAATAGAAAACAAAAAATTTAACAGGTCTGAGAGAGAAAATGGTTGGGGAGACACAGTGAGCATGGATTGTCAGTTCTTCAGAAAGAACTGGAGGTGAGTTCTTTTACCAATCAGTTTATTAGTTTTTTTTTTTTAACTATTTGTCAACAGTAGCATGCTAGACTAGTCTCAATGGCTATAAATGTTTACCGTTGCTCGGTAAACTGCCCCGGACCTAACGTTAGGTTGTAATGTTAACATTTAGCTAGCTAGTTCAAAAGCAACATTGTCCACAGTTGAAATATAGAATTGTGTTGGTGTAATGAAAATAAATTATTGGCACTATTGTGACAAAAAATGGCAACATGATACAAGGCTGAGGCAGGAAATATAGCAACTGTAAGAAACAGCTGGAAGACACGTGATATCAGCATCCGTGTTCCCGCCACACAAGCCTTTCCTTCATCTCAGCCGTCCAACGCACCCGTACAACAGGTTGTTGTTGCTGTCTGTGTGCCTTTGCCATTTCAAACTACCTGCATTCTGCTCCGTGTAATGACATAATCATCCGGATTTTGACTCCCAAATATCAAACATGTTTGAAAATTATTGGGGCAGCCCCGATCAGTCTATGAGCAAATCGGGAGGGTTAAGATTCGTTCAGTAAACCCCGCACATTACCAGATTATCTGGACTGAACATCGATACCGACTAAGGTCCCAGACAAGATTTCTCTGCCGACTGTCGAGGTGAATCGGGGACTGTCAGAGGTTAACAAGTCCTCAATTCAGTTAAGTATTCTCATCAACTTTTAAATCAAACAAAAGAGGGGTATCAATTGTAATTAATTCTGATCAAAATCTTATTAATCCATAAAACACAATCTCTGACCCCAAAGGACAATACACCATTATCACGGCCTCATTTGACAGCTTCAGTATCACAATTGCAAACATATTTGGCCCGATTTTCTTAATTTCTTCCATACTTTTTTCCTCACTAAATAACTCCACAAACTCAAGAATAATAATTAGAGGTGACTTTAACACTGTCATGAGCCCCATCTTGGATAGGTCAAGAACCACTGCCAATTCTAGAAACTGGCACTCCACTAAAATACTTAAGCAGTCCATGAATAATTTTGGTCTTGGCAGTATCTGGCCGATTGTTTAAAAAAATTAAAACGGGGAATATACATGTTTCTCTCCAGTTCATTAATCAGTAATCAGGTAATCAGTACCTCAATCATGTCCAATATTTCTGACCGCAAAATGTACCCCATCGCAATTAGTGACCATGCACCTGTGTCCTTCTGTCTTCATAAAATACAAATCAAACTACCCAATACAAGATGGCGTTTCAATCAATCTTTGCTTAAAGATCCTAATTTAGACTCATCCTTCATGGAAATAAACAATTCTCTGGAAAACTCACCGTCATTACTTTGGGAAGCCACTAAGACTACACTCAGAGGAAGAATACTATCATATTCATCATTCAAGAAGGAGAAAGAAAATTAGATAAATAAAATACAAAATATTTACTCATCCATGTAACTTTCGTGTATCTAGAAGTCCTTCAGAAGATGTTTAGATCCAAAAGAGCCGCGTATATCCATATAATGGGAGTGAACGGGGGACTGCGAGCGCAGCCTCTAATGCCGCATTTGTCATGAAACTCATTCATTTCACTAATATTTTTTATGATTCGCTAGTGTTGTTCCCCTTTCGAGTCTGGGATTGCCTGTTATCGTCATCTGGCGTCTGTAGCTTCACCTACTACTCTGAAATGGACGTTGTCATCTCAGGTGCAACACGTAGGCGCAGCCAAGTACGCTAATAATACATGACTTTGGTCTTCTTTTTTCCTGAAGTTGCTTGAAAAAATTAGGGGTCGCGGTTTTTTTTGGGCTTGTTTTGAAAAATATGGTTGCTTGTTTGAAAAGTGAAACAGGTGACGTAATTGTTATACAATTATGGTTGCTATTTCCCCGCGACTCATTGATTGACACTGTCTGCTCACAACCTCGGGAGTAATGTGAGAGAACCCGCCCTCCCTCCAAGCCCCTGGAGCAACTAAATGAAAGATAATGGCCTCCCCCCCTTCAACAAAATGAAAGCGATTTCACCCTAGGTCTACACCGTCTTAGTATTGTCTAATTTATGTTGGGCTTGTCTTTGAAGCTCTGGTCACTTATTTGTCTTATCATAGTCGGAAACCCTAATTACCTCAGCGACGGTCGGCTGCTATACGTGCTGATAAAACATCTTGATTCATGTTTGTGTTTTTCCGAGTTGTGGCAAAAAAAATGACCAGTTGGACTGCGTTTAGCTTCCATAGGCTACCTTCACGCAATTTGGAATTGCTAAAGCTCTGGTTACTTGCGCTGAAAATAGACCCGAATACTCAAGTGGAAGCATTGAGGCGTGCAGATCTTCGGGTTTGCAGTGCTCACTTTGCTACAGAAGATGTCCAGTTCAGAGGTTAGTCGGTCAAGCTGCAGACGTCAGATGAAGATAACAGGCAACCCTGGACTCAAAAGGGGAACAACACAAGCAAATCATAAAAAATATTGGTGAAATGAATGAGTTTCGCCACAGATAATGCGGCATTAGAGGCTGCCCTCGCCGTGCCCCGTTCACTCCCATTTTACGGATATATGCAAGTCTCTTTGGATCTAAATATCTTCCGAAGGACTGCTAGTGACACAAAAGTTATACAGGTGATTAAATGACTTGTATTTAATGCCACAAATAATGTCAAAACTGTAAAAACGGTACTTCTCATTTAACTATGTAGACCTCCCTCTATTAAAGAAAAAGTATCAAATGAACTAGATGCGCCTGTAGCACTGGATGAACTATATAAAGCACCAGAAGTAATGCCAAATAATAAAGCTCCAGGCCCTGAAGGGTCCCTGCTGAGTTCTAAATGGAACAGAATCTCACCGCTCTTTCTCAGAATGACAGCAGACATCAAGCAAATTTCAAAAATCCCCATCTCAAAGGGTCGTCCCAGCCACCCTGCAGAGAAAGCTAATTTCAGTCGCTTGTATTCACAATGTTATTTTTTTGGTCACTAAGTTTATGATTAAAGGTGAGGGTTGGAACTTAGATCAAACAGTAAATTGAGACCTTTGCTTTTAAGCTCAGCTCCTCCTTCTCCACCGCTTCACTGCAGACGCTGGAGCGATCTGTCTTTCAATCTCATGCTCCATTCTACCCTCACTCGTGAACAAGACCCTGAGATACTCTTTCACTTGGGATAACAACTCACCCCCACTTGAAGGAGACAATCCACCTTCAACCAGGAGAGAGCCATGGTTTCGCATTTGGAGGTGCTGATCCTCATTCCGATCACTTCACACTCATTTGCGAACCACTCCAGTACCAACTATCTGACCCAAACTTTCACTGGTCATCTTTGCTTTCATGTAGGAATCTAAAATTTGTATTGAAAGGAAAAAGTTTTGCCGTGGACAAGAAAAGTGAGGAAAAAAATAAAATAGTGTCAACATGAATATTCGGGGTTTCTTGGGTTACTGGGAACAGGATTTTTTTTCATGCCTAAAACTGTCACAATGACTTCGACAACACATCAGTACAGTTCCCAAGCTTTTTGTCCTTACAACTAACTCGAGTTGTCACTATAGCAACAATCCAGTTATGTATTATGAGTGTGCATATGACACTCAACAATAGCCACCCATTCATTTCAATGGAAATCTGCTCAGTGGCACAGCACCCTGACATGGAGCCTTTCTTCCGGAGCCACTCTGTATGACTCTGCCTTATACATGTGTACTTTGCTCCCACATAAATGTGCAGCTCTCTGTGGTAACCTAGTGGTAACCATGCCTCCAGAAAGAGGGATTAGCCACACGGTGATGTGTGCTGAGCAGTCAACCTGAGATGTACCTAAACTGAGTTGTATATTTCCATTACTTTGAATATCTTACACTGATTTATAGTACATTCTTTTGCCGGTGTATGTATAATGAGCTAGCCATGTAGCTAGCCAAAATGTACTGACTAACTGACATTCATGTGTGTCCATTTATTGTGCTGTATGAACTCAGTTCATATACTGCATAGGTAATCATTTACTTACCATTGTATGCACCAAGCTCCTGAAACCTGTGGTGTTCCTCAGGGATCAGTTCTCGGCCTGACCCTTTTTTGCATCTATTTACTCACGCTGGGCCGTCTCATTAGCAAGCATGGGATTTCATTCCACTGCTATGCTGATGACACACAACTTGGAGCTACATCACCACAGTCTACCCTCACCACCTGCCTGGAGGAGATACAGGCATGGATGAGCCAGAACTTTCTTCAGTTGAACGGAACCAAATCAGAAGGCATACTTATTGGTACTCCCTACCAGGTCCAGTCTTACCCCATCACCTCCATCACCTTTTCTGGAGAGATCATCCCCTATCTTCCTCTGTTACCAATCTTGGTATGAGACTGGACCCCCCACCTGACCTTTGAAAACCATATCAAGCACCTGTCAAAGACATCATTTTTCCATTTCAAGAACATTTCCAAACTCCGCCCCTCTCTCACCCTTTTCGACGCCAAGAAGCTCGTCCACGCCTTTGTCTCATCCAGGCTGGATTATTGCAACGCACTCCTCATCGGGATGCCAAACAAGAGCCTAGAAAAACTGCAGTACATTCAAAACAGCACTGCCAGAATCCTGATGAGGGTGCACAAACAGGACCATATCACACCCATTCTCTGCTCCCTTCGCTGGCTTCCCATCTCCTCCAGAATCCAATATAAACTCGCTCTCATGGAAACGCCCCACCATGCTTCCAGGAACTGCTTCATCAGCAATCATCAACCCACCTCCTCCAATCCCAAAACACCCATCTGCTTCAAAGCCCAAGAACCAAGCTCTGGACCATGGGAGACTGAGCATTCTGCTCAGCTGCCCCACGACTGTGGAACTCCCTTCCACATCACCTGAGAGCGCCACAGTCATTGGGCGTTTTTAATAAAGGACTGAAGACCTTCCTTTTTAAGCAGTCCTATAATATTTTATCTTGATTTTTTTTGCCATTTTTGTTTGTTTTTATTCTGTAAGCACTTTGAGATTTTTTGTTTTAAAAATGAAGAGTGTGAGCTGCTGGATAGCTCACTCAGAAAAGCATCTCGTTGTGAAGCAGAAGTGACCATCATGGTTTGATCACTGCCTCCTACCAACCAGCAGTGGTCGGCAGCTCTTTTCAGAAGTAGCGCGCAACTGGCCAATGCACTACTGGGAGGCAAATTGGGAAGGGTTTGTTGATGAGAAATTCCCCTAGGTGTTGTGTTCCAGGATCCTGGGCCTTTAATTGGCCAGGACAGTTTTTTGGGTTTTTAACAGTTTCTTGTGCAAGGTTTCATCATTCATAGTCATTTCTCATATCACAGCTTTAACAGTTTCTTGTATCAGGTTTTAACATTTCATAGTTCATTTTTATTGTTCATGTTTTTACTTTTCCGTGTCTTTAGTTTTGCCAGGTCTGCTAAGCCACTTTACCGCTTGTCTTCGTTTTCACACATTTCAGAGCTCTGGTTGGCTTTTGGTATTTCCCCCTTCCTTCTGTGCTGTGCTGGATTCAGGGCTGTCTAAGCTTTATTGACAATTAACTGTTTTTAAGTTACTAACATTTACTAACAGTCACAGGGGGTGTAATTCTTAGACAGGCACATTACTAATACTAATAATTTAGGTAGGGAATTTATTGTCATGATTCCTGCTTTGCTATTTCAAGTCTTGCTGTGTTTTTCTGTTAACATTCATGCTTCCTTCCCATCATGCTTCATTGGTACTTAAGCTGAGCACGCTCATTTTCTTAATGAGCAAGTCATGTCGACCACTCTTTGTCCATGTCTCATAATCTTGCTTTGCCCATTGTTTCCTCTCCAGGTGTTGCTCCTCATGTGTCCTGATTTCTCTCCCTTTATCTGGAGGCGGTGGAAGTAGGCTGGCAGACAGTCTCGAGTTTTTCATGTTCACTGCATTTCATGTCCATGATCTCCTTGTCCTTGTTAGTAGTAGTAGTAGTAGTAGTAGTAGTAGTAGTAGTAGTAGTAGTAGTAGTAGTAGTAGTAGTAGTAGTAGTAGTAGTCGTCGTAGTAGTTACGTATTTTTTCTTAACCAAGCAAAGTCTTGTTGTTTAAATTCCTAGTATTATTATTCTTTTCTCTTCACGGTTTTCTGCCTGGAGGTTCCAGTGGTTTTGTTTTTGTAGTTTTGGATTTTTAGTTAAAAGCTCTGTGGAGCTCTACTTAGTTGAATTTTTGTAACCCTTTGGGCCAAGTTTTTTGTTGCCCCTCCTGCCTATTTTCCTTTATTTTAATAAATTCCCTGTTCCCTTGCGTCTGGTGTCTCACTGATCTCGCATCACTAGGTGCCTCCTGTTGACCAGACGGGCACTCATATGGAAGATTCTGAGCTCGCCAATGTTCGGGTATCCTCCGCCCTCGTTCTGAGCTTGCAAAGTCCCAACCAATGAACATGTAAGAAGCGGTGGCTGACGAGTGCGTGTTTCGGAGGACATCCGCAAGCTGTCCCACTCTCCTGAGTTGGCAACTGGGGGTCACATATGCAAGAAAGCCCAAGTACTTGTACATAGTTCCCTAACTGGATATTCCAGATTTTGGTACGATTGGAGATGCCAAATTAAAAAAAAAAGAGAGAAGTTTATTATTATTATCATGATACACATTCGGAATCCTCGACTAACCGTTATTTTGCACATGAGCAGAACTTGCATAACAGCAATGAAAAAACATATACTTTGTAGTTCAGCCTATATTAGATAGAAATTCGGGGTAGGGAGAAAATGTTAGACTAGATGAAATGTATATGATGCAGCATCTGAGGTCCACTGGAATGATGCAGGGAGATTGGATGATGCGGCTAAACTCCACCTGCCCGAAGAAAATGCGAGATTCCTAAAAGAGAAAGAAACAGATGATTGTCAGATAAAAATCCATTACAGGTACATTTTATTACTATGCTGCAGATTATGAGATAACATGAATTTACTAGCCCTTTATAAGGGGAAGGAATCCAACATATGTTAACTTGAATAAAAGGAGGATAAAACAGATGTGTTGTGGCCCATATTTTTAGTGACCGTAAAAACTGCTGTTTGGCAGAAAATATTGTGAAGTTGTATTCACTCTGTGGTAATGGTTTTAATGAAAGAAGTTCTCATGAATGGTTTAAATTTGGTGTGATGCATCTAAGCTGCAGTCCAGGGTAGGTAAATGAACACCTCTAATGAGGGGACTAACATGGGGTCATTGTTTTCTGTTAAAGAAGCATAAAGTGTATCCTACTCGGTTTGTGCATTTCCCAGCAGCGTAGTTGCTAAGTTTGCAACTTACATAGTTTGTCCATTCAAGGTCAATGGTTCCAACTATGTAAGTTAGCATCTGTGATTTTGGGAAACGCACCCCTGGACCGTAACTTCTGAGGTTATCCCCCCTAAATTGAAACTCTTAATTTGTCCGGGAGTCATTCTTCATGTGATGACTGCCATCTTGTTTTTTGAAGTTTTCAGAAAAAGTAAATCATGTTCATTACAGAGTTAACACATCTACTGTCATCATCTTACTTTCTCCATTACCCTTTCCTCGTCCCCCATCATTCCCTTCTCTGCCAGCTCAGCCCAACCTCTCTCAACCCAATTAGCCGACAAACACTATTTAAGTTGGATGTAGCCATCTGTCTTTGTACACTTGGTTGTAACCCTCTCCTCCTCCCACCAAATTACCCCTGCCTGTCTTGTCGACACTGTTTTTGGATTTCGTATTGTGGCTCAGCAATTCTTGTGTTTTTTGGCTTTGACTCAGACCTCATTAAAGGCATACCGTTTTTGAATTTCTATCTCTTACGTGTGGTTCCTGAACGCTAAGTCACACTTATGGACTAGTTGGTGTCCATCACAGTATCAGGCCTAGACTTGAAAACTCCCAGAGTTTCTGCCTCTACAGTATGAACAGGCAAGCTATTTCACACTGCGATAATTCTTTGCATGAAAAAATATTTCCTTATATCAGTGCCAAATTTATCATTACTTCCATTACATTCCATTACAATCCAGCATAGTTATCTTTGTTAATCCCTTTGACATATTTCAAGACCTCAATCAGATCACCCCAAAGTCTCCCTCAAGTTCCACAGCCCATCCTCATAGCTTTTATATCTTTTGTACCATGGTTTTTTGTTTTACTTTTGTGCCAGGAATTAATTTTGTGGCTCTTCTTTGAACCTTTTACAAAGCCTCTACATCTTTCTTGTGGTTTGGTCTCCAGAACTGCACACAGTACTCTTAAATATGGTCTGACAAATGTATTGTACAGAAGAAATATAACATCCCTAGTCATGCTCAATACTTTTGGCGAAGTATCCCAGCATCTATAATCTGCAAGGGTTTGGTCAACAAATACTCCCAGTGGAGCACATTACAGTTTTAAACTTCCCATTTAGTAATCCTATTAATTGTTTTTCTTTCTAACATGTAGAACTGTACACTTAGTTTTGATAGATTTCATTTGCCATGCATCTGCCCACTTATGAATTCCATCTAAATTATCCTGAACACTTTAGCTGGCTGTAAAGTGATAGCCAAACCTCCAGTTTTGAACTAATTTCAATGTTCCTGTCAAGATCATTATTGCAGATAAGGAAGAGTTGGGGTCCCAAATCCAATGCCTGAGGAACTCTACTTTTGTCAATGGCTAACAAACAAAAAGCTAACAAACAAAAAAAGCAAAACAGAACTTAGGCCTGGGAGACACTGTCAAAGGGGGACACAGGACTAAAAGCTGAGATAGTTGAACTCAGACAGCATTCACTATCATTTATGCTCAAAGAGGCTCTCTGTTTCTCAGTTTGGTCTGATACTTGTGTCTAATTGGGTCTGCAATCGGACAACACTAGAGGCCTACATGTATTTATGCCTTCTTTTCAGTACTTGTTTATTTTTTTCATCTGTACAAATTTCCACGAAAATGTTCGCCTCCAATCACCCAATCCATGTACCAGGTTTGAATCCACAAATACATGAGAGTGGAGAATGATACTGAATACCACCTTCTGGAAGCAATTTCAAAAGAACAATTCCCACATTCTTTCACCCCGCCATCTGATTAAAGTGGTACTGGTACATATAGCCAACAGCCCTCTCTCTAAATTACCCCAACTTAAAATGTTTTAGCAGTAGATTCAGTATGTGAGGAAATACTGTAGTTTTTGCTTGGACAATCTGACAAAATCATACCATATTGCATACCAAGCCCACATATTAAGCAGTTGTTTAAGTATGGTCATAAAAGCATAAAAATAACAAATATCAACAAAACAAAAATGGCCTCTCGGTATCCTGATAAATTAAGTAATGGCACCCCATAGCTATTTCCCTGATCAAACATCTGGTGACATTACTGATTATTTAGGTGCATTTCCTGCATGTGATGTTTTGACCATTGATATGTAATTGAGGGTAATGTCTGTTTTCTGTATAATGATTGTCAAAAGCCAAAACGATTCCGACCTCACATTAAAGTGAAGCGAGGTTCAAGAGTCAGTCATCCTTTCTTCTTCTTTTTGCTTGCCAAACCAGCGACCTGCAAGCACTGAATTCCATTCATAGTTAGAAGCCTGGGATTTTGCAATGTATCCTTTCCTTTCTTTATTTCTCTGGGAGTCCTGGGTCTGTGATGTATCTGAGGCCTTTCACAATCCCCAAAATTTCCCATCAAATTTTTCCAGCAAATCCTCTGTAAGCCTCACCCTTTTTATTCCTTTCTTTAGTACTTGTTTTTAAAAAGTGGTTGTTTTCCTTTTTCTTCCTGCATTGTTCCTAAGGGGAATGGTGGTGTCTTTTTTAATTCTGACAAATAGAGGTTAAACTTTGCTTTCTTCTCTAAATTAGGCAGTTTGTATGCTTGGAGATTCGTGTGTTATTAATTTGATTTTCCTTTCAGTGTAAAATAATTAACTGGAAAATCGGGGCAGAAATTCAGTATAGTTCAGAAAGGCAAAGCAAATGGGCCAGAGCTTCACTCCCACCACAATCATGCCAGTGCCACCCTTGGCAAGTCCCTCAAGCTTGCAGAAAGGAATTTGTTCTGCGAAATTTTATATGAATTTCACTGGCTGCTTAGAGTTTTCTGTGCGTCCCCCTCCTCTACAACCCCGGCTAAACAACACCCCCAGTGCAAATTCCAGACATTCCTGTGTAAGGTTACAACAGACAAAGGTGCACTAGATCACCTAAATAAAGCGGTCTATTGAAGGCCAGCCAGTGAAAGAAAAACTGCAGAGGGAGTCAGGTCCAGTGTGAAACACCTGTCCTCAAATGACCCTTGACCTCAAAGCCCCTGCTCCCACCAGCATCCCAGGACTCCACACACCTGGAGTCTCGTTTCAAGCTCAAACTCAGCTGTGCATTTCTTTTTTCAAGTATTGTTTGATTATTTGCAGTTTCATTCAACTGGAAACTTTTGCTGTATCTCTTCGCAATGCAAAGTTGCTTTAACTGCACTGTAAAACTTTTTCTGCTGAACATGCTCATCTTCTGGAGAGAGAGAGAGAGAGAGAGAGAGAGAGAGTGGTCAAAGCTCAGCCACCTGACAGAAAGGGAGGCAAAGGTATGCAAAATTTGACTGAATTTGTAAATCTTATAGAAAGGATATTTTGCTATCTTCGTGGACAAAGGTTGCCTCTAGTGGCCTGGCAGAATTTGGGAAGACTTTCTTCCATTCCCGTTCTGTGAAAGAGAAATTCCCTTTTCCATAACCATTTTTGCTGTGTGCCCAAAGTAGCCAAAATGCACAGAAGACAGAAGGGCTCTTTTTACAGTCTCTGCTGTTGCCATGGGGACACTGTGGGTTTCACATGCTGCAGGTGTCCCAGCCTAGGTTCAGCATTTTATGTAAAGGAGGAAAAAGTGACTTAACTCTTTCAGTGGGGAGGTGACGGCTTTTTATGTGCATTTTTATGTTGTTGTATAAAGTAGGGGACATGGAATCAGCATTTTCTAACAGCCTCTCACCTTATTAAAAAGCAGCTTGGAATAAGGGTGGACGTGTGGAAGAGAGAAGTGGTGGGGTCAGGAGTGCCCCGCCCCTTTGAGGTGAGTGAACTTTTAAGAGACTTGCTAGAACACCCTTCCTGTGCTGACAAGGTACTTCATTACCCCTTAAAACAAGGAAACACCCTGGTTCTGCCCAGAAGCATGATTCATGAGAGACACAGTAGAACCCATTTGATGACCTAATTAGACTTGGCAACGCCCGTTTGCTCATAATTTTGTAAACGCTTGAATGAAGTAGGTACATTCAAAAACCCATAGAAGCTGGAAAAGAAATGTGTTGTTTTTATTGACTGATTCATTGCATTTTCTAATTAGGAAAAAACTAGCTACTGTACACGTTACCTTTTGCAGTGCTAAGTTTCCTGACTGGTCTTTTGTCAGTGGCTTGTGGATGAAAACCTGGTTACTGTCAAGCAAAATTATGGCTCTTCGGTTTGAGCTCGAAGGCAATCCCTGGTCTTTGTGCCCAGAATTAAAAAAAAAAAATTCAGATGTTGCTCACTTCCAGCAGTGATATACAGTGTTGAACTTAAACATTAAAACCAGTCACAGATGCAGCAAATGATGTTGTTTATCTCTTAACAATGGGACACGTCAAGGTCTGCAGACAGATCTTAGACATTAAGCGTACAGTCGATTCTCAAATTCAACGTGTTCGATGTGGGAAAATGGGAACTGAATGACTGTGACAAGGGCCGAATCACTATGACCTGACAAGTGGGTTAGAGCATCTCTGAAGTGGCCAAACTTTGGGGGTGCCTCCTGTCAGCAGTTGCGGGTACCTACTGATAATGGTCCAAGGAGGGACAAAACATGAACCCGCGACACGGTTTTGGGCGCAAAAGGCCGTTGATGCACAAGGGCTTCGAAGGCTATCCCATCTGGTCCAAACCAACAGAAGGGTGACTGTGTCTCAAGTCGCCGAGAATTTCAAAAATATATATGTAAGGAATGTGTCTAAACACATTATACCCTGCAATGCAAGTCCTAGCTTGCAGACCAGTCAAAGTACTCACTCTAACCCTGGTTCACCTCTGAAAGCACTCCCAATGGGCACCTGAGCTTCAGAACTGGACCTTGGGTCAGGTGAAGAAGGTTGCCTGTTCCAATGGGTCCCATTTTCTTTTACATCATGTGCTTCAGCTGGATACGTGTGCAAATTTTTTTTCTGGGAAGAGATGCCATCGGGATGCACTGTTGGAAGAGGAACTGCTAGTGGAGGGAGTGTGATGTTTCCCATGTTCTGTGGGAAAACCCTGAGTTTGGGAATTCAGGTGACCTCAGTTCAATGGAACAGTTTATGTTGCAAAAGGAGGACTGTCACCATAATAGGCTGGTGGTTTTAATCTTGTGGCTGACTGATATATATGGTAGTAGTCATGCTCATACTTTCCACATTGTTGGCTTCTGCAACTTTGCAAGCTAGCTCGGACTTTTTGTTAAAACCAAAGCTTCTAAGAATAGCTTGTGGTAGCACGTCTTTGCCCTTGCATTTTGTAAATGAACAAGTAATAATTTTAAAATTCAACCAAATAGAGGCTGCCGGGTTAGTTTACTCCGTTAAGGCGCCGCATTTGTGGAACAGTAGTGACTACTACGGCAGGTGTTTGATCCCAGGTCGTACCAACCAGCAGTGGTCGGCAGCTTTTTCAGAAGAGCGCACGATTGGGTAAAGGCCTGTAGGGATGCAAATTGGGAAGGGACTGTTGGGAAGGGAAATTAAAAATGATTTCCTTGATTGTTGCTCAAGTGCTTCCTGTTGGCCAGCCGGGTGCTCGACAGTGAGATTCTAAGCTTGCTCACGTTCGGATATCCTCAGCCCTCATTCTGAACTTGCGAAAGTTTCAATCAATGAGTGTAAAGATGCAGGGGCTGACAGGTGCGTCCTTCGGAGGAGAGCCATGAACTGTCTCTCTCTCCTGAGCTGGCCACAGGAGGTTGCATACAAGCAAGCCTTGTACATAGTTCTCGGATTGGGCATTCCAGATTCGAGTGGGATTGGAGATGCCAAATTTAAATAAAAAAAATAGAAAAAAGTCAACCAAATAGAAAGCTTGATCTGAAGAAGGTAGAGCAATTTGAGCCAAATGTATCAAACGATCAATGAGCCTTCATTTTATATTAATTATATGCTTGGTGTCTCAATAGATAAGCATGCATGTGGCCGGTGAAGAAGAGTAAAACGCCCTCTGAAAGGACAGAAAGCAGAGGGATCTATTGTTTTTTTTTTTTGTCCTATCATTTAGCATAAGTATGAATTCAATAGTTGAAACCATTGACTGTACGATTGACACAGTTGGCAACTGAGCTTTAGGGAAATGTACCCCTGGGTGGGTCTCAGTAAACTGAAACTGTTTTGCAAGAATTGAATTTGAACTGTGAGAAATGAACTTTTAATTACGAAGAGCGTTGGATAATCAGTGCGGATCAAATACCAGTAGAGTCACCGAGCAACTTAATTCAATTTCATAATAGTACATTCAGCTTCAAGTTTACTGGAATTTACAATACGATTTCAAATTATGCTATTCAAAATTAAGTTTTTAATGCATTTATTTAGTTAAAGAATACAAATTCAAATATTGTGATTCAAATTCAGTTTTTAATGTAATTATTCAAGTTGAGGAATTCAAAATTAAATATACAGTAAATGAATGGAATCCACTTTCTAATGACACATATTTCTGCCCATTTGTATTTTACATCTAAAAAGATTTGAAATAAACAATATAGGATTGTATGTGTTTGTGGATATTGTGGAGGTGAGTGCTTCTACTTATCTCCATCGTCCATACACCAGTATATTCAAAAAAAAGTTTTTTGAACAATGCATCATTATACAAACCCCAATTCCGAAGAAGTTTGGAGGTTGTGTAAAATGTGAATAAAAACAGAATGCAGTGATTTGCAAATCCTTTTCGATTTCTATTCAATTGAGTCACTACAAAGACAAGATATTCAATATTCAAATGGATAAACTTTAGCATTTTTTTTTTTTTGGAAATATTCACTCATTTTGAATTTGCTACCTGCAACATGTTCCTAAAAACTGGACAGGGGCAACAAAAGACTGGGGAAGTTGAGGAATGCTCAAAAAAAACCTGCTTGGAACATTCCACAGGTGAACAGGTTAATTGGAAACAGGTGAGTGTAATGATTAGGTATAAATGGAGCATCCCCGAAAAGGCTCTGTCTTTCACAAGCAAGGATGAACAACTGCATGAGCAAATAGTCCATCGGTTTAAGAACGTTTCTCAACGTGGAATTGCAAGGAATTTATGGATATCATCATCTGCAGTTCATAACATCATCAAAACATTTGGAGAATCCAGAGAAATCTCTAGACATAAGCAACAAGGTCAAAAACCAACAATGAATGCTCCTGACCATTGGTCCCTTCGACGGCACTGCATTAACAACCAACATCATTCTGTAAAAAAATTACCATATGGGCTCAACACTTCGGAAAACCATGGTCAGTTAACACAGTTCGTCTCTACATCCACATGTGCAAGTTAAAACTCTACCATGCAACTTGAAAGCCACATATCAACAACACTCAGCAACACCGCCGGCTTCTCTGGGCCCGAGTTCATCTGAGATGGCCTGAGGCAAAGTGGAAAAGTGTGCTGTTTTCTAACGAGTCCACACTTCAAATTGTTTTTGGAAATCATGGACGTCGTGTCCTCCGGGCTAAACAGGAAAAGGACCATCCACATTATTATCAGTGCAAAGTTCAGAAGCCAGCATCTGTGATGGCATGGAGATGTCTTAGCGCCCGTGGCATGGGTAATTTGAACATCTGTGAGGGAACCATTAATGCTAAAAAGTACATAAAGGATTTGGAGCAAATATGCTGCCATCCGAATGTAGCAGACTGAGGGAGGGCCTGGGCAGGGACTTGAGCCTCCAGACACCCGGGTAAGAGTCATGCGCGCTGACCACGTCGCCAAAGAGCCTGGCTCTTTGATGACGTGGTCAGCGCACATGACTCTTACCCGGGAGTCTGGAGGTTCAAGTCCCCGCCCGGGCCCTCCTTCGGCCTGCTACATTCTGGCGTAATTGGCAGGATCTGGGGCATCCTAATGGATGGCAGCATGCGTCAAGCATGGAGCGTGAGGACACGCTCACGAAAGAGGGGGAGAGATGTGACAGTTGAAGGGTCCTGTCACTGGATGTGTCTCCTAATAAGTACATGCCCTGGCTACCTTGCCAATGAGCCTGGCTCTTTGGCGACGTGGTCAGCGCGCATGACTCTTACCCGGGAGTCTGGAGGTTCAAGTCCCCGCCCGGGCCCTCCTTCAACCTGCTACACAAGCGACATCATTTTCAGGGACGTCCCTGCTTATTTCAGTAAGACACTGCCAAGCCACATTCTGCACGTTTTACAACAGCGTGGCTTTGTAGTAAAAGAGTGCAGGTAATAGACTGGCCTGCCAATAGTCCAGACCTGTCTCCCACTGAAAATGTGCGGCACATTATGAAGCACAAAATACGACAACAGAAACCTCGGACTGTTGCGCAACTGAAGTGGCACATCAAGCAAGAATAAGAAAGAACTCCTACAAAGCTTCTACAATTATTGTCCTCAGTTGCCAAACGCTTATTGATTGTCCCAGCATTTTTGAAAGTATTACATGCATCAAATTCAAAATGAGTGTGCAATTCAAAAAAAAAGAACAGTGTATCATTGAATATGTTGTCTTTGTTGTGTACTCAACTGAATATAGGTCTAAAAGGACTTGCAAATCATTGTATTCACTTTTTATTTACGTTTCACACAACATCCCAACTTTATTGGAATTGAGGTTTGCGTGTTTTACCTATGAGTTATTCAAATCTGCTGGATGTTTTTGTCTCTGACATGTTATTGATGTTCATATACACTACCCGTCCAAAAAAAAAAGTCACATAATATTTTGTTCGGCCACCTTTATGTTTGATCATGACGCACATTTGTAATTGTATTGTTTCAAAAATCTTTTACGGAGTTACAACATTTATTTCTGACCAGATTTGCGTTAATTTTTGGCCGAGAAATTGTGTTGACGATGGATGACTCAACCCCAGGGCCGGCCCTTGCCTATACGATTGCCTAGGCAAGAATCCATCCCTTTATTGGCAACAATTAGTCCTGGCTTGTTCTTAATAGTTCTCCTTTATTAACACGCTTTCCAATTTAAGAATAATCAAGTGGCAATTGAAGACACGGCTTCTCTCCCCCTATGCGATCTAACAGCGACAAATGGGCTACATGCAGTTCAGAAAAATAATTATAATTTGATCTGTGCACTGGCACTCAGCGACGTAACTTTTTTTTCCTGCGAGAGCGGCATTTCAGAAATCTTCAGGTAATTCTGGTGACAAGTTCGTGGTTTCGTCCGTTTACATTTTCCAATCGGACAGCTGTGTATTTTTGACAGCAAGTTGCGTGACCGTGCAGCAAAAACAGGTGTGCGCACTAGTCGCCAAAATTACCTTCTTTCGCAAGGGAATTCTGAAATGCTGCTCTCGCTGGGAAAAAAATACCGTTGCTCTGTGCCAGTGCATAGACTTATTTATAATTCAATTATTTTTCTGTACTGACTGTAGCCCATTATTTTGTCGCTGTTAGATCGCATGGGGGAGAGAAGCCGTGTCTTCAAATGCCACTTAGTTAATCTTGAATTGGAAAACGTGTTTATAAGGAAAACCATCTAGAATTAGCCAGGACTAATTGTAGTCAATAAAGGGTAGGATATTTTACCCCAAATTTAGCCGTCTAGCGCCGGCCCTGCTCAACTCACTCTGTTCAGCCTCCTCCAGTGCATCCCAACGACTTTCAATTGGTTAAGGCCTGAACTCTGAGGTAGCTAATTCATGAGTGAAAATGATTCCTCATGCACGATGAACCCCTCTTTCACAATGTGAGCACGATGAGTCTTACCATTGTCATCCTGGGGTGTGTTTGTGCCATCAGGGATCAAAACGTCTATTTATAGGTCGCTGGTTATTCAATATATTCAAGCTCTCTGCTGATTTCATTTTATTGCTGCAGAACAATGCTGAGCCTAGACCTGACCAATTGAAGCAACCCCTGATCATAACACTGCCTCCAGAGGCTTGTACAGTTGGCACTATACATGACAGTTGCAATGCTTCATGGGCTTCCTTACTTACCCTGACGTGCCCATCACTCTAGAATAAGGTAAATCTGGACTCAGTAGACCACATGACATTTTCCATTGCTCCTCATTCAAGTCTCGATGCTCTCTCAGAAAATTGAACTCATTTTCCCCCCAATTAGCCTCACTGTAAAGTAGATTCTTGAGGCCAAGCAGTTGTTTAGTCCCAATCCTCTTAGTTCTTGTTGCATGTTGTGTGTGGAAATGCCCTCACCTGCATAATTAAACACAGCCATGAGTTTTACTGTTGATCTTTTTATGATGAGACCTCACCAAGCATTTTCATGATCTCTGATCAAGATCAGTCGTGATTTTTCTCCATCCCATTTCTTCTGCAAAGCTGACAGTTCACCACTATCCTGATAGATGTTATTAAATTGTTGGACAGTTTATGACTCTGTTCTAGTCATTTCAGGAAATCTCCTGAACTGTTTTCTTTGCTAAATGGAGGCCTATATCATGCCCCTCTTGAAACACAATAACATGTTTTCAGTGACCATGTGATACATCTTTTGACATAGTTGTTTCAGAAATGAGAAGGTATGCGCTGAATCAGTCAAAAATAAAATAACTTTCCCGGCTTAAATATATTTGTCTCTGCAACAATGATTCAATCACAGGCTCTTGAGTTTTTGCTTATTTAAATCGAAATGGCAACTTTTTTTGATGGGCCATGTAATCTGGCAGTCTTTTGAGGTGCTGATTTGGAGGAGAAAATTTGCAGATCAGATTAGACAGGCAGACAAAGCAGACTTTTAAAGAAAATCCCAGTCAAACAAATAATGTTTGTTTTGTTTCTTTTTTTTTCTTTTTTTAAAAAATCCAGCCCATTGCAAAATGTGTTCACTGCTAAAATGTGTTTTCATCAAGGGAAAAGTATACTTTGGCACGACCAAAAAAGGTACATTTTGATGCTTGCTTCTCAGTGGTTCTTTAATGGGACAACATGCTTTTCATTTTTCAGAATAAATATGACTTTATTTCAAATGCTAAAAACAGGGAGAGATGAGAGGGCTTGCTAAACATGATTATATTTAACTATTTCCTCCTCCTTTTCCAATTTTTGCTCATTACAAACAAATAATAATTTAAAATAATTGTATTTTCCATTTCTACTCCCTCTCAAAATATAACTGCAGTCTGTTTCTTCTTAATCAGATCTTTCATCTAGTACTAGCATGGCTTTTCTTTCTTTTGGCATCATCAGACCATTTTATCGTCTAATGGCTGACCACCAGGGTGTGGTAACATTGCTACAGTCTGGTCCTGTTTGTATTTTTCACTCACATTGCCTCAGTTGTAAACTAAAATCACTGTATGATAAGACGAAAGTCGCTCAAGTTGGAACTGTGTGTCGACGAAACTGGAAAGCAGCTTTTACTTTGCCTTCTATAAACAGTGGGCTACTTTGTGTAGTATGAAACCTCCAGACTTATTTGGTTGAATGTCAAGTAAATTGTGCGTAAAAGTGGGGGTTGATGACGTTGGCACAGCTCTCAACAGCCTATTTTTAGGGTTCGTGTTAAGGACAGCATCAGATCTTGAGATTGTGTGCCTCTTCTGCACAGCTCATTACCCAAAGCCACGATGATACTAAATGCCGCAATAGGCTTTTCATTGCCAAAATGTGATATGTCTGTTTGTTTGAGTTTCTGAGAAAGATAACATACGGATGATTCAAGAAGCATCATGGCAGTATTATGCAGTTGCATTAGCAGGCTTCTGATCAGTATCTGTGTCAGAAATCATCAGCAAGCATGGGATGTGCACTTCAGTCTTCATTGCTGGGACTGCATAAATCAGTGAGTCAGTGAATGGGTGCACCATCAGTTGTACAGTTAACCTCTTCCACCTGGGATGTTGTAATGCCGAGGCACATGGCTATCACTCTTTTTGTTTGTCTGTCCATCTGTCTATAAACGTGGTTTTGTCCAGAGCATACCTCGAAAAACATTTAATTTTCTCCCATAAAACTTGGCACATTCTTTAATCATGTGCTGGAGTACTGCCTTTTGATATTTTTGATTATCTTAATCGACTGACTGCACGATCGTGCAACCAAAACAAATATTTACAGTTTAACCTATAACTTTTAAACTCTCAGAAACTTTTTTTTGTTTTTTTTTTGCTGGATTCCACAGAAGTATACTCACATGAGCCATGGCCTTTTACGCATGGCTAAATTTTAAAATCCTCCCACATTATACAACCAATTATGAAATTAGGAGCTGAGCATCTTCATACCAAGATCTCTTAATGTTACCCACAGAGAAAAGTTTGAAGATGTGGCCTCAGCAAGCCAATTTGAAATTTGTGGGTGTGACCTTTATTATGAGATCTAACTCCTGAATCCAGAGTCCAATCGTCATCAGCCTTAAGACACCTCATCTGTGGGCCATTAGACTCAAACCTATTGAATTTGGAGTGAATCTGTCCATAGGTGATGCAATAATAGCAAACAAGTTCTCATAACTCCAAAACCAATAACCTAATCCACTTTAAATTTGCATGCTTCATGTTAGTTAAGGGTCCTGAGGGTATCTTTTCAAGGTAATTGCTCAGACTACACGACTGCCATCAGACAATCACATTTTAGCCTCCGTTCCACTCTCTGACCTTTCAAAGTTCATCATGAAATTTCACAAGATTTTCTGGGGTGGATGAAGAATTTTCAATCCAAATTTTGCACAGGCCATGAGAATTTCCAGACAGCTCCTCTTATTTTAAGTTGGAATCTGCAGAACCAAAAATGATACGAGCAAGGACCTCTGCATTTCGGTTAGCATTGCCTTGCACCATTCCCAGAACAGAGCCATAGTATCATGACAACATTGTTAAATGCATGGCTAACTAACACACACTTATTGACTAACTGGTGGTGGAGGACAGGACTGCCAGAGCATTAGAAGTACAAGATGGCCTGTCCAGTGATGACATGTCATCTATTTGAACGCCAAAATATTTTGAGGTATGGATGCGGACCAATCCATATTGAGTATTCTCATTGGAAGTGTAGTAGCTTCAGTGATTGGCACCACCTCTATTATGAGGGTCATTAACAAATTTTCCTCCCATATCACCATATCAGTATCATCGCTTTCAACATGGTTATGCCATGTATCAGGTTTTTGAAACTTTTTAAAAGATTTTATTGGGAGTTCTCTCCTTTATTTGACAATACAGTACAAAGAGACAGGCAGGTTGGGGAGAGGAGTGGGGACGGTAGACAGTAATGGGCCAGAGCTGGACTTGATCCCGCACCGCTGCGGGAAGGACCCAGCCTTTTTATATGTTGTACATTTTAACCAGTTAGCAACCAGGGCACCCCCCCCCAGTTTTTTGACACTTACGGAAAATGTCATCAATGGCATTGTCCGGCATCTTCTCATACTGAGTGGGATCTGTTGTCATGACCACTGCATCTCATTCAAGTGTAAGACAAAAAAAAATTAATAAAAAAGCACGCCTTATATTTCAATTAGTTATTAAAATTTGCAAAATGCAGTTGACCTTAAATAAAGCCCAAAATTTATATTACCAAAACATGGCCCCTGACATCTTTTCCAAAAAGTAACTAAAAAGTAACAATTAGCATGGAGCACAACTATTAAAGTATCTCTAGTGTGCCTGGACCATAATTGAATACCCTTTCCATTTCTAGCTCTCATTTCTTAGATTCAGTGTGTGTGTGTGTGTGTGTGTGTGTGTGTGTGTGCGTGTGTGCTAGCAAGTGTGTGTGCGTGTGTGTGTATGTGTGTGTGGACTGAACATATTAAAAATGCCAGCAGTGGAATGCCCAGGAAATGTTAAATCTGCAAGATGCTAGCTCTGCCAACAATCTCTAGGCTCCACATTTTTCAGGAAGCAGATTCTTTGGAAATATCTGCTTCAACATTTGTGTGTGCCGGTGTGCCCATTTAGTTTGTTTATGCTTATGTTTATTGTATTTTGTGGTCAGGTGGGGGCAATTAGGGGTACAAGCATCTGAAAGTTTCAGTTGTCCCCTCCTCCCTACCCCATCCACCACACCCCCTCTTACCTAATGCACCACTGCTGGATACACTCGCCTTTTGTATAAAGTGAACCTAAGAAACAATCCTGTTTTGGAACTCATTCAAAAAAGGAGAGCAAATGAGAGAAGGAGCGGGTAAAAGTGGGGGGGATTAGATCTTAGAGGTGTTTGGCCCCCTGTAAAACCCCTGTAAAAGAGCCTCTCTCCCACTGGATACCACACATTTGCAGCCCGGCCAAGCTCAGCACCCTGTCTCTCTCTTTTCTCTCCCTCTAGCTCTGTTTCTCTTGCTCTCACTCTTTCCCTCCTACTTTCTGCCTGAGAGTGAGAGAGCACAGAAATTCAGAAGGTGCTTCTCAAATCTGCTTGTTGTCCGCTTGAAGACCACACTAAAGAATTTATTATCCCTGCTCGGCAAGAATACAGAAAAAGAAAAAGAAAAGCGCATGGACTACATTTTAATCCAAGACAAAACAAACTAATATAAGAGAGCCTTAGTAAGTCCTGAAAAAAGAAATAGAACTTTACCTTTCATTTTGCAGCTTTTATTTGATTTCGTCTAAATTGCAAGGCATTTCTTCAATCTTTGTTTTTGATTTTCTGGGGACGTGGACTTCTGAAGGGAAGAAATCAGTGTGGAAGAAATCTGCCCCTAAATAATATATATTGATCCGTAAATATATATTATTACATTATTTCAAAATCTGCAGGAGAAGGTAAGAGGCCTGCCAAACTCCTTTTCATTCCTCACAATGTTATTGTATCTGTATTTAAGACATATGTATTTTTTTCCTAATATCATATGTTGCTCTCTGCCAGCAAGTTCAAGCCAAAGGCAATAGAGAAGGGGAAGGAAAAAACAAACGCAGTTATATCTTGGTCATGGGACCTGCATAATTCTCACTGGCATGGTAATTCTAGGCTGGTAATAATTCTTAGGAGATTAAAAACAAAATGCGCCCTGTTGCCGAGCTTTTCCTGTCAAACTTCTGTTTTTATTTCTCCGGTTCTCTTTCCCGGTATAATTGTCTCTTGGAGTCAGGAGCGGGGCTTAGCCTCTCAGCTTGTCTCTCCAAGTGGATCGTCTGTCAGTGGGAAGATGGTATTGATTATGGAGCGATGGATCTAATGTAGCTCTCTGTGTAGCATTCATCGTCTGTTTTATTTTTACAAATAAACTGTCATTTTATCAGGTTCTCCATCTTGCAATGTGACAAGTTTTGCTTGTTCAGAAGCTAACCAACCTTTCCTTTTAGCTCGGATTGCAAATAAAAAGGTGAAAGATTCAGTATTATTATGAAGCTTGGGGACAAGTGAATTCCTCAGTATGGTTACATAACTCTTGCTACCGATTCGGAAAGTGGGGGACTGCATCGCTCGAACTTTTGGCAGCAGTCAAAACTCCTGCTTCTCTCCCCTGAGGGAGTCATGATATAAGGATCCAGCAGGTGCAGTCTTCTTCTACAGTTTGTGAAAAACAACTGATTACTTAAAACAGACGTCTCATTTGGACCGTGTATCCTCAAGTGTGCTGTCACAGATTGCAGAGAAACAAAAGAATACCCTTTGCTCTTTCCTTGTCCCTTCCTCTCTTTTTTTTTGCACTTCTCCATCCGAGCGCTGTTGAGCACATCCATGCATTCAAACGCTTGTCCCAAAATGTCATCTCGGAATGTAGCAAGGAGCAAAGAAGTAGTATGTCTCCATGTCAGTGGCCTCTCACACTTGGATTCATATTTGTTTACTGGGAAAAGGGGAACCACCTGACTTTCTGGAAGGACACCCTGAGCTTGTTCACTTTGGCCCCCTTGCCCTCATTGCTAAATGTTAGATATTTGCATCACACCCCTAGTACTCAAGTAACTACCCCCCCACCACACATTTATATATATATATATATATATATATATATATATATATATATATATAAACATGCAGCATTTTCACCAATATTGGTGTTCCTAACATATTCTGGTCCTTAACTTAATGGCACATATTTTGAGTCCAACGGGCGGTCAGACAGCGATTTTAGGTATACATAATAGAATTCTCCAGAAAGACGGCCGAGGAGTACAATTCAATAATACATTTTTTCTTGTCTTGAGTCAAGCTGCAGCACTCTGCTTCCGCAGTCATGAAACGGCTTGCCAGGGAAAGAGCAGGCTTTCAAAACATTTGGCACCTGGACGCAATTGCTTTGCGGGTTGGGTTTGCGCAAGAATGGTCCAGCGTATGGATTTTGGCTATGACCTCTTTATGCAAGTGCCTGAAAATGATTCCGATAATCTAAGATAGGTGCACACATGGAGGCCGGGGGGAAATGTGGCGAGTGCCAGAAAGATTCGACTCCTCACACGTCTGTGTGGGACACACACAATGTTTGGATGGGTTCCAGGACATGGGGCAGGATTCTCATGTCACCACTTAGCTACTTTCTTTAATATCAGTGGAAGGAAAATTGCTGCTGGGAATGTGAGGCAGTCTGAGTCTCTCAGACGTCTCTCTCTCTCTCTCTCTCTTTCTCCCTCTTTCCCAATCCTATGTCTCTCTCTCTGCATTGCTACTCACTTTTTTTCCCCTCAGCCTCCCTGTCTCTCTCTCTCTCTCTCTCTCTCTCTCCCTTAGCCTCTCTCAGTCTGCTTCTCCTTGTCTGTCACATATATACACAGTGTGTTGAGGCTGGGTGCAAAGTTAACTTAGCTGGCAAGTGGAGATGATAATGGCAAGAGCAGGTCATAGGTCATCCCTACCTACCTCTACAATGGACAGTTACTGTGCATTCTGTTTTTATGGAGCTTGTTGGCCCAGTCAAGGACTGCACCTACTGTATTGTATTTTGTGGACTCCCAGCCACCTGGGACACTTTTAACATCCTGACCTAGATCACAACAAGCATCCCATGGTAACTGAGAAACCCCAGACTGCTGTTTCTCGTGCATATTTTTAAACACTGCATATCGATTGTGAGCTATAAAATTCTGAAACAGTGAGCATATTTCATAAACATAAGCTTTTAAATTTTACTTTTATTGAGGAGAGCGACAGAAAGCAAGTTGAAGTTGGGTTTGGCAGGCAAATGTGTTTGAGTAGCTCTTTACACCAAAGACACCAAGGGGCAAGTGGAATGCATTTTACCACGAGGTCTGTTTACAGTGGTTCACGACTAATTATAATAATAGAAGACATCTAACATTCTTGATCTGGCAGAGACCGGTCAAGTAAGAACTTTTCCACTTTCAAACATGTGTAAGAGATATTTGTCAGCTTATCCTGCTCATAAACAATTTCCTCTCCTGCCTTTTCATTGCTGTTGTTGAGGGAAACAGTTCAGTATTTCACAGCATGATACAATTGTTTTACCTGTAACTGTAATCTTAAGGATTATTACCACATCGCACCAGGCTCTCTTTCCCATGCCTGTGTAGTTGCCACAAGTGAACTTGAACATGTGCTCTTTTTGTTTGCCCTAGCAGAAGAGTTCACTTGCTGAGGGAAACAGGCCTTATGCATGTGTGGCTTGATTTATGGTATTGCATTGACTGTCATTACTTTTCTGGAGTAATGTTAGTGGAGAACATGCAGTCCTTACATCATTATAGTGTGGCTGGACTCAACTGGACTAGTAATCTCCATTTAAGCCCACCAGGGGTCAGAATTACAAATGAGGTCTGGTGGCTTGGTAATGTAATTAGGAAACTCAATTTGAATTGCTTTACATTCAGGGTCTAAGGCTCACTTGAATAATTTTACAGTCAGGTTCAGGTGAATTGCCTTACATTCAGGGTCTAAGGTTCATTTGTTGATGGTATTTGAGCTCTGCAAACCAGTGTAGTATGTGTACATGTACTTCAGTGTTATATATTTTACATTCCATCCGTGTGACTTTATACATTGGAGTGTGTGTCCACAGCGCTCTTGCTGACAGTGCCTGTGTGCACGTGTGTGTTTGTGTGTGGTGTGTAAGTGCATGCCTGTACATTCTCTCCAGTAATCCTGCTCAAATAGCGGCTGTTCTTGCAAAATGTGGATCTGCTGTTCCTCTGCCTTTTTGGTAGCCGACAATATTCTTACATTTGCTGTGTGGCTGAAACAGGAAATGAACAAGAATGCCACTCATTCCCGAGGAAAAGCAAACGCCCAAACTGGCTTACCTTCCAGGAACAGACGCCCTGATCCATAACGCTTTGTTCCTGTTCTTTTTCTTGCGGAGGGAAAATAACTCCAGGAACTTGGTGCTATGAGGCAAAAACATTCTGCGCTGTTGTGCCTGGCTGCCCAGCTTGGCTCACAACTGCTGTTTATATCGGTTCTAGCAGTCCCCAGAAAAGCACTGCCACAAAATGCATCAGTAGTAACTATCGGAAATTTTGCCGCCATCGCAATTATTCTTGATGTCGGTGATTAAAATTGAGTACCACACAGATTGTGCGTGTGCAAAAGTATTATTGAAATGAGGGCTGGTGGACATGGTGCCAGTTCTTAGTGGCAGCCTGCCTTGCCACATTGCATTTTGGCATTTCTTTTTAGTGCCCATTCAATAACTAAGTACTTAGCTCAGGACGTAAAATGGAATGTCATCTGTGTGGTTTTGTGAATATGTGTGTGTTTGTGTGTGTGTTGGTTGGGGCTGGTTTAGCTCACAGCTTTGTGTCTGCAGTAGCATTGGCAGATGTTTGTAGGGAATATTTTTTGCTGGGTTTGTTTAGAAGCTCCAGTGCTTTAGTTGGTGGAGGAATCAAAACAAAGCCAGGCTAACATTACGCCACAAAATGACTTCTGTTCTGTAGTGGGAAGGGGGATAGAGATGAAGGGCAGGGTAGAGATGGTTATGCCACTTGGGGCACAAGACAACAAACAATTTATACAAAACATGGGAGCCATGCCTGCTGAATCGCGGTTTATTTAGATGGGCACAATGTTGCTGTGTGTGCCTGCTTATATTCCTCATCAACCATTCCCCAGTGTCTCCCCCTGTATAGCAGCATGTCTGAATACTCGTAACAAGGTCTCTATGGGAGGAGACGAATGGCTTTTGGAGGCCGGCACCCAGATATTCTACTGGGATGAAAGGGAGGTGGCCATGTCTGGAAGAGTGGGCAGGTGTGCTGGACTGCACACCGCTGCCTACCGAGACCAATGAGGACCAGGTGTTTTCTCAAGCACACATGAGCTTGTGCACATTTGCAGTCTTATGCTCAGACACATGCACAGACATGTGCGTGCCAGGTCTGGCCCAGAAACGCTCAGTAAAAATAGCCTCCGAATCCGCAAAGTCACATGGCCCCCGTCAGAGCCGATATCAGGAACATCAATCGCCCCCTCCTCTCCAAACAGACATGACCCGGTCGTCTGTGTCTCGTTACGCCGCTGCACACATCTGTCTACTGCTTTTTCTCTCTCCCCCCTCCTCATTTTCTTTCTTTTTTAACTGTCTTCCCTCTTCATTGGCAATCTAATTTCGCACATTCTCTTCCTCACACGTTGTCTCCGCTCCTGTCTCTTTTTCTCTTTCTTCAGTCGGGTGCCAAAATGTTTTTACGTTTCTTAGCAGCGACGGCAGAGAGGGAAACAGACAAAAAAGAGAGACAGAGAAAATGAGGGAATTTGGCAGGCGACCCATAGCATTTTGCCTCTCACTCACCATCGAATCTGTCAGCAACCGCTCTATCATCACCGCAGTATTTAAATGCTTTGGCCTCGATAATCAAAGCTTATCATCCATGCATTTCCTCAGGATGGAGATGTGGGGTCAGGGCTGAGATATCTTTGCAGTTAAGATCATGTTATGTCCTTCAGACAGCAGGTCACAGCGTAGTGGACCTGCTCGAATGTCACTAGCTGAACCATATGGCTCAGAACCTGTTTCACCTCCATACCATTCTGTTGCCACCAGCAATTGTCCCTGACATACTGTTTCAGCATAGCTGCAGCTGAGCCCCACTGGAACAGCTCACAGTAACTGTCATGTGAATATTAACATATGGCTTGTAAACAGTTGTAGCCTTGCTCATTCGAAAATGCCTCCTTCTGTCTACAGACACAAACAAATAATTGTCCGAACTATTTGCCTGAATTTACTTTCTTCATTCAGACCACAAAAGTATACAATGAATGAATGAACATAAAACCTTGTACTTTTAGATATGTACTCAAATACAAAATACGCAATTCGGGTAGTGTGGAGGCATACTACATCCTGATGTTCTACTACATCCCACAGGAATGAACACTTTGTAAGCCACATTTGTCCAAGATTGAAATTTTGCTCTGGGGTGTATCTTTTTAACTTCATAAAGTTCTTCCTGTAAAAAGTACAAGGACCAGGTCTTTTCTTGGTGTTGAATTTTACTGACCAAAGCAACAGCATGTCACTCTTAATTGTTAGTATACATTTTTGAGTATCTTTTTTGCTGCACCATGTGTCTTACAGCCAAATTGGAATCAAAATGGAATGTTCCCCTGTGTTGTTGAAATGTTTTGTTTTGGTTTGGTAAACATTCTATGAGTCAACACAAGGCCATTCTACTGGGTTATGGGCCAATGTGGGCCTTTCATCTGACTCCATACTCTGAACGCCTAAAGAGAAGATACTATATGCACAGTTTGCAATTTTATGTCAACAAGAGCTAGCCTTAACCAATAAGTGAATGGTCTTTTCAATTCAGCAGGGTATGAATGCAAGACTGATCCAAAATGCAGTGAGGCTGCCCCGTCAATAGGCAAAAATGCCACTGTACAGGCAGTGCTGTGAAAAAGTATTTTCCCACTTCTAAATTTCTTCTATTTTTGCTTGTTTATCACATTAAAAAAGTGTAGATCATCCAACTAATTTTAACAGAAAGGAGAGTAACTCCAAAATCCAGCTTTTAAACTATCAATTCATTTGTTGAAGGTGGAAACCTGTGATATTCATGTGAAAAAATATTAGCTCCCCCTTAACCAAAAACAAGCTGTGCCCCCCTTGGTGGCACCAGTTTGCAATCAGATGTTTGTGAAAACTTACAATGAGTCTGTTACATCACTGTGGAGGATTTCTGGCCCACTCTTCTTAACAGAATTGTTTTAATTGAGCTACATTGGAGGGTTTTCGAGCATGACCTGCTTGTGTAAGGTCATGCCACAGCACCTCAATGAGATTTCAGTCTGGACTTTGACTGGGCCAGTCCAAAAACTTTATTTTGTTTCTTTTGAGCCTTTTAGAGGTGGACTTACTTGCATGCTTCAGATCACTGTCTGCTGCATAACCCGACTGCACTTGAGCTTTAGGTTACAAACTAATGGCTGGGCATTCAGTGTAGGATTTTATGGTTCAGAGTAGAATTCATGTTTCCACCAATTATACCCAGTCATCCAGGTCCTGAGGCAGCAAAGTAGCCCCAAACAATCACAGTACCACGACCGTGTTTGACTTATGGTATGATCTTCATATTGTAGAAAGCTGTGTTGAGGGGCTTTCACATACATTGTACGACAGATACAAGAGAAAGTGAGACCTGCCTGGGAAAGTTCACTACTGTTCCATGTTTTCACCATTTGTAGATGTAGTGGTTCCCATTCGGAAATATTTCCGTACGTTCGAGGTCCTCCCAACTTCAAACAATTGGAGCGAGACAGACTCCTCTGAAAATTTGACTTCCTTCAGGTATATGAACCAGTACAAAGTCAAGTTCTTGATGCACAATAACTGACATTCCACTTTTCACGCCCAATCTTTATACCTTCTTTACAGGAAATTTCTTCCAAATATGGTTTTATCGTCCTCAGACGCTACAATGGTTTGATGACTTAATGTCTGCATCTTACTTGCTTTTCAATGGTTCAATAACTTACTGTCTGCTTCTTACTTGTTTTTCTATTTTCTCATTGGTTGGTGTCATTTGCAAAATAGCTAATTCAAGGCTACTTAATTGTTTAAGAGAACTTTTAAATGGACTATAGGTCGTCCAGAAGCAGTGGCGGTCCGTCAGCAGTAACAAGGACCATCAGAAAACTCGCCCTTCAATGCTCATTAACATTAAGTGATGGCTCATTAACTTATCACAGTTTACGTTACCCCATCAGCAACAGTTGCTGAGACTAATGAGTTGGACCGGCGACAGTATAATTTATTTTTGAAAGCATTGTTATAAATTGCACCACAAAATTATGAAGCATTTTCTAATGTACAAAAATGGCAATGTAAAATATGATTACGTCTTTCTGCCCTCTTTTAGCTCGTGAAACAGCACAGATTTGCTTAATTTGGGAGGCTCGAGCCCCGGCTACCCACCGGCAGGGGTCGGCAGCTTTTTCAGAGTAGCGCACAATTGGCTATCACGCTACAGGGTTCCAAATTGGGAAGGGACTGCCAGATTTGGGGATACAATAGTAGCTTTGTTTGTTGCTCCAGCGCCTCCTGCTGGCCAGACGGGCGCTCGTCAGGAGGACTCCGGGTTTGTTCATGTCCGGGTATCCTCTACCCTCGTTCTGAACTTACGAGTATTCAACCAATGAGTGTATAAGAATCAGTGGCTGACGGGCACGTGCTTCATAGGAGAGTCTTGAACTGTCTTCACTATCCTGAGTTGGCAGCAAGGGGTCGCATACGAGCAAGCTTTGTACATAGTTCACCAATTGGGCATTCCAGATTCGGGAGGGATTGGAGATGCCAAATTACAAAAAAAAAAATTTGGGAGGCTCGTTAAGCAATTAGCCACAAGAATCCGTTCCATATTCTGAATGTAGTCGTGCTAAAAGGCATTGTTAAGCACCCTGCACAGCACGAAAATTTGGGATTTTTCGCGTTTATGTTGCCCTTGCCGTCGTTACAATGCCAAATCAATTATATAAATGTAGGAGCTTGTCCTCCAACAAAATACGCCCTGAAAGGGTGTTTGTCAAGCAGCTTATTACGACCTAAAGTTCAGTCAGGAAAACTCATGTTTGAATAAAATAGAACAATTTATTCATGGGTATAAGCATTACATTGTATTTCGGCGGAGGTTCTGCTCTGGAGGAATGTCCTACCTAGGCAAAGCAAATATACAAACATAGTCATGAACAGAAATCGAAATCCCCCCCGATGTGAGCAGAACCAAACAGGTGGAGGCTGGGGTGGAGGTGGCAAGCAAAGAACCAAACAGCATGTTGCATAGCATGAAAAGTCATAGCAAAACAGCAGCGGAAGTGAGTGAGCTTGACGTCTTTCAAATAGACCCCTGTATGACCTCGTGATGTGTATCCTCCAATTGCGTGCCTGCTGATGCTAACGTGCTGGTAGCTTACCAGGCTGCTGTCAACTGAAGTGGCTCTTCGAGTTTCCTGCCTGAACTAGTTACACTCATTTACGTATTGGAGTTAAGCGACCTCTAGTGATCATTTAAATAACTACAATTTGGTTTCCATCGTTAGTGTCGCCGTCAGTAAATCCCTAACCTAAACCGAATCCTAATACTCACCCTAACCCTAATCCTTACCCAAACCATTATTGTCCCCCGTTGCCCTGGTGGGACGGGGGACATAGAAATGCTGTTTGTCCTTAAATAAAAATTTTGTTGCTAGTTCTGCATTGTACTAACCCAGGCTAACAGTATAAAGCAGTCAGACAAAAAGTGGGTAGCACTCATACAGCCAGCATTTTATTGGATTTTTCTAATTGAAGCAGGCTTGTTGCCATAAAAATAAGAAATAAGCCGTGGGTGAAGATATTCAGATTGGGGGAAGAACAAATCTCACAAGCCTGCATGTGATGTGGGAAGGTGAGCTGAATCTGAATGTCATGCCGAATTCCATGTTTTATGAAAAAGACAGCCCACAAAAAATGACTGGTTTCTTTAACTTTACAGTTAATTTGTTTAAAGCACTACAGATATCAAAATGCATGTGGAACATAACTGACAAGAATTTGAATATGAATTTTCATATCTACCCAATAAATTAGTTTGATTGGCTGATTTATTAACTAAGGGAGTGATTAGTTTTTTTTATTTTCAGCCAGGTGAATTAGGATGGGTTTTTTTATTGCCTTCAAGAAGTGAAATCAACATTGAGAAACTGCAAATTGTGTTTATTTCAGTTAACTTAGTCAAATATTCAAATAACTTTGATCTGAATCAATTGAGTACTAGTATGACAAATGCGTGAAAATAGAGGAAATTGGAAATGGGGGAAATACTAATTCATCCACTCTGCAATTGTAATTGTAATTGACTGCTGAGGATGCCTGAGGGGAAAGGGGGAATCCAATACATTACTCTTAGGATCAGACAGGATTAAGAAAACTGCTGGATTGCTGGATTTTTGAGGTGTGAGATGGGAGGGAGTTGTTTTTGGAAAAGATAATGACACTGCCAAATGGTAAAACATAATGATGGAGCCAAAAGCAGACTGAAACACTAATTTTGTTTTTCCTCAACCCATGCATCTGAGCCTAATCAAACAAATGTCCCTATTTGTTTTGGGGAGGGGGGGTCTGTGATTTTCTGATTACATCTGTCTTCCCTGCTCCATTTCTAGGAGGAAAATCAAGAACAAAGTCCAAGGGTAGATCAAAACAATTTACATCACCAGGTCCTGCTGGGGTTAGGTCCATTCCATACAGAAATTTGTCTCAACAACAGTAATTTTAAAGAAAAGACACACAAAGTACAAAGTCAGATGGTTTTTTAAAAATGTATATACAGGTGATACAATGATATTGTTATTTATTTGCACTTTTGAAATCAGCCCTGCATTGCCTACAAAAATGCTGCTTTTGCTTTTTGTTAGATACACACAAAAAAGGAGCAAATCCACTGGGCCAAAAACACAGTATACATAACCTGCTTTGGGGATTCGCACAACTGAATGCATATGGTGCAATGTTGTTTTGCAACATTTGGTTGCTGGGCATCATGCAAAAAATGAGGGCCTTGGGGCCATTTCTGTTAATTTCCTATAATCAGGAAGGACATAAAGATTGATGGACCTCCCATCTTGCGTTTTGCTTTGCTGCCTCCCAGCCAAAATAGGTGTACGTGAAATAGAAATGCATGTGATCATTGCACTTCCCAATGCATGTGACTTCACTTCCCAAAGTTTGGTTGAAATGTGGGCAGCTCAGTCCATCATTGATTCACATGAGGTATATTTTGTGAGAGGAGAGGCAAAGGGGGCCACTTTCATCTGGCTTTACACAGCATTCGTGTGAGTTAGAATTGTGAAAGCGGTGCATTGACATGTTGTTTTAAAATGTGCCACATGTGCCAGAATTACACTCCCACATGGTTCTGACATGTTAAGGAACCGGTACAGATCCATGACTGTGTTCATGGCAGCTAACAATAAAAGCTTTATTTTTAAACTATGACAAAGAAAGTGGAATAAACTGGCTTCCCCTGACATCAATGCATCCTTTCGCTAATATATTAATCAACCATGTTGGTTTTGGTTACAACTTTCTCTCTCTGATTTTGAGTGCTCAACTCTGCATGCAGCTCCAATCTGTAGAACTCATTCAAGTGACCTCATGACAACTTGAACTTCTTGTTCAAAATTTTTTGACTGAAAATGCTGTCATTGGTGGAGAAGTATGAAAAGAATGGGTAACAATCAAATGGTAACAGATAACAGATAGAGATTCATTCATATTTAGGCAACTAATATTAAAGTTTAATTACAGACACGTAGTTCAGATCAGTGACTCAGATTTATGCGACTCAACAAGATTATAGCACAAAATAATGACAACATTATGCGACATTAGCTTGAAAAAAAAAACAAAGATTTAAACATTGGATTTAAAACTATGAACTCCAGGGAGATCTGGAAGAAATCTATTAAGAGTTCTGACTCGTCAGGCTTTAAAAACAAAATTGAAAACAGTTTTCACAGTGTTGCTTGTATTATAATTATGGAACATCTGGGTACTTTAAGAGTACACAACCCGTATGTGACGTCACCGAAAATGAGCCTGTCGTCGAACTGATTATGGTGGAAAAGGAGCAACATTTGGAAAGTGAATATCAAGTAGCATGTATATATTTTTTCTCTTGTTATATCAGTGACTACCTTCAACATATCACCGACTTTAAAAAATATATACATATTCAGGGTGGCACGGTGGCGGAGAGGTTACTATTGCTGCCTCACAGGGAGAAGGTTCTGGGTTCAAATCTGGGTTAATATCAGGCTAATTGGAGACACTAAATAGCCCATTGGTATGAGTGTGAGAGTGAATGGTGTGAATGCCCTGGGATGGATTGGCAAGATGTCCCTGCCTTTGCCCGTAGTCAGCTGGGATAGGCTCCAGCTCCCCCCGCGACCCTAGGGAGGAATAAGCGGGTATAAAGAATGAATGAATAAACTTATTCAGTTTTCAGAAGGAATGAAAAAGAACATTCAAATACCCTCAATAGTTGGCTCACAAAGTCAAATTCATACAGTCAAGAGGATGAGGATTTATATATTGTACATATAAAATAAAGTAAATATGTAAATACAATTTAAAGAAAGTATAGAATAACACATTAGCTTTCAGATATAGAACTCGGGTCAATAACTCCAACAGCCTTGTCAGAACAAAAGAAATATTCAGACCAATGTATTACAAAACAAGTTCACATGTTCTGTGAAAAAAATTGTCTACCCAATGTGACCCATATGTTAAATAGTTCAAAAAGATATATTCAAGTATGATCCCAAACCATTGCGTTTTAGATAGAACTTTATCCATAATCCAGTTCAAAAGAATCCATTTTCTGGCACAGAAAGTTAGCATTTTATAGAGTTTCGCTGTATGTTTGTCAGTGATTAGGGCATTAGATATAGCAAGTAGTAAACACAAAGGGTCACGATTTGTGCTAATGGACAGATCTTATTAATTTCCCACACTGTAAGGTGTGAAAAGTGCTGTATGCTTCTGCAAAACCGCAGACAATGGGTGAAACTACCTGTTTATATTTTACACTTGGGAAAATTGTGTAAAGTCAGCATTAAGTTTATGATGTTGGAGAGGGGAGATGTGGGCCTTGTGCAGTGTCATGAGTTGAACTGCTTTCACTCTGTTACAGACACTCAAGGTTTTTGCACTCTTCCAGCCATCATTCCTAGCATCAACTGAAATCTTAACGTCGAGTTCTCTTTCCCATGTTTCTTTTAGGTGAAAAGTGTTTGCAGCATCAAACCCTTTACCATGTTATAGAAGGTGCTAATACAGCTTCCCGGCCGAGCTTGAAATATTTTGATCGTCAAGGATTGTAGTATCCGTCATGGCAAAATCCCTTATTTGTAAATATCAGAAAAAATTCCTGCTTTTGAGAACTGTATTTTCAAATTAGTTGACTAAAAGTCTTCAAGGTTGATCCAATAAGTAACTCATTAAGTTAGAGAACCGTTTGTTTGCCCTAAACCAGAAACTACAGTCCATTATTCCAGGTGGGAAGTCACATACTGGAGAGAAGATGGAGGTGATCAGAGACCTGCCTTCTAACTTTTAGATGGAGCATAATCCTTTTACCTCTTAGACCCTGAACCTCTGGCTCAGAAAATGCTTGAAAATTACATGCCCAAAATGAAATGAGTATCTCCGTAAATACTTGGTCTATTTGAATAATCTTGGAATCGAACGAAAAAAACTCCGGCATACGGTCTTCTCACTTGCAATTGATTTATTAGTCAACGTTTCGGACAACAAATCTGTTGTCCTGAGGAAGGTCGGTTGACCGAAACATTGACTAAGAAATCAATTGCAAGTGACTTTAGTCTTAGTCGGCATTTCTCCTACGCACCTGTCTACTGACCAGTGTGCAAAAGTTTTTCTTGCTAATAATCTTGGAATCAAAATAAAGGTAACACCTACGGGATTTTTTTTTGCGGTGTAATAATTAGTATCTATGTCACTGAGTCACAGTAACTGATGATCGAACACATCATAAATGTAAGATCTAATTTCCACCTAACAAAATTTTACTTTTCTCCCTTTTGAAATTGTTTAGTTACGGTATAAATCTATATATATTTTTTACTACTGTACAGTCTCATCATTATCTGTGCTAAGGTTTATTCCAAATAAGTAAATCAGAGCAAAATTAGTGAGGTTTTAGTTCAGGAATGTTCAGGTGGCATCTCCAAATTGACAATTTGGGCATCTTTTTGGGTATTGTGCGCCATTTTAGATTGCTCAGGTAACAAACTGTAAAACTCATTCAATTTCACTTATATGTAACCACAGGCATACATTCCATCTAAATACAACCATTTTAAATTATTTTTTTAAAGCAATTATGTGTAGGCACCATCTCCAATTTGGCCAGCTGGGCACATTCTGGACATTGTGAGCCATTTGAGGTTTCTCAGCTACCAAACCTTGACTCATTTATTTTCACTTATATGTCACTACAGGAATATACTCCATCTAATTACAACCATTTAAAAAGAAAAAAAATACATTTTCTATATTATTCTTTTTCTTGCAAACAGTCTTGTATCCATTAACCAATTGAAATAAAATACATACAAAGGAAATAAAGTTTGACTCCACAAGGAGTTTGAGGCCCCTCTCCAAGGACGAGAGACAAAAAGTGGCTGTTTTGTGGCATGGGTTCTTCTTCGCCCATATAATCGAGTTAAACTAGCTATTCAGGTGCTTGACTTCTTTGTGGGCAAACATTACCAGGAACATTAGAATCAGATATAATGAATCAAATGAATCCATTATTCATTTTTTAAAAAGCAACATGACCTAACCGGGATATGGGGAGAGTATTCCATCTTTCTAAATCTAGCCTTGTACATTTGGTCTAAACATTTGGTCTAAAATGGGTGACTTATGTACAGTATATGAAAGAAGACAAAGCCCTGTGGTGACCATTTGAAAGAGAAAGGAAATGGAGTTTGAGGTTTTGGACTACCTCAAAGCATTACTTCCGATTTGCTGAAATTTATTCTGGAACCTGAAAAAGTACTGAACATATTGATGGTCTCAATAAGAGCAGGAATAGATACCTCAGGCTTCGTCAGATTGACCAGGCTATCATCTGCATAAACAGTAATCTTAAACTGGCTTTCTGCAATGATAAAACCTTGTTTGTTCTGACTGGCTCAGCAAGCAGCTCTATAGCCAGGGAAAACAGCAGAGGCGAAAGAGGACAGCCTTGACGTTCCCAAATATGAAAATTACGAGAATGCAAGCCGTTTCTAAGTAATGTGGGAAGCAGATTATTTTACATTAACTCTATCCAAGTGAAAAAAAATTTCACTAAGACCAAATTTATGCATTGTACCAAACTGATAGGGCAATTCTACTTTACATAATCAAAAGCCTTCTTGGCATGCAGAGAAAACACCAGACCATTGAATGACTGCTGTTGAAAAAACTGGATTGTGTTTTACAGCCTGTGTACATTATTGTATGACCTTCAGTGTATCCTGTTATTAAAAGCAAGTGGGTAGGAATACACCCGGAAGTTGAAGCTCAATCGAACGCTGTAGAAGATAGCAGATGATCAACTAGCGGTAGCTTCTCCATTCACCCCCATTCATTTTGCCTGACTTTTGACATCAAATAACTTCACACTAAAAACATTAAAAACATTATGAGCCTTCATGTCAGCAAGAATATTTTCTACAGAGAAACCACATTTGTTTTTACTTCATATGTAGCGTTATGGTCTAATTGCATGCATTTTTAGCTGATAGCACCAGGCTAGGCTAAAAGTGACGTGAAATGCCGGCGACTTTCTGTCTCACAGGACGTAAATAACCGTACTGTTGAGACCAGAAGCCCATAACAAATCATAGACAGAAGACGATTGAGCCACGTCACTAACGAAGTGAAGTACTTATGAAGTAATAATTCGCAAAACATAAGAACATCGAACGGAATCAGACTATACTGACAGACACAATTGCATGCTTGCTGGGAATTATGTGTAAAATACATCTACCAGATGAGTTACCGCTTCTCAGGACGTTGGTTTACGTCAGCGAGCTGACTTCGAGCCAGCGCAGTGACAACTCGTTCAATTGAGTTTCACTCTCTCCCGTTGAAAATAACACCATCACACCATCCAGTTCTTTTACTGTTTAAGATTAAAAGGGAAACTAAGAGACATCATTAAAGGCAAACTAAGGCCCCAAAAATGAACACATTTTTTCTGAAACTTCATCAGTTTCAGACAAAACTGCTTAATATGCGCTAAACTGCATTGCCAAAACCAGACTGGTGCTATCGCGGTTTTCTGCAGCAAAGCACATGCACAGAGGAAAACTTACCCGCTAGAATTTTGAATCCAGTTTTGGTCCTGCTCATCGTAATGTTTGCTGTTTGATGTTTCACTCTCGTCAGTATTGGAGGCTACACTGATCTCTGGCTCTAATTGATAAGGTTGTATACCAAACTCAAAAAAAAAAAAAAATCTTGAGAAAAGCCCTCAGTCAAGCTTTCAGTCTCCTAAACAACGAGCTATTGTCTGACGCGATTACATTTCTGGTAATGTAGTCATAATCCAGTGTAGGAAAATTTAGTAGAACAGAAAAGGCGAAAACTTTGGCGAACTGCATAAAACACTAGTTAAGAAAGTGTGCTGGTCTTTTGAGTTGATGTTGTGACATCACAGACCACCACTGCTGAGTCTGTAAATGCAATGTAGCGTCACCCTCAGCGGTTGATTCACGTTTTTTGAATTTTAGACTGTATATTCTCAGACGCCGATGGTCGAACCACTCAAAAAGTTATATTTTTTGGTCTGATGTAGTTTCAGAAAAAAAGTCCTTATTCACATGAATAAGCAGAGGGATTAAGTCCTCTAATTGTGTTGCTAGCATTTTGGAAAGGAGTTTCAGGTTTAAATTCAGTCTGGAGAAAGGCTTATATAAGGCACAGTCCTCAGGCACATTACCATTTTTAAAAATTCGAGAAATGTTTGCCTCCCTCAAAGACTGATAAAATGCCCTTCATGAAAGTGTTATTAAACACTCAGCAGAGGATCAATTGGTAATTTCCAAAAATCACCATAGAACTCATTATTACCAGACTGCTACCCCTTCACTGCATCAAGTATCTCTTTCTTAGATATAGGAGCATCGAGAACTGGTCTCTGATCTTCTGACAAATTAGGCAGATTAAGAACAGACAGAAAGACGTTCATTTTCTGTGGAGCATCTGAATGCTGCTCAGATTTCTATAAATTTTTATAGAGGCTCTTAAATGTAATATTAATCGTTGAAGTGTCAAAAGCTTGCTTACCCTGATTATCTGAAATGGAAGCAACTGTGTGGGAGTCTGCATTTCTCCCTGTTAAATAGGCCAGATATTTCCCTGCGTTATCCCCATGCTCATACATTTAACCTTCGGAAAGTCTGGTTTTACTTTTTATATCTTTTGTCAGTGGATAAACTGAAGCACATCTGAGTGCAGAGATTTCTTTAAGCCTCAGTGCAGATGGATTATTTTTGTATTCTCTTTCAGTCCACATGAGTTAGGATTCTAAGATCTTCCTTCCTAAGATCTTCTTATTCAGCCTGCCTGTGCCTGCTACTGGATATAGACATCGACCTTGTGAAAAGGCTGTAGATATTTCCCATGGCAGTGATGGGTCATCTGTAGAGGCTAAAGTGATAGACAAAAATGATCAAAATTCCTTTTTGAAGTAAGGTGTGAATTTATGATCCAACAGAGTGGAAGAGGTTAAGCCTGCAGTGTCAAGTCTGGTTGGTTGGGTTGTGGAGACTACACTGAATGAAGGCAGCAGCATGGTCAGACCCCAGGGATCGGTGTTGGGACCCCTGCTATTCATCATTTACATTAATGACCTTGATAGGAATATTGAGAGCAGATTGGTTAAATTTGCAGATGATACTAAATTGGGGGGTTTGGCAAATAGTCTAGGGTCCACTAAAGTGATTCAGGATGATTTGGATAGAATCTAGAATTGGGCAGAAATGTGGCAAATGAAATTTAATCTCGCAAAATGTAAAGTTGTACATGTAGGTAATAAAAACATATGACGGGATTACTTCATGGGAGGTTTAAAACTGGAATGTGCTGCACAAGAGAAAGATCTGGGAGTGATTGTTAACCATACCCTCACAGGCTCTAGCCATTGTGCCGTAGCAGTTAAAAAAGCTAATCGGATTCTAGGATGCATTGCCAAACGTATTGAGTACAAATCTAAGGAGGTGATGCTTCCTCTGTACAACACGTTCATTAGACCACACCTGGAGTATTGTGTACAGTTCTGGGGACTATACTTTAAGAGAGATATAGAGGCTTTAGAGAAAGTTCAGAGAAGAGCCACCAAGCTTATTCCAGGTATAAAAGATGAAAGCTACGGGAAGAGGCTGAAGATCCTTAATCTCTTTAGTCTTAGGAAAAGGAGACTCAGGGGTGATTTGATTGAGGTCTTTAAATATGTTAAAGGGATTAACAAAGTGAATCATGTAGGATTCCTTCGACCAAGTGTTGTGAGTAGAACTCGGGATCACAAACGGAAGTTGACCAAAGGTAAATTTAGCACTGATATTCGGAAATATTTCTTCACCCAAAGAGTAATTTCAATGTGGAATAGCTTACTTGACCATATTGTTGAGGCAGAGACCTAGGGGGTTTTCAAGAGCAGGCTTGACCTAAAGCTACCATAGAGTCATTTAGTATCTGAAGGGATATATTCACAATAGTATAAAGAAACTGGCAAGCTTAGTTGGGCTGAAAGGCCTGTTCTTGCCATTCATGTTATGTTATGTTATGTTATCATGTCATGTCATGTCATGTTATGTTATGTTATGTTATGTTACAACAATCCTCCTAATAAAGCTAGAGGCAACTGATTGCAGCAATATTTTTGGAGTGAAAAAATGAAAAGTTTCATGGCAAAACACAATATGTCCATTCGGAACATTTTTAGAAAAATGTAAATTTTTGTCATGGGAAAACTAAGCATAGACGGGCTTTTTTATTTGTTCATATGTCTTGCAAAAACAAGTTAAAACACTTTCCCACGATGCAATTAAATCTTAGAGTAATGAAAGCACCGAAGGTGCTGATGCCTCGGTGCTTACAGCAGTGACAAGTATATCTCTTGACGAAGCTTTAAAATTCTGTGTGGACAGCTTGACATAAGCTCTGTTTCTATCCACTTGTAAATCGAATTACCTGAAGTTCGCCAAAAATATTCATGCGAATAAAGGTGGTGAAAATGCATTCCCACCGAACAGCATTGGAGTGAATAAAAACTTGTGTGTAGCCTAATGACATTACTTGCTCCTATGCAATCAAATCAGTGTATCGAATAGATTTGGCATTTTAAGCTGTCTCCACTCGTTTTCGCACTGAATCGCAGAACCTTCATGTAGTGTGGTACGCAACAAAATTAACTAGTTACCAATAAAATGTGGTTCAATTCAATTCAATTTATTTTGTATAGCGCTTTTCACAGAGACTGTCACAAAGACGCTTTACAGTGAGAGTTTAAAGAAATAAAAAGGCAGTGCCCAGCCTATTCCCCACTACAGCAAATGAGGCAAAAAACTTCCAGTAGGGAGAAAAATCCTCCAACAGTGGTGAGAAAAAACTCCCCAGTGGGAAGAAATCTCAGGAGGAACCCGGCCATAGTGGGGGAGCCCATCCTCCGCGGGCTAGCTAATTAAGAACAAAAAGTAAAATGGAGTGAACGACAGAGGAGTTCCATTTAAGTCCATCTAAACAGTGGCAACGGTAGCTTCAGAAAGTGGCAAGTCGAGGATGGTGCAGGACTGGACCAGGGCCAAACCGGATCGGATCAGGACAGCAAAGTGGTTGAAACTATCAGCAAATCTGATAAGCGAATATAAACTTTGTACTCAGGCGAACACCAATAACTGCAATTAATTTAAAGTAGCTAAATGTACAAATGACGTGGTTATGCTAGATTGTTAAGAGCTGCTCACGTCATCGACTTTAACTTTAATACGAATTTAACAGGTTGTTATCTGACGATCAACATTAACTAAAGCTGGGTACAGAAAATGACGTCAACAACAAAATTCATTAAGGGTCAGCTAATGCGACAAATTTCCCAAAAATGCAGTCATTTGATATACTTACCAGCAAGCGTGTTCCAATGAAAATTAATTTATTGCTTGGAACAATTGCTTTCCCCAAGACATGCATGACTTCCGCATTCCTCCATTCCTATTGGAGTCTATGGAAGTGTCAAATAGTGCTATAAGTCGGAAACAAAGCTCTATCTCAAAAATTTGGCAAATTTAATCCAAGATATCATGGCATTTAACCCAGAGAGCCATATTCTAGGACTTGATTTTGACCGGCGGAGCGGCTATCCCGGTAACAGACAGAATTAATGACAGACACACAAACGAACCACCGTATGGCTCATTTGTGCGCATGCGTACAGAGGCATAATGAATTTTGTGAAAAAGTCTTTTGACAAAGTGGAATATATCCATGACCCACAGAATTTGAAGTCAAATGCCTGGAAGTCAGTATCATAGATGTGAAAATTTCCATATTTCTGTAATAATTTATATACTTCTCCAAGCTTAGTACACTGTCCTTTTTGCAAATCTGCCACTCAGGATGGCCAAAAACTTGCTCAGCTAGGAGAAAACTATCTTCACTGATGAGAAACACTTTCTTGACAAATAAATTAGGGAATCTTTTTTTCTGCAGAGCTCGCAGCACAGAAATGACACATATTTTTCTTTTGCCGAAAATAAGAGTCACTACACCATCCGTCCCTAGACTCTCAGTCCCAAAATACTTTTCATCCCTAGATTTTTTGTCCCCTAATGATAATGAAATGTGCTACCATCGTTGATAGATGGATGGAGAGATGGATTGCGGACAGATCACCATGATATTAGGGTTATGGTTAGAGAGAGGGTAATAATGCAGGAAGCGCGCAAAGCATTATTGGAGGCGAACAATCCAGGGACAAAGAGTTTGTGGGAGAAAAGTTCATGGGCACGAAAAGTCCAGGGACGAAAAGTCTGGGGACAAAGAGACCCAGAGCCTATTCAGTCATGCAGTTTTTCACAAAGTGGTGAGCATTGGTCACTTGTTGCTTGTAAACATCATGGCCTTTTGCAGATGCTCTGCTCATCTCCAAGCATGATAGCGTTACCTGATCAACACTTGTAGATCCGCTTTCTAGCCTTTTAGCACTGGCATCAAATTCAGAATGAGTGTACATTTTCAGAAAATCGATGACTTTGATCAACCTCTTAAGCCCAGGGCCTCTGGCTTGAAAACGACCTCCCAAAAATGAAATGAGTATATCTCTGCGAGTACTTAATCAATTTGAATAATCCTGGTATCATAATAAACGTAACACCTTGGGGATTTCAGTTAAGGTGTATGCATCAGCATATATCTCACTAAATCAGAGTAAATGAAGATAAAACAGCATATATGAAACATCTCAGGTGCACCTAACAAAGTTTAACTTCTATTCTTTTTGAAAGTTGCAATCTGAAACCTGAAATTACAGAACAGAATCTCACCATTATCTGTGCCAAATTTTATTCTAAGTAAGTAAATCAGAGCAAAATTAGAGAGGTTACAGTTCCGTAATGTCTAGGTGGCCCCTCCAAACTGTAGGTGGCCTCTCCAAAATTACATATTTCTCAGGTAGCAAACAGTAAAACTAATTTAATTTTACATTATTATTCATTAAATTCACATATTAGAATTTTATATTCTTTCTGCCAGTCCTGTATGCATTTTCCCATTCAAAGATAATACATACAAAGAAAATTAAGTTTGACCCCATTGGAGCAGATTTATTTAAAAAAAACAGCAAATAAACAAAATTATGAATACAAACTATGGTTAAAAAAAAGTTAAAAGAACAAAAACCCCTGCAACTTTTAACAGTAGAAAAATGTTATTACTGCTTAAGTAAGTGCTTCCCGCTTAGGGATTTGAACCCTGGGCATTTCAGGTGAAGTGCATCACCCTAACCACTAAGCTAAATCAGCTGACCAATTACCCTGTTTTCAAATTGACACCCGCAAAATCCTTCTAGCAGCATCAAAAGCCAATCACAGAGACAAAAATACATTGTGAACGAGCGGAATGCTCTGGAGCTGATATCCTTTGAAGCAATACCCTGGAAAAAAACATGCATGGAAACCAGATGATCTAATTTCAATATAACATTGATACATTGGGATAACAATAGCAAGTGCAGATTTACCCTCAAATACAGTTCATTACAAAATATCAAAGGTAAAAAAAATTTTTTTGCTCATCTCTGTAGAATGTAAACTGTATGCCCGCTGTTCTTTGAGTGTGATGTAGATTTAAAATAATATGGCTTAGATAGCTGGGTCTTGTGGAACTTCCTCCGTCATTTGATGTATCATTTGTATGCCTAGTACAAATTCAGTAGAAACACTTGTGATTGAGCACTGATATTTTTTTATCCTATGTTTGCTTCATGCTTATTTACTTGCTTGGTGCTTAAATTGTGTTTGGTTGATGCAAAAATGTTCAACATGAGCTTTTTGCCGAGTTTCTTCCCATAAACTGGATATACCGTAGGATGATGTTGGTGTTAGGTAACATGCTGTATTTATGATATGTAATGAGGTTAATTGAACTATTTTGTCTTGTACTATGCTGTCCAAAGGCTTGCTGCAAGAATTATACTTTTGGTCAAAATTGAGTTTATATTGAGCTTCTTGAAATGTGATTATCTTGTGACAAAATTTCAGAGTTAAATTTGCTTTGTTTCAGAGATAAATTTGCAGAACAATTGCATTAACAATAAAATTTGACTCAAAACTATGGCAGAAGTTTAAGTGAAGTTATGGGAGTCTGCTACGGGATTCTGCAGGGAGATTTCGTCCTCTGCCCATTTTGCATGTCTGCTTCGCTATTATACCAGCTGATTCAATTTTATTCTCTACCCATCAAATTTCACTCAACAAGTCTACTTGAGATGTCTCAATCCAGGGGAAAAAAAGATGGTCGAACTGGCCTTGAAGTAACAATGTCATCAAGCATTGAGAAACTTGAAACATCAATATTAAATATCAGTCAGTCTCCCTGCATATACCTACAGACAGATTATATAATAGTTGGTTTGCAAGAGCCTACCTACTCCCGGAAAGTGGTGACATTATCCTCTAAAACTTACATCAGTGCCGATGATGTGGGTAGTCATGCAGCAATTCTGTTGGTTCACTTTTTTGACAAAACTGGAATGTAAAATCACTTTTTTTTACAGAGTAAAGAAAGACAAGCTATTCAGAAAAACTTGCATTATTACTTTTCCCACAATGATACACGGTCGGTAGGAAGAAACAGAAATGGTTGCATCTTGGTGGGCGCCATCATTAAATTTTCCAAAGACACAATGTAGTTTTGTGAGTCAACCATCAGTGATGAAATAAAATAAAATTTATGAAACTTCTTGCAAGAGTTTTGATGTAATTCATTTTGAATTGCATTATATCCTAGCTAGCATGACAAGTATGTGGCGCTAATTGCATGGACCAGCAGAATGTAGTAATAATCAAGCACGGTAATTAGTCAGGGGAACAATCATCTTTACAGGGCCGCGGAAGGATGCGCACTATTGATTTATAACGTTTAAGCAGTACTTCAAATCCTGGGATTAAAGGTCAGTGGACCAATAACAAAGAAAAATTTCACTAATTTAACTTCATATATCAATTAAGCCGTGCCTCACATGTCATTTTATATTTAGCCAGTGGGGGACACTGTTTGTACTGCTTACTGTACTCTGTGGATGCCACATGCAAATAAATCATAAAATGTAACAGACTAGCTCTGTGAGGTATCGTTCAGGAACCACTCGCGAGAGACAGTAATCCAAAAAACGTATGCCTTTATTGGAGTCCGAGTCAAAGCCAGAAAACACAGGAATTGCCAAGCCACAATACGAAATCCAAAAACAGTATCGACTAGACAGGCTGGGGTCAGAACCAGTAAGACAGATGGGCAGAGATACAAAAACGAGAGGCAAAAAGTCGTAGTCGATGGGTAAAGCCAATGGTCATACACAGAGCATCCAAACACAGAACTCATGGTCATACAAAAATAGGTCAAAATCCAGAAAGGCAAAAACCGTACAAAAAGGGCAATGGCAAGAATCAGGGTCGGACTAAACAGTAGAAGAAAAACAATAATCAAAGGCGTACAAGGAGCTCGGCACAATTAAATAAGTATGATCCAAAGCATACTACATCCACTGACAAACATGGAGGCAGTGTTATGGTAGGGCCATGCATGGCTGTCAGTGGAACTGGGTCACTGATGTTTATTAATTAGGTAACTACTAATAGAAGTGAAATCTGAAGTGCATAGGGCTACACTGCTCCAATTGAGTTGAATGCTGCAAAGCTGGCAGGACTTCACAGAACAAATGGATCATGACCCAAAAGGTATTGCCAAAGCTACCTAAGTTGCTACTCAAGGAAAAGAATTGGAATATTCTTCAATTGACAGTCAGTCACCTGACCTAAACCCAAATGAACATGATTTTCATTTAGGAAAGACAAAACTGATGACAGAAAGACCCACAAACAAGAAGCAACTGAAGACCCACGGGCTAAAGGCCTGCTAGAGCATCTCAAGGGACTCATTGTGAGGTAACGTTCAGGAACCAGACGCGAGAACCAAGCAGTGCAGTAGAACTGAATTTTATTAAGGAAGAGGGCGAACCCCCACAGAGCAGGAGGCAACGGTACAGAGTCCACAATCCAAAAATCAGAATCCCAGGGACGTAATCAAAACTGTACACAGGGCAGCAAACACAAAAGTCAGAGTTGGGCAAAACAGGTTCGGTACACAGGCACAGGTACTGTATGTCAGAGAATCCAAAGGCGAAATCCAGTAGGCGTAATCCGAACCGGTAACAGGGCATCAGAGATGAAACTCAGGGTCAGACAAAACAGGTACAGTACACGTGCAGAGAAGTATCAAAGAAAAAGCCAAAATCAGAATCGGGGATGTTCCAGTCAGAAGTATAACACTAAGAGTACAAGGCATCAACAATCGCAGCACAAGGAAAAACGTTCTGACAAAAGCTGTGAGTGAAATGACTGCCTAAATACATGCAGGGGAAGTCACATGCTATGATAGGGAACAGGTGAGCTGGATCGTTTGTTATACCAGACACATAAGAGCCTCTGCGTTTCGCGATTGCTTTCACGGTAGAATCAGAGAGCTAGGCCAGATATTTGTGATATCCATGACCGGGATCAGCCGAATCCCTAAGTGAAGTGATCACAAGCAGCAGCTTGAACTGTAGTGGCTACAATCGGGCGACATTATGATGAAAGTGCCACATTGATGCTTACCGAAGTAACAAGCATACCGATCAGAATTACTGCATATAAGTTAACCAGGAACATTTTTAATTAGCACGGCGGCACGCAAACTACGTGCAGTAGCTGGTAACCGAGCGGTCATAAACACAGAGACAAACCCTTACAATGCAGGTTTTACAGACAGCAAGTTCCCTTACCGTGAACAGTTGTACTAAGCATCCAAATTACAAACAAGTATTAAAAGTTAGCTTCAAATGAGGCTTATGTTCACACGCCTTCTGTAGAATTTCCCCTGATATTACTCTTGCATATTTAGGACACAAACATTAGCAGTAATAACTTGGCTACGCTTGGCCACTGTGCTACAGCCACAATCAACTGGCTATCAGGTCAGGTTGGCTTATGCAGTAAAAGCAACTTACAGCTTTTGTGTCTGTGAGTCTTGGACAGTCGCGATCAATACAGGCTTTATCCAGATATTTTACAAAGCCTGCGTTTGAGGCCAGTTGTTAGTGCTAACTATCGCTAGCGGTCCCGCTAGCCACCTGTAACATGTTAGCTTCACTTAGGTTATTTGCTGTTATATACACTGCCCGGCCAAAAAAAAAGTCGCACACTAAAATATTTATTTGGAACCCCTGTAGCTTTGATTACAGTGCGTATTCTTCTTGTCATTGTTTTGACAACTATATGCAATGCCAGAACATTTATTTTCGATCAGAAATTCCATAATTTTTGGCCGAGATCTTGTCTTCTCGACATAATGGTTGAACCACTCTGTGGTCTTTCTTGAGCACATCCCAATAACTTTTAACGTGTTTAAGGTCACATTTGTGGTGGCAAATTTGTTTGTGAAAATGATTCCTCATACTTGTTTTTGTCATTCATGGTTTTCTTTGCTAAATACAGGTCAAAAACTTGCCTGTTCTGAAATACATTAATATCTTTTCCACCATCAAGGGATGTGTGTTCCGACATGATTTTTAAAGAAATGAGCAGTGATGCGCTTCATCAGTCAGGGTTAAAATGATTATTGCCAGCTGAAACATATTAATAACCTCAAAAATGATCCAAATATTGAATTTGTTCATTAATTTCCAAACGGTGACTTTTTTTTTTTGGCCGGGCAGTGTAGTTACCTACAGCTTGTAGCTCCGAGCACTTGATCGATGCAACTGCTTCAGGTTTGAGAAGCAGCTGAAACGCTTATCCCGTGTTGAATTATCCTTTATTGACAAAGCTGTCTTTGGTGAAATGCTGAGCAGAAACAGCTAACGTTCCCTTTGACCGTGGCTGTTTGCTGCCAGCTAACCAAAAAGCTACCCATTTGTTTCTTGTGGCATCCTCTTTTGGAAGATAAATAGGTGTTTTTCTTTGCGTCCAAAAGTAAACAGACAAGCAGCTTTGGGAGAGATACTGACGAAATTGCACCTCAAATGATCTGCGGTTCTTCTTTTGCATTTACAAAAGTGTAGACGCTACTAAAGCATAGTATGATCTGCCGTTGTTAGTGCCTGCTAGAATAGTTTCCGGTGTGGGCAGGTCCAGCGCCGTGATTGGCTCTGGCTAGGTCTGGACTAATTGGACGGCACAACCTGACGTCAGATTTTGCCCAGATCTCGCGAAGATCTCAGGAGGAGATGTTCAGAGAGGAAATCACGTTCATGAAATCACATTTTTGCATTAGGGCAAAACCTCTGTACCTAATGTTTAGAATCTTTTCAAAGGTTGACGATGGATAACAACATTATAACATTCCTAATATGTATTTATCGAGGGATCAGCATAATAGGTCCCCTTTAAAAATACCTGTAATTCCTAATCTGATAAGGCAAGATTCTTGTAAAACCCCTTAAATTAAGCCTGAAAGTCTTCACTTTAATGGCATCGTAATGGTTTCATTCCAGGTCAGTTGTGGTGGTCTAAGGAGGCAATATTACAAAGATTGTCATTGTCCAAATACTCCCATTCCTAACTATACCTCCCTCTGAGTTCCAGAATGTTATTATACATTGCTGTTTTATCATAGGTCATGATAGCTGTTCCATATTGTACATAACAAGGAAGCATTCATTATATATGTTCAGCAGTTCACAGTTGAATATGCAGAGAATGGAAAAGCTTTGTATATTTGATCAATTGCAAACCCAAATGGGAAAGGGGAATTCATTTTGTCATAAGACTCATTTCTGATTGGCTGAAAAATGGCAGGAATCCCTATTGTACTGTACAGTTTGAAAAAAGAAGATCTGCTTTCTTTGCCAAGGGCCACAGGCATTAATTAGTATGAACAGCAATGCAATTACCAAAATCTTTCATGTGCTTCACAGATGGTAACATACGTCCCCCTTTTTCCTGTCTCTCATGTAAAGCAATTATTTATCACGTAGATTAGTTAGCAGTGATCATAATGCAAAACAGTGCTGAAGTATGTCTCTGTGTGTTTGCGTTGGAGTGAGTGAGAGAAGGAGGGTCAGAGTGATAAAGAGACCGAATGAAAGAGAGAGTGAGACTGAGCTTGCATGTGTGTGTGTGTGTGAGAGAGAGAGAGAGAGAGAGAGAGAGAGAGAGAGAGAGAGAGAGAGAGAGAACAATGCTCACCTGGATGGTGGTAACTCTCAGCAGTCTTCATCTAGGAGCACCACTGCTGGTGCTTTAATTTAAGCCAACATGTGGCTGCTTTGATCCAGCCAAGGGTTGAAATGGTGTCAAAGCATCCATTCCAAGCAGAACTTGTAACTAATTAAGCAGCTTGTCATTTTGCTGTGGAACCACCATCTTAGTTCCGTTATTTTATTTTATTTATTTTCTTTGACCACTATATGTTCTGTTTCAAAAATTTTTGCATATGTCTCATTCTATGCTGAGTTTGAGTCTTGGTTTCAGTCTGGTTTTCACTGTGGCCTCGGGTGAACTTTCTCCTCTTTTACTACTGCTACCCAGTGTCTCGGATGTTTATGAGCTGGGAAGCCCATGCTGTCAACTGGGTGTGTTTCAGAAATCATGCAATTACGCCAGAAAACTCTGATTTCCTAAAATCCTAGGGACTTCATTGAGCAAAATTCAAGCAATCCGCGTATCTTCAACTTTTGTTAAGAAATGATGGCTGAGAATAAAAGGCATGGATCTAATGTGCCAACTGCACAATCAGAGTCAATAGCGAATTTACATTTAGGTTAATTACACCTTTCATTTCATCATTGTATCATTTATGCAGAATTTCACTTTGCATGATGTAATTATTTTATTAGACAGTAGGAGACGTTTCTGAAAAATTGCAATAATTGATCGAATGCAATCTAACACTGACAAAAAAAAAACATTCTGCAGTTAATTCTAATTCTATTTAAAGTTAATTTTTTTCCCATCAATTATTTTCTCTAATTCAGTTCATATACTGTATAAACAGACAGGCCACCTCTGTTTTAAGGGCAAACAGGCCAAAACTACTCAGCCTCATTGTTTGCCTAGTAGGTTTTTTTTGGATCCTGAAATGGAACAGACACAGTCTCCGGCTCCTTGTATCAGCCCAGATTTACTGTTCTCTTTGTGGTACAGCGTGAGACACAATGGGTCTTATGTAGCTCTGTCCACTTTGCTTTGGGCCTTGTGTTTGATCCTGGGCAGCTAGGATTTCATCCTGCCAATACTTTATTTTAATATTGTTAATTTGATGATGAATCCAAACTGAGTATACCTGATGTTCAAAGTGACCTGCAATATGACTCCTTACTGCTCACGACAAGAGCACAAAGGTGTGATTGTTCTTCCCTCCGGGTCCCCAACCGAAACACTGCCTCTTTCAGCCTGATGGACTACTTGCCACCCATACACCTCCCCCTTTCTGCTTTTTCTTGCTCTCATCCCCTTTATTCCCCTATCTCACTTCTTATTTTATGTTTGTCTTGAAACATTGAATGAAATGTGTGAATTTAGATTTTTAGATTGTCACCATCTGATTGTGAAATTTTCCCATTTCTTTCTTTGCTGTGTCATAAAGCTCTTACAATGCACAGCAAGAACCTGAATCTGAGTTAACCTGGAGTTAAATGAGGGAAACAGATAGACTGTCTGTGATTGTGTAAACCCTGTGAAGAGCGGGCTTTTTGGCATACTTTTCTTATTTTATGTCTGTGTTCTAGAGCTCCATTTGCCTCTACCAGCAGCTATTTTCAAATTGTCACATAAAATTGTGCTATGATCCAGACCAGGAGCCAAATGTGGAGTCAGTGTACAATGCAATAATGGGGTTTACTGATAGTACTACAGTATTGACAGAGGAATGGAGCCCACAGCAGAAAGATACAATTTAGTTCAATGCAGAGGGTACAGGCTTGGGTGCAAGGGCCGTGTCTGGCCAGTGGCAAACCAGAACAGCTGTCAGTTTAATTTGTTTAATTTGAGACATGGAACACTTGTTGAATATTACTAGGCAATGGGGAGGAGCTTGACAGCCCATAGAGAGAATACTTTTGATTTGATGAATGAGCCAATGAACGGGAGGCAAGTTTCTTTGACGTCTCCTTCGTGGTGAGCCACACCTTCTGTTCCACTTTGTGGGCAGGAGCTTGCAGGCGACTACAATTCTCTTGCTTTAGCAGGTGGATACGTTTTGGAGCAGAAAGGCATGGACAATTCTCAAACCCTGGCAGGCACGACTAACCAGGAACTGAGCAGAGTGAAGTGCTAATTCTCTCTTCCCAAACTGGACTAAAGGCAGTTGATAACTTAAACAAAATGGGAGTGGAGACACACCCGAACCAGCAGCAGGTGATGCATTGTGTGCCAGTTCCACCCAAGTTAAAAGACCGGACCACCTGGCGGGGTTAACTTCCATCAGGCAGTGTAGGGTTTTGCCTAACTCCTGGTTCAGTCGTTCCACCTGTTCATTGGTTGCTGACTTTCCACTCAGGACAGAAGAGGAGTGGCGCTGAAAACCTTCAAGAAGCGGCTAGCAAATTGGGGGTCATGATCAAAGGTCACTTCCTGGAGTACGCTGTGGAGGCAGACCATGTAATGTAATGGGGGCTCAGCAGCCTCCTTGTCGCTTAGCCAGTAGTTGAAGTGGGCTGCCATAAGGAACGGTCTACAATGGAGAGGATGACCGTGAACCCATTAAAAAGAGGCATAGAGTAGACACTCATATCGTTTGCCCAAACAGAGTGACTAATGTAATGTGAATATAGGCCACTAGATGGCAGTGTTTACCTTTTTTTTGTTAATCTCAGACTGGAGTCATGTTTAGACATGTCCTGGACATGTCTGGGGCAAGTCTCAGAAAATAAAAAAAAGAGGTCTAAATGTGGGCGGGGTCTGCAAAAGAGTATATAAGGAAAAGAATTGAGACAGTAGAGTAGTAGGAGAAATTGCAAGAAGATGACCAGACCTGCCATTCTGTTCAAGACCTGTGACGTTTCTTTTGTGGATTTCTTTGCCTGTGTTTGAGCATTTTCTTCATCCAGGACATCACCAAGCCCCCCCACCAAAAAGGGACTGTAATTATTTCTGTTTTTTCTTATTTATCAATCTTGGTCTTTAGTTGTAGGTTGTTATTAGTCTTTGTCTTTGTTAAAAATTAAATGTGTTTTAGTTGTTAAAACTGTGTTTGTCATCCCTTGCTGTTGCTGTTGTGTTATAAATGTAATAACAAATTGGGGCCATAACAAATTGGGGGCTCGTCCGGGATAGACCATTTTGTGAGTCATTTATTAAAAATCTAACATTTCAAATTGTAAAAATTTTTTTTTTAATTGAATACATATATATTGACAACAGCAATGGATGATTTCTTGGCATCACCAACCGTAGGGGTTTTGAAGTCTTTTAAAAAGACAGAACTGCTAGAAATTTGCAGACATTTAGAGCTGACAGAGGTGAAACCAGCCATGCGAAAAGCAAGACTGGCTAGAGAGATAGTTGAATATTACATTGATGAAAATGTGTTTGCACCAGGAGATCTGGAACAGTTTCCAGTGGAAAATCCAAATATAGAAATGGAACTTAAATTAAAAATGCTAGAGATTGAAAGGGAGGAAAAAGAAAAACAAAGGCAGTTTGAGTTGGAAAAATTAGCAAGAGAAGAGAAACAAAGAGAATTTGAGAGGGAAGAAAAAGAAAAACAAAGAGAATTTGAGTTAGAAAAATTTGCAAGACAGAGAGATTTTGAATTAGAGAAATTCGATAGAGAAGAAAGACTCCAAATGGAGCAACTAAAAATAAAAATAGCAACAGAAAATAAATTTCGGGCTAGCCAGGAGGTAAAACTGGTGCCTCCATTTTCAGAAAAGGATGTTGACAACTATTTCCAGTGTTTTGAAAAGGTAGCAAAGAGTTGCCAGTGGCCAAAGGAACACTGGCCTCTAATGTTGCAAACTGTCCTCAAGGGTAAAGCTCAACAAGCCTATTCGGCTTTGTCTGCAGATGATTCCTCTGATTATGAGGTTGTCAAAAAGGTTATTTTGAGAGCTTATGAGTTGGTTCCAGAGGCTTACCGACAGAAATTCAGAGGTCTGAAGAAATCTGAAAATCAGACTTATGTTGAATTTGCTAATGAAAAGCAGGTTTGCTTTGAGCGCTGGTGTACTTCTATGGAGGTCAAGGATGATTTCAACTCACTAAAAGACATGGTGTTAGTTGAAGAATTCAAGAACTGTGTTAAAGATGATGTTAAGACCTACCTTAATGAGAAGCAAGCACTGAATTTGCAATCAGCTGCCAAATTTGCAGATGAATATGTTCTCACACATAAGTCCAAATTTCAGTCTAGCAGTAACAATAAATGGTCCCAATTTCAGAAAAAGGGTTACGGTGATACCCAAGATTCCTCACCCAAAGACAAAGACAAAACTGGTGATGGTGCTCAGAAATCCAGTAACAGGTCTGATCAAAGTGTGAAAGCTGACAGTGACAAAAGTGGTCTAGTTTGCAGTTATTGCAAGAAATCTGGTCATGTTACAACTAACTGTTGGTTCCTTAAAGCTAAGAAAGAAAAAGAAAAGGATACCAAACCAAATGCCTTTGTGAAAACAAGGTTAGAAACCCCTGTAGTAGATAACCAATCTGCTAAATTGCCTGCTTCTTGTGGGGCTAAAAAGCCTAATACAGCTGACTTCGTGAGGGAGGAATTTCTTCCATTTGTGTCAGAGGGATTTGTGGCTCTGAATGAGCATACTACTCCTGTCCCCATATATATCCTAAGGGATACCGGAGCGTCTCAGTCACTTTTGTTGATGGACTCCTTGGAGTTACGTGATGAGACCGCTTCAGGGGATTTCATACTTGTACAAGGTATTGAAGGGAGGACTGTATCTGTACCCCTGCGCTCTATATTCTTGAAGTCAGATTTAGTTACAGGACAGGTAAAGGTGGGACTTATGTCAAGTCTACCTATAAAGGGTGTTTCTCTGTTGCTAGGCAATGACCTGGCTGGGGGCAAAGTAGTTCCCCCTGTACATCTTACTTCACAGCCGAGCACTGAAGATGGGGATGAGGACCCATCTCTGTATCCTTCTTGCGCAGTGACTCGTGCTATGGCTAAGAAGGCTAAAGAAGATGATGTTGTGGTGCCGTCCAGTACATTGAATAGTCAGGACTCAGGTGGTTCGCCTCATGACTCTGATTGGCCTACTATGGTTTCTCCGTTTGAGGACTTATCAGATACTTTTATCAGTTCTCTATTCAGCCAGCCGGATGGGTCTGGTGATTCTGATGTGTCTGGAGACTTGTCTCTGTCCAGAAAGCGGTTGATTGAGGAGCAAACTAATGATCCTGAAATTGGTGTACTAAAGAGGAGAGCCCTTCCTGAAAAAGAAATAGATGCAGTTCCAGTTGGGTATTATCTCAAGGATGGTGTGTTGATGCGGAAGTGGCGCCCTCCTGATATCCCTGCCAATGCAGATTGGGCAGTGGTCAGGCAAATTGTTGTTCCGAAGGTCTATAGGAATGAGATCTTAACAATGGCTCATAGTTTACCTTTAGGAGGTCATCTTGGTGTTAACAAGACTGTTGATAAGATCATGAAACACTTCTTTTGGCCTGGGCTTCGGAAAGACGTTTCCAACTTTTGCAAAACCTGTCACACTTGTCAGGTAGTTGGAAAACACCAGTTAGACCCACCTGTAGCTCCATTGCAGCCTATCCCAGCATTTGGGGAGCCATTCTCTAGGGTCATTGTTGATTGCGTTGGTCCATTACCCAAGACTAGATCTGGAAATCAGTATTTGTTGACAATCATGTGTGCATCTACCAGATTCCCCGAAGCCATACCTCTACGTAACATCAAGGCAACTGCAATCTCGAAGGCTTTGATAAAGTTCTTCACGTTGTTTGGTCTTCCCAGGGAAATTCAGTCAGACCAAGGTAGCAATTTCACTTCAGGATTGTTTCAGCAGGTTGTGTATGAACTAGGTGCAAAACAGATTCTTTCTAGTGCCTATCATCCAGAAAGTCAGGGTGCCTTAGAGCGGTTTCATTCCACTCTCAAGACAATGATGAGGACTTATTGTTATGACCATGAGAAAGACTGGGATGAAGGGGTTCATTTGCTGTTGTTTGCAGCTAGAGAAGCAGTGCAGGAGTCTACTGGATTCAGTCCATTTGAGCTAGTGTTTGGTCATGAAGTGAGAGGACCTTTGCTATTACTGAGTGAACAATGGCAAGAGGAAGAGCCGCAAATCAGTCTGTTAGAATATGTTAGCAAGTTCAAAGAAAGATTGCGTGCAGCTTGTGACCTTGCCAAAGAGAACTTGAAATCAAGTCAGGGAAAAATGAAAACTTGGTATGATCATAAGGCTAGAAGCCGTGAGTTTAAACCAGGAGACAAGGTCCTTGTGTTGTTTCCCTTGCAGTCCAATCCATTGCAGGCTAGATTTCATGGCCCATATGAAATTCTGACAAAACTCAATGATCTCAATTACATTGTGAAGACTCCAGATAGGAGAAAACCAAAACAATTGTGTCATATTAACATGCTAAAGCCTTATCATGACAGAAATGCTAGGGTTGCAGCTGTCACTTCAGATTCTCCAATGGTCGAAACGTGTGAAGATGAGGGGGAGTTTCAAGATGATGAACCAAGAATTAAAGCTGAAGTTCTTTCATGTAAATTGTCAAACAGTGAAGTGTTGCAAAATCTTGATGTAAAACTCCAGCACTTAGAACCCTCACAGAGAGATCAGTTTGAAAGGTTGATCAAGAAATATGAGAATTTGTTTCCTGATGTTCCAAAGAGAGTTACTATAGCCTCTCATGATGTAGATGTTGGTGATGCCAAACCAATAAAACAGCATCCATACCGGATGAATCCTGAAAAGAGAAAGATTGCTGAGAAAGAGGTTGAGTACATGTTAAAACATGATATTATCAGACCCTCCAACTCCGATTGGAGTTCACCCTGTGTGCTAGTTCCAAAACCTGATGGAAGTACTAGATTCTGTACAGATTATCGCAAAGTCAATGCTGTAACTAGAACTGATGTGTTTCCAATACCTAGGATTGATGATTGTATTGATAGTGTAGGGCAAGCAAAGTTTCTGACCAAGATTGATTTATTGAAGGGTTATTGGTGTGTGCCTTTAACTGAGAGGGCCAAGAGCATCTCTGCTTTTGCCACACCATCTGGATTGTACCAGTATGAAGTCCTACCCTTTGGCATGAAAAATGCCCCAGCCACGTTCCAAAGGATGATACATTCTACAATCGCCGGATTGCCACACACGGGTGCGTACATCGATGACCTGATCACATGGAGTGACTCCTGGGAAGAACATCTAAAAGATGTAGAGACGTTGTTCCAGCGCCTGACCCAGGCTAACCTGACTGTTAACCTGAGCAAGAGTGACTTTGGTTGTGCTACTGTCACCTATCTTGGCTACGTCATAGGCCAGGGTAAGGTGGCACCCATAAATGCTAAAGTCCAAGCCATCATGGACTTTCCAGTTCCTGACAACAAAAAAGCTTTGCGCCGCTTCCTTGGAATGATCGGGTACTACCGCAAGTTCTGCAAGAACTTTGCTGAGATTGCTCTCAGTCTAACTAACCAACTGAAGAAAGGCATAAAGTTCACCTGGGATGATGCATGCCAGAGAGCCTTCGATCACCTGAAGTCTCTGCTGTGTCACTTCCCCGTGCTCAAATCTCCTGACTTCAACAAATCGTTCTCCATCGCGGTCGATGCTAGCGACCAAGCTTGTGGATCTGTGCTCCTACAGAGAAGTGACTCTGATGACATTGAGCATCCCGTGGCATACTTCTCCAGGAAGTTCAATCGCCACCAAAGGAACTATTCCACAATAGAGAAGGAACTGTTGGCTCTGGTCCTTTCTTTACAACACTTTGAGGTTTATGTTTGTACAGGACAAAAGCCAATGATTGTGTACACTGACCACAATCCGTTAATGTTTTTGAGTAAGATGAAAAACAAGAATCGGAGGTTGTTGAATTGGAGTTTGATTTTACAGGAGTTTGACTTGGAAATTAAGCATGTGAAGGGTACAGACAATGTAATTGCTGATTGCTTATCCCGTGTTTGAATGTGTATATATATATCATGTGTTTGAATATTGTATGATATGTATATATAGACAGGTGTTCACTTCACCATTTTGTATTGAAAAGAAAAATTTTGCCTTTATGAGTCAAAATTTTTCCCTTTTGGAATGGAGGTGTAATGTGAATATAGGCCACTAGATGGCAGTGTTTACCTTTTTTTTGTTAATCTCAGACTGGAGTCATGTTTAGACATGTCCTGGACATGTCTGGGGCAAGTCTCAGAAAATAAAAAAAAGAGGTCTAAATGTGGGCGGGGTCTGCAAAAGAGTATATAAGGAAAAGAATTGAGACAGTAGAGTAGTAGGAGAAATTGCAAGAAGATGACCAGACCTGCCATTCTGTTCAAGACCTGTGACGTTTCTTTTGTGGATTTCTTTGCCTGTGTTTGAGCATTTTCTTCATCCAGGACATCACCAAGCCCCCCCACCAAAAAGGGACTGTAATTATTTCTGTTTTTTCTTATTTATCAATCTTGGTCTTTAGTTGTAGGTTGTTATTAGTCTTTGTCTTTGTTAAAAATTAAATGTGTTTTAGTTGTTAAAACTGTGTTTGTCATCCCTTGCTGTTGCTGTTGTGTTATAAATGTAATAACAAATTGGGGCCATAACACTAAACAATTGGAGCCTGCTGGCAGTACGGGATTCTCCATTGCTGATTGGCTGTGTAGATATGTCATTGTCAGTGGAAAAAACTTGCTTGGTGTTTATTGCTCCTTGGGATGAAAGGAGATGTGCAAGCAAGCTGAAAACTGGTCAGTATAGCTTGTTGCTGAGGGCTGAACTTGGCATGATTACTGGCCTGCCAATGATGATCTTGCAGTGGTGGTTCAATAATTTCAAAATCGGCATTTATTGCATTTTATGATGAAACTCTTCACATTGTATTTGTAACATGTCTAAATCGTTTTACAGACCTCAGAAATGATAATTTTAACAAGTCAAAATTATATTTTCAAACGTAAAAATCTAATTCCCATTTGTGAAAACTAAATTGCTACAAGTCAGTCCTACTGATTAAATAGTAAAAGGGTTTGCCATTCAGATACATACAAACATGCATATTCTTGCTAAGGTTGCTGGTAAGGAGTGGTTGCTGGAGCCAGGCTCAGTTCAGATACCGTGCAGACGGCAGATTTCTGCCACTGGACCTGCAGTTGAAAGCCAGGTGGCCCCGGTCTCAAAAAGCTTTTGTGGGAAATAAAGTCACAACCCATTACATAATAGCTGACAGACGTAATCTGTGCTGCCAAGGACCTCAGATACACTCCTGTTCACTCTGTAGAGCCCCCACCCCTTTGAAGCTGCCTGGGAATGTTTATAGAATGTTTCTGTAATTGTTTTCAGTCTGTTTGTCTACTGAAAACTAGCCATGTGTCAAAACGCACCATTTTGTTTTCCATCAAATCTGAACAGGAATTTTCAACAGTGATGGTCATGCATATATTTCCTTGTTACTCATTTCACGGTCTTCATTCATGGAATGCTTTGTCAATTCAGATCCAGTTGTAGCTATGTTCATGAGGTCATCCTGATCAAAAACATAAACTTCAGCAAGAAACGTCCATTCCATATGAATGAGCTCAGATATGCTTAAGTGACGGAAACGCAAATGGAAATGGTATTGTTCCATACCCGGGAAGGATAACAAATGAGATAACCTAGAAATAAAATGCAAAATACAGTAGTGTGCTGTGATAATTATACACGTAACAAAATAAAGAGAAATCAGAAACCAAGTACTATTGAAAAATTCGTTTAATGTTATATTGGATCATTTAGATGAAAATAAGATAACAATATGTAGTAAAAACAAAATAATCATGTCTTTTTGAGCAGGGAAAAAGCAGGGTTCCCGCTGAGTTCTGAAAAATATTCTTCCCTTTCTGCCTCGAGAAATAAAGTAAAAGAAATATTCTTCACTTTATCATAGATGTTATTTTTTATTAGTCACTCATGGACTTTCTCAAGCTTTGAAAAGCCTTCAAAGCAGACAAAGTGCATGCAGCAAGAACAAGGTCAAACCTCAAATATTTGCAATGTAACAGGTCTCTTCATTATACTTTCGATTGTACAAAGTATATATAATTTTCAGAGTCCATTCAAGTCCAACCTTTAATAATGGGGACCCTATGGACCATAAAAGCTAAATTAAAACCTCTTGAGCATTTAGCATGGAATTTATTCAAAAGACTAGCAATAGAAATCCCTTTAAACCCTTAATTTCTTTATTTTTTTCTTTATATTTTTATCAATACAGCCATTTTGGGCATCACAAAATTAAAAAGGGACATACCCTTTCAGGGCAAGAGAAAGGCCTTATTAAAATGCAAAATTGGACTTGGGGTGAGCTCAAAATTTTATGCTGTTGAAAACAGAATGAGTGGAATTGTCAAATGTTTATTTAAAATGTTTAACTTCTAAGATTTCCAATTACGGATTCCAAATTGAACTTTAGATAAGTTCAATGTTTTGTGCACAATTTATTGGAATCGTAAATGTAAATCTCAAATGTTTAGGGTTTCAAATGTTAAACATCTCAGATAATCACTAATTCTGATAAACAAGTCTCAGTACTGGCACACTCATCTATTTCGATCTGGGGAGAGCTTTCTGGTCACTGTATTGTCCAAAACCACCATGTGATGCTAAGCTGGTAAACCCAAAGCTTCCCAGTGGTAGCAAGCGCCATGGGATTTACATAATTCAGTCAAACACTTATAGATACTTGGCAAAACATCAATACTAGGCCTATCATTCAGTATCCTTTAACAAAGTCGCTGTTCCTGTCAAAAAATCAAGTTATAAGCCAATCTAGAAACATTTTAAGAGTGGTGCTCATTCACTTTTATTTGGCTAAAACATGTCATGGTAAATGGTCAAGGATCGTAATAATCCACGAGACAAGGTTTAAAAAAAATCTTTTAATTTGGCTTCAAGAATAACCGTTCGGATTTTTTTTGCTTTGCTGTTCATATTCTTTTTCCGAAGCCAACTGGCGAATGCAAGGTACATGGCACATTTACTTTCAGCATTGTAGAAATCCACAACACTACAATCTACAGCTTAATTTACTTTTTCACACTAGAAAGGTCATTAGTTGTAACTGAAGATTTTCTTGAAGACCCATGGCTTACTCGCCACTCTTGCCTGATAATTTCATTATATCCACAATAGTGGAAGGAACTTTCCGTCAGCATTGTCGCATTGAAACGTATACTTGTCAGTTCTTGTACTTAACAATGTCACTTACGCGATGAACACACTGTCGGATAACAGCCAGATTGCTTCCAGAGCAATGGATGTTTGCATCTGGTTGGTTTTTTCGAAAATCGTGGTGAACGTTCACATCTTGGAGTCGCCAACTACGGACTAGATTACAGTTTTTACATGCGATTGTGGCTTTGTTTCTAAAGTTTTACAATTTTGTCAGTCAGCTATAGGGGAGAGCTGGTACGAAAGTAATATTTTTCACATAGACGTAATTTTAAAAGATAACGTTACAGACTGAGAAATATTTTTGGAGCAATTAACTACTTTCGTGTGTATTCTGTCAATATCGGGTGCTAAATCATCCCAATATATATTGATTTCGGCATAGTTTGACGTCAAATGGAAGTTGTGCATTGCTACTTCCGACCCCTCCAGTCAGGACGAAAGTAGCACACGGGCGGGACAAAAGAAACGTCATCAAATTAACTGGAATCTTTTTAATTACTGCCGTTAAAACAGAAACAAAAGCAATCAGACATTTGTTTTAAACATTTTAATTTGCTTCAAATGTTTCAAAAGTAAACATGAACATGTTTAATATGCAATTGGTCTATTTATAAAAATTATGAAATTTCTTTACTCATTATCACAGTTGTGACAGATATAATGAGCTGCACTCTCAGTGCATGCCTCATGTGACCACAGCCGACAAAAGTTACACTGCACCCACACTTCTCCAGGCAAAGATGAGGCAAATGTCTCCCCACAAACAAGATATTCCTCATCATTGCCCTGAGAAACTGTGGTTGCAGCATGTCCACTAAACAGCATTTTCTTTGGGCGTTTTGAAGAGGACTGTTTTTTCCGGAGCCACTGCCAACTCTCCTCCTCCAAAGCAGCTTTTACTGGGGTGTCGGTCAGTATTGCTGTTGACCTGCAAAATTCAATGAGATGATAGTCAAAATCAGCTTGTTTCTATACAAGCAAGAAAATCCAGACAAGTTAAATGACACTCTGCTCACCTCTTTCTGCCTCCTCTTTTATTTTCTTTCCTCAAGCCAGCCTTTGGATATGGGCGAACCTTTTCTGGGCTGAACCTCTGTATTGGCGTGCCACTAGATGCTCCTGGAACCACGAGCATTCCTGGATAGATAATATTTCAAAAAAATGCTTGGCAAGGCGCAACATGAACATTTAAAGACACACACAGACACAAACTCTCACCATCTACAGGAATGGCAGACTAATGGGGATGCAGCTCAAATGGGCTCTGGCTAGGTTGGTGGTGTCTTAAGGGAGCGGGCGCTGGTGATGGAGCAGACATTGGTGACGAAGAGGGCGCTGGTGATGGAGCTGGTGATGGAGCTGGCACTGGTGTGGCCTGCATTGCCGGCGGTCAGCGGCTGGCGGGAGAAAGGAGAGGAAAGACCGCCTGCACGATAACGTAGGGATTTTGAGTTGTCCGTTCACCAGTGAACAGGAATTACTGATTGGCTCAAGAGGTGTCAATCAAAATTGAACTGTCATCGAATGTAACGCAACGCATGGTTACGCCGTAAACTGCCAGAACAAAAATGGCGAATGTAGAGAACGACGCTTTGATAAATAAATCGCTTGAATATCTTGAAATTGCCGGACAGTTGGTCACAAAAGCTTGAGCAAAGTCTGCCTCACTGAAAATATCTGGATTAAAGGCCCAGATACCGGTACACTCGAACCCAGATGAAATGCTGCTTGCTGTCGCAGCTTGAGGCAGAGCTTTAGCCACAAGACTTTGGATGTTGTAGATGGTCAAAGTTCTTCCAGGGTTCATTCGCATCCAATTGTCTGCTGCACTGTTAATGTAGTGCTGCAGAGGACCAAAAACACTTCGGTCTAGCGGCTGAAGACTGTGGGAGCAGTGGTGTGGAAAAGACAGGGATACAATGCCATGTGACTTGCAAAAGTCAATAGCTACCACAGAGAGGTGTGATGGGTGATTGTCTAAGAGTTGCAACAACTTTGATTACGGGGTCACGCAGGTTTGTCTTGAAAAATGCTGTAGAAATGCCAAGAAATCTGTCTCCTGCATCCAACCCGATCCATTAGCAGAACCAGTGCAGCCAGGGGGACCATCCTGCATGAAGTGGTCATGGAACTTCTTCCTTGAGAAGATAAAGTAAGGGGGACAAAGTTGCCTTGTGCGTTGGCAGCAAAGGTAACAGTCACCAGTGTCCCTCTTTCACTGGAGGTCACAGCACCGACCTGACGTTGCCCCTTGGTGGCAATGATTTTGTCTGGGACTTGAACCGTTGTGGTACCTGAAATAATAAATGAATTTATATTTTTACCTGTTTCATCCATGTTCCAGATGTATTTTGCTTCAAAATTATAGCGGGTGAGGACAGTATTCAGGTTTTTAAAAAACGCTGTCGGGTTAGTCTTGTTGAAACTGGTGGAACGGGACATGCTGGCGGCTTGGGGTCAATGGATGGACAGAGTTTTGTTGCGCTCGAGGAAGGAGATGAGCCAGTCCTTCACTGCCATCTGATTTTTTTCCCATGAACATGTAGTTTTGGACTGGAGCCAATATTTTTCGGCCAGGTCATATGCAAACTTTCGCACCTAAAATAGCATGAAAAAAGAGGTTAATTCCCACATCGCAAGCACCTCCGCTCCGGAACTGCCCCGGCTCTGTGCCGACACCAGCTGATCCGGCTCAGAGCCAGGTCAGATCCGGAGCGGAGGTGCTTGCTATCTTAAGCAAATGGTGGTTGTAGTGTAGCTCTGTCTACAGTGTTACTCCAACCTCTTTCGGACTCAGGCCAAAATATATATCAGCTGCTCTCTTGATCTATGCCTGCAGTCTCTTCTCCTGTTCTTCTGTGAAGACTTTGTTGTGAGCCCTGTAACCTGGGGCTCTGGTCTGCTGCCCTCCTGCCTCTGTCCTCCTCTTGCAGTACCTCTGTACCATGCACCTCTACTGCCCTCCTTATACTCTCACCTCTTTGGACATCAAAAAAGGCCCCTCCGTAAACCTGCTGGTCAACCTTTCCTCTCTAGGTGGTTCTGACCATAACTCTTGGCATTTTCTGTCGTAAAATATAACGCTCACATTTTTTTATGAACTTTAAAACACAAAATGCGGCCGTATTAGCAGAGAGGGATGAACGTAACCGCTGGTACTTCTGTCCCGCACCTCTGCTACCCTCCAAATACTATAGCCTCTTTGGACATCAAAAAAGGCGCTTTCGTAAACCTACTGGTCAACCTTTCCTCTCCGGTTAGTCCTGACCCTAACTCTTGGCATTCTCTGTCAGTAAAATATAACACGCACATTGTTTAGTGAGCTTTAAAACACAAAATTCGGCCGCAGTAGCAGAGAGGGACGAATGTAACCGTTGCTACTTCCGCCTCGACAGTGACTCCTGACATTTGAGCCAGGATTGCTTCTAAAGTGGAAAAAGTCTGACATTTCAAACTTCAGGATATGTTACAAAACTAAATGACCTATCATTTCATCATAAATATGACACATGGAGCGATAAAGACAATCTTTAAATCAAAAAAGTTTACCATTTGTCTGAATTTACTCACCAATGTGGAAAACGGGTCTTCCCGGTCTCGTTTTGCGGGGAAGCAACAAAACCTTAAGATTTTCCCCGGGTCTGGAGAGTGTCACAAGCTGCACGTGCTGACCTAATTTGACACATGGAAGTGCGGATGGGTGCGAGTAAATCGCTGTATTATTTTCATACCACATTACTTTCGCACCGACTCTCCCCTATGTGCTGTAACTGTTGTAGGGTCATAAAAAGTTGTGTCATAAAACCCCTCTCAACTCCACAGAGACCTGTCAGCCAATAAGACATTTGGACGTATTTTCCCGCAAAACCCTTCCCTGATTGGTATTTCTTGGCTCTGTTCATTGAAGATAAAACAATACGAAAGTGCTGTCCTGTTTTGCGGGCATTCAGTAGTAAACTACCCAAAATTAAGAACTATTTCTTTATTTATTTATTTATTTATGCATTCAAATAAACTATATGGGGCTAAAGAAAACATCTTTAGGGCCGCAACTTCGAATACTCTGGGGAGACAAAGCCACTATTTGCCATTAAATTTTAGTTCGTTATTAAACAAATAAATTTGCCACCGTGACGACAGCTCATAATTTTCTCCTCGTCACCGATGAATAATTTTCGTCAATGACAAAAATGACGAGCAGCAGCGGGAACCCTGAAAAAGTGAATTTCTAGTGTGGCCACCCTTTGCTTTAATTACAGCATTTAATTTTTAAGGCACAGTTTTCACTTTTTAAAAATTTCCTCATTAGCTAAACCATTCCATATGGTTCGAAGTTCATTCCAAAGAGATTCTTTCAGTCTTACAACAGACTTGCTCAGTCAAATTTAGGTCTGGACTTTGAGCATGCTAAGTAATAACTGTTTAGTCACTAGATGTTTTGTTTTGACTGAGATAATTCATGCACAACTTAGAAGTATGTTTAGGGTCATTATCTTGTTGAAAATAAAATCCCTGACCAATCAGTCTATTTCCAGTGGGCGATGCGTGCCTTACAAGGCTGTGGTGATACTTCTTTTGATCCGTGATTTTTATGAGATCACCAGCTCCTTTTGAGCAGTCTGAACAGAAAAACCATGTTTTACTGAAGGGGTTAAACAGTCGTTTAAAACATTCTCCTGACTCTGGTGCACATAAGTTGCGCGTTTCGGTGAAAAATTTAGAATTTTGATTCATCGCTCCAGAGGACTTGTTCTCTTTCCATTAGTTTTTGCAGAAGCATCTGGAAATTGTAGATCTTGATACTTTCATCTCTTTACTTTTGGAGCTATTAATGTCATCAAGGAGTAGTTGTGCAGTCAACTGCTTATTTTTTTTTTTTTTCTAATGTGTCAAACACAGATAGCAAACATCAGAAGCACTTAACCTCTGTTTTGCATTTCTGTTGCCACTAGTTTTCAGCAAACTCTCTTTGAAAGTCTTGATGGTATTTATTACAGTGTAATGACTGCATTTAAACATGCATTCAGGCTATGCAAGAGTCAAAAAAATAACATTTGCAAGACCTTTCAATTGTTATAAAAATTGATGTGGGCCACTCCATATAAAATCAACAAGTGCCTCCCACCTGACTCCCTCAGAATCATCTGATTTTTCTAGTACAGTGACTTTAGTATATTTAATGAATCGTTTCCAAATTTCACTTTGATCCGAATATTATGAGTCCCTGACTCTAAAATTACACTAGCGTTGGTCAAAATTTCTGGCATCATTTTTCCAAGCATTTTGAGCCTTCATAACTTCATGTGTATTAGAGGTAGCTTAATAAAATTTTCAGAGCTGAGAGGAATATTGGAGCATTTTTAAGTCAATTGTATGCCTATTCTAGGTGTCTCAATCTCAAGCCAAAATCTGGATTTTCTTTGACGAGATTTGTTCTATTACCAACTTCAAACCTCAATATCATGGGAACTATGGAGGTTTCAATAGCAACACTGCATCATTTTAGTAACTACAATATAGTGTACTTAAAACAAGTATTGGAACCATGAAAGTGTCATATGTTTTCTTGTAATTCACCACAGAAAACTTGAAAAAGTGCAAATTAGGAAAACTTCAAGGGGTCATATCACCATGTGGCATAAGATAATGATCAAATCAAGTTATGGAACATGAAAGATCTCATTTTGATCAACATTTTGATGCCAAGCTCATCTTCCAGTCACGATTCCTTCCGTGCCAAATAATTTTCACACTTGTCAATGCAGCTCTCTAGTTCCCATCATACTGAAGCTTGAAATTGGTTACAGAACAAATCTCATTGAAGAAAATTCTGATTTTTACCTCAGTATACTTGTGGGAATGATTTTTGTTCTCATTGCCTCCAATATTATTTTTCTGTTCCTTCTCCCAAAAAAAATTTTTAGAGATGTAATGTAATAGGTGAAAGTGGTGGTGTTTAATCATCACTGCTCACTAGAGTAGGACAGCGACAGAATGAGAGGGTAACGAGAACATTGGCAACCTGTATGGAAACGTGTGAGCACAGCAGTCACACAAACACACACACACTCATGCAACAACCCGCAGTCATTCAGACAGCAGTTTAAAGGCAGTTTATGTAATTCCAATAAAAACCACAGTCTTCCTATTAGGGATATTGAGACAGTATAAGCAAGAAGTGGGGGGAGTTGGGCTGGGGGGTTGTAAAAGGAGAGCTCTTTAGAAAGCAGAGGGAAAACTGAAAGTCAGACATTGTTTGTTTTCTTGTCTCTCTTTTGTGTCTCGTTTCCTCATTTTTCTTTGGCTTTTGGGCAGCTTTTGTATGTGTAGGGAGGGTGATGGGGCTCATAGTTCCTTAGTTCCTGATGATAATAATTTTGTTCAATATTCTCTCTGGGGACCATAAGTATGTGTTGATCTGTTCCTAATGGTCCATAGACTTGTTCCTATGTTTCAGTTTAAAGGGCAGTTGGAGTTCACACTTTGGAAAAGTCTACAAATGGAATCCATAACAACAAGTGAAGACTCATTGGGCATTATTTCAATGATTTAAGCGCACGATCTGAAACGTGTGCGCGAGTGCATTTAAGGCATGTCCAAATTAATTTTCGCAAGTTTAACAGCAGGTTATCACAGTGCAAGGTTAGGTGCAAGATTCAAAGGGGTCGTACTTAACTTCTTAATTAATCATAGGCATGTTTTGGGCGTCACAAGTAATAAATGAATTAGAGTGTCATTTCCCATGCCCTTTAAAAGCCAGATGCTCTTGCACTCGGCAGATTTTCCAACAGCAGGAAAAACATCTTTGGGCAGAGACGGTCAACCTCCGCTCGAAGTGAAAGTGTGCAATCAAGCCACTCCTGAAACCTGATCTCTGTAATGTCCCAATATGTTAGCTATTAAGAAATGTATCTTAAAGTATTGTTTGAAACTGTGTTCATAATATTCCAATGAGTCTTCATATACTTTGAATTACAGGGTCACATTGAACGTGTGCATGAAACAAGGAAAGAAAATTTGAAAACAAAAAAAACTTATTCAGGGGTGTGGGTAAAAACATAACTATGTGCGGATTGGGCAACGACCAAGAGAAATTTAAGCTAGAATGTGTTTTTACTCGTATTTACTCGTAAAAACATGTCTCCCCACAGCCTCCTTATGCTCTGGAAACGAAGTAGGAACGCGAACGTGAACAGGAACCAAGCCTAAAACAATATGTCTCTCCTCTCCCTCCGGGGGGGAAACATAACTATTGATGAATACCAGATTATCACATCTCATCCTTGAAGGCCACATTGGATATGCGGAAGAAATTTGGATTAATTTTAGACGGTGACCACAATTTAATCTATCGGTTAATGCTCATGGAATTCCGCATTTTACCATTGCTTTGTCTGTCTCCCAAACTGTAAATTATAATAAGCACATTTCAAACTAAATTTGGAGTTGTGTATTAATTTGTGTATTTGCGGGACAGACGGTTGCACGTATTGTTTTTGTGCATCAGTTTGGTTCAAAATTAATATAGATATAATTGCAAGTAACAGGTCAATCCATGCCGGACTTACCCAATGTCTGAAGTGCTCCAAACGTTTTTTCCATACTGAGCAACAAAGGAAGCTATACAAGACTGACCAGAAACTAAGAGTGTGTGCAATTATTATAAAAATCTCATTTTTTTTAAAGAAAAGAAAGAGGTTTTTTTCAGCTCTTACCCAATAAAAGTACTCCTAGTATTCAAATATACTGAACAACAAAAGAAACGCAAGTTAATTAAAGGCAAACTGGAAAATACGTTTGCGTGTAATTATTTCAGAAAATCAAATTTATTACTAGTGCGTGCACATTTACACTTTTTTCATCAAACTTTTCTTTATTTTGCGGTCACTCTGACTAAGTAACCATAAGAGTACATTAACTAACTAGCTAGCTTGCGTTTCTTTTGTTGCTCAGTATATATTCTTCAATAATTAAAAAAAGAATTACGACTACATCAGCTTGAGAAGATCAGATTTATATGCTTTTGGTAGTGTGCCATGATTGTGTGCCATGATTCTTGGAATGGGGGTAGCTTGCCGCATCACCCAAACAGTGGACCTGTTGCGCGAATGGAGGTCATAAGTTAAATAAATCAAGTGGCGTAGTGAGAACTTAAAATGTAGTGGGGCACAGGACATCTCTTTAAAATAGTTATTAGTTCTGGCTTGTTCTCAATCATTTTCATAATTAACAAGAGATTCACTCTGAGAACACTCCACATTGTCAGGTGTTGCTAGTTCTCCCCATTTAGATAATAATCATTCATTTGGACGCATAATTGGCATATCACATTCTCAAGCCGTAGTCAGCAGTGTCACACTTTAAAAGAAAAGTGATAATTGAAAATTTAAATTCAGACAACAAAATTATATTTAATTGCTGAGTCCCACTTTTCAATCAACCCACGCTATATGAAGAGTGAAAAGTGATATTTCATTGGAATGCAGATCAGTCTTTAATCAGTCAATGCACATTTAAGAGATTATTATGCAAAATTGAAATCCTTGTGCAACGAAGGCTTTCAGTTTCACGTGTTTCGATAGATTTCACCATAAGCAGCATGGTTACCAATTATGACTCCAGAATTCTTACCCTTCTCTTTTTTCAGAGATAGGGAGCAATGAAATTGCTTTAAAGATGTTTCAAATGATCTTTTATTTCATTTAAACAACTTAAACGATCGTGAAGTGCAAGTTTAATCACTTAATGTGCGAAAAAGGTAACACAGAAGTTTCAAAGCAGTTTGTCTTTCGTAAAGCATGAATTTAGCCCATTATTTCATCACTTTTAGATCGCATGGGGAGAGAAGCCATGTCTTCGATTGCCAATTGATTATTACTATAATTGAAATACGTTTCAATTAAAGTAAATGATTATGAACTAGCCTGGACTAAACGGATGTTCAGTCACCCCAGCCACTAGTTGAATCCAGCAATGTGCAACCCCTGTCAGTCTTCGCTAAGGTAAATCAGAGCAAGCTTATGCCAACAGGGAGGTCCGAGTTTCCCCATTTAGCTAGAGCAATCAACTGCCGCACACAGAGGCATTACCACTGATTTTGTTGCTCAGGTTCTCATACTAATCAGTAATATTGGACCTTGATCGTTCGATGGAAAATTAAGCTGCTGCCTGAGTGATAATCAAGACTAATTTGTAAACACTTTATATAGAAAATTGCAAAAATTAGCAAAAAATATTTATGGAATGAGACGAACATGTACTTTTCTTTGGGTAAGAGCCCAAAAAAGGGCTTTTCTTTTCCATTAAATAAAACAGAGCATGTGCACTCACAATTACGGCATCTGTTATTAAAATATCTTGATTTTCGCCATTATAATCTTTCACATTGTAATTTTTACTTTTTTATAGTTTGCATATCTGTGTACAGCTGCTTGTCCCTGTGTGTAAAAGCGTTGTGCACTCACCTACAATGGCGCATAATACTATCTTAATAATGTGCCCTTAAAATAGCAGTTAAAACCAGAATATTGACTTTACAGTAAGTTTTTGTTGGTCAATCAAGCAAGGGCTTTATGCTACCTCAAGCAATGTGCCAGCAAAACACCTGAATGCACCTCCTTTTAAGTCAAACAAGCTGCTGGGTACTCAATTTAGCATGAATGCATTCGCTATTCTGCTGGGAATAAGATTGGGCTCTAGTTTTGTACCTTTGGTAATGGAAATGCATGTGGCGGTAATGTCATTCACAATTACATCCATTGTAAACGGCATATTTATTGCTTTAGCCCAGTTTGGTGGTTTTGTAGAGTGCAGTACAGGCATTTGTGTCAAAATGGGTTAAATGGCAAATTGGGGCTGTGTCAATGAATACAACAGGTGCTGTGCAAGCTTTGTGCATTTTGACTCACCCACACTGCCGCTTAATGCAAACGCAGTCGCTCCATGGTAACTTAATACGGATGAAACCCAGCCAGCAGAGCTGTTTGCTGAAAAACACATTCTGTTTTGTTTCCCTTCTTAAATTTCACTTTTGTTATGTAACTCACAAATTATGCTGACAAAATTATGCATCTTCACGGAAGGGCAGGTGAAGGGGTTTTTTTTTTCTTTTTTGTGGGAGGAAGTACAAATAATTGACTTCAGTCTCACCCTTGTTTCACTGCTATGAGAGCCATTTACTCAACGGTTTAAATGGCCGACATCTCTTCATGAAAAATTCCGGAATGGAGATAGACAAGCAGATGCAACCAAAATGCAACTCCCAACTGTGTTTAAGTTGTCAGATTAAGGTCCATAATCAATCTGAGGCATGTTAGCCTGTCCACTATACTATCCTCCCTGCTTATTGATTTAGCAGCATTGTGACAGACTGGCATAATTCTGCAGAAAATGTGAATTTGTCTGCAGTGCAGAATCGTTCCCCTGGCCCCATTCCCTTGGAGTGCATCTGCAAGCAGGAGTTGTTGAAATCAGAATTTTTGAATGCTGTAATATCATCATTATTTGTTACCCATGGAAATCAATTTATCTAATGTGCATGCTTGCATGCATATTATTGCTACTTGCCATAGTTACATCTATAGTGTGAGCACCATAATTCGCTGGACCTCTGACACATTTTCATTATTTTGGTTCTGTTGGTTTGACTCTGGTTGAATGGCAGGAATAGATGTCGGCAGGAGTGCAGGCCTGAAAGAGCATCACCACAAACAATATATCTGGGCATCAGTGACTTGAAGCATGCATTACCTGCAAATAATATGTAAACAATTTTTAAAATCCATGACTTTGTTATATATAATGTGGCCCTGTCCAAAATTCTTTTATGCTCCTGAAAATGAGAGGGAATATGCACAAAAGGTACGGTAATTTCTAAACTGTTTATCCGATATGGATGAAAACACCCTCAAATTAAAGCTGGCATTCTCCACTTCAACTTGATTTTAATTTCAAAGTCAATGTTGAAAGGTTCAGAACCAAAAAAATGTGTCTCTGTAAAATAAATTATTGTGCTCACTGTATGTTCTAAGGGTTGCAAAATTAGACTTAAGTAAATATGTGCCCCTTATGGTTCCAGACAGCATGACATTACACCTGAAGGATTTGCATTTCTAAAATTTGCTGAGTCTGAGCTACAGACCAACTACCTGGACCATAGAGATTGTTGCTATCTGGGATCAAAGACCTAGCAAGACAAACGGCTAAGATCTATTCCTCAGCTTGAAGGTAGAAGAATGGGCGTGTGCATGCAGTGGGGGCTGGGGAAAGTGTGAGGGCAAATTCACCATTGAACACATTCAGCTTCTTCAAAGGAAAGCCAAAGATTGGGGGCTGGTCTCAGAATCACACCTCAAAGTTCCTTTGTGCCCACCCAAATTTCTGCATGTCTGCCTGAGGTGTTTTCCCCACAGGGATGTTGAGATTCAGCTGACATCAGGTATTAGCTCTGGCACTGTCATTCACTTTCCCCTGAAACTAGACAGGGGACACAACGGGCACACTGGTTAAGTGGAGATTACAGTGCTTTGTTGTCATGCCATTCAAAAGACACAAAAAGAATGCTGCTATACTCCATTGCTAGCACATGATAACTGCCCTGGAGTACGTCAAGATCAAGGTCAAGGTAAACTTTATTATCCCCATAACGGGCAATTTGTTTTACAGTCAGCAGAGAAAAGGACTACAATATAATCCACAACATACACATAATATTAAGACATCACACTATTTAAATACCAATGCTAACAGGGATGAATGAGCATTTAAATCTAGATGTTTTACATTTTGGTAGAATGTACTGGTGACCAGAAGGCAACAGTCAGTACTCATTAGACTAGGGGTGACTACAGTCCTTGAGGATAAAGCGAGGAGGGAGAGCTCTTTTAGACTGATCCCAACAATTTCGTTACACATTTAAACAATAAAATTCAGTCAGTGCCTACTTTTCAATGTGAGCGACCTGAACCAGCAAATAAAAGGGAAGGAAAAAATAGATTCAATAAAACAAGAGTAAAACAGTTTCGTAAAAGATTTATCAATGTTAAAACTTCTCAGCTTTCCATAAAAATACATGCACTGGTAGGCCATAGCACAGACCGCATCAGTATTGGCATTGAATGTGAGGCAATTATCAATGATTGTACCAAGATATTTGTACTGCTGTACAACTTCTACCGCCTGGCCATGAATAAACACAGGACAACAGTGTGGGGGCTTCCTTCTGAAATCAATGATCATTTCTTTAATTTTGGAGACATTTATGATCAAGGAACGCACTCACACCAGTCATTAAAATCATTCACCACTGTACCGTGATACGTCTCCTTATCTGTCAGTAGCGACACAATCACGGAGCCATCGGCAAATTTAATAATGTGTGTGTCTGCCTCTGAACTGACTCCGGCAGTCTTTAGTATAGGAAAAAAATAAAAGAGGTGAAAGGACACACCCCTGCGGGTGAGCCGGTGGAAGATAAAAGTACATGTGATAAAACACCATATACCCTCACCCTCTGGGGTCTGTCTGTTAAAAAGTCAAACAGTCCACATACTAAATCTCTGTTTCTTTAAATCTCTACATTTCTCAAAATAGATCATATGCAGTCAATGACTCCAAATATGTAAGTTAGGTACTAAGCTTTTGAGAAAACGTAGCCCAGTCAAGTTAAGAGGCATTGTGTCGGCTTAAATGTCATTGCAGTTGTTTAACTGAAAAATCTATTATGACTTTTCTCAAGTTTTCACAAGTTATTGCATCAAATCGGTTTGATCAATGGAGGTTACACAATGTATCAATCAAGTAAGTTGAATTGCCAGTGCCAATCTACTGTGAAATAGCCCAGCTATATCGATTTCAATGAGTTACGTCAAAATGATGCTGGCATGATGCCCGCATGAGGTGTTTATGAAACTTTCTAAACTTAACTAAACTAAACTAAACTTACAAAAACTAAAATTGCTGAGGAGCTCAGCTCTATGGACTCTGGAATGAGAAGTGACAGAATGTGCATCAGTGGAGCTGTGCTGATCAGTTTTAACGATTCACCCATTGAGAAATAGAAAATTCACCTGGTTAAGGTGCCGCTTTGTGCAGAACTGCTGAGCACCACGACCCAGGTCACGCCAATTCTCGGTAGCCTTTTCAGAGCAGTGCACAATTGGCTTTGCGCTGCAGGGATATAAATTGGGTTGGACTGCAGGCTTTGGATTAAAGGATGAGAACATTGCCTGTTGCTTATCCCCTCTTGCCCAGATGTAGACACCAGCAGACATGGAGCTGCTCTATTTATGCACGCAGTGACACTATTCTATCAGTAGGAGGCAGACCTGGATGTGTCATTCTACTATGAATTATAGTCATCACATATCAAAAATGAATAATTGCCTGCCATGTATTTACACTTAGATTCTTCCATCGAAGAATTCAGTGCTCACTTACATCCTCAAAAAAACTCTCACTGATATCCAGTCACTCAGGCTCATCTGCTTAAAGCACAGCTACTGTATAGTTTACACCCAATTGCAACTTCCCCAGTAATTATCTATTGATTGGCACATTTCTTAACCAATGCCAGAGAGCGTAAAGTTTCCACAGTAATTGAAAGACAATGATTGGACAATCAGAAAAGTTTTTAAGCCTTTGCGTAATAGCAAGTTAGGTCATGTTCTCTCAACTTTGTGTAGCTGAATATGATGTGATTCCAAAACCAGCCTGAAGTGCTCAGGTTACATTTACAAGATTTAAATGCGATTTGGACATAGTCAAAATGAATTATTCCAAATTAAATAGGACTGTAGGGTTCCTTCTGCCAGATGGATCTGTCTCTGGAGGAGGAATTTTTTTTTTTTCATTTTACGTGTGAGCACAATTGTTTTATTCATTTATTTATTTTTTACTTATGGCTTACTGGCTATCTGGTTTTTATTCTTGGTTTACCATAGCCATGACAATCACAGAGCTTGTTTGCCACCTTGGTTCGTAAGAGCAACCATTAGTCTTTGCTAAAAAATACAGCATATGGAGGCATTTTGCGCAGTGTGGCTCTTTGTTTTAGCATTTATACCGTATTCTACTTCTTTTTTTTAATTTTATTTCTTCTTCCGGCTTCTGAGGAGAGCAGTCGCACCCTATCTCTGCTCCTGCCTGAGTCTTCTTTCTTTGTCCTGTATTGTCCTGTTACCCCCTCTTTCCTTTTTTTTTGGACCTTCCGTCTGCTTCTGAGGCTCTTCAAGTAAAGATGGGATTAATTAGCTGGTCCCTGAATGCGATTGACAAAATATTTTCACCGAGAAGCGGAGTACCTGGTGAACCGCGCTGTCCGAATGGGACTTTTGCAGCAAGCTACGTTCGGGACACGTGGTCGAGATGGAAAGTTCTTTGTCTGGCGGCACTATCCCTCGAAGACGTGGAGGATGTTTATCTTTTTGGATTTATGGTGACAGGATTTCTCCTAATTGTCATGGGAGTTGCTCTGATCTACCGCAAATTACGCGAACTGGGAGAAAATGACAATAAATTCATTCCATTCCATTCCATTTCCATTCCATTCCGTATTCAACATGTTTAGAATGCAAACAACCGAAGCAGTTCAGTAGACCGATTCCTATGTTTGTTGCACTGATTCTGTTCAAATTAAGGTAGCATATTGCCTGCTTTTCCACAGACAGTGGAATGTATGTTCTGTTAAAATGAAGTATATTTCCTGTTTTACTGGGTTAGTGAGTTATACTTGTGCCTTTTAGGGTGTGGAAAGCGTTTATACAATCTTGTGGGCTCAGATGTGTGAACGGCTAGATTGCAGGTTGAAGTTCTGACTGCTAAATAAGCAGTTCCTTTTAGTTGCATGTGTGCTAGCTTGTTGGACTCTGAAGAAATATTGAGAAATTTCTTAACTTTATCGTGGAGAAAAAGCATGTTTTTAGGGCCCAGACAGCATGGGGAGCCACTTGGAGAGCTGTCCTATTTGGCTCCTTAAGAGTAGATCATTTTGAATTTCAGACTCAGAAGAAGTCCACTTGTGGTCAAGGAGCTTATGATTCCAGAAATGTATTGATTCAACTCCCAGCCATTTTTCACTTCTCAGTTTTTTTAAACTTTTTTTTACAATTGCAATGCAGAATTTTCATGGAGTGTATATGTTTGCAACCCTTTTTCTCTACCAAAATCATGAAAATAAACTGAAATACAATTTTATTCTGAATGCTACAAGTGTTTTGTCTCAGTTGAGCCATTTCCCCCCTCTCTATGAAACTCAAATCTTGAATTATGAATCCTTACATATGGGAAGTGCATAAATAGCCAGATTTGGCTCCAGTACAAAGGGGTTAAGGGCCTCCTGTTAGCCGGCTGGGCGCTCGTCGGTAAAATTCTGGGCTTGTACATGTTTGAATTTCCTTCCACCGTCACTCAGGGATAGGTTTCCCAAGAGCATAATAGCTAAATTGACTAGATACAGTTAATGATTCCAACTAAGTAACTTAGCAACTATACTTTAGGGAGACACGGCTCAAAGCTTGCTTTCCGCTCATCGCCGGTGCCCAAGGCTCCGGTTTGTGCTGGTTTGCTTGTGTTAGCTGTTGGTATTCAGCTGCATCCCTATCTTCCCCAGTTTGTTCCTCATTTTCCATCTCTCCTACCTCTTCATCATCATCATCATCATCATTGTCGCAAGTTGTTGAATTTGACTTAGACATTAAAGTAGATGGGGGTGATTCAAGTGCAAGCAAAAATCTTAACATTTCTAGTGTTTTTCCACATCTTAATTGCAATGTAATATACACGTGATAGCCAATATGTCACAGTTGATCCCATAAGCGACTTTCCATCTCTAGGCTCAATTCACAGTGCTGTCCAAGAGCAATATTGCTAAAAGCCTGTTTTACATCCACGATTACTCTATTTCACTATCATCTCCGTGTGAAAGTGCTAATACTTTGAGAGAGTATTGCATGCCTTTTTGAAGGATGATACCATATACAACAATTTTTAATAATATTACAAACCAATACATGTCCAAACCAAAACAAGATGAGGCAGTGACCATATGGAGTTAATATGACTGGTCATTCCTAATTTGAATGAATGATATAAAGGAACATTTCAAAAGTAATTAAATTTAGTTAATTCCAAACCATTATAAATCAGTGAATTCCAATAAAAACAGAAAGCTCTTTCATAGCAGTTATGATTGATATAAAAAGCTGGGTAAACAGTATGGCTAAAATGAATTTCAGTGTTTGCAATGCCTCAGATTGATGGTTCCATTTCACAGGAGGATAATTATTATTTTGTTCCATGTCCTGCCATGTGTCCTTCAGGTTTGAAAGGCTGACAGGACTTATTTTGCATGATGTGGTTTAAAAAGCTACCACGTGCCAGTCCAGTTGATATTTCTTTTTTTTCTGGGTACTGGCTGGATTTTTTCTGGAAGAGGAGCAGAGTGTGAGGCTTACACGAGAGGTTCCCTGCTTCCCCTGCTTCTAAGTAACCATAGTTTTGCAACTCCAACGTACAACAGTTTCACTGTTTGATGTGGCGTTGGTTCAAATCCCATTTTTCTGTGCTTCGCTTATTGGAGCAGAGGACAGAGTGCGGTAGCACAGTCTAATCAATGGGTGTGCTAGTCTGTCATTCAAGTTGCATAAAAACCTCCGGCAGCACCACTGGCTGGATGCTTTATTTGCACTGCAACTGTGTTCTACTTAATCTTTCCTTGCTCCTTTAGAAAACCTTTAGGTATCAGTTGGTCTTTGGTAATTATTCTTCTACATTTTTCAGAGCTGGCAGGGAGCCAGAGGCACACACTGAGCCAAAGGAATAGAGGTATCTTTGCTGGAGCTGGGTGGTTGAGAAACAGTCCACTTTGACGTATTATTCTCTCGGGTATCTTCAGTCTTCTGTAGGAAAGGCCATTATGGATCTTGGCTTGTTTATATGCCTGAATAACCTGAACCCTAATTAGCCAATCAAAGTCTTGTATGAAGAGTGAGACTGGTTGACTTGTTGAAAGGGGTATTTTGATGGCTGGCTGGAAATGCTTTCCAGATAAATCAATATAGGCCACTGAACTGGACTGTCGCTGTTCTGATGTTTAGAGGTATCAAAGAATATGTGTTAAAAGAATGCATTAACTTTAAGTAAAGTTTGATTGAAACGTGATTAAATATTTACATATCAATTTAAGTTTTAAGTGTCTTGTTCCGATAAAAAAAAGCTCATTCCGAGGGTATGGTGTATTGTTTGGCGCTGGTCATGAATTCCCAATGAACACAAGATTGTCAGTAACAAGATAATTGCTATTCCAGAACATTTCCCTGGCCAGCTCACCTATGTCTGGCCAGTGGAACACTCCAACCCCCAACACTTCTGTTCCACTACTGTTCAGACGGGACAGATCAGGGGTGATAGGATCTCACATTCATTTGGGTATTTTTCTTGCCTCCGAGAAAGTTTCTGAACTTGTATTGGTTAGGCATACTGACCAGGATTTATTTGTTGATTTATTCATATATTTATTTATTTTACTCTCTTTGTTTTCCTTGGGGACGGGGTGCAAATGCTTTGTCTGCATGCTATTTTAATCTTGAGGGAAGGCACGACTTCTTCATTATTTATTTATTTTATTTTACATTAAATCCAACTTGTTTCGGAAATAGAGCGGCGATTCTGTCATTCAGATCTTATTTTAACACGTTAGAATCTAAAGCACAGCGCTGGAAAATACCCTAAATTCCTTTGTCACGGTGAAATGATGCTCACTACAGCATGGAAATGGGTTTTCAATTATTTGGTTCCCAGTCAGAATAAGTCCCTTAGAAATGTCCTTTTTGGTCATATACTGAGGATGGAAATCTTTCAAGAAATCATAAAAGTGAAAGACAACATTGGCACAAAATCACTGTCAAATAGAATTACTCATATGGAGTCCAGAAATTTTGACTCTGTTTTTTTGCTATTTCTGATGAACTTGTTCAATGATTCAAATAATGAGAATCTGACCAAATCATGAAAAAAACTGAAATTCAGCATCTTTGTATCCCTTGAAAAGATTTAGCCGATGAGAGGCAGAGGAATACTTTGGCAGTCGGAGATGTTGACTGACCATAGCTTAAAGCTATACTACACAAATTCTAACCACAAGACAGTGTCACAAGCACCTCCGTAATTTGTGAATAGATAAAGCTACCACTCCCATATATATATTTGTGTGTGTGTGTGTATTAAACTATTGACAAATTTTACTTTGAGTTGAAATACAATGATTAAAAGCGAAATGTTATTATCACAAAACAGCTGGACAAATGCTGTCAGTGGCTGACAGCAAGGTATATCCCCGAAATAACAGCATTCTCTCCAAAGAAAAAATTCATAGTTTGACCTAGTTTATTGCCAGAGTTTATAGGGTCAAAAAATTAAGAGGGAAGCATCTCTAGTCTCCTAGCCTGGGTACCATCCTCTGCTGTTTTCACTGGCTCCCACTGATCGCGGGCTTCACGATCAAGTCTGGAAACTCATCTATTCAAACGGCTTGGAATTTGAATATTCGTGCGGAACTTGAACGAGCTCGCTGATTGGTCCCTATCATCTGAGCCCGCTGGTGGGAGGGCTTTTTATCACCATCAACATATCCGTCGCGGAAGCGAATGCTGGCTCTGAGCCCTCCCGCCAGCGGGATCAGACGATCTGAAACTGGTTTCAGCAGGGTGAAGTTGGGTTGGACGGCACTGGGTAGGAGCCCCGAGATGCAAAACTCAGGGTGGGGGTCTTTTCTGGGAACCATCTAGGCTTCAGTTGATCTCTGAGGTTCCTACTGAGGACAGGTCAGAAAAAGGAGAAGAAAGGAAGAAGAAATAAGGGGATGAAGGGTGTCGAACATCGGGTCAGGCAGACAATGAAATGTATAATTGGGCAGTATAAATGGGACGATTTGTTAATAGGTGGGTGAAGAGAGTGGATCATGGTCTCGTTCCATAACTTGCAGTTATGTTAACTAAATGTGATTAATATGTCACTTTAGGCAACACTGGAAAAACAATAACTTTCCTGACAATCCTGCTCTTTTTCTTTGAAAAAGGGTGCTTAGGTCTACCAACAGTCATGGACCTGGCATGCAGTATCTAAGAGAAATTTCAACAGGCCAGTCTGAAATTCACAGGAATGATAAATCAAAGAAAGAATTTTGAAACGAGGGAAGCACTGGTTCGGGGTGATTCCAGACTTTCAAGGAGTTGGGCAAAGTGCTTAAGTCTGGAGATCAAACTGATTTTTCAGGGCCTCAGCCTGTAATTGTTGAGGAGGTTTCCTGAATGGGTCTGTACAGAATCGTAGGTCTTTTGAACTCCCTGCTCTTTCATTCAGAAGTTCAGTGGCGAGAGAGGCCTGTGTGCTGGCTGCTGTTGATTTTTCAGCACAGTTATCCACCATTACTCTGTCAAGAGTCAGTAAAAGAGTAAATCTTTATTACTGGCCTGCTAACCATCACAGAGCTGTGAAACAACTGTTCCTTATGCTCATTCACTATAAAGGAATGAGAATTAGCGTTTCGAATAGCTCTGCAACAGGTCCCCCCAATTTACCACTTAAATTCAGAGAATTTGGGTTTTTCTGGAGTATGTCTCTGGATCACTTGATCCATCATCTTTTAACTGGAGGAGTCAGTATTGTAATCTCTGTCAGTGACAAGTTGGGAGGAGACTGGAATTTTGAACACAGTCATACAGTATGTCAACAGACTCAGGGTTGGCTGTCTTATTGGCATTTTAATAGTCCTGCTGCTGGTTTGGTTGATCAGGTAATACAGTCAAGCTTGTGTTCGGGTCTACTGCGATTGTTAATCAGGGTGTGTGCCGTGCTTAGTGTGACGCATGGCGTGACAGTCCATGTACTTTCAGGCTGTTTTTTTTTTCCTTTGAAACCAAAAATGGAAATACCACTGTTGTTAAGTTTTTTAATTTTAAAACAGGAATGAAAAAAATTGAACAACAATGGTTGTTTCATTTTTCTGTTTTAAACCAAACAACGGAGAATAGATTTGTTTTTCCTTTTTTGTTGCCGGAATCAACAACTGATAACCACCAAAACTACTTAAAAAAAGGTATACTTCTTTTTTTCATTTTTTTTCCATTTTTCCCTTTTGATATGAACTGTGAAAAAGGGCAGACAACTGAAAAGGAAGTAATAATAATTATATCAAAATAAGAGCATGGATTCAATGGTCAGTCTGTAAATGTCTAATATATGCAAGCACAGGATTTATACCATGCAGGAAAATGTTAGAGGACAAATAAATAAATAACCAATCTTTTAGTTTTGTTCTTTTTATTTATACATTTTTTCACCAAAAAAGTGTGTGATATATTATTTAGCTGCGTAGCATGAATGAAAACCCAAATGAATTAAATGCAGAAGTAGTCTGTGTGGTCCTTCAAAATCAAATTAAATCGATAGACCAAATTGGACACTGAAAAAAACAGTCATCTCGGAATTAGGTTGGAGAACACAGGTGTTTCATTTGCTTGTATGATAAATTGTTATTTCTTATGATGATGCGTCCAGTTTCACAAATTAAGAACCCAGTGATTATTTACTTTGGTCAATTTTTTACTCTTTTCATGCTGTTGTTTAAAATATTTCACAACGTGGACATGGATTTTTTATTCTCCATGGCTTCATGGTTTACGAGGATAAATAACTGCACCAATTAGACAATTTAATGGCTTGATAAGGGATAGCACTTGTGGTTCCAGGATAAACCAGCACTTACAGTGAAACCACAGTAACTAGTTAGAAAACCACCTGTTCAAAGTGACCAAGAGAGGTCCCCACATGGACCAAAGTCATGACATTACATAGTTGAAAAAATCTGCCATAGCGGCATTGATCATTTTAATCATATTGATTTGCAATAGGCAGGCTTTATAGGCTATTTCATAAACATTAAAATAATCATAACTAGATGTAATATGGGTATTTTTGCTCTTCAATAGCAAATGGGGGGGGGGGGGGGTTTGTAGGATGGGTCACCCCAAGAGAGTATATTGAGGTAGCAATTTCTGTCTAAAAGTATTTTGCAGGTATGCAGTGCCATATGGTGTGGAATCAGGAATCATGAGCATACACACTGTACACAGTGTGAGCACATTTCAGATTGTACCAATCCCATTTGGAGCATCCTGTGCCTGGTGAGATGAACTCTGCGAATTATATAGTTTTGTATGAGGTGCATATTAGAATTTTTCCTCAGTTAAAAATATTCTTAAAAATGGATTGATCTTCTCCCAGTTTTATTGATGGTGAGGACATTGTTTTGTCTCATTGAGATATCATTCTGTATTTTATGGAAAGGATTTTGTTTGAAGTAGTGATATATATTGAGTCTAATGTTGTAGAGGGGCAGTTCAGATGGATGGCTGTTAAGTTAAATTTAGATCCAATGGAAGATATAAGCTGTAGATTTTAAAGGAAGTGATTAATGCCAATGCTGTCCTTCTGGACCAGGTTGAAGAGTATGAGTAAGGTACGATTATTAACGGTGTGTTTGAAATGTGTGTTGCCTTCTTCGCTCCATGGGTTGAGTGTTTTTTTTTATTGAGAAGAAGATCGGGGTTGTTTCAAAAGTGAGTGCAACATGATGCTGCTAGAATGGTTTTTGTGATGTTATGGTTTTTCCACCTGGCTGTCAGAGTCCTTGCTAAAGTTAATGCTTTGAAACAAGAATGGAGTTTGATGGACTGACTAAGAAAAAGTCTGGAATATGAATTTCTTTACAAAGTGTTTTTTATTTTTCTATCCATGTGCTGTCTGACTGGTTATGATGTATCCACTTAGATATATATTGGAGTTGGTTTGCTAAGAACTCATGGAAAAAATGTGGGGCCTCTAAGCCCCCTTGTTTTTTGGGTTTCTGTTGGATTGCCCGTTTGATCCTAGGTGTCCTGTAGTATTTTGTGAGGATGGAGTCCAGTGAATTAAACCAGATGAAGGAATAATTTTTTGTGCCAAATCCAGCCTTGAAAAGATTCCGCTCCTATATCATCACACACTGCATGTGTTGACTGGAGGAGAGATCCCAGGATATAGGAGTTTCAGTCATATACTTCCCACCGACATGCTGCGAAACATTCCTCTATAAGCTTTATGGTGGAAGGCAAACATTTGTAAAATAGTGATTATTTTATAACTATTCACATGTTCTTGGAGCATTGAAAGCTCTTGTTTCCCCAAGTGACAACAAAAACTGGATGTTCTGACAGCTCGTGGCCTCCAATAGACCATTGAGAAATGTTAGACGATGTTCAGTGATGTACGACCCTAAAGTAACGTGGTGGTGGAGAACCCCATAGATGCTAAAGGCAGGTCACGCGGCACTTCAACAATGGCATGTCAACCAAATATGTTGTGACCTCTCTCAGAAGATGGATTATTAAGGCCTCTCCAGGGAGTCCAATTCAAAAATGCTCTATATACTGTGAACATAGACTGAAATTAGTTTTGTAAATGACAGTATGACAGGCTTCATATCACTATAAATAAGTGCTGCTTTACATAGGCTACAGTATGAATGAAGGCACTGTAGATGTACACTTACTTGCACGTATTGATGTCATTGCTCTTTCATGCTTTCGGAGTTTCACTCCAATCATGCGCGATAGGCTTGTTTCATCCTTTTCTGCTTGCATTGCAGTACATGGTCAATTGTGGACAGCTTCACACTGTTTATTCCTTCAGAATTCACAATGTCTTCACTAATCCGCTGTTGTATTTTACACAGTTGAATTTCTTTATTTTGAAGGACCAAATCAACAATTATTCTCCTGTTGTGAGAATGTATGTGACCTTCCACCCTTGTGTGGCTGTCTTTTAGCTCTAGAATATGATCACAGAGTTAGAGTTGTACCTGCTGTATTACTGTATTTACAAGTTTCCCCTAATACTGTGCAGTACAGATTTAGTATAGTACTGTTTGTGAGATTTTTTCCCCTGTCCCTTTCTTCAGTTTTGGCAGAGTTATTTACTGAGACATCCTTTTGAAGACTTTTGCTGTACTTTCTGGGCCAAAAATCCCGGTAATTTTACTTGTTTTCCTCTTTGAATGTCCTGATAATAGAGGCCACCCTGCCTAAATTGGTTGCAGACATTGTCCTGCTTCCCTCTTCATCACACCATGAACCAGAACATGATCTATGATCCCTGGTCTAATTTCATTTGAAATTTCAGGTCTTGTTCTTGGTACTACCATGTCTTCTTCCTCCTCATCCACCACCTCTGACACGCACTTCTCCTTGTGTGTCTGTGTATGCGTGTGTATGCGTGTGTGTGCGCGTGTGTGTGTGTGTGTGTGTATGTTCCTGTTGCAGTTGTGTTGATCTTGCAGTATGTTGGTGTCTGTTTGAAATAAAGACAATGATGGACATAGAAAAACAATAAAAGAAAAAAAAACAGAACAAAGCAGAATGCAAAGAGCATCAAGGGGCAGGGTGGGACCTAAGTGCATTTAGTGGGACATGTGACTGCATGTGGCAAGAGAGGAGGAGAGAGCGAGTGATACCTTTGTATGTGTGTGGGAGAGAGGGAAATTGTGTGGCTTTGCGTGTGGGAAAGAGGGAGACACGATGTGCATGTGTGGGAGGGAGGACAAGAGATATATTGCCTGTGAGTATAGGAGAGATATATAACTGTGTCTGTGTGAGGCAAAAAGATACAACATGTGTGTGCAGAAGGAAGGGCATATGCATTGTGTGCGTATTGGAGAGCGACACATTGTGCTCGAGTGAAAGAGAGAAAGAGAAAAAGTAAACAGATTGAAAAAAGAGAGATCAAGAGAAAGAGGAAGAAAGAGAGTGTTTGAACACTGGAAGAGCCAATGGGTTACATTACAGTTGCCCATCGAAATGAAGTTTATACACTGCCCTGATGGCAATTTTCTTTCCTTAAGTAGCTGGCTTTTGATCAGGATTAGTTATTTTCACTAGTCCAGAATATCCCCTGGGTATTGATCGCTGAGTTCACTGTCTGTACTTAAGTTGTTTTCCTTTTTTCTGGACAAGTTCTTTCAGTTTGAGGTGTTCCAATTGCCAATGATTGGCCGTGGATGCCTATTTTCTGGATGTTTTCCTTCAAGGTGGTATACTTGGTGAAAGGAAATACCATTGGAAGTTTCAGGTTGAATTTTGAGCTGACTAACCATAAAGCCCTTTATCATCTTTGATTAGTCGACAGGGTTTTTTTTTTTTTTTTTTGGGAATGCCTGAAAAGACTAGATTATCTCTCATGCTGTGCATTTGAAGATCAAGAATAACAGCTTTCAGGGATTTATTTTCGGCGGTGATGGAGGTAATTTGGGTGGTCAGCATTATGGTCCACGCCAGGAATCAAGTGTGGAGGCAGAGTATAATCCAATAGGCAGTTTTATAGACAGCTTACATGGTAATATGGGGATGGACCCCCAGAAGAAGAGGGTGGGATGGAACCCCAGATAAGAATAGCACAGTTCAGTACAGATTTTGTGGACAACATTGAGCTGTCAATCTCCAGCCAGTAACTTTCAAGATGACAGCCAGGCAGAGTGTACACTTCGCCACCACTGAACTGTCCCACCGAAGAATGGAGTAACTTCAAGGGAAATTGGTTCCAATCCTGATGACCATAGAAGGACTGTGAGATCTTTGATGCATTTTCTAATGCAATGCTGATTGACCTAACCTGACCAGAAGTATTTACCATCTCAATGAAGCCTGATATAACAAAGACATTTCAGTCATAGTCCAGCACATTCTTGACTGCCACTGTAATTGCTACACTACTGTAAACCGATAAGGCTGGAAATGATAGCATTAATACATTTTTTCCACCCCCAATAGACCATCAGGCACAAAATATCAACCTCTGTGTTAGTTTTTTTTGCTTATGACTGACCTATAATATCGTTCATGACCACATGAAAGAATGCCTCTAACTTGCAGAGCGTTCACTACGTCTGAAAACCTTGGTTTTTTTTTTTTTTTTTTTTGAGGTGGAATAAATTTGTTCAGTCTGAAATTTTTCTGACCAGGTTTTTTCCTCGTTTTCATGCCAGGATTATCAAGGCCCAAGCCAGGTGCAAAAAATACTGAAGTCAAAAAACAAAAATGGCCCAAACTAAAAATAGCTGAGGCTTCAAATGCTAGAAACGTATGAGCATGAACTTCGAATACTTTATTAAGCAATGTTCAAAAACTTTTTGTTTGGTAGATTGGATAGAAAATTTTATTTGGTAGATTTTATGTATCCATCATATTTTCAGACCTATTTCCTCAGAAAAGAAATTTTGTGACTGCAGTACCTTTAGCACCAGAACTTCCATCTAGCGTCAAGTGGCAACCCGAACAAAATTTACAGCACAGAGGTAGTACTGCGTCTTGGGACAGTTGATTTTTCCACTGGTGAATGGTGAATGGCGAATTGGTGAATCTTGCACTTTTGATGACCAGCCCTCTGTTATTTTAGTTCTAGAGTGGATGTAAAACTATAACTCCTGCTACTAGGTACTCATATGGTAGTGGATCTGAACCCCATGTGTTTGTGTGTGGATGTGAGTGTTTTACAAGAGGTGTGAGATGCAGAGGGACACTGGTGGAAGTGCTGTTGCCCTGCGGCCTGGAGAGTAAGGGGGCCAATAGTGAAATTGGACCCATCATGAATCCATAGCATCTCCAGCGGTCCTTTTACACAATTACTCTACTGCTATATTAAAGCTGCTGTAACTGATTTGGTCATTTTTGTAGCCTTTTGTCCAAAGCCTGTGTAAGCAGTCCCCACCCCCATCCCCAAGCCAGGCACAGGAATGTGCATCGGTTTCCGAAAGAGGCAGAGGAGAGTAGCGATTCAGTTACGATATAAACAAAGTACAATATAAACAGACACTTTCAGTGATTGACGTGTGAAAGCCACACTGAAAACATGGATGAGCCACACATTACATCCATGCAGAAACTTCAGTATGAATGACTATTTGAGGGTATTAGCTAAAACTAGTGTCCTATAGCCTCACATGCTATTCTTACACAGCTTAGCAAGCTGCGTCGGCCACAAATGATGACGGCTCATTTATAAACTGACAACAGCAGGATTAAAAACCACCAACAGGACTATCCAAGACTGATAAAACTTCATAACTACAACAGAGTAAAACAAAGTCCAGTGGCAGCAAGGCTAGCTGTGCATCGCTTTTGAAAACCCTTTGATTCCTTCAGTTTTCCCCATTGAAAGCGGCACCGGTTGAAATACAGCTCTTGGCCATCTTTTGTTTTTCTTCCTTAACTCTATTTGTTCCTTTCCTGTTCTTTGGTGCTTTGGCTGTTTAATTGTGTACACGGTCCCCGTGGTGCTGGGATCAGAAGCTTCATCTGTTCTGCTATTCAGTGATCAGATTAAGGAAAAAAAAATGATTAGCATTTTTTGCTAATCATTAAATCAATTGATTAGCAATGGTTTAGCACATTTAAATAATGATTAGCACAAAAAAAAACAGTAAATCAGATTTTAAATGATTAAAGGGCTTTTTTTATTCTTTCCTAATGACAGATTATAAAGAGAGATACAACTCCACTCTGAAAAAAAAACCAAATTATTTCCAAAAGGCATCACTTTTAACGTTACCCTGAACTCCTCCATCTTTATTTAATGCAGCAAACTTCCCTTTCCCTGTGAAATCTCTGAAAACTACTTTTAACCTGAAATACTGCTGTCTTATCTAGATACCTTACAGTAGCATATGATGTTGTTTAGCACCTAATCAGAGATGTGAAATGATTCATACCCATTAAAATCCAGTCATACAAGGCACTCTCCAAGTCAGTCACATTTTGACATCACAACATTGTGTATTTGAATGATTAGAGATCATTGTGCATGTTTCGAGAGAGGCCGGCTAACTTGCAATTCCCTAAACCCACATGGCAATGAGAGAAGTTTTGATTACTTTGATCGGCTTACCGCAATGTTTGAGTCGCTGGAGGAACATTCGGGTGTGTAAAAATGTGAAGCGTATATCCAGTCAAGAGAACTCAGAGTTAATGCCAAAAAAATTGGAGGTCAGACAAGCAGTTTTTTTCCATATGTGCTAAAATCATATTGCATTGCTTTAGTATAGCAATGATTACAAAGATTCCCCTTAACTAGCAGCAGCTAGGTAGAAAGATGGCTACCTTTATAATCTGAAGAGTAACGTTATACGCGCTTGCACACATAACAAGATAATGCAGCTAAAACTAGCCATGAAATAACAAGTCTCAGGCCCAAACTGTCTGTTCGCTCTTTAGGTAAAATAAGCGGGTCATCAATGTTGAAAGAGATCCTCAACGTGCGATGGCGTTGAAAGTGACACATCAGAGCTATACAAACTACTCCAATAGGCATCATAGGTACCATAGGTTCACTAGCCAGCAAGCTGTTCATAAGCGATTGCTTTTGTACTAGCTACCAAATTAGCTAAGGTCTCAAAAATATAAAAGTTCTGTTCGATCGGACGAAACTGCTGTGAAACCTCAGATAAGTACATGCCTATGACAGCTGGTAAAGTTAGTCAAGTTGGGGCAAGAAACAAATCATATTGCCTTAATATGATGACCATTTAAAAAGATTTTCTTTAGTTAACGTTAGTTAGCTTACTAGCGAACAAGGTGACTATGTCCAAAGAGCAACTTAATTTAATACGCAATGGCTCACACTGCAGTGAAGACATTATGACAATGCCAGAAAGCCTCCCTAGAGCATGTATGCACTCCCCAGAAGCTGATTGGTTGGTATGCAAATGAACATCATTTTCCAGCCAAGCAAAGTCACAAAAACTTCTCCTGTTGCTATGTGGCTCAGGAACTCGGAGGTCTGCAGGCCAGTGAGTCGGGATCAATTAAATATCATTAGGATTTTTTTAATCAAATTTTTTGCGAAGTGATTGTTATGATGATTAGCATTTTGTCAAAACTGCTCAAATTTGCATTTTGCATTTTGCAATGCGAATTTGCCTAATCTGATCACTGCTATTGCCAACAACACAGATTTTTCTTCATCTTCTTATAATGATTTTTCAGGCAATGGTGTACTAACAACGCAGATTCAGCTCTGTGCCTTTATGGCTTTCTCTCACCTGATTGGATAGGGGCAGTTGGTGGCTCCAGAATTTTATATGCTGCTTTATTGCAGAAGACAGTGACTGAGAGACCTGTGTTATCGACCAGATACTCTAAATAAATTATTTCTGTCAGAATGTGGAGCTATTTAACGTTTTTTTTTTTAAAAATCACTTACTGCAGGTTTAATTGATTTCATACTCTTGCAGACACACGCAGACAATGCTGTAGCCATTCCTTACATGCACCCTTTTGATGCCAAACTCATCTCTGTCACAGTTTATTTTGAAAAATAATTCATAGCATTTTATAACAGTTACATGCTTTTCCAAGACATTTTAGAAACTTAATGAAATTAACAATTTTCTTATTTTCTTTCAAATTTTCTTACATACAGACAGGCTGTTGTGTTAAGGTGATTCCTGCGTAATGTGTTGTCCAATGTCAGGTCTCTATATGATTTGATTATGTGACCAGACATTAACCCTCTCCAGGCTCATGTTGCAAATTTCCAACAATAAATCAATTGATGACTTATTATATAATATAACGACCACATGGGAAACGGTTTGATAAAGTTACCCTTCCGGCTCAGTATTGCGAAAATACAACGTTAGTTCCACCTGCAGCCACTAGTGTATGAGAGCTATTCTCAATTAATGAAAGATTTTTCATATCTCAAAGCAATAAATTGGGCTGGAGAGGGTTAAGCAGTAACGTCTGATAGTTCAACCACAAAATCTGAAGATCAGACTGACTAGCACATTTCCGAACTCAGGGGCAGTCATACAGTCATTCCATTCAAACATAAAAGCAGTAGTCAGAAAATAAAAGAAAGAACGAGAGGAGAAGGTAGCAAAGCTACCAAACCTAAGTTCATTTGACTATACTACAAGCAGTTGGTGGCCTACAGATGACCGCTCAAGCAGCAATGTAGCAAGCAGGTAACAAATCAAGCTACATATAGACTAAGCTAATGCTTGTCCTAAATAATGATAATATCCGGCTATTGTTGAGTAGAATTTTTAGGACATTGTCATGGATTTTGCTCATTGCAAAGCTCGCAGAATGCCTTTCAAATAGATGAGTAGGCCTACAAGTGACTTTTCTTTTAGTCCAGAGTCAATTTTTATATGTTGGATATATGGCAGAAGTAAGGCTGTTTGTGTGCCATAAGTTGATCATTTTATGGGGTTCATGCAACTTAAAGGACATGGTGGCATTGTTTAATATATAATTAATTATTTAAATATCCTTAAATATAGCAGCTTTCGTGCATCTCATTGAGTGTTACTATAATGTCTTGCCTTTATGCCAAATTATAATGCACTAGTGAGGTAACTGCACAAAAATGCTGTTAAAGTCAGTTGTCATTTCACCACCACAGTGGAACAGACAGCTCCTCCCTCCCTCTCTCTTCCTATAATTGCAATTTTAGAAAACGGACCTTAAACAAATTACTCAAAATACTGTAAAAATTATTCAAAGCAGGGCGTCATAGCATGTGCTTGGGCCCATCATAATCGCTTGCACTGGGGCCCGTCGTGAGGAACTTACGTCGCTGCCCATTGATTGAGAGGGATGAGCACCACCCTCTCTGAGTGCTCCGCCAGACTGGAAAGGAAAAAAGGCAACAATAGAAAGACAGTATTGAGTAAAATCATCACCCAACAACCTTTCAGTTGGCTGCCTCTTCCTTATTCACTGTACACATGAATATGGACCTGGATGGTTTGGTGAGTGTCTGTCCCAGACGTCCCAGTTTAACAATCACAGAAGCCCACCAGAAAACGCCCAAATCTTGTTGCCCTTCCTCTAATCTCAGCTTCATGGAAATCAACAGGGTGACTCTTTGTGCAACTATGTGCATAAGTTAACTTCATGGATATATGGTTCTTGCTAAGTCAGAGCTGTGTAGTCCCACTGGACTCAGATGCCCATCAATTGAGACGCAGGCATGTACACTTACACATTTACAATCTCACTCTCAGCTTTCCATTCTACTTCATGGCACCACACTGTTGGCTGTTAATCAGCCTAAGCTGCGTCCTGTCAAAGGGCTCCCCTGCACAGTGAAACACCAGGGATCTCAGAGAGCTCAAAGTGGGCAGAAACTCTCCCTCTGATGTTTACATTAGGGCTTTACGGGTTTTTAGTGCTGGGTGAAGGTGAGGCTATAGGTTTTATCTTACAGGTCTTCGAGTCAGAGTGGCGACAACACACAGCAGTGTGTGTGTGCGCCCGATGGGAGTCACTCTTGGAAGTTCTTGAGGCGAGTGCAAGAAACTTTGACACAACATGTGTAGTGCAAGCCAAGCTTGAAGCGGAGAGTCCAAAATCCCTCTTCCTCTTGCACCACCAAATCTATCTCCTTGTCCCATCAAAATTTAGGAGGACTCTGATTTGCCTTTGACAAATTCAGGCTACAAATAGAGATTGATTTGCAAGACCAAGTGATATGCTTCTTAAGTATAGGCTCTAATTTTCTCTTCAGCCTTAAATTAATTACCCTATGTGAGGGGAGTGATGGTGGGGGTATTTGGGCCCCAGCACAAGCTGCGTGTTTTGATCTCTCTGTGATATTGGAGGTGAAATTTGTGAACATGAGTAAATGAGTATGAAACAATAAATTAAAAGTTTTGATGCCCTGAAATTTGAACACTAACTCGGAGGATACATTTGAAAGATTCATGATTTGGAACAGATTTCCCTTTTTGTACTTGACCTTGAAAAAACTATCGAGAAAATTTACTTGGAGGATGAAGCACATTCACTAAGACTCTAACTTGTGATTAAATGCATTTTATCAGAGCAGGGCTCCAAATTTGGGTGGCATGAAAAGAATGTTGAATGCTAATGCTAACTATTGTACATTGAAAGCAAAAGTAAGAGCAAAAGGTGATCCTTTTTCTCAAGCAAACAGTGAAGATCTCCCCCAATGGCAAGTACTTCACATGAAATCCATCACGAGACATCAGAGGCCTTTCAGTGAGGCCTGAGAGCTGGGAAGCGATGGGGGAGCTGAGGCCACTGTAGCAATGCCTCAGCGCACCGTCTCTCTGGTGAAAAGTGACCCTCTCAGTTTGGTGCCATAGTTCACAGCATGTTCATCTGAAGGCCTTTGGGGGAGATCTTGCTCCCTCACGCAGATGATGTGCGAAACCCTGTCCAGGCCCCAAAACAAATCTGCTCCCACAGCATCAAATGCAGAGCACCAGCGAAGGCCTAGCTTAGATTCTTTCAGGTAGATGTGGTGGAGGCCCATGTTAGGGCTGATGTATGGAGGTAGAGATAATTGGATTACGAATGGCTGTGTTTTTGCTGACGTGATGGTTCTTTGATTGATATTCAGAATTTATGGCCACTATCTCATTTGTAGTTTAGCTCCTAGGCTGGTTCTCTTGACCCAGAGTGAATAAGTAATTTACAGAAAGCTAACTGAGATGCATTGAACATGGTTAGATGGCCCGTACTGGTTCTACAACCAAAGGTAAACTATTCTTTGATTCCTGTATGTTGTAAATCAATGTTTAACCACATGTGGTTTAACTTACCATATCACCAGATTCAAGGCTCAGAACAATTTTCTCTCACTCTTTGCTGTTGGATGAACCAGCCTAGCATATTAAACCACCGCAGTAAAATAGGGGCTCTACGAACCTCATTGAAAAGGGCAGGATCTCTTCTTTTTTGGGGGATTTGACCAAGATTTCCTGGCCCTTATTAAAATATAATCCAGGCTCCCACTCTGTTCTCCACCAGACTTGCAATTGCTGCCAGCTTGACTGTGTAGAGATTGATGGGGGGATTAACACGTACGTTGGCCCACCCATGGCCGCGGAGAAAGTGGTGAACACCATATCAAAATCAGAAAAGGGCTGCCTCAAGACTCATCATCTCACAATATTTGGCTTGTGAACAAAATTCTCTCAGAGTATAAAACCCTGGATAAATTGAGCACAGGAATACGACTGCAGAGAGTTACTGTCAGCCACATATGGGTCAGGATTTTCCAGGATTAAGTCTGCTGCTGGCGCCCTTTTTATCCGTAAGGGGCAAAGATTTACCTGAATCCATAAAGCCCCACGCTGTACAAATGGTGCTTTTCTTACACTGGTAATGCACTCGCTCTTATTGCAGCTCAGTATCATGGATGCGTTTCATCTTCTACTTATTCATAGCTAAGCTCTGAACTCTTGGAAGACTAAGGAAACAATTAAACTACTGTGAACACCTGTGTTCGAATGTTCAAACTGTGTGCAGATATTTGTATAAATTGCATGTTATTTACATATCAGATATCAAAGCAAATAAGTTCCACTTTATTGTATTGCATTTTTGTTGTTTGAGAATGGCAAATGGCTGCATTTGGTAATAACATGTGCTTCTTCTTGTACATCAGTCAGATTCGACACATTCCGGATTTCAGATTCCAAAGCAATAATATACGGCATGTACTGTAACTGCACTCAACAGTAAAAGTTAAGGGGCTTGAAATTTTTTCTCCATTATTTTCTCTTGTTCTGAGTTTACCAAGATACTGATGGGAGCACTTTGTGGTCACACAAGATATTGAAATGAATGGACATTGTTTTACTTTTGATTTAATGGTCTGGATTTGGTATGAAACCGGTCTTTCTTTCCCTTGTGTTTTTGGGTCATAAAGTCATCTGATCAAATGTTTTGATGCATTTTGTGTCTTGGATTAACACCAGTAACGTAAACAACACGGGATTTACATTCCGTTTTTATATTTCACACACTCCAGTCAAAATTGAGTGTTCAATAACTTAATGGTGTTGGCAAGAATGGCTGACTTCTGTTGCTGATGCAGCGGCCAGAGCAATAGAGTGCACAGTGTAGTGTAACACAGTACTTGGATGTGTCTGAATGTGTCTGAGAGGTGACATGACGGCTTACGTTACCGCCTGTCAACTCGGCTCCTAAGACAGGGGAAGCTTCCGTATGGTCATCAACTTATTCTGAACCACAAATCATCAATCTGGTGACCACCTCCTCTGCCTGTCAACACTCTGTCCAAGTTCTGACACACACCCACACACACATCACTCAACAAACACCCACACACCCATCTCTTATGGCAGTACACGCGGACACCCTCCTCCCCACCTGTCCATCCTTACATCTCGTTATTGTATGGCTTACCTTTTGGTTGAAATTTTGTTTTCTGTAAATTGGGTTAAGCACATCCCTCTGAGTTGTGAGAACATGCAAGGAAAGGTCTTGCAATGTCAGGTTCTGGCAGCTCACTATGATAGTATTCACCCTAGCAATGTGTTGCATGGAGGAGAGAGAGGATCAGGGTGGAGAGGCAGAGAAAAGGGGAGACGAGAAGGAAGTGAGAGAGCTGTGGCTACGCAATCAGAGCCTGAGACTCCAGATTAGCGCATGAGCAGTGGAGGTGATAGAAAAAACAGACATCTGTGACTGAAACAGCAAGGCGAGATCAGGCTGTTTGCAACGAAAATAGGGGTCATAGGAATCATAGTGGGGGCTGGGGGACTCAAGGCATTTTGAGAGGTGACAATGAATTTGGATGAGTGTGGTTTTTAAGCTGTTCATTGCATTTTACTTTGACATTTTCAGTCATGTCATACGGGCTGTACAGCAGGGGTCACCAGTCCTGCTCTGGAGAGCTACCATCCTGTAGGTTTCTGCTCTACCTCCTATTCAGCACACCTGATTCAACTAATTAGCTACTTAATTGCCCAGCTTGTGATCTTGTTAAGTAGCTAATTACCTGAATCCGGGCCGTTTCTCAATACCAAGAATGCAAAGAACGAACTTGCATTCTTGGGAGGAACGTTCTCGCTGGTTGTTCTAGGAGAAGTGCACTTCCAAGGCTACGAGCACTCAGAACGCTGTCGAAGTTTGAGAGGATGCTTTCTCGTTGGTATTATGCAATACTCCAGCCAGTGAGCTGCGACTTCCTCTGCGTTCATCCTTTTTTCCCCCCAGTAATGTTATCTGTGGGGGAAGAGGGGTCTGTGAGCCTGAGCTAGTTAAGGTGCTTAGCTTAGCTACATTCCGCAGGCGGTTGCGGAGTTGCTCTACTACAAAAACACTGGAGCATATTCAACATAAAACATTGTAAAGCAGCCAATATTCCGAATGTACTCAGATAATAGTTCCTTGCCTGAAAATTAGCAGAATAGGATTTAGCCGAGAAATAGCGAACGAATACCTATGCAATGCATTGACTTTGAATGTAAATCTGTCGTGCGAAAAATTTGTTTTTCGTCCGGTGTGAAAGCAGCTTTACTGATCCTGTGGTGCATTTCCCAAAATCACAGATGCTAACTAACATAGTTAGATCCATTGACTGTGAATGGACGAACTATGTAAGTTGCTAATTTAGTTAGCAACTATGCTTTTGGGAAACGTAACCCTACCCTTCTCTCTCAGGAGCATCCCGCTCCCGCTTAGATGCCGAAAAGAATTCTGGGATATGCGTGCTGCCAAGTTCACACAAGTTACCATCCGATGCATCCTCGGAAAAATGAGCTTATCAAGAACATTTCCGAGACTTCAAGCAAGATGAGCAAAATACTGAATACTCTCAACAGAAAATATTCTTTCGTTGAAAATCCTGTCTGTTGTGTTGTGTTGTAATAAAATATTTGTGGTATTCTGCTGTTTACAACAGTTATATGAAAGCTGTGGGCAGATGTTGGGAATCACAAAGAGCAATTAAATCATTCCGCACTATTTCTGATTACCATGTATTTCAATTACTTTTGATAGTGAATTTACAAACACCAGCAGTTTCATTGCATACTGAATCGCTCTGCCGACTGCCCAATTGTCTGTTTTTGGATTCCTGGATATGAAGCACAATAGTGTGAGTTTATGTCCACACAGAGGCATAACATAAGGGCATGGTGACAGGTAAATTCAGCTAATAATACCAACACAAGTGAACATCATGTAAAAGCTCGGAGAGCAGATTCTTTTACCCAACGATGGCTCTTTGAAGCTGGCAGCACATCAGTATTTGACTTTTTGATGATCAGTAATTTTGTGGTATACGGAAACAGCGGTCGACATCTTGCACATCTGTTACCATACAGTAAACCCCTGACAACGGTCATCCGCCATTTCCACTTCTGGTTGCTGCTACCTGGAGACATCAGCTGGCACTCATGCTCGAATGTCCCACATCTGGTACTACACTCAGGGAATGACCTCAGAGGAGTACTGTCCTATGTTCCTCTTGGGCCATTAACAAAACACAGCATTCTCTACGTCTATCAATTCCTAATATTTCTCTTCTTTCTTCTCCTTTCGTGCATTTTATTTCTTGAAAGAAGGTTGTGTGCTCCTTTCACTCTCCGACTCTTGTTGATTTCCATTGCTTAAGTGGCTTATGGAGTCATGTTTATGGCTTAAAAAAATACGTCTAAATGGAAACTCCATCTATCTCCCTTCTTTTTTTTATTGTGGACAATAAAATTCAAATTCTAGCCAGTGATAAATTTAGGAATAGAAAACTCCGGTTTTCCTGTCTCTTGTCTGCCATCTATCGTTGATTCAACGCAATGTTTGCTCTCAGAGTCATCGGTATTTTTGAGATAAGTGTGTTGTGCTGCCTTGAGATACAGAGTGCTGACCACCGCACATCCCATCTGGTCTAGCAAACACCATTCTATAAAAGGCTGGGGTTTGCTTTGCTGAAAGATAGATGGAAACAACGTGCACTTTTCCTGCTGGTGTGTGCAAGTCAGTCTGGCTTGTAGTCCAGTTCCTATTTGTACCCCTGCAGTCCATAACACGTGTGTGTATTTTCATAATATTTTCAAAAAAATCCAGGCAGTGAACTACCCCAACATTCAAATATGAAGGACTGAGGTATATTAGTTATCAGTGGTTATGCTTATACTGCCAACTAGACAATGAAAGATTCTTGTTAAAATGAGGAACACTGCCTGAATATACTTTGGAATAGTCTTGGTGGCCATTTTGACACAAGGGATTCTGGGAATACAAGTAACTCAGTCTTCTTTTGAGGAGCCTGAGTATTGGAATCTGTGTATCCAAGGAAACATTAAAGTAAAACTTGACCAGCTGCTGTGGTCTCCTCTAGAATTTCACGATGCCGGCAAGACGAATGAGGTCAACTGCTGCCCCTGATGATAAATGGAAGCAAAGTGTCAACCTGTAGTAAATATTACACTACATATACTGTTCTCACAAAGTCCTAAGGGCATGAGGTCACCCAAACAAACTTCACTTATAAGACATTTTTCACAGTATTTCTTGACATTATGAAGAAGTGCTTTATTCCTCTCACTTGTTAGTGATGCTCTGTATCATTTTCCAGTTAATTTGGAAATCACTTGTTAACACATATACACCTAAACTCAAACACATACACACACATGCTCACATGCAGACACACCCTTGGAGCAGATGTTGGAAAATGTAAGGAGACAGGAGCAGTCACTGTGGAAAGTGTAAACAGTTTGCTTCACCACCTTGCAGGCAGCCAGCAGCATTAAATGTATAATTTATTGCTAATGATTCAGTTAAATGTGGGGTCTTAGTAGATGAAGAGAATAGGTCACCTTTTGGGTCTTTTGGCAAACAAACATTCTCTTGGAGAGAAGTCGGAGAAGCTTTCATTTGGCTCTCCGCAGAGAGGCTGTAGTAGCAGGTGATACGTCAAACCCCTCCTTTGAAATGCTCACCCAGAGAAGAGTTACACCACTTTTTTGGAGGTACTTAAGTGGAATATTGCTTGACCAAACAACCTGCGGTTTTACTGTGTTTATTTACCCAGGGCGACCGGGTTCAAAGAGTTTTCAGATGGTACCCAGAATATGAGTTACATGTGTGCAGTGAGGAGCGAGCGTCACACAGTTGTAAGATACTTTTTCCTTGAAGAGAAAAATGATGATTCTGGAAATAAGCCTCAATCACATGTTCAGATCCTTCAGACTCAACTTGTGATATGTCAGCGACAGGAGCGAGTGCTGCGGTTTAAAAGAAAACTTGAGCTGGACATAGACCTGCACAGGAGTGAACAAACGTAACATTCAATTAAAATAGTTTGTCATAATTAATTATGGGGACACAGAACCATACACAGACAAGGCTTGATAAGTGCGCCTGTACTAAAAAAAAAAAATCTTGCTCTTTTGCACATGCACAATCACACACAGTCAACAACACTCTCTCATACATACACACACATACACTTACAGCCATATTCAATGAGGTACAGTTTAAGTTAAATTTCCCATTGCCTCATTTTTTCCTCATGATCATTTTCTTTCAGTTTTTCCTCCGCCATGTGCATGTTTGTGGTTGCAGCAGTTGGGGGTAAAATGCCGTTTGCCAAGGTTTCACCTCTGAATGGAAATGTCATTCACTACTTGCATGTGTAAAAAAGTGCTTCTTATTTCTCATATTGAAATATTTAAATGTATTAGTCAGCTAGCAATCCTTGTTCAGTTTATAAGTGCACTTCAATGAAAATCCACAGTTTGTTTTTTTTTTGCCCCCTCTGTTCATGCTACAGTTGATTATGTGCGGGAGCGGGGTGGTCAAAATGAAACTGCACCTCCAGTGTGACAGGCTGAGAAGTCACCCTGTTCAACGTTGAGTCATTTCCTCAGCTCACCGGCAGCAGTGAGGCCAGGCCGTGGTTGGGAGTAAATATTGCTCTTTTTTAACCATCCACCATCCCTACTTATGAGCACATTCCATACAAGATTCAAAGGTTTGCGGTCTTAATTTAGCACTTGGTTTGCATGGTTTCACAGGACTTTCTCGCTTTGGTGCTTATATTTTCCTTTTTTGGTCTTTTGAGCCATATTTTAATGAATGTATTAAATGGATAATTAATCTATGATCTACAACAACAAAAAAAAAATTTCAGTTTATGCCTGTTCAGATGAAGACTACGAGGTAATTCAGCTTCACAAGACATAAGAAGAGGTGAATTGATAAAAATGTATGTATTTGAGTTTCTCTCACAACTAATAGACAACATATCAGATGTTGAAAATGAAAAACATTAGCTCATTTTTTAAACACACACAAATATAAATATATATCTGTGTGCGTGTATGAGTGCATGTTTCCATTGTAATTTTTATTTTTTAATTTTGATTTGAAGGCCACCAAAATTAGAGAAAGGGCATAATGTTTGCAGTTTTGATGAATAGAGGGACTAATGGATGAAATTTAATCCTTTTTTTAAGCACGGAGTTTTCATTTATGTCGGTATGCATGTCTGAGTGCCATATTTTATACTAATTTGGGCGTATTTTCATGTGTGCATATGTGTATTGATTCAAATTCCCCGCAATTTTAGGGGCTTAAAAGTAATTGTACAAACTAATATAATCACACATTTCTTTGTCGTTTTTAATCTTCAAATGACTTCCTCAAGTCTAGAGCCCACAGACATCACCAAATGCTGGACTTCTTCCCTGGTGATGCTGTGCCAGGTCCTCACAGTGGCTGTCTTCTGTTGCAACTTGTTTTGGGGCCTTTTGCCCTCAGCAAATTAAATGAATGCTCAGTTGGATTTAAGTCTGGTGAATGACTTGACCATTGTAAAATATTTCACTTCTTTGCCTTAAGGCATTCCTTGGTTGCTTTCTTAGTATGCCTTTGGTCATTGTCCATCTGCACGGTACAGTGCCATCCAATGAGTTGAAGCATTTAATCTGCGTGAAAAATATAGCCTGAACAATTCAGAATACATCCTGCTGACATCAGTCCTGACTGTGATACATGCCCTCATTTGACCACACTTCTCAGGTGAGGTTGAATGCTTTGGATCATAAGCTTTTCCTCCCCTTTTCCATACTTTTCTCTTCCAATCATTTCAGTGCAAGTTGTTTCATCTGCCCATCAGTTCAAGAACTGGACAGGTGTTTTATATGGTTTAGGCAAGTTGTTTTTGAGACTCACCAGCGGTTTGTCTCCTGTTGTAAACCCTCTGCATTGGTGAAGTCTTTGTTTAACTGAATGCAATGATGCAGATATGCCTACCTCCTTGGGAGTTTTCCTGATGTGGACAATTGTCATCCCCCCAGTTGTTATCAATGGTCTTCCAGGCTTTTTGGTGTTCCTGAGCCAACCACAGTATTCTTTTGAAGAATATACCAAAGGTACCCAATGTTCTTCAATTTTCTCCTTTTTCTGGTTTGTTTTGTTTTTCCAGCCTAATTATGGCTTATCTGCATGAGCAGCGGCAGCTCTTTGATCTTCTTTTTTAAATTTGGCAGCAGCAGATTCCAAATGCAAATAACACGCTTCCCATCAACTCCAGCCCTTTTGTATGCTTCCTTGTAAATGAAATAATGACTGAACAATACATGCTTGGCCATGAAAGATCTGTGTAGCCAACTGACCAATGACTTTTGGTTCCTTAAGGGGGGGAGACCACATATAAATAACTCTATAAATCCCACACTTTTCTCTTGGTATGGATTTAAATACTCTTAAAGTAAAGCTGAAGGTCTGCGTTTGAGCTCATACACATTATGAATAATTTCACCATCCAAATATGTATGGATCTGAACACATATATGTGGCTTTTTGTCCAATTTTATGCCCTTCTGAGCATACCAACATTGCCTGCGTGTGCATATTAATGCTTGCGGCGGGACAAAAATGTTGCATGAGACGATAACTTCGACTTTTAGCCAGAACTGAATAAAAGTCCTTGGTAAACAGATTGTTTTGGGCATGTGGAATGAGAGCAATGTCTGCCTCTAAAAACAATGAGTGTAGAGATGCCAGCTCGATGGTGGTTACATGATTCCCCACAAAACCACAACCCCACGGGAATGGTTTGAACAGGAGCCAATCAGCACTGAGCTACTGACTGATTGCTTTTTTTCCCTCGGCTTCCAAAGCTGCATGGTTTTTGTCCCACTGTTGTCGTGGTCTACCCCATGCTTGTGTTATTTCTGGATAAGGCAGGCGGGAGTGGGTGATGGCTTACATGAGACCCAAACTGAAGAGGAAGTCAGCATTTTATTCAATTGCTCGCTCAGACTTCTGACTGCACACTCTCTCCCACGCTTTCACCATCCAACATCCTTACATGGTAGCGAGAGTGAATAATTTGGTTTTGGGAATGGAAGTCGGAGGGATGGAGAGAGAGCAAAGTGGTTATTCGGCAAAAAGCTGCGCTGGGCTTCATTCCTGGTCCCGGCTGCACCAACAACACGTACTCCAACAATAACAATGAAAAAGATGAAAATAATTTGAGAGGGAGAAAGCTGGCAAACTTCTGAGAGTCAGAGCCAGTGCAGGCAGACAGCTGGACCAAGGACCCACATGAGGGAGAATGGGAGGGGGCGGTAGAGTGGGACCAGTAGCATTTTGTGCACTGAACTACATTGCTGCCGCAAGCCAGTGGTCTGCCAGTGCAGTAACTGTCCTGTTCCACGAGGGTCCTGGCTCAGGGACTCAGCAAGTATCTTCGGGCACAGTGCGCTTACTGTCTAGCTACACTAGATGACCGGCTCGGGACACAGAGCCATTGTCTCTGGCCACTGGAATGGAACTGTCCTTACTGGCCTTGTTCCGCAAGGAGACTGGCTTGAGCCAGCGGTAGCCTACTATCTCGGTAACAGTAACTGTACAGCTCAATGTCTGCCCTACTGAACCGCTAAACATTAACTCTACTAACTCAGTAGAATTGAGGACCAAGTCAGCCATCTAGCTAGCCATGGTGTCATTTCAAGCTTATATGTTTTCCTGCAAGTGCAGACTTGAAATAAATTGTTCTGAATGTAATTGTTCAAAATACTTCAAGCGGATAAAATGAGCTTGTTATAACCAATGTGATACTTTCACATGTGCTGTAATAATTGGGCACATCTATGAGTAAGTTAATTACTTTTAATTTAATTAGATGTACTGAGTTTGTTGGCTTATGAACCAAAATCACAATGTTTTGAACAGATTTTTTTTTTTTTTTGCTGGCTAATGAACATCAGAAAAAAAATAGCAGGCAGGTTATGCTCAGATTTAATTAATTAAATTAATTCTAATCACCCTTTATAGTCAGATTAGTTTAGCTCAGCTGGCACTTTCTCTCTGCAGCACAGAAACATAATTTGAGGCAGAAGGCTGGAACTTTACCTTGGCAGTGGAGTGAAATGTAGTCTAATGATTTTATAATTGGACCTACTACTCCATGTAATTCATTAGAAAATGTGGTGCTGAAAAGCGATGTCATTTTGCAACTTGTTGCTCGAACTCTGCATTGACTCTGATCATAGTTTGGATATGTATGACTCTTGAGTACATTTATAAGTGTGACTGTTGCTATTGTATTACGTTGTATTTACAACCCAGCCACCTCCTGTTTTCATGAGTTTGTTTGGAGGTATGGGTATTGCAAATAAAGTTCATTACGTTTAATTGTGAATAATTGCACTGGAAAAATTCTGTACAAAATTTCTTTCCTGTCTGTAGCAACTTATGAACAGCATACAGACAGTAATTTGTATTGTGCACAACTATTTTGTCTGCATTATAGGCCTAACTGCTACAATCTTCGTGTTTTATCACAAGGATTGTCCCTCAGTCTAATATATGTGGTTGTTTCCTCAAACACCTTTATTAGTTCTTATTAGTCCACACACTTGTTGCGTACTGTTTAAAGGGAACCTATGATACTGATTCTTCTTTTAATACATATTAGTAATATTATAATGTTGGTTGTCCCTACTCAACCTCTGAAAAGTTTCTAAACATAAGATACAGGGGTTTTACCGTAATCCATGAATTTCGTGAACGTGATTTCTTCTCTGAACAGCACTTATTCAACACTTTTGGAAATACAAAAGAAGAACCGCAGATCATTTGAGGTGCAGTTTTGTCAGTATCTCTCCCAAAGCTGCTTGTCCGTTTACTTTTGGATGCAAAGAAAAGCACCTAGTTCTCTTCAAAAAGACGATGCCACCAGAAATCAGTGGGTTGCTTTTTTTTTTGTTTGCTGGCAGCAAATAGCCCGCGGCCAAAGGGAGAGTTAGCTGCTTTTGCTCAGCATTTCACCAAAGACAGCTTTGTTAATAAAGGATAATTTGATTGGATAAGCGTTTCAGCTGCTTCTCAAACCTGAAGCAGCTGCATCGATCAAGCGCTCGGTGCCACAAGCTGTAAGTAACGATATAACAGCAAATAATGTAAGTGAAGCTTACATGTTGGCTAGCAGGACCAAAACGATAGTTAGCACTATCAACTGGCCTCAAGCGAAGGCTTTGTAAAATATCTGAAGATAAAGCCTGGATCGGTCTTGACTGTCCGTGACCCACAGACACAGAAGCTGTAAGTTGCTTTTACTGCATAAGCCAACCTGACGTGATTGCCAGTTGATTGTGACTGTAGCACTGCGGCTGACGTAGCCAAGTTACTGTTGCTAATGTTTGTGTCCTAATTATGCAAGAGTGATATCAGGGGAAATTCTACAGAAGGTGTGTGAACATAAACCTCATTTGAAGTTAACTTTTTATACTTGTTTGTAATTTGGATGCTTGGTACAACTGTCTACGGTAACAGAATTAGCTGTCTGTAAAACCTGTATTGCAAGGGTTTGTCTCTGTGGTTGTTATGACCGCTCGGTTACCAGCTACTGAATGTTAGTTTGTGTGGCGTGCTAATTAAAAATGATCCTGGTTAATTTATATGCAGTAATTCTGATCGGTATGCTTCTGTTACTTCGGTAAGCATCAATGTGCTAGTTTCAGCATAACGTTGCCCGATTGTAGCCACAACAATTGATGCTAACCGGAGAGGTGCTGTATGTGTACGCAAAGTTGGGTTGAAAAGGCTGCAGTTAGACCAGACATAGGTTTTACAGAGCTTGCGATATGTGTTTGGGTTTGTTTGTGGCTGCTTGGGATCGCTGCACTTATCCATGACCGGGATCAGCCGAATACTTCACAAACATCTAGGCTAGCTCTCAAATGCTACCGTGAAAGCAATGCAAAATGCTGAAGCTCTACCATGTCTGGTACAATAAATGATTTCTCTGCACTACCGTGACATAATTTTATCCCCCTTTAGAAATTGTTGTGGCTAATAAAAAACCGAAAAAGGCCGAGATTAAATGGGAAATTCTTTCCCGTAGAACTGATGGATTTGCTGGCTCCACATAAGCTAGTTGTCCACGCTAATGGAACTTACGGTCTGTAAAACCTGTATTTGTTCATAACATAACCAGACCTCTCTTTAGCTGTCACGTACTATCCATAAAGCTGCTTTCACATTAGAAGCGAAACTAATTTTTCGCTGTACAGATAACATTCAAAGTCAAAGCAACGACGTGAGCCTTATGGGCGCGTTAAGTAGCTTTCACACCGGACGCGAAACAAATTTTTTGCGCGACTGATTCCATTCACAGTCAATGCAATGATGCGAATACACGCGTTATGGGCATGTCAAGCCGGTTTCACACCGGACGCAAAACAAATTTTTGGCAGCACAGATTAGCTACATTCAAAGTCAATGCAAAGACAATGCATTGACTTTGGATGTAACCTGTCGGGCAAATAATTTGTTTCGCGTCCGGTATGCAAGCGGCTTATCGCGCCCATTTTCAGTGAACAAACACTGGTCATTTCGACGTAATAAGTGAACCATTACCATGGGCAATTTCCGAAAAGGCCGTTTAGCCTGGAGCTTTCGCCCCTTTGTCATAAACTAGCATAGAAGCTGTTCGTTTCTCCATGCTAACAACACACCACAGTTATGCACACGAACCAGCAGGTCCTGATAATACACACCGGAGCAGTCCATAAGCTGTTGGTCCACTTTTTGCTGCTCCTCACTGTCCATGTTTCCCTCTAAACTCAGACCCACCGGATTTCTATTGTCTCCAGTCTACACATGGGTATGTCGACCCATTTTACAAATGTGTCTGTATGTGGTGGATTCTAGCTTGCCTAGCTATGGAGTAGAAACACCGGTGTACTCACCATCGTTGCCAAAGGTAGAAAGCAAATTCAAGCTTGAGCTGCCAGACTTTTGCACTGCATCCTCCTCTTTTGCCGTTGTGTTTATTAGAACAAGTTCATTTCATTAGATCTATACACATGTATTGCGTTTGATTGCGCAATATGCCCGTCCATTCCTTCTCTGATGGCAGACGCATGTCAGTTTCACTCTGGGGAGGCGGACCTGGAAAACTGCATTTTGCTGCCTCGTCCAGCCTATATCCGCCCTCCAAAGAGCTGTCCAGTCAGAAGAAAGTGGGCACACGAGGAGTGCAGGCCATAGCAGAAGAGCCACCCCAACGAGGCATTTCAGGCAGAGACTACAATGGACCACAAATGGGGTTTTTTGAGGATGACAGTATGAGCTAAATAAGGACCCTGTTTTGGACTTTGAACGATCAGGAATACTTTCGGGGAGTCCAAGATCAAAATATAACCTTGGAAATATAGCAAAATAGGTCCCCTTTAAACATAACTTTGATTGACCTCAATTTGAATGCAACTAAAAAAAATTAACCTTTATTCACATTTGCTTAGAAAGCCTCTTTCTTAATTTTAAAATATTTAAACACAAAATGAAATTGAAGTTTTACTTGTGAACAGGCAAGGGCCAAGTATAATCCAATTTCACCTATTTGTGCATGATGATGCTTGCCCTGTCCCCACCGATTTTTCACCAGCAGCCACTGATATAAATACTGTACATATGTGCCTATATGGTCATGTCATACAACTGCTGGTTTAGGTTACAGGCACTTTTTCCCAATTCATGCAGTTTAATGTTGTTTTGTCTGTTTTAGAGAAATATGTAAATAACAAAAAACTCCAGTTATATTGTCATTTTCAGCATCAAACTGTGACTGTAGCTTATTTCTATAAGGCCATAATAATTATTTGTGACCTATAAACTAACAGAAAAATAGTGGAGATTCACACCTGTGGTCATTGTGAGAATGGGAACTGAACATTTTCCCGTGGAATCCTACATAACTACACACTGAGCTGACATGACACTCCATCTAACTCCACGTGGCTTTTGTTTAGAAGTGGCATTCGTATAATCAATCTCCTGAAGGAGAAAATTTTGTGTTGAAGAATATGTAGCCTATATATAGATGCACACATACACTACAGCTCAAAAGTTTGGGATCACTTGGAAATTTTCTTGTTTTCCATGGAAACTGACATGAAATTAGTCTGAATAGGAAATATAGCAAATGAACAGAACATGCTGACATTGTCTGAGTTAGAAATAATGATTTTAATGGAAAATGATGAATATGTACTTCAAACTTTGCCTTCATCAAAAAAAAAAACACCTTCACTGTTGATACTGAAACTGGTGTTTGACGGGAACTATTTAGCGCAGCTGCTAGTTGACAACCTGAGAGGCGTCTTTGTCTTAAACTACACACTCTCAGATATTTGTCTTCTTGCACAGTTGTGCATCGGGGCCTCCCACTCCTTTTTCCTGTCCTTGTTAGTGCCAGTTTGTGCTGTTCTCTGAAGGGAGAAGTTGACAGCATGGTAAGAGATTTTAAGTTTTCAATTTCTTGCATTTAATGGCCTTCTTTTCTAAGCACAACAATAGTGTAATGGGTCTCAAAAGGAAGTTCTTTCTTTCTGGCCATTTGGAGCCTGTAAACAAACAAACTCTGGATTTCGCCCTTTGGATTCTGATTTTGGATTGCGGACATTGTACTGTTGCCAGCTCTGTTGGGGGGTTTCCCCCTTCAGAAATAAAGCCTCCTTTTTGCATTTTACTGGTGTTTGCTCTTGGTTCATTTCGTAAATCCTCACACAACCACTGATGCCTCAGGTATGAAACCAACCTCAAGAATGCCATGCTCCCTTTTGCGCTCCCTTATTAGTTCAACGGTCATCAGCTGTGCAATACATTTGCAGAAGGGTTTTCTAATAATCAATTAGCCTTATAAAATGCTTAACTTGGATTAGCAGCCATACCAGGAGATTGATGCAGAGGACTGACAGTTGCTGATAATAGGCCTCTATGCAAAAATGTAGATCATTCTTTGAAAATCATCTGATTAATTTTAATCGTTTGTGAAATCGATAAAAATGTTTGTAAAATAGAAAAAAAAATGTTTGTGAAATGCTTGAAAATGTATTTTTCTTTGGAAAACAAAGAAATTTGCAAGTGATCCCAAACTTTTGAGCGGTAGTGTACATGCTGCCCTGCAAAGGCAAAAGACCTTAAACTGTGAAACTGAGAAAAATGACTTTAAAATTTCTGCTTAGTCCAGACAAAAGTATTGTAAGTAGAATACTCAAAATCTGGCAGGTAGTTGTTATAATGAAGAAAAGTGTGTATACAAAATATCTTGTGCTCAAGTCTGACCTTTGACTCTTATTTGTCAGTTACTGTACACTGCCTTTGTATCATGTTCTAAAATTAAGGGGTAATTTGCATAAATTCAATATTTGGTTGCTGTTTTCTGAACACAAGACCATTATAATAGCACTTACCTCAAGTCTAACCATCATGACTTTTTTTGCACAATGAAAAATGAATTAGACACATTTAATTGTTGCTATACAGAGCTGTGGTGACATTACATCATATCCTCATGACAGAGAAAAGCTCCAGTTTGGTGTGTGACACCAGAAACAGAAACCAGCAGATAAGTTTCTTTACTTCATACAGTATGAATAAATATGGGAAATTATTTGTAATTATTAGAATAACAATTTAATTGTTAAATACAAAGCTTAATAATTAAATACAAAGCTTTAATATGTGTTAAAATTCATGGATGTCTTTTACGCACCTCAAAAAGAATCAGCAGGGGTGTATAAAGTACTTGAAAAAAATAACTAAGTAAAAGTGGAAGTACCATAACTCAAAGTTACTTTGGTAAAAATTGAAGTCACCCATAAGAAAATTGAGTAAAATTTTGAGTATAAGTCTTCAAGTAGCTCATATGTACCTAAGTATCAAAAGTATTTTGTGAAAAAATATACTTAAATATCAAAAGTGCAAGTACAAGTACAGAGTATTTTTCATAGTATGCTTAGAAAGAAGCAAAACAACCACACATTGTCCTCTTCTTGTTTTCTTTAATCAAGTTTCAGGTGAATGAAAGTATTCAAAAAACAAACAAGGAGTCTCTGATTTATATACTTCTTCTTCTTTTTCTTTGAGTTTAGTGGAAGTTTAAAAAACCACTATAATTGACTAGAATTAATAGTACAATGACATAGGAACAGAAAACTGATTTCTCTGAACTACTAATTGAGATACCATTGGCTCACTGTAGCTTAAGTGGTTGCTACAGAGGACAACAATTGTTTCTATAGCAAGAGATAACTGAATTGCTATAACTGATAATTGAACTGCTGGATAGATACAAAGGGAAAAAACAGTACCAGTGAAAAGTTTGGACACACTTTGCTAATGTCACAACACTCTGTTTTTAGAGAAATGTAAATGGCTTGACTTCTCTTTATAACCTCAAATTGAATCTGGTAAGAGGTGATCAGTCAGAAATTACAAGATAACAATATTTTTGTTTGAATAATGTCCAAAATGTTAGAATTCTAAAAGAAGCCATATTTGCAAAGTAAGCAGACAATCAAGCTCCTTACAAATTTCCAACAGCCAAATTAAAGACAAGCTGTTTTGGAACTGGGCAAAAAGTGTTGACGAAGAGCAAACTGCAAGTGCAGCACATCTTTGGCAACTGAGACGGTCGCTCAGCAGCAAACATATTATGGCCATTTTACTGCTCTAGTAAAAAAAACAAAAAGTGAGTAAGCTCCGCAAATATGACGACAAAATGTTGGTTAGTTGGGTGGATTTAAGAAGTAGATTTTTTTTTGCAAAATAAGAGTGCCTATTTAACATGTATTGTAGAGAAATGTGGGTATGTCCAAACTCCTGACAGGTACTGTATACTGAGCAGTTTGCTCATCAGGCTTGGCCTGAGGAGTTAAATTCAGGTAACTCCTGAAAAAGAGGGATGGATGTGAACTTATCCATATTTTAAACCGTGTTTAAGCTAGGCTTGCTTGTGATTATTGAATAACTGATCCGGGTGTGCTATCTAGTGATAGAATATTGTAACTGTGTGCATAAATTTGCAGAGCTATTTCGCTGGCGGACACATCTGCACAAAGATGCCGAACACCGTTGTTCTTCTGGAACATGCCAAATCCGGATAATCCTTAAATGATAAATTACATTCATATTTTAATTTGTAACAAGTTGCGAAGTGGCCATTGTCAAAGTAACAAAGTATACTTTTTATGTTTTAAATGTAGTAGAGTAAAAGTAAAAGTCCCGATTTTATAAAAAAATTCAAGTAAAATACAAATCCTCAAAAAAACTAAGTCTTCGTTTGAAAGCCATCTCCACCATCAGTTTTCCTCGAAAGTAGTATGCCATTCTTAAACTTAATATATAAAACCACTTGATAAAGTCTTGCTCAGTGGCAGTACTTTTATTCAGGTGTAGTGTGTGTATGTGTGTGGATTTTGGTGACAACACATAGACTGTAGCTCAAGCATGACAAACTTTGATGGGCGATAAAACAAAGGCAGAGTACCGTAACTTCAGGGCCCTGCAGTATCATCGTTGTGATGCGTGGCTAAAGAAAGGCAGGGCACCTTATCTCAACGTCAGCGTCCTGAAATGAAGGCTAAGCACCGTAACTGCAGTTACACCTGTGATGTGAGTGTGGGCCACTGGATGGCAGTATTTACCTTTTTTTTGTAGAGCTCGGACTGGAGTCATGTTTAGACATGTCCTGAACATGTCTGGGGCAAGTCTCAGAAAGTAAAAAAAAAGAGGTCTAAATGTGGGTGGGGTCTGCAAAAGAGTATATAAGGAAAAGAATTGAGACAGTAAAGTGGTAGGAGAAATTGCAATAAGATGACCAGACCTGCCATTCTGTTCAAGACCTGTGACGTTTCTTTTGTGGATTTCTTCGCCTGTGTTTGAGCATTTTCTTCATCCAGGACATCACCAAGCCACCCCACCAAAAAGGGACTGTAATTATTTCTGTTTTTTCTTATTTATCAATCTTGGTCTTTAGTTGTAGGTTGTTATTAGTCTTTGTCTTTGTTAAAAATTAAATGTGTTTTAGTTGTTAAAACTGTGTTTGTCATCCCTTGCTGTTGCTGTTGTGTTATAAATGTAATAACAAATTGGGGCCATAACACACCATTCTGTCATTCTGGTTTCTCATGGGATATTTGGAGTTACAGTTGACACAGCCCTTGATTTATTTCATTAAAACAGTCAAATTGACTCAAAATATTCATCCACGTGGTAAAGGAGGTCTTCAATACCCCCAAAATGACAATAACTCATTTTCAACAAAAAGCGATGTTTCGGTGTTTTGCCTTTGCACGGCAGTGTGGGTGCCATGCCATGTATATAATTAATTTGACCTAAATAAAATGTATTAACCCCTCATGCATACTACATTTTAGCATTTTATCCATCATCTGCATTTCCAATTGCTATTGATTTTGCAAGGCTTGTAATTGTAAATCAAAACAAATCTCTATTTCCAACCATTTTGAATGCCTACACCCAGGTCAATTTATTTTGAGTTGTTATTTGCAGAAAAGCATGCCGACCTGACATGATACCATTATACAAGGCAAGTTAGATTGGTGACTTAGCCCACAATTTCACTGAAGCAACAGAACTCTCGTTTGGCAGTCCAGTAAGGCAGGCATTGAACTCTACAGTCACTGTTATTGAGATCTTAGGCAACTGTCTCAAGCCAGTCTCTTCATTTAGCATGGCCACTAAGGACAGTTCCGTTCAAGTGGCCTGAGACAATGGCTCTGTCCCCTGAGCCAGTCTTCTCGTGGAGCATGACAGTAACTGTAGAATAAATCGAGTGCCCTAAGACACTTGCTCGTCCTCTATTGGAACAGGACAGTAACTGCACTGACAGGCCACTGGCTCACAGCAGCAGTTCAGTACAGTACACAAAATGTTACAGCCTCCTGTCAGTGGGACTGCTGGCAGAGTGTGTTCCTATCCATCCACATTTTCCCTATTATTATTGTGCAAGATGCACCAGTGGGGCGTGTTCACCAGGGCTGGGGGAACAATGATGATTGGACCTCACCCAAGTCACTACTGGTGCGTCCAGCTGACAGGGAGCAGGGAGTTACGGCACCCTGGATTCTCTTGTCCTGGTGCCCCACAGACAGCTAGCTTGTCATCTTCATGGCCGTGGTTCCTGAGAACTATACACGCATTTTTGTGTCATTTAATTAATGGTCTTGAATGATACCTTTGTGCATCCTTCAGCATATCCTTCCTTAAGTTCTTTGTCTAGAAAATAATTCTATTTATGGTCCCCATACTTGAGCTTATATTGCTTTTGGTTCTTGGAGGTTCCTCTCTTGCTTTCTTCTTTATCTGAGCTGATTCAGTCTCAATCATCATCCTTTGCAGCATCAAGAATAAGCTAGTTTATTAATTCAAATTCCAAAGGGACAAAATATTAGGTTTTCAAAGGTTTTGAAATTTAGCTGAGTTCTTAAGCTGCAGCACATTGAATTTCATAATGAGAGTGACAAAAGCAATGTACTTACTACCTTGAAGCCAGACTCATCTGGGACATTTTACTGGAACAAAATATCAAGTGCCAAAGCTGGCTAAATGGTCAATTGCCTCTCGTTGAAAGTGAGTGAGTCTGGGAATATGCTAACCTTAACACTTTCTGCTTCCATCCTCCCTCCTTTCAGTACCTCTTTCCTTTCATTAGGAGATGGAAAGCTCAGTTGCCAGGGAGCTCCATCCAAAACCAGAATTTCAGCCATATACCTGATCAGTACTGTGTAAACATTAAGGTAGAATAACATGAGGATGAAATTATCATTCCTTTGGGGAGTAAATGAAAGCAAACAGGTCACACAGCATGACAGCTTTTACAAATCTGGGAGCCAAGAACATGCACCCCCACACTGGTTTGGCACCTCCATACTGCCTTGGGTGGATTTTATAACATAGACAACCATGTTTTCCAGTTATAAAAGACAGGCCCTAAACCACTTGCTTTAGGTGGCTTTGTGCATGTTTATGTGTGTATGTGTTGGCTTCAGTCAGTATAACTGGTAACACTTCAGGTAACAGTGCTTGGATTAAAGTAATGTCATTGTTAACTTCAAGTAACCTTTACTATGTTTGTACATCTTCAAGAAATGTTAAAAATAGTTCAGTCAGGACCACTTAGTCAAAGAAAAACATTTACTTCAATTTACAGTGAGTTTTATTTGGAAATATGGCTCTGTTCTGGGATCTATCTGGCCTTCCACGTGCATATGTGGAAAGCCTAGGGCAGAGAGAGCAGCAGCAAAATCCCTCCATAGGATACAGAACAGTGCATCATCTTATAGTGCATTTCCACTGACAGAGGCCCTGGTTCAGAACCAGCTTGGTTCAAGATAATCCAAATCCAGTGGCGGCTAGTGAACTGGCAGTTGGGGAGGCTCAAACCTATCCCTTAAAAATAATGATTGGTCATGACCTGTTTTCAATTATTCATTTAAATTACCATCACAGAAACTCAAAAAACTCTCAACATTATCAGGTGTGGTCAGTCTTCATTAATAATGCATACCTGGCTGTCAACTCTCACGCATTCGGCATGAGTTTTAGTGGCATATTTACGTTCCGCTGCTGTAGTCAGCGACTATTCAATCAATGCATATGTAAGAGATTCTCATGCAGAATTGAAGCCATTGTGCATGGAGGTTTATCAGTTTCACCTGCGTTTACTCTGGACTTCACACGCTGGTCTTTACTCAGGAGTTGGAAGCAATCCATGTATTTCATGATCGTATAAATTGTTTAAATGATATAAGATCATTGGAAGCAATGGAATTGCATAAAGATGTTTCAAATGATCTTATTTCATTTAAACAACTGCCTTGCAAAGTAGCCTACAACAACACTGTTGCCAGTTTGTGCCATCATTACAGTTCAGACCCTTCCCTCATTATGCAATGTTTTCATTTCCATCACTGTATGCAGAAATCTGTACAATCTATTGCTAGTTATATTGCAGAACTGGGGAAAATCTCCATCTATTGTGAGTTTGAGGATCAGCTGGGGAACATGCTGTGTGATTGTCTGCTGTGTCCTTGATGTTACCCTGCTGTGCTGCCTTTTGGCTGAACCTTATCTTACTTTCACCATGGCTGAGGAGAAGGCCAAAGTGGCAGTGACAGCAACCTGTAATGCACATTTACTACATCCAAAGGAGATTCCCATGTTGGATTTTGCACCTGATGTTCATCAGACTGAACAGCAGCTTGGCCTGAAAAGAAAGCTACAGGAGTTTCAAAGGAAGGCCACAAACCCTGTTTTTGTTGTGGAGGATTCCACAATTACTTTGAACGTCGATTCGGCATGGCAGTTTAAGATGCCGCAATGCTGAGTTGTATATACCTGAACAACGTGTGCTGTGTACACATGCAGGGTCCTTTCAGTAGAGGTTGCTAAAAGTTCAGTCAGTGGTTTGTGTGGTTCTTATACCAGTCCAAGGACTTAACAGTCTATTTTGATGAAATTCAGAATGAAAGTAGTTTATTTTTGCTTGTATAATATTAGAAGAGAAGCAGTTATATAGGAGTTTGTACTCACACCTCAGTTCAGGATCATTACTAGTTCTAGTGCATTTGTGCTTATGATCCCTGGTATACAACAGGGCCCAGTTGTTCAAAACTTGGTTATTTTAACCGCTGGTTAACTTTTAATGGCTGGTTAAATCCTTAAATGACCGTTAGCTAACTGAACATTAAATATACGTTGTTTAAAACATCGTTAGTGATGCCGTTAGCTAATGTCACCAACAAAGTTAACATTGTGGTTAACGACACTGGTTAGCCCAAGTTTGTTTACTTCCAAGTTAGTTTAAGGCAAATTTGCACTTAAACTACTGCGAAGCTTGGAGAACTTCCGAACTGCACATGCCTGAAACTCGACCGAAGAATGACCTCTGCACGCAAATTACATAAATAAAAAAATCTTATAATGTTGCCAAACACTTTATATTTTATGTCAGTCATAATGAAAGTCCTCAGATTTTGCTGTCAGCATAATATTATGTTTTAATACAAACCTTATATGAACGCAAACATAATACTCTCTAATGTAGTTCAAGGATAAACACACAGAGAGGGGGACATTAGCCAAATTGTTGCAAATATTTTATGGGCGCTTCAGATGTGTATACTGTAAAAATGTCACGCCAAGATGACTGAATTCATGGAATCAAATGTGTAGGTGTAGGCTTAATGTTTTATCAAACCAGGAAAACAGGAAAAAAGGAGAGTAAACATATATATATATATATATTAGTATTGATATGGGAAATATCAGTTTCACTGAATTCTTTGTATTATTATATTTCATAAATAACTATTTTAATTAATTATTTGGAAATAATTGGACTATATGTTTTTTTATTGTCACATCTATGTTATTGCACACTTAGCACTTTAAACTGTATGGATACGATGGGAAATGGAAATCAGTCAAAATTATGGGATTTTAAGGGTGCTTCACATACATCTTACATGTTTTGCCAATATTTATTAATGAATTACTTTAGTAAAATCAATTAAATTGTTTAATTCCATGCATGACCCCTGCTTGTTGGACGCTGCAAATCACCTTGCAAAATATTGCAAAGGTAAGGAATAGATGCTCTACCAAATCAATAGTGGGTACGTAACTCTTCGTCAGAGTAATCTCCAATATCAAAGTCCAGTCCACGATACTCCCTATCCTTCCTTTGCTGAACTGGCATCATGAAAGCAGCGTTAGCAATGAACACCATTTTGAGGGTTAACCACACCGTTAAAAAGTTAGCGGTGGTCCTTAGGTCCATTAACTTTAACGTCAAGTTAACACCCTGTGGAAGTTAACCGAGTTTTGACCAACAACATAACAGTTCTGTTAAAATTTAACAGTCGGTTAAGTGTACTTAACGGCTGGTTAAAAAATTTCTGTGTTTTGAAGAACCGGGCCCAGTTTGATAATCGAAGGCATAAACCACGGCCTATAGCAGTCACGTAAACATCTGTTTCATTGGTGCAGGCTTGTAACACAGTTCCAGGAACTCGGACAAAAAAAAACTTGCCTATTCTCAAACCAATCTTCAAAATCAGTCAATAAAACACATCTATTGATATCATTTGTCAAATCACTGATATTACAGTTTTTGTAATCTCCATAGTGAACAGCTTTGGGCCCTATGTTAATGATTTAAGCACTCAGTTGTAAGCGTGTGGTTCATTTAGGCCATGTCCAAAGCCATCACCGCTAGTTTAACGGCAGGTGAGCTGATTTCAAAGTAAGGTGCATGATTCAACGGGGTGTCAGTTCATCTCTTAATTAATCATAGGCAGGATGTGGGTGTAACATGAAAGAAACCAATTATATTGTCATCTCCCATTCCCTTTGCAAACCACCTTGGCGTATTGTGATTGTAAGAGGGATTTGCAAGGACCAGGGAAGAAATGCTGCTCTGCAGGGGAAACGGGTTTGCTTGTGCGTGGAGTAAGAGCACGCAAGCAAACCACTGCCAAATGTATGGAAACCTGATCACAGTGATCTCCAAAAATGTAATGAAAAATATTACTAAAAATTGTTCAAAATTGGGTTAATCATAGCCAGATGTTAAAAATCCTCATAGGGAATCCCTGGGACCACATTTAAACTTCACATTACATTACAATTTGCGCATAAAACAAGATAATGAAATGAAAAAAAAAAAAAGATTTCAATTCGGCGATGCGGGTTAGAATAAAAGAATTGTACTGACGGGGGATGGCCTGGAGAATTACAAATGAGTCAGAAAAACAGCCAGCGAGAAAGAAATGAAAATAATGTTATTTCGATATTATGGTATTGTACACCATTGAATAATATAGTCTACAAAAGGAGTAAAAAGAACTTGCTTCTGCTTGGCTTACAATTGAAAGTCAATTCAGATGTATGGAAGAAATTCGGATGAATGACAAATGGCAACAACGATGCCACCTTTTACTGCTTCATTTGCCAGCCAAACTATGAATATTACCAGGGGTGTAGTGGTCGGGGGACGCGGGGGAACGGCGTTCCCCCAGTCTTTTTGGCGAGATTTTTCTTTTTTTGTCTAATAATTATTGTTTTAAAAATATTGCCTCTGTTATTATTTTCGCCATTTTATAGCTTCTAATAAAGTAACAATACTGTACATGCTGCAATTCACAAATATTATTAACAGGGCTCTCAAGTCTCCCGCATTGCGCGTGAGACACACGTATTTCAATAAGTTCACACGCCACACACCACACATAACATTTCTTACGCTGAGAAGTAACAAAACTCGCCGCACATTAGTAACATAGACTGTATGTGAAAGAGATTAGTGATCTGTGAATGGATGAGGCGAAGGCAGAGTGCTCTGCTTGAATCAGCAACCTATGAAAAAATAGTATTTCTTGTTGCCAGGTGAAATAGCTGCGCTATAATCACGTATTCCACACACGCGCAAATGCTGCTATTGTGTGCACACGCCAAAAAAGAGCTGGCAGTGGAAGCCCGAAATCAGGTAATCACTTCATCACTGAATTTAGCTGCTTATTAAAGTCGAGGAACTATGCAGGATATTTGCTTTAAGGATCATTTTTCACCTCAATTTAACAGCTGTGGACGGTTATGGTGAGATGAATCGACTTGTCACGGGGAGAGTGGGGGCTCTCTGCCCTCCATGTAGTGTATTTTGGCTGAAAACAAACCCTGCTCCGATCCGGTGCCAGCCTACTTGAGCGACCACTTCTGACAACAAGATGCGACGGATAACCCGGTCAGCATTCATTCTACAAATAGCCTACAATGCGCACAATCTTCCGCGACCGCGCCCACGTTGGAGACAGGAGTTTACTGGCAGTTGTGAATATTCAATAACTGATCCTGGTGTGCCATCTATTGATAAAATATTGTAACTGCGTGCATGAATTTGCAGCTCCACGTCCAGAGGCTGACACATCAGCACAAAGATACACCGTTCTTTGGTGTTCAACGGCAAATCCAGATAATCCGTAAATGATGAATTAAATTAATATTTTAATTTGAAACGAGTAACTAAGTTCTCAGTGTCAAAGTAACAAAGTGAAAATATACTTATCATATATGGCTCAAGCATTTGTAATTTGGGTCTATACAGATGACTAACATGTTTTTTTTTTTTTTTGGAGAGATCCCCCAGTGATAAAATCCCCACTACACCACTGAATATTACTGTAATAAACACATCTCGGATGTGGAGTTTTGTATTCGCAAAGAGAAGCAGGACAGATCGGTCCTGCTCCCGTATTGTATAAATGGATCAGGTTGGATTCAGAATTGATTTTTCATGTAATTGCAAGTAACGGGCCGACCTACACAGGACTGACAAGATTAATCCAAACATCTGAACCATATTTTCAGCACTTCGAACATTCGTCCTATTACAGTTTGTGTTTCTTGTGATGGAATGAAAATCTACTCACTGTTTTATACATGATATTCCATGTATTTAACCCCTTTAGACCTACGCCCCGGTACTAGGGGCCGGTTGTTATGCATTACAAATACAGCATGTTTCCAAATCGCAACATTGGCATGCAGCATATCCATATTTCGCGAAGAGCTCATGTAGACCATTTTTACTTCAACCAAACACGATTCAAGCTCTAAGCAAGTAAATAAGCATGCAGCAAAACACAAATCATATCAGCGCTGAATCGCCAGAATTTCTCCTAAATTAGTGCTATGTGTAAAAACGATACCTCAAATGAAAGAGGAGAGTCCATAGAATCCAACGATATGAGCCCTTTCATATTAAAACGACACCACACTCAAAGAACAGCAGGGACACACTTTACAGTCTACAGAGATGAGCAAAAAAATTCTTTGATACTTTGTAATAAAAAACTGTTTGAGGGTAAATCTGCGCTAGCTATTGTCAGCCCAATGTGTTCGTGTTATAACGTAACCAGATCTGCCGGTATCCTAGCATGTTCTTTTCCAGGGCGTTGCTTCAAAGATCTTAGCTCCTTAGCATTCAGCTTGCTTGCAATGTATTTTCCTCTCTGCGATCGGCTTGTGATGCTGGCAGTTATACTATGCCGGTAGGCATTTGATTCTATGAGTCCTGATGTTTCCAACAAACTCTAAACTACCTGAATCGCCTGAGCCTGAGCTACAGCCTTGCCTTCCCAGTGCGTCAAACTGAGTCCAAGGGCCATTTGCATGTTCATGAATGGCGTGACAATATAAACACAGAACTAGTTTGTTTGCGGTATTGTCCGAATAATAATCCGCTAAATATTTAACATTAATTTTCAAAGTTGTTTTCTGACAGAATCTTTGCACCATTCCACACTACGACAGTACAGTATGTATCTTCTTTACCCATTTGTTAAGTGGGCAATTTGACCACAGAATCATTGTCAGTTGGCGTAGCCTAATGGTTAAAATGCCGCACTGCAAGAGAGAGTTTGAAGGTTCGATTCATGGTCAAGTTACTTTTTTTTGGGGGGGGGGGGGGGGAAATAATCGCAGTTTCCTTCTGCAAATAATTGCTGGGGTTTTTGTTATTCTTACTTTTCGTTCGTATTTTTTCACAATGCCTTTGTATTTATAATTTTATTTTTTTGTTTTGTTATTTAATAAATCTGCTCCAGTGGAGTCAAACTTCATTTTCATTGTATGTATTGTCTTTGAATGGGAAATTGTATAGGCAACAAAACTGGCAGAAATAATAATAAATATTTTTTTTATTCTAAAAATTAAAAAATGTTGTATTTGGATGGAATGGATGGCTGTAGTGATATATAAGTGAAATTAAATGAGTTATAGTTTGGTATCTGAGAAATCTGAGATGGAACACAAGGTACCTAAATTGCCAAATTGGAGAAGCCACGTAGACATTCCTCTCTCATTTTGCTCTGATTTACCTGATCAGAATAAACTTTGGCACAGATAATAATGAGATTCTGTGCTGTAATTTTCAGAGTTCTCAGACTGCAACTCAACAAATTTACAAGGGATAGAAGTAAAACCTTGTTTGGTGCAAAATGAGATCTTTCATTTACACTGTGTTCCATCTCCATTTACTCTGACTCAGTGACATATATAGTGATTTTCATACCAGGGCAGAAATCCCAAATGGCTTTACCTTTATTATGATACCAAGATTATTCAAATGGACCAAGCAGTTGCAGAGATATACTCATTTCATTTTAGGCTTGCCATTTTCAAAAAAGAGGCTCAGGGCTTAAAGGGGTTAATATAAATGTAAACCATTGTCTCCAAACAGTCATCTCTCCAGAGTGGGATCCTGTGGAAACTACAGGAATGACAGAGTTCGTCAGTATAAAGGGGCCTTTTTTTTTTTTTTAATTGATTTTTTTACTAACATAGCCTTCCAGTGTCTAGAAACTCTATATGGAGATGGAAAGGCTAGGTATTTGACCAAATTAAAACTTATAGGTCTTGGACTTTGTCCATACAAAATCTGCAGTGCTTAAAAGCCTCTCTAATTACCATACAAAACAGCTGATCGCCTGCGATAGACACTGAAACTGATAGTAATAATCTGAATAAGTGCCCTGCAGCAACAACAGTAACTACAATGTGAAACTCGAAATCACAAGTGCTATTCGATAAGAAAACACTGAAACTTAGCCTACTCTACAAGTAATCCGCTATAGCTTCTGCAACCACTGAATGCACTTAACTGAGCACACAACAGTCAGCTGGTCTAATAAAGTCGCTTGAAGCAGTGCTTAAAAGCCTGGCTAATTACGATACAAAACAGCTGATCGCCCGCGATAGAAACCAAAACTGATAGTAATAAGCTGAATAAGTGCCCTGCAGCACCAACAGCAATAACAATGAGAAACTCTAAATCACAAGTGGTTTTTAGATAAGAAAACACTGAAACTTAGCTTGCTCTAGGACGAATCTGTAGTTTTATCAAAGCACGGTCACCTAGTTCTCTTTAAAGCACCTGAGCCATCTAATTCAAGCTTGCTAACTAAAGGAATTAGGTTCTGGTGGGTGGTTGGTTAGCCGTTTGCGCAGATCCCGAGATGGGTAGGCAGAGCTGTCAATTTCCCTTATTGGTCAATGTACCGACAGTGGATAAAGTGCGTTCTTATCTGTCATTCATTGGCACTTATTGGCATGCCAAAAACTGCTGTGACTGGCTGTACAAATAAGAGAACAAAAAAAAAAACGAATCTAAAATGTGATTTGGCGGTGGTGCACGTTCTCCAGAGATGCCCATTTACTGGGGTTGTTTGAACCATAGACAGTCTATAGTTTGAATGATCAGATTTTGTTTTTTTTTCCTGTGATATATCCATCTCCTTTAACTGAGTCTAAATATCATAATGCAATGATATTGGAGAAGGAAAACAAATAAGGCTAAGGATCGCTAGCTTCTGTCAGTAGACAGTATCTTCCCTCTGCGCAAAAAGAGGGGGTGCGGTCAGTTTGTTTTCCCCCAAATCAAGATGGCGGCACGTCTGTGACGTCAACGCTGACTTCGAGAATGTCGATCGCACTAGCCATTATGACGTGCATTTTTAAAATGCCTTGATCTAAACAAAATAATAACCTTTCACATTGAAATTTTTTAATTTTTAATCATTTACATGTGTGGGCATCGCTGCTCATCGCTGTGCGCATAACGAGCAGAGTGTACCTGGGTCGTGCACTTGCCAATAAAGGTGTGTTACACCATCTCAATAAACTGCCCTTAAAATAGCACTCAAAACTGGCAATTGACTTTAGACCAGGTCTTTTATGGTAAATTATGCAATCGCTTTCTGCTGCCTCAAGTTAGCAAAACGCCATCAGTGTGCCTAACTACACCACATTTGAAAACCAACATGGCCACGAGTGCTCACTTTGGCACACGGACATTTGTTGTTAAAGCAAACTGGGTGTTGGACAACAAAACATTGACTGCTCCAGTCATACAGTAGCAAAGACACTTATGCCGTGCTAGGCACATCTGTTCACTTCTCCACTATGTTGTTGTACCCACTACACCAACCTAACACGACCAGTACTTGAATCCAATATAGCAATAGACTGCAATAATCAGGTAAATATAATTAACTAAAAATTAAAACACATTTTGGACATATTGAATATTCTGTATGTGCAATTTTTGACTCCAATGAATGTTTCTTGCCGATATTGGTCGCCATTTTCCGAAAATTAATGCGTACTTTCTTCTAATGGACAGCAAAAAATGGATTAAATATTAATATAGCGGATCCATATGATGTGCCCTAGCTAGCATCCCGGTCTTTTAAAAAGTTCCATTTGATTTTGTTGCATTACGAGCACAATCCGACCATTATTAGGCTAATCTTCTTTCAAAATAGATTGGTTTGGTTTGTTTCAGTCCTCCATGCTTGTTTTCTCTGGTACCAGTTGCGAGATTCCATGGAGATAGAGGAATGTAATGCATCATACCAATCTAGCGTTAAAGAATCATAACAATGGTCGGAATGTATTTTTTATTTCCCTATTCAATCTCGCAACCGATACAGAAATTAACAAGCATGAAGGACAGTGTCGGTTGCGAGGTTGAATAGGGGAATTAAAAACAAATTCCGACCATTGTTAAGATTCTTTCACGATGGATTGGTACGATGTGTTACATTCCTCCATCTCCCTTTTGAATTTCGTAGCCGGTACCAGGATTATTTCCTTTATCTTCCTATTGAATCTCGCAACCGATATGAGAAAAGACAGGTACAATGAAGGGACTTGGGATACACTATCATCAGAGGTGTATAGTAATGAAGTACATGCACTTAAACAGTACTTTACTTGAGTTTTTTTTGTTTTTTTTTCAACCTGGACTTTTACTGTTCTACATTTACAAGATAAAAAGTATACTTTCACTTCGTTACTTTGACACTGGCCACTTTTTTACTCGTTACAAATTAAAAGATGAATGTAATTCATTATTTAAGGATTATGTGGATTTTGCGTGTCTGAGAAGAACAACGGTGCTCGGCGGGGTATCTTTGTGCAGATGTGTCTGCCAGCGGACATGGAGCTTCAAGTTTATGTGCGCAGTTGCAATATTATACCACTCGATGGCACAACAAGATCAGTTATTGAATATTCACAAGCAAGCAGAGTTCAAACATGGTTTAGAAGATGGACAAGTCCACTCCAATCCATGTTTTTCAGGATTTGCCCGAATAAAACTCCTCAGCTAGGCCTGATGTGCAAACTGCTCAATATACTTGCCCATAGTTTCTATCCAGCAGTTTCTATCTCAGCTCCAGCTCATTACTAAACTTGTACTTCATATAATTTTGTGAACTTTGCCTAATTTAGCACCCTTTTCTTGGGCCCACATTCTCATACAGCACTTGGTGGCCCAGCTGTATACTAGGTCTCACCTAGTCTTGTTATATTTGAGAATCTGCCAAAATGGTCAGTTACTTTGCGGCAATATTTGTGGCCCATGATATTTTATCATAAAACCATTTGGTTAGCACATCCTCATTGTTTTGTTTTCATGATTGAGGATTTTCCAGTTTTGGAAGAGTTTTTTTCTGTTACTATATATAATTTTTATGAATGATTTTACAGTTTTTCACAATTGCAAAAAGATATTTCTTGAAACCGCCACCCATTTTCTCAAAACCTTAAACACAAATCCAAAAATTCAAACTACATTCACAAAACCTCAGACTTTTCTATCACAATCAAACTATCACCTCAAAACCAGTTATCCTGCATTCAAAACCAAACAATGTGTTCAGATCATACACACAGCAAGCAAAAATATTTTCACCACAGAGCATTCGTTAGACAATAAAATAATTTTGGACACAGCATCCAGGGCATGTAGTTACAGTTTTTTTCAATTGTTTACATGCAATTTTGAAAACAGGGCTCCTTTTTTCAAAATATTCTCACAATTATCCAAACACCAGGCTCAATTTGCATAACTCCTAGATTGTTTGCAAAATGACACACTTCAGTCAAAATATATACGCATATTTTAAAAACATACACATATTTATAAAAATGCAGTTTAGTTTTCATCTCACTAACACAGTCTTCAAATGATCAGACACTATTGCAGTCAGTTACACACTACTGTGATCAATACAAAACACATTTGTAAAAAAAACATATTTTAGGAAATAGCATGTGCTAGACTTTTTTGTCAGACATTTTTATGAAAGGTATTATTTAGATGACAAAAAGATATTGACAAACCCACAACATTCTTCATGATTACTTTGAGGTATACAGAGAAAGTACACAAATACTATAAACTTACCAAGCACTACACAACACTGATGCTGCAGACTGAAAATATTTATTTCTTAGTAACAGATCAATCAACAATGAAAATCAGAACAAAATAGTTTTTCTTACTGTAAAGTATAGACAAATAAGAATCTATAGCCAAATAAAAATGACTGCATGAAGTACAAACACTTACAGACACTCTGAAGAAAAACTAAAGCAACAAGAATAATACTGAAACTCTAATTATTATCTCTCCGTCTGGCTGGATCAGGCCATAGTATTTCATCGACATCACAGGCTATGTCTTGATTGGCAAGGCATCTTTGGAGGAATCGCCTTGTGTGACGAATCCACCCCTGCACAGAAGCTGCTTCGATTAGATCACAGGCCTGCTCCATGGCCTGAATGAGGGGCAAACGGTCGTAGGGCCGAAGGTCGTATACCATCCACCGCCATCCGGAAAAAAACTCCTCTATTGGGTTAAGGGGGGTGGTGGAAGGTATAAGACTGCAAATTGAGGGTGCTCATGGAGCCAATTCTGGACCAGAGCAGATCGATGGAACGATACATTGTCCCAAACGACAATGTACTGCATGTGGTCCACTTGGTTTAATGCTGTGATGATGTTGTGTAATCTGTATTAGATTGGCATTATAGGGTCCCAGATTCGCATGGTGGTGGAGGACCCCATTTTGGGTAATGGCGGCACAAAGGGTGATGTTACCCCCTCGCTACCCTGGCACATTGGTGATTGCCCTGTGTCCAATTACATTTCTCCCTCTTCTTCTAGTTTTTGCAAGGTTAAATCCAGCCTCATCAACATATATAAATTCACTTTAGATTTCTTCAGCATCTATTTGCAAGACTCTTCGAAACACAGTAAAAAACAATTGGACGCTGTTCAATATCTACTGCACAGTAATTTTTCATGAAAAAGGTTGTGCGCAGTGCACAATACCACACCATAGTAAGGTGAACAACACATACCTCTACATACTCATGTGCTGATGTTTCACTCTCTCTGAATTTCTTTCAAATGGTACTCAATACAGTTGCTTCATTTGTACTTGATTTTTTTTGAGGATTCGACCTAATGTTGACAGAGAGACTTGATTGATGTTATTGAAAATATTGTGATCATTGATGACATTGGCTTTGATTTCTCTCAGTCTGATGCAATTGTCGGCCAAAACCATGTTTACACTGGCTGTCTCTTTGTGCCCGAGTGAACATGGGGCTCCGTCCACCTTGGTGTCCTCGACCCTCAATCCTACGTAGACAAAAACACGTCACAGGAAAGGATATCAAAAGTAATGACAAGTACAGTAAGCTGCAGTTTCAACATATTGTGCGGTTAGTTTACCTGTTTTCTCGACGAAATAACCAAATTACTGTCGCTACAGTATTTCTGCTTAGATTTGACTGAACTCTTAGTCCTGCTTCCCTCAGTGTCAGTCCATGGTTGATAACGTGGTCAATTAGTGTTGCACGGATTTCTTGAGTTAAATTTGGTCCACGTCTTCTTTGTTCAGGTTCTATCACTTCTTCAGGTCCCTCTCTACCTCTACCACGGCCTCTTCCTCTACCTCCTTCTTCTCCTTTTCCTCTATTTACTTCTTCTCCTCTTCCTCTCCCTCTACCTCCTTCTTCTCCTCTTTGAGCTCCCCCTCTCATTCTCACTCTTCTTCTTCTAACTCCTTCCATTTTTGTTGAAGACAGGTGAACTCACCTGCTGCCGTTTATAGCACCTACCCAAGTTTTGTGTTTTCAATTAAGCACATGTGTGCTTCCACACCTGGTGGATGTGATTATCCAGTTCGTTCATTAGTGTGGTCATTGGCAAGCCGGTGCTTTTTAATGAGAAGGAAGTAACCTCACAATCCTTATCTGTGTCTAAGGTGTGAAAATGTGTGTAGAGTTTTGCAAATTACTGTGTGTAATGTTTTCCAGAAGTGTGAAGCTGAGTCTGTGCTTATTGTTGTGCAGCTCTGGACAGGTGTTTTGCTTCTTGAGTGTAAAGATCTGTTAACTGTGTGAACATTTTCATTTTAGTCTGTAAACAACTGTAAAAAACTGTAACAGAAAATGTTTATTGCAAATGCATTAGCAAAAAATGATCATAGTCAAATTGATATCTACATTCAGCACTTTCAAACCAAAAAAGAAAAAAAAAAGAGAAAAGCACGTATTGAATAGTCAAAGTCGCTGAGATTCAGTCTCCAACATCTTGTCTTTGTGCGGGGTCCGGCCAGAGGACTTCATCCACATCACAGGCAATATTTTCCCTTGCCAGACAGCAGGGGAAGAACCCTCTGGTGTGCCGTACCCAGCCTTGACAGTTATATCATCACAGGCCTGTTCCATTGCCTCCAATAAATCTTCCCTGTTGTAGGCCTGTCGGTCATAGACCTTCCACCGCCACACAGAGAAAAACTCCTCTATTGGATTCAGGAGGGGGCTGTAGGGTGGAGGGAAAACCTTGATGAAGCGCTGGTTGTTGGTGACCCACTCATGTATCAGGATAGCATGGTGAAAGCTCACATTGTCCCAAACTATGACAGATACAGGATGCACTGCTTGCTGATCCAGCTGCTCATGTGCAGTCATAATATCCTGTAGACCACCCAGAAATGTCAGGAGATGTTCAGTGTTATACGGCCCCAGGTTTGCATGATGGTGGCATCCCCCAGTTACTTATGGCTGCACAAAGGGTTACATTGCCACCACACTGGCCAGGGTCTTCCACAGTGGCACGTTGACCAATTATGTTCCTGGTTAATTAGGTTACGCCTACTTTTTGCCAGATTGAACCCTGCTTCATCTATGAATGTATTCATGGGGCCTTTCTATGGAATCCAGTTCAAACACTTTAAAAATAAATAAAGTATTTTAGTGCAGTAAGGAATACAGAAAGACAGACAGACTTCTGAAATGGTGTATTTACAGTATGCACTCCAGATTTACATACATTACAATATAGTTTACGGTATTGTAAAAGTAGCAACAGAAACTACTAACCTACATTAACAGTCAACCTATGAGTATTTAATTGTACTGAAAGCATCAGTGCTGAAAATGTGTGTAGATTACACTTACCTGCGCATACTGATATCAATCAAAGGGTACTCAGTACATTTCTTTCATGCTAGGTCTGTTGCGTGGGAGGACACGGTCAATAGTTGATAGAGATACTATTGATTCCATCAAAGTTTACATTGTCTTCAACCACTTTCTGCTGGATTTCACGGAGTCGGATAGAATTATTATATTATGTTTTTGGTCCGACCGCCGCAGCGCCGCCCTACGTGTTAACGCGATAACTTCAGTAATATTTCAATCAGACATTTCATATTTTGCATATAAGTAAGTATCATAAAGAGGAAGAACTGATTTGATTTTGGACAATTTACAATTTCTAGATTGCCCACCAGGGCCCAAAAGCTGAAAAATCACTGTTTTTATCATATCTCTGGAAATATTTGTCCGATTGACCTCAAATCAAGTGCAAATGAAAGGTCATGATCTGAGGATGTGTCCCACAATGACAATATACCTGTTTGGTTCAAAATGACACAAGGTGGAGCTTTGTCACATAAAATTCACCATTTTTGCCACATCTTTGGAACCATTCGTCCAATTGACATGAAACTATGTGCAATTGCAAGGTCATGACCTCACAACGTGTCCATAATGACATCATACCTGCATGGTTCAATATTTTGCCGCCAGGTGGCGCTTTGTGATGAAAAATTACCATTTTGGTCATATCTTCAAATCCATTTGTCCGATTGACCTGAAATTAAGTTCAAATAAAAGTCTATTCAAGGTCTATTCAAGGATTGGGGAATTGGAGGATTGGGGGCGTTCGGAGATATACCCGAAGCCGTCGCCTCCGACGGCATAAGCCTAGTTTTGAAGGAGCATGTCAACAATGAGTGCTTCTTGCTCTTGGGTGAAAGGAGCAGTCCTTCCACCCTCATTTGGTCGTCTTTAAATACTACAAAGAGGAAAATGCACTTACAAACATATACAACCAGTAAAAATAGTATTGTAATGTGCATTACAGTATGTACACTATAGCATTCTGTATGTCAAATTATGTCCAACAAGAAACAATGACCTGTTCCCTTCTCTGAATGTCCTGATGATGCTGGCTACGGAAAATCTGCTCAGATTGGGTTGGACTCTTTGTCCTGCTTCGCTCATTGTCATCCCATGAACAAGGACATGGTGTTTTGTACAATAGGTGCCCGAATTTCATCAGTGATGATTGTTCTTGATCTTCCTTGGCCTCTTCCTCCTCGTCCATCACCTTCTCTGCCTCTGTATGTTTCTGTCCATTGTAAATGGAAGCACATATGCCACCAGTGCACTCTGAACTGGCTTTTATCCTGCCCAGTTGGTCTGATCATGTCAGTAGAAATGTGTGTGTTCAATTTTGAGTTGTTGTGTGTAAAGATGACAGCTATGTTGGAGTTGTGTTCACATTTTGCTGCCAGTGTTTACAATTTTGTCAACACAAGTGTATCACAGTGTGGAATGTGTTTAAGGTTTTGCCAAAAAGAGCAGATGAGTTTTAGAAGTGAGTCTAAGTACCTGAACAGTGTTTAAGTTTTGGCCAAATGAGTGTTTGATTCGAAAAATGAGTTTTGGCCACTGAGAATTTGGTTCAGAGAATGGGGTTTAGTGTTTGTGCAATTGTGAAAAACTGCAAGAGCTCCAAGACTCCTTTTCTGGACAAAAATCATATGAACCAAACATTTTGAAATACTGTATATACATTCTGGAATCAAATACAAATTAAATACTCAAAGACTAGGAGATAGGAAACATTCAAGTCAAAACCAAAGAAGAAGAGGCATTTAATAACCATAACCAGATATCTAACCAAATATTTTATCAGTGTAATGGAGTTAATCATATACGCCAGTACAAAACATTCCCTGGTTTTGCTGGCTTCTGTCTATGAGAATTCAGGTATAACTTTACAGTTATGGAATTTGCAGTACCAACCATTCAATTAAATATTTCCCGTTGGATTAATCCAGCTGCAGGATACTGTGGCATCATGGAAAATATTGTTTTGGCACTCGATCAAGTTTTAAACAAGATGCAATTATTAATGAGGAAAATACCATATCCTTCAAGGCCAAATTCTTTTTATATTTTTGTAATTCTACTCTAGGCTACTAAGTATGGTCTGCACTCTATTGTGTATAATTATAGTATGAACTGTGTAAAGAATATTCTCTGCGCTCCTTGGACAATAAATTCTAATCAATCCAACTTGAACACCTGATTAAAGAAAAGAATGCATAATTCCACGAGCACACGTTTTAGGCTGAATCTGACATGATATTAATTCACATGAATCCGATCTACAGACTTTTTGCAGTTCATTCCCCAATACTAATGCCTCTCCCTCCCACCTGGCAGCTCCTGACTGTCCTCTCCCTGACTGACCCAGCATCGCCGGCTGCGACTCCAGGAGGCTAATGACCATGCTGCTGGAGGTCTGCGTGCTGCTGCTTCTTGGGGGGCGTGCCCTGGGAGGAGGGTATCCACCCATGCCCCAGATGAAGTACGTTCAGCCAATGATGAAGGGGCCTGTGGGCCCACCCTTCAGGGAGGGCAAAGGCCAATACTTTGGTAAGTGCCACACTACACTATGCCATGCTATATGGTTTTGACTTTTGTGATACAAAAATCACAGTCATCAAAAGTTCAGTAATTTTGTGCTGTTTTAAGTTTCATGTCAAGTCTTTGTCTGCTGAATTTTTTGTTTTAAACAAATCAATGTTTTTAGAAAGCACAGAAAGTTAATGTCATTAGTTGAGATTGAATAGAATTATCTCTTCACATAAATAGCAGCTGATGATCACATTTTGTAATGTACTGACCTGCTGTTCACTTGACACGTGGGCTGGGCGATATGGAAAAGACATGTCTCAAAAGTCTCAATGTTTTTTAGCTGAATGCCGAAACTCGCTATACATAGATATTTATTCTGTGACAAAATTGGGGATTCCCCCAAAGCATTATAGCATAGGGTCCCTGTTAGATTCGTTCCATAACCAATTTGTGAATACAGTTTGTTTGCAAACGAGCACCATTAATTAACCTCTCGGTTTTCTGTGGATTTAAAATCCATAAACGTTCGTTAAAACGCGAATGAGAGACAGAGTCATGGAATTAGCGCAATGCTCAGGTATAGCAAATGGGAATCTGCAACCACTAAGGTGCAAACAGAAATTAAATTTGTTTGGTGGTAAACAAAGCTATTGAGAACCGTGCATCTCCTCCTAGCTGTAAGGGTTTGTCCTTGCAGTCCCTCCCCCTGCTGCATTCTTCGCCTCCAGCTTAACGGGCAACAGGTGTGGCTCGTTAAGGTGGACGCAAAGGTTTGTTATTTAAGGGGTGGCTGTGCCTTAGTCCTGTGCAGCAGCATTTTGTGAAGGAAGTCCCTGGCGTGTATTTATGCTGCTGCTCCCCTAATGTGGCTTTTATGTATTTAATTAAAGAGCTTTCATGTTTTTACTCAGCCTGTGCATTTGGGTCTCTTCACTTGCTTATAAGTACATGGTCCCAGTGCCCGCTGGCTTTGTGTCTTCAGCCGGTGGGGGCAAAACCATGACACTAGCGAGTGTCTATTCTGCGACTGGTGTACGCCCTGGCCTGAGCTTGAGAATCAAATGCTCATGAGTTTATAGTTGATAAGCTCAAGCGCAAATAGCCTTATTGCTTAAAGCTTATGCAGTGACTTCGCCACTCAATCGCGTTTTAACAAGCTTTTGTGGATTTTAAATCCTATTGTCACTGGAAATAAAAGCAAATACAACGTTGGTGAGGCCCCATTTTTATGAGAGAATGACAGTACAATTTAGATTTTGGCTCCTTGTCCATCTCATCTGCTGTGTGATGGGATTTCGAGAAAAATGCACCTAAGTGTTTATGTTCTATTTAAATGTTTAAGTTCACTTAGAAATGCTGCAATAGCCCATTTTAACAGCAGAGTTGAAAGTCAGGTAAAGGAGATTGAACACATTGCTCAAGCAACAACCCTAGTGAGATATCAACTTAAGTGCGGTGCCAGAGCTCATGACTGTATTGTATGAGAGACCCTGGGGGCATCAGCCGGACAAAGAACAATGCAGGGAGGTAAAAATGGGTTGCCATCCCCACCTCTTGCCTGGGTCAGATTCATACTGAGCATTGTGAATGTGTCAGGTGAAGCAGGAGGAAAAGAATGTGCCAGAGGCGGAAGAAGATGGATTTCTGTATCCCCCACATTGGGGCTCCCCGTTACCACCCCACATATTCTGCAGTTGAAGCTGGCGAGTAAACAGCTCTGCTGATTGGCAGTGGGAGAGATAGAAGCTAAATAGGGGATGAGAAAGCCAGTGACACTAGCCATGTTTCCATAAGCGCCGTTCTTATGCGAATTAAGTCATATCAAATTAAAATGCCTTATGGAAACGGTGAAATTGTACTTGATTTCAAGAATATCAAAACAAAGTTTATATGGTTGGTCTGATCGAATTTGGTCTTTATCGGTAAAAGGCTGATGCAATAAATGCTGATGGAAACGTTATTTGCCGAATAAATCTGCTACTGCTCTGTGACGGTGTTTTGATGCCATTGTTGCCCTCTGATAATGGTTGCTCATGGTGCCATGTTGCTATATGCTGGCATATAAGCACGACTACAACTAGTGAAATTATCATCATTTGTTGGCAGACGCGATCCATTTTGGCTAACAAGCTAAATTAATTGGCTAACACACTACTTTTGTTCACTTGAAGGTTCTGCGATTCTGTGCGAAAATGAATGGAAACAGCTTAAAATGTCAGAAATCTATTCAATACACCACTTTAGTCGCATAACGCCGGTATGCACAACTTTTTATTCGCTTTCATGCTGTTAGGTGGAAACGCGTTTTCACCTGCTTTTTTCGCATGAATATGTTTGGCGAACTTCAGATAGTTCAATTGACAAGTGAATGGAAACATAGCTAATGAGTCAATGAGAAACCACTCCTGCGCAGAGAAGTTTGTAAGCAGAATACAGTCTCATTGTACGTATGAGGAATGTAAAGACTCCACCTCAAAAAAAAAAAAAAAATACACTTAGCTGGGACAGGTTTTTATTAAGTAACATTACCTCATATTTTCATATTTGTCTGCTGCAGGCATGTTATCTCTGCTGAGGATTTTATTCAGTCATCAATGGGGCCCTGGTTTATATGCACTCAAAAAAAAGAAACGTTATGAAATGTTAGATTTACATAATAATGCTATGTCAACTGGTTCCACAAAACTAAGTTAATTCCACTCAATGCAACTAATTAAACTGTCCAAAAATGTTAGAAGTCAAATAAAGGTTACGCAAAGCAATTGCGTGGAACCAGTTAACATAACATAATTAAATAAATCTGACATTTAATATTTTTTGAGTGTGGATCCTGACAGCACTTCAAATATCTAAAATCACCCCCTGCTGTAGTCGGCAATTATTCAATCAATGCATGTGTATGAGATTATGATAGTGATGATGACTCTGGACTTCTCATGCTTTTGTTTACTCAAGAGTTGGAAGCAATGCATGTGTTTCATGATTGTTTACATTGTTTAAATTAAATAAGATCATCGGAGTTAATGGAATTCCATAAAGACGCTTGAACTTTTTTCTATTTTCCCAGAAGCTGGAGTACAAAGACCTCATGAATGGCTTTGCTATGGTACTTTGATTGTTCAGCGCATGGCATGCATTTTAAATGAAAGCCATTTGTCAAACTTTCACGGTGCACTAATAACCAATTTACTAAATTATTCAATTACCAACGTTTCATCCAGACAAGAGTTGGTCATTTAATAAATTATTTATAATCACTTTGCGCAGCAACCTGTATTCACTCTTGATTCCCCACAAAGGCAGCCAAATCAACATTGATTCAAACTATTTTTGCTATCAGGGAATTCTTTTGAATGCTGAAAACAGTTTGATTATGTGCAATCATAAAATAAATCAGGTTGCACAGATGAAAAAATCGTAGTATGGGAGATGGAATTCAGGAAAATCACTAGCTTAATTCATTATTATAATTTTTTTTTCTATCCATACAATATCACTATTAAGTGTGTTATCAATGTTGCCCTTCAGTGATCTGTCATTTCTTAATACTTCCTTTATAATTACAGGCTTATGTATTGGTTTTAATTATTCAGAAAATAAACTGTGTGATTAGTAATCGAGCGATCTTAAACAGAAACAGCTTGAAAGCAGTTATGCGTTTAAAGGCCCGAGACTCACAGCAAGTCATTTGAAAATTCTGTCATGCCGGCATTACCGCTAGGGGAAATTGGTCTTTGGGAAGTTAAGGTGCGATTATTTTGTGGACATATATAAAGTTCTTTTAATTATTGCATTATATTGTATATTCAAGATACTCCTTTGGGGCATTTCAGTCATTCAGACAGTATAAATTGCATGCAGGGTGTTCATTCAGGCAAAAATGTGTAGCCTACTTGTTTACATACTGCGCCAGATACTGGATACCTCATGCTAATCTAAATACTAGTCGCAATACAGTGTATAAGGTTGCATATGACATTGACTATGTCTTGTACCACAGCCACCTGACCACCAAGTCATTCTGATCAGCTTGGTGTCTATGAGTTCTCAGCACTGATACAATATGACAGTGTAAAATAACACATTTCATTTGCTGTACTGTTACAAAATCATTTTTTTTATTATTCATTGTCACAGATGTGACTTATATGCCCGTTGTTACTTTATTGGCTGAAAAAAATATCTGCTTCCATCATCCCAGCAGTCACTCCTGACATTTATACTTGACTGGTTTCAATACTGGAAATCTCTTGACGAACATCAGGATTCATTGAAGTAATAAATGATCTACCACATAATCATGACTATGACACAAGAAACAACAAACACTTTTCATTCAAAAGGAGAGATACAGAAGAAATGCTGTTTAAGTGAATTTACTGACTGTGATCCAAAACAGCTTTTTGGGTAAAAAAAAAAAACTTTTCTAATTATGTGCATAACTGCAAAAGATTGACACAAAATAATCTAATGTTTTAAGTGAAATGAGTTCAAATGTTGGTGAAAGAGTACAGGTATAGTATCAAGTGGACATTTTACTTCATGGACGTCCAAAAAAGCATTGGGAAAGATACGTTAAAGGCATGGAAATGGAGGGATATATGTAATTCCAATTAAATGTTTCGTATTCTAAAGCAATTTAATTTTTGTTTGCAGTTGATTATGGACTTGCTGTTGTGTAGGCAATGTTATGTCCAATGTAGCTTGCTTCCAAAAAACATTTCTGGAATTGACAAATAAACATCACTTTGTAATATGAGATTGTGTCTCACTTGTTGCAACTGACAGGTCATTCTGAATATTGTTCATCTCCTTTTATAAACCTGAAGTGTGGTGAAGGTGGCAGTGAGTGATAGCACACCCGCTCCACAGTTAAGCTATCATCAATGCCAAAAGCAGCCTGCCCGCAAGTAATACAATTTCATGGTACAGTTAAACACTATAAAATCATGATACATTTGTATCCCCCACCACTAAGTGGGACAGGGGATATTGGATTGGGGTCCATCCTTCCGTCTGTATGTCGATCAGCCTGGGCCACAATGGGGACAAGATTTCTCTGAAATTGTTATACCGACAAGCATAAAATTTTGTATGCTTAATAAGCTTCTCATGCTGTACGTTGAGTTTGAAAATGGATGTCAAAGCTTACTATTTTTGGAGTTTGGGCCCTTGATCGTAGCGGGGGATAGTGATGGCACTGTCGTCTTGTTTAAAGGGTAAGACATCCTATGGAGAACTTACATTGTCAAATAAATTATGTTATGTCTGTTGTCCAAAATGATAAGCCATTATTTTATTTATATTTTTTACACCCTGTTATCCGTGTAATAATCGACCAATCAAACAATGGGAAATATTCTGCCCAGACCAGTGCGGGACGTCATGAGGGCTGGATATGTCTTTCGAGCGTGCGTAGTCTCAGAATAAGTATTGAAAGTTGCGTTGATAATCAAGAGTGTTTTGAGATATACCAGTTGTTTGAATTACAACTGATTGTTTGCTGGAAATTTATATTTAATCCTCGACAATGCCGCAATGCGTGGTTGTTGGGTATTCTAAGGAAACGGGCGAACCGAACGTGACTGATGTGACCTTTCACCATTTTACCTTTAAAAGAAAAGAGCTACAGGCCTGGGTGATGCAAGTATTTTCTTCCAGCCAAAGTAGCATGACGGCTTTCTTGTGCTGTCTTAAACATTTAACATGTAAATGCAGTTTGAATGATATTAAAAAAAAGTAAAACTTGCTTATCGTTTTGGATAGCAGAGATTATGTAATTTCTTCGGCAGTGCAAGTTCACCATAGGTTTTCTTATCCTTTAAATGATTTCCTTTAAATAAGGACAGATTATTCTGTTTGTCTGTCTGTTAGTTTGCAATATCGAGCAAAAACAACTGGCTACATTTCATTCCAAGTTAGCTCATATTGTTGGCACTGGCATTTAGTTTAGGCCCATTGAAAATGACTGATCTATCCTCAAAGGCAAGGTCAAGTATACCAAGTAGTGGTTCCATGACCTGTGACCTTTTGGCATGTTCTTGCACTAGGAGTGGTTTCATGTCTGCTTCCTTGTTTGTTTGTCTGTCTGTTTGCACTCTACTGTCCACATTCTTCTAGTTATCACTCTGATTTATTTTGGTGGGTAGATATCGGTCTCTGAGGAACCAAATTGTTTTAGTTGAAAATCCGGTTAAGGGCAAGGTCACAAAAAATTCACAAAAAAAAAAAAAAAAAAATCTCTTTCCTGAACATGATTCAAAAATTCATATCTTAAGGTGGCAGAACATAATAAAGAGGAGAAAGAAAAGGGAGCCCAAAAGTATATTAACTTGTGAAGGCTGGTGCTCTACTCTGGGTCCGGGCGCAACCCATATGTAGGGAGCGCATGCCACTTCCCAAATCCTTCCCAAGCACAGGAGCCTATGCATATTTGGTGGGTGGGTAGGGACTTCCTGTTCTCCCTGCATTGGCCCAGTTTGCCGTGGCCCCAAATTAATATACAAAATCCTGCTGCTGGTGTTATTATTATTATTATTATTATTATTATGGCAGCATATTATTTATTCCATTATAATAACTATTATCATATAACTGCGGTACTTTTCCAATAGCGCAGCTGATGACATATTTTTTTAACTTATCCTAGAGTAATATTACTTTTGCTGAAATTTTATTGGCTGAAAGCGTGAGAAAAAAAATCGCTCTGCATTATATCCTGCTGTCAATATTTAGCTAAACTGAATAGCAACAGTAATGTTGGTTAAATCAGTATGGCTCAGCACTCCTGCAAGCTCGCTAGATGCCACTCGCATAACACGTTCACATTGCTTAGCTAGCAAGCTAGCCTGTACGCAATATGTTTTCATTACCATTATGTAGCATTAATTTGTTTGCAAGTGAGTTGTTGTTAGCTAGCAACTCAGTTAAGTGAATATACAAACCGTTGCTAATTCAGCCATGAACGTCCAACTCAGTGACTGACTTCCTTAGCAGAGTGATGGAGTCACTGCTAACAAACAATGGGCGCTAACAACAGTTACATTTAATTTCGATTAAATTAGGCAATTCAGGTGAGTCATAAACATAATGTTACACTCTTGGTCATGTCATTAGAAAGTTATGAAACTGTTTGAGTAAGTTTTGGGTTTGTTGCTCACTAAAACTCACAACAAACGCAAAATTTACTCACCTCCTTTCATAACTTTCATATGAAACCCCCACTTGTGTAAAATCCTCTACTTATGTACTCCTACAGTTGTACAATGTTGTTTCTTGATGAATTAATACCAATATTATTGTTAATAAATTTGACCTATTTATTTATTTATTGTTATTCAAAATGACCTAATATTTTTCATGAAATGGTAAAATGTCTCATTTGAATGTTCTATTGTGAATAAAATATGGGTTTATGAGATTTGCTAAACATTGCATTCTGTGTTTATTTACAATTTACACAGCATCCCAACTTCTTAGGAATTTTTGTACATTTGTATTTCAAGACTTGATATTACCTAAATAAAGAGATATATGGTAAATACCATAAATAATTCAACTTGTTTCTTTATCTCAAGCCCATGGGATTTTGGTGTCGTACCATAGCATTACCCCCCGGACATAAAGGGTTAAAGGTCATGATTCCCAATGTGCAGGAGGCACACAAAGGTGTGAAATTGCACCTGGTCATTTTGGAGTATGTTTGATTAAGGAATCTTCAAGCAGTGTTTCTGTATTGAAATATGAGAATGACAAATGACGCTGCTGTCAAACTACATCTGGAAGTAATAGATTTAAGAGAGGGTTAATGCAGGTCTTTGGCCTCCCCCCATTTTTTCAACATTTTGTTACATGCAGTGACATCCAACTGCAATAATGCTGTAAGTGCAGGGACCCAACCACAGCAGTTCTAACTTTAATTGGAAAGAAGAAACTTAATGTGCTGCCATTAATATGCACTTGATATGGCGACCGATTCCCTCTTTGATCTCAACTACACAACGGTAAAGTTCTGTAAATGCACCTTTCAGCATATCTAGGCGAAAGAGTTCCAGCACAGTAAGCACTTTAGTTTGGGTGGAAATTAGCTCAAACATGGGGTGATTGTCAAGAGGTTGTGGAGATACAGAGCTAATTTTCTGTTTAAATTGTCTGCATGGTGCTGAATTCAACAACACACTTGTAAAGTCTTTTGACTGTATCTATCATCTAGGCAAAGGGATTCAAGGACAGCAAGCATGATTTCATAGTCGTGACAATATGACGATGATAAAATCTGTCCACAAACAGACAGACAGACACGTAAACACCTAGCGAAGTACTTCACAAACCACATGTGCACCTCACTCTGAAGACTGTAGTGCTGTGACAAGAACAGGCCTTCCCCGAATGGCTAGGAGCTTAAAATAATCTGGAATGTGATTGAATGATACAGCATTAAGATTTTCTTTCAGCGGAATTAAGAGGTCTAGCCTTAGTGAAAAAGATCCCCAGAACAAGGAGTCACTGAAAACATTTGGCAATATACCGTAAAATGGGGTAATAAGAGACATTTTTGAGATATATTTTTGATTCTTCCCAAAGCATAATAGCTTTGCAGGCCAGGTATGTGTAAAATTGTGACACAGTGCCCAGGCTTTATATTTGCACTTGGCATACTGAGCATGTGGAGTCAAGTGACTTTATTTTTATTTTTATTTGTTAGTCAGTGTCCCTTATAGCCCCATATAAGGGCTGTAAGTGACACCCACTCATTTGGGTTTGTGGCTCTATTATACACATAAGGGTTATAGGGGATTAAGAATCTGTTTTAAAAAATGTTTTTTAACTGTTTTTTTTTAATCATTAAGGAACAATCGAATCATATACAACTCACCTAGCAAACAACACTTGAATTTGCATTTTAAAACTTTCAGAGAAAATTGTCCCTTGTTACCCAGCTGTCCCTTATTACCCCCATTTTATGGTACTGTACTCCTCCAGCATAAGAGAGGAGTGTTGTGGATTGATCTTCATCATTCATTGTGTTTGACCATGAACTGTCTGATATCTTGGGCATGTGGCAAGCAAAGAGAAAACAAATAAAGGTAGCATGTATTCTCTTTTATGGAAGAAACAAAAGTTCTCCATTTTACTGAAACTACCACCAGCTGGTTATTTGTGGTTCTCTGCTGGCGCAGTTGCGGTGAGATGGCTTTCAGCTGTGGCAAGAGATTTAAATTTCACCCCCATTGGCAGGAATAAGCCGTGAGAAAAGGAAAAAAAATTCCCCCGTCGGCAGCAATAAGCTGTGGGAAAAAAAATCAATTTTTTTTCCCTTGTTGGCAGAAATAAGCTTCCATATCAAACAACCAAAAACAGGGGGAAAAAATGTCATACAGACTTTGAGGGCAGCATGGTGGTACAATGGGAATCACTGTCACCTCACGGCAAGAGGGTTGTGGGTTAAAATGTGGCCTGGGGCCTTTCTGTGTTGAGTTTGCATGTTCTATCTGTGTTCAAGTGGGTCTCCTCTGGGTACTTCGGTTTTCTCCCATAGTCCAAAGGCATGCATATCAGGCTAACTGGAGTCTCTAAATTGCCTGTCGGTGTGGTTATGAGTGAATGGTGTGTGCACCCTGAGATGGATTGGCGAGCTGTCGAGGGTGTGTTCCTGGCTTTGGCCCATAGTCATGGGATAGGCACCAGCACCCCTGTGACCCCAGTTAGGAAGAAGCGGCATAAATAATGCATAGATATACCCTTACAAAATTTTCTTCTCATAAATGTTGCAAGTGGCTTGTTTATATTTTACAGCTACATTTACAGAAAAGTTGGGACGCTGTGTAAAATGTAAATAAAAACAGAGTGCAATGATTTGCAAATAATTTGAACCCTGTATTTCATTGAAAATATTGCAAAGACAACAAATCAAATGTTGAAACGGAGAAATTTTATTGCTTTGTTAAAAATATTCGCTCATTTTGAATTTTTTGTCAGCAACATGTTTCAAAAAGGTTGGGACAGGGGCAATGTTTTTCACTGCATTGCATCACCTTTTCTTTTAAAATCCTCTAAAAGCATTTGGGAACTGAGGTGACTAAATGCTATACTTTTGGAAGAAAAATATTTTCCTATTCTTGCTTAATATAGGCTTGAGCTGATCAACACTTTGCGGACTCCGTTGTCATATTTTTTCATAACGCGCCAAATATTTTCTGTGGGTGACAGGTCTGGCCTGCAGGCAAGCCAGTTCAACACCCAGCCTCTTTTACTTCAGAGCCATATTGTCGTAATACATGCAGAATGGCAGTTTGGCATTGTTTTGCAGAAATAAGCAAGACCTTCCCTGTCAAAGAGGTCTGGATGGCAGTTCAGCAATGGTGTCTTAACAGATTTGCAAGTGACCCATGCAATGTGCAATAATGCACCCCCTTACTATAATAGATGCTGGCTTTTGAACTGTACACTGATAACAAGCTGGATGGTCCCTCTCCTCTTTAGCCTGGAGGACGTGGTGTCTATGATTTCCCTTAATAATTTCATATTTTTGATCGGTCAGACCACAGGACAGTTTCCCTCTTCGCCTCAGTTTTTAAATGAGCTCCAGCCCAGCGAAGGCGGTAGCATTTCTGGACCTTGGTTTACTTTTTGCATGGCAGAGTTTTAACTTGCATTTGTGGATATACCAACAATGGTGTTCACTAAAAATGGATTACAGAAGTGTTGCTGAGCCAATGCAGTGATTTCCACTTTATACCGTCTGTTTTTAAGGTAACGCTGCCTGAGGGCCTGAAGATCATGGCCATTCAATATTGATTTTCGGGCTTGTCCTTTGTGAATTGTGGGATGCTCAGAATCTTTTGATAATATAGTGTACTGTGAAGGATGAAATCCCAAAATTCTTTGCAATTTTACATTGAGAAATGTTATTTGAAATTGCTCTTGAGGTCTTTCCCTGAGTGGTGAAGCCATTGCCATCTTTATGTCTGAAAGCCTTTTTATACCCAATCATGTCACTCACCTGCTGCCAATTAATCTTATTTGCAGTGAGATGTTCAGGTGTATTTTTTTTTTTTTTTGCAACATTCTACTTTTCCAGTCTTTTGTGGCCCCTGTTCCCACTTTTTTTGAAATGTGCTCTTGGCATCAAATTCAAAATGAACATAAACATTAAACAAAATGAACATAAACATTAAAATCCCGCAGTTTCAACATTTGCAAATCATTGCATTCTGTTTTAATTTACATTTTACACGCCATCCCAACTTTTCTTAAAATGGGGTTGAATAATTTATCCTCTGCGGAATGCCCCAGACACTGAAAACAGATTGCATTTGACTTCTTAAATGTTGTTTCGACATAAAAGATTAGATTAAAATAAACAGCCTCATTACAACAAATTATAACTTAGTGGTCGGCATTGCGTAGGCTCCTGGTTTACAAAATTACTGACAAGTCTATAATGAAACCACATTTCCATGTCTTCACCCCCATCTACTGGAAAAAAATAGCACTGCATTTTTTTTTTTTTGATGAAGTTGCTTGATTTCTGACAGTTCGCCTCTTTAAACTTTTTAAATTGGATGCTTTTTCAGAGCAATGACTTCAGTGACCATTTGCCAGATAACACACGACATTACCAGGGTGTTTGCAAGTCAGCTCCCAGGATTCTTGGCAAATTAACGTCCGATTCCTACATCACGGTTGCAAAGCACACGAAACACTCAAAACTAATCTGGGCCCCAGAGTGATTGATGCTTAACTATCTGGAGAGCTTTGCTGAACCACAGAACAGGAAGCTCAGAGCTACATTTCAGCTGAATAGGTTGTACTCCAATGAGATTGCATGCTTCAGCACATAAGCCATCCACTCCCTTCTTGGGTCCTTCCCGCATCCAGCAGAGCGAAGAAAGTTCTTTGCTTAAGTGTTGTGTTCATTCTAATAAAACCATTGTGTACTTTGGTGAAATAATCCTCATCCTCTTCTCTCAGCTGCTCTGCAGTTATGGTTTTGGAAAAAAATTACAGTATGTGTCATTGCCTTTGCCATGTTAATCCTGATGAAATCCTCAGTGAGCTATGGCAGTAACAGGTTTGTCAGGTGATAAGGAGTAGTCCCAGGCCTACATTGCTATCAATCTAGGCCTGGGACATCAACCTTGACCTCATCCACAGATACCATCAGAGCAACAGCTGCCACTTCACAGCATTTGTTCAAGTCAGGACAAAGGACATGACTGAAATCAAGGAATTTGTCAGTTTATGATCCCAGTAGGAAGTAGAGAGCTGTTCTGTGTCTGCATGAGTGTGTGCATGCCTGTTGAAATCATTGCAAATAGCCATTTACAGCCAATTTCTTCTGTTTTTGCTAATTTGTTATATTTAAATGATGCAGTTCAGCAAACTAACTTTAATATAAGACTATGTGAGTCAACAGAAAAAAAAAGCTTTTAAATGATTATTGAATGTAAAGAGTTATTCAACACCTATATCACCCATGTGAAAAAATAATTTCCCCCCAGACATAATACAGTATCTGGTTGTGCCACACTTGGCGGCAGCAACTGCAATAAAGTCGGCAATCATAACTGCCATTGAGTCCTTTACATTGCTTTTGAGGAATTTTTGCCTGCTCATCTTCACAGAATTGTATTGATACAGGCAGCCAGACTGATGGGTTTCCAAGTGCAAACTGCCTATTTAAAGGCAAAGAACACCCTTTTTTCAGCTCTTACCCAATAAAAGTACCCTGCCCCTACTATTCAAATATGTTCTTGGATAATTTATGAAATATTTTTTAATGGCTAAATCTGCATGTGAAGATCAGATTTATATGTTGTTAGCAGTGCGCCGCGTTTGTTGGAATCGGCGTAGCTTGCCGCGTCACCTGGACACCAGAACTGTAGAGCGCGTGGGGTTATAAATTAAATAAAACCAGTGGCACAACAAGAACTGAAAATTTGGTGGGGCACTTGACATCCCTTAAAAATCATAATTATTCCTGAGTCGTTTTCAGTCATTTTCATTATTATCAGTAGATTTTCTCAGAGAACATTCCACACTACCAGGTGTTTTTTGTTGTTTTATCAAAACAGGAAGAACTATCATTCATTTGGATGCGTAATTTGGCGCATTTATATCAGTGTTATTCAAAATGGCACACCTGCAAACTCTCACACAAAAGGCGTGAGTCTCGCGTTTTTTAATGGCTTATCACATTCTCACCCCATAGTCAGCAATGTTACACTTAATAACAAAATTGAAGATTGAAAATTTGATTTCGGAAAAGAAAATTACATTTAATTGCCGAGTCTCACTTCTCTATCAACCCATGCTGTACCGACAGTAAAAGGCGAAAATGCGGATATGTCATTATTCAATCATTGTGTATTTAAGAAATTCTGATGTGGAATTAAATTCCTTGTGCATGGAAGTTTTTCAGTTCCACATGCGTTATGGTAGATTTCACCTCTAGTAACAAGGAATCTGATTATGACTTAATATTTCTCACATTTTTCTTTTGATAGGGGTCAGAAGCTATTAAATTGCAGAAAGACATTTCAAATTGTCCATTATTTTATTTAAACTATGTAAATCATTAAGTGCATGTTAAATTGCCTGGAGTGCGGAAAAGGTAGCACGGTTTTTCAGAGCAGTTTGTCTTTTGTAAAGCATAGACCAATTTTTGAGTAAATTATTTTTCTGTTCTGAATTTAGCCAATTATTTAGCTGCCGATAGATCACATGGAGAGAGAAGCCATGACTTTGCCAATTGCCAATGGATTATTATTAAAAATGGAAAATGTGTTAATAAAGGGAAATAATTGAGAATAAGCCAGGACTAATAATTATTGTAAAGGGATATTCTGGGCCCTGCCAATTTTCAGTTCTAGCTACGCTATTGAATAAAACATGGCCATGAGTTTGTCCGTTTAATTACAATCTTGTGTGCAAATTAATTGGATAAAGGTGCTTCGCAATGGAATGAGATAAATGGAGTGCAGATAGGCATGCTAAGTGATGGAAATTTTCTATTACCACCTCAAAGATCACTGCATAGTAAATTTTAGTCACGTTTCATTAATTTCCTTGACTCGTATGATGCAGCTAATGTGACTGCATCATCAACACTGTAACTGTGTTGGACTGGCCTGGTAATTCACTTGACCTCAATGCCATTGAGAATCTTTGGTCCATCATCTAGTCAAGGCTGCAGCAAAAGGACTGCACCACAAAGGCCAAAGTCATTGATGCAGTTGTCCAGGTGTGGGATCATGACAAAGAAATCAAGGCAACCTGCAAAAACCTGGTCAGCTCCATAACAAAATGGATGGAACAGCTTATCAAGAACTGTGAAGCACACATCTGAATGTAAATGCTATTAAAGAAATAAAAAGCCTGAAAACCTTTGTTTGGTTTTTGCCCACTCCAGCCTGCTTTATCCAATTAATTTGCACAAGACTGTATTTGCAAATTGATATAGCTACAATGACAATTTATAAGCTGACATAAGATTTAGAAAGCTTACCTGTTCCATCTGTAACTGATTCAATTGTTTCTCCAGCATAGCTTAAGTTGACAGGCATCATCTTTCAAAATCTTCCGATATTGATTGGGTGATTCAATTCCATACTTTGCATATACGTGCTCCGTGAAACAACTGGGTAAAAAGAGTGCAGAATATAACTGGTGACTCTGTTGAATTTGATGTTGTGCAACCACTGTTGTAACAAGTCAGGTTTTGCCAAGGGAAATTGGTGCAAGATTATGCTCAAGGTCTGAGTTTCGTGTTTTGTTGGAGCAATCAACAGCCGCGCACACAGTAGCATTACAACTCATTTTGTTGCTCAGGTTTTCATAATGATTGGTAATATCAGTGTTGTGATTCTGCATTCTGCATGTCATGTTTAAGTTCTGTGCCTGGCTATGCCATGTTGTTTGATTCTGTGCTTAGTGACCACTGCAATGTCTGACTATTCTTAGGATCATGTGTTGTGTTTTTGGAAATTTAGATTTCATGTTTTATTATTTTTTTCATGCCTCAGTTTCATGCCATGTTTTCATTTCCATGCATTGCACTTCGTCTACCCTGTCTTGTCTTGTGTAGGTCTTTGCCCACGGTCCCTAGTCTTGCGTGCCGCTCATTCGGGTGATTTATTGTTTTCTGGGTTTTCAATCTTCCTTCATTATCTCGTGTGCTACCAACTAACAGTTTGTTATTTTCGATAATTACTAACCCTCATTAACATTGTATATTTTTACTAACTTACTAATATGCACTCGGGATTGTATAGCTGCACATACTAATTGACTAACGATCTCTCAGCAATCGCTCAATTCTAATCTCCGCCTCCTTGCCAATCCCTAATTATCTCTGCTGCAGTTTTCTACTTATATCTCATGCTTTCCTTTTCTTTAGACTATGCACTTTTAGTACTCCTTAACTGGAGCTGTTGTTTGTTCATAGGATTGTCTGGTAATCCCTGTCTGCGTTTTGGCATTTGCCAAATTCATGTAATTAGATTATTCCTCATGTGTCACTCCTGACATTTGTATCATTGATTGCACCTGTTCTCCCTGGTCATATGTTTCACCCGGATGTGTATATAAGATGTCTGTTTGGTTCACTTTCTTGTCAGATTGTTCTCCCTAGTGCCACGTTTCTCGCCTCGATTTCTCAGTGTTTATCTTTCTGACTGGATTGCCCGACTTTTGATTTTTGCCTTCGTGATTTTGGATTATTGTTGCATCTGTGTGTTTTGACCATTTTTCTGCCCGACTACAAGATCTGTTCGCTGCCCTGGTAATGATTCGGATTACGCCCTTTGGATTCTGGCTTGTCTCTCTGATAGAACTATTCCTGTGTACCAGACCCATTTCTGTCTGACTACGATTACCGTGATTGCTGCCCTAGTTTTTGATTCTATTTTTGCCCAACTGGATTTCGACTTTTGGATTGGACTTTGTACTGTTTTTCGCCCTGCGGGTGTCCCCCCCCTTTACCATTAAAACAAGCTCTACTGCATTTCCTGGTTCTCGCTTCTGGTTCCTGATCGAAACACAATCAGACCTTGATCATTTGGCTTAAAATTAAGCTGCAGCATGAGTGATAAGACTAATTTGTAAACAATTTATATAGATCAGCTGATTTCCTGGCGCCCAAGCGCGTCAAAACATCTGGGACAATGCCATTCAAAGTATTATTGGATTGCCTGAAAGATATGAAATGGCGGCATGCATGAACTTGTGCTAATTGGTTGTACTTCACCGGTTTTAGGTTTGATTACTTGGTACATAAAAATTGCTACTGTCAGTAACCGGGACTGGTTCAGGCATGGATTGATTTAATTCACATTTGATCTTGAAGCTGTGGCTCTGTGTTGGGCTACAGAGTATGGCATTGCTGCCTCTCATCAAGCTGGTCGTGGGTTCGAATCCCTGTGGTCGTGGGTGTTCTCCCTGTGTTCATGTGAGTTACCTCTGAGTACTCCAGAGTCCTCACACAGTCCAAAGTCAAACCGTATTAGCTGTTAGTATTAGCCAAATTACTATCGAAAATCCTAATTTTCGACTGGTTCTATACAAGCCGATAGTAAGTGAATGATGACTGATTCCTGTGATGGAGTGGCAAACTGTCCAGGATGTGTAATTAAACAATGCAAACTAACATCTGAGCGCTTGGGAAATGTATTTTAAATCAGCAGGCCAGCCATCCTCTAAAAACAAGTGCAAGTTAAATGTTAACTGTTGCAAATGATATTAACATTTATTATGAACCTTGCCAAGGTCACACAGTTGATAAGTCATTGTCCAATTTATAATTTGAGTAAACATTAGCAGGCCTCAAGTTTTGAATGCAGACTAGAGTGAGATTTTCTTCGGGGGGGGCATGACCCTCCCAATTTCTAAGGTGCATAGTATCGATGTGCATGTACTTCGCTACAGTATTTAAATAGTATACTTTCTCTTCGCCACTTTGATATTGGCAACTTAGTCACTCGTTTCAAATTAAAATATCAATTTAATTCATCATTTACGGATTATCTGGATTCGGCATTTTCAAGAAGAACAACGACGTATCTTTGTGCAAATGTGTTCGCCAGTGGCCGTGGAGCTGCGAATTTATGCTCGTAGTTACACAAATTCTATCCCTAGATGACACACCAAGATCAGTTTTTGCATATTCACAACTGCCAGTAAACGGTGACTCTTCATTTCCCCCCAATATCTGTGCTTTTTAATTTCATTGGGACTCCTCAGTATAATTAAGGCTAAATTAAATAATTCTTCTGTGCATTTGTTTCGTTTTGTCAGTCACAAACAAGACATACTGCGGTACCACCTCTTACACTGGATGGGAGCAGGGTTTGTTTTCAGCCAAAATACGCTACATGGCGGGCAGAGAGCCCCCACTCTCCCCGTAACAAGTTACAAGTCAATTCATCTAACCAAATCCGTGTCACGGCGGGGGACCGATTTTGTAAAAAAAAATAATAATAAAAAAAATAATAGAAAGGTTGTCGAAGGGGAGTTTAAAAAGAGGAGGAACCTGAAATAAGGACGAGGGGGCTTGTAAGAAAGAGCAGAGAGAGTAGCATGAGTTATGATGTGATCTGCATTGTTATTCATGGTATAAAAAAAATATGATGAAAATATGAAGTAAACGACAAGAAGACGAGGCGTCCTGCTGGATCGACTGCGTCGCGGAACCTCAGCTGTCGAGTGTGGTTCTCTGGCGGCCAGAACATTACGACCACCGAGCAAAAAGTCACCGGCAACAGCTAAGACGAACGAAGCCTCCTGGGCAACTAATGTGCACTTGGGCCGGGGTAGAGATAAGTCCAGGCCTGGCAAAATGTTTATTACTGTTGCACAATGACATTGCGAAACTAACAATTAAACACGTTCTGCACCGTATTCTGTGCTATCGTGGTAACTGCCGTTGAAGATGAGAGGGTGGGCTGTACGAGTTGGTGGCTCGGCTAGCGAGACAGGATTTCCACGTCTTCGCCAGCCATTTATCCTGACCGAGACTGGTAGTAACTAAATTACCATGCGTGTTCCCTTTGTTATAACTGTTATAATCCATAAAGCAAATATCCTACATAGTTCCTAGACTTTAATAAGAACTTTTTTTTTTTTTAAGTGAAGAAGATTACCTGATTTCGGGCCTCTACTTCCAGTGCTTCCCTGTCGCGTGCACACAATGGCATTCGCGGGGCGTATGGAAGACGTGATTTCTTTGAAACTTTGCTACAGTCACGTCACACTCTTGTCAATGTGCCCATCACTCAAGTCCAACTGCACCCCAGGTATTTCCGCCCATGTTTGCAGTGCTGCTGGTGGCAGAGTTGAGGGTACAGGCATCTACATAGAACAACTTGTCCTCCAACTATACGTTCAAATAAGTCAATTATTCTCATTTCCTCTGATTTACGACTCATAAAAGTGTTTCCTAAAATCGACCCCTACTGGCAGCAGGAAGGTACTATTAGAGTTACAATTTCAGTTCCAGATAACGTTTCAGTCATATTTAAAATAACTGCTTGGGTAAGGATTAGGGTTGGGGTTAGGGCAAGGGTTAGGTTAGAATTAGGATTAGGGTTAGGATTAGGTTTAGGTTAGGGATTTACTGTCGGCAATGCTGACGATGGAAACCATATTGTAGTTATTTAAATGACCGGTAGAGGTCGCTTAACTTCTAAATGTAACTTAAGGTTGTAATAAGCTGCTTGACAAACAACCTTTCTTGGCATATTTTGTCAGAGGACAGGCTCGCTAAGAAATGTAACCAACTCAAAAACTCCCCCCTTCAGTTAGGGAGAATGTCAATTTACCTTGAGGACAAAATGTTCTGAGGAAACTCCTGTCCATGTAACTGTTCAGGCAAAAAGCAAAACTCAGAATCTACCATGCAAAATACCGCTTTTTTATATCTGAATTATTTATAGCATTTTCATATAAATACATGTGACATGTATATAGCTGTATGGAGAAGTTGACTCTCTTCTCCATCCACCCCCCCCCCCCCCTTTTCTTATTTTTTCTTTTTCCCCCCTTTTTCTAACAGAATGGTGTAGGAAAATAAAAAAGAGGAACATTTCAGTGCATCATCAGAGGTAGTCCCGATACTTAGACAGAGGTCAAAGTCCACATATATTCAAGCCTCTTTATGGTTCTCTGTTTAACAGAAACAAAAACAAACAAAAAAAGAACCAGCAAGAAGATAATGAAAGAAATAAAAAGAAGTAGGGGGATTGCCAAAAGAGGATCCTCTCCTAGAGCTGTCCAGAAACAGACAACAATATCACAAGTATTCACGGTATTCTCACTGTGAGCACGACTCAGGTTTAACAGTACAGTGCAGGGGGAGCTCAGTAGCTCAGTCAATGGGGGCAACATCCAGATGCAGCAAAAATGGATGCCAGATTATTTCGAATATTATGTCAGAGCCTCTAATCATATGTTTACATTTTTGTAATTTCACAAACAATAAGGCATCTTTTACCCAATGGGTGTGAGATGGAGGACAGGGGCTTTTCCAGTGCCTTAGATTGGTGTTTGCCAAACCTCTCCTTGTGTACCCCTTGTGCTGCATGATTTAGATCTCTCCCTGCTCCAGCCCAGGTGATTCAAATGATTTGCTTATTATCAAGCAGCTTCTGAGGTTAATTATAACTTGATAATTTTAATCACCTGTGCTGAAGGAGGGAGAGATCTAAAGCATGTAGGTCAAGGGGTACGCCAAGAGAGGCTTGGGAAACACGACCTTAGAGTAACACATCTCGCAAGCAGTGTAAGAAAAGCTGAACGTTCAACAAAATAAGAGGGCAATGAATGGTCAGTAGTTGAGACACCAAAAAGGCAGAGTAAGGGTGATGGGTGAATACTGGCTGATGTAATGGCAGAAAGTGAATCAAACACAGATGTCCAGAATGAGGAAAGAGCAGGACAGGTCCAGAACATGTGGGTAAGATTAGCCGGTCCTAGATGACATTTGTCGCAGTTTGGATCAGAGCCAGGGAAGATTCAAGCAAGTCTACTTTTGGACCAGTGGGTTATATGGACTACTTTACATTGTATCACTCCATGACGGGCGCAAATAGAAGATGAATGAACACGTTTCAGGATAGACTGCCATGTATCTGTCTCTTTAGCCACGTTGAGTTCTTCAAACCAAGTAGATCGTAACTTATCACAGGCTGAAGTTTGGTACAGCAAGAGAGTATTATATAGCTTGAAAATAGTACCTTTCTGACAGGTTAATTTTAAGAATGGTATCAACCAGATTAAAAGAAGGAATTGTGGGGAACCCAGAGAAGTATGCACGAGCAAAGTCACAAATTTGAAGGTATTTGAAAAAGTGAATCCTTGTTAAATCAAATACATGAACTAACTGAACATAAAGCCCCTGTCACACTGTGGTGACTTAGGAGGGCGAATCCCCGCGAACTAGAAAAAGTGAAAAAATCTTGGCAATTCTTGGTGGATTCTCCCTCATTCGCAGGCATTCTTGGCCAGTCTCAGAGGGGATATCACTGTTATGAAATGTTCAAAAGATTTGCGGTCCAAGCACGATTTATTTTTCATCGTACTGCATGCCGACTGCATTCTTTGAGCCAGTCGTGGCGATTCACATATATTCTTGAACATTCGTAGGGGGTCGTAATGAGGCGCGGGAGCAAGAATGACCACAACCAATCACGACAATTTGACAGTTGGATTTTGAATTTGGCACATGTAGTAGGTATACCTATGAAGAGGGAAGAATAGGTACGTATGTTGTACGCCTGCCCTACATATTCACTACATATGCACCACAAATTCTGCATTCTCGGTCAATCGTACTGCATTCTCGGTCAGTCGCACTGCGTTCGTGCTCAAGCGTAGTGAGTTCGTACTGCGATCGTATACATTCGTAGTGATTCTTCATGATTCCTACTCCAGTCCTCTAGCTTCGAAGGCAGTTCATACGCGATTCGCACTACATGCATAATAATTCTTGTTCATTCTCACTGCAATCTTACTCCCGTCGCTGACATACCTACGGCAATCTTACAAAATGCCTACAGCATGCGTACCACAATCTTAGGGCATTCGTGTATAGGTCCAGACAGGGCCCCAGACAGGCGAATGACGACAACAAAAATAATCCCCCCAGAATCTCGGGGATTCGCCACAATAGTTGCCACAGTGTGACAGGAGCTTAAGAAGCAATTGTTCCATCAATGTAAAGATGCTTAAAGGAGGTGATTCCATGTTCTGCCAGTGCTTTGAAAGCCGTATCAGTAGCCGAAGGAAGGAACATAGGATTGGAATGAATCGGGGATAGAAAAGGTGTCGACTGAATACCAAAATGGCTTTTGAATTGAGTTCAAAGCTTAAGACAGTTTTTAACCACAATATTATTGGAATATTTCAGCGGTGAATTTGACGGAGGGAGACACAAAAGATATGTTAAAGAGAATCTACATGAGGCTTCTTCAATATGTACCCAGGGAAGAGGTTGGTTATTAATGGAGTGCCAGTGCAAAATAGTATGAATATTTGCAGCCCAATAGTAAAGTAAAAAGTTTGGTAGTGCAAGTCCACCCATTTCTTTGGATTCTTATAGAATATCTTTTTCAGATTCTAGGATTTTTTTATTCCATATGAACCAAGAGATAGAGCTATCTGATGGCCGAAAAAATTGTTTTGGAATAAAAACGGGTATACATTTAAAAAGATAGAGGAGTTTAGGGAGCGCGTTCGTTTTAACACAGTTTATTCTCCCAGCCAGAGATGGAGGCAAGAAAGACCAGCGATGAAAATCTTCAGTCAATCGGGTGAGCAGTGGAGTGAAATTACATTTGAACAATTCTGTATGGTATTTAGTTACGCAAATGCCTAAATATTTGAAATTTTCTAAATGAATTTTAAACAGCAACATTGAAAGAGGGTAAGTTGTAGCTGCAGTATTAATGGGCAAAAGTTCGCTTTTCTGAAAATTTAACTTATAGCCTGAAATTTGCCCAGATTCCCTCAGCAAGCATGTTACAGTAGGAATAGACCTGTCTGGGTTAGAGATAAACAAAAGAAGGTCATCAGCATACAAGGACAGTTTGTGTTCTATGCCTCCCCTTGAGATGCCCTGCATCTGGCTTGATCAAAGAGCCACCGCCAGCGGTTCAATGGCAAGAGTGCACAATAGAGGGGAGATAGGGCAGCCTTGTCGGGCTCCATGTTTGAGAGTAAAGTAGTTAGAATAATCATTGTTTGTGCGGATGGAAGCTAAGGGGCATGTATATAAAAGTTTGAGCCATGAAATTAATTTGAGACCAAAACCGAATTTCCTTAAGGTATAAAATACAAAATACGGCCATCCCACCCGATCAAACGCCTTCGTGGCATTCATTGAGATGACCAGTTCTGCAGTGTCATGAGAGGATGGTGAGTTCAAAATATCACAAAGCTGTCTAACATTGTGAAACCAGTGTCAGTCTTTAGTAAAACCTGTTTGATCAATGGAAATAATTGTTGGCACAACAGATCCTAGACGCCTTGCTGGCATTTTAGCCAGTACCTTAACGTCCGCACAAAGCAGAGAAATGGGGCGATAGTTACTACAGGATGAAGGATCTTTATCCTTCTTTAATATAAGAGAAATGGTAGCTTGGGGTAATGTTGGGGGAAGAATACCAAGCTTGAGCGATTCGTTGAACATGTTCAACAACAGAGGTCACAATTTATCAACAAAGGTCTTTAAAAATTCAGCAGGAAAGCCGTCAGTGGCTGGAGATTTTCTGTTCGGCATCGCCATGATAGCATTTTTGATGTCACCTATTGTGAAGGGCGCATCCAGATTCTTTGATATTTCAGAATCAACGGTAGGGACAGTTAAAGATCTGAAAAAGTTTTCAAATTGTGACTCATCAGACGAGCACTCCGGCGTATATAACAACACATAGAAGTGTCTGAATTGTTTATTGATGGACTGAGGGTTAATGATTACTCCGTCTGTGGTGCTGATTTTAGTGATATGTGAAGATGAAGAAAACTGTCAAATTTGGTGAGCTAGTAATTTGCTCGGTTTGTCTCCAAACTCATAATAGTTATGGTGTGTTTTTAGCTGCAAGTTAGTGGCCTCATTTGAAGCCAAAATGTCAAACTCAGCCTTTTTGTGAGCAGTTCTTTAAGTAAGTCTGAATTAGTATTTTCTGCACATCTTGCCTGCAGATCTGACAGGGCACTGGACAGACATGTACTTTTTTTCCCAATTTATCTTTACCTTTAGTAAGATATAATTTCTCCCCATAGATAAGCTCTGCAGGTTTCCCAAATTGTTGCTGCGGATACATGAGTTAACATTGGTGGATATAAAAAGATCGATGCAGCTTTCGATGGTTTTAATAAAATCAGGGTTTGTAAGTAGTAGCGAGTTAAGACGCCTAGGAAATCGTGACAGGGACCTGCCAGGAAGGGAGATGTCAACTGAAACTGTCGCATGGTCTGATATTACAATGGGATTGTAAAATCATGATGTGACAGACGGAAGTAATTTATTGTCAATAAGAAGTCAATCCGAGAAAAGGTACCATGAACAGATGAAAAAAGGAGAACTGCTTATTGCTTGAATTTAAAAACATGCAAGACATCTGAAATCACATATTGTTCCATATACAGTTGAATGATTTTAGATGACTTGGACTGAGTGAGCGGCTTGTTAGATGACTAATCTAGTACACGGTCAAGACAAAAATTAAAATCACCTCCATGGATGAGTTGAGAGGAGTTTAGATCAGGGATGGAGAAAAGAAAATTCTTGAAAAAATTTTCATTGTACCAGTTTGGACTGCACACATTAGCTGGAATCAAATTAGTATGTGAGATTTTCCCTGTGATAATAAAACAAGCATTAGGGTCAGATTTGACTCTAGACCCAGAAAGTGGGACTGATTTATGGATAAGAATTGAAGTCCCTCGGGCCTTACTTGAGAATGAAGAGTGATATACAACTCCAATTCTGAAATAGTTGGGACGAATTGTAAATTGTGAATAAAATCAAAATGCAATGACTTTCAGATCACATGAGCCAATATGTTATTTTATTTACAATAGAACATAGATAACATTTCAAAAGTTGAAACCGCATCAACTCCGACGTGCTCAGGTACGTAGCACGTGCAAGCGTACTTTAAGCTAAAACCATGTTTTCTCGTGTTCCTAGTCACGTGACGATATGAGATATGTGCAACTGAGCTCACGTCAGCACATTAGAGTGACACCTCGGAAAAAAAGTTTTTACTGTTAATTATTTGTTGATTTTCAATGCCATGGCTGTCAAACATTCAGCATGAACGTGCCACTGGCATGCTGAATACGCAAATGTCCGTCACTGATGTTGCAAGGGTTATGGGATGCAGTCAACGGACTATCCATGATCTACGGACATGTCTCCACCAAAAACTGGCACCACAGCTGACCGACCTCTTTCTGGTAGCCCACGTGTGACCTCAAAAGCAGAAGACCGACAAATTGTCTTACGTCATTTGCATATTCGATTTGTCACTGCAACGTCCACTAGGAATTAATTATTTAGAGGTCGTGTGACTGCAATACGTAAACAATACGTAATCACCTGCGCACGGCTCTTATTCAAGTTGTAACTTTCCATTTTTACTCTTGGACATTTCCGTAGTATTTCCAGTGGAACGGGTTACATTATTTGATACACCATCTTTACTGAGTACAGAATTAAATAAAATCATTATTTAAAACCTCATTTCTTGTATGTTCTACTTATCGACCTCCAAACAAGTGTGAACTTTTTATTTTAGCAGAGTATATTTCTCCCCCCCCCCGTAATAAGCCAAGATAAATGTCTAGAATTGACTTATGCTTATACTACACTTACAATCGGAGCCAGAGGCCCCTCTACACACTGTACCAAAAATAAAAATAAGTAAGTAAAAAAGAAAATAAATAATTAAAATAAATGAATAACAGAGTGGCATGTATAACACACAAGATCATTAAACTGAACCAAAATCATTTTCTTTTAGCTTTAGTTTAGTTTAGTTTTTTTTTTTTATCTGAGATGTCAGTTACCCTCAAGAAATATATTTAAAAAAAGAAAAGAAAAAAGAAAAAGGTTTGAGGGCTGAGTGCGCTGAATATGCTCTACAAAAATATAAATCATCTCTATATTTAAAAATAAGGACTAAGTGTCAAAACAGGAACTGTGTTATCAGCACCTTAAGGCAAGCATAACAAACAAAAACGTTTATGATATAGCACCACCTTTTTAATTGGTAAATGCTTCAGGGTAGTTTTGCTAAACAAAAAACAAAACAAAAAAATAATAATAATCGTAAAAAAAGTTGATGTTGATTACCCTCAAGAAATAAAGAGAAAAGAAAAAAGAGAGAGGGAGAAAAAAATGAAAGATTAGAGGGCTGAATGTCCTGAATATGATGAGTTGTAGAGTTGTTAGCTGTTAAATTGGCTTTAGAAGAGTGGCGCCATTGGTTGGAGGGGGCTGAACATCCGTTTGTGGTTTGGATGAATCACAGGAATCTCCAGTCTGTCCACCAGACTAGGCTTGGTGATCCCCGGCAGGCGCGGTGGGCATAGTTATTCAATTGATTCGACTTTGCATTGGCTTATCGCCCCGGCTCTAAGAGCATCAAGACTGGCGCCTTGGCATGGATTTATGTCCGCTTGGGCCGTGATCCTGTTTCTGGGCCAGTTGTTCCGGCTGCTCAGATTGAGGCTCCTATGCAATGGGATACTGACTCTGTTGTGCGGGAGGCCTTCCGCCTTGACCCTGGTCCTGGTGGGGAGCCGTTTGGCTGCTTGTTTGCCCCCATGGCAGTGCATAAACGGAAGGCTGCCGCTGATAGGAGGCACTGTTTTGCACCGGCTTATCAGGTTAGCCAGAGGGTTTGGTGTCCTGAGGAGCGGTGCTGGGTCCTTGCTCGAGATATCTTGGGTCCCACCCTCTTTGCTAGAGTGTCTGTTTGTTGCTAAGCACTATAGCCGTAGATATCTGTAGTCAGGTTTTGTTTGACGTTCTGTCTTATAATTATTGGAGTTTCTCCTCCCTTTTTCTATCTCTCTTTGCTTCTGTGGTTCGGACTATTATACGTCCTTTGGAAGCGTGAGTATTTTCGTTTGGTCTGTATTATTCTCTGTGTTTGTACTGTGTTCGTGCTGCTCCCTTTCTCTCTGGTCGTTGTGCCTGGCCTCTGTATTCCATGGGCCATTACAGTTTTTCTCTCTCTGTCTAAAGGCTAAAAGGGTGATTCCTGTTTTGGGCCACATACTCATGTCCCTGTGATTTACTGGCTCTTATCATTTTTTTAAATTAGACAAATACTAATAAAAATGTATTTTTTGTGTATGTATATGTGTTAAAAATGTGTTCTATTGCTTCAACATAGTTAAATAACTTTTTTTTTTTTTAATCTCTTTAATGCACCTTCTCTGTGGCATACGTGTTAATTTCAGCATGTCCCCAATGCAATGTAATCAACTTCTTCAATTAATATAAAACTTAAAATTATCAAAACTTAAGCTTATTCTTTATTTATTTGATAGACAAGGGACTACTTACATTAAACAAAGAAGTAAAAATGGTGAAACTACATTTACTTTCTGTGGTTATGTAATATATAATATGTCCCTGCAGTCCTTTTCCACCCTGTTAGTCAGTACTTTCTTGACCCCCCAAAAAAGACTACAAATCCCTATAGCCATTAACTTGATGACACAACATTTGTTTTTGGAGGGAAATTCAAGTGAAAAACTGAGGTAAGCTCTAACAGTCATTCTCTCCTTTATTTTTCTCAATTTCGTATGACATGGCTGCTTGAGGAAACATTAAAGTTCCACCCTGTCAGTGTATATTATGGAAAATGTTTTTTGGATAAAATAATTTTAAAAACATGTTAAAAATAGTTATTTAAGTGCTGTTCATCTGCAGAGTGTGTGCTAGCTAAATGTTGCTAGCTCAAAGAGCAAGGGCTTACTTGGCAAAAAATTTCCACCCTATTAGGCTATGTATGCCTAACAGGATGGAACCCCACAGGGTTTTTTTGGGACATGCAATGTACTGAATATTAATTCTACAAAAATATAGGTTTTCATGATATAAAAGCCAATATTTTTGTAGAATTACTACTCAATATGATATTACATTAAAATATTAATTCATAGGCTATTACACTGTATTTAATGAGGTCTAGATACATTGGACCTGGGACCCCGTGAAATATGGTGTAACTAATAATAAAAGTAATAATAATAAAACTATAACATAAATAATGAAAAAAATACTTTTAAAAAATAAAAATATTCTTTTATTTTACAGTTTTTTTATCATTACTTTTATTATTGGTTGCACTTTATTTTATGCGGTTCCTGATCCAATGTATCTATACCTCATTAAATATAGTGTAATATCCTATGTATTCACATGCAATATCTAGCATTAGATCATACATGCATTATGCAGGGTAAGGAACAAAGTAAATACATATTATTTTAGTATATAGATTTTTACACTGTACTTAATGAGGTAGACACATTACTTAAGAGGGTCCCTGAACCGAAGCGTTACCTTATTATTATTCGCATTATAATTAGTAGTGGTAGTAGTAGAAGTACAAAACCCAAAACCAGTGAAGTTGGCACGTTGTGTAAATTGTAAATAAAAACAGAATACAATGATTTGCAAATCGTTTTCAACCTATATTCAATTGAATACACTGCAAAGACAAGTTACTTAATGTTCGAACAGGTAAACTTTGCAAGTATTTTTTGCAAGTATTAGCTCATTTGTAATTTAATGCCTGCAACATGTTTCAAAAAAGCTGGCACAAGTGGCAAAAAAGACTGAGAGAGTTGAGGAATGCTCATCAAACACTTATTTGGAACATCCCACAGGTGAACGGGCTAATTGGGAACGGGTGGGTGCCATGATTGGGTATAAAAGCAGTTTCCCTGAAATGCTCAGTCATTCACAAACAAGGATGGGGCGAGGGTCACCACTTGGTGAACAAATGCGTGAGCTGATTGTCGAACAGTTTAAAAACAACATTCCTCAACGAGCTATTGCAAGAAATTTAGGGATTTCATCATCTACGGTCCGTAATATCGTCAAAAGGTTCAGAGAATCTGGAGAAATCACTGCAGGTAAGCGACAAGGCCGAAAACCAACATTGAATGCCCGTGACCCTCGATCCTTCAGGCGATACTGCATCAAAAACCGACATCAGTGTGTAAAGGAAATCACCACATGGGCTCAGGAACACTTCAGAAAACCACTGTCAGTAAAACTATAGTTCCTCGCTACATCTGCAAGTGCAAGTTAAAACTCTGCAATGCAAAGCGAAAGCCATTTATGAACAGCACCCAGAAACGCCGCCGGCTTCACTGGGCCCAAGCTCATCTAAGATGGACTGATGCAAAGTGGAAAAGTGTTCTGTGGTCTGACGAGTCCACATTTCAAATTGTTTTTGGAAACTGTGGACGTCGTGTCCTCCGGACCAAAGAGGAAAAGAACCATCCGGACTGTTATAGACGCAAAGTTCAAAAGCCAGCATCTGTGATGGTATGGGGGTGTATTAGTGCCCAAGGTATGGGTAACTTACACATATGTGAAGGCACCATTAATGCTGAAAGGTACATACAGGTTTTGAAGCAACATATGTTGCCATCCAAGCAACGTCTTTTTCATGGATGCCCCTGCTTATTTCAGCAAGACAATGCCAAGCCACATTCTGCACGTGTTACAACAGCATGGCTCCGTAGTAAAAGAGTGCAGGTACTAGACTGGCCTGCCTGTAGTCCAGACCTGTCTCCCATTGAAAATGTGTGGCGCATTATGAAGCGTAAAGTACGACAACGGAGACCCCGTACTGTTGAACAACTTAAGCTGTACATCAAGCAAGAATGGGAAAGAGTTCCACCTGAAAAGCTTCAAAAATTGGTCTCCTCAGTTCCCAAACGTTTACTGAGTGTCATTAAAAGGAAAGGCGATGTAACACAGTGGTAAAAAGGCCCCTGTGCCAACTTTTTTGCAATGTGTTGCCGCCTTTAAATTCTAAGTTAATGATTATTTGGAAAAAAAAAAAAAGTTTCTCAGTTTGAACATTAAACATCTTGTCTTTGCAGTGTATTCAATTGAATACAAGTTGAAAAGGATTTGCAAATCGTTGTATTCTGTTTTTATCTACGATTTACATAACGTGCCAACTTCACTGGTTTTGGGTTTTGTAATATTAGTGTTGTTTTATTATGGAACTACAGTGTAATACAAGGGCAACTATGTACTTTATAATAAAATGACATTGCATGGTAAGGTGAATCTCAATCTCACTTGAGAGAAGTCTACTCAGTTCCACCCTGTTAAGTTCCATTCCACCCTGTTAGGCAAGGATTTAAAAAAAAAAAATTAATCACAAGTATTTGGTATATTGGTATGTTGTTTTATCAACTGAGGTTCATATCATGTATATATATATTGTAAAACCCCAAAAGAGCAATGACCAAAAGACGGATATTGCCCGGGTTGAAGGCCTCACGTATTCTCCTAGTCTAACTTTAATTAGAGCATTCTTCTGGCTGGGGTGAATCACAATATAACGGAAATTATTAATCATCCGAGGACGGGGCATGAAAGCGCAATGGTTACGATTCATCTGACTCCATATAACAGTTAGAATACAAAATTTAGCTATATAATCTCGTTAAAAATCTGACTCCAAATTAGAATTAGAATTGAAACAGCATGCGTGAATCTCAGGGCAGTTACGCACCCGAACTCTATCTGCGAAAACCATTGTCACTAAGCAAGACACCCCCTAGGGTTAAAATAGGCGTCACTGCCTGGTCTAATTCGACAATACTTCCATTGGATAGAGGAGACTGGCATGGTAGCAACATCAGGCAAATAGCTCTGAGTATGAACGTACCACGAACCTAGGTTTATGTATATCAAAGGGCCCCATAGAAAGATTAACCAATAGCTAAATCTTAAGAGCCGGTAATTTCATAACCCCTTAATAGGTAGAACCCAATCTCAATCTAACTTAGAAGTATCGCTACCTACACATGTCTTGGTAGGAGTCTCCCCTTAAGTCCCAATCGCAACAAGGCCAGAAAGAATATACAATGAGAACACGCAGGCTGGAAAAGGAATAACAATAATTTAATTCACCAGGTAGGCACAACTTGAATCAAACAAATCAATGATAAGCCAATTACCGTTACGTATAATTTAGAAGGATTTAGAGTATTTTCATACCTGGAAAAGATGAATGACCACACGGAGCTAAAATCGCTCCACGTGGTCGGGGAGAACTCACATGTTCCCCCGCTCCGGAACAAGGCAGCACGTGACCTCTCCCCACTTACCTATTCGCACGTCAGAAGTTGACCAAGAAAGGACAGGACAGGAAGAAGAAGAGCAGGAGCAAGAAGAGAAGAGCGAAGAAAGAAGAGAAGACCCCGCCCCCTCAGGATCTCGTACCTTTAAAGGCTCCAAACCACACCTCCGAACAAGGTAGAGGGAAGGTTGGCCGAATCAGAGTTTTACTGGCCTAGGTGATAAGATAATTTGCACAGGGAGACTAGGGTAGTTGCTTGAATGAATCTTACAAACGAACCATATTTCCAAGGGAAATGAAACATATTCCATTCAACTCCTTGGACTCCCCCGAGAATAAAGAGACCAAACATGATAGGAATGTGTGCTAAAATGATGCAGTTGTCATGGAAAAGCCTTAAAATGGAATATTACAACCCAATAGTGTGATAAATATACGAGAGGTTCCTTTTAGGATATTGAATAGAAATATATCAAATGAATTTGATAGAAGTTTAGGTTGTTTTAAGCCGATTAAGGTAGCTGCGCTTTAACTTCAATGAAACCAGTGAGTTTGAGTTCCAGAGATGCTGGGCCTGCTAGACTTGATGGCTCCCACCCCCCGCCGTGGGGAAAAAAGGATGCCACTCTCACCGGCAGGCAATAAGACCATTCTAGGGCTATAAAACTTTACTGCTAGCTGTTGGGCTGCACCAGATCAACCAAACATTCAGATTTTACATGCATAATGGGCACGTGTTCCAACAATATGATTTTTGACATATATTGTGAACCAAATTAAATATTCAGGTTCTACAATATATATATACATTTATTTCTGATTAATAAAATTATTCATACTAGACAACAAAATGGGGACCAAAAATGCAGAGATTCCAATATTCAAGATATGTACTCTTCATAGAATTAAAATTGTTAATGCTACAAGAATGAAACTTTTATCATAGCACAAGGGACATATTCTACCCAAGAAAAGATCAGTATTGTTTGACTTGTATATTATTTGAACTATGCGATTACCATGTACATGTCCCTAACAGGGTGTAAAACGTATGGAGAAAAATGTACAAAAAACATCCCATAATTACAATATTTTCAGCCCCTGAGCTTGGCCAACATGCATTCCTCATAGCTGAGTATGGAACAGTACTAAACAACTGTTAAAATATTAAAATACAATCACTTGAATTTTGAGAAAACAGAAAACCAAATATGTGGTCCAAAACAGGAATCACCCAAGAACTACATAGCATCAATCCTTGCTAATATTGTTAAGTATGGGTGTTTAAAACGATCCGACCATTCGTCAGACTGCTGCTAATGCTAACAGACGACCTCTCCCACATTATGCTGCTGATAACCTAGCCTCCTTGTTGCTAGACTGTATATTTGGACTGTGCGGACTCTTTTCTGAACTGATAGTTATCAACAGCTGACCGCAAGCAACCGTTTCTGATAAAAATGTTTGTTCTTACTTTCTACATAAAATGATGACCTAAGAAAGTTTCTGAAGGCTGCATTTATGTCTGAGGTCGGTCAGTTTTTTTATTTGTTTTGTTTTTGTTTCGTAATGCTTTTTCTTGTCTGTTTTGTGAAATTATAGCTTGAGGAAGCTATACTCTGGAACATTTATCAATCAAAAAGGTGGTGATATATTATATATAACATTTTTCTTTGTTGTGCTTGCTCTAAGGCAGTGGTTCTCAACTGGTGGGTCGCGAACCAAAAGTGGGTCACGCACCCCTTCTGAGTGGGTCGCGGACAGCTGGTTAAAAAGTAAATCAACAAGAGCACTAAGAGAGCGCAGCACCTCCGTCACGCCAAGGCAACTTTGTGCATGAGTTGTTTTGCTGGCTGATGTAGGGTATTGCTGCATTTCAACGCCAGGTGGCAGCAAAACCCAAAAGCACGGCGATTGGAAATCCGGCCCACTGGAAGGACTTGAAATCTTGAACATTGCTATTTAGTCGCTTGTTCCTCTTGTGCTATTCCAACATCCTGCAAAGTTTGGTTAAAGTCTATGCAGCCTAACAGACAAGCAAACAAACCAACCAACGCCAGCAAAAACATACACGTCCTTGGCAATAAATAATAATAATAATAATAAGGTGAATAATGTTTAATGTGCATCTGACCCTGGAGCCATGGTAACTATCATTTGATTGCCGTTCACTTTAAGTGTTGTGTTGAGGTTCTGGAGAGTCGAGGGGGAGTTGAGCAGAAGAGGAAGAAGCGACCAGAGTTGAGCTCACAAGTGACGATAGGAGTTTGAACTTGAAGCCTGAGCTTTTGTGAAATGGAGGGGGGTTTTTTGCGTAATCGAGATGTACCATAGTACATCTGGCCTGTGTTTGGCAGTAATACACTGATGGTATAATGCAGAGTGATTCATAGACGCAAAATATTTAGTTTTGTGGCCTTATTTATGTTATGCAGTTTTGATAATCTTATTTTATTCACTTTTATACGTGCAGTTGTCATGTTCCTCCTCAGTTTGTGCTCTGAATGCAGAGAGATTCATAGACATTTTCAATTTCAATTTCAATTTATTTGTATAGCGCTTTTCACAGACATGAAATATTTAGTTTTGTGGCCTGTAATATTTCTTTGTTAATCTCCTTTTTGTGCTTTCAACACCGTACGCGCCCTCGACGAAGAAGCGTTCCATGCCTCAATTTTCCCTATATCTAAAAGCGCCCACACCTAAAGGCAAGTCAGGCAAATGCCCCCCCTCAACTTTGAAAAGTGGGGTGGCAAAACAACTATTTTAGTTTAGTCTATTGTAGTTTTTTTCTTTGAGGATTTGTACTTTCCTTGAGTTTTGACTTTTACTTTTACTCTACTACATTTAGAAGATAAAAAGTATACTTTCACTTTGTTATGTTGACACTGGCCACTTTGTAACTCACTAAAAATTAAAATATTAATGTAATTCATCATGAGGATTTTCTGGATTTGGCGCGTTCAAGAACAACGGAGCTCGGCAGAGTACCTTGATACAGATGTTGATGCCAGCGGACATGCAGCTGCAAATTTATGCACGCAGTTACGATATTCTATCACTAGATGACACACCAGGATCAGTTATTGAATCTTCACAAGCAAGCCAAGCTGAAACACGGTTTTATGGATGAGTTCACTTATAATTTAAATGCGGGATTTCTACTTTTATTAAAGTATTTACATTGCGATATTGACACTTTTAGTTAAGTTCATCCTCTGAGTATTTATTGCACTACAGTTTAAATGCTACATATTAACGCAGGACTTCTAGGCCTGTTCAATACTAATGATTTCTATAGCTGAATGTGTAAAATAGCAAGTGACTATTCAACTCTGAGAACTGAACACTGTCTGTTCTATGCAGTCCTATATGGATTAACTATAAGACGAGCTATAACGTTTGTTTAAGTAGTGATAACAGCGCTATATCTTAGAGTAATGTTTGTGACAGTGCACATAATATTTCGGTGCTGACTGGACAACGATTTATAAGATGAACTATCATTCAACCTTTAGATCCTTAGTCTAACCGTGGAGGATTAAGCCGCGCACCAGTGAGAGCGTGTACATCGAGAGTAGGAAAAGGGAGAGGTACAATTGGCATTCTATCCTGCTTAAGGTAGCGTTACATCGTTTGACAAGAGCATATTATCTAGGTTGTATGTCTAGAGCCCTCAAGTGGCCGATAGCCTATTATACTTTTTATTCGCAATTTCGTGGAAATTAGATGTCGCCACTGTTTGGCCCAACCCGCCCGCACCCGCTAAATGTAATTAAAATATTGACCCGACCCGCGGGTGAACCCGCAGGACCCACGGGTTTCGGGTCGACCGCACATCACTTTCAAGTGGACAATTGGGAAATTATGATTGAGATTTATGTTAGTGCGTTCATGTTGGGTGATGTACGCACTTGTTCGTTGGATATAATGTAAGTGGTTGTTGAGTGATTAATAAAATCTTTTTAAAAAATTAAGAAAATCTCCTAGAAGGAGTGGTTTGTCATTATGGACAGTTAGGAAGAATGTAAATATATAAAAAATTGGAAAGAGCAACACTGTTGCTGCTAATAAGGCCAGAGAGGAATTCTGGCAGAAAATTTCTGACCGTAAGTCCTCTGATGAAGGACTAGTGGAAATCACATCAGTTTCTCAGCCAAGTCAAACAAAATAAATTAAATCACGGAATGAACTTTCTTATTTCTCGGCCAATTCTCATGATCTTGCTGTTAACTACAAGGCCTTTTCGAGAGCTCATAATGGGTCATAAATTAATTTAAAATTAATTGCATTTCAAATTTTTTTGTCCCATAGTTAAACATATTCATTCATCACCAATATCAAATAACGCTTTATGTAAACACATGGCAGCTCCTTCACTAGAACATGTGGATTCTTTGTCCATAACAAGCCCTAAGACGAAACATGGGGAAAAAAGGAATCTTAGAAGTCTGTTCTTACACCCTCACACTATATAGGAATTGCCATGTGTTCACAAAAGTGACGTCACGTTCCCAGTTAGGAACTGTAACAATACCGTAATTGTTTCATTACGATTCAGGAGCATGCATATGTACTTTATCTGCTATCTACATCTGTTGCTGCTATCTCTCTCAAATTCACATTCACAAAATCAATAACTGCTACCCTGACTCTAGCTCTTTGTCTATTCAAATGGATAACTTGCTTTCGATATGTTTACCTTACTCAAGCCCCCCCCCCCCCCCCCACCTCCCACTTCCACTATCTCACACACTCTCACTCACTCCCTCACTCACACTCTCACACTTTCACTCTTTCACACTCTCATTCTCGCACTCTCCCACTCTCTCCACCCACTTTGTAAATAATTTATCAACTCCAGCTCAAACTTGCGAGAGCTTTGCCCCATTTAGCACCCTTTTCTTGGGCCCACTTTCTCATACAGCACTTGGCGGCCCAGCCATAAACTAGGTTGCACCTAGTCTTGTGTACAATAGGTCAGTGACCCACTATAGCCCAGTCTCATCCGGACCCATCATGTAGTGTCGCTACCTGACCAAGCGTCAACATATAAAGAAAAAAGAGGCTTTTGTTGTCTTTATTGGATGTCAGTATGAAACAAAACCTACCCCCTAACCCTCTATACGATCTCTAAGCCTTAAAATCAAATAAGGACACCAAAGGCCTCCTTTTTCGTCGTATATCAACGATTGGTCAGGTAGCATCACTCTGTGTCGAGTTGGGATGAGAATGTGTTGGTCATTACCTCCAATCCAATATTGGATTGTACTTTAACTCCGCATTTGGTTCCTCGTCTGGATCATAACTGAACACAAATCAAAAACTTCACCAAGCCCATCAGTTAGTGAAGCGTGCCCATTACTACACACCAAGGGGATTGATTGCAGTCCATGTCTATACTTTAGAAAATTAATATCCTTAATATCTAATATTTTAAATATTAAGCAGTAAATCCAGGGATATAGTTAAAATACTGTACTAAATAAAGCACAACAAGATATATTTTGATGTGTGTTTATGTAAAATAACTGGAACCATGTCAATGACAAGCAACTCAAAACTATTGTGTGGCAACAAGCATTAACCTACAGCCATGTTATCTTTCTTCCAACTGTTTATCCATAAATCATGTGAAAACAGAATAGTTGGCATAGTCCCACCATTGAGTAAGAAAACTACCCTGTATCACCCAAAAACAGGAATGGACGAAGAGAAACTGGCAAAGAAGACCAAATTTCCTGCACCAGGAATCTAATGTAACACAGCTTAGGACAGTTAGCAGCAGACGGTTTTCCTGTAATTCAGCCTCTTTTTTTTTACCATGGAAGAACATATCATTGAAAAAAGTGACCTTGATTTTTCCCAGTAAATTATTTTGTTCAGTTGCATACACCCATATAGATCGCAAATATTTCAAATGAAGCGGATGTGTGCGGGGCTCAGTTAATCCACTTGAATACATTTCGGCCCTATTGGTATGCTGCTCAAATCACAGCAGAATTTGGGTTGCATTCCTTACATATACCTGCATGTCTGTGAAACACTGCATGTGAGCAATATAAACACTTGCACAATCATAAAATTCCAAGCATACTTCAAAGTATGGTTCAGACAAAAATCTAACTCAAGGCAATGACTTAACCCTGAGTCACAATTTGCAAGCCCAAACATGAAGCTCATTTTCAATTTTCAAAATGTTTCACTGCATGAATCTCTTTGACATAATTAAATAGCAATAAAAATGATCGAATTCCACTTCATTTCACAATTCATATTGTTGCGGAAAAAACCTTTGTAAATGAGTTAGAAATTCTACAACGCTTAACTGACTGAAAATGCAACGCTTGTTTCCTGTCATGCGGTCAAATGTCTGTGTTTATTGCTGAAGCTAATTTGAGATAAAGAAAAAAAAAGCCTGCTGGGTTTTTCATGCAAGAAAAACACAAAAACCGCTGAAACCGTTCTATTCCTCAAACATGTTTAGGTTTTCAAATACGTTGTGTATTATTCAACAGAAAAATACAGTAATTGCGTTTGTGATTCCATGAAAGCGTAGGCACTGTTCAGAAACCGATGCAAAGAAAAAGTTACACGCACATTGCGTATAGGTGCAAGGCTATCAAATAAAATGTGTCAATGAGGAAAGGAGGAGACGCCTGCACACTTACTCCAAGCCACCAAAGAAAACTTTATTTGTGAACACAGGAGTTGCATTCAGACTCAGGACCAGCGTAGCCCGGTGGCACTGCATTTCAGAGAGGCCAACCACCCAGCGGCCTCTCTGAGATACATTGGCATTGAGCACGTTAAAATCCCTCGAAGAGGAGGTGACACAAATGCCCTCTTGCTGAAAAGAGAAGGTTTTTATATTCTCACACTCCAGACTCTTGCACCTAGAGGACTCAATCAAGAATTTGATCTCAAACCTTTTCTCTGATCACATTTATACTACATTGGCGGAATATCTTGTTGCTTTTTTAAGGTCTTTGATGCCTTTTTTGTGATGCACATTGGTATCTATGGATGTATGTTTCTTTTTACGTACAATTTTCACAATATAGTTGGTGGCTCTACTATTTTTATTTATTTTTTTTTTTTGTGTGTATCTACCTATTTGCCCCCTTTGTGTTATGTGATATTTGTTTGAATTTGAATTTTTAGTCTCCTGCCTTATTGGAGAGTATAATTAATCCTGTCAGCTTATTGGTGGGGATAATGTATAAATATGGGTGTGTACCCCCCCCTTTTTTGAGAATTGCTAACCAGACGAAGATCCAAGTCGGATCGAAACGATGTCTTTTTAACCAATAAAGTTTTCTTTGGTGGCTTGGAGTAAGTGTGCAGGCGTCTCCTCCTTTCCTCACTGTTCAGAAACCTCAATGTGGAGGGCAGTGGATTGTATCCACTGATTTATGAGCATTTTTATGGCACATCTTCTGTACTCCTTTAGAAGGCATTTAAAAGATAGATTGTCAGCTGACATACTGTTTAGTAAGTTCATTCACATACCACAAAGGCTGAACATTGCCATACACAGTTTCTAGTTCACCTTGTTATGGCCCCAATTTGTTATGACCTATCGGACAGCAAGGGATGACAGACAAAATTTTAAAATTTAAACAGATTTAGTTGAAAAAACCACTGACCAAGATTGATATATTAACAAACAAACCAAAAAAGAGAGAGATATTTTCAGTCCCTTGAGATGCGGTTGCTTTTTGTTCTGGGACAGGAAAATGTTCCAACACAGGCAAAAATCCACAAAAAGCTTCAAAGGTCTTCAAAAGAGTGACAGGTCTGGTCAAATATATCCTTCCAATATTTCTCCTTGCAGTTTCTCCCACTGCTTTACACTCTCAATTTTTCTCCTTACATACTCTTTCCCAGCCCCCTCCCACCTTCCAGACTTTTTTCAAATTCTCTGGGACTTCCCCTCTCAGATATGCCCAGGACATGCCCAAAACCTAGCTCCAGACTGGCTTCACAAAAGGAAGTCAAAACTGCCATCTAGTGCCCCCCCCCCCACATTACAACCTCCACCTATGAGGAATAAAATGAAACTTTGAAACCAATTCATCTGTTTGGCATCCACACATTGCACAAATAGTACGGTGGTTTTCTTAATATATATTTAAAGAAAATATCTCAATCAGCTCTTGGAATAGCTTACTTCTTTCAGCTTACCTCTTTAACAGCGCCCTGATTAAAACTATTTCTGTACACAATAGGAAGCAATACCTTCAATTTTAAATCTGAAATCATGATACTATGGGTGCTATATTTGTGCTATATTTAGAATGTTGAAAAAAGTAATCTCAAAGGAAAATTCAGGTTGAAATTCTTTCACATATCAAACATGTTCTTTGTTGCTCATTCAGACAGAGTGAAAATGATATGTGTTGTGCATCTCTCTTGTAGATGTTCCACCAATGACAGAGGTAAAAGGAGAGCCTGGCCCGCCGGGAAAGCCTGGCCCGAGGGGCCCAGCAGGTCCCCCAGGACTCCCCGGAAAGCCAGGGCTAGGAAAACCAGGACTCAATGGCCAGCCAGGCCCACAGGGGCCTCCAGGATTTTCGGGCATTGGGAAGCCAGGTCTACCTGGTCTTCCTGGAAAACCAGGGCCAAAGGGTATAGCTGGGCCGATAGGTGAGCAAGGTCAAAGAGGGGAGCCCGGACTAAGGGGCTTGCCAGGGCAACCTGGGCTCCCTGGACCAGCTGGCTTGTCTTTGAATGGTAAGCAGGGGCCTCCTGGAGGAAGGGGCCCCCCAGGGTTTCGTGGGGAGCCAGGCCAGAAAGGAGGTCCTGGAGTGCCTGGTGAGCGTGGGCTGAAGGGAGAGAATGGTAATGGCAAACCAGGGCCACCTGGGGTTAGGGGCTCCCCAGGTTCCAGAGGGCTTCCAGGGGGCCCTGGCCCACAAGGTGTGGGGAAACCAGGTCTAAATGGACTACCCGGGCCTGCTGGACTGAAAGGTGATCGAGGGCCTCCAGGATTACGAGGTGAATCAGGAGAACCTGGGGCCCCAGGACTACAGGGCCAACAAGGGCCAAATGGGTTAGGAAAACCTGGATTAAATGGCTTGCCTGGTGCCCCAGGTCCTGTTGGACCTAAAGGAGAGTCAGGACTGAGGGGTATGCCTGGGTTCCCAGGCAGTCCTGGCTATGGTAAGCCTGGATTGCCAGGCCAGAAAGGAGACCGAGGCCCCTCAGGAATGCAAGGAGCCCCAGGGGACAAGGGCGAACCTGGAATGGAAGGACAAGCAGGTGAAGGAGGTTTGGATGGACTTCCAGGGCCGCCAGGTATTCAGGGGCCCATGGGGCTTCCTGGAAAGCATGGTATCCCTGGGCTGAAGGGAGAAATAGGTCCTACGGGGCCCCCAGGTCTTCCAGGGATTAGAGGAGATCAGGGTCCGAGTGGACTGCCAGGAAAGCCTGGGGACCTAGGAGAGCGAGGATTTCCTGGTCCAAATGGGGCTTCAGGAAAGCCAGGCCCTAAGGGGGAACCTGGCCATATCGGCTTGCCAGGGAACCCTGGTCTTATCGGACCACCAGGACTCAAAGGAGAGGCAGGTTTCTCTGGAGGCCCTGGACCTCGGGGTCAGTCAGGCATTCCTGGCCTCCAAGGGCCCTCAGGTCCAATGGGACCGCAGGGTATTCCTGGCCTGAAGGGAGAGCCTGGACTGCCGGGCCTACCAGGGTTGGGAAAGAATGGTGAGCAAGGCAGCCCAGGGCCACAAGGGCCTCCGGGAAAACCTGGTCCAGCTGGACTCAATGGCATTGCTGGGCCCCCTGGCCCACCTGGACCCCCAGGCCTTCCTGGCGCAATTATAAATGGGGAGACCCAAGTGTCTGGGCCACAGGAATCCAACCTTGGTGGGGAATCCATTCCAGATGGGAAGAACGGAAAACCACAGTTTGGGCGTGAACATCTCTCAGCATCTCTTGCTCCAGCTTTCACTGCCATTCTCACCACACCCTTTCCTCCATCAGGTCTGCCAATCAAGTTTGACAGGACCCTGTACAATGGGCAGAATGCCTACAACCCCTCCACCGGCATCTTTACAAGCCCCGTGTCTGGTGTCTACTATTTTGCCTATCATATGCACGTAAAGGGAACCAGCCTGTGGGTGGCGCTGTACAAGAACAATGTGCCTGCCACATACACCTATGATGAGTACAAGAAGGGCTACATGGACCAGGCATCAGGCAGTGCAGTGCTGGAGCTTAAAGAAAATGACAAGGTTTGGGTGCAGATGCCCTCTGACCAAGCTAATGGGCTGTATTCCACTGAATATATTCATTCCTCCTTCTCAGGATTCCTGCTCTGCCCCACATAACACTACCACCCACCCCAAGTACCCAATCCAACGCCCCGCTCTGCCAGCAGCCATAAAATATGCGCAACAAAAAAGACTTATGAATGAAAGATAGGAAGAGTCAAAAGCAGAAGGATCCTTCATACTGTATTGGCATTTTACTTTCAATCTCTTTTTTATTTTTTAATTATTGTTTTAAATTTAACAAATATTATCATTGTTATTATTGATGCTGTTGTTATAATTATCATTTTAATTGTTGTTTTTGTTTTGCTGTTTTGACATTGATGTTTTTGTTTTGTGGAATCAGACTATCAAGTACCTTACTTTGCAAATGATAATTCTCACATTCACCCCTTATGACTGCACACACAACCCAATATTTTACACCAAGAAAACTTGGCTACAGTAATGGTAGTATTGCCAATCACAAACCACAGCTGTCTGTATATTGGTTTAACATGAGTTATAACTTGGTTTAATTGCAGTAACTCCATAGTTCATATTTGGAATGAGAAAAACTCTCTGAATTTCAGTAAAATTTGAAATTTATTTGCTGTTAATCATTCCAACAGAATTCACATTTAATATTTCTTCTTCACATACAAAAAATTAAAAGTGAATGTGTCTTTACTGGCTATTGAAGACATTCCCTCTGGTGCTACTTGCCTGATTCCACAATAACTATGCTGATGGCATTATGATAATGCAGGAAGATAATGGTTCTGATTACTGCCTTCTACTTGATGTTGATGAATTCAACAATTAAACCCTTGCTTTACAACTATGACAGCAAAAACCATATCTTTATCTGTAAAATATAAACAAACTGTCGCAAGAAGTTTTCAGCTATTTTGAAAATATCACTGAGGAGATTGTATTGTGAGGAATATATAGCTTAATGGATCAGCAATTTGACTGAAACATTTATTAATGAAGAAATAAGGGACAGTTCATGGTTTGAAAGTGTAACATTTGTATATTTAGATTGAAAGAACCTCATATGAAAGAAGCCATTCTGGCATTATCACTGTGCAATGGCCGTTTTGAAGTTATGGTTTTGTTCCCCAAGACACCTTTAGAGAAACTGTTCAAACAATTGAGGTTTGTGACTGATAGTTTTAAGGCAATCAACCTCAGAATATCTCACTGTAAACATAAAACCTGCTTGTTGGAAGATTAGACAAACTTTATTCTCTCATGCGGGCCTACAGTAATCACTTAAAAGTCTACTTCTTTACCCCAATGACAGAAACAGAAAAACAACATGATTTTTGTCTAGTGAGGATTACATTAAATACTACTCTGTGTGCCTATGGTAAAATAATGGCAATGACTCAAATAATACAAGGTCTTTGAGAAACACTGGGGAACCTTAAACTCAAAGTATTTGTGGTACTAATAAGCATGACTGGTGTTGATGAAGTCGAAAAGCAATCCAGGCTTCGGAAGAAAAGTCCAGTCAAAATCATGTTAAGCATTATATTATATGTCTGAAGGACAAAATAACTTTGCTTGGAAGACTGGTACTGTAGTACCTGACCAGTGTTAACATATTTATGACAAATCTGGGAAATCAGAAGCCTGAAAAATGTTTAAGAATCTTTATGGTAAAAACAAGCTTTTTGCATCAAACTTTGTATATTCAGATTTACACTCTTATGGGGAATTATATACTCAGGAAAATGAAAACAAAATCCTGTTTGTATCAGAAAATATTTTTAAAATTCCCCTGCAGGAAGGATGCTTTAAGCTTTCTCAATGTTTATTATTTTTCATCCACAAGAAAGTAATGTGTTTTCACCCGCATTCATTCGTTCATTCATTTGTTCGATCATTTGTTCATTTATTCATCAGTTGATGGTATATCTCAAGAAGTAATGGATGGATGTCACTGAAATTTTATGTATTCATAAATTTGGTGATAAAGGGGATAGTGATTAAATATTGGTGAATATCTGACTCATATTCTTGATCCACAAGCTGAAACAATTTCTATACACCTTAAGATAGCACTCTCAAGACTTTTATAATACTTGCATTTAATGATAATTCCTCTGTCAACTAATTTTGAAACAGGAGAGTTGAAAAAATCTCTGTGCGTGCTAAGACGGCACTGTCCAGACTCATTTAACACACTTGTTTAATGATAATTGATCTGTCAATGAATTGCAACACAGTGAAGTTGATGCACTTTCCGAGTGCCTTTCAGTAAATCGTGCAACATGGTGTCATCCCGACTCATCATTTAATCATGCTTCTGGCCAAACGTTAATACATGATGAAAACAGAGCCCTTTAGCATCCTTATTTGATGACATTGTGAAATGGTTATGTTTAGCCATTGTAAACAACTTGGTTAGGTTTAGGCACTAAAACAATTTGTTTATGTTTAGGCTTGGGGTTACAATTAGGGTTAGGGTTAGGTTTAGGCACTGAAAATACTTGGTTATGTTGAAGATTGGGGTTAGGATTATAGTTAAGGTTTGGTTTAGGCATCAAAACTTCTTTGCTGGGTTTAGGCACCAAAATTACTAGTTTAAGTTTCAGGTCAGTGTCGGGGTTGGTGATAAGGATTCAATATAAGTTCAGTTACGGAAACGGTTTGGGATAGACAGAACTCAGATCACATCTCCAATTGTAAGTGCAGTAGCATACTGGCTAGTGTGACATTTTTGTAGGCAGATGTATCAGCATTCGATTTTCACCGTATGTATCTTTTTCTCATGTTTTCAAATGTCGTCAAATACTGACACCTTTGGTTTTGTACTAAAGTCTAAGGGGATACATAAGGTGTTCAAAACTGTTGCGAAAAGTCTCTTTTTCCATATCTATAGTGATCCCAAGGGAATCTGCCCTAACATCGTTTTATAACTCTTAAGGACTGAGACCAGCCTGCATCATGAATATTTATAAGTGTAACCTTCAATTTTGGGGTACAAATTAGAATTGACTGTTTCATCTCTAAAAATGCACCTGAATTTACTGAATATGATTTTGATTTGGAAAAACATTCTCAAACATTAAACATAACACAATGCTCAATTTCAATTAACCATGTTGCAAAACAAAGAAAACAAATACCAATGTGAGAAGGTTCTAACGTAAAACAGCCCAGGGATTGCCATGTGATGCTCTATTGGTTGTATAAGACACGCAAGATATTCTGAATGGTGGATCAGGACTTAAAGCACAGATGATACTGAGGAAAATATGCTTCAAAAGAATTTTTAAAATAATGACAGGTATAATCACAACTGTTTTTCTGTTTCTTCAGTCATTCCTGACGTAATCATATGTACACGTCTACCAGCTCACACTACGTGCATCTGCAAGCTCAATGATAAATTCATTTGGGGTGATCACTCAAATCACTTCACAAGTAAATATTCTAACTCTCTACAGTTCTAAATCTTAGACTTTCCTCTTGCCTGGGTCCATAGGACGGGCCTGGTCAATGTGTTACCAAATTTCATTTTCTTCATCTGTTAATTTCATTTGTTAATTCTGAAAAGTTAAACCCAAATCTGCAATGGTAAAATTAACTTCTCTAACTGGAACAGCAGTTGCTGTCTCACCAATTTCTTTCTTTTATTTTTTTTTACATGATGCTAGCCCAAATTATTGCTTTCTAAATAAAAGCATGATTACTCATTAATTGCTCATTACTATCCCTGTATGATTAAGTACTGTACATTTTTTGAAAAAAATCTAAATAAATGGACAATTGATTTCAAATAAATCCGAAAACAACTTACAAGGCCCTTAATAGTTCATAAAACAAACAATGCCTGAATACAGTATTCCTATATTATTATTGCACTCTCACTGGCTTCTTACCTTCAAACAACATAAACATTTAACGCAAAGGGTTTATAAATTATAATTGCTGTATGTCTCTTAGACAATGCATGGCTCGTACTTGTTGTGTATGACAGTTTTTTTATCTTTTTGCCTCCACTTTTGAAATATATTATGGCACATGTAATTTTCATGATGCCATTTTTCGTACTGTTAGTATTTCCATTGAGACCAAACACATTGAATTTTGAAGTTGTAGGGCACTGTGCCACAAGTGTGCAATAGAAAGTAAAAATAATAAAGAAATGCAAACAAACCCTGTTTGTCAAATACAGAGTGCTAAGTTTTATTGGTAACTACTAGTTTCACTTTTCAGGAGGGGAAAAAAAACGTGCTCTGGTTTCTAAGGGATAACAATCATTTGTTGTAGTATCGATACAAAGGAAAGTGGCCATTCTCTTTTGCACATGAAAATTAATGAAGCGATATTTATACATTGATTGTTCTAAGGTAACAGAAATGTCCACACTGACCACCACAGTCTAGAAAGTGTAACCGGTATTTTATAGCAATGAGTACAATGCATTCTAAAAATGAGTTCTAGTGTTGCTTTTGAAGGATTACCATTGTGTATTACTTTCCTATTTTTGTGTAATGTATCATATATCATGCTATTTTTTCTTTGTGAATGGCTATTACATGCATTGAATGTAATAGAATTTGTGTATAAATGCACTCTGATTGAAAATGTTTTGTCTGTTCATGCTAAATCTACAGTTCCTGATTGTATTGATACCACATCAATAAATACTTTCTTGTATGACTGTGTTCTATCTTGGGGGTCTGCTGAAGGCAATTACATCTGCACACAAAATACATAATTTTGTCAGACAGATAAGCCCTGACTTTTGGAATTATTTTTAAGTCCCATTGCAGTGTACTGGAAAAACAATATGCTTTAAAGGAGAAGTACCATTTTTACAGTTTTGTTATTATTTGTGGCATAAAATACAATCATTTACTCACCCATATAACTTTCGTGTCACTAGCAGTCCTTCGGAAGATATTTAGATCCAAAGAGAGCCGTGTATATCTGTATAATGGGAGTGAACGGGAAACAGATTCCATGTCCAGGGATTGGGTTGTCGGGGCCCCCGCCCACGACCGCCATCCTAAGCACAATGCATCGGCCCCTTCTGAACCCTCCCGCGGGGGATGGGCCTACGGGAAGGCGGGCCCACGTCGCTCGTTTGGGCTGCGCCCGGCCGGGTCCCGTGGGCGGAGACACCAATGTTGGGGTAATGGCCTCGCACAGAACACCAATGTTGGGAAAAATGCAATTTGCCTAATGATATCAATATTATTAATTTGACTATCCAAAAATATGATATTGTAATATTAATATTAAATATTAATATAAATACCTCGGGGCACCACCCTTCCTCAGTGAAGGGAAAACGATAGCCAATTAATAAAACCTCAGTCTCAATATCCACTAAGCCAGTGGTTCCCAAACTTTTTCTGCTGGGCCCCCCTTTGGTACATAAAAAAATTTTTGCGCCCCCCCCCCCCAAAAAAAAAGGTAATACATACGCACATTTTGCTTTCAGAGACCATTGCAGTTTTTTTCACTCATTGTAATTTATATAAACCTCAACCTTTTTGAAAAAAATGTAAGTGAACGGTCATAAACTGTAGATTGTCATAAACTAAAACTAGGCTACTTTTAGAATTGGAAATAGCAAAATAACAAACAACCACGGTGTAATTATTTTAAGTGTAACTGTTTTCAAGCACCTTAACTGTGTAATTATGTTCAGTGTAACAGGTTTATTTTTTTTAATATACAACAACATTGCGATTTATGCATTTTCCGGACACCAACAGAAACTTACTTGCATACAGCCAATCAGCGACCTTGTGCGGACCGCTGAAGGAGTGTCTCGAGACAGTTACATTTTCCTCTCTTCACTGGCCTCGCACTTATAAGTTAAAATACGTTAACCGAGATCGCGTCAGCTTATTCTAGAAAATATGAATGCTCTGCACAGATGATTTTTGTTCAGCCTAGCTGGGAACATTAAAAATAATTGGCACGTTTGGAAACGGCCACAGTTATTTTCCAATTAAGGACACGAAAATTTAATAATGCAAAATCTCTTTTAAAGTATAAAATCATTAGGCTGTATCACACTCCTCTGCCTGAGTATAGCCGTCTACTTAAAATTATGTTTCTATGATGCAGAAAGACAGCGAAGTACGAAAAAAAATTCATGAACACCACTTCCGAACCTGCCGATATGTTTGTAACGTTCAGTTGGTGGGCTAGATAAAAATAATCTGTCGGCATACAGAGCATTCATATTATCGAGAATAAGATGACGCAATCTCGGTTATTTCTGCTTTGTATTCATCGGATTTTGTTCGGAGTCACTTACCATTTTATTATCAATATGCCAGATCAGTGCAGGATAAGAAGCGGCGAGTTGGGTATCGCGAGACTACATTACCGGCTTCAAATATTTGAACAACTACATTCATAAATTATTTATGAAAATGGCAGGCTAGATGAATGATTTGGCGAACAGTTATGTTGAGAGTAAGGCGGGCATTTACGATGTAATCGCAGAATTCTGGGCAGCGAATGGACTCTATGCAAATGATTTTCTGTTGGTGTCCGGAACTCCCGCACCCCGCGCCCCCCCTGCAATTGCTCTGCGCCCCCCCTAGGGGGCGCGCCCCCCACTTTGGGAACCACTGCACTAAGCTATTAATTTGGAAATGGATTAATAATTAAATTAATAATTGTAACCAACTTACCCAATCAATAGTTAGATTGAAGGATTCAAAGTTCTGAATAGTAGAGGTTGGCAGTTTCATTCACTCTTGCACAACATCAATAACCACAGCATAAGTCTTAAAGGAATATTTATTTAAATGAAACAAATGAAACACACAATCTAAACTACACTAAACACTATATACACAATGAAGGTGTGTGTGTGTCTGTGTGTGTGTGTGCGCGCGTGCGTGCGGGTGTGGATGAGAGAGAACAAAAGGGTTGATCTGAGGTGTGAGTGGGGGGGGGGCCTTGCTGACCATGTGGAGTGGGGGAAGGCAACCCTACTGTAACAAAGACCAAATCTTTGTAGCAATGGAAAGTTTAGAGTTTTAAAGTCAGTCAAATGACTTAAAATGCTCAATGTTGTTTGCGTTTGTGTGTATTACGTTAATGTGTGTGTTTTGCACAGGAAAGGCGCCGTGTTAGTCGACAGGAGGTTATTTGCATGCAAGAGCTTGTCTGCTATACATTAATACCACCCTGTCCAACTAAAACACAATCCTAAAAACAATCACAGCAACTATCATTTTACAAATACACACAGTCAGTCTTAGTCTTAAAAGAAGGTTTGAATGCCCAGTTGTTACCAGTCCTTTGTTGGGGAAAGAGGTTTGGAGGTTGCTGGAGGATCCAATCACGGGTGATGTTGATCCGGCTGGAAGAGCGGTTCTGGTGCTGTCTGTGTCTTTGGTGTGGGGAGAGGAGGGAAGCTGGCCGCTCCTCAAAAGCAAGCTGTTTCTTCAACTCTTGCTGTACTCCTGGTAGCCTGGCAGATTCTTCAGCATGGCCAGTCTATGCTGGGCCTAAGAGGTGGGGAGGGGTTACCCAGCCTGAGCAGTCCACAGGGGTCCAGGAGCCTCTCCAAGGGAGAGAGAGAGTCCAGAGCTCCAAGAGAGGATCCAAGAGAAGAGAGAGATAAAATGGTTGACCACTGCTTTTATGTGCCTGGCCTGCTGGCGGGAGGGGCTTGCAGGCAGCAAGTGGTCATGGGAAGTCCTGGACTCCATTTTGTCTCCTCACATATGAAAGGCTTTCCTCTGTGTGACCCCAACAGCAACCATAGGTGTATAACAATTACGTGGCTTGTTACACTTTTCAAACAAGCAACCACATTTTAAAAAACAAGCCCAAAAAAAACGCAACCTGCGGCCCGTAATTTTTTCAAGCGACTTCAGGAAAAAAGAAGCCCAAAGTCGCGTATCATAAGCGGACTTGGCTGCACCTGCACACAGCACCGGAGATGACAATGTCCAGTTCAGAGGTTAGTAGGTGAAGCTAAGGACGCCGGATGATGATAACAAGCAACCCCAGACTCAAAAGGGGAACAATACTAGCGAATCATAATAACATATTGGTGAAATGAATGAGTTTTACGACAGATAATCCAGCATTTGGGGCTGCGCTCGCGGTGTCCCGTTCACTCCCATTATACGGATGTACGTGGCTCTCTTTGGACCTAAATATCTTCCGAAGGACTTCTAGTTACAAGAAAGTTATATGGGTGAGTAAATGGTTGTATTTTATGCCACAATTACAGTCAAAACTGTCAAAACGGTACTTCTCCTTTAACTGTCCTGATGAAATATCAGATGTCAAGGAGACATAAACTTTCACTAAGTACCTTTAAAACATTTTTGGAATCACTTAGAAATTTTTATTTTCTATGCATACAAAAACTGATAATGGTACAAGTAAAAATTACTTTTTGAAACAATTGATTTTTCAATCAATCTTTAATTAAGATTGCAAAGCCCCATTTTCAGCAGATACGTCTTCTGTGTTAAAACAAGGCATAATGTCACCGCACACTTTACTGTGCTAAATACAGTAACAGTTAACATGCAGTGGGCTCAAAAATTACTGGCACCCCTGACTAGCAATGCACTAACAATGCAAAAAATAAATAAATAAAAATATATATATATACTTTTGTATATATATATATATATATATACTGTATATATATATATATATATATACACTAGCTGCTACCCGCTACCCAGAGTGAAATTGCCATTTTTTGGCGTGCATGACCGTTTTTCAAAAATCGGGCGACGTCAAGTCCTTCCTGGTGTCCAAGTGGATATTCACACCAAATTTGGTGATAATCGGGTGAGAAATTAAGGAGAAAAACGTGTACATACACACAGATAGACAGACAGACAGACATCAACCTCAAATATATTATAGATAAACAATATGATTATAGAGAATTGGAATATACCAACATGTGTGACATACCATATTAATGTTTTGATGGAAATAACCAAAATCATAACAATCATTTAACGCAAAATAAATTTCCACAAAATCCAGATTTCCTAATAATTGGCACCCATCAATTAGTACATAGCTTCAATTAGCAACCACCTCTGGCAAGGCCAACAGTATGGAGTCTTTCCTGTAATTTTGACAAGATTAAGGCATACATTGAGGGGTTTTTGGTCCATTCCTCTGAGCAGATCCTTTCAAGATGCTTCACATTCTTGGGTTTGCGTTTATCAACTGCCGTGTTCAACTCAGCCCACAGGTTTTCAATTGCATTGAGGTCTGGCAACAGAGATGGCCATTGCAGAACATTGATTTTGCTGTCACCGAACCATTTCTGTGTGGATCTTGAGGTATGTTTTGGGTAATTATCTTGTTGGAAAGTCCACCTACGGTCATGTCCCAGCCTTCTGGTGGAGGCAACCCAGCCTGACTCCGCCAGCCTTCGTACTTCTGCTTAATTTCATATTGCTTCAGTGCTCAGTCTGATCACTCAGAGCTCTGCCTCGTTTACCATCTGCAGAAAATAAGTCGGACCAACCAACGAACAGAAGGTGTGGCCGAGAGCCATGATGTAGCAGCTGAGCCGAGTTTGAAATTGTAGTCTCCAAAATCAACAATGGCTACGGACATAGATACATTGGAGGCCATTCACTCTGTCGTGGAGAAAATCCCGAGTTTCAGCGAATTATAGCCACAACAAGATGAATGTTTGGTAAGTTTTTTGAATGGAAATGATGTTGTAGCACTACTCCCTACAGATTGGCATATCTACTTAATAGCCATCATGAAATAGGCACCGTGTTCCTCTCAGCCGAACAACCTCAGATAGCTTGTAGCTTCTAGGATTACATTGCCCACAAATTTCACACTATTGAAGGGGTCAAGCCTGGGTTCACTCAATTTAAGCAAATACTAAAAACACATAAAAATTGTGTCAACTGAAAAAAGCTCAGAATGGAATTTGATTTTAATCAAATTTAATAGGTTTGTTACTGTGAAAACCGCACATTATTGGCGAAAAATGTGAAATCTTGTGGCAACAATATGTAATGGGTGCTGGAAGTGGATGCCAAGAGCAGCAGCAAGAAATAAAAAGCAAATCTTGCAGCGTGCTGAGAGACTAAAAACAGATAGAAATAACGAGACTCACGCTACCAACGGACTAGACGCTGTCCGTGGTAGAAAACAGGCGAGCTCGAGGAAAACAAAAGAAAAGGGAAATAAACCAGAGATTCCCTTACTTACTAACACTAATCCTGTTATGCAGCTAAGGCCCTGACAATACTCTCTCTAGAGACCTTATCGGCTAAAGCGCCAAAGAAACACTGACACACTAGCTACGGGAGCGAGGCAAAATAGGAGCTTAAATAGAGTCTGGGCCCTGCCCCCAGTCAATGCCAGCTGGCCCAGGAATCCGATAGGGAGCAAACGCTATCGTCCCGGATGAGAGCAACAAAGAAAGCTCTCAATACCTCCAAACCAGTAACTCAGAAACTATACCATATTTTCCTGTATTTCTTTTTTTTTTTGTTTTGAAGCTAATATCACAAGCTATACAATGACATACTCATTCTGGGTATTTTCATGGGAAAATATTTAGAAAAATTATTTGGTCATAGAATTTTAGAAATGGGTAGCAGATGGATCATAAATACACCATGTATCTACTTAGCCAAAAATGGCTATGTCATTGTATAGAACATAAAAAACTGATGCTATGGTGAAAATTTCAGAGCAATACCTTGAAAAATGTGGATTTTATGTCCACCACAAGCCTGATAAACTATGAAAATTTGCAATGCGAGAGAACAAATGCACTGGAGGTGTTCACGATAAAAATCCACTTAAAAGATAGTTTTTTGGTCTCAAAATCACCTTTTATGAATGCTTTGAAAGATTTTTAACAAAGTGAAAAAAAATTTTTTTTCAAGTCCGAACCTAGTCTTGACCCCTTAAGTTAGCTGCGAACTTTTTAAAAGCCGTGTTTTTGTTCATGTCACAAGACATGAACTCAGTGTTATGTTGTCATTATCAATGAATGAAATGGCTGTCTGAGACAGCTAAACGCTTAGAGCCAAACTGTGTTGCTATAAAGTTAGATAGCGACGTTATGACGTTATGACGTTAGCGCAAGAATGGTTAACAGTTCAGTTTTCGTGTCAACACAGATTTCGTCCTGATGTAAATAATGCGTTATTCTCGCCGATTCTGCCATTGGTTTTGGGTCTCACTTTTTTTTAAGAGCAACAGAATCTGTGGGAAAAGCGATAGCTCAACAGTTTGTTTCTTGTGAGGAGAACAGAAAGAGCACCTTTGGTTCTTTTAAGTGAATGAGTGAAGGCTAAAATTTGGTAGATGGGCATATGTATGGGTACAGTATTTACTTTAATGAACTGATCAGTTTGTTTTCCCTGCATTCCTGGTATGAAGGGCTGTAGATTCCAGTGGAAGAACTGGGCGGCTGACCCGGCGCATAACATATGTCATCGCCAAACATGAGTGATTACTTTACGGGTTCACCAGTGATTTTAAACTTCTGACAAGCGCCCACCCAACATGTCAATGACAAGTACCCAGACTCTGTGTACAAAGCAAAGCGAAATAGCAGAGTCTAGTTTTACCAGGCTGGAGGTAACCAAATTGTCAGCCAAAATATTCTGATACTTTGTGGAATTGATCTTGTCATTAATCTTAACCGCTGTCCCCGGACTTCTCAAATTAAAACAATTCCAAAACATGACTGACCCACCATCATATTTCACTGTGGGAGTGATGGCCACATCTGTGGCCACACATTAATCATATTGGTAACCCTCAAGCACCTTCACACTGATTTTTGTTTTACATTTAATTTCCTTTGAGTTCTGTCATAGTTTCATTTTCATACAAAAAACACAGTTTAATAAATACATAACTTCTATCTGTTGTGCACACACAAAGTTAACTTCTCTATTATTAACAATCAAATTATTTTATGTTTCAGTGTTGCTAATTTGTCCCATTCATTAAAGTGTAAAATTAGACAACACCCAGAGAAAAATGAGGGTAAGAACAGCGGTATTTGGTTTCTTCCTCATACAGAAGGCCGTCCATGTATGACTTGCCAGGAACAAAGTCTAAACTGATGTGCAAAAAAGGTTTTGTCACAAGCGTTGTGTCTCATTGCCTCCTCTTCCTTTTCAGAAACCTGTGTGTCTTTTAGTGCTATTGCCTCCCTGACTGGTTAGGAGTCTTGCGTGCTGACCCTTTCCGGTGTAATCCATTTGTATGCCCCATTTTCTTGTGTTCCTGTGGTGCCATAGTTCTGTGTAGCACAAATGCTGGATTGTCATGATTCTCTATTGTCTATTAACCTAGTCGGTGTTTTGGTTTAGAATTGTATTATCGTCTTCGGAAATTATTGTAACCTTCATGGTAGTGATATACAGTATGAAAGTACTCTTTGGAACTTTATTAATAGGAACAAACATCCAAGCCTTATTTTCAGAAACCAGGATTGGGACTGCATTCTTGCTAACCTGCCTCTCCAGTTTGTTCCTCTACCCAGATTATTAAAAACACCACCAAAACCTTCATCAGTATCCAAGATTGGGACAATGTTCCTGAAAATCCCTTTGGCTTGCCATCTGACAGTCCTGCTGCAGCGAGGGTTAACACCATCAGGATTCAGCCCCATGACACCACTGGCTGGGAGTTAACATGCCCATTACCCTCACCACACGATACCCCCTAAGCTGGCCAGTGCATTTCTACTTCTGGGCTTTGGCTGTTCCATCCTCTGTTGTTACCGTATACTTATCAATTAATGCCCTCTTTAGACTGTACCCTGAATCTGCATCTGGTTCCTTGTACAGATCATTAAAGAACAATGAAGCCAGTGGAATGGAACCAGCAGATATGCCAGGCCCGGTTAGCACCCTGTGGTACTACGGCGCGTGGATAGGTCAGCAAGAGGAAGAGCTCCATCAGCTACACCAGTCTTTTGGAACTCCCCAGTCAACTTTTGTCAATTAGTAATATCTCCTAACTCCAGGAGGAACTCTCCAGACTCCACCTCCATCGCTGAAGCTGCCAGCTCTATTTTGTAGCAGACTATCCCTCTGGCAATCTTCCTCTGGGAACCTTGCCTAGCTAGGTTCAACCCCGACAATGGTAAACCCACCACCTGCTAATTTTCTTGGTTCAGTGTTAAAGCTGCAATCATGTTTATTTCTCCCCAATTGGTCCAGCGTGGCATATATTAATAAATCATCTCTCTGGTCTTGCCAGTAACTGGGCTGCCTCCTATTGGGAGGCAAGAGATTCTGTAGTGCAAACCTTTGCTTCCTTCACTAATGACATGACGGGGGTGTTTGACTGGTCTCGATCTAGCCATGCCGCTGCCCAGAAGCTTTTCCAGTTGTGCCAATCCAGTCCGTTAGTCTTTGAGTATTCCATCAATTTCCAGACTCTAGCTGTTGGTGGGTGCTGGGACTCAATGGTGCTCAATGACCCCTAGCTATTTGACTTTTTCGAAACGATTCCGAGACAAATTGACCAGCGGTGTCTCCCGCCAACTTGGACAGCCACATCGACTAGGCACAGTGAATGGATGTCCAGCTGCAAGAGAGGCGGCTGGATTGGCGGGTAAGGTTACAAGTACCTGTCCTGCGTATGTGCCAAGATGCTCTGCCCAGAGCCATGCCCCATCTGACTCTCTCTGTTCCCATGGCTGTCAACTAGCCTTGGCTTCACAAGCTACCCCCAGAGGAAAGACTGCGTCCTATATAGCTTGAACCCTTGCCTGTATTATGGTAGTGCTAACCATATCATTTCTGAATGCCCTTTCATGCAGACTGAAGCTACACTTATGAGAGAGGTGGTGACGGGAGCTGCCCTGTCATCTTCCCAGGCACTCCTTCCCATTTGCTTAACCTGGCGGGCTTCCCCATTTCCACCAGGGCCTAAGTTGACTTAGGGGTGAATGTGAACATCATCCATCCTGGCCACCTTTGCCGCCTGAAGGTATTGACTGGGCCTCTGCCTGTACCCCTGCAGTCCCAGAGCCTCACCGCGCAATACGAAACACCTTGTTCGTATTCAGGTGAAGATGACTAGATGGCAGCATTTAACACCCCCTTTGGCAACTGCAAATATCTGGTCATACCATTCGGGCTCGCTGATCCCTCTCACTAAGTTCCAAAATTTCATTAATGAGGTCCTCTGAGATAGGGTCTCCCAGTTTGTCTATATCTACTGTTATGTATTAGTGTTTTATGTAAAGCACTGTATATCATTTGTAAATGGAGATTTGTTACAGACTACTTCTGCTGCCTTACTGGTCAGCTATTTGTTTATTTTGTTCATCATTTAGGACCCACTGCTGCTATGTCTGTAGCAAAACATGATCTGATGCAGTACCAGTTGCTTGTGATGAAATAGACTACTGCTTTCTTGAAGTTTCTGGCATCTTCTTGCCTGGAGGGGGCCGGATCACGCAGGACTCCTGTAGATCTTTCCAGAATGTTCCTAGTTTATATAAATGCTATGATTTTGGTCAGTGGAGAAGGTTTCTGTTTTGGCATCAGAGTTACATGGTGGCATTAGTGTTATTATAAGATTGCACAGTCGATAATTTGTAGAAATGTTTGGACCTAATCAGTGAAGAATAAATTTTTTAAGTTGTCATTGCTGGTTTCATTTGTTGTGGTTTTCAAGTCAAAACAAATTGGAGGTTTCACCGAGATATACCATTGATCGGATCAACCATTGGATTCACCAAAGATTGAAGCTGATCTATAATTTTTCAATCTTGTGGCAATTTGAAAAACCAGCAATCATGACTTTTGATGTTGAAAATTTTCTGAAAACTCCAACCGAGGAATCAATTGTGCTGGCAAAGAGGAAGGACTTGCTGCAAATAGCCTCAAACCTTGGATTATCTGATATGAAATCATCAATGCAGAAACAAGAAATATTCAACATTTTGGAGCAAAATTTTATCGATGAAGATATCTTTGGAGAAGAAGCAGCAGAATTGATTAAAGATGTGGAAGTGTCTGCAACAGAGCTGCAAAGACTTGAGATTCAGCTACTCCAGAAACAACGAGAACTGGAAGAAAGAAGGTTGGAAAAAGAACTAGAAGAAAGAAGGTTTGTGAAACAACTAGAACTGGAAGAAAAAAGGATGCACTTGCAGCATGAACTGGAAATGAAGAAAATAGAAGCAGGCATTGTAACAAAATCTTTCGGACCTTCTGATCATTTTGATGTGGTTAAAAACATCAGACTTGTCCTTCCTTTTTCCTAGAAAATGATGTAGACTAATACTTGACCCGCTTTGAGAAAATTGCAGAAAATTCGAAATGGCCAAAAGAGTGTAATGTGGGTAAAAAAAATTTTTTTTTTAAGTCACTAGATGGCAGTATTGACATTTTTTTGTTAAGCCCAGTCTGGACCTAGGTTTTGGGCATGTCCTGGGCATGCCTCAGAGGGGAAAGTCTCAGAGAATTGAACAAAGTCTGGAAGGTGGGAGGGGGCTGGAAGACAGTATGTAAGGAGAAAAAGTGAGAGTAAAGTAGTAGGAGAAATTGCAAGGAGAAATTGTGGAAGGATACATTTGACCAGACCTGTCACTCTTTTCAAGACCTGTGAAGCTCTTTTTGTGGATTTTTGCCTGTGTTAGTGCATTTTCCTTTCCCAGGACATCGCAACATAGAAACCCCATCTCAGTTACCAAGGGACTTTAACTATCTCATTTTTTATATATTTATTATTTATTTCAATCTTGGTCAGAGTTGGTTTAATTAAATCTGTTAAAGTTTTAAAATTTTGTCTGTCATCCCTTGCTGTCCAATATGTCATAACAAATTGGGGCCATAAGAAGTCCGGGATAGACCACTGTGTGAGTCATTTATTGAAAATCTAAAATTTCAAATTGTGAAAATGTTTTTTGAATTTTCCTAGATATATATTGACAGATCAGCAGCAATGGATGATTTCTTGGCATCACTGTAGAGGTTTTGAAGTCTTTTAAAAAGACAGAACTGCTACAAATATGCAGACAGTTAGAGCTGACAGATGTAAAACCAGCCATGCGAAAAGCAAGACTGGCTAGGGAGCTTGTTGAATATTACATTGATGAAAATGTGTTTGCGCCAGGAAGTCTGGAACAGTTTCCAGAGGAAAATCCAAATGTAGAAATGGAACTTAAATACAAAATGCTAGAGACTGAAAGGGAGGAGAAATAAAAAACAAAGAGAATTTGAGAGGGAAGAAAGAGAGAAAGCCAGTTTGAGTTAGAAAAATTTGCAAGAGAGAGGAAGAGAAAGAACAGAAAGAGAGAGACAGAGAGATTTCAATTAACTGAAGTTAGATAGAGAAGAAAGGCTCCAAATGGAGCTACTAAAAATCAAAATGGAAGCTGAGAACAAATTTTATGCCAGCCAGGAAGTAAAGCTGGTGCCTGCATTATCGGATACGGAGGTTGATAAGTATTTCCAGTGCTTCGAGAAGGTAGCTAAGAGTTGTCAGTGGCCAAAAGAACACTGGCCCCTGATGTTGCAAACTGTCCTCAAGGGTAAAGCTCAACAAGCCTATTCGGCTTTGTCTGCAGATGATTCCTCTGATTATGAGGTTGTCAAAAAGGTTATTTTGACAGCTTATCATTTGGTTCCAGAGGCTTACTGACAGAAATTCAGAGGTCTGAAAAAATTTGACAATCAGACTCATGTGGAATTTGCTAATGAGAAGAAGGTTTGCTTTGAGTGCTGGTGTACTTCTATGGAGGTCAAGGATGATTTCAACTCACTAAAAGAGATGGTGTTAGTTGAAGAATTCAAGAACTGTGTTAAGGATGATAGTAAGACCTACCGTAATGAGAAGCAAGCACTGAATTTGCAATCAGCTGCCAATTTTCCAAATGACTATGTTCTCACACATAAGTCCAAATTTCAGTCCAGCAGTAAGAATAGATGGTCCCAATTTCAGAAAAAAGGTAACGGTGATACCCAAGATCCATCCCCTAAAGACAAAGACAAACCTGCTGATGGTGCTCAGAAATCCAGTCACAGGTCTGATCAAAGTGTGAAAGCTGACAGTGACAAAAGTGGTCTAGTTTGTAATTATTGCAAGAAATCTGGTCATGTTACAACTAACTGTTGGTTCCTAAAAGCTAACAAAGAAAAAGAAAAGGATACCAAACCCAATGCCTTAGAGAAGATAAGGTTAGAAACCCCTGTAGTACATAATCGAGCCTGATACTGCTGACTTTGTGAGGGAGGAATTTCTTCCATTTGTGTCAGAGGGATTTGTGGCTCTGAATGAGCATTGTTCTCCTGTACCCATATATATCCTAAGGGATACCGGAGCTTCTCAGTCACTTTTGTTGATGGACTCCTTGGAGTTACGTGATGAGACCGCTTCTGGGGATTTCATACTTGTACAAAGTATTGACGGGAGGACTGTATCTCTACCTCTGTGCTCTGTATTCTTGAAGTCAGATGTACACTCAAGGAAAAAAGAAATGCAACATTTTAATTTTCGAAAATTCCTAAGAAATACGGGTGCATTTGGAAAAATGGCTTAGCAACATGATTTCACTCCAAATTAGGCTGAAGACAGATGAACATATTTCTTGGTTCCGCTTGACTGATTGGACAATAAAGAGCGCATTTCAGGATTGTTTATGGACACAAACTCATGTTTGAAACTCAGTTGGGTTGGGTTTTACCACTGGTTAACTGTGCTCAAGCCTTCTCTATGAAAGGGCACCAGAATGAAGCCAAAAACACACATCTTCACGATGCTACGATTGTCGCAACCAGAGAGGGATCCAGCTATTGGCATGCTCCAAGCTGGACGGAGTTGTCTTGCTGTCGCCAGGGTGTTTGGAGTCCACCGCTCTATCATTACTCGTCTTGCTGAGCGATACCACTCCACTGGTTCCTCTAACAACCGCCCTCGTAATGGTCGCCAATGATTGTATATACTGACCACAATCCGTTAATGTTTGTGAGTGAGATGAAAAACAAGAATCAGTGATTGTTGAATTGGAGTTTGATTTTACAGGAGTTTGACTTGGAAATGAAGCATGTAATGGGTACTGACAATGTAATTGCCGATTGCTTATCCCGTGTTTGAGTATGTATGTATATCACATGTGTTTATCGGCAGGTTGTAATAGTATATACACACAAGTGTGTACTTAACCATTTTTGTCTTAAAAAGAAAAATTTTGCCTTAATGAGTCAACATTTTTCCCTTTTGAAATGGAGGTGTAATGTGGAAAAAAGCCACTAAATGGTAGTATTGACTTTTTTTGTTAAGCCCAGTCTGGAGCTAGGTTTGGGCATGTCCTGGGAATGTCTGAGAGAGGTAATTTAATCTAGCAAAATGTAAAGTTGTACATGTAGGTAATAAAAACATATGACGGGATTACTTCATGGGAGGTTTAAAACTGGAATGTGCTGCACAAGAGAAAGATCTGGGAGTGATTGTTAACCAAACCCTCACAGGTTCTAGCCATTGTGCCGTAGCAGTTAAAAAAGCTAATCGGATGCTAGGATACATTGCCAAAAGTATTGAGTACAAATCTAAGGAGGTGATGCTTCTTTTGTACAACACGTTCGTGAGACCACACCTGGAGTATTGTGTACAGTTCTGGGGACCATACTTTAAGAGAGATACAGGGCCTTTAGAGAAAGTTCAGAGAAGAGCCACCAAGCTTATTCCAGGTATGAAAGGCTACGAGAAGAGGCTGAAGATCCTTAATCTCTTTAGCCTTAGGAAAAGGAGACTCAGGGGTGATTTGATTGAGGTCTTTAAATATGTTAAAGGGATTAACAAAGTGAATCATGTAGGATTCCTTTGCCCAAGTGTTGTGAGTAGAACTCGGGGTCACAAATGGAAGTTGACCAAAGGTAAATTTAGCACTGATATTCTGAAATATTCCTTCGCCCAAAGAGTAATTTCAATGTGGAGTAGCTTACCTGACCATATTGTTGAGGCAGAGACCTTGGGGGCTTCAAGAGCAGGCTTGACCTAAAGCTAGATGCCATTGAGTCATTAATGTGGGAGGGGGCTGCAAAAGAGAATATAAGGAGAGAAATTGAGAGAGTAAGTAGTAGGAGAAATTGCGAGAAGGATACATTTGACCAGACCTGTCACTCTTTTTCAAGACCTGTGAAGCTTTTTTTTTGGATTTTTGCCTGTGTTGGAGCATTTTCCTCACCCGGAACATAACCAAGCAACCCCATCTCAGGGAACTGTAAATATTTTTTTTCTTGTATACTATAAATCTTGGTCAGTGGCATAAATTGTAGGTGAGTGTTGGTCTTTGTTTAATTAAACCTGTTTTAGTTTTAAAATTTTGTCTGTCATCCCTTTCTGTCGTAAATGTCATAACAAATTAGGGCCATAACACTTGTTCTGTGGCCAAAACGGCTATTCAAGATGATGCTCACCTGGACTTCAACCTGGCTGACACCTTACTTGGGCAGTCTTTTCATCTGGAACCTTCCATTCCTGAGATGTCTGGGAAATCTTCAGACTTGTCCTTGCCAGGTCATTCCAATGATATTCTGTCTCAGAAACAACTTATTCAGCAGCAACAACAAGCTTGTGATCTAGTGCATCTTCTACCAGAGGCTGTAAGTGAACAAGAGGCTACTCAGATTCCTGTCCGTTTTCACTACAAAAATGGTGTGCTTATGAGAAAGTGGCGTCCACCTGATGTTTCTGCAGATGAAGAGTGGATGATCACCCATCAAATTGTCCTTCCAAAGTCTTATCTTTAAGAAACTCTTAGTCTGGCCCATGACAAACCTATGTCAGGTCATTTGGGTATCAAGAAGGCCCTTTAACGTGTCTGGAAAAATTTATTCTAGCCTTCCATGAGGTCTAATGTACAGGAGTACTGCAAATCCTGTCATACTTGTCAAATGGGAAGCTGAACCAGAATATTCCAAAGGCTCGACTTAAGTATATTCCTGCTTTTGAAGAATCTTTCAGTCGAATCATCATTGACTGTGTTGGACCATTGCCGAAGACTAGATCTGGTTGTGAGTACCTACTGACTATCATGTGTGCTTCCACTCGGTTTCCTGAGGCAATTCCACTTTGTATTATCAAGGTGAAGACTATCATCAAGGCTCTTTCCAAGTTTTTCAGCTTTGTTGGTTTTCCTAAGTCTATTCAGTCTGATCAAGGGTCAAATTTCATGTCTGGCATGAATGTTTTTAGGAATACAGTCTGTGGACCTCTGAAGCCTCTAAAGGAAAATTTGCTAGCCAATGATGATGTCCCAATGAACTTGCTTTAGTATGTCCCTGACATCCGTAATCGTCTCTCTAAGGCTTGTGATATTGCTTAGTCTAATCTCAAAATGAAAGCCAGATATTACTTTCATTCCCAAGATAGAAGTTTTAAAGCTGGTGAGAAAGTCCTTGCACTTTTGCCAATTCCTGGAAACCCTCTAAGAGCTCGATATTTCGGCCCTTACGCTGTCCTCAAAAAGGTCAGTGATCTAAATTACGTCATTTTAACCCCTGGAAGGGGTTAAAATAAATGTAACCCCTTACAAAAATAAATGTGTCACATCAACATGCTGAAAGAAAACATTGAAAGAGACACTCAGCAAAATCCAGTCAATGAGTTAGAACTGGAAAATTCTGAAGAAGTTTGTGACTGCCCCTTAAAAAATGAACCTGGTCCAACCAAACTTGAAAATTCAGACATTCTTCAAAATATTGACGGCAAGTTGTCCCACCTGGACCCTTTTCAACAACAACTGCTAAAGCAGCTTATATTTAAATATTGTCACATATTCCTGGATGTTCAATCAAGGACCACCAGGATGTGAGGCCGACATTGATGACATTATCATCTCCAGTGACAGCTTCAACAGCACCTCACCTACATCAGAGACTTCTTTCAGCGAGTGAGTGATACCAAGCTGACTATCAATCTAGCTAAAAGTAACTTTTGTAAAGCTACAGTTGTTTACTTAGGTCATATTGTAGGACAGATCAAGTCAAACCAATTGATGCAAAAGTAAAAGTTATCACTGAATTTCCTGAGCGTATTACTAAAAGACAACTAATGTGATTTCTAGGGATGGCTGGCTACTACAGAAAATTCTGTAAAAATTTCTCCATCATTTCTGATCCTTTGACAAATTTACTGAAGAATAATGCAAAATTTGTTTGGAATGAAAAATGTCAAAATTCGTTTGACTAACTGAAAGCTATCCTCAAAAATGCACCAGTTCTCTTATCTCCTAATTTCAAAAGGAGTATGCGCCCAAGGAAGGATATCAACAAGGTCCTGGCTAAAGAATCACCTGACGATACCAGGAGACCTTTCTCACCAAGGTGTGCCATGAGTCCCTTGTCCACAGCAAGCGGGCTCATACAAAAAGATAATAAATGGGACAGAGACGTGCTTTTCAGTACAAAAGTAAACAATGTTTATTTATAAATAATACAGGATAAAATGGTCGGGCTGTCCTTTATTATAATAACAACAGGGGTAAGTGTGGTAGCAGCTGCCCCCAGACCGGAATAATGCTCACACCGTAGGGGAATGGGGGCTGTTATTGAGGCGGGTTACTTTGCCAGATAGAAGTGCAGTTCACCACCCGTGCGCCATCTGGTGCCTGTAATCAACATGCACACACACACACACACACGCATAGGCACAACCACTACAAAGAAATGTTTTGAATGCAATCGTGAGGTGCAATTACCACTACTACGCGGTGCAGTGCTCAGAAAAGGATGCAGCAACCTGCCCTGCCAACAGCTTCGATTACGCTACAGAAGGGGACAAGGAAAGGGTTATTAAAATAAGGACAACTGGAACAATTGAACCATAAATTACCAGTAAATTGAGCAAACTACTGGAGGCAGCCAATCACACGTTACCCAGTATACCAATGGGAGAGGGGAGCTAAGTAGAAGCCATGACCAGTCAACTAAAACCCAGAAGAAAAGAAAAAGAAAAAAAAGGAAAGAAAGTCAAAGCTGTCATAAAATTAGTCCATAGGCAAAGCAGCAGGAGCAATCTACCTGCAGACACAGAATCACGTTTAATATACAACTAGGATCGCATGTCCCAAGTTTATGTCATGCGATACATGTTCGCCGTTTACCTCACTGTATCTCGGACACCACAAGGGGTTACAGGAGAGGAGAGGCCCTGGCTCCTATTTCAGCTCTACAGGATTATTACATTCAACATCTTTAATAACTTTCATCCAGCAAATGAAATTCATACATACATAACATTGTTACCATGTCAAGTTCCTTAGATCACAATGTATTGATACCAACGCACGCTGGTTTGCACAACAGAAGTAGCAACCAGCTTTACCTTCCGCTGTTGCGTCGGTCTGTTGCCGGCACTCTGGAGGCGTCTCGCCCAATACCTAAACGCAAAGCATGTTCGCTTTAAATGTGACAAGAACAAGGATAAAACCACCAATGGTTCGAAATAAAAACGTACAAATACCTTCGGTAGTTTTCGACCTTGACTACCCGGAAGCGTAGTGGCAACCAGACGTGCACCTACAGTATTTCATAACCGCTTTATTAAATAAGCATGACCAAATACTACTCTACATGACACAAAACGTGCACATACCTCCGTCAGAGAGTGGCCCAGGGAACAAAACAAGCGGATAGCTGAGAAAGGTGAGGAGTATCCAGAAGTATTACCAGGACGGCCAACGTTACCTGTTTTATGTGAAATCGCCAAGTAGCTAAGTGAATGATTAGCCACTCAGAGGCTAGCTGGAGGGCATGACGCCACAGGGACTACGGTGCTTACAAAGAGACAAACTTAAAAGCATACAGTGATTCTGCTGGTTACAGAGTACAAGTTGGCTGTTGATGCCAGTGATATTGGTGCAGGCAAAGTTTTACTGCAAGAAGACACTGATGGAGGAGATCATCCTGTTTGTTACTTTTCCAAAAAGTTTGATAAACATCAGAAAAACTATTCAACAATTTGAAAAGAATCAAAAAGTCTATATTAACGGGCTACAATAGAGCACAATCACTTGAAAGGAAGAACTTGTTGAGTCCAAAACCTAAAAAAGTGCAAACTCAGAAACCCTACTTTGTAACACGCTACAGCAAAGAGGCATCTCAGATTAAACATATTATTAAGAAAAATTGGAATATAATTGAATGTGACTCCTCTCTATGGGAAATACTCACTGAACCACCAGGAATCAGTTTCAGAAGGGCCCCTACAATTAAAGATAAACTAGTCAGTAGTTACCTTCCTGCTGCTAAATGTGACACTTGGCTCTATCAACCTAGGGGCAATTATCCTAGTGGTAATTGCAATTATTGTGAAACTGACAATTTTGCGGATCGGTCTAATAACAAAATTTTTACCATTTACCAGTTTCATAAATTGCTATGCCACTCATGTTGTATATAGACTGGTATGCACCTGTGGTTGTTTCTATGTAGGCCTTACTAAAAGAAGATTAAGGGACAGGGTGGCTGGACATAGATATGCAATCCGAGTTGGAAATATGAATTATCCAATGGTCAAACATTATAGAGAAGCACAACATGGGAGGGACTCAAGTTTACGTGTATTGGGCATTGAGGCTATCCGCCTTGATGCCAGGGGTGGGGATAAAATCAAATGTCTTAAACAGAGAGAAACTTATTGGATATATACCTGAAGGCCACCAGCCATCCTGGTCTCAATGAGGACTTTGACCTTTCCCCTTTCCTTTAACCTTGTTGGATGCCCCTGCGCTTTCTCTTTTAACTTTGAGTAATGGTCTAAAGTTAAGAATTGCTTGCTGCTTTGGAATGTAAATGATTGACTGCTTATTTGCACTGATCTATGTTGTCTTACATTATCTGGATTCTTATAAGGAATTGTGATGTGTGGCTTACTTAGGTCTGTCTACATCTATATTATTTATCTATCCATTTACACATCTAATGACTATTTTTCCATATTTAATTGTGACTATTTATACACAGTGAATTATTAACCTTGTCTGTTTATACATACTATGGTAAATTCCCTTAATATCTCGTCTTTGTTTACATCTAATGACTACTTATCCATCCATTAATACATCTTATCCATCCATATGCATCCATTCATCCATATTGATTTGAGTCTATTTATTCATAAACTATTTAGATGTATTATCGTAAATGATCTTTTCATTCATTTGCTTTTTTTTTCTGCACGGAGTGGCCAAAGGAAATGACATGCATGGTCTGAGTTGTACACCTGATGTGAATGGAGCTATAATTCGGTTGTTTCTGGCTTCTTTGTTACACACCCTGCTGAAGGCTGAAGGGCCAACACATGTTGGTGTTTTTTAATTGAAAAAGAATGTTTGGCACTTGTTTTGGCTTTTCAACATTTTGAAGTCTATTTGACTTGTTGAGCTACTTCCATCAAGGTCTTCACTGATCACATTCCCGTCACATTCTTGCATAAGATCAAAATCGAGAATCAAAGATTACTGAGATGGAGTTCACTTTTGCAAGAGTATAATTTAGATATTTATCACCTCAGGGGAAAAGGCTTTCTTGCATGTAATTTTACTTTTCTATTTGATTGTGAAAATTGCTCTGGTTGTTATGTATATGATTGTTATAATGATCAATGATACTTCATGTGAAAAGTTTCAAGATTATACTGATTATAAAACCATATTAATTTTAACAAAAGAAAGCTTTTAACAAACCTTTCTTTTCTTAAAGTGGGGAGGTGTTATGTATGAGTATTTCATGTAAATCACTGTATATCATTTGTGAATGGAGATTTATTACATACTATTTGTGCTGCCTTACTGGTCAGCTATTAGTTTATTTTGTTCATCATTTAGCACCCTCTGAAGGTATGTCAGTAGCAAAACATGATTTGATGCAATGCCACTTGTTTGTGATGAAATAGACTAGTGCTTTCTAGAAATTTCTGGCATCTTCTTGCCTGGAGGGGGCCGGATCACCCAGGACTCCTATAGATTTTCCCAGAATGTTCCTAGACTATATTAATGCTGTGATTTTGGTCAGTGAGAGAGAGTTTTTTGTTTTGGCATCAGAGATAAATAGCGACGAAGACGGTTATTTTGCCACCACGCACAGTAAGGAGGATGGTAAGAGAAATTTAAAGTTCTCCAAAGCTCACTGTTAAAGAATTGCAACAAATGGTAGCATCTTGGGGTCACAAAGTCTCCAAAACAACCATCAGGTGCTATCTACATGCCAACAAGCTGTTTGGGAGGCATCCACAGAAAAAACCTTTTCTCACTCACAATCATAAATGCAAACATCCGGAGTTCGCTAAGTGGTACTGGGATTTTATCTGGGACCGTGTGCTTTGGTCAGATGAGACCAAGATAGAACTTTTCGGCAACAAACAGTCTAAGTGGGTCGGGCGGAACACAAAAGATGAGTATGCAGAAAAGCACCCCATGCCCACTGTGAAGTATGGGGGAGGATCGGTGATGCTGTGGGCCTGTTTCTCTTCCAGAGACCCTGGGAACCTTGTTACGGTGCATGGCATCATGAACGCTTTGAAATACCAGGACATTTTAAATCAAAATCTGGTGGCCTCTGCCTGAAAGCTGAAGATGGGTCGTCACTTGGTCTTTCAGCAAGATAATGACCCTAAACATATGGCCAAATCTACACAGAAATGGTTCACCAGACACAGAATCAAGCTCTTCCAATGGCCACCTCAGTCCCCAGACCTCAACCCCATTGAAAATCTGTGGAGTGAGCTGAAGAGGAGAGTGCAGAGGAGAGGACCCAGGTCGCTGGATGATTGAGAGAGATTGTACAAAGAGGAATGGTCGAAGATCCCTCTTTCTGTATTCTCCCATCTTGTGAAACATTATAGGAGCAGATTAGGAGCTGTTTTGTTAGCAAAAGGGGGTTGTACAGAGTATTAACATCAGGGATGCTAATAATTGTGGCGCACATGATTTGATGTAAAAGAATTATTTCTTAATGTGGGATTTTTATCCCACTGAATAAATGCACTTGAATTAAAGGTTGGATTTTCCTCTTTTTTCATTGTGGTCCTACATTATTTCGAAAAAAAAACTGAATTTATTAGAAGCTAAAGAACACATCTTTTTCTTTTTCATTTCATTTCTGCCGTCTGATGATCCACTCCCACTGGAAAAACCAGGTGAGAGTAGCACAGTCGTTGAAAACAAGTCAGTTTTACTTTATTGTAGCTATATCATACAATTTACGTACTTGGCTAATTATTCACCATTGAAGTTTATGTTACTCTACTTTTCTCCCCCCCGATGCGGAAACAAGGAGAAAAAAATTAGGGGGGAGATTCTCCCTGCCCCTAATGCGACAAAGGTTATACCTCGGGAGCAAATTGTCTTACCTCTTTAAATGTTTAAGCTATAACACACATTAGAAAAACTCGTTTAAACAAGAGTAAATCATCTGCTACAATCCCTGCACGCCTCTCTCCATCTCAACTCAAGCAGAATGATCACCAACAAACAGTGCTACAGCACAGCCAAGAGGACAGCAACAGCAACCAGATGTTTTAAGTCATCTGTGGTCATATCCTTTCACAAAACATGGTTTTATGACTTGTGAACGAGTATAAGGACATGGAGTCAATCAATGTGGTCTGTATAAAAACTGAAATGAGCGGCAAAAAATGTTATTTATTTGAATGATCAAAAGACACTTTGACTTGCTCCTCAGGGAAAACTGTTGCCTAACTCCCTTCTCCATGGATCACCTCGTAGTGGAGACCTCACCTTACTCCTGGTAGGGTCACCCATGGGGGTAAGGTCGAGGGGGAGGTTCCAGACAAAGCACGATCCAGCTAAGACTTTAACAGTGGAACTGGCGGAGGATGACAGTATGTCACAATGGCAGTGATGGTGGGTGAAGCCTGCAACGGAGAGTGGTTCCTAATCATCATGGTCACCATGCCATTGGATCCCGGCCCCTCTCTGCCAAGGACCGTATAGTGACTGCACGCACATCAGTTTCCCCAAATTAAACAATGTCACACGCAGGCATTCACCCGAAAGGGAAGCAGTCCATTTAACATCCCGGATCAAAGTCGTTTGGCGATCAGGAAGTGGAGACGGGGGCAGGACCATAGTCTGGGAGCTCCGAGCCACAACCTAGTACAAAGGCAGTGGCTGTCTGAGTCAGTCGTTAAGCCCTTGGATCGAGGCAGAAAGAGCTTTTCGGCAGCTGCACCCATGACTGAGCAGCCCTATTTAGGAACCACTCTGCTCACCCCAGTAGGGGAAGTCTAGAAAAGGTGCCCAAAACATTCCCCCATCTGGACTACCGCATCCAGAGGGATCACCACCACACGGTCAGAAACAGAAGCGGACGTATTTTGGAACTTGGAATGTGTGGACCCTCATGGACAATAAACACAGCGATTGACCCGAACAGCGAACTGCCATCATTACCAGGGAGCTAAGGAGATTTCAGATTGACATTGCTGCACTCTCCAAAACCCGACTGGCAGATGAAGGGCAGCTGAAGAAGGAGAAGGGGGCATACACTTTCCTCTGGAAAGAAAACCTGCTGATGAGCACAGGATTGATGACGTGGGTTTTGCTATTAAGAACATCCTCATTAGCCATCTCTCCAAACTCCCTGTGGGCATCAATGAACACCTCATGACCATACGCCTGGTACTTGAAGGCGGCTAAAAGGCCACGGTAGTTAGTGCCTAAGCTCCAACTCTTGAAGCACAGGATAAAGTGAAGGAGGCTTTCTATGCTGACATGGATAAAATCCTAACCCATGTAACTAAGGAGGACAAGCTGATCCTGCTTGGAGATTTCAATGCTAGGGTGGGGAAAAACCATGATCTATGAAAAGGCACAACTGGGAAGGAAGGAGTTAGCAATGCCAACGGTGTTCTACTCCTATCAAAGTGCGGAGAACACAAACTGATTATCACTAACACACTTTTCCGCCAGAAGAACAAACTCAAAACATCCTGGATACATCCTTGCTCCAAGCTTTGGCACCTCATCGACTACATAGTTGTACGCACCAAGGATCGCCATCTTCTCAACACCAGAGCGATGATCGGTGCAGATGACTTCTGGACAGACCACCATCTCATCTGGTCCATCATGTCTATCAGTCTTATACAGAAAAGCAGAGTGCAAAGAAGACAGTGCCGGCTAAAGCTCAACATGGAAAGGCTGGACAACACCACCTTTCAGGAGCAGCTCCAGGCCCCTCTCAGCACTGCCCTGCCCCACCAATATTCAGATGATATTGAAGCACACTGGGACCTGCTGAAGTCAATCACTGTTGACTCCTGTAAAAGCACCCTCGGCTGTCGTAATCATCAAGACTGGTTCGGTGAGAATGACAACAAAATCCTTCAGCTTATTGACATCAAGCAGCGGATCTTTACTGCCTGGCAAAATGACATCACCTGCAAGGCAAAAATAGCAGCCCATAACAAAGCAAAGGCAGTCATCAAATCTCGAGTCAGGCAACTGAAAAACGAGTGGTGGACAAGAAAGGCTCTGGAGATCCAGCAGCTTGTCGACTGTTGGGACATTAAGTTTCTTTGATGCCACAAAAACTGTAGATGGCCTAAGCCACCATTGCCTAGCTCCCCTTCGCTCTAAGGATGGACTGGTACTACTCAAAGACAATGGGTTGATGGCAGCCAGATGGAAAGAGCTCTATGAGGAGCTACTAAATCAGTACACCACTCTTGAGGCAGAGGCCCAAACGAGGACATGGGAGCAACTCTCACTCTAACAGAGGTGCAGGATGCCATAAGGAAGATGAGGAACACCAGGCTGATGGACCTGACGGCATCCCAACAGAGATATTGAAGGTCGGTGCACCTGATCTCCACAGCTATATCCATGCCTTGCTCCTCAAAGTGTGGGAAAAGGAGGAAATCCCAGCACAACTCAGGGATGTCCTCATAATCTCCATCTTCAAGAGAGGAAATGCAGCAGAGTGTGGAAACTACCACGGTATCTCCCTTAGGTCCACCACTGGGAAAGCTCTCGCCCAGATCTTGGCAAATAGGGTCCTCCCCTGTCTGAAAACATCCTTCCTGAATCTCAGAGTGGTTTCCATCCAAGCAGAGGTACCATGGACATGATCTTCATTGCTCACCAACTGCAAGAAAAATGTTGGGAACAAAATCAGTCACTTGACATAGCCTTCAGAGACCTCACCAAAGCCTTTGACTCTGTGAATCCTTAAGCTCTCTGGCTGGTTCTGACAAAGATTGGTTGCCCAGACAAATACATCCGGGTACTGAGACTGCTCCATGACAACATCTCAGCCACGGTTGTCAGCGGTGGTGGAAATGAAAAAGAACACTTTACGGTTCGTACAGCAGTAAAGCAAGGCTGTGTGATCGCTCCCGCCCTCTTCTCCATCTTCATCTCTGCCATCCTGCATCTTACAGGAAAACATCTGCCCGAAGGAGTCAGAATCATGTTCAGGGTTGATGATCAACTGTTCAACATCAACAGATTCAGGGCTGAGGGCAGAACCACTTCCACATTCATCACTGAGCTGCAGTATGCTGATAACAATGCCCTTGAGGCCCACTCAGAAGAGGACCTTTAGTTGCTTCTGGATGCCTTTGCCAAAGCATACAAACAGCTTAGTCTGCCCCTCAACATCAAGAAGACTCAGATACTTTACCAGCCACCTCCCAACGCAACTACCCCTGCTTCACCACCAGTCATATTCATGGACAAAACCAGAATCGAAAATGTGGACCACTTCACTTACCTCGGGAGCATCCTGTCCTCCAAGGCAAACATTGACGAGGAAGTACGCCACAGCCTCAGCTCTGCCAGTGGGGCTTTCTCAAAACTGAGGAAAAGGGTCTTTGAAAACCGTGACCACCAAGCCAGGACAAAAATTCTGGTCTACAAGGCAGTGGTGCTGCCTACCTTACTGTATGCGTCAGAGTGCTGGACTACATACTGTAGGCACCTGAAGGCTCTAGAGCAGTGTTTCTCAAACCTCTCCTGGAGGACCACCTGCCCTGTCTGTTTTAGATCTTTCCCTGCCCCAGCACAGGTGATTCAAATAATCAGGATGTTATCAATCAGCTTTAGAGGCTCAATAACGAGCTGATCATTTTAATCACCTGTGCTAAAACAGGGAAAGATCTAAAACATGCAGGACATGTGGTCCTCCAGGAGAGGTTTGAGAAGCACTGCTCTAGAGGCATACCACAAAAGATGCGTCAGGAAAATCCTCAAGATCACCTTGGAAGATAAGCGCACAAACGCCAGCATCCAAGAGGAGGCCAGCATTCCTGCCATCACTGCTATCATCACCCAGCATCAACTGCAATGGACTGGCCATGTGGTCCGCGTGCCCGACTCTCGTCTCCCAAAACAAGTCCTTTACTCCCAGCTCATTACAGGAAAACATGCCCTGGGCAGGCAAAAGAAAAGGTTTCAGGACAACATCAAAATCAACATGAGGAAGTGCCACATAGATCCAAAGACCTGGGAGGCCACAGCAACCAATCGGGTGGCCTGGAGACAACTTGTCTGAGAGGAAGCTGCACAGTACAATGATGATCTCCACAGTGCTGCAGAAGACAAGCGCAGGCGCAGGAAAGAGCGTGCTTCCACCAAAATGGTTCCACTCAAACCCCCGATCGCCAGTGCCCACCCATGCCCACACTGCCCCAAAGTATATCGGTCCAGAATCGCCCTCTTCGCCTAACTGAACACCCACAAGGACCAAGAAGGAGGACAGAAATACTCGACCCCGAGTGTCCGCCGATGAATGCCTTGCAGTTTGCGACATACTGTTTTTTATCGAAAGACTAGGATGTCTATGGCAGTTCACCTATAAGTCTGTCTTTATCATCAAGTATTGTGCCAAAAATTAGCAAAGTTAGTCAATTTCATCAATATTTGCTTAGGAAAATGCTTTGGAAAGGTTTATTGCCCCTTACTCCTGAACAAAGTAATTATTCACCGAACAGTTTTAACTGCCTTTATTCTAGCCCAGGACCAGTCAGGCTAATTTTCACAAAGTCCGTTGTCCTCACAGGTTATCACTTTTTTCAGATTTTGCATGGTCTATTCATGCAATGACACTTAATTTGTTATAATAGTGGTAGTGCACTCACTCCAGAGAGAAATTTTTTTTTGCAATTTAAGCAAAAAACCTGTTTTTCAAAAAAGTAAGCAATTAGCTTTTAATTTTATTGACTAGTCTTATTTTCTCTTTTGAATGGTGCAATTGTTCTTAAATAAAATAGAGGTGATTTAATGAAATAATTGACCAAGCACGTACCATTTGTTATTAGATTACTTGATTAATCATCAGAATAATCAATAGAATACTCCAGTACTAAAATATCTGATTCCTGCAGCCCTATTCAGGACATTTAATGTGTATGAATAAAACCAGAAGTCTATTACTCCTAGAAGTGTGCACGGACTCAATGAGTGTCAGACAGCATTTGTCTGTTAATATCAGGTGAGTTTGGCTGCCTCTAGCAGTGAATCTGGAAACTGTTACGGGAGGCGATCACGTTCGACCAAATTGCCACAGCTCTCCGCGAACTGGGTGATGTAGTGTAGCATGATCTTTCCCCCCATGCCCTCAGCCAATGAAATTTTCTCAAAAGTGATATGTACCTAGGGCCTTGGTCATCAAATCACACCCTACGAGGTCTGATAACTGCTGGTTTTCCACCCTCACTTTACCTGGGAGTCAGGTGTTAATGCAGTCTGGCCAATCAAAGGCACTAACTGTTCATTTACTTGCCTGGGATGACAGAAAACCTGGGCTGGATTTGTGGCTGGATTCAAGTGCATCCACTGACTGTCATAGATCAGGGGTGTCCAATCTTATTCGTAAAAGGGCCGGTGTGGGTGCAGGTTTTTGTCCTAGCCAGTGCTACTGCAACTGATTCCTCTAATTAACTAATTTGGGGTTTCAATCAGGACCTTGGTGGGTAGAATCAGGTGTGTTAGTGTTGGGCTCAAACAAAAACCAGCACACACACCGGCCCTTTCTGGATAAGATTGGACACCCCTGTCATAGATAGATCACTAGCTCTGCGGTCTGCATAGATATTAAAGAAAACACTAGAGTGGACAAAGTCATTGGCCGAACCAGCCGCAAAATGATGCGTCTGCCATCTTGTGTAAGGAATTGGCGCGGGAATTGCGCAGTCAAAGGCTGTACATGTATATGCGACTAGATGAAATGAAAAACATTTGACTGTTGACCAGAGGTGGACAATCTAGGTTCAGAAAGTAAAAGTCCTCCCCAGCATTTAGTTCCAACCTCCTGGATTTGCTAAATAAACCAGCCCTTCAGACTAGAGGTTAGATTAGTCAAGAAAATCAGATGATTGAGTTGATGGGTGGAAGTAAAACATGGCGGGACTTTTACTTTCTGACCCCTGGAATGTTCACCTCTGCTGGTGATACACATTAGCCTACAAGCATTATGATTATTTAATAAATCATTATTTTGTTTACAGGTGTTTGTTGTCAGGAAATTCTTCATTGTTAATTAAAATTCAAAATATTAAATTGAAATTAACTGTAAATATTTACAGTTAATATTTAAAGTATAAAATAGTTGATCCACTCATATTCAGTGGGGCACCGGTGGAGAGTGTGGAGACGTTTAAATATTTAGGAGTTCACATCAGACTAGACTTTTCCTGGTCTTCCACATAAAGAGCTTGGTAATGAAGGCCCGGCAGTGTCTTTTCCAGCTCAGACGCTTGAGAGATTTTATACTCCCTTCCAGGGTGCTCAAGAACTTTTAAACCTGTACTGTTGAGAGCATCCTGACTGGGAGGATCATCTCCTGGATGGGCAGTTGCACCAAAAAAAAGACTACTTGGCTCTTCGGAGGGTGGTGCGCTCAGCTGCGAGGACCACTTTCCCCGATCTGTAGGACATCTAACAGGCAATGCAGATCAAGGGCTGTAAAAATCTTAAAGGAACCCAGCCATCCCAGCAACAGCCTGTTTTCTCGGCTGCCCTTAGGGAGGCGATATTGCTGCCTGAAAGCCAACACAGAGTGGATGAGGAGGAGCTCCTTTCCATAGACTGTTCGCTTACTGAACTCTATTAGATTAATAGAGGACAGAGCCTGGTGCCCCCAATTCATTTCCAAACCTGTCTTTTACGCAGATATGATCTGATACATGGTGTACACCCTTTTTAACAATTACGGTTTCCAGACAACCCATATTTATTTGATCATTTACATTTATGAATTCTGGGGAAAAACACTAGGACACTGGGAAACTCGGAAAACATGGAACTGGACTCCGAACAGGAGGGAGACACAAAAGGGGAGTGAGACGCCAGATGCGGGGATCCAAAAATAATTTAAATAAACAGAACACTGGTAGGCTGGGGAACACTGGAAGGCACAAGACGAGAGTGGGCACAGCTGGCAGATGGCCAACTCGGGCAGCACAGGGTCACCCAGGGTCAGGGAAAACATCAGGAGGGGGGCAGACAGGACGGCAGGAACGCTGGGGCTCGGAGGACGGCAGGAACGCTGGGGCTCGGAGGGACGGCAGGAACGCTGGGGCTCGGAGGGACGGCAGGAACGCTGGGGCTCGGAAGACAAAGGCCACTGACACACTGGGGCACTGGAAACAGTGAAGGCCACTCACACACAGGACTGAGAAGACAGGGGCACCAGGGGCTGAAGGCGACAGGAAAGGTAGGCTGGGAAATGCGGATGGCGAGAGACACAGAGAAGGTGAGGGGACCAGAGGGAAAGTGCACAGGGCAGGGAGTGGTGTTAAGCAAGCGAAGTCAGATCTGACCTGAAGTGCTGCCGAGGTGGAACAGATATAGGGCAGGGGCACACACAGACACAGGTGTTGAAACTTAATCTGATTAACGAGGGGTGGAATATGAGGGAAACCAATTACATGAAAACAGATAGACATTAATACACAGACGAGGATCACAAGACAACCCAAAGTTGGGATAAATAAACTGGATAAAAAGACTCCTAAGTGTACAGAATAAGAGCCAGAATGGATGATAAGAATGCAGAGGTTCTGCAGAAAATTTAGCAAAGCCAGTGAACAGTAAAGCAAGGGGCGGAGACTAGAACAGAGCGACTGCTGAGAGATAATTAGTCAATTAGTAAGTGCAGCTATACAATTGCGGGTGCTCGTTAGTAGATTAGTATTATATACAGGGTTAGTTTGTTTTGTAATTTTAGAAAACAACAAATTGTTAGTCATGTTAGTTTGTATAGAAAAGCAAGGGAAACTATCAAACGAGAACAGAAGGAATGATGAAACCCAGAATCCATTAAATCACCTGAAATAGTGTCACAATCAGTCAACACAGAAACTGCTACAAGAAATGACGTGACCGGGGAGAAAGCAAAGACAGTACATGGGTAAAACGTGGACTGGACAAATACGGGAGAGGAATGAAATGTGAACACTAAGACATGGACTATAAGCAGACATACCAAAATAAAAATCTAAAATTAACTTAACCAGCCACACAGACCACGGAACACAACAACATTGTTTTATTGTAAAGTTTTTTTACTTTTAATTTCCAACTTCTTTTATTGTATGTATTCCTGGAGCTGGTGCACGAAGCATTTCACTGCACATTGTACCCTGTATGATTGTGTATATGACAAATAAAATTTGAATTTGAATTTATATTTATGTCTAAGGAATGTTGTTTTCATATTTTGAACACATGTATTTGTACCTTGAATTCCTGGAGTTCTCTTTATTCTAGATTATGGCAATTAATTGTGAGTTAAAATTCAAAATATGAATTTTAAATTAACTGTAATTTTTTTTTTAAGAGTTGTATATTTATGTCTAAAGAGTGTTGTTTTCATATTCCGAACACATGTATTTGTACCTTGAATTCTTATAATGCTCTTTCTACAAAAGATTATGGCAATTTTTATTTTGATATTTAAATATCCATCTTGGTTCATAAACATTTCCAATATCAATTTCTTTCACAGTAAAAATACTATGTATGATAAAAGTCATCAACATAATCTCTGTGTTCCATCTCTAAACTACCTTCATCTAAGATTCCTCACTGGTGGTAGAGAATAGATTCCCTTCTCCAAACGGACCTTAGTCGATAGAGTTAGGGTTTGGGTTATGGCAAGGGGACCATAATCAGGGAATTATTTTCAAATCTGATTTAGGCAAGGAGATCCGTCAAATTTCTGATAATGTTGTGCCACCACTTGTGATTTATTCAGAGATCTATCTCAGGGTTGTCCTCTTAGTGGATGGAATCAAATGCCGACCCCCATGGTTCCATGCCAGACGCTATCCTTCGGTAAGATGGCGGACGCGAATCTCGCCAAAACTGGTCTCCTGTCCACTCTAGTGTTTCTTTAACTCTGTGACACAGACCATCTTGCATGGCGAAGTTAAGCGCCGCATCCTATATGTACTCAGCTCCATTAAAAATTCACCAGTGAGGTATGTACTGTATTTGCGGCAAATTGAAGAATCAATTGATTTTTATTGCTTTTCCAGTGAGGCAGGAGAGGAAATCAAGAAAAGCGTGTGGTATTGTAATCCTGACGCGCACTACGTGCACGCGCCAACTGGGTTTTCTGTAGGGCCCGTGTGCGCATGTGTTGCTCACATAGACGGCGTCAAACGGTACTTGCGCTCACCCTCGACCGTCTCGGACCCCTCATCTCAGGATGAGTTTTGGTTACTGTCCAGAATCTGTCAACTACAGGCTTTAACCAGATGTGGCACTCTTCAGCTGCCATTGTCACTCGTGGCTGCCCTAAGCAGGGTCGGTCAGTGACAGTGCCTGTGTCCCATTCTCAGATAGACAGCCGACTGAATGTTGAACGGTAACAGTAGAAATAACGCATCACCTCTCGGCGGCTGAGATCTGCCCATAACATGCTAAAGGGTCTTTTTCTCTCTCCTGTGTCACAAGCCGTTCCATTTTCTTGATGGAGAAGCATTTTTCATTTTTTGTTGGCTTTGTGTAGGCTATTGACCACACCAAAAAGAACAAGTCAAGAGTCATTGTAGACATCACAAACAGCTTAATGTTGGTTTTTACTGAAGTGCTTGGCGTGTGCCCGTGGTGCGCGTCAGGATTGCAATACCACACGCTTTTCTTTATTTCCTCTCGTGCCTCACTGGAAAAGCAATAAAAATCAATCGATTCTTCAATTTGCCGCAAATACAGTACATACCTCACTGGTGCGTTTTTAATGGCGATGAGTATGAAATACAAAAACCGGTTACAGCAAGAAGACAGGGGAGACGGAGCCGTAGGGAAGAGGCAGTTATCACACGAATAAGAACTGGTCACACAGGCTTGAATCACAACCTTAATCTGATGGGTAGACATCAAACATGTCAGTGCCCCAAATGCGAAAGTAGGGAAACACGAACACGTATTACAGGAATGTCACGCCTGTAATAGGCAGAGATTAATGCTCCTAGAGGATGTCAGTGCGCTAGGACAGACCAGTCTGATTCACTTTTTCTATTCTAAAACTAATTGCCTGGATCCTTGTAATGGCATACTTAAAAAGAACAGCATTATTTAATAAAATATAATTAATGATTATTTTTTAATTTATGTCCTTGCTCCGTTGATGCTCCACACCTCTATATTTGGTGGCGGTAATGCACCCTGCGTTAGGCAAGAATTATTAACATTAAAGAAGAAGAAGAAGAAGAATCTTGCGTGGCACTGACGTTTGCGTGTGCGTCGACGTATGACGCATAGTTCTTGTGAGTCCACCTTATCCGCTCAAGAATTTACAGTCGGGAGGAACGAAAAGGAGGGTAATCTGCGGTTTATAGTACGATCCACTTTCTCCGGGAGTGTCAGGAGATTTCAATGTACTGCCTGCTTTTCGTAAGTAGTTTGGCATACGACTATCTGATTTCATAATCTTGTCGAATTATGAAGAAGTATGCGAACAAAATGTCGTTGGAAGCGAGTTGAAGCGGCATCTTTAACTAGAATTTCGGTTGCTACTGAATTGTTATTAGGCAAGCTAACAAGTCCAGTCAGCGATTGGGGAGAGTATTAGCGGCTAGCTAACAAGTCCAGTCAGCGATTTCTGGGAAAGTATTTTCTAGGAGGCTTGCGGCCCCATGTTTAGGTAACATGTTGGGCACAGTAGCCTGCGTAGCTAGTTCGTACTCTTATCGAAAAACTTAAGCGTCATGAGGCGGCAGCCATTTGCTGCTTGCTGCCGGCTATGTTCACCACGAGCTGGTCTCAGCTAGCCGGTCACTTGTGCTTTTAGATTAGCCAGCGTTACTAGAACGATTTATCAGAAACACGACGCTGGTTAGCTAAATGTTTGTATGCGCTAGTTGGGCAATTGGCTAACCGACTGCTTATAGTTGATTGTGTGGCGTGAGGGTAACGTTATGTGACTTGCTGGAAGAGTTCTTTTTCCAAGTGGACCATGCTGCTTTGGTAGACATTCCCAGCGTAAGAATAATTGCTAGCTATTGTTATCTTTGCAGCATTTGCCTGAGAGTTCGAAGTTGGCTAACGTCGTTGATGGTGGTTAGATGACGTGCCGCTTTCACACTGGACGCGAAACGGTTGCATGTATTCGCGTCTTTGCATTGACTTTGAATGTAATCTGTCGTGCGAAAAATTCGTTTCGCGTCCGGTGTGACAGCAGCTTTTGTCTTGTGAAATCCGTTTCTGATGTTTTAAAAATGATCAGCTTGTAATAAACAAATGTGGATATCTGATGTGAATTCGTTTCTCGGTAACTGGCAATACTTGCTTGCTAACGTAGTTCGCGAGCCTCCGGGCGGCACGCTAGCGGCCATGCCGTCATATCCTTAACAACATCTGCCAACTGGGGAAGCACGGATGCGAGCTTGCGTAGTTGGATCCGTTGACTGCTTATAGTCGAACTATGCTGTTGGGAAACGTAGTCCTGTGCAGATATTAAACTTAAAGTTAATAGTTGACGTATGCTGGCTAGCTTTCCAACTCAAACTCGTTCGGAACATTTGCTAGCAAGCCAAGAACATCACTAAGTCGAAAGTAATCACGCTAATCCAGCTGACTTGAAAATTAGCCTGAGCGAATACTGTTTCAATACATAACTAAACTAACTAGCTATTCAAGCGACATTTTCGTCTGCTAATGTACGTAGTACAACATAAAGTTAGCCAACATTCTTAGCCAGCCAGAAATGCATCTAGCTAGCTAGATAACCTGAAGTGAGGACGAATTGGTGTGGCCCGGGCAACTATGGCTAGCATTAGGTGCTTAGTTTCTACTAGGATAAGTCTAGGGCTGGGACGATTCTGAATCGATTTTTTTTAAGGCGTAGTACCACTACCTGCCGCCCTGGGGCGAACATCCGAGCTTTCCCTTTTCCTTTATTAAACCCGAGGCAGGTTGAACCAAAGCGCCAAACATCAAGGGTGCGTTCGATTAGACAACACGAGAAACCCTTGTTGCGCACTTTCCAAAAAGAACGCCTCGTGTCAAACACCAGTGTTCAACACGGGTAACACGATTTCACACCCAGCCGAAGGAGGAGTAAACGAATGTCAAAATGGCGGACAGACAGCAGGAGAGGTATCTTTCAGCTTTCGAGACATCCACTTCTTGCATAATTCTATTAAATGTATGCTTCGTCAGTCTCAGGTGACGCTTGAAGTCTCTATCGGAAAAAAGTGGCAGTACGTCCTCACAGAAACTGTGTACGGACGGTACATTGTCTCTCTTAAACAGAGTTATATGTTCTGAAACAAGGTACATAAACAAAGCATCCTCGCCATCATCGTTGCTGTCGTCATCGTCTAGAAACTCCTGACATAGAGCGCCGATTGCCATTTTCTCCGCCATCGCGTCACTGTGTAAACAACACCAGCTGAACACTGGACATTCGATTAACGCGTTTCGTGCAGACCTTATGCGCATGTGTAGTCTTCACACTCGGGTTACTCATGTTGTCTAATCGAACGCACCCCAAAGGGCATATGAAATGCTTCTGGAAAAAAACTTGACTGACATCAGTATTTTTCGGCGACATGCTGCACGAGGCAAAAGAAGGACTGCACAATGTCTCCTATTATCCACCATTTGATTGCTAATCAAGCAAGTAAACTGGAACAGCTTACTTTTCGTAGATTACCCTAATTGGTTAATAGGAGATGATCTGGTCGTCCTTTACTTGACTCCGTGCAGCAGGCTGTTCCAGTTTACTTGCTTGATTAGCAATCAAATGGTGGATAATAGGAGACATTGTGCAGTCCTTCTTTTGCCTCGTGCAGCATGTCGCCGAAAAATACTGATGTCAGTCAAGTTTTTTTTTCTGGAAGGATTTTACATGCCCTTTGATGTTTGGCGCTTTCGTTCAACCTGCGTCGGGTTTAATAAAGGAAAAGGGAAAGCTCAGATGTTCGTCCCATGGCAGCATTAGGTGGTAGTATGCCTTAAAAGAGAGTCGATTCAGAATCGCCCCAGCGCCATTAGCTACGTTTGCTTTCAAATTGTGTTCTTGACTTGTCAGATTTGCTAGGTAACGTTTCTGTTAAGACTGTTGGCTAGCATGACGTGGTTGGTGATAGTCGCCCTGCTCGGGTGAGAGCCATCAAACCAGCTACTACTATTTGGTTCGCTTATAGTGGGTAGTTCGTAGGAGAAGAAACTCGCTAGACCACTGACTGTACTACAGTTACTACCATCGGAAATCGCCAGGAATTCCCTGAGCAGTGGTGTTTACCTTTTTTTTTACGCTAACTATGAAGAAAGTTGTGGCAAAATGAAGGTGGGAAGATACAGCCAATTTTGTCCCATTCTACTTGTATGGGAGTAGACGGCCAGAAAAAGCACGCGACCACATAATTGAGTGTGTGATAAAAATAAATAACCCTCCTGTTATGTTCGGGGTCAGTTTGACCCAATTCTGTGTTCACGTTCTCTAAAAACATGGTTATTACACTTTTTCAGCTAATTTGATTTTTTTCCTAGCTTTACGCGAAAAACGTGAAATTAACTCAAAGTTATTTCCTGTCCTATGCGCATTTTGTAAGCGTGTTTTGGGGCATTGTGACCTGGATATATTATTATTTAGAATCATCATTGCATCCGTGTACCACAAATCCACAATCGCCATGATGCATCTGCCATCAACGTCCATAGAGATTTGCTTGTGAGGATTCTACATTCTAATAATTTCAACCACTAAAGCCTAATTTATTGCCATCCAACTCCGTCAATGCGCAGACACGCTGTTGTATCAACGGAGATGCGGACCTTTCAGACTTCTCCGTTGCTTAATGGGTGTTGCAAAGCAATTCACTGCTAGGACAATAGGGGGCGTAGCGTTTTTTTTTTCGGAGACCCGCCGACTAATTCATGACGTCTGAGCAGCATTCTGGGAATGATGTAGTTAGCTGACCAATTACAGGCTTGCGCTATCCGTGGGATCTTCGTCGTTTTGATGGATAGTTTGGGAAAATTTGGGAGTTTTCCGTTGTAATGTGAATATAGGCCACTGGATGGCAGTATTTACCTTTTTTTTATTCAGCTCAGACTGGAGCTATGTTTAGACATGTCCTGGACATGTCTGGGGCAAGTCCCCGAAAAGTAAAAAAAGAGGTCTAAATGTGGGTGGGGTCTGCAAAAGAGTATATAAGGAAAAGAATTGAGACAGTAGAGTAGTAGGAGAAATTGCAAGGAGAAGGATACATGTGACCAGACCTGTCATTTCTGTTCAAGACCTGTGAAGTTTCTTTTGTGGATTTTTGCCAGTGTTTGAGCATTTTCCTTCATCCAGGACATCACCAGGCCACCCCACTAAAAAGGGACTGTAAATATTTCTGTTTTTGTTGTGCTCGATCTTGGTCAGTTAGTTAGTTGTTATTAGTCTTTGTCTGTTTAATTAAATGTGTTTAAGTTTTAAATTGTGTCTGTCATCCCTTGCTGTTGCTGTTGTGTTATAAATGTAATAACAAATTGGGGCCATAACAAATTGGGGGCTCGTCCGGGATAGACCATTGTGTGAGTAATTTATTGAAAATCTAACATTTCAAATTGTGAAATTGTTTTTGTGAATTTTCCTAGATATATATTGACAACAGCAATGGATGATTTCTTGGCATCACCAACCGTAGGGGTTTTGAAGTCTTTTAAAAAGACAGAACTGCTAGAAATTTGCAGACAGTTGGAGCTGACAGAGGTAAAACCAGCCATGCGAAAAGCAAGACTGGCTAGAGAGATAGATGAATATTACATTGATGAAAATGTGTTTGCACCAGGAGATCTGGAACAGTTTCCAGTGGAAAATCCAAATATAGAAATGGAACTTAAATTAAAAATGCTCGAGATTGAAAGGGAGGAAACAGAAAAACAAAGAGAATTTGAGAGGGAAGAAAGAGAGAAAGAAAGGGAAGAAAAAGAAAAACAAAGGCAGTTTGAGTTAGAAAAATTAGCAAGAGAAGAGAAAATAGAAAGGGAGGAAATAGAAAAACAAAGAGAATTTGAGTTAGAAAAATTTGCAAGACAGAGAGATTTTGAATTAGAGAAATTCGATAGAGAAGAAAGACTCCAAATGGAGCAACTAAAAATTAAAATTCAAACTGAAAATAAATTTCGGGCTAGCCATGAGGTAAAATTGGTGCCTCCATTTTCGGAAAAGGATGTTGACAACTATTTCCAGTGTTTTGAAAAGGTAGCAAAGAGTTGCCAGTGGCCAAAGGAACACTGGCCTCTGATGTTGCAAACTGTCCTCAAGGGTAAAGCTCAACAAGCCTATTCGGCTTTGTCTGCAGATGATTCCTCTGATTATGAGGTTGTCAAAAAGGTTATTTTGAGAGCTTGTGAGTTGGTTCCAGAGGCTTACCGACAGAAATTCAGAGGTCTGAAGAAATCTGAAAATCAGACTTATGTGGAATTTGCTAATGAGAAGAAGGTTTGCTTTGAGCGCTGGTGTACTTCTATGGAGGTCAAGGATGATTTCAACTCACTAAAAGAGATGGTGTTAGTTGAAGAATTCAAGAACTGTGTTAAGGATGATGTTAAGACCTACCTTAATGAGAAGCAAGCGCTGAATTTGCAATCAGCTGCCAAATTTGCAGATGAATATGTTCTCACACATAAGTCCAAATTTCCGTCTAGCAGTAACAATAGATGGTCCCAATTTCAGAAAAAGGGTTACGGTGATACCCAAGATTCTTCACCCAAAGACAAAGACAAATCTGGTGATGGTGCTCAGAAATCCAGTAACAGGTCTGATCAAAGTGTGAAAGCTGACAGTGACAAAAGTGGTCTAGTTTGCAGTTATTGCAAGAAATCTGGTCATGTTACAACTAACTGTTGGTTCCTTAAAGCTAAAAAAGAAAAAGAAAAGGATACCAAACCAAATGCCTTTGTGAAAACAAGGTTAGAAACCCCTGTAGTAGATAACCAATCTGCTCAATTGCCTGCCTCTAGTGGGGCTAAAAAGCCTGATACAGCTGACTTCGTGAGGGAGGAATTTCTTCCATTTGTGTCAGAGGGATTTGTGGCTCTGAATGAGCATACTACTCCTGTCCCCATATATTTCCTAAGGGATACCGGAGCTTCTCAATCACTTTTGTTGATGGACTCCTTGGAGTTACGTGATGAGACCGCTTCAGGGGATTTCATACTTGTACAAGGTATTGAAGGGAGGACTGTATCTGTACCCCTGCGCTCTATATTCTTGAAGTCAGATTTAGTCACAGGACAGGTAAAGGTGAGACTTATGTCAAGTCTACCTATAAAGGGTGTTTCTCTGTTGCTAGGCAATGACCTGGCTGGGGGCAAAGTAGTTCCCCCTGTACATCTTACTTCACAGCCGAGCACTGAAGATGGGGATGAGGACCCATCTCTGTATCCTTCTTGCGCAGTGACTCGTGCTATGGCCAAGAAGGCTAAAGAAGATGATGTTGTGGTGCCGTCCAGTGCATTGAATAGTCAGGACTCAGGTGGTTCGCCTCATGACTCTGATTGGCCTACTATGGTTTCTCCGTTTGAGGACTTATCAGATACTTTTATCAGTTCTCTATTCAGCCAGCCGGATGGGTCTGGTGATTCTGATGTGTCTGGAGACTTGTCTCTGTCCAGAAAGCGGTTGATTGAGGAGCAAACTAATGATCCTGAAATTTGTGTACTAAAGAGGAGAGCCCTTCCTGATAAAGAAATAGACGCAGTTCCAGTTGGGTATTATCTCAAGGATGGTGTGTTGATGCGGAAGTGGCGCCCTCCTGATATCCCTGCCAATGCAGATTGGGCAGTGGTCAGGCAAATTGTTGTTCCGAAGGTCTATAGGAATGAGATCTTAACAATGGCTCATAGTTTACCTTTAGGAGGTCATCTTGGTGTTAACAAGACTGTTGATAAGATCATGAAACACTTCTTTTGGCCTGGGCTTCGGAAAGACGTTTCCAACTTTTGCAAAACCTGTCACACTTGTCAGGTAGTTGGAAAACACCAGTTAGACCCACCTGTAGCTCCATTGCAGCCTATCCCAGCATTTGGGGAGCCATTCTCTAAGGTCATTGTTGATTGTGTTGGTCCATTACCCAAGACTAGATCTGGAAATCAGTACTTGTTGACAATCATGTGTGCATCTACCAGATTCCCTGAAGCCATACCTCTACGTAACATCAAAGCAACTGCAATCTCAAAGGCTTTGATAAAGTTCTTCACGTTGTTTGGCCTTCCCAGGGAAATTCAGTCAGACCAAGGTAGCGATTTCACTTCTGGTTTGTTTCAGCAGGTTGTGTATGAACTAGGTGCAAAGCAGATTCTTTCTAGTGCCTATCATCCAGAAAGTCAGGGCGCCTTAGAGCGGTTTCATTCCACTCTCAAGACAATGATGAGGACTTATTGTTATGACCATGAGAAAGACTGGGATGAAGGTGTTCATTTGCTGTTGTTTGCAGCTAGAGAAGCAGTGCAGGAGTCTACTGGATTCAGTCCATTTGAGCTAGTGTTTGGCCATGAAGTGAGAGGACCTTTGCTATTATTGAGTGAACAATGGCGAGAGGAAGAGCCGCAAATCAGTCTGTTAGACTATGTTAGCAAGTTCAAGGAAAGATTGCGTGCAGCTTGTGACCTAGCCAAAGAGAACTTGAAATCAAGTCAGGGAAAAATGAAAACTTGGTATGATCATAAGGCTAGAAGCCGTGTGTTTAAACCAGGAGACAAGGTCCTTGTGTTGTTTCCCTTGCAGTCCAATCCATTGCAGGCTAGATTTCATGGTCCTTATGAAATTCTGACAAAACTCAATCTCAATTACATTGTGAAGACTCCAGATAGGAGAAAACCAAAACAATTGTGTCATATTAACATGCTAAAGCCTTATCATGACAGAAATGCTAGGGTTGCAGCTGTCACTTCAGATTCTCCAATGGTCGAAACGTGTGAAGATGAGGGGGAGTTTCAAGATGATGAACCTAGAAGTAAATTGTCGAATTCTGAAGTGTTGCAAAATCTTGATGTAAAACTCCAGCACTTAGAACCCTCACAGAGAGATCAGTTTGAGAGGTTGATCAAGAAATATGAGGATCTGTTTCCTGATGTTCCAAAAAGAGTTTCTATAGCCTCTCATGATGTAGATGTTGGTGATGCCAAACCAATAAAACAGCATCCGTACCGGATGAATCCTGAATAGAGAAAGATTGCTGAGAAAGAGGTTGAGTACATGTTAGAACATGATATTATCAGACCCTCCAACTCAGATTGGAGTTCACCCTGTGTGCTAGTTCCAAAACCTGATGGAAGTACTAGATTCTGTACAGATTATCGCAAAGTAAATGCTGTAACTAGAACTGATGTGTTTCCAATACCTAGGATTGATGATTGTATCGATAGAGTAGGGCAAGCAAAGTTTCTGACCAAGATTGATTTATTGAAAGGTTATTGGTGTGTGCCTTTAACTGAGAGGGCTAAGAGCATCTCTGCTTTTGCCACACCATCTGGATTGTACCAGTATGAAGTCCTACCCTTTGGCATGAAAAATGCCCCAGCCACGTTCCAAAGGATGATACAGTCTACAATCGCCGGATTGCCACACACGGGTGCGTACATCGATGACCTGATCACATGGAGTGACTCCTGGGAAGAACATCTAAAAGATGTAGAGACGTTGTTCCAGCGCCTGACCCAGGCTAACCTGACTGTTAACCTGAGCAAGAGTGACTTTGGTTGTGCTACTGTCACCTATCTTGGCTACGTCATAGGCCAGGGTAAGGTGGCACCCATAAATGCTAAAGTCCAAGCCATCATGGACTTTCCAGTTCCTGACAACAAAAAAGCTTCGCGCCGCTTCCTTGGAATGATCGGGTACTACCACAAGTTCTGCAAGAACTTTGCTGAGATTACTCTCAGTCTAACTAACCAACTGAAGAAAGGCGTAAAGTTCACCTGGGATGATGCATGCCAGAGAGCCTTCGATCGCCTGAAGTCTCTGCTGTGTCACTTCCCCGTGCTCAAATCTCCTGACTTCAACAAACCGTTCTCCATTGCGGTCGATGCTAGCGACCAAGCTTGTGGATCTGTGCTCCTACAGAGAAGTGACTCTGATGACATTGAGCATCCCGTGGCATTCTTCTCCAGGAAGTTCAATCGCCACCAAACAAACTATTCCACATTTGAGAAGGAACTGTTGGCTCTGGTCCTTTCTTTACAACACTTTGAGGTTTATGTTTGTACAAGGCAAAAGCCAATGATTGTGTACACTGACCACAATCCGTTAATGTTTTTGAGTAAGATGAAAAACAAGAATCGGAGATTGTTGAATTGGAGTTTGATTTTACAGGAGTTTGACTTGGAAATTAAGCATGTGAAGGGTACAGACAATGTAATTGCTGATTGCTTATCCCGTGTTTGAATATGTATATATATATATATATATCATGTGTTTATTTGAATATTGTATGATATGTATATATAGACAATTGTTCACTTCACCATTTTGTATTGAAAAGAAAAATTTTGCCTTTGAGTCAATTTTTCCCTTTTGGAATGGAGGTGTAATGTGAATATAGGCCACTGGATGGCAGTATTTACCTTTTTTTTAATTCATCTCAGACTGGAGCTATGTTTAGACATGTCCTGGACATGTCTGGGGCAAGTCCCCGAAAAGTAAAAAAAAAGAGGTCTAAATGTGGGTGGGGTCTGCAAAAGAGTATATCAGGAAAAGAATTGAGACAGTAGAGTAGTAGGAGAAATTACAAGGAGAAGGATACATGTGACCAGACCTGTCATTTCTGTTCAAGACCTGTGAAGTTTCTTTTGTGGATTTTTGCCAGTATTTTCCTTCATCCAGGACATCACCAGGCCACCCCACCAAAAAGGGACTGTAAATATTTCTGTTTTTGTTGTGCTCAATCTTGGTCAGTTAGTTAGTTGTTATTAGTCTTTGTCTGTTTAATTAAATATGTTTAAGTTTTAAATTGTGTCTGTCATCCCATGCTGTTGCTGTTGTGTTATAAATGTAATAACAAATTGCGGCCATAACACCGTCATGCGTCTGAGAGCATGTTGGAGAGGGTTTGCAACGTCGGAGAGGGGATCTGTATATCTGCACATTGATGGAGTTGGACGACTGTAAATTAGGCGTGAGTGTCATATTGAGCGTGGGCCTTGCGCCTGGTAAAATCATGAAGCCTACTGATTTTTAGGAGCGATTGTTTTAGGGATGCATGTCAACCAGAGGGTGACCGACTGTCAAGTTTTGATCCAATTTTTACAGTGTTGCTTAAAACTGAGGGCATGATCACAATTTCTCATTCATTTCACATTAAGTCTCCTTCATTTTGCTAAATTTATGCAAAATCAATACTTGATGTTGAAGGGGAGGATAGGGGAGTTGTGCTTTATTCACTTGACTCTTAAAATGGTCAGAAGAAAGGCATAAATGAGCTGAGCGAAGATTGGGCAACACTGTCAGTTGCAAACATTTAACAATGTTTCGAAAAATGAGTTTAGTTTGCAGGAGTCAAAATGACCTCAAACCAAAAATGGTTCATTCATTTGTAAATAAGAGGGTTAACATTTGCTATGATCAGGAAAATCGTCATAGTTCTGTCAGTACGTATAATTTTTAAAATGAAATTTTTGCATTTTAGTATTTTTTGTGAACTGTCATCAAATGATGCTGTTCTTAGTGATATAAACCAAATGTAGGTAAGTCAAAATAACAGAACTCATTTTTCTTTCAAGGGAAATTGTATGAAAACATCAACCTCAGGGACGGAATTGAAAATGCTTATCTGGGCATTCTCACAACTGTGATTTAAGTGAATCTGCTTGACTGCAGATCAACGTCTACTTCCCTCCTTGCCAATCTTTCATTGTTTTGCATTGTACGTATTATAGTTACTCAAGCATGATGATTTTTGTATGAAGGAGTTTTCTCTGGAAATTTAAGGATTCAAAGCGCTATTTTAGCACTAACTGAAGGATATCAAGACTTCAAACTGGTTTGCCAACCACCAATAATCATAGAAGACAAACATAATTTTCGTCTTCTATGATTTTGGCTGTTGGCAAACCAGCTTACATGTTCGGTAATCTTTGGCTACAAAATAGGACTTTGAATCCTCAGATTTCCACAGAAATTTGTATTTGTATTTACTGGGGATGCACCGATCCGATATTGGTATTGGCATCGGTCCCGATATTGAAGAAAATTCTAGAAATCGGGTATCGGTGACAATTGGGGCTGATTTATTCAGTCCAATTCTATGCTGTGCGCTGTGAGTGACGTCACGCTCTAGCAACACGCTGTGTGGAGGCCAGGCCAAAGAAAAGCCAGGTGTCTCACACTGGCCAGTGTAGCCATATCTGCCTGTTTTAAGCGACCTTGTGCTTCGCTTTTCATTAAGTTGCTTATAAATATTGGTTGTCGGGTTGTGGTTTTTTGGGCTTGTTTCAAAAGTGCAGTTGCTCATTTGGGCTTGTTGCCCAAAGCAGAGATGCCTAGTCTCATGAGTCTCTTGCATCTTGGTGGCATTCACGTTACTATGCCGTAGTCAGCAATTATTCTATCAACGCGCACTGAAAAAACTCACTCACGGAATATCGGTCATTGTGCATTAAGTTAATCGGTTTCCATGCATTAAGGTGAATTACGGAAATCGATTACGACTCGGGAATTCTCACGCTTGTCTTTATTGAGGGATTAAATTACTTTCTCACATTGGGCCTGGTAGATTTGGATAGCTTTTTTCCCTTGATTTTTCCCTTGTATTTTCTTGTGTTATCTTTGTCTCATATTAAAATTTATTTGATCTGAAACATTTAAGTGTGAAAAATATGCAAAAACATAAGAAACCAGCAAGGGGGCAAATACTGTCTCACGGCACTGTATAACGCATTGGTATAATGTCAGCCCAAAGAAGAGTGGTACTTCCACTGATGGTGAAATAAGAAAAATGGAAACTTCCAGAAAACTAACATTGTCGACAGTGACGTGCAGTCGGAGGTTAGTTTGGTGAGGCAGAAACCTCCCCTTTGCTTGATTAGGAACTAGGCTTATGCCGTAGGAGGCGACTGCTTTGTGTATATCCCTGAACGCCCCCAATCCTCCAATTCCCCAATCCTTTATACAAGTCTTTATACAAATATACCCCATGAGAGTGCGTTGGAGGCTTTAGCTTTTTATTTAGAAGACCGCAATAACGCACAATTCTAAAGTTATAGAGGTAATAATAAAAAAGTTATGCCATGTCAAATACAAGAAAAATATCAATTGACAAAAAAACTGACAGACAGTACCCTTAGAAAATAATTCACCAAAAATTCATTTTTGGTTGGAATGAGCTGAAATTTCAAATTTGTTCATCACTAATGCATATTTATCAAATGTGAAAAAATGTAAGCAATCTAGGACTACATGGTGACAAATGTTTTGTATATCTGATTATTTGACATGGAATGACCCATTTGTCTCCAATGCTGTTTTTCATTGTAACTCAAAGTGTTTTGAGGAAGAAATAAATTAATGTACTGTTCAATTAGCCTAGGAGTGAGTAGATGATGAGTGAATTTTCATTTTTGGGTGAACATTTCCTTTAAACACCGAGGTTTATTGGCACACTGAAGCAGGAATTACTCTGGCTATATTGTTTTCAGTCAAGTCTGGGTCACTGTCCCTGAGTTGCGGAGTAGCAGAAATGAAGGTGCCTGCAAAATGCCTTTCATTCGGTGTGTTGCATTTTTGTGCATCTGTCGGGTTGTCATTTGAAGTTTTGCATTGTCGGATTCTTATGCTTATTGATCATAAATCTTTCTGTCAGTACAAATATTTGGCTTCATCCTCGCAATTCATGTTGCCGAAAAATCCCTTACAACATGTAGAAATAATGTGCTGTTTTACTTGGTTTATATATGTTTCATAGTGCTGCTTGTCATGTTATCATTTTGAGTAAGCCATATATGTTCCATTTCTCTACAAAATGGGGCCCATTAGGTCTTGCTAAGAGCCTCATTTTGCGGAAGACGACGTTCTAACATTGTTGATCTCCCTTCCTGCTGCGTTGTTGTTGGTAAACCAGATGAAAGTGTCTTGGTAGTAGAAAGCTTGTCACAGTTTAAGCTGGAGAAGTTCCTTATTTAATGTGAAGGACAGTCTCCCCCTGTGGGATCATACATCACTGTTTAACTTCTACACGGAATTTGTTAGGGAAGTCTTGGTAATATTATTTCACGCTGAGTTTTGTATTGAAAACAGTTTAACTTGCATGGTTGTAGGTTAATAACGTCACAACATTGATGAAGCATTACTCTGTAATACTGTAATTAGTATGCCGGTCACGTTCTTGCTTTTATAATGGGTAATTTCTGGGTACGGTTATTGTAACACAGTAACAAGCATCTGCTTTCATGTTGTTATCTTTTCCGGCTTGATGTCTAGTGCTATGAGTGTTTTTATGCTGTTATTATTGCGGCAATACTTTGTCTTTCCAAGGTAGTCTTCGAGAGTAAAAACAACAGACATATTCCATAGAAAGTGGGCACACGTAGTCCCATTCCCCTGCACTCAAGTAAATTCAAATTCAAATTCAATTTATTTGTATAGCGCTTTTCACAGATAAACTGTCACAAAGACGCTTTACAGTCAGAGATGAGTTACTGAAAGGGCAGTGCCCAGCCTATTCCCCACTACAGCAAATGAGGCAAAAAACTCCCGGTAGGGAGAAAAATCCTAAAACAGTGGTGAGAAAAAACTCCCCAGTGGGAAGAAATCTCAGGAGGAACCCGGCTATAGTGGGGAAGCCCATCCTCCGCGGGCTAGCTAGTTAATAAGAAGATAATGACAATAGAGTTCCATAAAAGTCCATCTAAACAGTGCTATCAGTTGCTGGAGGAAGTGGCATGCCAAGGATGGTGCAGGACTGGATCAGGACAGCAGCAGCCAGCGCTCATGGTGAGGGACAGGGCTCGGATGGTCCAGGAGTCAGGGTTGTGGAGGGAAAGATCCTCGGAGAAAGACAGAGAAAAGTGGGGTGAGGCACTGGATAAAACTACTGCATATTAATAAAAATACAGTCCTGTGTCATGTGCCAAATGAGAATTTAGGAGCTGACTGGTCAGGAAACAGTCAACACCGCTCCATCCACTTCCAGCAGCACAGAGGCCCTACACTTATTCCAGGAAGATCACTTCAGATTTTCTAGACACTAGTACCAAATGGACCTCCCCGGTGACTAAGGCTGTAGCAAGCCCCACTGGCACCGTTAATGCATGCTCAGTGCCACCGGTTCCACATGGATTTGCTTAACAGTACACCAGTACCATATGGACCTCCCCAGTGACTAAGGCTGTAGCAAGCCCCACTGGCACCGTTAATGCATGCTCAGTGCCACCGGTTCCACGTGGACTTGCTTAACACTACACCAGTACCATATGGACCTCCCCAGTGACTGAGGCTGTAGCAAGCCCCACTGGCACCGTCATTGCAGGCTCAGTGCCACCGGTTCCACATGGATTTACATAACACTGGCTTCCAATATCGTGAACATGTCATAAATCAAGGTTGTAGTCAGTCCCACCAGAGCCAACACATAACTAATCATGAACTAATCATAGGCTTGACTAAAAAGATAAGTTTTCAGCCTACTCTTGAAGACAGAGAGTGTGTCCGAAGCCCTAATTTGTCTTGGGAGATTGTTCCATAGAATTGGTGCTTTATAAGAGAATGCTCTGCCTCCAATTGTAACTCTAGATATATTTGGAATTTTCAAGTAGTCAGCACCTTGTGAACGAAGTAATCTTGGTGGGGAGTAAGGAATGAGAAGACTGCAAAGATATTCCGGGGCCAAGTCATTTAAGGCTTTGTAAGTTAGTAATAGTATTTTGTACTCAATTCTAAATTTTACAGGCAGCCAATGAAGATTTTTGAGCACCGGGCTAATATGATCATATTTCTTAGTCCTAGTCAGAACCCTAGCTGCAGCATTCTGCACTAATTGAAGACGTTTCAGGGCTGAGCTAGTGCAACCAGACAGTAAGACATTGCAATAGTCCAGCCGAGAAGAGACAAATGCGTGAACCAATTTTTCAGCATCTTTAAGAGACAACATTTTTCTAAGTTTAGATATGTTTCGAAGATGGAAAAAAGCCACTCGGATGATATTGTTGATGTGAGCCTGGAAAGAGAGTTCTGAATCAAGAGTCACACCAAGGTTTTTAACGACAGCTCTGGCAGAAACAGAGAGGTCATCTAAGTTAAGAGAGAACTTAACGAATGAGTCTCTAAGACATTTGGGACCCAGTACCAATATTTCAGTCTTATCTGGGTTTAGTGAAAGAAAATTTTGCGTCATCCAAGCTTTAACAGCTTTCAGACACATCTCTAATCTAGTAACCGGATCATTTTCACCCGGTTTAAAGGATATATAGAGCTGCGTGTCGTCTGCATAGCAATGGTATTTAACATCAAGTGTACTTATGATATTTCCAAGCGGAAGCATGTATAGTGAAAAAAGCAAAGGGCCCAGAACAGATCCTTGAGGTATTCCAAAGTTAACCCTGGAATACTCTGAACACTTGTTATTTACCCGGACAAACTGAGATCTATCAGACAAATAAGACTTAAACCAAGAAAGGGCAAGTCCAGAAATACCAGCTAATTTTTCCAACCTACGAAGAAGAATATGGTGGTCTACTGTATCAAAGGCGGCACTTAAATCGAGAAGGACGAGAACAGAAATGCGGCCACTATCCATAGAGAGAAGCAGATCATTTACTACAACAGTGAGGGCTGTTTCGGTGCTGTGATGCTTTCTATAGGCAGACTGAAAACTGTCAAAAACCTCATTAGTTTGCAGGAAAGAAGAGAGCTGTTGGGCAACACATTTTTCAAGGATCTTAGATAAAAATGTGAGGTTTGAGATTGGCCTATAATTGGCTAGGACTGTGGGATCCAAATCTGGTTTTTTAAGCAGCGGCTTGATTTCTGCCATCTTAAATGAAGTGGGAACAATACCTGAAATCAAAGAAGAATTAATTATGTGAAGAATTGGGCCGCCAAGAATGGGCAGGAGTTCTTTCATTAGCTTTGTGGGAATGGGATCCAAGATACAAGTAGATGATTTGGAAGTAACAACTAATTTGGCTAGTTCACTCAGGGATATAGGAGAAAGGGACTCAAACTGGTTTGTGTGTAATGTGCAAGACTCCATATCATGAGAAACGCCATCGCAAACTGGTAAGGAAGCAGTGATCTTCTCTCTAATTCCAATAATTTTGCCATTAAAGAAATTTAAAAAATCATCACTGCTGCAAGAGACTGGAATTTGAGGGTTACTTGCAGCATGATTGTTAGTTAACTTAGCCACGGTTTTGAACAGAAATCGAGAATTATTTTTATTTTCCTGCATGAGATTTGAAAAGTAACAGGACCTTGCACAAGAAAGAGCATGCTTATATGCAACAAGGCTCTCTTTCCAAGCACTATGGAATACCTGGAATTTAGTGGAGCGCCATTTCCGTTCTAGATGACGAGATTTTTGCTTTAGTGTCCTTGTCTGGTCAGTGTACCATGGGGCTGGCCTCTTCTTCTGAGTAATCTTTTTATATTTCAGTGGCGCGACTACATTAAGGGTACAACGGAGAGCATCAGCAAACTTTTCTGCGGTATCGTCAATAGAGGAGGCACTGACTGGATGCTCAAAATAAGATGGGAAAACCTCAGTGAATTTTGTAGAAGTTGTTGCAGTAAAAGTACGACCAGTGTACATCCTAGTTTCTAACAATGCAGGGTGGGTCAATTGTAAGCAGAAGGTGATAAGAAAATGGTCAGACAAACTGGGATTATGTGAATGAATCCTGACCGGCCCAGTGTTAATGCCAAAGCTTAAGATCAGGTCTAAAGTATGACCATGAAAATGAGTTGGGCCAACAACACTCTGAGCGAAGCCAACTGACTCCAAAATGTTAGTGAATGCGGATGTTCGAGAATCATCTGTCCTCTCAAAGTGCAGGTTAAAGTCGCCCAATATAACTATTCTATCATAGCTTAAAACTAAGTCTGAAAGGAATTCTGAAAAATCTTGAATAAAGGCAGAGTAAAGGCCAGGGGGCCTGTAGACTGTCACCAAAGCTAAAGGGTGATCAGAGGCAGGGCCGGCACCTATATCCAGCACTGAAAAATTCATCGCTAAAACCTCAAATGTATCAAATTTATACTGTAGTTTTGGCAGTGAGTGAATGGAATCACTATAAATAGCTGCAACACCACCACCTCTCCGGCCCAGGCGGGGGTTTTGAGTGTATATAAACCCAGGTGGAGATGCTTCATTCAAAGATACGTTTTCATCTGGTCTCAGCCATGTTTCTGTGAGACATAGTATGTCAAGATAACAATCAGAGATTAATTCGTTCACAAGAGCTGCTTTAGAGTTCAAGGATCTAATATTTAATAGACCAATTTTGAGAGAATATTTATTCATTGGTAGATTGATACAGTTGGTGTTAATGCAAATCAAGTTTTTGTGATGTACTCCGCGATTCTCCTTTCTTAATTTAATTGGAATTCGAGGAACAGACACAATCTCTATAGGGTTTGACCTAATCAACGGTTTATCAAAGCTGAATGTCAGGAATTTAGATTTAACTCTCTGCAGTCAATTACGACAATTTAAGTCGTAGGCCAGATTTCTCGACAGAAGTGCAGTGCCCTCACGAGATGGGTGAACACCGTCCCTCCTCAAAAGACCGGGTCTTCGCCGGAAAGCTCGCCAATTGTCCACGAAACCGACGTTATTATCTACGCACCACTCACACAACCAGCGATTGAGCGAGTCCAATCTACTGTACATTTCATCACTACATCGGATCGGGTACGGACCAGAGAAAGTCACTGACCGTGACATCTTTCGAGCTTGGGCACAGGCCGACTTAAAACTGCTCTTTGTGATCTCCGATTGTCGTAATCGAATATCATTCGTACCGGCGTGGATAATAATTTTGGAGAACTTGCGTTTGCCCTGATCGAGTAATTTCAGATTCGCCTCGATATCAGTCACACGAGCGCCAGGAATACAGCTCACTGTGGTCGCCGGTTTAAACACCCTTACATCTCTGACAATGGAATCCCCGATAATTAGTGACTTTTCCGGTACTCGTTCATCTGGCTCCAATTCTTCGAGGGGAGCAAATGAATTAAACAGTTTAACGGGAGAGGTACTGGGTGGCTGCACAAGTTTCTTTCCCTTACGTTTACCTCGAACTGTTACAAATACATCACGCTGTGAAGAAGCTGCCGCAGCAGGTAAGGAACGAGAAACCGAAAGAGAACTGACATTTACACTCGTTTCAGGCTGGACCAAGAAAGAATCAATGAAATCCTCATTCGACCTAATGTTCTGCAGCGTTTCTATGCGATCTTCCAGCTGTAAAAGCTTTTCAGTTAAGCTAGCACATGAGATACATTTCTTGCAAATGAAAGAGCCACTAAGCGCAGAGGAGTGTAACAAAACATATTACACTCAGAGCACAAGACAGGAAAAGAGGTCGGCGAACAAGGGGAAGCCATCATGGTTATTAATTTACGTTTGTAGGATGCCGCGTCGCCCAAGTCCAAGTTCACCTCACGGGCGTCTTGCAGAAGTATAGGCAGTGAAAAAGCGCGAAATTTACGACTGTTTTCCGTCAAAGGCAGAAAACTCTCAGAAAACAGAAAAAAATCAACGTAATATTAACAGAGAAAAAAGGGATAGAAACGCTCAGCACAATGGGTGCTACCAAGACCTATAGGACACGTGCCAACGTGAGACAGGAACCAATTAAAATTAAAAATTAATGTCAAACAAATGTGGCATATGAATCTTTGTTGAACAAGAAACCTTTGCCAAAATATGGGAGCAGTCCATGCCACCATTTCTGAAATATGGAGTTATGTAATTTTGACAGTGTTGTGAATGTTATAGGATGGAATAATTTAAAATGCAGAGGACGGAAAATATTTACAAATTACATGTCTCGTTATGTCAACTGGGGCTTTGCTGACCTAAATATCTGTGTGTTCACATTTGAGACAGCGTTTGTAGCATATGACCAATCGTCTACCAGCAGCAGTGTTGCATATTTTACAAATGAAGAGTAAATGATCATAATACAAAAATATGAGGAATATCGGATCATGCAGATCAAAGACAATGCTCGAGAAAATATGACATCCACTACCAATTGGACGAGGGTGTGAATTACATTCTGTCAAAATGACAGACAGCCTTCAAAATGTTTTGTCATTGTTAAACAAAAATTTGTCTATGACGGAAAATATTCAGGTCACGCAACCTCTGATTCCATCATAAATAACGTTCGCGATTGGCAAATTATGTCCGAAAGTAACATTGGCTGAACACACCTCCTATGTCCAAGTGTAACATTTTCAACAGTATTATCAGTCCAGTCGTAACATTCACACACCAAAAACGAGCTGGTACGTGGGGAATCCCCAGTCAAAATACATGGCGAGTATCTGGACGGAGTACTCAAACATTTATTATGCTATTATTCAACCGATTACCCAAAAATATCCATCAAAATCACATATTTCAACTGTTAAAGATTGATCCTTAGCTTGATGAGAATGTTACTTTCTCGAATTATTTACATGAATTAATCTCACTTTCTTGCATGCTGATCTTGCTGGCTCAGCCGTCAATGAAATCACCGCTAGTCTGCGCACTTGGCAGTATGATTCACCGTCTCCTTATTCTGGCTTGCAAATATAGATTGGGTGCCAAATATTGCAAATGTTACAGACATCAGATGGACAAAATTAACGTTGGCAACCTAGAGATCAATTCATTTCAAGGGGTCTGTCAACTGGGATAGAGCTATATACGTCAGCAAAACACAAGAAAATGGTTTGTGCAGGACAGCCAAGTTTCATGTCAAGGAACTTGCTTGTCAGGCCCGTTGTTGTGAACATTAGTGTTGGACGGAAATGAACTTAACTTTCGCAACTGCAATAAACCATGGGCTTTGAAAAGTGGGACGATACCAGTCTTCTTAATTGCTGAAATCTTGAAATTAATTTACAATTACACGAAAACCATGAAGATTACAGTAAAGTTTCTGCTTGCATAAATTCTTTATTTCATACTCTCATTGATGTATGGGTAACCCACATACAGTTCACAGTCAAACAACAAGCCTACAGATTTTTTTTTCTTTTTTCGTCCAGCCCCACCCATGCCCACATTCTGTAGAATCTGTCAACATTTGCTAAATGAATGATTGAATGGTTAATGACTCCATGAAGTACATCATGTGATGGAGTGCCTCCAAGGGAGCTTGGTGCACTTCTACCTAGTGTACTTTGCTTGTTTTTTTGGAGCTTATGGGACACACTCATGGCCTACAGTGGTTGCAGTGCACTTATTGTGGTGAACAAATCTTATGCCAGCCTCTTGCCATCCAGTGCTGGTTACCTACATCGAGCTGTGCGTTTGGGACTTTGCTGCCTTGCTTATCTGAATATGAGTAGCATACACGCCACCAGAGTGAGGATATTGCGCCTAAGTTAAGGACTTCATCAAAACCTGTAAGATCTGGAAGCCTGTACCAGATTGTATGCCATTCTGCATCTTTCCCAGCACAGCAGTTTCACCTTCTCTTCTAGATTGACTATTTATAACGAGCTTAGCCTAACACATCTGTAAGTACTCTGAAGTGGATTGCTATTTTGGATTGAAAATTATTAATGTCACTGTTGACAATGGTTATTCTTTTTCTCTCTGTGCCTGGGGATGGCCTATCGGCAGCTCTCCAGACCCTGCAAACACCTGAGGGAGTGGGCCTCAGGTGGCTCCCTCTTTCTCACTGCCTGGTTGGGAGAAACCTCTTGTTCCCAGGCTTCATGAGAGAAAAAGGCTTTCTACGAGTCATGTTGACCATCAATGGCATTTTACACAGGTGCCAGGAGGAAAAGCGCTTACGTGTCCGTCCGTCCCCCCCCCCCCCCCCCCCCCCCCCCAATCTGTTTGAGAGTACTGTCTGGGTGCCTCCCCCCCCCCCCCCCCCCCCACCACCCTCAGCCCTGCAGATTAATGTAGTCGGAGCTGTGCAAGTGAGTCACAGCGCGAGAGCCCGTGTGCGAGGCAGATCAGAGCGCATGCGTGCACCACTGACACATTGGAGAGATGTTTATCAGGTGTGCCTGAGGCTGTCCTGATGACTCACTTAGCAAAGTAGCTCTGAGAGCCCAAGCATTCCAAAACTGAGAAAGGAAGGCTGTGCTGGGACAGCTGACCCGGCTGCGCAGTAACAGCCCGAGGTTAGCATGCTCTTGCATACCAATTATTGTCCAGGTCACTGTCATGGGCTCCTCTTCATTGACCTCCAAATTTGCCATTTCTCTGCATCAGTGGTGCTCAGTCATGCCATGAAGAGACTGGAGTAGCAATGGCCATCTCAAAAATTGTAACCTTTGTAAAGTATGGAAAGTATTTATTTTTGAATAGTGCTCACTAAAAGTTCTAAGTAAGTTCTTTTTACATTTTTTAAGATCTGTTAAGTGGTTGCCAAGTAATTAGGATTTTTTTTTTTACCTGTGGCATGGTTGGAATCAACTGTAAAAAAAAAACGATCAGTTGGTGAGAATTTCTTGGCACTTTAGTCCAGTTACCCTATTAGTCATTTTTCTAGACCATTACCGAAGGAAAATTCATGAATTCACATGGCAGTTGTTTCAAATACTGGGAATAAGATGTGCCCATGTGGCACTGTTTACATCACTGACATTACCAGCCAGTCACTGCAGCAGAATTGCCCCACGTGATTAGGAATCACACTGTTCTGTTTTTAGAACCCATAGCATCTCATCAGAAAGACAAAACAGGCTGAATCTGGAGCCGTTCCCAACTTCTAATGGCAATCCTCTATTTTTTTTTTAGGCTATATTTCAATAACATATGAGAAGATGCAGAAAAACATTAGGCAGAAATTTAATTGAACGTACCGGAGCCATACTTGTCATGATGTCACGAACCTGGTCACGTGGGTTTGTTGACTACCATGGTTGGCAAAGAGCCACAACATGACAAATGATTTTATAGGTGAAGTACAGTTGTCCTCCACTTTTTGTCATAATGCCAATCATTTGCAGCGTTATTAACTGCACAAACCATTTCGTGAAGGGTTCAGGAATAAGTTTCCTACATATTTCTGATAGAGAACTGAAAAAATCTACTTTGATTGATGCAAGAACTGGATGCGGTTGACCCACTTGCGTGTTTGTACTTTTCACTTTCTGTCGGGTCAGTTGCAAGTTATTTTCCATCATTTGTACCATGACATTTTGCTAAGTTTTCACATTTTATTATTCGGTCATGGCAAGGGATTGATCTTTTTTGTGTTGGGGAATTCGATAGGCTCCGTACTTCCCGATCGCGAGAATTAAAGTGGCAGTTCGGATATTTGTATTGGAAAGCATTCCGTTTTCAACCTTCATCAGTATCGACTAAGATCAGTACTTTTTTGGCTTGAATTTCGGGTACCCAGAGAAACATTCGAGTATGTAAAAAAAAGTCCATCGTACATCCAGTCAAGAAAATTTAGATTTAAATCTCTACTGCAGCTGTAACGGCGGCAGCTTTGATACCGATGACACGCCAGATGGCTGGGTAATGCGCTGTATTTGCATTCATGACATAAAATTTTTATCATAAATTCTAAACCCCATTATCACGAATAAAACCCTGCAAAATATATTGGCGCCCCTTTTTAAAATCGTTCTGGTAAATGTACGACTTTCACTGATCAATGATGATCAACAAATGTTGAATTTCTGTTCAATGAAGGAAAATCAAGTGATGATCCAGCCGACCCAGACCCAAAGAGGGCTCGGAGCCGAGCCCTCTGTAAATGCACGGTGTACTCGCAGCATTTCCTTCGCAGCAACTGCAGAGGGAGAACATTCAAAGTATTTAGGCGTAAGAGACACGACTTACTTCGACCATGCAGAAAGACGAGCAAGAACTATTAGCGAATGGCATACCTACATTCAAGTTAGCTAGCTATGTCATGGCAAGGTCGCTGAACACGCATTACCAAGGTCTGCACATACTGATTCGGCAGCAAGTTCAACTGGGAAATGTTAATTGATATTGGAAAGATACCCATGGCTAAAATGACAAGCTAGCAAGAATATTATATTATTTTTCATCTGTGTGCGATGTGTTTGTAGCTAGACAATGTTAAGCAGTTGGCATGAATTTACGACCTTTACGACGCTCTACTTGCGACAGCAGCGGCTATACAGGCCTATCATCAGATAATTGATAAAACTAGGCCAATCGGTACAGTCTGAAGCCATCCTTATTGTTGCAGATACTGGTACTGGTCACCTACCGGCCGCAATTTTTTGCGTACCGGTGGATTTTTCCAGCGTATCGCCATGCGACTTTTGCGTTCGGTACGCTAAAATGGCCTGGCTAGAACTATGCATTATTAAAGGAGCAGTATGTAAGAAATGTATGTTAATTAATCATGAAATGGCCCTGATATATCACCAGACATTAAGGAATGTTGAAAATTTCAAATAATTATATCACTGACAACAGTAGTCCAGCCAGAATATTCTCATTACAAAAGCAAAGTTGCAGCCCACAACTAATGTTGAAGTAGTGATTTTGTGTTTTGGCTGTTGTGTTTTTGCCACCCTCCACCTCATTATGATTCCGAAATACGTTGTGACAAAGTCAGAAACAAAACAAGGATCTGTATAGGACATGTCTTTTAAAGATGGAGACTGCTGAAAGCGGCAAAGAATTTGAAGACCGACGCCAAAGTTGCTAATTTTCTCCTGGAGAGGTAAAATTCAGCTAAGTTTGGCTAACTTAATTCTATTTAATGTAGGCACAGACATTTCAAATGTTCTTTGCAGTCGAATTACGTTATGCATGTTCATTCATGGTACATTAGTGCGTAAGCAGGTGGATCATCGAATTGACTTGGTAACAAATTGTTTGAAAAATAAAAACCGTGACTCTTCATTGCTAACATTAGCAATGCATAATTAGTCCGTTTCTCTGACTTTATGCCGAGATGCTGTGGAAACCATTCCTACATTAGCACAGCCATTATGGCAGTATGAAATGTAATTGAGACAGTACATCGGCCAAATGAGACCTCATTCATTCTTTACGCATATTACAGTATGGACTTCAGTTGGCTCTCCACACAAAAGAGTGACAAGCAAGTTGACCAATCTGACCATTGCTAAAGTTAGTCATTAGTCTGGATCTTTTCAGAACTGAACTGAACACAACCCTGTCAGAGCAAATCACTGGTGATATTGAAACATAGCCATGGTACCTCCGAGTTGTAGACGTTCTTGCTGGATCCGGCAACCTACCTTGCAGCCTCTCGTCTGGGGGAGAGGAGGAGGGTATACTGCACTCTGCACTATTTTGAATGTGATTGTACTACCAGTTTTGGCCACAACCTTGCATACGGCTCCTTTAACCAACCTGCGTTTGAACAGTAACCGTGTCTTGCCTCACTTTCGAAAAAATTGGCATGTCAACTTTGACACTTTGGAGCAGTGGTCTCCCATGTTGGATTTTTTTCTTTTCAAGGTGAAGGGCTACTTGAGCTCTGATTGGTCAGAAAATCGCATGAAAATATTCCATGGGTTTTTCTGTGGTTTAATTTAGAAATGGAGATGGCGCAATTACTGACGTAAAATTTCAGGATCGCTGCTACGATTGATTGTCTGGGCAGCGCTGTAGTTTTCTAAAACGCTGTTTAGAAATAACTTTATGGATGAACTCATCACTTTTTGCACCAAATTTAAGGCAAATTTCTTGGCTATTTCATGGTATAAATCAGAATTTGATACTGCATTTGGTTGCCAAGTTGAAATGATTTTACTGTTGTGAGTTGACATCAAAATGGGTACTCCGGCGTCACTGAGGCTGCGGCGTGCATTGCTACATAGAGTATGCTGGTTTTCATTCAAACCAGTCATTACACCTGCTGATGTCACCAATTGGTCCCATCCTCTTTGCTTGAAGGTTTGCTTATCAGTGAAATCAGCAGGTAGTTGGAATCAGCAGAGGAGTGTGCTGGAATGAAAACTTTGTACCCTTGACTCACCATGGCACTTGATAAGGGTACCAAACGTAGTACTTTTGATGGTACTGACCTGATCTACGTGACAATTTGTGATTGGATTTGTGAAAGGAGAGGGTGTTATAAATTATTGCTGTTTGATATTCCTGAAAAAATAATGCTCTTATTTATTCACTCTTTTTTTCGCCAGGTTGAGCTTGACTTACAGTTTATCATTTTCAGGTTCATATTGCACATGACATGGATTGTTGTGCATTTTCTCTTTGATAAAGCCAAACAAAAATATAGAATGGACAAATTCTATGGAGTGAGTGTACATCAAGCAATTTCTCCTTTTTGGCTCTTCCAAACTCCTTGTTTGTTTGGGCAGCGATTCATTTCAGACTGAATCCTGGCAGCATTCTGTCCTGCTGCACTATCCTCCTCTACTGGGGCCTCCAGGCTTGAAAGTGAGCAAACAAGCCAGCACATGTCCTGGAATATGAGTCAGTCCTCTCCCTGTATTTGCGTATAATGAGAGGCCCCCTGGAGCTCACTCATGTCCTCCCTGGAGCTCCTTTCCCTCTTCACTGCTCATGTCTTCCTCGGAGCTCACTCAGCTATTCTGCACTGTTCATGTCTCGTCTTAAGTTCATTCGGTCAAACAGTGCTGCTCATGTACTCCCAGGACTTCACTCTGTTACTCCCAGCAGCTCTTGTACTCCCAAAGGCTGACTCTGTTACTCTGCAGGGTTCTCCACTATCGTTAATGACAGGGCGGGCCGCCCGTGAATTGAGTGATTGTGCAATCGCCGCCTGTTCATAATATGTGTCCATTGAGAATTTAAAGAGCACTGGAAGACGTGCGTAATATCAATGAAATAAAGTGATCCCCCCCCCCACTAGACTAAACAAACCCGCTCGCAAAAGACTGCCACCTACCGGCCGGTCAATTAAATTTTAGTGGAGAGCACTGCTCTGGTATGCTCATGTGCTCCCTGGAGCTTACACTGTTACACAGCCTTGGTAAGCAGTGGAGCTCACTCGGTTACTCAGCACTACGGTCTTCACTGGAGCTCACTCCATTACCTGGAGCTGCTCATGTGCTTCATGGAGCTGACTGTTACACTGCATTGGTCAGCACGAGGGTTTCAAACGAGTAATCAAATTCATGTCTTCAACCCCAACTCTTGGTAATGCAGCCATCACGGGGTTTTCAGTTGAGTGCCATCAGATTGATGCCGCTCACCTTTTACGCATAATGGAACTTAACCTGTTGCTGCTAATACACGCAATATTGTTAGACGACCATAGTGTTAGCCAGAATGGAATCTCAGGGTGTCTCACCCCTGCAAGACCCTTTAGCAGGGGGTGTCAGGGTTTCTGCCTTTTTTGTTTTGTTGAATGGGGGTGGGGGGGTGATGGTGGTTTTTGTCCTTTTCATTTTTTTGAGGGGGGGATTGATGTTGAGTTTGTAAAGCGGGCGGGCGGGCGGGCGGGGGGGGGGGGGTCGCCGTTATTGCTCAAATTCCGTGTCCTCCTGTATTTTCCATTTTTCCCAGCTTATTTTTTCTTCTTTTTAAGTGCCCATACATCATGAACAACCGGCGATTGCGCTATTACTCAGAATTATTGGGAATCAAGGGGGCGCTGGGGAATACTAAGGGTGCGCAGCACCCCTGTTACCCTGTTTAGAAAAATCCCTGCTACAGTTGTAGTTCATCCCATCGACCCAGTTTATTGTAAACAAAAGAAACAACTGATGGTATTTTGGGCCATTGACACAGAAGAAAGAGCCAAAAACATCGCTTCAATTCTAAAGACCACATTTAATTACGCAAGAAACTTCTCTTAAATATACAGCTGGACTTGCATCTAAACACAAGTGTATTAGTGTACTTGGTGTGTATAAAATAAATTCATGGCGTTGGTGAAACCTCAAACCTAAATGAATTCAGTGTAGTACTATATCCATGTTTCAGGGAAAACCGACAGTGATCTTAGAATATACGCATGCGCCAAGTGCAGACAGCCTCGATTTGAACGGTTCTGAAGAATCCTGGGAACAGCCGAAGGGCGTCTCAAATGCCAAATGTCTTACTCAATATACACCTGAAGACCAAAATTTCGTTCATTACAGTTGGTAATGCTGCACGTTCATTTGGCTTGTTTAGAACAGATTCTCCAAGAATAGGCTCTAGCGGAAAGACTGGCCATTTGCCTGACATCAGTAGCCTATTCAATTGGCGATACGATCGTGTAAAAAGATTGTGTAAAGAGACCGAGTTCGGCGCCCCAACCGCCAGTCTAACTTTCGTTTTTCTTTCTTTTTTTATTGGTCATTTGTCGGTGTTACAGCGCTGCGTGTTTTTATGTAGTAACCAAATGAGTATTAGAATGCACATCAGTAACAAAATCTTGTTGTTCTAAAAATTTTATAGAGATCTCATTTGGCAAACAACACTGTTGTAAGTAGTTCTGTCCTTCTACATCACTGACCGAAGCGATTGGATTTCTCTCAACTGAGGCTCCCAGCATGTCCAGTCCGTCCGTCAGTCTCCAGCTCAGCGCGAAGCAGTATCCGGGCCGATCTCTCAGTTGAGAATATTGGCCGGTTTGCAATAATTTTCTTCCAACTCCGGTTTTGTGCTCAAATATAACGTATAAAATATGACCAATCATTTCTAGTTTCAGAGCCGCACACATAAAAACTTGGAATAACGCACCAAGCAATTGGAAGCCTTTTGGCATAACGCTTGGAATGACGAAAATTGCTCTTGGAAGCCTTTTTGATGTATAGACTGTATCGCACAAATCTGCGTTTCGTGACTCGCCTCGCAATTTCAGAACACCATAAACATGATTAAAATAAGTTGTAGGGAATCGCCATCAACGTAATCAAGAGACAACCGGCTTCGAAGCGGCAGAACTGTTAACCTCTACACGTAGTTCATATCAGCTGCAGATGGAACATCATCTCACTTTAAGATTGTCATTTCAAATTAATTATTAATAGGAATATTCACTTACTTTAATGAAACCTGTCCCCGTGAGAATTGAAGTTTATGTCCTGTGTGCTCAGATTTCAAGAGAGAGCCGAGAAGGAAACTATGTGGGTCTTGTACCACAACAAGAGGATCAGCTGGGGATAAAATCTGGCAACTGTTGAGCTTCTAAGAGCGGAAAGCCAGTGACATGAATCTAAAATATGTGGAGCCACGATTACCGAAATATATGTACATGTATTTCTTTCAGGCTACATTTACTCAAATGCCCGATTACTGGTATTCAATTTTCTATTGCCTAGATACCCACACACTGATACGAATATAAACTACTTGAAGGGGCTTTGAAAGAGGCATTGAATCAAACAAATCCGTGCAACGCAGAGCGTTTTAAATCACAGTATAGTGAGTAAAATTCTCATGGACATCCAAGTTATCAATACAATTTCTGACCTCCCTCCAAAACAATTTTATTCTATTCCTGTATAAGTGGGCAATGCCCAGTTGCCCATACCTGCTACGTGACTTGGCTATAGCACCATTGTGCGCTGCTTATAGTAATAATAAGACAGAAGTGCGCGGATTGGTCCTATGTTAATGAGTTTATAATTGAGCCCAGCCTCACACCCGGCTAACAGTACTTCAGTTCACTAAAGAATTAAAGTAAAATCGACGGCGCAGATTTTTGGGACAAACATTGTTATCTATACAAATGCTCGCCTGTCTCCCATTTAATAGTGGAATTAGCCTAGTAGAATAGGCAATTTAATAGTGGAAACGGCCACACCAATCTCAAATCAAACTTGCCCGTCTCAGCGTCTCCGGTAAACACTAAGATGAAAGATAGGGAGACGGGCGGCTGGCTAACACTATGTAGACTACTATTATGCAAATTGATCCAAAACTTTCTCTGAATTACATTTTTCAACATTTTATTTCAGTAAGTTCCTGTGCTATGTAGGCTGATATGTTATTCAAGAAGCTATCGTGCTTTTTGCCTGATTTGTTTCAATCTCTCTAACCCCAACTCCTGTTTATGCAGGCGTTACCGGATTCAGTGCCGTCAGATAAAAACTCTCACCTTCCACACGTGAAAATTGTGAAAGAGCAGTTCGGGGAGCATGAATCAAGATTTTCACGCATAGATTGGCCTCCAGAGTCCAGGCCTCGAAGGAGCAGTCACATTTACAGCGCATGCTCAGAGCTTTGAACGTTATTAGTCGAATAAAGACGCCAGATGAAGTAAATCTGCTGGACTGCCATTGTCATAGTCTGATTCCATCATTGCCAATCTGTCTTCGTTTTGCATTTTATTTATATTTTTTAGTGGGTTAGGCATTATGCTTTTTATATTGAAGTTTTCTATAGAAATTTGAGGATTCAAATGGCTATTTTAGCATTTTAGCCAAAGGATATTTAAGGAAACGACTGGCTATTTTTCAAGGGTATCCTGCTTGTTTTCTTCCAGCTTCTGTTGAACAAGTGCTAATACTCTGGCCAGAGTTTGGGGAATCATCCTGTGCAAATTGGAAGCAAATAAGCTTTACCTCATGTCGCCCAAAGGCATAGCTTACTCATTGAAAGTCATAATATTGTTAAAATTTGACTTGGAAAGGCTGTTAAAACACTGACCAAAACAAAACTTGCTGCTGAAGAGGTGCCTTGTTCTGCCGAAGGGCTCAATTTTGCAGTTTTCTGACAGAAATTCTTAGTGAAGTCCATCGTAAAACTATGATCAGTACGAGCCAGTGGTTTTCACTTGCGCTCGTGGCCTTGTACCCTCTTTTTTGTTTTTTTTGTTTTTTTTTCCCCCTCCCCGAACGTGAGCATGTGCAGTGATTGGGACACAGCTCTTTACCCTATTGAAAATCTTTGGGATGTGCTGGAGGTCACTTTGCACTGCGATCGGACTCTCCCATCAATGCAAGATCTCGGCAAAAAAATTTATTCAACTTTGGACAGAAATAAATTTTGTGAAATGGCATCTTTTCAGTGAGCTTATTCAATGGCAATTTTGTGCCTTAATTGAAGCTGAAGATGATCCAATTGAAATATTTGTGTGTGTCTTTTATTGGCCTCACAGTATTTGTTTGCGCTGTTTGCTGATCAGGCTTGACCGAGGAGCTTAAGTGATACAATTCCTGAGCAACAGTGGTGGGACTTAAAACATCCATGTTCTATAGAGATTACGGGCCCTGCTTACTCCTGAGTATTCTTACATTTCTTGCCGACTTCATGTTGTTGGGATGCGGCTACTGAATGCATCACTTGAGCAGGTCCATTATCATAGATGGTAGCAACCATGATCAACACCTCTGTGCAAATGGATTAATTCAGTTTTGTCTGGAGTACAGCTAAAATATCCCAATGCCACCAACAGTGGTAATGGCACATTTTCAGTTTTATTTCAAGTTCTCACAAAATCAGAAAAAAACCTCAATATCCATATGCTGGAAGAGATGGAATTGGTTCAAATCAGTTTTCTTTGATTTTATTTTGAACAGTGGTCTAAAAACCGTTGGGTTCATGTTTTATATGGAGGGTTGGTTGGGTGACTGGCAACACAGGATTTTTTTTTTTCCAGCTGGTACTACCCCCCTTCTCTGGTCATTATCTTCTCGCCTCTGCACATGCTCCTATTCTCTGCCACTGCCTGGAGGTGCTTAGAGTTTGATTTCTAAATGAGTGGATTCATTTTACCAAAATGTGGCGGGTATTTTATTTAAATAGCGAACTTCTTTGTATTTAAGAGCCTACTTTAGGACCTGTGATTCAAGCACTCCCTGTGCAGAACTAGGTACAGATCTATAGAAGGCCTCTTACTGGCAGCTTGGTTTGACAACCAAAAAAACATGTGAATCCTGGTTAAAGGCATGCTGTGATAATTCAGGGGTAGATAGTATGAACACAGACAGAAACAATAAAATGGCTGGTATTGAACATTTGGTAAATGGCTTGTGTTCCAATATCCCTTGACGGCTGCTCCAGATTCCTGTGAATATCTAATTCACCATGGTTTTGAAGCTGAAATGACTCGTCAGATATGGTACTGAGTGTGACTTGATGTCATTGCATTTGTATAGCAAGTTACACAGTTGCTGCCATGAGGTCACTAAAGTGAACTGGCTCAACAGATACTGAATTCGTGACCGATGCAACCATGGTAATGGGGGATGAATGTGTAAAAAGGTTGAGTGAATTATTTTGCTGTTTGTCCTGAAGTCTGACCTTTGACAGTGCCAGACCTGGGAAGAAAAGCTTTTCCATTTGTTTGATCTCCCATGGCTTGTTAATCTGTCACAACACTCGGCACTGATTAAGCGTAGAGCAGATACCTTGAAGAGTAACGAGGGGGTGAGCTGTTTAATGTTACTGTGGCTGAATAGGCTGTTGTGTAGGCATGTGGCCAATCAACTGACAGGGCTTTGTTTTGCCAACACCATTGTCAGAAAACTGGAATAATAACGTGTCTAAAAGTCCTGTGCTTTTGATTGGTGCGTAAGGCTGGTGGAATGCAGAAGGATGAACTCTGAATGTGCTGGAGAGTGCACAAAAACAAAACTTGGTGCTATAGTTCAATTTTTTAAATTATTTTTTGTCTTATTTTAATTTGCAGTAGTGTGCTTCTTTCATACAGACTGAACCTCAAACCATAATATTATCCTCCTTGTTTTACTGAAGGGGTTAAACGGTCATTTTTGAAACATTCTCCACCTCTATGCTACTTGTAAGTTCTTTGTAGGGCTGCACGATAAATGGAATCACGGTTATCGCAAGCTCAATAAAAGTAAATGCCACTATGAGGCAGACGGACGAGCTTGCTTATTACCTTTTCTATGACGCATACCTAATGCGGTCATTTGAAATGCTTCTGGAAAGAAATCTGTGATTTGAAATCCGCTAATTACCAGCGAGGTTGCCTGGCTAATTAGCTTACCTTAAATTAATTCCCATACACCTTGCCTGACTTGCAATCAAGCCTTTTACTTTGCATACTGACTCATCAAGACCAAAATGTGGCCATTGATGATTAAGAAGAGATAATGAGAAGCAGAAAGACCTAACCAGGCTGCTGTTAGACTGAATGTCAATAATCTGAATAAATGGCAGACCTCTGATTTTCTCCTCTCGTAGAATTTTTGCTTATCATTAAAAAGATTTCTTAAAACATTTTAAGATTGTCATGGTTTTTAAGCATTCAAAATGTACATGAAGTGGAAAAATTTTGTGAAGCATGTTGAACGTGAAAGTGAGAGAAATAATTTTCGCATTGCACACGATAAACAAATGCAGTTAAAACTTTGCAAACGCATTCAGGCAAAAGCAAATTTGGAGCATTTTTTATTTGATAATTGAACAAGATTTCAAAAAGTAATTTTTGTAATTTTTTTGGTTGCTTTTGAGCATCTAAATGGCACAAAGTGAAGGTGGAAAACAGTTTGTTTAAGCGTATCGAACGTGACTTGTAGAAATTGTAATGCATTAGCACACAGCACGACCAAATGTAAAACTAGAAATTATCTCGCAAACACATTTGGGTAAATTACGTGCTGAACAAAGCAAATTTACAGCCTGAAAAATCCTCATCCTCAACCCAACAATTGCTCTCACCCCCTTCCCATTTGCTTTGCTCAATTTGCAATCAAACAGTTGATCGTCTCAATTAACAATTTAAATTTGTAGACTGTCTGATTTATTTAAAAATTTTTAGTTTTTTTCATTTTTAGCTTACCGGCCCTATGGGCTGATAAGCTATTGTCGTGGTGTGGCGTCCATTGTCTGGAACATTTATCTTTTTGGCTTGACTAATTTTTGTGTAAATTTGCAACAACATACTGCTAGAGCATATCTCCGGATATTTTTTATCGGATTTTTGATAGAATCATTTTTGTCGGTTTTATGGGCCCTTGAAATGTTGGCTCCAATGTAAAAGATAGGACTGAGAAATTTTTAAAAAATAATTTCTCAAAAACTGCGTGATAAATTTTTTTTCTAAATCAGGTAATCAACTTGCCTTGATACCATAAATATACAGTGCGAGCGCCATTTTGATTGAATTGACGGAAGTGGGTCTACTTGGGGCGCTCTACTTTATGAATATGGCAGATTCTATTCTAAAGAAGCCGTCAGGCTGTCCATGTCCATCCAGTCAAAGTAGTAAATAACCTGTATTGATTTCCAAGTATCCACAGCCTGAAATAATCCAATTATGGTATTGCACACCTGGTAAATGCAAAATATAAAAGCATAAATTATCAACTATTCTTATTTTGAAGCCTTAAAATTTAGGAAGTTGAGCATGAGGACAGACAATTTTCCCAATTTTCTCCCATATTCAAAATAATGATGCGAATGTTATATTGTCCTTCCTGGTTTTTAACATTCGCAACTCTAGCCATAAATGTTCGCTGTTGGACTGTCCGGAGAACACTCCTACTTAATATGGAAATTTATGCTTTGATCATTAAATCTTTCCACTTTTTTTCCCCACACTTTTCCATAGCGTGTCACATGTTTATATGCCTAAAATCATAAATTTTGTGAACATTAGTCCGTCCAGAACCACTCAATCACATTTGCAAATTTTTCTGATGTACTTGCAGCGTCGTGCTGCAGAAAGATGAGGAACGAACGCTGCTGGTGCATGCTTAATGGAATCACTGCTGTAGTCGTGTATTTAACGGTTTTTGAAGGTGCGAATTTTCCAGTAAAATATTCGCTTATTTGTCCGTGCTTGAATCTTACGATCGCAATAAATTATGTTAGTAATACGAAGATACTGTTTGTGGCAAAATGAATAGATTTTCATGTTTAGTTTGATCTTTATTTTAAATTAACCTTCTTCAATTATCAAATGCAAAGAATTTGCGGCACAGATTCGCCTGAACTTGTTTGCCAAGTGATTGCTGTATTTGTCTATTGCGTGCAATGCAAAAATATAATTTCTCTCACTTTCACGCTCGAGATGCTTCACTAAATGTCATCCACTTTGTGTGTGTTTTGAAACACTTAAACCACTTTATTTTTAAGAAATCTTTTTAATGATATGCAAAAATTATGGAATTCAGATGTGTGCTATTTATTCAGATTATTAACATTCATTCAATCTTGCACGGCAGCCTGGTCAGGTCCGTCTTCTTCTCATTAAATCTTCTTAATCGTCTTTGGCCATATTTTGGTTTTGATCAGTCAGTTGGCTGCATCAATGGCTTGATTTCAAGTGAAAGTACACAGGAATTTTTTTAAGGTAAGATAATTATGCCAAGGTGATGGAAGAAGTCCACTGGTAATTAGCGGACTTCAAATCACAGATTTCTTCCTGGACGCTTTTCAAATGACCACATTAGTTGTGTGTCATAGACAAGGTATAAAGCAAGCTCGTCTGTCTGCCTCTTAGTGGCAGTTACATTTATTGTGCCTGCGATAACTAGTTCTTTGTTTGGGTGAGTAAATTTCAAATTAATTATTGGTCCAAAGGTCTTGTTCCCAGTCCATTGGTGTCCAATCCAATATCTTGGCAAATTCAGGTCTTATTTTTTTAGCCCGCTTGGCCGAAAGTACCAAGGGGCTTATGCTATGCTAGGTGACTTTATTGGTAGTCTGTCGTGCGTACGTAAACCTTTGGCTTGTCTGCGCTCTTTAGTCTTTAGTTGTTGACCAATCCTTTTCATATTTCATTTGTGTATACATGGTCATAAGGTCTAGACCAAGTTATATTTTGAGCCGAATCGGACCGATACTTTGGCCAATGGGGGGGAATTCTATTTTGGCCATGTTCAGCCAAGCTGGCACAGTAGCCTTGCCGCTATTCTATTTTATTTTTTTAATTTTGCCAGCTCTTGGCAGCAACAAAATCAATCGTAACATTTTCAATCGGGCTCATCTTGATACTTATATCTTTTCACTTCTGGCGCTATTAATATCATGAGTAGTCGTGCTGTCAACCGCCTGATTTTTTTTATTTATTATTATTTTTTTTATTTATTTTTTTTAAATCCTGATATTCTCCAATAAGGAGCATCAGAAACACATTACTTCTGTTTTACACCTCTAGACTATGGCCTCTGTTTTTCAGTGAACTCGTCTCTTTGAAATGCTTGATGGTGTCTCTTAAAGTGCCATGGCAGCATTTAATGTCCTCAGCATCATGTGAGGCAATTGGCTATGAACAATCTCTTTCTGTTGTGCCATCGTGTTTAACACTGACACTGCTCAAAGTTCATGTCACCCTATATAATGGAACAACTAACTATCAGAGTTAATTTTGCAGAATAACGTTGCCTCAAAGCAGTTTTAAAAAATCTTTTTAGCATCTGTAATCGTGGAATGAGCCTTCAAGCATGCATTTAGACTATGCAAGAGTCAAAAAAATTGACTATTTTCTATTGTTGAAAAAAATAGTTTTTTTTATTGTTTTTGTTTGTTACCCATATTTTTACCTCAATATATTTCAGAAAGATTTTTTTTTTTATATCCCCTAACACCGAACGGCGTTTCGGGGATATTATGTTTTTCGTCCGACCGCCACCGCGACGCCCAACGTGTTAACGCGATAACTTCAGTAATATTTCAATTAGAAATTTCCTGTTTTGCATATAGGTAAGTATCATAAAGAGGAAGAACTGATTCAATTTTGGACAATTTACAATTTCTAGATTGGCCACCAGGGGCCAAAAACAGAAAAATCATTCTTTTATTATATCTCTGGAAATATTTGTCCGATTGACCTCAAATCAATTGCAAATGAAAGGTCATGACCTGAGGATGTGTCCCATGATGACATTATACCTGTTTGGTTCAAAATTTTGACACAAGGTGGAGCTTTGTCACATAAAATTCACCATTTTTGCCATATCTTTGGAACCATTTGTCCAGTTGACATGAAACTATGTGCAACTGCAAGGTCATGACCTCACAACGTGTCACATGATGACATCATACCTGAATGGTTCAATATTTTGCCACCAGGTGGTGCTTTGTGATGGAAAATTACCATTTTTGACATATCTTCAGAACCATTTGTGCAATTGACCTGAAATTAAGTTCAAATGAAAGTCTATTCAAGGTCTATTCGAGGATTGGGGAATTGGAGGATTGGGGTCGTTCGGGGATATACCCCAAGCCATCGCCTCTGACGGCATAAGCCTAGTTGTTCTCATTGCTTACAATAGTATATTCCAGTATATTTTCATAAAAAAAATTATAGGGAAATAATAGGCCTATATTCGGACCCCTTTTAGACAAAAGTGGTGGTGTATAATCATCAATGCACACTACTGTAATTCCATCACGTTTATGAATATTTGAGTATAGGAAAAACAGACAAGATGACAGTTTCCGCATTTGTTTAAAAAATAAATAAACACTTGGGTGCTTTCAGGTTTTAAGAAATCCAAAACTGTTTATGTATCCTTCTGAATTGCTGAACAGGGCCAAGGAGATCAAAGTAGATTCAGCAATAATAAGTGATGCGATGGGGGAAGAAGGAACACAGACCTCTGAGAGGAATACTTATAGGGACTATGTCAGCTGGAGCACATAGTAGAGTCCAGTCGATAAACAATTTCAGTGTGATATCAAGGGAATACTAACCCCAAGTTTATTAGTATGTGTGTAAAGCATGCCTTTGTCACGGTTTTAAATGCAGAAGATGGCCTACAAATGCAAAATTGCTAGAGTAACCACATTTATCTTTGCCGAAACCCACGAAGAATAAATTATTATATCCATCCATATTTCTTTGGGCGAAAACACACTGAAAGTGTGAAGTGAGGTACACGGGTGAATTTGTGGCCGAGTTTCTATCTGTTTGCATCGCGTGCATCCTTGAAAAGTTTGGGGAAATTTTTATCAAGCAACTCTCTTTAAGATTCGCAGAACCTGTTTGTCGCAACGTTTTGTGTGATATGCAGCTGTCATAGATCCTTTTGCCACCGCTTCAAGTTCGAAGGCCGACATGAGGCGACATAATCAATGCAGGCCAATTTAAAAGCAAAAATAACACTACAAAAACCCAAACTGACAAACTGATGCTACGAATAGGCTCTACGATCAATAGATAGTTTTTTAGGTAAAAATTTCAATAAACTTCACAAGGATGAATGCGATGTAAACAGATTGAAACGCTTACACCTTACATCTCCTATGAACTTCATAGTTCACCTAACGTATTCAAGTTTTTTGCTTCGTCATGCACATGCACAGTCCCTTTAACTGCAGCTAATATTATCCTGATATTACACTTTTCTGCTAGTACATGGAACAATTTGAGAGGTGAAGCGGAACTTCAGCTTTAGGCTTGTTCTGGGACTCATTTCCCTTATGTTGAACAGGGTGCCCCTGAAAACAGGTTTGTCCTCTCGTAGCTGCTGTGTGGGGGGTGGGGGCTAACTGTACATGCTGGCAGCTTTGCTCCACAGTAAACCAGCCCACTCTTTGCTGTGAGGCTAAAAATAAGTATAGTGTGTTTAGTAACACCAATAAAAGTAATATATTTGGTTCCAGACACATCTGAGGTTCGGAGGGATGGTGTCCATAATTGTGCTGTTATTAGAAAGGCCGATCTGTCCTCTGGCTTGGAATGAAGCCCAGATGTGACCAGCAGCGCGCATGATGGACCACCTACACACTGTCTTTAACCAAAAGTTTAAAATGGAACAAACAGTATAACACATGCTTAGGGTTGAAACTGTTCAGCAGATTTAAGCTCACTGTGAGGCCTGGCCATCTGATTGGAGAACATTTTTCTGCTAGGAAAACGCCCAACATAAGCCCGTGTTTATGGGAAGGGACTTAGAGGTGGTTTCTGTTTAGGATAAAGGGACTTGCTGCATTTTTCTGAGCAGCATCCTGGCAACTAGGCTATGATTGTAACTGGATGTGGCATTTGGAGTTCTGGTCGCTTGAACTAGACTGTGTCGTGGCCTAACATGTGAACTTGCAAACCACAAGTTGCTCTTCATAAGTCCGGCCAACACCCGAAAGAACAGTGCAGAGACTGTAGCTATGAGCAAATGCTCCTAATGATAGCCATCAACTGCCTTTTGCTTGAGTATATGGAAAATAGCCTTTTGCCCTGAGGGCTGGGGTAAAGCCTTGCATGTCCTGTGCTTGGAACCTCTGACGTCTCTCTAAAGCGCTCACAGCATTACTTGTTTGCAATAGAGTTCCTGCTCATTTGCACAAAGCTTGCTGATCTGACCTGGATCAGGCGGCTTGCCACAGTCAAAATGTGTATGCAAACTGGAGAGAAATATTGTCATTGGCTTCCAACTGGCAGATCGTTTTGTGAGAGCGCCAGGTAGGAAAGCCTTGTAGCAAAAGGCAGCCTGGCGGACAAGTTTCCGGCCCTCACGTGTCATATTCGCCGTGCGCCAGAGCAGCCTACTCGACAGGGAGTCTGTGCTTGTTTGATCTTGCCTGTTCCAGTATGTCGGAGTGCGAGGGAGGTGACTAGCTGGCAAAGCCTTTTATCTCTCTCACACTTGTTGTTCCACACACCAAGAACTGCTCTAATCGTGGTGAGGTTGTCTCTGCCCACCCAGAGGCAACATGCTCCGTCACTCAGAGACAATAGACTTTCTGTGCTCACCTCTCCATAGGCACTTGGCAGACTCTGGCCCCTGCCTGACAGGACCCCTCTGCACCATGCAGACCTTAAGGAACTTCATCCTCCCATTTACTGAAATGTAATAATGCTGTATAGGCATGGGCAACGCTCTGCATAAACTCTACTGCAGTGCGTAACAGCTGAACTGGGGCGGTAAGCAAGCCTCAGAAAACTTGTAAAAAATGACGTAAATACCATTTTCATACAAAAAGAACACCATGGTTTGATTAAAAGCAACCTTTTCAATAGGATACCCGCATTTTATACATGAACTCTGCATATTACGGCCAAAAACGCGATTTGAACAGGGTCATTGTTCGCCTGTTGGATAAATGCGTGACCTCAATTTGCGCCGTGTTTACAAATTTTCAAGTACACGGCGTGGCAAAAATATCCATTTAAGAGGTAGATTTCAAATGGCCCGCGCCGACATCCTATCCCAGCAACGGCCCTGATTTGCTTACAGCCATCCAATTTGAGAAAATACGAGTCTGTTAGTCCAGGCTAGACCTCGAGGGGATGTGAAATAAGTTTGACAAAAGTTGGTGAAGTTCATCACGAGTTCGCTGTGATTTTCTCTCAACAATGGCAAGAAAAGTGAGCGTATTTTTACTCTACCCTATATAGTGTGTTGACAGAATATCCTGTGACCCTACTAGTCAAGTTTCAGTAAAATATACCAAAGAATAAGCCGCCGCCAGGCCTTTGAAGCCCACCGGTCACAAGACTCATTCACGAATACGCTTCAATTCGAGACTGCAAGGATGGAAATCTGAATAATCAATTCGGAAAAATTCTCGGCTCTCGGAAATTCTATATATTGTTTAAACATTTTGTTAATCGGATTATGAAAGAAGACTGAAAATAAGCGCCCGCTTTCTGTTTGGGTGTAAAAGCGCGTATTTAAAGGAGAATACATTGTATATTGATTTAGCATTGAACTCTGCATAAGTCGAACTGTTTTAATATTTTTTGATGACATTGCTTCGGCTTCCTGGAAGCAAGTACACACGAATCTGCTGTCCAGTGAGCATTTCAGGTTCGATGTAATGAGTACTAACGCCGCGGAAACTTAAACTGGCCCATCATTCTGCCGAATAGTCTTGCAAACTAGTTAATCGTCTGATTTCTAGCAATGAGGAGGTTTCTGCCTCACCAAACTAACCTCTGACTGCACGTCACTGTTTTATACTATGAATTATTCACAGTAGCTCATTGAAACTGTCATGGGAGAAGGGTATATGGACATACACTCAAAGGCAAGAAGACGCAACACTAAATTTTGTTTTAATTTTGCTCAGGACCTGAGTTGTCCAATTTGAGTTCTTTAGTAACCATTTAGTGACTATGTGTACCTTGTTACACATGAATGATCATCATGTAACTCAACAGTGTGAGTTGGACTCTCATCAGTCCATATTGAGTACAACATATGGGATTAGGAGTTGTGCAAGTACAGTGGTTGAAATGAAGGAGGGGTTGTCTTCCCTATATAAAGGCATGATAATAGCCACGCAAAAAACATTTAAGTGTCGTAATGCCCCGTCTGTCTACTGAATAACAGAACAGAGCCCTGGGTATGCTAGAGGCGGGAAATGGCTGGCAAATGGCTCACCGTTTTGGGTGTAGCAAGTCCAACATCAGTACATTTTTGGTATGTTATGTCCAACTGGGATGAGCTCTTTCATCAACAGTACCCAGACCTCAAACCAGGCAGCAATTCCAGAATGCACTACAGGCAGGTGGTGACAACTTCCCCAAGACAACCTAAGACGCTTAGTCAGGTCCATGAGGAGACGTTGTGCTGCCTGTGTGGATGTTCGTGGGGGTCACGCCCGATACTGACTGGTCTTTTGAATTCATTTTTCAATGTGTTTTCCATTCAGTCTTGTTGTAATTTTTCATTTTCAACTTGTGCTCTTTGTTTAATGCATCTGTTTTTCTGTCCAAATCGGCCCATTAACACATTTAATTTATCGAAATCAACCCACCCAACATACTTGAATTGTTAAAATAAGAAAATAAATTTGAGTCACAAAATGTTTTAATCCAAACTGGTGTTGCGTATCATTGCCTCTGAGTATAGTAAAAAACAGTGCAAAGTTTTGTTGGTTTTTTTTTTTGGTTTTTTTTTTTTCAATCACCACGGGTTGGAACATTTGATTCATTTCGTAGCAGTGGGTGGGCAAACAACTGCCCGCATCAGCGACTTTACTGCATTATATATAGTAATGGGCGAGTAGCATTAATGTTTGCCCCTCCTTCGATAATTGTGACATTTTTGCGGGCTATTGATCCATGAAAACTTCACTGGCAACCCATTCGTACCATTTTTTAATATCAATGCAAAACCTAATGTTGAACATGATTGGGTGAAATTCAATGCATTTCTTACTTCAGAAAAGGGGTAGATTACTTTAGCATCAATTATTTCTGTTAGGGTACCCTAATGGATAATTTGGCCTGGCTTATTTCTGAATAGACTTTATTTTTGAAAATGCCCTCAGGCTTCAAACCCCCCCCCATATTCACGGGTTTTGTTGAAAAATGCCAAAATCCGCCATTTTGGGGACCCTGTGGCTCTGAGACCCTTTCCTGTAAAGGCGATGGACTTCTGGCAAACTCTTCATCTGTTTCTTCTGTACTTGCCTGCAAAAAATTATTAGAAAATAATAAAAACTTTGTTCTCTGCAACTCAAGAAATGTCGTCATTTCATTAATTTGTATTGCCCATGCCTATGCCGTAGTGGAATGGTTCTCACTGAGGCCTAATGTTGTCGTATTTGTGCATTCGAAATGTAATCTTGGCAAAATAGTGAAGTTATTTCTCATTAAATGGGCTTGTTTTACCTTTGAAAGTAACAATGTTTTGTGAGCTATAAGCAATATGAATGAAGTTTTTCTCCTCTTTGATTGATCGCTTCCTCTTTAGCATTCTGTTGCTGCAGTCCTCATTGCATTTTCAGTATTATCATGTTGGAAATCTATTTATATTTGCCAAGCATATTATTCAGCTGTGAAAGCCTTCACTGAAAACTTTATGGCCAAATATGATTGCTTCTCTTGCTCTCGTGTGGAGGCGCTGATCACATAATTTCCGTGACTTTAATAATTTAATTTTTTTACCCTGTACAACTATGGAATTATTCTATTGAACTTTTTTTTTTACTTCTTTGCGCAGAAGCCAAAGATGACTACTAATGCCATCCCCCATTTAAGGCTTTAAAATTCAAGATTCTAGCATCACTGAGAGGAGGAAAGTGGCTTAAATGAAACAAGACACTTTAGCATTTAAATTCCATTGAATTTGTTTATTTTCATAACTTTAGTTCAGAGTAAGGGCTACAAACACTCAAACTCTTCAGAAAATTCAGCAATGAAATGATAAAAAAAAATACTGATAATTGAAGAATGGCTGGGCTTTGAAACGATACCTCTCTGGGATCGTCAACTCCTAACCGCAAGTTTACTTCATCTGACAGTGATTTTCATAATTATCTACTTTATATGAGCTAGATAAGATGGCTCTCCAAATGGCTCCCCCAGCTGTTTAGAGCCCTCAAAAAATATGCATAGTCAAATCATAAAATCATTTGTTTAGCACGAATTGACTTTTGACTCCTGAAGTTCAATATGAATGAATGATTTTCTAGTGGAACTTTGCATGCGTTTATCAATATAGGTGCTGATGGACATCAGTCTCTCATGCTGCCACAATAAGAAAGTGTCTGGCCAAAAATGGCATCCATAGGATGGCTGCAAGGTGAAAACCTCTGCAGGCTAAAAAGAACACAACTTGTCTTATTCGACAAACTACAAGGGACTCTGACACTGCCTAACCTCCGTCATTTTTAAATTTGGTGGTGGAGGAAGTCTTTTTCAGATTTTTGCAACCATAAAATATTTTGATGTGGAAGTTATTGACATGTGACACTGGTACTCAGCTGTGCTGTCTTTACGCAAATGCTTTTTGGTCCTGGATCAAGAGTGAGTCGGATCTTCACCAAAATTTTATCACCCTCTGCTCAGCTCTGCATCTATTAACACACCAAATTTAATTGACATCTGTCCATCCACAACTTTGAGATATCGTGCCAACTGATGAACGAACAAACAAATGATGCTGGTTAAATGTTGAGGTATAAAAACATCTTGATGACCCCAGAGACCTTTGGGATAATATTTGGTGGACTTCTGATTCAAAAATGTAACTTTTTGGAAGATGTGCTTCCTGTAAAATCTATCATAAAGCTAACACTGCATTTCACAAGAAAAATGTGCCACCAGTCAAACACATGGTGGAAGCTTGATGGCTTGGGGCTGCTTTCAATGCTACTGTGAGGTTTTTATGAGGGCAAGATGCTGTTGTTAAGGAGAAAACTTGCTAAGAAATGTCCTGACAGGATATGCTTTAATTGTTCGAGCATGCTTATGTAGTTGGCAATAGACATGGGCTGTAAGGTCCATCAAGTGAAGCCCATTAGTAACTAGAAGACACATGGAGAGTGCATTGGGTCACATGTCAGGAACTGGCACCCCAGAAAAGGTGGATTTGTAACAAGACCAAAATTTTTGGTAGTTTAACTTGGACACCATTCAATAATTACAGGCTCAATAAAGGCAAACAATACCTCATTTTGTTCATTAAATGTTCTCTTCAATATGAAATAATCCCCACTAATTTTGGATTATTAGTAAAGGTTCCAGGGGTTTTGAAAGAAAAAAGGGCAGGGGTGGATTCGGTGGCGGGGCGGTGGAGGGCGGTGGCGCTGACTCATTATTTTTGATTTGGTGTCAAATAATTTCATTTTAAACCATTGTTTTATGATTAGTTGGCTCTATTATCACCAGGTGTCACCTTTGGAGGTTAAAATAAGCCACAACTAGGTCAAGGTCACAAGGTCACACGTCATGTAAACATGTAAACACATGGCATAGTAGCTGTGCTGTGGCTTGCATCCACTTGTAAATTGAACCACTGATGAAGCAAAACTATTTAACTCAAAGACATTCTATATAATCAGCAGAACGTGTGTCTTATGAATAGACTATAATGAGCTAATTAACTCCTTTGCACAGAAGCCAACTTTGACTATTTATGGGTTACCCAATTTAATGCAGTATAATTCAGAATTTAAGCTTCATAAAGAGAAAAAATGTGGCTTTACTCAGAAAAGACACTTACAGCATTTATAATTACATTGTATTTTAGTTTATTTTCCTGATTTTGGTAGAGAAAAAGGACTGCAAACATTAAAATTTTCATCAGAATTCACCATGAAAATTGCAAAAAAAAAAATAATACTGAGAATTGAAAAACTGCTGCGTCTTAAATCTTTACATTTCTCGGATCATAAACTCCTTGACCACAAGTACGATTCATCTTCAACATTACATTCTGGATTACCTACATGCTATTAGCCTAATTACACAGCTATCCAAGTGTCTCCCCAAAGTCTGAGATGTTGCACTGTCAAATCATCAAATGACCATGTATTTAACACAAATACATGAGGCATGAAATTTAATATGAACTAATGATTTTCTGGTTGAGTTTAGCATGAATTTATCAATATAAGTGCAGCTGAAAATCAGTGGTCACTAGTAACCTCTCCAAACACAAAAAAAGCCTTTTCTCCATTATAAAGTTTAGAGTTTTGTCCATTTTTCTTCTAAGTCCCCCAAGCCAGCACACACAGTCATTAAATAAACTGCTGATTAAACGGTCAGGGAATTTACTCTTCAATGACACCAGCTGCTCGGACATCCGAGCTCACAAACTCATTACAACACTTCTAAGGAACAAATACAACTCACTAACTCGGTAATATCTGAATTCTGAAATATACCTTATTTTAACAGAATAGACATTCCACTTTCAGGCAACATCAAACAATATATTCCCTCCCTGGATTCAACAGAACGGTGCAATGAACATACCAGGGGGTTAACCCAAATGCACAGGCTGTTCACCTTTTAAACAGAAAAAAACCTCTGCATTCAACATTGTTGAATACGGTATTCAACCAAAAAACTAAAAGCAAATGTAGCAGCCTAACTTCTTTCATGAATCTCTCCTCCAGAGATCGATGTATCCAGTAGAAGGAATCCTCCGGTCCTGTTTCATTCGAAATAATTCCCATTGACCATGTCCTTATCTTATTTAAATCCTGTAAATGTGACTGAACACTTCAAGGCCAGTTTTGCGTGCCTTTTTTTCGATAAGTCGCGTCCATATCAGCCGCTTAATGCTCGCAACGTAGACAGGATGCAACCGAGCATTCTGATACGCATTGGCTTGTAAGCTCTGTGTTTGTCCAATCAACGTGTTTCGCTTACTGTAGAATATTTAAACACTCGGGAACTGGATAAGAAACGAGCCAATCAATTTAGTGTTACCGGGAAGTTTCACGAGGGCGTGAAGTATAGCTGTGCATTTACGCAGAAGAGCTTGAGTGCATGGTTGAGTGATTGGCTATCGACACCAGTACTGAATTTGTCGATGACTGAATCTACGCGTAATTCCACGGTAAGGAACTACGCATTTTCTTTGTATGTGATGACACTAATTGACAGTAGAATGTGAGAGAATCGATAACGTTGAATTTTTTGCTTCAGAAAACTGATTTTTTGAACCACTAATCGGAATACCGTAAGCTACTGTAGCTAAAGTGCTTGCTACGCAGGACAACAATTTTTTCTGTCGCAATGGATCATTTTTTTAAGCTGTTTTTCAGTCTGCATACATTTTCGTTGTTGAGCTGTATTTTTGACTCTGAATTTGGGAGGACGTTTTTGAGCTAGCTGTGCTCATTGATTTCTGTCTCATATGGCATTTTCTAACTTAGCCTAGCAGAGGGGATTCTTCTGAACATTTTGCTGCAAACCAGAAAAAAAAATCTTCAGAAATAAGGGAGCTATGAATTTCTTTTTGTTAAATGAGGCATGTTTTGAGAAAACGCACAAAACGTTTTCGCACACTAATGCATTTTCTGTTAAAGTAATCACCTTTCAAGTTTATTAAAAAAAGTAAACACATTTTAGCAACTTTGAATGCATTTTCTGAAAGCACCGATATGGATGTTTGTTTGAACAAATTTTAGCCTGGTGGTTAAATTTTGCCATGTTACACTTTTTCTCCACCTATTCCTGACATGCGACCATTGCCTTCGCCGATGTGTTATCATTTAACTTGTGTGTTTAATGACAGCACAGTCTTTATACGCATAGATTCTTTTGGATTGTGCATCTACAATATGAGAAGGATTTTTTCCAAAATGTAATCACTTTCTCCTTAAAACTATTTGTATCAAGCAAACTTTCATTGACATCCATAATGTTTTGACATATTCCGCAGACAAACGAAAGAACAAAAAAAAAAAAAAGAAAAAAACACCGGTGAATACTTATTACCTCCTTGCAGAGGCACAATAATCAAGCAGTATATTCCCTGGTAATGGCACCTGCTGAAGGACTGTGTGCTTTGAGCAGAACTCAACTACAGTTCTCCCCAGACACATTAGATGGGAGTGAAACATTCTGAATCTCTTCTAATCTTCAATCTATCACTTGTAAAGTGTGGCTCACATCATACTGGATTTATTTTATGATGAATTACAATGGTATTGAACAAAGGCAATTTTAGTTTTTCACCAAACAGGTTTACAATAATGCGGTTTGGTTCATTTTATCTTTGGCAAGCAGACTGCACAGCTTGCCCAGGTTCTGGTGCCTTGCTTTGATTGATTGAACCACGAATTTTGCTACCTACTAGAAAATACTAAAGGAGAGTGCCCAGTCATCCGTTTGTGGCCTAAAGCTCAAGGCAAGCGCACTTGGGTTCTGCAGTGGGACAATGATGCGGAACACACAGGGAAGTCCACCATTGAATGGCTCCAAAGAAACAAAATTACGATTTTGGAGTGGCCTAGTCAAAACTCTGACTTGAATCTGATTGAGGTGCTGTGGCATGACCTTATACAGGTAGTTCATGGCTGAAAATCCTCACCCAATGTGGCTGAATGAAAACAATTACGTGAAGGGGCAATTCATTCCTTTGATTATAGAGCTGCCGTTAACCTGGAGCTTGAGTAAAATATGCTTCAAAAGTTTGACTGGCAGTTAATTTATACATGTTAATTCTTGGACAAAAAAATTGGTATGCACACGATTATTCCAACTATGCCTGGCAAGTGAACACTGGTCACAAATCACCACCACTGACAAAAAATTGTTGTAATAACTAATTTACACACCTTCATTTTGCCAAATCAATGCCGAATGTTCACGTTCAGCCCTGTCTGTATCTCTAGAGAACGCCAAAGTATTTTCCTCATGGTTTTCGCGGTGCAAAGCTTTTGAAGCTACTGTGACGTCATCAGGAAGGTAAGATACTGTGGTATCAATCTAGGCTAATACTGAAAAATGTCCTGACAGGATACGCTTTATTAATTGCTCAAGCATGCTTATGTCTATTGCAATGGCATGGGCTATAAGGTCCATCAAGTGAAGCCTATAAGCAGGGTTCTGCCCAGGATGATTGGAGTGCTGGTCAGAGAATTATTGGTATGGGAGAGCGCACAGCGTGCGAGCTGGAAAATTTTTGTCAGTTTGAAAGCAGATATTGCCTCTGAGTCACCTGATAACTGGGTTTCTTTGACGTGCTCCTTGGTGCGTAGTGAGATGCCTCTAATTTTAATAGATGCCATATTCATACACTTATTTTTCTATTTTGTATCCAAAATTTATGTTTCAAACATTTCTTCAGTGGCGCCCGATGGACAGTGAACAAGCGGGATGATAAACTCTAAAAACTGCTTATTAGTCTTGATCTGTTTCAGTGATTTTTCTGGATAAAAGATATTTTAACTCTCCCTTCTCAGGTGTAGCTAATTTCCTTTGTTAAGACGAGAGATAAAATGCGTCAACTGAAGGCAAAAAGTGCGCACTTCTTGCTTTGTAAGATGTGGCAAAGGTTAAAGCAGAAAATCCACAGTAGGTTTTTTTTTTGTGAAGGGTTACCTATTAAGGCACGCAAATGAAACATTTTTATCAAATTTATTATTCACTCACCATTTCATTAAAAGGGAAACTGTACTTGACTGCAAATGGATTTTTCATATTGTTGGAAAACGTGTTAACCAAGGACAATGATTAAAATCGATTAATCTAGAACAATGATTAGCTGCCGGGTGGCTCACCCGGTAAAGGCACTGCCCTGCAGTGCACAGGTGATCACCACGTCGCGAGTTCGAGCCATGGCGTACCCACCGGCAGGGGTCGGCAGCTTTTTCAGAGTAGCGCACAATTGGCTATCGCGCTACAGGGTTTCAAATTGGGAAGGGACTGCCGGATTTGGGTATATAATAACAGCTTTATTCGTTGCTCCAGTGCCTCCAGACGGGCGCTCGTCAGGAAGACTCCGGGTTGGTTCATGTCCGGGTATCCTCCGCCCTAGTTCTGAACTTGCGAAGATTCAACCAATGAGTGTACAAGAATCAGTGGCAGACAGGCACGTGCTTCGGAGGAGAGCCGTGAACTGTCTCACTATCCTGAGTTGGCAGCAAGGGGTCGCATACGAGCAAGCTTTGTACATAGTTCCCCAATTGGGCATTCCAGATTCGGGTGGGATTGGAGATGCCAAATTTAAAAAAATAAAAAAATCAAGAACAATGATTAACAGTGGCCGACTGCCACTGGTATTAAACACTGATAGATTAGCATGTAAAGAATGTTACTATCCTCAACAGAGATTTTTGTTTTGCTATCATTTATATAACAAAACTTCTCCCGACATGCAAAGTACAGCGGTACAGAAAGCAATCGCCCTGCCCGATAATTGCCTGTCTTTCGTTAGATTGAGACAACCGCACCGATCATTTACCCACAGCCTCAGATTCAATTTGCCTCGAATACCTAGCACACGCAAGCTTGGATGGCACTCAGTGCTACCATCACTGTTGGGCAGGTTTTTCAGTATCATTGACTGTGTTTACAAGGTCTTTAGTGTCCCGGTTTTGAGGTTTATCCCGGCTTTGAGCATATCTGGGAATGACATTTAGGCTACATGAACACAGAGAAACCCGGTAAATCATATCCCTGTATACATGAGAAATACCAGTAACCCATTTTCTGATCACCGAATCCTATCTGCGCAGGCGTGTGTTACATCTTTTGCTTACAACAGATTGAGCGGGAAGCGTGATTTAGAAGCAAGACACATGACACCTCCGTGGCTTCTATAGCAAGCTTAGCGTTACTAAATACTCGCGTCGCATTACAGCTATGGCTCATCCGCTTCATTTTCAGCAATGGGAGGAGAGCTTGACAACAAATATTGAATATGTTGCAAACTTTAATAGGTATTCGCACAGATATTAAAAAAAAAAAAAAACTGGAGTAGTGTCGTATTCAGTATTTGTTGAATAAAGCCTAAACCCTCCTCGTATAAAACGGAAAATCGCTCATACCAGGCAACAGCGCAAGTTCAGATTTTTCTATGATTTTTTTCGATTAAATAAACATCGAATATACCAGATTTTGCATAATGGATTGTCGCTTACATCGGACAAAATGTCCAGTCCCGTCACAATGCATTTCCATTCAAAAGCACTCGTGTATACTGGACAAGCTGGGTTGCACCATACATATAAGGTGTCTGGGCTCCGGGCTCCAGGAGCACGTCAGCTGAAAACATGAATCTGAATTTCCACTTAACATGAAAAACATTTCCCTGAATAATGTATTGTCCCCGGGCTTCTGTAGGGCATGTTAAACTGGTTTCAGTTGTGTTTATGTTCTGAAGAGGCCTCACAGTCAACAGATGACAACAGATTGTGATACAATGTTGCTGTGCTTTTTTTTTTTTTTTTTGTTTTTGTTTTTTTTTCTTTGTGGCTTCCGTTCATGGTGAAGACTCAAGCTTCCGTTTTCCCAGCATGAAGGCAGCCTTTTAATCGCTCATGACAGCCAGCCAATCACGGTAATGCCGCGGTTGGTCTTCTGTGTGCTCTTGAAAATTGAATCCTTGAGTGCAATAAGGGCCAAGGGACACGCTTGGTGAACTTAAGTCTGTCAACTTTGGCTCACTTTGGAAATGCCAGCATGATCTCCTCTTTGTGATTATGTGAAAGTAGGCCAGGCTCTGAGTCTGAAGCCCTGACCGATATCGATGAACACATACAGCGAGTCACTCAGAACGTAGTATATTGGTGTGACAACTTGGTTCTCAGATTGCACAAGTGTGACTCAACTTCCACCAGTGCAGCCTGTTCTTTGCCTGTAAGTGGAGCAGAGCTGTTCACACAGCGACTTTTGATGACTAATGTCTTTATATCTGGGCTCAAAACTGACTTTTTTCACCACCATCCCAGAATTATCCTAAAACCTGCTGGCAACTGTAAAGTTTACATTTATGGTCCAAACTGGGCAAATGTGGGGCAAGTTGCTGAGAATTTTGAAAATATTTAAATGAGGACTGTTTCAGTGAATACAGTGCAGTGCGACAACCCTGATGCAGTGAGCAGCCTCTCGTTTCTTAACAATTTTGGAACCATTTTTTACTCTGTTTCTTCAGGGTCAAATTACTGACCTACATTAAGCTAAGAAAACAACTCAGGAGATTACTGAAACTGCTAAAATTGATTTGAGAACTGTTCAACAAATTATTAAAAACTGAAAGGATGGTGGTGAATGATCATCTTCGAGGAAGAAATGTGGTCTGGAAAAGTCTTGAATGATCGTGATCACAAATCACTTAAACGTTTGGTGGAATCAAATCGTATAAAAATCAACAGTAGAACTGAAAGCAAGAGCATTAGTGCGCAGGCATAGTGCAAAGAGAGCTCAAGGGTTTGGGACTAAACAGCTCTGTAGACTTAAAACCACTTAGCAGTGAGGCAAATCAGGGGAAAAAAGGCTTCAGTTTGCTTGGCAAATTTTCACTGAGTTTCTCTTGCTGAGTTTTTTTTTTTTTTTTTTTGTGCCTTCCTGCTAGTAAGAAATAAGTGCATGAAGAATGACGTGTCAGAAATGAGTAAATAAAGAGGAGGAGCATTTTGTTACCTCCTTTCTGCAGATGTAGACGCTTGCGTCTATAGATATGCAAATTTAAGCACTTAGTTACAGTACTCGACCACGAAATGGCACCCCCAGATCAGCTATTGAATATTCACAAGCAGGCAGAGCTGAAACGCGATTTAGAGTATCGGGAAGTTCCCTCCAATCCCTGTTTTTCAGGAGTTGCATGAATTAAACTCCTCAGCAAAGCCTGATGTGCAAACTGGTCAATATCCTTGCCCATAGTACCGATCCAGTAGTTTCAAAAAATTATCACTTGCGGCAGAAAAGAACTTAGTACTCTGTAGCAACCATTTTAGCTACAGTGAGCCAACAGTATTCCAATTAGTGGTTAAAAAAATACGTTTTGTGAAGCAAACAAATCCGACAGAGAATTGATTCTCTCACGTTCTACTGTCAATTACAGTCTTCGCGCGCACAATATGCGTAGTTCCCTCCCATGGATTAACGCGTAGGTTCCTCCATTGACAAATTCAGTGCTCCCTTCTATCCACCCAAGTACTGGCGTCGATAGCCAGTCACTCAATCATATACTCAGATTCATCTGCGTAACTCTACTTTACTCTACCTTCGTGAAGATTCCCCGGTAACGATGTATTGATAGACTCGTTTCTTATCCAATTCCCGAGTGTTTAAACTTTCCTCAATAACTGAAATATATTGATTGGACAATAAGAATAGGATACAAAGCTAAGCGTAAAAGTGAGGTCGGTTGTATTCTTCGAATGTTGGCCACGGTTGCGCAGCTGAAAATGATGCGATATCAAAAAAACAGACACCCGAAACCGGCCTGAAGTGTTCGGTTTCATTTACGAGGTACATGTTGTATGGACGCGGTCAATGGGAATTATTCCGAATGGAACGGCACTGGAGGGTTCCTTGTACCCAATACATCTGTCTCTGGAGGAGGGCATCAATGAAGAAAACGGGTTATACTTCTACTCTGTTTGCATTTTGCTCAATATGGCTTTTTGCTCTAGAATTTATACCGCGTTTAAAGACATTGGATGCCGAAGTTTTCGTTTCTCCAAATGCATGCAGCCCACGCACGTCAGTAGATTCCTCGGTACGTTCATTACACCATTCTGCTGAATATGGAGGCATATGTCGTTTGATTTTTCCTGAAAGTGAAATTTTTGTTCTGTTAAAATAAGGTATATTTCAGAATTCTGATATTTCGGAGTGACTGAGTTTTTACCCTTATAAGGTGTAAGGTTATGAGCTCGGATGTGAGAGCGGTTAGCTTTTCATTGCAGCGTGAATGTTAAAGCTGTTTAATCAGCACTTTATTTAATGCTTGGGGGACAATATAATTAAAAAATGGACAATATTTTTAACTTTATTATGGAGAAAAGGCATTTTTTTGTGTTTTGAGAGGTTACTGGTGACCAATGATGTTCAACTGCACTGATATTGATAAATTCATGCTAAACTCAACCAGAAAATAATTAGTTCATGCTGAATTCCATGCCCCAAAAGTTAATTTGTGTTAAATAATGTATGATTTTAATGTATGATTTGACAGTGAACCATTTTGATGGATCTCAGACTTTTGGGAGACACCTGGATAGCTGTCTTATTTGGCTCATAGCAAGCGGGTAATCTAGAATGTAATGTTCAGGATGAATTGTACTTGTGGTCAAGAAGTTTGATTCCAGAAATGTATAGTTTTAAGCCCCAGCAGTTTTTCAGTTGTCAGTATTATTTTTTTGCTGTTTCAAAGTTGAATTTTCATGAAGATTTTTTGTGTTTGCAGCCCCTTTTCTCCACCAAAATCATAAAAATAAACTGAAATACGATGGGAGTCTAAATGCTTCAAGTGTCTAGACTCAATTGAGCCAACGTTTTTCTGTCTGTAAAGCTGCAATCTTGAATTATAAAGCCTTAAATCAGGTAACACCTAAAAAGCCAGATTTGGCTTCTGCGCAAAGGGGTTAAGTCCCTTTACATTGGTGCTAGGCTTGTTGCATGATTCTGAGATTATCGGAGACAATTCCTAAGGGGGGTTTGTCATTTCAATTACAGAACAACAGAGGTTTTGGCTGTGGGGGACAGAATTGGGGCCAGTTGCGACATCTATTCTTGCACTTCGTGCTAAGGATCACTCAGTAATTGGGCCTATTGTTCAATTTGAGCTTTGATGTGCATTTTTCCTATGCCCTCTCCCTTTGAAAAGGTGCCATGTGTTTGGCTGAGGGCAGAGGGCATGTTAGGTGAGAACCGGTCAGCTCTCGGGTTGGCTCTTGGCACACGGTGAGAACAGCGTGGGACTGTCAAAGAACTGGTGGCATTGAAGCCGTTTCCCTGAATCCAAGCAGTGCTCCCCTGCGAGCGTTGATCTCAAGGCTGAGAGGCCGTAAGACCTCCTCACAGCCTGCGGCAGCTCAGACACTGCTCACACTTCTGAACCTGCTGGAACCGGAGCTCTCAACCGCTGGAGCCCTCTTTAACTGTGGAGCGCTGCAGATATATTCATCTCTCTGAGGCTTCAAGATGCAGCCTCCCCCTGCTTATGTGGCTATTCTGGGAGGTGGTCTGATGCTGCATGAAAGGGGTCACCGCGAGCAGGAGCAGCAGAGGCTCTCAACCTTTGGGTCATTTAACGATTCAAAGCCAGACCCGCCCCCTCCCCCCACCATGGGATCAACTATGCTGCCTTTCTGCACTTGCTCTCAAAGAAAAAGAAATGTGGATTAAAACTAGGGCTGGGTTCAAACAACTGATTTTTCGATTCAGGTCGATATTTTTTTTTTTTTTTTTTTTTGGTTTAAAATTTCGATATCGATTCATTTTCAAAGAACGATCTTTTATTAGTGCATTTCCATCTTGCTTGTCAATATTCAGTAACTGATCTGGGAGTGCCATCTAGTGATACAATATTGTTCTGCATGCATAAATTTGCAGCTCCATGTCTGCCTGCGGACACGTCTGCGCAAGGCGCCTTGCCGAGCACCGTGCTTCTCGAACACGCCAAATCCAGATAATCCTTAAATGATTAATTACATTCATATTTTAATTTGTAACGAGTAGCGAAGTGACCAGTGTCAAAGTAACAAAGTAAAAGTATACTTCTATCTTTTTTTCGACTTAAAGGATAATAATGAATAAGTTAATTGCAGGTAGAGGTATTTGACTACCTGTCATATAAATGTACATCGAGCAGTGTTTCATTGATAGAAGGCAAGCTGCAAGTGCGAAACTACCTGCTGACTGTAAAAATGTTCTGTGATCCGTATGTAACTGCAGTGGCCGGATTTTCAAGCCATAATGATGAAGGAACAAAATCAACTTTGGATATAAATTTCGGTATCAGATCTTTATTTTCAGTTTAACTACATGTGTTGGGAGATATATGTTGGGAGATATATTTTCAATACCAGCATCGGGTGGAAGTTTAGTAATTAAACGTCCCAATTTTCGTCCACCATTTCAACCAGTTTTCGAATAAAACATTCAACAAGGAATATTGGATTTATCATAACAAATGAACATGTCCATATGGGGTATTTAAGGCAAGGTTAGGCCTATTGCTTTAAATTCAATAACATTTACTGGAAAATGAACTTTCAAAGTGAAGCAAGTAATATTGACCCAGTTTCAGAGAATAATAGTGTACTGACTGTTAAGTCTATGTTGCATTTTTTTTATGTTGATTGATCAAATGTGTTGATCAATAAAAATTATTTTCAGGAAACAAGTTTGGGGTCACTTTTTAGTTTGAACTTTAATATTTTAAATATTGTGCTTAGTTAGTAGGTTTCTTATTAATAATTCAACTGAAATTATAATTTCTGCCATTAGTTTTCCAAGACCTCCTTTCATATTCAAGCAAAACAGGCACTGTAGCTGAAATATCCTTCAATGAATCGATATTGAATCTAATCGAATCAGGACAATGTGAATCAAAATCGAATCGATTCTGGAAATCTGTGGGAATACCCAGCCCTAATTGAAGCTGGAGTCATGGTTCTGCGTTGACTCCATGCGAAGGGCACGCCGTCGCATCAACGCCATCGTGGACCTTTTGAAGTTCTGCGTTGAGGTAGTTTGCATCTTGCTGTGCTGCGAAGCAATTCACCAACAAACCAATAAGTGGCGTCAGGTTTCTGAAGGACTGGTCGTGAAATCTTGTGAGACTCGAGTACAATGGACCAATCAGTGCCCATGCGGTCTGCGTCACTATGACGTGCAGTTAGAAAATTTTCAAGGTGCACGGCAGGCGGCGCAGAACCGTAAATCCAGCTTAAAGTCTTAACAGTGCACACCATGCATGTCCTGAATTTGAGTGATATTGCAGTTTTTTTTTTTTTCCATTGCCCTTAGAATCCTGCGCAGCGGTTTTAATTTATTACTTTTGCATCTGACTATTGCATAAAGGATGAATGGAGAAAGGCTTTGCTCACTGATGCTTGAGGGAGGCATAGTGGTGCAGTGGGTAGCGCTGTCGCCTTATGGCAAGATAGTCGTTTGAATTTTGGCCCAGGTCCTTTCTGCGTGGAGTTGGCAAGTTCTCCCCGTCTTTGCATTGGTTTACTGAGGGTACTCCAGTTTCCACCCAAAGATTTGCATTCTGGGAAAACTGTAGACTGTAGGCCCGTTGGTATGAATGAATGGTACGTGCTGCGATAACCCTACATGTTGAGAAGAGTATGGTGAAATTGGTGAATTTTGTATTTGTGTATTTGTGAAAAGAAATACTGCTGTCGAAATGCAGCTGTATGCATTTCTGACCATGAAAGGCTTCACAGGAATCGTGACTGATCTGATGATTCTGGTCATGCGTCATGAAGTGGGGGGAATTTGCGTCACAGGGGCAAAAATGTCCATTTTTAAATTTTTGAATATGCTATTGTACTGGTTAAACTGCATAGAAAAATGGCAAAAAAAATTTATTTCAATATTAACCCTTGTACAGCCATTTATAAGATGAACTTTTAATAGAAAATGAATTACGGCAAAAACTTTTTTTTTTTTTTTTTGCCGTTTTCCCCATAGTGACTTTTTTTTTTTCCAAAACCTTGTAAAATCCTTAGTATTGGTCAAAACAAGACCTGGTTAGGATCAAAATGATCCTCAGATAAAATGTAATTCAATAAACTAAAAATAAGTTCTGTTTGATTTATATTATGTATTCAAAAATTTGATGGAAATACAGGATTTTTATTACAATGGTTTTTATCCCCCCGGCATATAATGCGGGGCGATATAGCGATCAGTGTGTCCGTCCGCCCATCCGTCTGCCCGTCCGTCTGTAATAAAATCGTTTCCGGACCTGAACTCGAAAACTATACCACTTACAAACACCAAATTTGGTATGGAGCTTCTCCTTATGCTCTAGTTGTGCCTTTTGGGGGATTTGGTCCGTCCGTCTGTCCACACAACCTGTAGGTTACACAATCTACAGCCGGGGGGATCCGCCATTGCCAGATGGCTCTTGTTGACAAAGCGAGACATCTTTCTCATAAAATTTGGATGATGGGTGCATCAAAACTACACACATGCTTATTGACTTATTAGAACTGCTCACATGATAGATTACTGGTTCTAGAATACTATTAAATAGGTTCTCATACAAACAGTACACAATATGTCTTCATGATCAGAATTCGAGAGACGCTATGTATCCGGTAGCTTCTCATGGCTTTTCAGTTCAACTCCTACATACAAGGTGCAATCTTTGTGCACAATTGCCAGTTTCTTCTCTCTTTTGTACAAGTGACTGCCCCGAGTAGCCTTTTGGAATTTGTAAAAGTTACCCAAAATTGCTTCAGACCCCTTAGGATATGATTGGCCATAGCCAAACTTCATACTTTCGTCAAGCATTATAACTCCATCTGAAGTAGCGACGAGCGAGTAGCAGTCATCCAAAGACTGGGCCGATAGCATAGTAGTCACAACTGCACCCTTACAAATCAACGACGAGATCTTCACTACCCTCTGAAACATTCACGCCCTCCGCTTTTTAACATCCTCTACTTCAAGTGCACCCCTCGAACCATCTGAAAAAGCAACCTTCTTAAAAGCATTGACATATTCCGATTTTCACAGGCACTGTAATGCTTTGTAATGCAGGGAGTGCAGAAACATGACAATTCCCTTGATTTTACCACCCCATCGACATTTAATGACTTCAAGGATGAAGTTTCCAAGTATTTGGAACTGTGTTGTACATACTTTCATTGCATTTTCAATTCACCGAATAGAAATCCGAACGTTTAACATGCCTCCTATGAGTGAAATGTACCGAAAAATTGTGGTGAAATCTTTCCACTCACCGAAACAAAAGATGGCTTCTCCAGAGCACATGGAACTTAATTGACAGCCGACTGACACTGATTGCCAATTATGGGATTTAGTAGAGACACCTGCCATGATTTTTATGCCGCCGGAATCGAAGATTCATATATGTCTGCTGAATGTAGATCAGGCTGAATTCACCGTGAATTCATCAGCAACTGCAGTCAGTACCTTGCCAAATATGGGAAAAAAAAAAGCTAAAATGCCACCTGTTCAAACTCCCGTGTATCCACGGGCACAAATTGGATTTTCTTTTTTTTTCTTTTTTTTTTTTTTAACTGATTCCTCTATTATAGTAGAAAGTCCACTCCAAAAATTGTTGATGCGTTTTGATCAATATAAATTTTGCAGGTGTCTGAACAGGGGTGGGGTAATCTCGAGAATCGCGTGGCACTTTAAGCTTTGAAGCAAAGTTTCACACCTGTAGGTGTAATAATAAAAGTTATGCCATGTTAAAAACAAAAAAAATGTCAATTGACAAAATAAAACTGACGGACAGTACCCTGAGAAAATAATTCACCATAAATTCATTTTAGGTCCGAATGAGCTGAAATTTCGAATTTGTTCGTCACTAATACATATTTATCTAATGTGAAAATATGGAAGCAATATATGACTACATGGTGACAAATGTTTTGTATAGCTGATGATTTGACATGGAATGACCCATTTGTGTGTCTGTATGAATGTCTAACTTGCATTCTTTCTCTGGCTTTTGCAGTGGTTCGGTGTTGAATTGGGTCGCACATTTATGGCGTTTGCGAGCATCAGCGGAGACTTCTGCCAGGCACAGCACCTCGCCTCAGTCGACAAGTGAATTATCAGGACCCCTGTCCCCCCCTGGACTACGCTACCCAGAAGCCTCCTCAAAAACAACACACTGGGACCAAAGCTGCTCTTTCTCCCTGCCCCCTGGGTTAACGCGTAGTCCTTTGCCAAGAACTTTCCCATCCCAGTGCAGGGATATTAAAACCAAACTCTGTCACCTGACTTCCTTCGGTTTCCTAACTCATCAGCCAAACGGAACACCTCTCCTGAATGGGGTAAACTGCTGCAATTCCTTGGATGACTGAAGGATAGATCCCTTTTTTCTTTCCTTTTTTTTAATCCCCGGAACATTCTGGACTAGATTCCCTCCCCTCCCCCAGCCTTGTATATTTTTTTTTTAACCATCCTTTAGTCAAGAGTTGTTGCCTTTGCTTCCCCCCTCTCCTCTTTTTGTTGGAAATTTTTTTTTAAATTTCAAACTGTACTAAAACATCCTTGCTGACATCTGAGCCAAAGTCTCCTTTTTATTTTTATTTTTTAAGGAAGTAAGCTTATTTTATTATAATTGTTTTTTAAGACCTCTCGCCAAAATGAACCGCCCAGCCCCCGTGGAGATCGTCCATGAGTGCATGAGGTTTCTCATCACCCACAACCCCACCAATGCCACACTCAACAAGTTTACTGAGGTAGGCCTGAAGCCTTTTCCTTTATTTCTGTCAAGAAGTATGCTTGGACATTGCTAAACTGCTGTGTATTTTTGTGATTTTACTGTTTTGTTTTAGTTTTTACTCCTCAGCCCTAAAGGCTGACAGGGTATTGCTATCCTTCGTGCGGTTGGGCGGGCGGGCGGGCGTCTCCAAAGACTTCGACATCGGGCTGAGGGGTATTCCGTGCATTGCACGCCTATTTTTTATTATTTAAGATTGTCAAAGAGTGCGACTTAAGGAAGCTCAAATTAGACATCACTGATTCCATGTATTATAGGCTGAAACGAGGTTTGTTTTTTTTTTTTTTTGTTTGTTTTTTTTTAAGCCTTAGCTACTGTAACCAGGTGAATTGGGTCGAGGATTCATCAGAGGTGTTCCAGACTTATTTGTAAAAATGTGTAATTCACATGCACATTAAAAAACATGGTACCGCCTCAGCTCTTCAGTCCAGGGTAAAATGGGAACGTTTGAAGGAATTGGCTACATGTTGTTCTTTGTGTTTTCACCTCAAATGGCTGTATCCGATTGCTCTACTCGAAGTGTAAATATGAACAAAAATGATTTTACTATGACTGTAGTAGAGTGATGATAGTAGGCTGTGTAGAGACCTAATTCTTAGTTGTGTGCAAATTTCAAAGTACTTAAACTATTGTGGTTACTTTGTGTAAAGCTTTGGCTTTTGTCTACCCCCTCTCAGGAACTGAAGAGGTTTGAGGTCCATACGCTGGTGAGGGTGTGTGATGCCACCTATGATAAGGCGCCAGTGGAGAAGGAAGGGATCGAGGTCCTGGTAAGAACCCTCGTTCGCTCAGAAACCCGGCTCAGCACATTTTGGGTTCAACCCCGGTACCATGAATCACATGAAGAAAAGTTCAGCATGTCTGATACATTTGCATGAATATCTAAGCCTATTATTCAGCTCAACCAAAGGATCTCCACTGAATGGTCAGGAAAGAGCGCTTTAATTTGCATGCCTGTCATCCTCTGTTTGTGAGATACTGCTGGTGCATGAAGCTAGTCCTGACAATGGTGGCCCCTCAGTCCCATTGTTGTGGTGTGCTCTTAAGTCCCTAATAATCTGGCCAGCGCTGAGGTCTCTCGGCGCGAACTCTCTGACCAGCGGCTGCGACCTGAGCTGACCCGATCTTCCGGGCACTGCGCCTCGCCAGAGAGTCCTCAGCTGGCTCCCTCCCGGCTCACGGCTGAGGTTGAGATTCGGGCTCTCGGATAAATAAAACAGCCCCCGCCTGCGCAACACGCCAGTCATTCGCACAGCTGTCTGTCCTCATGGCGACGGGAGCTTAAATGGCTCTCGTCCGAGGAGATTATGTGGGAATTTACAACCCCCTTAACCTCCAGACGCACAAATGCTCGCGCACATGCACGCACTGTCACGAACGCAGTCTTTTTCTCTCTCACACAGGCACACAACGACTCACACACGCGGCCTCTCCCTTACTCTCTCAAGCGTCGTATGTGTATGCGCGTGTGGCTGCTTTCCATACCTTAGCTCCCCCTCCCTCCCCGGCTCTGCTGCATGTCATTAACGTTTTCTCTGTATTATTGCCCGCCCCCCTCCCTGCAGCAGTAGGTGTTATATTTCTCCAGGGGTGGGGCTGCCTTAGGACTGAGTGCACTCACTGAAACTGGAGTCTAGTGCAGGAGAAGCTCTTGAACCTTGAAAATTATCATGTGTTCTTACTGCAAACCCCCATTCAGATGATGGCCTTACGCAGTGAAGTTTAATATAGTTCCTTTGAATTATTTAGCCATCTTTTCTTTTACCTTTTGTACATGGGTAAGGTAGAGATAAAGTGAGGTCTATATATTTGGACCATTTTAAACGAGCCATAATTCCATATGATGTGCAGTTGACTTGGTATTCATGTAAAAGCTCTAAAACTGCAAGTGGAGTAATTACAGCCCTTTGACTTTCAGTCCAATTGCGTCAGGTGGCACTGTATATGTTTGCTCTTTTGAATTCAGTACACAGGAAAAGCCACTTCCCTTTTGTTTGCCTTGTGATTGGGCACATTGGTGGGTAACGAGGAACAGTTTGGTCGGTCTGAGTCGTGGCTGTGGAGATCTGGCAGCCTTGTCTGGAGCCTGAGACCTTTGTCCCGTTTGGTCGGTCTGTCTCCGTGGTAGCAGACAGGCAGCCCACATGACGGGTCAAAATTAACATAGACCGCAGCGGGGGGGGCTGCAGCAGCATGTTGGGCCCCAGAGCAGCGCAGAGTGAATTTGCTGCCAGATTTACAAACCTTGTCCCCCACAGTGAACAATTTGACTCTAGAAAGGCGCCTGCAAAACACATCTATAAGTGCTTCATTTTCAGAATTATACAGAGGACTCAGACATGACAGAAACTCGGGACACGGCGTACTGTTAAACAACAGCTCTATATTTAAAGGCAAAGGCTAAGGTGGTGCAATCAAGCAGTCAGTGTCCCCAAGACGTATCCACTTTCAGTTCTACGCCCTCACAGAGCTGAACCGTACGACTGCATGTAGCCCCTGGAGTTGCCAGGTATTTTTCGTAGAGAAAGTTTTTGTTATGCGTTAAGTAAATGATGGAGGTTAATAACTAGATGGGGAATGACTAGGAAGAGTAACGAGGAGAACCATGGGTGATCCTTAAAAAAAAATCTGTTGGGCGAAACCAGACTGTCCCATTCTAATCATGGCCGACCTTAATGTTTTTTTTTTTTGTGGGATTTTAAAGTTGGATTTTTTCCCCTCTAATAGGGGAGATGGTTTTAGAGTACTGAGATGACTATATCCTGTTGGTGATGGAAGAAATATGCTTTTTCATTAGACCCATGGACTTTTTTAAGTCATTATTTTTTGAAGTAAGTTAAGAAATGTTTAAGCCTCCATCAATTTTAACCCCTTTTGGCAGCTGTAGATGCTGGCATCTGTAAATTCCAAACTTTAATTCCTCAACAAATCTGTAATTGAATTTCCAAATGTCTAGCTTCACTTGAATGATTTTCAAAAATCTCTGTGACAAAAATCCTGAGTTCTAAAGCTTGAATAGGCTCATGCACAACAGGAAAAATTGACAAAATTTTGTATTCTGCGCAAAGGGGTTAAGGTGCTGCATCATATTTCCAAGATATGATGTACATTACTATAATATGTTGTCAATATGCTATAACCCCCTTATTAGTAGGGATGTCCAGGTCGCATTTTTTGCCTCCAGTAAGACTGCCAAGATGTCTGAGTCATAACGGCTGGATACCAATCGTTTGCTCCCATTATAGCAGTTTGTTTAGCTGTATTTGGCTGAAGGTCGGTTTGACTGCCATGTAGTTTATTTGGATATCCACTAGGTGGCAGCGTATCCTTGGCCATCAAATGCGTAAACTTGGCCCTTGTCAAAGTCAACAATTTTGAAATTAAGTTTTGAAACTGTTCAAAACTAAATCAAACCAGTATTTGGTGTGACTACGCTTTGCCTAAAAGTTTGGGACACTGTCTAGTTCTGCTATAGTTTTGCAAGAAGATTGGCATTTTGCCTCTTCGAAGCAGAGTGGACAACTTGCCACCATTCTTCTGTAGACTGACCATCTCACTCGCATCCATCTCTGCAAGAAATTAATTTTGACATCCATGATTTTGACATTAGGGTCAAGTCTAGTTTTTGTATCAACTTTTTTTGTAATGAAATGCAAAAATTTATTTAGAAAACTATTTTTTAGATTAGCATTTGGAATTTTGAGTATACTTTTTATCTGTAGTAATACCCATGTGGAAAACAAACTGTAAACCTCCAAAGGGAGATTTAAATGAAAAAAAATCTATGTATAGGTTGCATAAGACTTTTGCACTGTACTATATAGTGATTTAAGGTACTATTGCATTTCAAATCAGAATATAGCCCCACCCCCATCTTAGAAGAGGTCTGTTGGATGTAATTAAAATGGCAGTTTATTTTGGCTTTATTTCGATGTGCACATTTTCTCGTGTTAGGTTATGATGGTCAATTTGAATTTATCAACCGCCAGGGAAGTCATTTGAAAATCTGCAAGGAAATCGAGTCAAGGATACAGCCATCTGCCGCAACAAAATTGTATCTTTGTCAATTGATGATCCAGAAGAATAAAATCACGATAGTTTGAAGTTATAATTAGGCTTGAGGTTTTTTTGGTACATCAACCACAGACTGTAACGCCATACGTAAGGCCACCGCCCTCAAAAGTTTCCAAGGGGAGATGGAGAAGTGGCGTAGTTTATTTACAAACAGAGTTAGTGCTTGAGCGACCATCTAGTGGTCAGAAATGGCTTTGTGTAGCTTTTATATGGGCATCAAGGCAGCTTTGAATTTGGTTTCCATTTATTGTCGATTAAAAGGGGGATGAATTATCCAGTCAGTCATATTTGCTCTTTGTGTTGGGGGTGAGAAAAGGAAGGTTCCTTTCAAGAATAGTATTCTGAGATATGTAATCAAACTGAGTGTTTGTCAGCCATGTACATAAGTATTTTGTCAATGTTTCTACCAATGCCCCCTTGGAAACCTAAGCATGCATTGATATTTTCCAAGGGTTATTCCCCCTCTTAATGTCAAATTTATATTTCCAACTAGTGTTGGAGTTCTTTAGGGATTCTTTCTTATTAAGGTTAATTCAAATGTGATGTGTTTTTGTTTTGTTTTTTTAACATACCATGCCTGCATCATTGAAGTTTTAAGTGCTGGCAGACAAACAAGCAGCTAGTAGCAGTGGCATGCTCTGTTGAATTTAATTGGCAGAATGTGGCTTAAAATTGATAACACTACAATTTTTACTTGAGCCCTTTTTATTATACCCCTTGCATTGAATGCGGAGGGATATAGACATCGCCTCGTCCGTCTATCCGTCCGTTCGTAATCATTTTGTTTTCAGAGCAGAACTCGGAAACTATGCAAGATTTTAGCACCAAACTCGGTACATGTATTCTGTGTATAGTCTAGATGTGCCTTTTGCTACTTTGAAATTTCAGGATTCCAATTTTCGTCATTGCCATGGAAACAAATCTGGACTGAGTGCACATCAGGCCTCGTTCGTTTCTGGAGCACAACTCAAAAACCATTCATGATATCTTTCTGAAACTTTGCATGTGTATTACCCACATACTGAAATGGTGCCTTGTCATATTATCTGATTTCTGAAAAAAAATTATTTTTTTTGTTTCCATGGAAACGAGTCGGATTTGGACTCTGTACAGAGAGAGGTTTGTTTCTGGAGGACTACTCAAAAACCGTTCACAGTTTCAGAAAGATATTTTGTATGTGTATTACCCAAGTACTGAAGTGGTGCCTTTACATATTTTCACATTTCTGAAATCCCCCCCCCCCCCCCCTTTCCATGGAGGCAACATGAATTTGTACCTCGTCGCAGGGCTGGGTTTGTTTCTGGAGCAGAACTAAAACACTGTTCATTAATGACCCTTGTTTTTTTATTGCCTTTGCCAACGTGTGCTTCATAGTCTTTGCTAGATGCTGCAGTGCATACTTCCAGATCATTCCAGAGGAAAATCACCTCAACATTCTTGTTTGAATTTCTTTGAAGGTGGAGGAGTGACATGACTTTCAAAAATAATCAGGGGCCGGGGGGATATGTCATCTTCTGATGACTCTTGTTCAAAATGACAAGTTTGGCCTGGTGGTGGTCCTTCAAGAAAAGTCCTAGGGTTAGCAGAATTTGGTCCAGTGGTGGTCCATCAAGGGAGGTCCTAGGACCAATCAATCAAAAAATCAAATCAAATCATCTCTATACGTCCGGAACGAAATAGAGGGTTTCACATCATTCCCATCAAAACTGTAGAAGTTATTGCATCAGAAAATGTGCCCAAGTGATTGCGCTACGGCAGACATTAGTCACCATATTCAATAATTTCACATGATTCCCTTTGAACCTGGGTTATTGCAGGTTTTAAAAACTAAGTTGACCTGATGATAGCGTGACCCCGTCAGCCATTAAATTATCAACATCAATTAAAGCCCTTCTCCATGCGCCCAAAATGATTACAAAAAGTGACACGATTCTCATCAAAGCTGTTTGACCCACGTCGGACTGCATGAAGATCCCTGTCCGAATGCCTGAGACATGTTGATTTTGATGTCAGTCAGGTTGATTTTCATTCTACACATCTTTTGGACAGGCAGATATTTGCACTCACCCTTGAGCATCATTTCCAACTAGTGGAGTAAAGAGGCAACATAACATGGTTTAATTTTGTCTTTATTTTCAACCCCAATTCTGAAATAGTTGAAACAAAGTGTAATTGTGAATAAAATCAAAATGCAATGACTTTCAAATCACACCAGCCAGTATTTTATTCACAATAGAACAGAGATAACGTAGAAAATGTTGAAACTGAGCAGTTTTACAATTTTATCCACAAAATGAGCTCATTTCAAATTTCATGGCTGCTACAGGTCTCAAAAAAGTTGGGACAGAGGCCTGTTTACCACGGTTTAGCATCCCCTCCTCTTTTTAACACAGAGTGGAGGCGTCTGGGTATTGACGAGACACGATTCATGAGTTTAGCCATTGGAATTTGATCCCACTCTTGTTTAATACAGGCTTCCAAGTGCTGGAGAGTTTTGGGTCTCCTTTGACAAACTTATCATTTAATTATGCGCCAAATGTTCTCAATCGGCAAAAGATCAGGACTGCAGACGGGCCATTTCAGCACCCGGACTCTTCTACTACGAAGCCATGCTGTTGTAATGGCTGCAGTATGTGGTTTTGCATTGTCCTGCTGAAATGCACAAGGCCTTCCCTGGAATAGATGTCATCTTGAGGGGAGTATATGTTGCTCTATAACTTTTACATACCTTTCAGCATTCATGATGCTTTTTAAAACATGCAAGTGTCCCACACTATATGCACCAATTCATCTCCATACCATCAGAGATGCTGGCTTTTGAACTGAACGCTGATAACAGGAGGGGTGGTCTTTCTCCTCTTTAGCCCGGAGGACACGATGTCCATGGTTTCCAACAAGAATGTCACATTTGGACTCTTGACCACATTACACTTTGCTACAGAACATGGTGGCGCTTCTGGATCATGCTCAACAATGGCTTCCTTTCTGCATGATAGTTTTAGGTGGCATTTGTGGATGGCACCGCAGACTGTATTTATTGACAGTGGTTTCTTGAAGTATTCCCGGGCCCATTTAGTAATATCAATGAATGAATCATGGCGGTGAGTGAGGCAGTTGCGTCTGAGGGTCCAACGAATACGGGCATCCAGTAAAGGTCTTCTATCTTGTCCCGTATGCACAGATTTTTCCAGTTTCTATGAATCTTTTGATGATGTTATGCACAGTCGATGATGAGACCTTCATCCCTTTGCAATTTGACGTTGAGGAACAATGTTTTTAAAGTGCTCCGCAATTTTTTTACGCAAGCCTTCACAGGTTGGAGAGCCTCTGGCCATCTTTACTTCTGAGAGACTCAGCCTCTCTAAGACATCCCTTTTATTGCCGGTCATGTTACACACCTGATGCCAGTTAACTTATTTACTTGCTAAATGTTCTTTCAGCTGATGCTCTTATATATTGATTGCTTTTTCAGCCTTTTTTTTTTTTTTTTTTTGCTGGTGTCCCAACTTTTTTGAGACCTGTCGCAGCCAGAAAATTTGAAATAAGCTCATTCTGTGGATAAAAATGTAAAATGTCACAGTTTCAACATTTGAAATGTTATTCATGTTGTATTGCGTATAACATATTGCCTCGTGATCTGAAAGTCATTGCGTTTTGATTTTATTCTCAATTTACACTTTGTCCCAACTATTTCGGAATTGGGGTTGTAGAAGCATGACCTTAACCCACCTTGTTTTGCTTTCACATAAAATTGAAACCTAGACTTTACCTATATCAGCAGTGTTTCCTCTAGGATGTTTGTCAGCAGCGGGGGCAGGCTCTTCGGGGAGCCGTGGGGCGTAAACAAATGACACCTGACTCCAGATTTTGCTTTTACAACCTATTTATTGAATGGCCAGTTGAAAAATACTTTTTAAAAGCTGAATGTGAAAATAAATGGAACAATAAAATTAAATATTGATCATTACTCTTACGATGGAAATACACTGAATTTATTATTTTTACTATTATTTTTTATTTATTTAATAGAATTATTGACTTGTATATTATGCAAAAAAATAAATAAATGAGAACGGGGGAAAAGGGTCATGAACACTCACCATTCTCAGTGTGGTAGAGCCATGAGTGGAACCAGCTATTTTTTTTTTTTCAATCTATGTAGGGTCCCAGCCTGATGGCCTGGGCTTCCCTTTAGGTTTTTCTCCTCTCCTCTCATCTCTCTCTCTCCTGCATCATCACTTTGCTCTCCTGCTCCTTCACTCGGCTCTCCCCCGCTGTACTCTCCTCTCCTTCACTTTGTTCCACTGCTCCTCCCTGTCTGTTACTTGTCTTATATGATTACATTACACATTAACGTTAGATAATTTACACTCGCATCACGTCTGATTACAAATGTAAACACTTTTTTTACCTAACATCATCATTTTTGAATTAGTAAAAGGCTAATGATGCATCACTAGCGTCATCTTCATCTGGCGTCTTTCTCTTCTTAGAGAAATATTTGAACAAGCTCATCTGAAAATGCAGTCAGCAGTTACATCACGGCGTGTAGATAGTAGCTTAATGCCAGTGACGGTCCGTCGGCAGAAACACAGGGCCAGCAGTAACTTCACCTTTCACTTCGACAGGCACCTCTTGCAGTTTACCTCCCCGATGAGCAACCGTTGCTCAGACTAATTGGAGGAACCGACGAGAATCTAATTTGTTTTTGAAAGCCTTGTTATCCATGCACTACGAAATTATACGGCGTTTACTTCCGCACACCATTGGCTACAGAAAAAATATCAATAGCCGACTTCTTTATAATTTCTGAATTTGAGTAAATTAATTTGCGACGTTCATTGAGCAATAAGCCATGAGAATCTGTTCTATATACTCTGACAGCTAAAGTGCGTTGTTGGGTACAATGCACAGCTGAGTGATGCCGAAAATAATTGCTGTGAAGTCCGCAAAGGTTTCGGATTTTTTGCAGATTGGCATCCTTGCGGAGTCACATCAATTATATCAACATAGCCAATCACTTAGTCATTTGCATTTCCTAATCACTACGAGTCACGCATTGGTGGTGGCTATTCTGTTAACTGTTTTATTGTTAATCAGGCAAACCTGATCGCAAACAGTTTAAGAGCAATTATTTGGGAAAGGGTGATGTTACTGAAGGCTTTCCTGACATCTGACGATACGCCACTGCAAATGCTATCAATTAGCTTACCCCCTGGGTGACGTGATGTCACTTTCAAGGCCGCGGTCTCGCGAGTAATTAAAATCGTATTAAACGACTCGCAAAAGAAATTTCTATATGCTCACGCAAACAATACTTGATCATAGCTGCTTCAATCTTGCTGTTCATGATGATGGCTCCTCCCTGAATGTCACGATATAACTGCCCACTTTACTAATGGCGCCCCCTGGTGATAACAGGAAGTGACCAGTTTGGTTACTTTGTTGTAGGCATACGAAATTCGATACACGTGTATCATACCCAGACATACAAAAAAACTCATTGGAGCCACGCCCGTAACCCAACAGGAAGTCGGCCATTTTGATTTGGAATTTTTCCATTTTAAAACAAGCTCCTCGTAGGGATTTTGCACGATCCACTTCAGATTTAGTACAGGTCATCTAGAGACCATGCTGATCAAGAGATGTGCTCTGCGTGTCTGTAGGTCAATGGGCTTGGCCGCTATGCAGTCCCCATTTTTCATGCTTCACCATGCATATTCGAGCAGCTCTCCCTCCCTCATATTTCATCCAAATAGTTTCAAAATTCCTTTACATGAAAAGACCCCCGCCCTGAACGCCTCAATTTGCTCATAGGCAATCTAGCTCATGGTGCCCCCTCGTGGAAATGGGAAATGCCATATTTCACATTGACATTGGCCGATTTGCTTGAAACTTCACACTTGTGATGAGGGTCTGCCCCTGAATGAACCTGCCTACGTTTGGTTACGCGCCGAGCGCTCCCTGGTCCATGACTTATCAACTTATCATAACTCCTTCGTGCTTTGTCTGATTCGCTCGAAACTTTCACAGGTTGGTGACTGTACTTGACCTGTCCAATGGTCGTGAGTGCACTCCTGCACCCATCAGGATCTCGCCACTACCCACAACGTGCACAAGGGTGTGAGGGCCCGTTCATTGCTGCTTGCAACTTTAATTGTACTTGTTATTTGTACTTGGAAGTTAGGAAAAGGTTTCTGATTGAGATTTTTGAGACGTCTTTAAGGAAATATTGAAGTTGAAAATGGCAGTAGAGTAAAATATCGCAAATTAAGTCTTAATGTTTATTGTTTATAAAGTCAAAATACCGCCTGGAAAACACTAAAATTAGAATTTGCGAGCATCAAAATTTCAAAAATGTTTTTTATTTTTATTATCTTATTGACAGCCTTTAATGTGAGGGTGTATGGTGGATTTGGGGGAATCATGATTGACTGAGCATGATCAGCTGCTTGCATAATTGAATTTTTGATTCAGTGATTCATTTTTTTTGCATGTCGTGCTTGTACTCGTATTCAAATCAGTTCATTAGAATAGATTTATTACCCGGCCCAAGTCGAGCTTGATTTTTTTCTTGTCTGCCCTCAGCCAACCACAGCAGAACCGCATACTCGGTATACCTCTTAATGACCTCTGGCCTTCTGCAGCCCAAACTTTGAGTCTTGTTTTTAAAAGCAGTAGTGAGACTAAAGTTTAATTGTCTGCATGGCAGCATTGGCAGTATCTCTCTTTCCCTAGGACTGGCCCTTTGATGATGGTGCCCCTCCTCCGACGCATATTGTGGAGGATTGGCTGAATCTGCTCAAGATGAAGTTTCGGGAGGAGCCGGGGTGCTGCATCGCGGTGCATTGCGTCGCTGGATTGGGCAGGTGAGTGGGTTCATCATAAAATGCCCTCCTCCAGAGCCAGTCCCGGTGTACTTTTACCACCTCTGCCTGACCCCTAGAAACCAGCTTTTACTGAAGCAAGCCCTCCTTACACAGCATCAAGTGCCGTTAGCTTCAGTTAATCTGTTTCTGCTGTCACTATAATCAGATTCTTTGAGAAATGGGGTCTGCTTGACACGTTTTTCCATCTGCATTTTGTCCACTCCTTCTTTTATACCGTATGTCCCATCCTATGACTGGTCATAGATGTGCACTGTTTAAATGGCATTTTCAATTCCTGCGTCCATTTCCATTTTATGTCTTGTGTTTAGTTAACTTTTGCATAGATATTGGTGGCTCATGTCCTAGTGGCTATGGTACTCATTGTGGGATCCACTGCAGCCACAATAAAATCAGCTCACCTTCTGGGCCTTCAGGCAAGACCCTGAACCCTACATTTTTTCAGTGGGATAGGCACCTTCTTGGCCAAATCAACTGTTGAGCAGGAGCGTGCAGCCCAGTGCCGCAAGTCTTTCCATGCATGCACATGTACTGTATTGACCCCGCCTCTGTATTTGAATAACAAGGGGCTCGCCTGCGGTACATCAGGAAGCACTCTGTTGTCGTTACTCAATGTGTCTTTGCTTATGTTGCAGTTTTTAGCTTACCAGCCTTGTGGGCTGATATGCTATTGTTGTGGTTTTTCGTTCAAAACCCAAAACCAGTGAAGTTGGCACATTATGTAAATCGTAGATAAAAACAGAATACAATGATTTGCAAATCCTTTTCAACTTATATTCAATTGAATACACTGCAAAGACGAGATGTTTAATGTTCAAACTTAGAAACTTTTTTTTTTTTTTGCAAATAATCATCAACTTAGAATTTAAAGGCAGCAACACATTGCAAAAAAGTTGGCACAGGGGCCTTTTTACCACTGTGTTACATTGCCTTTCCTTTTAACGACACTCAGTAAACGCTTGGGAACTGAGGACACCAATTTTTGAAGCTTTTCAGGTGGAACTCCTTCCCATTCTTGCTTGATGTACAGCTTAAGTTGTTCAACAGTCCGGGGTCTCCGTTGTCGTATTTTACACTTCATAATGCGCCACACATTTCCAATGGGAGACAGGTCTGGACATTATATATATATATATATATATATATATATATATATATATATATATATATATATATATATATATATATATATATATATATATATATATATATAGAGGAAAATTAAAAAAAACTATTTCACAATTTGAAATGTTTGATTTTCAATCAATGACTCACACAATGGTCTATCCCAGACTTGAGCCCCCAGTTTGTTATGGCCCCAATTTATGACATGCAAGACGGCAAGGGATGACAGACAAAATTTCAAAAACTTAAACAGATTTAATCAAACAAAGACTGACAAGTAACCTACAATTTGTATTACTGACCAAGATTGACAAATACAAGAAAAAAAAAACATTTTACAGTCCCCTGATGGGGTTGCTTGGTGATGTCCTGGGACAGGGAAATGCTCCAACACATGCAAAAATCCACAAAACAAAAACTTCACAGGTCTTGAAAAGAGTGACAGGTCTGGTCAAATGTATCCTTCTCCTTGCAATTTTTCTCCTTATATACTCTTTTACAGCCCCCTCCCACCTTTTAGACTTTTTTTTATTCTCTGGGACTTCCACTCTCAGACATGCCCAGGACATGCCCAAACCTAGCTCCAGACTGGGCTCAACAAAAAAAGTCAATACTTTTCAATACAATAGTTTTTCACATTTCAATTAGCATTATTACCAAATGTAGCAGATTTGCTACAATTTGGAAAGGTGGGCCAAATGTGTCAAATTTTTTTTGACTACGGTTTTTCAAATAATGGCCCAAAGTAAACATTTCTGCATAGGGAAATAATTTTAACACAATTGGAAATGGGTTTGGTTAATTGAGGGTTAACACCACAGTTGCTTTTGGACAATACGCTTCTCACTTACGCGCGCGCTCTCTCTCTCTCCCTCTCTCTCTCTCTCTCCCCCTCCCCTTTCTGTCTATAACAGGGCACCTGTTCTGGTGGCCTTAGCCTTAATTGAATGCGGGATGAAGTATGAGGATGCTGTGCAGTACATAAGACAGTAAGTTCCAGCATGTTTATTACCCTTCACCGTGACCACCGTTGACATTTTGTTCGAGAACAAGTACCTCATCTAGAACAAATGCATTTGACCAGTTGCAGAGGTAAGCTTAGTCATAAAACTTTCTTTTAAACTTTTTTTTAAATGAGTTGTTTTACAATTTAATGTATGTGTCTTGCGTTTAACACTGCCCAAAGAACAGCATATGGCCTGCATGCAGCTGTTTGAACTGACATTTGTCACTGATGGAATGCAGGGCTGGTTTTCCCTGTGCTCTGCTGCGATTGCGGTGGCCAGTATTCGTTACATCATCGATTTGTGTTCTTTGTTTTCTTTTTTCCTTCTCAGGAAGAGACGTGGAGCCTTCAACTCCAAACAGCTACTTTACCTCGAGAAGTACCGACCTAAGATGCGTCTCCGATTCAAAGACACCAACGGTCACAACTGCTGCATTCAGTAGGATGATAACTCAGCAGCTTGAGGAGGAAAAGAAAGGAAAAAAAATGCAGTTAATTATGATTATGAAAATGAGCCACAATTATGGAGCGTGAGGGCAGGTCTTTGTGGATTCACCAGCTGAAAAGTGGTCAAAGCGCACAAACAGGCTCTCCTCCTGGTTACCAGTGTCCAACCATGAGTGAACATTTTAACGCAAGTCCCTCTTTGTTACTCGTGTCCAATCATGGGATAGATTTTTTTAATGCAGAAACAAATTGAACAATGGTTTAAGAAACCTCTAGAAATGTGTAATATTCCCATTGTTCCTTGTGAACCTTTTTTTTCTCTCTGTTTTTATTATTACTGGTCCAGTGTCTTCTGCGCAATGAATTGTATGCCCTTGAATGAATGAACCCTGAGGCAAAAAGAGAATTTTGCCAGCATATTTGATGAGGAAACTGTTTGGGAGCATTGTGTGCCTGAGCAGGCATGGGGTTCAGTGTTGAGGGGATTGGGGATACATTTGCACAAAATGCAATCTTTTGAAGGTTTCAATTAAATGCAGTAATATTTTTTTTGTCCACCCTGCTTTTGAGTCCCATTAATGGCTGGGTCTGGGCGGGTGTTTGACAGATGTGTACAGTACATGGTATCTGCAGGGAATATGGGTTCATCCATTTTGGGCCTTTGTTTGTCCGTGGTGTTCTGGTCCTCTTGGGAGTGCAATACAACGTCCTCATTCAGAAGCCCCTCTTTTGTGACCGTCCTACACGCTTCCTGTTTCCCACAGGAAGTCACTTGACATTTGTTCGAGGTACTCACTACTTGCAGCCACCCCTCACGCCCTGGGTTTATGATGGGACATTCTTGTTGCCATGCTGTTTTATTTTATCCTTTTTTTTAATTGAATGACCCTGTCACTAGACTATTGATTTAGTCGTCCTTCTGGGTGGGATGAAGAGAGAAGCTAACAAAAACAAAATGATCATAAATTGTGGTTGGATCTATTTTTTTTATTTTTACCCCATGAACATCTCTCCTTTCCTTTGCTTTGGAAATAATAAACTATTTCTGCTTTTAAAAAATGTCCTTGGATTCGCAGTGTTGGTTTTTGTTCTGTGTTGTCTGTGTTTAACAATCCAAGCTTTCTTGAATTTAAATTGTTCGAAGAAAACAAATGAGAGTACTTTAACTTTTTTCCCCATAGTCTACCCCAGGGGTGGCCAACCCTGGTCCTGGAGAGCCGCATTCTCTGCTGGTTTTTAGTGTTACTCAGCACTTCATTGATGAATGAAAGCCATTGATTACACACGTCACTTATCTCACCTGGTGTCTTAGAATGTAAATTGGGTGGACAAACCCAGCACACCCTCTGGCTCTACCGGACCAACGTTATCCACCCCTGTTTTATAATAACAATAATTTACTTTATTGAACCCCATGGAGTAATTTGTCCTCTGCATTTGACCTATCCTATAGTTAGGAGCAGTCAGCAGCCACAGAGCAGCGCCCGGGGACCAACTCCAGTACTAAAGCCAGTTCCTTGGTCAGGGGTACTGGTTGGAGTGTTCCTATGAGGCATGTTTTTGTGGGTGGGGGAAACCGGAGTACCCGGTGGAAACCCACGCAAACACGGGGGGGAACATGCAAACTCCACACAGAAAGGCCCCAGATCGGATTCGAACCCACAACCTTCTTGCTGTGAGGCAGCAGTGGTAACCACTGTGCCACCATGTACTTCTACTTTGTCTGCATTACAACTACGCAAAATATCCAACCAGATTGACTAATCTTGGTTAACACGTAGATTGGTGCAAGTCTGCTTAATTGGCTGTAGGATTCTTGTGGGTTCTTCCTGCTAATTGCTTGATTGGCTCATTATAACCAAATTAAAGACACCAGGTGAGATCAGTTAAGTGAGTTATCAACTACTTTAATCCATCAATCGAGTGCTGAGTAACACCAAAAATCAGCAGACACTGCGGCTCTCCAGGACCAGGGTTGGCCACCCCTAGTCTAGCCCCCTCCCTTTCCCCAAAATGATTACAAATGACGAACCTGGCCATATCAATGAAGATGATATCTGACGTCTTGGGGACACCTCGTTTTCAATCGGGTCGGAGGCTGGGGAAAAGGTCCATTGATATACATCTTGGTGTCATGTGTACTCATGATGGGGAAAAGAGTTGGTCTATTCCTGTAGGAGTTGAACTGGTGCTTCAGTATCATGCTGAGATCCTTTTGCCCTCCATATATTCAAGCCAATACAGACATGGCCAAAAGTTTTAGGGGCGGCATAATTTTGTGTTTCGCAAACTTTGCTGCTTCAATTTTTTTGGGATTTTTTTTTTTCTCCCTCCACATTTCTATGGTGTATTGATGAACAATTATGAGCAATTAATAAGTTTCAAAGACTTTAATGGGCAAATAACTAAAATTTAGCAAAGAGTCCCTGTTTACAGTGTTGACCATTTTTCACAAGCGCTGCGGTTTGCTCTGGGGTGCTGGATATCCGCTTCTGAGCCAAATCATGTTTGATGATGGCCCATTCTTGCCTGATCAGTGCCCAAAGTTGATCACAATTTGTGGGCTTCTGCTTGTCCCCCTGTATTTTGGGGATCGCTCATTAGTTCTTGATCGGATTAAGCACTGCAGAGTTTTCTGGCCCTGGATGCAAAATTTCAGCGTGATCTCGGTACTACTTCATCGTAACTTTTGCCTTGTAGTATGATGCTCCATTATGCTGGAAAATGTGCAGATCTTCCTCAAATTGCTCTTGGATTATTGAGAGAAGTTGCCCTCAGAGGATATTAGATACTCATCTTTATTTGTGGTCGTGTTTTTGGACAGAATTGCAAGTAAATCCACTCCCTTGCATCGGAACCAACCCCACCCATGGGTGGTCTCGGGATGCTTCATTGTTGGTCAGACTCGGGTCTCATGGTAGCCTTCACCTTTTCTTCTCTGGAGAGTAAATTTTTCAGATGTCCCAAACAGTCAGCATCAGGATTCATCAGAGAAAATAGATTTGCATCGGTGTCCTGCTGTCCAATCTTTGTTCTTCCAGCAGAATTTGCCTGCTTTTGATGGTGTCCCTGGGGAGAATGGGCTTCTTAGCTGCCCTCCTGGACACCTGGCTGTTGTCCTTAAGTCTTCCCTCACTGCATGCAGATGCGCTCACATCTCCGTGCTGCCAATCTTGAGCAACCTCTGCACTGGTGGCAACAGGATTCTGTCGCTGACGCCTCAGGAGGAGACTGTCATGGTGCGTGTTTGACATTCACGGACATCCTGAAACCTTCTTCACCGCAGTTGACTGTCTTTTCTTGATGTTCTTCATGACCTGGTGAATGGCTCTCATAGGTGCAATTTCCTTGCATATGAGGCCATTTAAATGCAAAGGGATGACTGCTGCACAGGTTTCTTTGTTGGTAACCCCTGCTTACATAAAAAGACCGATTTCAAGAACTTCTACTTTTATAGTGATCATAGAAGTACAACTCAGAACGGGTCTGATTATCATTTGTTCGCCCAGTAAATTGTTAGGTTAAACGACGGTATGTTGCAAGTATAAGGCAAAATAAGAAATTTAAAGGTTACGAAATGGGATGGTCTGGATGCAACGGTCGCATAAACCAACATTTTGTTTAGCAAGTGAATAATGATCAAATCTGTCCTCCATCATATTTCTGTTAATTTTCAAGAAAATTATTTCGAAAGAACTCCCAAACACCTGTGTACAGAAACCTAATTAGGCGCTAGCTGATTTTCCCAGTTTATAATTTTATTTGTTTAAAAACTGTGACCTGAAGTGGCTTGCGATCTTAAAATATACAGTAAAAATGCTAGGTTAAAGGGTCCTATATTTTTCATGGCTTAGATGGATACTTCTGACAAAATGTGCCTTAAGATTGATCAACTGCTTTAAACATGAAATGCCCCCCATTTGGACAAATTAGTCCCTCATCAAATCCAAAGATTGCAGCCATGGTTGGAACAAACTCAGCGTACACTGGGGCACCAAGACTGAGTTTGAGAATCACTGTGCTGGACCGATCAATGGAGGCCCCACTTGGCAACTTTGAAGACTTAAAGGTTCTGCTGCTAATGACTTCCTGCCAGACACCACAGCACTCCTTCAGGAGTCCAGTGGAGTCCGTGTCTTGAGTCAAGGCTGTTTAGGCAGCAGAAGGGGGACCAACAAAATATTAGGCCGATGGTCAAAATGTTACAGCTGACTGATGTATACTCACTATACTGTAATATTAGCTTGCTATTTTTGGCCAACTATAAAGTAGGCTAATTTGATGACGCATGAAAATGGCATTCTTTCTCACGTTCGTGACTGTGAGCTGAAATGAAGACAATTTTTTCTTAGGAAGCATGGGCAAATACACACACACACAAACAATGCAGATAGTAATGTTAACTTGCTTAGTTGGCTCTCAACTGTTGGCTAATTATGAAGGAGGCTTATTCGATGAAGCATGATTAAAGGTATGCTTCCAGAGAACAGTCATGGATGTGTCATACTGTAGTCAAAATGCATCTCAGTTTGATGACATCAAATATTTTCTGAGGTAAAAAATTAATGCAATACATGCATCAGATCTTGCTGGGTAAAATAATTTTCCTGAGGGGTAACTCTTCTGATAATAGTTTTTGTGGTCCACAGTAGATATATTAGTAACCACTAGAAGTGATTACAAACACAGATTCCCATGAGTTTCCATAGGAAATTCATGTGGATCATTTTTGACCCACCTATAGAAGCTTGGGGTATTAAACTACAAGTTCTTTAAGAGTATGACGGGCAAGTTAAAAAAATTCTATGGTATCATATAAAAAATATATTTTTTTGAATAGCTGGAATATAAAATGATCGCTTTTAATTACAGGGATATTGCAAAAAATGCAATCTCAATGGGTCCGTTTTGAGACACTTGAACCTATGGGCCCATAAATGGGTCCGTCAAATGCAGCAGCGGTATTCAGGCCAGTGGAACTTCAGACCAATGTTAGATTCTAGCGGAGATCTTTAGGTGTCCAACGATACCGAGTATGTTTTGCTGAGTTATAGGGAAATGTTTGTATAATGATGTACAAGATCTGCAGATAGTTTCCATATTATGTAATGTTGTGGCCATAAAAACGTGGCTTTCTGGGTTTGAAATGTTCTCTCAATACAGCAGATACAGTATGTGTGTTACATTGTCCTACAGTATGGAAAAAAATGGTTTTTCTGCCTTTGAATCTACTAAAAGGAAAACTTAAGTGAAAGGTCAAGTTTAAGCATCTAAGGGTGAAGGAAAGTGCTATAAGTGTTGTTGAAAAAGTAATTAATAAACCTCGTGGCAAAATATTGAACCATACAGGTATGTCATCATGTGACACGTTGTGAAGTCATGACCTTGCAGTTGCACATAGTTTCATGTCAGTTGGACAAATGGTTCCAAAGATATGGCAAAATGGTGAATTTTATGTGACAAAGCTCCACCTTGTGTCATAATTTTGAACCAAACAGGTATAATGTCATCGTGAGACACATCCTCAGGTCATGACATTTCATTTGCACTTGATTTGAGGTGAATGGGACAAATATTTCCAGTATATGATAAAAGCAGTGGTTTTTTCAGTTTTTGGCCCCTGGTGGCCAATATAGAAATTGGAAATTATCCAAAAATCGAATCCATTCTTCCTCTGATACTTACTCAAATGCAAAACATGAAATTTCTAATTAAAATATTACTGAAGTTATCGCATTAACACGTAGGACGGCACGACGGTGGTCGGACCAAAAACATAATATCCCCGAAACGCCATTCCGCGTTCGGGGATATAATTAAGGGTGAGTCGTGTTTGGCTGGGAAGCTGAGGCATGTACTTCAGGTGACCGGCCATTATTTCTGGGTGCATAATGTCATGCTTCTGCACTGTTGCCACCCTCCAATTCTAGATGTTGCTTTAAAAATAATCAACATCAAACTTTTTAAACTGAACAGGACATACAAGACCATTGCAAGTAGATGACTGGCCCTCAAACCTTTCCAGGAGTACCACTTGCCCTGCATGTTTTAGATCTCTCTGTGCTCTAGCACAGGTGATTCAAATGATCAGGTCATTAGCAATTCATCAGGCTGCATGATAATGAGCAGATCATTTGAATCACCTGTGCTGGTGCGGAGAGAAATCCAAAACATGGAGGACAAGTGGTACTCCAGGACAGGTTTGAGAAGCACTGTAGTGGAGGATGGAGACACAATTTACTGTAATAAATCGCTTTGCAGCTGCCTGCCGACCATTTTTTTTTCTTATTAGTTTTAAAACAACAACTGCATATTCAATTTTTTTAACAATGCAGAGGATGCAGCCCCATTGGTAGTATCTTCTCCGCTTCCGTAGATTGGCTACCTGAACTGAACCTTAAATGCATGCTGTGTGCATCTGTGTGAAAATAGTGGCTGCATCCTCTTGTGGTCAATTTCCCATGACATTCAATTTTTTGCCGTACTACATGATACCACGCCACTCCTTTAAGCTATTTAAATGGCACCTTATTTCAGCAGTTGTGTAATAATGCTCATTTATACATGACTGATGCACCATAGTGCCAGGTTGTTTGTAAATCATAAACATTTCAAATTTTGTTCACAGTAAAAATCTTTGTGTTAATTCAACTCCAGTAGAGTTTGAGACCAACTCACCCATCTTGGCCTCAAATAAACTCTATTGGATTTCAATTAACACTAGCATTTTTACTGTTTCATAGGCAAACAGTTGTGTTAAAAATAGCAGTACACGAAAAAAAAATCCGAATAAAGTGCATATATTTTTTAATAGCCTTCAGTTCCAAATTGGAAATGTTGTGGAGACATTACATATTCAATTCCAAATCAAAGCATTAGCAAATTTTATCTAGTCTGTGTTATCCTTTACAGGCAGCAAAGAAAAGGAATACTAATCTGTTCAAAAACAGCAGTGTCAAACTCGGGCACTAAATTTAACTCAAGATTTACCTTCACTCAATTACAGAACAAATATTCAGTTGCATCACCATTGTTTTTATGCCCCTGCCCTCCAAAGAGGAAAGGGGGCATTATGTCGACACCATGTCCGTCCGTCGTCCGTCTGTCCGTCATCCGTTAACTTTTCGTTTCCGTGGGATAACTATAGAATCCCTCGTCGGATTGATGCCATTTCTTCATGGCGTATTGGGAGTGGCTAGAGGAAGGTTCCTTTCGAAAACCAGCGTCTTGCGATATCCAATATTTCAATATGCCCTTGATCAACATACAGGCAGGGGCATACGCCACGCTCTGCGTTGCTCTTGTTTTTAACTGCTGAGCATCTGTGTTGCATCGAGTTACCCATTTCAAGCTGCCTGAAGTTGGTTATTTCAGCCTAGGATGAACAAACTACATTCCACAGTTCCTGTGAATTTTTGGGTTTTGCTTTAGAAATAGCCTTTTTAATATCACCCCGCTAGTTTTCAATAGGTTTGAGGGCTGGGCATTGTGCTGGCAACTCCATTACCTCATCCTGTTTGTCTGGAACCAAGATGTTACTCACTTGCTCGTGTGTTTGGGGTCAATGTCTTGTTGAAACACCCGTTTTAGGGCCACATTCTCTTCGGCATATGGCAAAATAATCTCTCCAAGGATTTTGAGGTATTGAGAGTGATCCGTAATCCCAAGTATATGATAAATAGGCCCAGCACCATAGTATGAAAAACATCCCCATACCATTATATTTGCACCACCATTCTTCACTGTCTTCACAGTGCACTGCGGTTTGAATTTAGTACCCAGGGGCCGTCTGACATACTGTCGACGACCACAAGACTGAAAAGAAAAATTTTACTCATCACTCCAGAATATTGTGCCATTTCCCTTCCGGCCAATTGGTGTGTTCCTCAGCAAATTTTCACATATTCTGCACGTGCTGTTTTTTCAGCAATGGTTCTTTACAGGGGCTTCTTGGTGATGGCTTGATTTGATCAAATATCCTCTGACTGTAATAGCACTTGCAGGTAATTTTATATCATCTTTGATTTTTGATCTTTTTTTTTTTGGAGGTGATGATAAGCTGAATTTTTGCCATTCTGACTATTCTTCGGTCTGTTAATAGTACTTGCTCGTTTCCTTCTAGGTGTTTCAGGGTTTTGTTGCCACTTTAAAGTACAAACCCAAAACCAGTGAAGTTGGCACGTTATGTAAATCGTAGATAAAAACAGAATACAATGATTTGCAAATCCTTATCAACTTATATTCAATTGAATATACTGCAAAGACAAGATGTTTAATGTTCAAACTGAGAAACTTTTTTTTTTTTTTGCAAATAATCATTAACTTAGAATTTAAAGGCAGCAACACATTGCAAAAAAGTTGGCACAGGGGCCTTTTTACCTCTGTGTTACATCACCTTTCCTTTTAACGACACTCAGTAAACGTTTGGGAACTGAGGAGACCAATTTTTGAAGCTTTTCAGGTGGAACTCCCATTCCCATTCTTGCTTGATGTACTGCTTAAGTTGTTCAACAGTCCAGAGTCTCCGTTGTCGTATTTTACGCTTCATAATGCGCCACACATTTTCATTGGGAGACTGGTCTGGACTACAGGCAAGCCAGTCTAGTACCCGCACTCTTTTACTACGGAGCCATGCTGTTGTAAAACGTGCAGAATGTGGCTTGGCATTGTCTTGCTGAAATAAGCAGGGGCGTCCATGAAAAAGACGTTGCTCGGATGGCAACATATGTTGCTCCAAAACCTGTATGTACCTTTCAGCATTAATGGTGCCTTCACATATGTGTAAGTTGCCCATGCCTTCGACACTAATACACCTCCATGCCATCACAGATGCTGGCTTTTGAACTTTGTGCCTATAACAGTCCGGATGGTTCTTTTCCTCTTTGGTCCGGAGGACACAACATCCACAGTTTCCAAATACAACTTGAAATTTTGACTCATCAGACCACAGAACACTTTTCCACTTTGCATCAGTCCATCTTAGATGAGCTTCGGCCCAGCGAAGCCGGCGGTGTTTCTGGGTGCTGTTGATAAATGGCTTTCACTTTGCATTGTAGAGTTTTAACTTGCACTTGCAGATGTAGCAACGAACTGTAGTTACTGACAGTGGTTTTCTGAAGTGTTCCTGAGCCCGTGTGGTGATGTCCTTTACACACTGATGTCGGTTTTTGATGCAGTACCGCCTGAGGGATCGCAGGTCACGGGCATTCAATGTTGGTATTCGGCCTTGTCGCTTACGTGCAGTGATTTCTCCAGATTCTCTGAACCTTTTGACGATATTATGGACCGTAGATGATGAAATCCCTACATTTCTTGCAATAGCTCGTTGAGGAATGTTGTTTTTAAACTGTTCGACAATCAGCTCACGCATTTGTTCACTAAGTGGTGACCCTCGCCCCATCCTTGTTTGTGATTGACTGAGCTTTTCAGGGAAGCTGCTTTTATACCCAATCATGGCACCCACCTGTTCCCAATTAGCCCGTTCACCTGTGGGATGTTCCAAATAAGTGTTTGATGAGCATTCCTCAGCTCTCAGTCTTTTTTACCACTTGTGCCAGCTTTTTTGAAACATGTTGCAGGCATCAAATTCCAAATGAGCTAATATTTGCAAAAAATTACAAAGTTTACCTGTTAGAACATTAAGTAACTTGTCTTTGCAGTGTATTCAATTGAATATAGGTTGAAAAGGATTTGCAAATCATTGTATTCTGTTTTTATTTACGATTTACACAACGTGCCAACTCCACTGGTTTTGGGTTTTGTATTTGAGATCATTTTAGCCGAGCATCCTATAATTTGCTGCACTTCTTCATACATTTTCCCCTCTCCAATCAACTTTTTAATCCAATTATGTTGTTCCTCCAAATTGTGTTTGGAATGGTCGAATTTACTTCGCAATTCAGAAGGAAATATACTTTATAACAATGTGTGAAACATTTGCTTCCCCTCTTCCTTAATGGATGGTGAGTTTTCCATGTTGGGTCCCTTCATTTTGCCTATTGTCAGCTAGGATATGCGCCAGCTCCCCGCAACCCGATTGAGGAAAAAGCAGTATAGATAATGAATGGATCGATTCATTAGCCATGCGTCTTTATTTTTTTACCTTGGAAAAAGTAAAATGCATTTTCTTAGAGTCAGGAAAAACATATTAATATGGATCTGACTCCTGTCTGGGTCTGTCAGCTGCATGGTAATTTGGCAGGCACACCATGGCTGGACACTCAACAGGGCATAGATGGCTCCCCTTGCAAAAAATATGCCACCTGGTGCTGCTTACAGCAGATGAATACCAATGTGAATGAATTGAAAATATGTGTGTGCAGCTTGACTACAAATGGGTTGCAGTGTGGATGTGAAGCAGAAAAATTTTGCTTCAAATGTTGTGCTCTTTGGAAAGGCATGGCCTCTGGCATCACTCTCTGTATTGATATCTAACAGCAACAGATGTTGAGAAAAGTTGTTTATCTTGATAAGCAGTTTAAAATGAATGGGTGCATGGTTCTAAATGTTCAGGGAGTTTACATGGAGTATGGTGTGCTGAAAATCAGTATGCATGACTTAGATGTGCAAAGTGTGAGTCTGATTTCCCTGAACATAATGATAATGGTGTACATGGATATGCAGTCAACTCCTGAATTATTGACATCCTTCATGAAAATGAGAAAACATGATTGAATAAAATAAACATATATCATGAGTATATATTTTTGGCACATGCGGGACCCATACACTTTTATCTAACGACAACAATTAGAACGAAAACCAAGTTGGATTGAGTAGTTTCAGTTAATTTAATCTCCAAGGCTTTGCCTTCAGAATCATTGCCTCCTGTTAGGTTAATCTTTGGTGGAACAGAGACTGCATACAAACTCTGCGCCTCCTCCTGTTGTCTGACATGATTGGCGAAAACTCGGGAGGTATTTTGGACCTTGCCTCCATACTGACCATTACAAGATCTTAGCAGCATAAAGGTGTTTGTTTATTGAATGCCCTTTTAAATTTGAATCATAGGTTTTGAATCATGATAAGGGCCTCTTTAATGTAACAACCTTTCTACACAACCTGTTGACATGTGGATTGCATCTAAAAGTGGACTGAGAGACTTGATAATCCGAAAAAATTACTAACCTGAACTGGTGAACCTTGGGTTATGTTTGCCATCTCAACCAGTGTCAAATTACAAGCCTGGGCAGGCAGTGCATGGGAGGCTGTATGAATGGCTTCCTCTTCCTTCTGGGCAATTTTCTTCTGTTACAGGTATACAGTGCGGTGAAAACTAATCAGCTCCTTTCTGGATTTATATTTTTGTGTATTTGTTATATATAAATGTTTTGGATCATCCAATTTTATGAGACAAAGGCAATATGAGGAATGCAGTGTTTGCTTTACACCGGATGTAACAGGACCCTTGTCTTACAGAAAGTTATACTTTTGACTACTCAGCCCACATAATTGTATCCCAAAATTCTTTGGGGTCATCAAGATGTTTTCTTTGGCAATTTGGAGATGAGCCCTTTTGTTATTTTTGGTCAGTGGAGGTTTTTTCCTTGAAACTCTCCCATTGATCCCATTAGAATATTAAGATGGAGGCCATTGCAACGACTCAAGAATAAGAGCCATAATATTTCCATTGCCTGAAACCAAACACTTTTGCGCAATGGAAATTGTTAGGTTTTTCCTTCTTTTCTCAAAAATGAAACATCTTAATTTTGGGTGAAAAACGATAAACCAGCTAGCAATGGTTATGACAAGTATATGAGGGGAAAATGTTCAGACATGCGAAAAGGGAAAACGGGAAAGAAAAACTCATTCAATTGGAGATGGTGCACCTGGGACGGCTCACCACTGTTCCAAGTTTTCTATATTTGCAGACATAATAATAGCTGTCACCTTGGTCTGCTGGAGTCTCTGCATGTAGAAATGGCTTTGTAACTCTTTCCAGACTGATGTCAACTGTCTCATCTGTTCTTGAATTTCTTTAGATTGCAACATCATGTGCTGCTTTTTGACTACATCAAATTATGGACGCCGCATCCTCTGGACCAAAGAGGAAAGGGACCATACGGCTTGTTATCAGTGCAGAGTTCAATAGCCAGCATCCATTATAGTATGGGGGTGCATTACAGCAGATAGCATGGGTCACTTGCACATCTGTGAAAACACCATTAATGTTAAGCAATATATACAGGTTTGAGAGTTTCATGTACTGCCATCCTGACATCTTTGACGGGGAAGGTCTTATTTCAGCAAAACAATGCCAAACACATCATTCTGTGCGTATTGCAACAACATGGCTCTGTAGTTTAAAAAAACTGATCTGTCACCCACGGAAAATATTTGGCGCATTATGAAAAAAAAATGACAGAGGAGTCCGCAAAGTGTTGATCAGCAGAAAGCTTTCATCAAGCAAGAATAGGAAAACATTTTGTTTCCAAAACTATAGCAGTTGGTCACCTCAGTTCTCAAACACTTTCAGAGAATTGTTAAAAGAAAAGGTGATGCAACACAGAGGTAATCATAGCCCTGTCTGAACTTTCTCAAAACATGTTACTGTCATAAAATTCTAAATGACCAAATATTTTTCAAAGAACAATAAAACTTCTCGGTTTCAACATTTGATATGTTGTTTTTGAACTATTTTCAATGAAATATAGGGTTTAAATGATCAGCAAATCATTGCATTCTGTTTTTATTTACATTTTGCACAGCGTCCCAACTTTTCTGGAAATGGGGTTGTATTTTTCTCATCTGTGTCTATGCTAAAATTAGTTTGTTGTTCTGAAACATTGACGTGTGACAGATATGCAAAAATAGAAGAAATCGGCAAGGGGGCGCATACGTTTCCACTGCTCTGCGTTTTCATCTGTGTATGTATTCAGCAGAAAGCTCTTTGGTTTTTCTCATGTTACGGATTAGAGGGATTTTATGCTTGCTACCTCATATTTATGCCCTAGGAAGACAGGAAACGGTGAAAGGCTGCAATACAGATTCCAGGAAATACAACTGAATTAAAATTTTGTGCTTTGGATTGTCCAAAGCCTTCAGATCCATAGATTTTCATCAGGGTCCTTGTGTAACTTCCTTAATGAACTGTTGATGCATTCTTGGAGGAATTTTGATCAGCCAGCCAATCCTGGAAATATTCACCTGTATTCCACATTTTCTCCATTTGGAGGATCACTGTCATTGGCTGTGTCCGAAATCACTCACTCATTCACTATGTAGGTGACTATATAGTAACCTCATTGGTAGAGGAAAGAAACTCTTTTGGACACTACCTGGCTCGTTTTGTTGCGGCTGTTAATGGCGTCATTGCTGTCGTAAAATTACATCGTACCTATTCAACTTAAGTTGAAGGATTTGGGCATATTTCTGTAATAACCGAACGGAGAATATTTCCCACTGTGTTTGTGTTTACCATTATCGTTTAAATAATAAAGTTGGCCTTAAATTTTTAATGTTGTCACCAACTTTTTGTCCTCTAACTCATCATTATTCATTTTAATCGTACCTAAATGTCCGTTTATATCCTGTGTAAAAAAACGGGTCTCCTGCGCTGCTTGGTTTCCAAAAAAAAAAATAAAAAATTTCATGCCTGAAGTTAATAAATATCTCGTACCTGTTTTCAAACTCCATTGACTAAACGCCGCTTTTTCAGAGCTTTTCGGTTTGTGTGCAGTGCATGATGGGATATATCGCTGGGTTAGTGACCATCGGATGTTCACTACATTTCGCGGTGGATTGTGGGATGTAATAAGTTCACTATATAGGAGATAAAAATTCTTACAGACAATTCGGACAGCCCTACAAAATGGCGAACCCACTATATAGTGCACTATATAGTAAGTAGGGAGTGATTTCGGACACAGCCATTGTATCCAGAAGCATTAGAAATGGGTTTTTAAACCTTTCCAGGCCAAAATGTTATAATAACCATCTATCTCATCTCCTCCAGAAGTTATCATTACAGCAGAGAATGGGACCTTTATAGCCTTCCTCACATTCCTGGAACAGTTGTATTTACATGACATGAGGATAGAGCATGGCTGACTGTTTACCTGTGGCGTCTAGTCTAGTTTTCCCCCAAAATATCAATTATATATCAATTAAAGTATCACTGATTGAGTCATTAAGGAGGGAATTTATGGCCAATTCAATTTAGAGAACTTTTTTCCTTTGGGAAGTGAAATGATCATTTCAATACTACTTGAATTTATTCAGGTAAATGTGAAAAAAATTTAAGAACAGAAGTTTTTTAGAAGGGGTAAATACTTTTTCACAGCACTGTGCATGCTAGGTCACCTCTCATACAGATTTTTACACATTTGGTATGTAGGTCAGATTTTGCTGTCCGTGCAGAAAAAAGTTTAGCGCAGTGTGAATTATTAATTTACTCACTGTGTTTAACTTTGGGTGGTTTTCTGTTAACCTTTCACTTATTTTGGGAAATCTTTCATGTTTACTGAAACTGAACTTTGTTTTTTATGAGATAACTGTTTGCTACAGATCATGCCTTATATCAGCTGTTACATCACTCTTCTGTTAGAAAAAACGAGGTCAACAGTGTCTCCTCCAACAGCAAAGGTTATATTGGCAAAATCCCCAAGCAAAAGCTCCCAAACAGACAGCCTAGCCGCAGTATTTCCCCAGACAGCCTGATGAAATTATTACAAACTGAACCCAATTTTTATCTTATATATGCTCACACTGCCTATATTAACTCATTAAAATACGCGTAACTGCAGACGTGGATATGGCAGCAACGATTTTATCGTATTGACCCGCATGACTGATAAAAATCAAATGGCATTATTTCAAGGTGATACCACATGCATATCAGGAAATATGTTGGATCTCAGGTATTTTTTATAATGCAAAGCCCAAAATCCATCCAGTTCTCCACCTTGATAAGATCCAAAGGCAAATAAAATTGAAATTAACTTTATAAAATAGTTATCGTATGAAAGGTTGGGTAGGAAAGATTCTAAAGCCAGCAGAATTTGAAAGTAGCATCTCCTTAGAGCTCTGCCTAAGCCCTCCCCCAGCCCTCAGGACTCCCTCCAAAGCCACATCCCACTTACAGTCGTACACGTGCACTGCAGTGTACACAGGTCGTGTAATCAATCCTTGTTTCAAAGGTGCGGAAGTCGAGCGATCCTTCTCATGACTACATATATAATAATAATAAGCGGACCCTCTGTCAGCACATTTGTGAAAAGCGAATATGTAAACAGCACGTTCTGACACCGGAAACCATATAAGTTTGGTCAGAAATCACACTGTAAATAATACATGCAGAACTAGAGTCCCTAAGTATATATCACCTCTTCAGTGATGCTCAATCACTGTCAATCAAAGGTTTTTGGGCATGCTTTACTTAGGGTACCAGGGAGTCGCCTCTTTAGTGATGCACTCAGCCACGACCATTCTCTGGTACGTTTCAAAAAACAACTTCTTATTTTGATTTGATATCAAAACTTTACTCTGGCTGCGATTACGCGCTTTGAGTTCAAGCTCATACAAAGCAAGTGTAGAGTACGCGCAGGGAGGCGAGGAGGCTTGTCATCAGTTCTTTCCAGCCGGACTGCGAGGTAGTGATTGGGTGGCGTTTTCAAAGGATCACACGAGCTACAGATGACGGATCTTTTTCAGTCCTTTTTCAGATTTCGTAAATTATTTATTGCTGTTGGAGGGTAAAGACCATTTCAAAAAATATAACAAAGACTGTATCCTTGATGATTTCCCTACACTGCCTTTAACACAAAGGATCTGTGGTACATACAGACGCGGCAAATGTACACATAGTGGACGGCAATGATGATTCCATATTATCGACTTGCATGACTGAAAGGATAAAATTGATAAATTTGAAGCTGATATTTTTAACAGGAAATATGATTGAACTCAGGTGGTCCATTATATTAATAGATTGATTTATCATTACCAATTATACAAAGCCCAAAATCAATCGGGTTCTCCATTATGTAAGTTCTAAAAGCATAGAAAATTTTAATAGCATCTTTAAAATACTTTTTGAGTTACAGTACTATCATGAAAGGTGTGTGGTAACATGAAGGATCTGTGGTGGAGGCGGATACAGCAGACATGGCGCCGATGATCATTCCATTGTATCAAACTGCATGATCAACGTGACATTGTTTACATATCAGGCAATATGATGGAACTAGTGTGTTCCAGAAAGGTAATGTGTTAATCAATTATTTTTTTACTAGTAATACAAAACCCAAAATCAATGCAGTTCTCCATCCGGATATGATCTACAGGCACTGTAGCCAGACACTGGAAAACCAGGCGCAGAGTTGGCGGGACAATGGGTCAAAACCCCTCCCAAAGGGTGATAATTTTATTCTTATAAATTCAAGCACAAAAAGCGCATATAATTTTGCGCACATTAAATGTATCTCTTTTGACCGATTTTAATTGTCCATTTCACTTTTCGGTTCAGGAGACAGACTGAGTGTCTTGAGGTGGCACTGTTGGTCCTGACGCCAATCCCGGTCTCTCCACCATCAAAATGTTAAAGGAACAGTCCACCGTACTTTCATAATGACATATGTTCTTCTATGAAATGAGACGAGATGATACGTACCTCTCCGAGCTTTGAGCAACCTCCCAGACAGCCAGACGTGCTGCCACTCCTGTTAGCATTTGTAGCTAGACTCAGTGTGGGCAATGGTATTTTTCGGGGCTGTAGTTAGATGCGACCAAAGTCTTCCATGTTTTTCCTGTTTACATAGGTTTATATGACCAGTGACATGAGTTCGGGTTCGGGTACACAAATCCAAACGTGGCTTTTTCTATGCTGTGGGAAGTGCGTACTATATATAATGACAGGCGTAGTAACACCTTCTGCGCGCTTCGACAGCGCATTGATACCTTCCCTTCTGATTTCTTTTCTCTCCCACGACCCCCCCTACTTCCGTAAATACAAGCAATGTGATTGCACTGCACTACTAGCATAAAAGATAGATGTAAAAAAAGGTAAATAAATAAATTATATGGACAAGTTGGAGGATTCACCAGAATTATTGTTTGTTCAGCGTCCTTATGGCCCAGGCAAAGAAACTGTTGGTCAGTCTGGAGTTGCAGGCTTTTATTGACCTGTAGTGTCTGGCAGAACACACCAGGTCAAACAGGTGGTGAGCTGGGTGGAAGGAGTCTGAGAATTGATCTGGTTCTACTGAGGCAACAGGAGTTGGAGATCACTTCTGGGGAGGGCAGAGGGCAGCCGATAATCCTCTGGGCTGTGTCTGTTACCTCCTGAAGAGCCCTCCTGTCTGCAGCCATACTCCCAGCACACCACACTGTAATGCAGTTTGTGAGTACACTTTTAATCGATAAGTGATAGAAGCAAACCAACAGCTTCTGATTGATTTTTTTTTTACCTAAGAAATGTCAGAAAATGAAGTCACTGATGGGGCTTTTTAGTCACTGCCGTGGTGTTTGTCGACCTGGAGAGCTCAGGAATGATTGCATTGAAAGCTGAGCTGTAATCTATGAAGCGCAATCTTGCATAGTTTCCAGGTGGCTCAGCGTGGAGTGAAGGCTGATGGCAATGGTATCCTCTGTAGAGCGGTTAGCCCTATAGGCAAACTGATAAGGATCGAATGAAGGGGGGAGGCAGGCCTTGGATTGTTGGAAAACCAGCATTTCATCACTACTGATGTGGGAGCAGGGAGCCTGAAGTTGTTTAGGCCTGTGTTAGCCTGTGTTTTAGGGACTGGGATTACGATTGCTGATTTCAAGCAGGCTGGGATGGTGGTTAGGGAGAGATTGAAGATCTTGGTAGGATCCCTGAAAGCTGGCCAGCACAAGTACTTTCCCAGCTATCCCGTAGGGTCTAGCCGCCTTCCTCGGGTTCAATGACTTGAGTGCACCTCTCACTTGATGGTGCTGGAGGGTTAATGAGGCACTGGTGTTGGCTGGAGGCGGTGCTGTTGGTCTGCTCACCTCAAAACGAGCAAAGAAACTGTTCAGTTCCTCTGTTAGTGAAGCATCAGGTTTGACAGTTGAAGTGTTGCAGCTGCTATTGGTGTTATTGGTGCTGCATTCCCTGCCACACCTGCTATGGATTATTATCCGTGAGATGTGCCTCTATTTTCCCTATGTATGTCTCCTCTTTAGCTTTGCTCTGTCCATGTTGTACTGAGCCTTGTCTTCTGACTTGAAGGTGGCGTTGCGGTCTCTAATGAGGAACCAGACCTTGCTTGTCATCCAGGGTTTCTGATTCAGAAAAACCTGGATTCGCTTGTTCACAGTGATGCAGGAAAGTACAGTCTCTGTGTACTCTTCTAAGTCTCGGTTCTCAAACAGACTTCTCTCAGTGCTCATGAAGTGGTCCTGAAGCTGAGAGAGGGCATCCTCACACTAAGTGCTGTTGTGCTTCGTGATGGCCTTGGTTTTTCTAATATGAGGGGCATAAACTGGTATGAAGTGCAATGAGAAGTGGTCTGACTGACCCACATGTGGCTAAAGCACTGCCCTATGTGCATGCTTAATATTACGATAAGCGTAGTCTTGTATGTTGCTCTCCCTGGTGGAACATTTCACATATAGAGTGAATTTAGGAAGAACAGACTTTAGACATGTGTGATTGAAATCTCCACCAATGATATGTGCCCCATCAGGATGAACCAGCTGCAGTTTACTCTTGGCCAAATGGAGGTGGCTACGGGCCAAGCTAACGTTAGCATCCGGGGGAATGTAAACAGTCCTGACAATTACTATCGAAATCTTTCTCGGCAGATAGAAGGGATGGCAGATAACCGTCAAAGCCTCAGTGGCTATAGAACGGCTTTGCTCTGTGAGCTCCAATCATTATTGACATAGATATACAGACCTCCGCTTTTGCCTTTACCAGAGTTCCGGTTGTGGTCGCACCGGCGGATAGAGCATCCTGTTAGCTGCACAGCTACATTGGGGATTGCAGGATGGGGATTGCAGGCCAAATCATCACACAGCAGTGACAGAAAATGTTATCGGTTGCTATTCACAGCTCTCTGTTGTTCATTTTGTGTGCAATGGATTGGACATTGGCCAGGAAAAGACTGGGGAGCAGAGGTTTGTGTGGCTGCTTCCTAGCCTGGTTATCTGAAAACTCATTGCGCAGATAAAATTAGTATACAAAATAATCGTGCAAGTGGATAAGATTGACTAAATTGCTGCACATTGCTCCGATGAAGTTCATTACTGGGGCTAGCTGTAAAGTAGCCTGAGTCTAGATCTGTTGTTTCATCTATCCACGGGTGTACTGGGAGTGCAATTCGACCCAGGCATTTTCCATCTCTGACTAGCTGGGGGGTCGGGGGTGCAGTGGGGAGGAACGTCCAAAAACAAATAATCAAATTTATATTAAAGATCCTATTTATTCTAAAGATGGATTGAAATAAATTAAATACAATGATGCTGTCCTAAATTAAAAACATAACATGACATAACATTGTCAACATGTAAACTAACATATTTTTACAAATATTATTATGATTATCATTTTTATTATTATTATATTTCTGTAAATTAATGTGAAAAAGAAATGTGACTTTGGGGTCGTGTAGACTGCAGAATTTTTCAATGAGGCCATTGAATTAATTGGAGTATTATTATTTAAAATAACTTGACATACCTTACTTTTCGACCCTAAATGATATAGCATAGCCCTCTAGCTTCAGAACCATAGTGCTTGCTGGTTCCTTGTCTAATGTTGACAGGTGATTATGAATGTCAAGACAGGGTTTTGGAATGGAAATTTTGGGGAGTCTTCCAGTATTCCTGGACAAATTTCATTTGACACTGTAAAATAAACTTGTAAAATGAATCACTATGCATTAAAAAGTAGGGTAATTACAGCTTGTCCATGAGAAGGGTAGTTTTGTAAGCTCAAGTTAATTTCAACCAAACACATACTTGTGATAGCCTATTAATTTAACGTCAATCTTACCGCTTCCGAGTCCCCTCCAACCAAAAACGGCTGGCCACATGAGGATCATCATGGCCAAACAGCCGGACAATTTTTTGCATTTGGAAGCCTGAGCCTATAATGCCTGCTCCCTTTAATCTCTACACTTCCCTGCTCCCCCTGAGCTTTTTGACATTTTAATCTCATTTCCAGTACTCATTAATGCATGTTTCTGGATTGTTAATGCAACAGGGGACAAGCAAGGCGATTAGTCAAACAAATTTCCCAGCAAGCCAGGCTCCGTAAACTTCATAAATAAAAGGTGGATAGCCTTAGCTACATGTCGCTTTTTATTTGCGAGCAAACAGTTTTTCGGACATTCCTATAGCTTAAAAGAAACAAATCAAACCTGAAGAAGTACCACAAATGTAAAATACAACCATCAAAAGTGGTTTATGTTACTATGTAAAATGAGTTAATTATTCAGAACTCTGATGATTTGAACATGTGTCAGAGATGGCTGATAGGAGATTAAACCAGTGAAAAAAAAAGTCAGACTGGCGAAAATGAGTCACAGACTTAATTACATTGAAGTCTGCTGGGATTTGTCCCGGAATGCCCGATGGCCAGTCCACCACTGTGTCTATCTATTGTCTACATAAAAGGGAAACTCAAGGATAATACATAATGCTGTTTGATACATACATAATTAGTTAATAAATGTTGTCAAATACACAAATGTGGAACTGTTGTTTTCAAAGATAAATGACTAGATAAATAAGATTTTATTCCCCTAAATAGCTGTTGTCTGCTACAACGGTTGCACGATGACAAAATGTCGCCCCCTCCCCCAGGGGTGTGCGCAGTTATTGTGTTGGATAGGGTGATTGTCCCAGTCCATTATTTTATGACAAAAGATTGTTCAATATGGACCATTGGCTAGTTGCACATGATGGTGTTGAGTACTTTCTGAAATACGCAGGGTTGCTTCAGTTACTTATCAGCCAATATCAGATGCTGATCAGATGACAGATATATCATCTGAGAATTGTGATTTTAGCTATTGGCAATATTCCAGGGCCATATTTTTTGTTTTGGTTTTATATTGAATTTACTTTGACATTTTCTGATGCAACTACCCAGCTTGTACTGCTAAATCATTATGATAGATGTGCTCACTTAACCACAGCTACAGAAGTGATTGTCGTGAGAGTGCAACTGACGCCGAGTGGGAAGGTAAACAAAGTATCGGCAATATTAAAATATACATCAATCACATTTTAGATATATGACACTGCATTTCGACGTTGTGGAATATTTACACAGTAATTACCAGATATTTTCATATTTATTGCCTGTCGCTTAAAGTCAGTTCATCACTCATCAGAGAGAATGGCTGGAAATGTGATGCTAGTTGAAAACCCAGCTTGACTAGTTAACTCCAAATCCAAGATGGCCACCTGTTCACTTTTGTGCTTATTCATCTGCTTACGTTGTTTGTTTTTAAACGATTTTTATTGTTTTTTTAATTCATTTTTTTAATATATATATTTTGAAATGTTTTTATTTTTTTCTCTGCAATATTTTTAATGAAATTGTGGCGAGGGAGGGAAAATAGTCAATGCTTATACATATCTGCGCAAGAGGGACTGTGCACAGCTTTTTAACTGCAGCAAGTTCCATCAGAGTATGCCAGTTGCTTTGACCTGCCATCAGTAATATTGAAGCCATTAGAAGCGGTTGTAAAACCCATCCCTATCCCGGCTGCTCACGGCACCATCAGGTAGCCTGACTCTTCACCCACCTTGCAGGATTATTACACCGACTCAACCACTTGCGAGCGACTACAGAGGAGTGTCTCCGTCCGGGCCTGCATCCTACCTAGCCAGGTAGACTGCCAGAGGTGTGGCAGCGGGAGAGGCCGTCTCAGCGTCTCCACGGCTGTAAGCTTCGGCAGAGACGCAGTTACTGATCCTGGCTTTGCTACCGGTGCATTATGCAGTGCACTTGTGTATCCGAGCCATCAGCGGAGATTTTCAAACCCTTTACAACTCTTGATTTTACGTACACTCAAAATGCTCATTTTAATATGCCTCTTATGGAATTTATGGAAGGTCTCCGTCCAGAGACGCTTACAGTTATCATCATGAAATTCACCCTGCACAACAGCAAAAACTTTGTGAACTTCTGTCATCTCTGGACACGTTGCCGCGTCTGCAACTTTTCAATATTCTGAAGGACATTTTTGCTTCACGATCAGACTTTTTCTGACTGCCTCCTGTCAAAGAAAGGCATTGTATCTTTAAGCGTAGGGGAGAGCGGGGCAGGTTGGGCCACGGGGCGCATTGGGACACAGGGATTTCGAGGTGATCCACTGATGTAACATGGATGTATTTTTGTGAACACACCCTCAATGTGATTTCAGCCAAGCCCAGAAGAAGGCAGGAAGATTCAAAAACGTCTGCGAATTTTATTGGCGATTATCATTTTTTACCCCATGTAAGTTAATATTTTTGCTGGGAGTGTTTTTCTATGTCCGCCTTTTATATACGTCACAAAATCCAAACACACACCGTTTTAAATAAGTAGTCTAATGGCTACAAGATAGCATGAAAGATTAAAACTATTCTAACTAGCAGTGAGTGACAGCTAGCCAAATATACAGTCCGCTGTAGGTGGGGCGCTTTTGGACACTGTCCCAACGCCCCTCGACCTTCAATGATGAAGGAATAGCTATTTTCTTTATCTTTAATGACAGCATGCGAAATAGAAAGCGCACCATCCTAGAAAGAGCAGCCAGGGATGTCGAGAGAGACATGAGAGATTGTTGGGTGGCAAAATCTTATGCCATCAGTAAGACCTCTCTGGCACATTATGTAAATAGGAGGAGGGCTTTACAGGCGGCAGGCACACAACATATTTTTGTGAAAATGTATCGTTATTTTCTATTGTTTTTAAGGTAATATACAACACTGGCCCAAAGCGCCCCACTACTACTCCCAACGCACCCCACCCACAGGGCACGTTGGGACATTTGCACACCCGCCACTTTCAGTAAAACTGTATGAAATTAGAAAGGACTGGGAGTCTATTTTTGGAGTCCATTTGTAGCAAAAAGATGTATCTAAATATGCGTAGTGTTAAACAGTGGTCTTTTGCATATGAATGTCAGGTGTCCTTTACCGAAATTGGATCTAATAAGGGCGTGGATTGAAGCCACGAATACGGACGTCTTGGTTTTATCAGAGACGTGGTTAAAAAAATCCTTAACCAACAATATGATCGCTATTGATGGATATACGGTTTTCAGAACTGATCCTGTTGGCAAGGGGGGTGGCATTGCTATTTATATTAAATCTAAATTCTGCTCTTCTGTGCTTCAGTCTACAACAATGGCCAAGCAGTTGGAATTTCTGGCTGTAACGGTAAAAGTGTAGAAGAACATCCAATTTACTGTGATAGGCTGTTACCGACCTCCCTCAGCCATGAAGGAAGTGGTTACCTCACTTTTTGATGTCCTCGGTAATATTAAGGATTCTGAAATAATTCTAATGGGGGATTTGAACTGGGATTGGCTTTCCAGTTCTAATAGTGGGCCTATCTAAAACCTGTGTGAGGCTTTCAATTTTACTCAGATTATTAATTTGCCTACCAGACTCAACCAAAAAGAGCTAAACAAATCTACATTATTAGATCATTATTAGATCTAGGTGTGTTCCTCATAATAAGTTTCCTGGATTCTGTAATGATGTCAGTGACCACTGTGCTGTTGCCTGTGTAAAGGATTCTAAAGCCCCTAAGGTTAAACCGCGGTGTATTTTTAAAAGATATTTTAAATGTTTTGAAGAGCAAGCTTTTTTGTATGATTTATACTGTAGTGATATTAGCAGAACTACTTTGATCCCGGATGTGGAAAATGCATGTGAGTATTTTCACAAATTTTTTACTTCGATTTGTGACAAGCATGCTCCCTTGAAAATTTAGGGTTAGTGGTAATCCATGGTTTACCGAGGGATTGTTGAATCTCTTAAAGCAAAGGAACATTGCTGATTCACCTGCTGATTGGTGTGCCTTTAGAGCCCTGAAGAATAAATCTACTCTGCAACTTAGGAATGCCAAATCAAAGTATTATTTGAATTTTATTTCTGATCATCTTAATAATCCCAAAAAATTCTGGAAACAAGTTAATTCTCTATTTGGCTCAGTGGTCTACTCAGGTATTCCTGAGCATATTGTAATTTACTCATTACAAATAAATGATAAAGATAATATTGTTCAGCACTTTAATAGGCATTTTATTTCATCTGGATCTGTCAATAGAAGTACTGAGTCCAAGTTAAGTGACAAAGCTGTGAATGCTGCGCCATCTACAAGCGCAGGTCCAGTTGGAGCTCCTTTTACCCTTGGACCCATTTCTACTGGAGAAACTGCTAAAGCTCTGAAAGCAGTTGACCTAAAGAAATCTCCTGGGCCAGATGGCCTGCATCCTTCCTTTCTGAAACTCGCAGCTGACTTTATTGCTGAACCTATTACATATATATTTAATCTCAGTCTTCAGTCAAATATTATTCCCAAAATATGGAAAACAGCCTTTGTGCTCAGATCTAAATTACTATCGACCCATCTCCCAACTATCCATCTTATCGAAGATTCTAGAATCTCAGGTCAGTTCTCAACTAAAACAGTTTTTGGCAGGAAAGAGTATCTCAAGTGAATTTCAATCTGGCTTTAGATCTGGTCACAGCACCATCACAGCAGCTATGATGTTTATAAATGATGTTACCAATGCTCTGGACAAAAAACTTGTGCTGCCTTTTTATTGATTTTAGTAGAGTGTTTAACTCTGTTGACTACCAACTTTTGCTAAACTGCCTTAGTTGTATTGGTGTAGGTGAAACAGCCATAAAATGGTTCAAGAATTACCTAATGAATAGGACCCCCTGCATTTCTGTACATGGTCACTTATCAAGCCTAACCCAGACAGCAAATAGATCCAGGCCGGATCTGCACTGGATGTAGTCCGACATCCTGAAAACGATCTGCTCCAGATAATTTTGCTCTCTGGCCCAGATCCGGCACAGATCCACTATACAGTTCTGGAACAGATCCGGACCAGATCTGAACCGGGTCCACAAAAGACCACCCTACAGCCCATATCTAGCACGAATCTGTCAGGCGACTGTCAATCTGCCAGATCCGTTGCAGGTGTGTTCAGCGGGTCTGACTGGTAAACGGAGGTAGGGCGGAAGTGGCCGAATTCTATAAGGACTTTTTTGTTGTCTGGGTATGGAGGTCACAAAAGGTGTCCCTCAAGGCTCAATTTTAGCCCCTATTTCATTTTCGGTTTTTATTAATGATATCTGTATAAATTGAAATAATTGTAAAGTACACTTCAATGCCGATGTTACGGTACTCTATTCATCTGCCCTCTCATTATGGCAGGCAGTGACTCAACTTCAGTCTGCCTTCACTCAGGTTCAGGTCATTGCATGACTTGGAGCTTATCTTGAATGCCAAAAAAAAACTAAATGTACGATGTTTTCTAGAACGCAGTCCCAGTCAAAACTGACTCTTAGTATTCGAATGGTGGGAGGGGATATTATTGAAAGAGTATCATCCTACAAGTACTTAGGTATTTGGATTGATGAAAAGCTTTCATTTAAAGAACACATTGTCAGGCTTGTAAAGAAACTAAAAGTTTGAATAGGTTTCTATTATCGTAACAAAGCTTGTTTCGACTTTGAGGAAAGAATTTTAAAAGCCACCTTTCTGAATGTTTTAGATTACAGTGACATTATTTACATTAACACATCCAACAAAAAATCCACATTTTTGTATTTTACAGCATTTATTTACTAATTATGTTTGCATAAAATAGCATTATGCATTATCCTTCAGTTCCCCTTTAAGGATTGGTAACTACCCAGAAGCCTTTGGATATCATGTCATTAGAGCCCTAAAGGGCAGAGAATTAAATTTCCAAGGCAGCCAGCAGAAGTGCAGGTTCGCGTAGAGCCTCACCCGAAACGTTCTACAAATGTAAGTAATTCACATCGGCAGTGTGCATTTTTTGCCTTTTTTGAAATAGTTCGCGATATTAGTAGTGTTCCCTTGTGCAGTAATGATCTAGCTAGCAAGCGAATATTAACCGTCTGTCAAACCAATTTAACTGCACGAATTAACTGGCCAGCTAGACAACGATTAAGACAGTTACATATTAGGCAAATGCAATAAAAACGTGTTATTTTACAATTGAGGGTTATGCATTGGATTGTTCCATTGATACTCACATTTTTTCATTGTGTACAGTCATGCAAATGAATTGGATCAACAGGCTGGAGTGGAGAAAACCAAACAACAAAGCTTTTCAGGCTTTTTACTGCTTCAATCACATCTACATTCAGTGCTCAGTATGAAATGTGCCCTCCATGGTTCTTGATAAGGTGTTCCATCAATTTTGGCATGGAGCTGACCAGGTTTTTGCAGGTTGCCTTGTTTTCTTTGTCATGATCCCACACCTGGACAACTGCACCGATGACTTTGGCTTTTGTGGTGCAGTCCTTTTGCTGCAGCCTTGACTTGATGATGGACCAGTCAGCAAAACTTTGAAAAAAGGTTGGGATAGGGCCATGTTTACCTTTGTTTGGTATCCCCTCTTCTTTTCACCACAGCCTGTAAATGTCTGGGAAGTGAGGAGACCAATTGCTGAGGTTTTGGGAGAAGAATATTGTCCCACTCTTGGCAGATGTTGGATGCTAGCTGCTCAACATTCCTGGGTCTTATTTGCCCAATTTTTTTTTTTTTGCCCCACTGATTTGTTGCCAATTAACCTAATTAGTTGCAAAATTTTCCTCCAGCTGTGTTTTATTCGTACCACTTTCTTTTCCAGTCTTTTACAGCCCCTCTCCCAACTTTTGAGATGTGTTGCAGCCATCAAATTCAAAATGAGCTCAAATTTTTCATGAAATGGTAAAATGTCTCACTTTCGACATCTGATGTGTTTGAATTAAATGTGGGTTTATGACTTTTGCAAATCATTGCATTCTGTTTTTATTTTTTATTTTATTTACGATGCGTGTATTTCTGTGAGATTCCAATGGGGGAGGAAAAGCAAATAATGCACCATATGCTGCGTTCCAGACACCAAAGAGAAAAAAGAAGTAGGAGGAGAAGGACAGGTCTTTGCTACCCCCTATTGTATGAGCAGTGTACTGCTTTTTAACGAGGCACAGCGCAGCAAGGGATGCGCGTTCAGGCTTCTCTGTGAACGGAATGGAACGGACCAGAGCTCGCGTTCGCTCGCGTACCTTGCGTAGAGTATGAACCGACCCTTCGGCTTGCTTCTGGAAAAAAAAGCAATCAAGTCACAGTGGAATGGGTGAGAGGCCGACACGGAGAGCAGCATTCAAAATGTATGTTTTCAGTTTGTCCCTTGCCTTTGACTTTATGTTGGTGACGGTGGAAAACCGTGACTCAAATAAATTGGTTGAGGTGAACGGTCACAGAAATTTGATGGCTTGTCTTAACAGAACGGGAATTGACTGGCTAGAATTTTCAGGAATGACACAACATCAACCTGAGAAAAATAAAGCTTCAAGGTGCAGTCTGCTGATAGTTCCATCAATTCATTTTTTCAACTCAATGGCCAAACTCATGTCTTCTGATGCAGGGTCTACAGAGAAAGCATCCAAAATCCAAAAGTTTCCATGTTGCGGGTCCTGTGGAAAGCAGTCCGCAAACTTTTTTGAAGAGTGAGTGAAATGCTGAGATATGGCACTTGATTTGTCTACGTGAGGAGAGGATTCCAGTGTTTTGTACAGTAGTGGGAACCTGTCAAGTCATCCCTCCTTCACTCTTCTATTCCAAAGAACAAGTTTTTTCTTGAGACCCTCAATTTTCTCCGCAACTAAGAACATTAAGCTGTCGCTGCATTGAATTGATATGTTGAGTTGACTGAACAGATCAAATTCATTTGATAAGTAGGCCAGCTTTGCACAAAAGTTACTATCAGTGTAATGCTCAACATGAAGCAACTACTGCTCTTCCTGCAGACCTCATTTCTCAGGTCAAAAAAGTGATACACATCATCTTGAAGGCCACTTTACTTCACTGTGGTACAATAGCTGTAAATGGTCTGAATGAAGTCTTTCACACAGGGTAGCAAAACACCTTGAGTTGAGGGCATTTTTTTCGACATAGTTCACAGTTTTCAAAGGTACTTTCATGCTCCATGCAGCTCTGGGGACATCAGCTTTGTTGCAAGATTTTCCTTGTGTAAAAAGCAGCGTGTCTACTTGGCATCTGGTGCCCTCTGTTGCCTCAGCGTGAAAACACCACAATGTATTCATGTCATTGATGCAGTGCCATCTATGCAAACACCTACTCAGTTTTTCCGATCAAGCCCTTTTTCAGTGAAAGGCACAGCGTTACCCCATCTGCAGTTGTTCTAAGGGGATGTGCTATGGACTGGAAATTGTTTGAAAAACGTGAACAATTTTCGTCCTCACTGTTTCAAAACTGATGATTATCTCTTGTTGCTTAGACCTCGTAGTTACCGTCTGCAGGTATATTTGTTTTTTGTTTTTTTTCTCTCCAACACAGATCAAAAAAGGTGTCTTAATTGTCCCAGTAATGTACCCAAGAATTAAAAATACTACCAGTTGTGAGCATACATAACACTGAAGCCTGACATAAACTAAGTGAGCCTCAGTACCCATGGCACCAATTTTTCCAATTAGCCTCACTAAAAAGTGGCTCTCTTATGGCCATGCAGCTGTTTAATCCCAATCCTCCAAGTTCTTATTGCATCATTCGTCTGGAAGTGCTCTTGGCTTCATAATTAAACACAGCCTTGAGTTTGACTGTTGATTTTTTATGATGAGACCTCACCAAGCATTTTTGTGATCTCCGATCAGGATCAACCATGATTTTTCTACGACCCATTTCTTCCGCAAAGTTGACACTATCCTTCTAGGTTTTAATAAATTGTTGGACAGTTCATGACCCAATTCTAATGATTTCCGATTTGCTTGATACAAATAAATACAGAATAAAGTGATTTGTTAATTTGCGTTCACCTAAATTTTGTTTAAAACAGCATAAAGAAAAATATCAAAAGTTTCTCTTTATCAACTACAATAATGCATTCTGAAACAATTCAGAATGGGGATATGGAAAGCCAGGGAAATTTGTGGAATCTTCCGAGGTCCTGGCCGACGGGGGCTCAAATTGGCTTCTCAGGTCAAGAGTTGATATCAAGTGTGGACTTCGCATTCAGAATCTATTGCCGCAAACTTTCAACATGAACTCTGAAGAACTGTCACTGGCAGTTAAGTAAGCCATCATCTGGCTGAAAAAAGCGCATTGTGCAACCATATCAATTACTGTTGGCAAAACCAAAGGTAAAACGATCAGAAACTGAACAATGTTATACTGAAGGCCTGGCAGAGCATCACCAGAGAAGAAACCCAGCATCAGATGGTATCTATGGTTTCCAGCCTTCAGGCAGCCATTGAATACAATTGATTTAACAAAAAGTATTAAATGACAATCTGATTTACCGGTACAATTACATTAGTTTTCAAAATTACACTTAAGTCCTGAAAATTGTGGGGCTATGTATAAAAATGCTGGAGTTCCTGCATGGTTCATTCCATAATTTAGACAAAATCCTTAAATTACTGCTGCAAGTCTGCCCTTCAAGCACCTTGGCCCTCATTTATCAAACGTGCGTACACCAAAAAAATAGGTGTACGCCAAAACTCCCGCAAACATCGTCATTTATCAATCTGAACGTGAGCGAACGGTCCGCAAAAATCTCACGCCGGGTCTGACCAGGTGTATGCAGATTTGAAACCAGCGAACAACATGCAGGAACGAGTGCAGCTGTCAAAATGAGTAATAAAGAATATGCGATGCGGACGTCATGCTGTTGTTGCTCTTATTAGTAAAATTAATAAAAGTATCATGGTTCAACTTCTGGATGTTTGTGCGTGTGTTTGAGACTTTTCTTTGTGGCTGTTGTCCCAGGACAATATCGTTTTCCATGTCAATCAGATTCTTTACCCAGCTGGCTGAGTGAACTGGTGCGCTGCTTCCCCTTACTCTATATAAACCGAATGTTTGCCACACCTCTTTGCTAGAGTGTTTGTTTGTAGCTACACACGACAGCCAAAGATATCTGTAGTCAGGATTTGTTTGGCTCTCTATCTTCTCGTCATTATTGGAGTTTCTTCTCCCTTTTTCCTATCTTGCTTTGCTTCTGTGTTTTCAAACTATTATACGTTGTTTGGAAGCATGGTCTGTATAATATGCGCTTTCCGGTGGTCTGTATTATTCACTGTGTTTTTCACTGAGTTGTTCGCAACGGGGTTTATGTTCCTTACTACATGCATACAGACCTGACTCCGCCCACTGTAATGTCCAGTTCTAGTGAGCCCACGCAGGTTGATTGTTCATATGAGAGCCGGGCTCGTAAGCCTGTTCACAGACAAATAATGTGTCATCATTGTAGCGAACCGTGACATATCCGTCAAGTTGCCCCAAGCTTAAAGCGAGACGGGAAGCCCCTCTAGCGGTGGGGGCGGCGCTAGAGGGACAGACCCAATCTACCGTTCGAACTCTTATTTCAGTTGACTATGGTGAAAAGGAAAATATGGGTTAAAGCCTTTTTGGATTCAGGGACTGTTGATTGTTTAATGGATGTGGAGTGGTCTAGAAAACATTCTATTCCCATCCGCTCTCTCTCACATTCACACTAAATCAAAGTTTTGAATGGTCGACCATTGGGAGATGGGCTTATAACCGAGGTCTCAGATTTTTTTGACTATGTTTATCCCTTTTGGCAGTCATTCAGAGAAAATTTGTTTTTCCTTCATTAATTTCCTGGTTTGTCCTGTGGTTTTAGGTCACTCATGGCTGCTTAAGCATAGACCACAAATTTTTTGGGGCAGTCAAAAAACACAATCGTCCAGTGGGGCTCTGACTGTAGTGAGATTCTGGCAAGTCGTCCCGAATTTCAACCCATGGGGGAGGCGTCGGGTTCTGAACAAGATAGGAGCCGCGCTGAACCCTGGTTTACCGGAGGCTGCTTTTCAGGAGTAAAAGAAACGACTTAGCTCTGAACCTATTGTCATTTTAGCAGACCCTTCCCTCCCAGTTGTGGTGGAGGTTGACACTTCAGAGATCGAGGTGGGTGCCATTTTGTCCCAGCGCCCCCCTCAGGACAATAAGTTGCACCTATGCGCCTACTTCTCCCAGTTGTTGTCACCGGTTGAATGGAATTACACTATTGGAGACTGGGAGTTATTAGCTGTTAAACTGGTATTAGAAGAGTGGCGCCATTGGTTGGAAGGGGCTGAACATCCGTTTGTGGTTTGGATGGATCACAGGAATCTCCAGTGTGTCCAGCAGACTAGGCAACGTGATTCCTGGCTGGCACAGTAGGAATTGTTTTTCAATCGATTTGACTTTACGCTAACTTTTTGCCCCAGCTCCAAAAACATTAAGCCTGGTGTCTTGTCATGGATTTATGACCACTCGGGCCGTGATTCCATTTCTGGGCCAGTTATTCCGGTGGCTTGGATTGTGGCTCCCATGCAGTGGGATGCTGAGTCTGTTGTGCAGGAGGTCTTGCAGTGCGACCCTGGTTCTGGTGGGGAGCTGTCTGGCTGTTTGTTTGTCCCTATGGCGGTGCATAAACGGAGGGCTGCTACTGATAGGAGGCGCCGTTTTGCACCGGCTTATCAGGTTGGCCAGAGGGTTTGGTGTCCTGAGGAGCGCTGCTGGGTCCCTTCTCGGGAGATCTTAGGTCCCACCATTATTTGTGCTCGGGGTTCTTTGGGAACGTCTGGGGCCATCCCTTGGGGGGGGGGGTCCTGTCATGGTTCTGGATATTTGTGCCTGTGTTTTGGACTTTTCTTTGTGGTTCTCGTCCTGGGATGATATCGTATTCCATTTCAATCGGATTCTTTACCCAGCTGGCTGATTGAACTGGGGCGGCGCTTCCCAAGACTCTATATAAACCGGATGTTCGCCACGCCTCTTTGCTAGAGCGTCTGTTTGTAGCTACGCACGATAGCGGAAGATATCTGTAGTCAGGATTTGTTTGACTTTCTATCTTATCATCATTATTGGAGTTTCTTCTCCCCTTTTCCTATCTCGCTTTGCTTCTGTGTGTTGGGTTTTACGAAATGATCCAATAGTGAAAACAGTAGAATACAAAAATGAGGCTTTATTTTTGAAGGGGGAAACCCCCCGACAGACCTGGCAACAGTACAATATCGGCAATCCAAAATCAGAATCCAATGGGTGAAATCCAGAGTCATACACAGGGCACCAATCACAAAATCGTAGTCAGACAAAAAGAGATCAAAAAACAAGAATCCGGCAAAAGTACAGGGATTCGGCAAAACTCGGTGTCTAGGGTGGTCCAGTCAGAAAGATAAATCACTATGAATCAAGGCGAGGGAAGCGTGGCACAGGAAACAAGGAAGAACGATCTGACAAGGAAGTGAATCAAACAGGCATCTAATATTCATATCCAGGTGAACACATGATCAGGGAAGACAGATGCAATCAATGGAACAATAATCAAGGAGAGACACATCAGGAATAACTAATTACATGAATTAGGCCATAGCTAAAACGCAGACAGGGATAACAAGACAATCCTATGGACCAACAAACTATGAAAACAAAACATGGCATGGAGACTAAGATAACTAAAACATGAAAATAATAAAACAAGAAATCCTAAATACCAAATACACAATACATAATCCAAGAAAGGTCAGACAAAGTCAGTGGTCACTAAACACAAGAATCAATCTATCATGGCACTAGGCCAGGCACAGAACTTAAACTAGACATGAGGCAAAACATGGAGCATGGCATGGCAAAGACAGAAAATGCAGGATCACAACACCGTGTTTTCGGACTATTATACGTCCTTCGGACGCGCAAGCACTTTCCGGTAGTCTGTATTATTCTCTCTGTTTGTTTCGTGTCCGTGTTGCTCGTTTCCCTCTTGTCGCTGCACCTGGCCTCCTACCTCAACCGGCCATAACAAAAAAGGCTAAATAGATAAATAGGCTAAATTAATAAATGAATGAATGAATAAATAAATAAGACACCTGTGTTGAGAAATTAATTAAACTTATAATTTGAGACATCCTGCTTGTCAGGCCAGACGGCTGACAATTACAATCAATTTGATTAAGCGCAATGCGTGGCTTGGCAGATATGCCGTGTGGTATGTAAGATGCGCATCCAATCAGATATATACTGAACAACAAAAGAAACGCAAGTTAGCCTAATTAAAGGCAGACTGGAAAATAAGTTTGCGCGTAATTACTTTAGAAAATCTAATTTATTACTAGCGCGTGCACATTTACACTCGTTTCATCAAACTTTTATTTATTTTGCAGTCTACATAACTATAACAGTACATTAACAAACTAGCTAACTTGCATTTCTTTTGTTGCTCAGTATATAGATGCCTATGGACACTTTGACCGTGATCACATTTTGACAATGGCAGACCTTCTGTTGTTAGAGGAATAAGCTTCTGTTCGAAGTGAGAGGGACTTTCGGCACAGAGATCTCCCCCAGGAGAGTGATGAGTGGCTGCTTGTTTTGTGTGACACCCAATAAAATGTCATGGCGTAACACTAATAAAAGTACAATGAAGAGAGATCTCTACAGACTGTATTTTAACAATTGCCCTCATGCCGCTCCAATCGATGCAGTGGGGACATATCCTTGTCCCCACCACCTTGTATTCCCACGATGGAGGGGGAGCCCTGCTGCCACGTGCTCCTTGAACGGAGACAGCTGAAGGTTCGAGTCTGGTTGGTCTCCCCAGGTCCGTGCGCTGCTGCACCTGAGAGGAGCAACCCGCTTTTTGGTGGCAATCTTTAAAATCGGACTACTTTTTTAACCAACATGTAATGCATTTGGATTGTCAATTATGTTGGCTATACAACATGAAATATCATGGATCTATTAATTGAATTTATTAAGGCTGATGTTATTTGCATTCATACGTGTGGCCAATGCTGAATTTTTCTTCTTAGCCACACTTATAAGTGTGCCAGTTCACCGCCAGATAACCATTGAAAAAGAGTCTTTGGTTTTAACTGGTTTTATCTGGTTAAATAAAGGATTTGATTGTGATTGATTGAGTTTAGAAAGTGCCGCTTAGAAAGTAACGCTTAAAATAGGTTTGGCCTAGAAAAAATGTTTAGCTTTGGACACACTTAAAATAAGTGTGGGTAATGGAGAAATTTGCATCTTGGCCACACTAACAAGTGCGTCAAACAAAAATTTCAGTCAATTTTTATGCTTGGACGCACTTAAATAAGTGCGAATAGTCACTTTAATTTACTAATGAATTAAATCAAACCTCTGCTGCAGTCCAGTTTTTGACTCCAATGGTGTTGACCGCAGCAGCAATAGTTTTCCAAACTGCATCCTTCTGGGCTCCCTTTATGCCACTCTTAAGGCTTCTAAATAAATTTATTTTGTTTTTCTCCATCTCAGACGTGAAAATTTATGTCGCCGGCCTGCTTATAAACTGGAGAGCAAAAAAAAGTTTAATTTTGCATGATAGAATGGAGCTGGGCTGTGTTTTAGTCGGATCACTATTTTTCTTTCAAGAATGTAGCATCCAATCAATAAAATTTTGTATTTTGCAGTGTTTATGTTCCTATCGTGGACATACGAGTTTTTGTTTCTTATCAAATTGTAGATACAAGGTTTTATCTGCAGGCCGACAATATTTCCTCTTTCTTCTTTGCCGTCTTTCATGTCGTAAAGTGGGCGGGACTATGCCTCCCGGAACATGAATTTATAGGGGCGTGTCATTTAAATTATGATGGTTTCAGCCGCCAGTTTTATCAACATCACGCCAGTTCTACACCAAAATCAGTGACGTACACGCTTTAAGTAAATCTGACATGACACCGGGAGAATGCTGATATTTACACCAGAATCTACACCAGATCCTACGCAAATTTGATAAATGAGGGCCATTGTGATTGATTCATTTGAAATCCATTATGGCGCTGTGTGGAGAAAAAAAATTATGAAAGTGTTACCAATGTGACTGTACATTGTACTCATATGCTCATTTTATAAATAATGCTTTTCTTTATGTTTCCAACTTATATGGAGAGGGTTGTCTGACTTGCTTGTGATGGGAAGGCATTTCTTAGTTTTACCACAAGAGGCCAGTATTGGCTTTATAAAGGGAAAAAAAATGCTTTTGGCATGACTGTTGCATTCAGTCCATTGTTACTGGAAAAATAAAAAACTGCGAAACTTGCTTGTCGAACGTGACCCAACATAAGCACTCTAGAGTGTAATCTAAGGAATATTAAAATTACGCAATATTGTTCCCTCAACAATGAAAAATAAAATGCATTCTTGTGGATGCAAGTGTTTCGGTTGTTCTGGCTCTCCAATCATAAACTAGCAGTTCTCCCCTTGCAACTGTCTCTTCTAACATGGGTAGACTCTCTTGTCCAGGAATCTGAGTGTGGGGTAACAGTAATTATTTTCTTGCAAGCAGAAATAATCATGTGAAATGATTAGGTGAGAGGGAAAAATCAATTTGGGATGATTCAGCTTTGTAGACTTTTTTTTCCGGGGTGTGCATGATGATCATCAAGACTGGACACCTAAGTTTGAGCTGCCTGAATTGCAGCTGGTGCTATTTGTGCTGATTGGACTGTAGATACAGCACAAAGCCTATGGAGTACAATAAATCAATGGAACGGAAATGTACCTCAGCAAGACGCGCCTTTAAAATATACAGTACATAACCTATTATGAAATCTGAATCATTCATAAAAAAATTAACGCATTCCAATGCAATAGATAATAGATAATATTAACTTTTTAATGTCATTAATAATCACTGTTGGTAAGAATATATGTTATAAACAGTCATAAGGCTGTTTAGATTAATTATTTCAACTTTAACACAGTCCAATGTTTCAAGACTGACAAGGCAAGGAAAAAATTTTAATTTGTTCACTTTTTGGAGTGGAACTGTTTCATTTGTAAAGTAGGAATTAATGTGTTTAAAGGCACTTCTTTCAGAAACATGATTTTCAAATTTCTAAAATGATTGGCACACATTTCGAATGTGTAGATGTGATCTCTCTATTTTGAAAAGTTAAATAAAGCTGGAAAAAGGTGGGGGGGTGGGGATTAGATAAATATAAATAAATAAATAGCTGGATAGCGTGAAGTAAATTAGTAAAGTAAAAAAAAATTAAAACATGGCCTTCACCTATTGCCTACTGTGTGCATTGCTGTGGAATACCAGCTTGGATTGGGTGCCGAGTAGAAGTAAGTCTATTTAAAAAACTATTTAAAAAACCAGTGGAGGCAGTGGAGAGAATCAAATGAAAAAAAAATCACCAAGGAGAAAGCAATAAAATGAGGTTTAACTACATCACATGATAAAAGTATTTAAAAGCCCTGGTGATAACTTGCAGTCAGGATTTGGAGATATCATTTTTGCTTCTCTAATGAGAAAGCTAAGTGATTATTGGCTAGCATGCTAGCATTTCTAAATCAACGATTGAGGCAACAAAAGCTGCACAATAAAAAATGATTTAAAAAAAAAAAACTTTGCGCCTTTATGCCAAAATGACAAATACTTTGTTATTATAGAGGTTGATTCACTGACCAGTTATAGTAAATGACACGGACAATCTTGCATTAGGTGCATGGGATATGAAGTATGTAAGAACCATGCCGGTTTGGCCATTACGTTAAGTATGCGTCCTCATGGTCCCAGAATGACAAATTCACTGCTATAAGTTTAGAAAGTGGTGGATTTCTTAAGTGGCTACATTGTATATCTGAATGTTGGAATGTGACTAGTTTTGGAGCTAGAGCCAAGTCTTCTTAACTTTGTTTTCAAAATATTAGACAGAGAATCAAACTGTCCACATCTGTCTATCTTCACCGCTCTCCTATTCCCACCAGATATGAGCAAAAAAGAAAAAAAAGTACGTATGCTGGTTCTTACATGTGCATTTGGTCTATGTCATGTTTTATGTGATGAGTCTTGTACATACAGTTTTTCATTTTCTTTTTGAATGGATGAATGGTCTCAAAAAGCAAAAAAGTCAAAAAATGTGTTGGATATTTCAATAACAGGATATGTAAGGACATGTATTGATACAATGAAGTAAATAAACACATATAATGTATACAGAAAAAAAGAGTATCTTACGACTAAAATTCCGCACACAAAACCAACTTGATGGCTATCTGAAATTTTCATGACCATGTAAATGTGAGCCCTCACAGCCAGCCTAAGGTCCCATGAGGTCTCACTCATCTTGGCTGATCTTGCCTTATTAGGGGTTCAAGGCCGTAGGGCTGAAACCCTGTTGTTTTTGTGCTGGTTTATTATTATTATTATTATTAATATTAGGGCTCCAGCACCGGCCGGTGCCAGGAACCTATTGTTTTTGATGGGATTTTTATTATTATTTTTCTTCTTCTTATTATTATTATTATTATTATGCCAGAGCCTGCCCGAAGCCGGTGAGGGCCTATTAAAGCCGTATGATTCCGTTATTATTATTATTTTTATTATTATTATTATTATCCTTTCTCGGCTTTGAACGCAAATTTGACCCCTTGAACATTAATGAATAGTCAATTTCATTCAACCAAAAATACAAGCCCGGCGAAAAAAATTTTTATTTGAAGAAAAGAAAAGAAAAAAGAAATATTGAAAAATGACTTGGCCACGCCCTGTCAAAAATCAAAATGCATTACGCGAATGGGAGCCCACCCCAAACTTTTTTGCACATAGAAAAATGAAACTTGGTAAAGACTTAGCCCATGTTGGGACAAGTAAAAAAATTACATTATGCCCCACCCCCCCCCCCCCCCCCCCTAAACGCAACAGGAAGATGGCCATATTGGGCGGAAGCGTGGACATGTAAGGTGGAGGTGATCAGACGGCAGGGTGAGGGCCATAACACCACTTGCGGTTTTAATTATTATTATGATTATTCTGCTGCGAGAATACATTTTTGAAGGCCTTGCCATGCCCGAAAACTCACAAAAAGTTGCAGACTCGTCAGGTGTGTGAAAAGTGAGAAAATACCGCTGTTCTTGTGTTTAATGGTGCCCCAATGGCCACCAAACATGCAGCCATTTTGGAATGCAGTTGCTCGGATTCTCACAAAATTTGGTGGGGCCATAGTAGTCATAATACATTTTTTTGGTAAATTTAAAGAAATTTTTTTGCCTCACAGGAAGTGCGGTATGAGCCATTTCCTGCATTTTTCCAGAATTTACGAAGACATTTTTGAGGGCCTTAATATACTCAAACTCACCAATTAATACCCCAATCAGCACCCCCTAATTATTTTTTCAAAAGGATTGCCCTTTTGATGGGCTCAACATGCTTGAAAACTTCGACACATTTGTGGAGCACGGTATTACGATTACTATGGTATAGGTTTTGTACACAGTCATGTCAAAATGGCATCATAGCGCCCTCCAGAAAATTACAACAAAATAGTTTTCATGGTTTAGGTGACATACAAGAACAAAATTTGGTGGAGACATGAAACGTGCCAAGACTTGTAAAAAAGTTATACAGTGCCATGACCCGAACCCAACAGAAAGTGCATTATTTTGAATTAAAAGATTCAGGAGCGGTGTTTGCACTCCACTCAGCAAAACACATAGTACACAGTCTAGCGGTGTCCAATGGCTGTGAATGGACACCTGCATCCATCAACATCTCGCCATCACCCCAACATGCAAGAGGGGTGCGAGGGCCCTTTCAACGCTGCTTGCAGCTTTAATTATTAGGGATTCAAGCCCGTGGGGCTGAAATCCTATTGTTTTTGTGCTGGTTTATTTTTATTATTATTATTATTATTTCTTCAGAAATGTTTTCGCAAATTCCTGTGAGATGGTAAATGATAGAGACCTGACATTTTGCAACTTGGTTGGAAGTTGTGTGTTAATGCTGACCAAGGCATTTTTAACTCAATCGACCTGATGGTGGCGCTATAATTCAAGAAAAACAGTGTTTCACTTCAAAGGTCATAACTCCTACGCTGTTAGTCCAATTTAGATGAAACTTGGTAGAGACATTCCTTCGTCCAAACTCTACAACTGTCCCATAAGGACCTCTAAGGTCTAAAGACCTCTAAGGCCACATGTGATTTTCCAGAATTTTGAATTTTTTGAAAAACACATTTTTGACATTTCCTCCTAGGCCGTAGGTCCGATTCCTTCGAAATTTGCTGCGGATCATCAGTGGGTCAAGCTTCAGATATTGCATAAAGCTTGTTGAAATCTCATTTTGTTTCCAAGATATTGACCAATAAACTTCAGCAGGGGCGTGGCTTAGCACATAAATGGACAAATTCAACAACCGTTAAGCTAATCATCACAGAACTTGCAGAATATGTCCAAGTAAGTACCAGAAACATACCTTGTCAGTTTCATGCAAATCGGCCCATAGGGGGTGCTATAAATGCAAAAAATGGGCATGGCATGACACCAATCAGACTATAAATCAGCAATTGTTTGTCCTAAAGCCATAAAACTCACAGTATATATTCAAATAAGGACCTGAAACATTACCAGGAACTTTCATTGAAATTGACTTATGGGGGCACTATAAATGCAAAATAAAGCAGCATGGTATAACACAAATCAGACTAAAAATCAGCAATCTTTGTCCTATAGCCATAAAACTCACGATATACATTCATATAAGTACTTGAAAAATACACTGAAAATTCCATTCAAATTGTCTAATAGGGCGGCTGTAAATGCAAAACAAAGCAACGTGGTATAATACAAATCAGACTATAAATCATAAAGTTTTTCCAATCATTACAAAACTCACAGGATATGTCCACATAACAACCTGAAACATAGCCTGAAAGTTTCGTTCAAATCGACCAGTAGGGGTGCCATAAATGCACAAAATAGCCTAACATAACCTAAATCAGACTATACATCATAAGTTGTTGGTCCAATCATTACACAGGCAAAATAGGTCCACCTAAATACCTGCAACATACTCTTAAAGTGGTTTTTGTCCCATGTCGCCAAGATAGCAAGCAGAGTGGGGGACGTAGTATTCAGCTCCGTCCGGCCGTCCGTCATTTCCTGTTTGTTCTTTACGCGATATCTCGAGAACGGTTTGACCGATTCCATTCATCTTTGGTGTAAAGGTACATTGGTGTCATAAGCCGACCCCAGCAGATTTCTGTAACCTTGGCATTATTCTCAAGGTTATTACGATCATTTGACCACTTACAAATTCCTTGTCAATGTGATATCTCAAGAACGGTTCGACCGATTCCATTCTTCTCTGGTGTCAAGGTGTATTAGGGGCCGGGGGACATAGTATTCAGCTCCATCCGTCCGCCCAGCCGTCCGTCCGTCCCGTCTGTTGTGAATGTGATATCTGAAGAACGGTTTGACCGATTCCATTCTTCTCTGGTGTCAAGGTGTATTAGGGGAGTGCTCACAGCCCTGGAGGTCTGAAGGTCATTTCGACCATTTGACCACTTACAAATACCTTGTCAACATGATATCTCAAGAACGGTTACACTGATTCCATTCATCTTTGGTGTCGAAGTGTATTGGGGCGGGGGACATAGTATTTAGCCTTGTCCGTCCGTCCATCTGTCCGTCATGTCCCGTTTGTTGTGAACGCGATATTTCAAGAACAGCATGACCGATTCAATTCATCTTTGGTGTCAAGGTGTATTAGGGGAGTGCTCACAGCCTAATCGATTTATGTAACCTTGTCATTATTCTCAAGGTCATTAGGACCATTTGACCACTTACAAATACCTTGTCAACATGATATGTGTTTAATGCATTTTAAACTTTTGACTCAAAGTAGCCACCTTTGTCAGATATAACAGCTGAACACACTGGTGCTATTCTTTCTACAATGGAAATCAGATATTCTTCAGAAAGTTCTTCCCAACTCCAGAAGTTCCCATAAATGTGTGGCACTTGTAGGTTGCTTTGCTTTCACTCTTCTGTCCAGTTCATCCCAAACCATCTCGATGGGGTTTAAGTCTGGAGACTGTGCTACCACTCCATGTTTTCAAGCTTACCATCTTGTTCTTTTTTCCTAAGGTAATTTTAGCAGAGCTTGGACTTATGTTTTGGGTCATTATCTTGCGGTAGGATGAACCCCTGACCAACTAGGCACATACCAGAGGGTACTGCATGGTGCTGCAGAATGCTGTGGTAGCCGTTTTGGTTCAGGGTGTCTTTCACTTTATAAGTCACTGACCCTGGATCCAGCAAAATAGCCCCAGACCATCACGCTTCCTCCTCCATGTTTGACAGTTGATATCACACACTGCGGAACCATCCTTTCGCCTACTCGACGACGTACAAAAAACCTGGGTAACCTTACGTTTTGTTTAAAACTTGTGACAGTTCACCACTTATCTTTGTACCATTTAAAGCTATTTGTTGGACTGGAACTGCATAATTGTCCTAAAATTGTCCTAAAACTTTTGACCGGTAGTGTACATTGGTGGAAAAAAAAGACTCAGTAAAGATGTTGCTAAAATTCAATCCTACATTTCTGTCTCTGTTTTTCTTTCAGTCTGTCTCTCAGGAATATTTCCCAAAACCTTTTTCTTGAGAGCAAATAATTGCAGAGGAGTCTATTCAACAGAATACTGACAGAAGTATATATTCAGCAGAAGTTAATTCAATGAAATACAGAATTTTATTGGCTACCACTCAATAAACCATTATTTTCCCAAGAAGAAATTAAATTAGCGGCCCCTCTTAGATATTTCCAATAAGTTTTATTTTTCTTGCCACATTGTTACCAGTGTGTGAAGCACCATACACCTACAGTGCCATTAAAATCCCCTGCATCATTGTATTATCATATTAAATTTTCAGATTCACGCCTCATTACTTTGGAATTTGCATAGCAACATGGTACCAAGCAGGGGTACGGAAGCACTCCATTGTAGAGGGAGGACTGTTATTTAATTTTTCAGTTTCTGAGGTGTTTCTTGGCATATAAAAGTTACTTTTTTAATTGCACATTTACAAGAGAGTGTAACCAGATCACAGGTAATCTACTTTTACATCCAGGTGTAATAAGCAGCTTAGTTAAGGAACAGTGTTTTTAATTAGCTCATTTCTTCTCAGCCTTTAAACATCTGATGTCATTTAAATGATTTTCTTCCTTGGCCTGTTTCCCGTTTCCCTTCCCCCCACTTCAAAGAAACATTTTTACTGTCCTTTGCACCTGAATTCTGCATACAACCTGTACCACTCACTCCATATTAGGAGACATGTTGTCACAAATGCAAAAAATTAGATCAATAAAAACAAACAAAACATTCATAATAGCTCAGTCAGTTGAGATTTTAGTAGCTTTCTGCTATTAGTGGAAGAGTGTGTGTAGACTGGTGAAAGGAGTGTTGTGCAGAGAACCTTGATATGTGCCCTGAGTATCTGCAGAATCCAGATATGATCCCGTTTGTTTACTGGGCAAAAGTGCGGCTGGTGGCTTGATAGTCTGAGCATATTCCCTTGGTTTCTACCCTCAGCTGATTCTCAGCTGTGCCACAACCAAGAGTTAAAGCTGCCCTGCTTTGATACCTTCCTTGTGTCCCCATATTGGGGCTGTCATGGCACTGCTGAGAAGGTGAGAAAGAGTGAGAAAGGCAGAGAGAGAATTCACCATTCCATCCTGCTGAATTGAAGTATATGCTTTTTACTTTCCACAAGTCTTTACTGCAGGGCAAGTTGATCTGTATTTAAGCAGACTGTGGCCTAAGGATGGCAAAGTATGTGCTCATAGGGCAGTGTTGCAAATATGTTCTTCACTGGATGATCCATGAGCCATAGACTTAAATCTCGTGGTGCTGTAATTCAGGATTAGTGAGATAGTGCTTGGCCATCTTTTGTTTGTATGAGCTAGCCTGCCATTTATCTGACTGCACAACATTAAGGGGTGTGATAATTGATGGATGCAGTTGGGTAATTTTTTTTTGTTTTTTTTTTTGCTAGTGTGTTATAAAAAATGCAGTAACCTGAGAGAATTCCATCCCATCACATGGAGTCAAAATGTCGTAAGATTTCAGTATTTTTGAAAGCTTTGTTTCATTCACTTAACTTGTAAAAAATGCAACTGAACCATGACAAGACAAACAAGTTGAGTTTTTTAAGCAAGGTCCGGAACTTCACTTTCATATTTCATTCAAAACTTTTCATCAATATTTATTTACAAACTGAATTTCCTGTGTTTAAGTCTTGCTTCTGCAATCCCACAGTCTCCTCTCAATCCTTGCATCCAGAAAAACATCATATTAAGAGACAGACTGACTTTATAAATAAATAAGTGTTGCCCCCTAAGAATTGTCTATTTTCTGATGATATACTGTACTGTCCTCACAAGATCACATTGCTAGCCTCCCCCATAGAAATTTTATCTAAGGCATAGCTCAATTTACAAATGTAAAAACTTTGTAAGCAATCTTCAAATCAGAGGGTTTTTTTTCCCCTGAAATGCATTTAAAATCAACAGCTTTTATACGATCCTCTTCAAATATACAGCACATGGCATTTCAGAAAGCTTGTCACTGCCACACTCATAAGATTCAAAAATATTGAGGATTAATACTAGATAAGAAGTGAAAAACCACTGTCTTTAACCGCATAATATCTTCAATAAAACCTTGTAACGTGTCAAAATGGTAGCTGTTAAACTCAAATTCTTTTCTTCCTAGGTTTTGCCAGGATATTAATAAACACTAATACTACATCTACTACAAGCTCGACATACCACAACATATAATATATTTCATGCACATATTTCTGCATATCGAGGTAGGCTCATTACTGCTTCTTACATGTTGCAAAGTCTTGGACCTTAAAGTAAGAGAAATCGTTTCGCCACTAGGTTTACTGTTGTGCACTGCCTGTAGACCTGAACAAAGTGTGTCATGAGCCACAACTCCCTCTACCTCTACTATTCGGCCAGAATGCTATTCGGGACAGTTTAAGTTTACAGCGGCGTTATTGCTCAGTACATCGAACCTGAAATGCTCATGAAACTGCAGATTTTGTGCTAATGTTAGCTGGCTGCCGGGCTGCTCACCTAGTTCCATAACGCTAACAAGTAAAGCTCCGGACATTAACCCATGCTACGATTGTAACATTAAATTTAATTGAATCAACATAGCGACATGTGCCTAATGTTAATGTAACACTAATTAATGCAGACATTTGATCTTATGTTGTTACTTACCTGTCCAGGAGAATAAGAGCTGGCTCTGAGTCAAATTGTAGCCCCTTTAGCTCTCGCAGTGCTCTCCACCTTGGAAATGCAAGGCCAATATTAATCAGTGGGGCCTATTGACCCAGACACAGCCGGATCAATAACAGGTAGAGGCTGAGTAATATAGCCGGCGTCTGGTTCAATTGTCTGAAATGTCCAGTTATTGAGCCGTACGAAGTGGGGGCGCTTATTGTAAATATGAAGTTATGTCCGGGTCAATGACAGGAAAAGCTCGAATAATAGGGCCGGCATCCGGGGCAATAGGCACTACAATATTAATCCACGTTCAGTCAAGAAAACTCACATTTCAATACAATATAACAATTTATTCATGGGTATAAGCATTACATTGTATTTTGGCGGTTCTGCTCTGGAGGAATGTCCTACCTAGGCACAGCAAACATACAAACATAGTCATGAACAGAAATCAAAATCCCCCCGATGTGAGCAGAACCAAACAGGTGGAGGCTGGGGTGGAGGCGGCAAGCAAAAATAAAACCAAAGAGCATGTTGCGTAGCATAGCATGATGCATAGCATGAAAAGTCATTGCAAACAGCAGCAGAAGTGAGTGAGCTTGAGGTCTTTCAAATAGACCGCTGTATGACCTTGTGATGTGTCTCCTCCAATTTTGTGCCTGCTGATGCTGAGGTGCTGGTAGCTTACCAGGCTGCTGTCAGCTGATGTAGCTCTTCTCGAGTTTCCTGCCTGAACTTGTTACACTCATTTCTGTCCCTTTCTTTATCCTACAACTTCTTCGCCAACGATCGTTGTTTCTTTTGAAGTAATTTCGGATCCTGCTCATGTTCAGGTGAAAATTCTGTTCCGCTCTCTGCCATGTTACTTTTTAAAAATGCAGTGTCTAGAGACACGGCAGTTTTTGTTGGTACGGCAGTCGATTTCAAGGTGTTAGGATAAGGATTCGGGATTATGATTGGGGTTACGGTTAAGTTAGGGCAGAGCTTGAAATGGGACTGCCGTACCTCTCCACATTGAAATGCACTGAAAAACTGCCATACCCGTAGCAACTGCCTTTTAAAAAATATACGCTGCCACTGCTCACTGGCTGTATGAATGCATTCTCAGGAAGGAGGAGGCGGCGATTCACATGAACAAACATGAACGTGTGGCCGGACCGGCCTTGTAAACAATGGGCTGGAGATCAACACAGAGAGCGGGTGTGTGACGTCCTGCTATAATCCAGATGAAATTACACCTCTCGTTCTTTGCATAGCGATTCTTAATTCCTTCAATCTAGAAATGATGCATTTCCTCTTATTGCCCCTTTAAGTGCACTCAGGAAAATCAATGACCTCACAGTAACTCACACTCATCTCATGAAAACCTTCCTTCCTCAGAAAAGCCCATTTTTTAACCCCCTCAAAATTGCATCATCCATTCCACTGAACTGAAAATTATGGATGCAGAAAACATCCACTAAAAGTGAAAATGTATCTTGACCAGTCCCTTTCAGTCAATTCACTCACTACTTTACATCAAGGGTTTGGAACGCAATGATTATGTGTCCATTTTAGAGGTCTTGAGAAAAATTGATCTTTTGGTTTCCAAGTGTTCTATTAAATCAGGTATTTTATAGCAATTTTTTTTACCAGTCACCCTTTTGCTGCATGGTTCAGAAGTATCCTGAACATGTAAGTTTTCATAGGAGTGTAATCGCAACATAGTGGTCAAAATTGCCAAAAATGGACAAAACAAGAGGCTCCTCAGAGTCTGTACTTGGGCCGGGTCTATTTGGGGTGTAACGATACAGGTGGGTCGCGATACGATAAGTATTCCGATACAGGGGTCCCGATACGATACGTATCACGATACACCAAAACAAATATATCATGGTTGTTTTAAATGCCAATGTCTTTTTCTTTTTGCAGGTAACACTCTCAGGATGCTTTTTCTGTAAGCACCTAGAACAGATTCAAGATATAATACAACACATCACAAAGAAACTCTTTTGCAGGTTCAGAATTTTAATTTCAGGTCATTTTTATGATTAAGTTTTATCCAGGAATCCTCTCCCAGCACAACAAAGGGAGCAATACAGTAAAGTTGTCAAATTCTGAAAACATCCAAAACAAGTTACAAAATGAAACTTATTTCCATGGTCTAACAATCCATGGCAGACACAGATATAAACATTTTATTTTATTAAACTGATTCTGATAGTTTATGGAAATTTTCAATTGAATTACACAACAAAATATGTTGAAACGTATTGTCACACAGCAGCTTAAACTAATATTGAAATGTGATCATCATATTTTCGTGTCTGTACCGCACTCGTTTGATGGATGGCTGAGAATGGCAGACTAACAGTAGGCCTACTGTACTGTAGTAAGTTACGTTTTATATTTTGACTGTCAAATGTATTTCGTGAGGATAATTAATTACACTTCGTTACAGTACTTAAGTTTTTTTTTTTTTGTTTTGTTTTTTTTTTGAGGATTTGTACATTACTTATGATTTTATTTTTTTTTTAAACAGGGACTTTTATTCTACTACATTTAAAAGACAAAAAATATACTTTCACTTCGTTACTTTGACACTGGCAACTTAGTAACTCGTTTCAAATTAAAATATTAAATGAATTCATCATTTACGGATTATCTGGATTTGGCGCGTTCGCAAAGAGCAATGGTGTCTCTTTGTGCAGATGTGTCCGCCAGTGGACGTGAAGCTGCAAATTTATGCGCGCAGTTACAATATTCTATCACTAGATGACAGACTAGGATCGGTCGCGGAAGTTTTGTGGGAGTTGTAGGCTATTTGCAGAATGACTGCTGACCGGGTTATCCGTCGCATCTTGTTGTCAGAAGTGGTAGCTCAAGTAGGCGAGCAATTAAACGTTGCGATATACAAGTATCTATCTCGTATCTGCATGTTGCGTGTATATTTCCTTTTACTTTGCAACATCAAGCATTTTACAACACCGCTAACAGAATCAAGAATATGAGTATGCTGGCCAGCTACGGCAATCACGAATGCTTTTTGACATGAGCTTAAAAATTTGATTTCGACTTGCTAGCGTTTACCCTTGGAGTAGTTGTTACATTTTGAACAAGATAATGTTTAACCATACCTGTACTTTTTCAATTTCAGTGGGACTCCCCAGTATAATAAAGGCTAAATTAAATCATTATTTTGTGTATTTGTGTCATTTTGTCAGTTTCAAACAAGAGATGCTGTGGTACCACCTGTGACACCAGATCGGAGCAGGGTTTGTTTTCAGCCAAAAAATACTACATGGAGGGCAGAGAGCCCCCACTCTCCCCGCAACAAGTGTCAAGTCAATTCATTTAACCATCACCGTCCAAAGCTGTTAAATTGAGGCAAAAATGATCCATAAAGCAAATATCCTGCATAGTTCCTCAACTTTAATAAGCAGCCATTGTAAAAAAAAAAATTAAGTGATGAAGTGATTTCCTGATTTCGGGCTTCCACTTACAGCTCTTCTTTGTCGTATGCACACAAAAGCAGCACTGGCGCGTGGAAAACGTGATTACGGCGCTGCTATTTCACCTGGCAACAAGAAATACAATTTTTTGATTGGCCGATAGGTTGCTGATTCAAGCAGAGCAGTTTGCCTTCGCCTCATCCATTCATAGATTACTAATCTCTTTTATATACAGTCCATGTTACTAATGTGCAGTGATTTTATCACGTCTCAGCGCGAGAAATGTCATGCGTGGTGTGAGAGCGTGTGAGCTTATTGAAATGCATGACTCTCACGCTCAATGCATGAGACTTGAGAGCCCTGCATCTAGATTCCAAAGTGGAACTAAGCGTTTTACCCTCAGTGGGTGAGTTTCCCAAATTATTCAAATGGATATTTGAGCCTCATACTGAACAACAATGTAATGCCACCCTGAAACTTGCACGAATTTTATCCCTGCATTGCTACGCAATACATCGTGGCAAGGTGTGCCATTTCGGTGGAAGGCAGCAGAGCCTTGTTTGCATCCTATTCACGCACTGTACATGCATAAGTTACGCACTGTCTACGCAGTGCGCAGCCAAAAATGCCTGAACACTTCGCGATAAGTTCCTGCCATGCGAGAATGGTTCATGACGTGTGCAAACTATGCGTGAGTTGGGCATGCCATGATCACAAGAACAACGCGTGACAATACCCTCACACAGCACGCATTGACACACACCGCCGGCAGTGTTCCTGCCGAGTTCACGTAGTGTTCACGCATGGTTCACGCAAGTGGCACGCACATGGCACGAATGTTGCATGCCGAATACATGCCGAATTTTTGAACATTTCAAAATTTTATCAATGACATGACACGCATCCCCGCACTCTTCAGACACTCCCCACGCCTATTCTTAAAGACTTTAATCATTACCACGAGGCATTGCGGGAATGAAAATCGTGCAAGGGTCTGGGTGGCATAAGTCTGTGGTACAGTGTTGAAAATCCGTACACACACATATACATGCATATGAACGCGCACACATACACGCACACACAAATACACGCACGCGCGCTCGCGCATTTGTGTTGTAATGACTTTGACATCATTCGAAATCGTCATGTGGATTTAAGCCTCAACTATGGAACTGTACACATTCAGTCAGTCACAGACAAACTTAGTACCAAATCAGACTCAAGACCTCTGGAATAAAGTCAAATCAGACAGATTTCAGCAGTTTAATTTTTGGCCTTCATCATTCGAAAAATTGCTGTTCAGTCACAATACAGTGAAAAAAAATCCCTATTAACGGCTTTCTATTTTTAGCTGATCATAACTAACTATGCAGTTGTACTACTGTCAGTCTCTTGAAGCCTTGAACATAACTTTCATACTTTTATATCTGCAGACAACATAATCCTCTAATTTAAGCAACTATCCAGATGATGATACTCTATGTAAGGCCACACCTCTAGCGCCCTCAATCACTGCCTCTGCAAGACCCTGCCCGGATTCCACATTCCACTTCATCAACCGCATCTCATTGTGTCTCACATTGCTATGCCTCTATGAAGGCGAGCCTCGCACTTAGTCAGTGGAAAGTCTTGTAAGCCTGTTGTTAAGCTCTTGTCTGTATTGACTTAGTATCTGTCGATGCACATCTAAATATAAAACCTCTACTTTTACTGCTTTCACCATGATATAAGTTCATTGCATTACTACAAGCTTTTAAAAGGAACCTTGCTCACTTTCCGTTTTGTTTGTAAAACATCAGCACTGTTACTACTGTGTAAGTTCAGCACATTATTATTATAATATACGTAGGAACCTAGATACCTGTTCTGCCTGTATTCCACCTGTTTGATCTTCACACCTGAATCCAGTTCCACGTTTTTGGGTTTTTCAATGCACTCAACTCAGTGTTAGGTTTTTCAGTGCACTCAACACTCCATTGCATCATGACTGCAAAACAGGTGTACCCACAGACAGTTTAAAATCAGCCAGACTCAGAGATATACAACCTATTGTTATGGCCCCAATTTGTTATAACATATAAGACAGCAAGGGATGACAGACAAAATTTTAAAACTTAGACAGATTTAATTAAACAAAGACTGACAACTAACCTACAACTTATACTACTGACCAAGATTGACATATACAAGAAAAAAAATATTTACAGTCCCTTGAGATGGGGTTGCTTGGTGATGTCATGGGATAGGGAAATGCTCAAACACAGGCAAAAATCCACAAAAAAACTTCACAGGTCTTGGAAAGAGTGACAGGTCTGGTCAAATGTATCCTTTCCCTTGCAATTTCTCCTACTACTTTACTCTCTCAATTTTTCTCCTTATATACTCTTTTGCAGGCCCCTCCCACCTTTTAGACTTTTTTTTAATTCTCTGGGACTTACCCCTCTCAGACATGCCCAGGATCTGCCCAAACCTAGCTCCAGACTGGGCTTAACAAAAGAAAAGGTCAATACTGCCATCTAGTGGCATTTTTTCACATTACATAATAATAATAATAACAATATTTTATAGTGACTGGCAAGAACTTGGATTGCAGGATAATCATTATTGCCCCAAGAAAAACTCTGTTAAAATATGCAATCCATAGACGATGATTTCAACTTCTTCAAATACATCTTACAGGTATAGCAAGCTACAGCTGAACAAAAGCCATTATTAAAGTATATGCCTCACTAATGTTAGGTATCATGGCAACGATGACAGCTGACTGCAAAAAGCAATTTGCCACATACTACTTTAATGAACTGTTAACTTTACACCATGTTTTACACTTCGCCTACAAACATAAGAAACTCACACTCATGAGGATTAATTCACGTCACTCGCACCAAGTTAATGTAATGGCATTATAATATAGGTTGGTTAGAATCGAGATGGGATGCAATAATCGCATCTGACGATATCATTCCAAATGTCATGCAGTCATTACCAGCCCCCTTGCCCTGATCTACCTAATTCTGGAAATAGTGAAAAGAATTTTGCATTCAACCTCCACCAATATTGAATGAAATCAGTACTTTTTTGGCCTATCTTGATGATTGGGTACCCAGAAAAACGTTCGGGTGTGTGAAAACATTCAGCGTTCATCCCATCAAGAAAATTTAGATTTTAATTTCTTGAGCTGCTATAACGGTGGCAGCTATGTTACTGATGACACACCAGGTTGCTAGGGCAAGCGCAGCGTATGCTTCCTGGATTAAATTCTAAACCCTCCTCTCACCAATCAAACCCCCCAAACTATATTGGTGTGCTCTTTTAAAATCATTCAAGCAAATAAAAAATGAAAAAAGTGGAGATTGGAAACAAGAATTCATCCCAAGTTGCCAAGAGAACAGTGGAATCCCTGCTAAGTTAGCAAAATGGTATGTAGCTAACAGCATTAGGGCTTAGGCTACCTCATTAACCCCATTTGTCAGTTCCATTTATCAATTATTTGCAGACCATATGCAAAATACCCCACATCAACTAATTCATACACTTCAGACAAACTTTACATATTTTCATTAACTTTTAATTCTTCCTTCCCAAGACACAGGGAAAACAAGTCAATTTTCCATCTTCCCTCCAGGAATGACATGCATCCGTGCGTTAACACAGCTGTAATGGAGATGGTTGCGAAATTTTGAAATATACTTTCTGGAAATCTAAACCTATTTTAATAGCATTTTTGAAGAAAAATTTACATTTTACTCCAGTTACATTTCAGTCGTACTCACTATATGGTGAGTGGAGGGTGAGTGTGAGTGTCGTTTCTTAATCCGGGCCTAAGACTCGTGGCCTACCGGCCCGAGTAATAAGAGTCATGTATTTTCATTTTGTCTAAATTCGCAATGTACTACTTTTTTACTTTTTTCAAAAATGATTTTCTTCTGTGAAAAGAGGGGGATGGGAGATGTTTGTACAGGCCACCCCAGCGGTAGTACAAACCCAATTCCAAAAAAGTTGGCACATTATGTAAAATTCATGTAAGATGAGGGAGGCATCAATTCACCCTCTACTATAATGAAAACGCAACAAAAACTTTAGAGCTGCACTTTGAAGAAATTAATTTTGCACTTTTGAGTAGTGATCTGTACTCTGTTCTACTGACCCATTTTGAAAAGTTAAGCTACAGGTTGTTGTAATTAAGTCAAAGTTGCATAAAGATTGCGTGTGTCAAGGGAAATTCTGTATGGTTTGATGCTGCCACCCCTTAGGATCTTTGGGCCTTTCACCGGCCACCCTAAAAATAATTATCAAGGCCAGAAATCCATGTTCACGCATACCTTTCCATTTTACATTGTACTTTTTTCTCCATTGATCTTTTGAACAATGGTAAACACAATGAAGTTTCTGTTTAGTTATTGTTCTACTCTGCGGGCTCCTTTGTGGAAATACGTGAGGAGAACATTTTGCGTGACAAAAACACAGTTTTTCAGTTGCAAATGACATCATTCAATTCCCACCTTAAAACGTGGGAGTGTGACAAGTTTGGTGAAGAAAGTCTGCAGTGAAGAAAGAAAAAATTTTACTTATAGGGCAAATATTGATTAAATCAAGTATTCCACACATAATGGGTGAGATGTATAGGGCATCTTGAAATTTTGCTTCACAGTTAATTTAAGTTTGCAACATAGTGTTTTGGGCCCTAAGGTGAACTTGATTATTCAGCCATACGTTCAGGATTTTCATCTTAGGCTTTGATCAAGATTTGGTGGGATAGGGGCCAGATTTAAAATGTTTAGCACAGAGAGAGTTTATGACAGTGGCTGCTTATTCAGTCTTGGAAATTCTTTAAGTTGCAAAGGATGCTCCCCGCTGTCACTGAACACGAATACGTTCAAAGGAGAGGGTTCGAGCTGCTGCCGGATAGCTCACTTGGTTAAGGCACTGCATTGCAGTGCAGAAGTGACAATCACGTTGCGGGTTAGAGCCCCGGTCGTACCAACCAGCAGTGGTCAGCAGCTTTTTCAGCGTAGCGCACAATTGGCTATCACGCTACAGGGTTTCAAATTGAGAAGGGACTGCCGGGTAAGGGAAATAAATAAACAGCTCAAGCGCCTCCTGTTGGCCAGACGGGCGCTCGTCAGGAAGAGTCTAAGTCTGTTCATGTCCGGGCATCCTCCACCCTCGTCCTGAACTTGCGAAGATTCAACCAATGAGTGTATAAGAAGCAGTGGCTGACGGGCACGGGCTTCAAAGGAGAGCTGTGAACTGTCTTCACTATCCTGAGTTGGCAGCAAGGGGTCGCATACGAGCAAGCTTTGTACATAGTTCACCCATTGGGCATTCCAGATTCAGGTGGGATTGGAGATGCCAAATTTAAAAAAAAAAAAAGGTAAAGGTTCAACCCAACATGAAATATAAATTTAAGGACTAGTTAAATAATTATGGATTTCATGAAAATCACACCATCATTTTCACTCCTGGAATAGCGAATAGGAAGGAGTGTTGTGATGAGACTGGAGTGTCACTCACTAATCAATCAATCAATCAATTTGCTGTTGGCACGACCACGGGCGGCAAGACAAATATGATCTTGGTATGGATCACTGGTCCCTAATTCGCATACAGCTTATCCAAGAGTGAACAATAGTGTCACTTTGATTCTTTTTGTCACAGCTGCCTTCAGAATTGATTCAGGCAATTTTCTGTGCCAGTCCATATAAATCTGTGTTCCTAATTTAGTCCAGTATTGAGTGACAAGCATCTGAATGATGGTGAATTGTTTTTTTTTTTCCGAAGCAGTTATGTAATCAGCCAGCTGAAAAAAGGAGAACATCTACATACCTCCCGAAAATGAAAAAAAAAGGAATAAAATGAACTTCACTTGTTACACTGCTTTCCTAAAAGTTAGGCTGTGAGCGTGCATGGGTTGATTGCCGATCATGATTGCTTTTCATGCCTCAGTACATGTACCGTTAATGCAGTCAGTCGAAGAGGAAAGATGGGAGAGGTGCAGACTGCAATCAGAGAAGAATAAAACTCCTAGGAATTCAAAATCATTGGTGACTGTTCACCTGGAGCAATTCAGTGGTTTCAAGGGGAGCCTTGAATTTCTGCTCTTTCCACCAGCAGTGGGCCTGCCGCTCCACACTCCACTCTATCAATTTCTCCAAGCAAAATGTTGCACGTGCTTTATTTGATTTAATTATTTATCTATTTAAAGTCATGCTTTCTTCCTGGTGCCATGTTGGATTTCATTACTCAAACATTTACAGTCTGCATTTGTCATGGTCCTCATGTGAATCCCCTCAGTTTCTCTTCCCATTCAGCAACTTGCGTATCAGAGGCCAGGACTGGCCATCAACTCGCCTTTGTGAATCACATTGATCTGGTGTTGTTATGGCTTTTACAAGTTCAACCATTTCCCTTTTTATTTCTCTGTCGAGGTCCTTTAAGTTTGAAATGTACAGCCTTTAAGTTTCTTGTCATAATCCCATTTCCATTAAAGTTGGAGTGCAGAGCATAGACTGTATAAAAAGGTGCAGCCCCCGGGTCCAAAAAGTGAAGCCAATATGGAATAGCCTTATAATGTCATTCTATTTAATGGCCAGCAGATGGAGATGTTGGTGGATGCAGAAAGAAGTTCAATGATGTAGAAGTCTAATGACCCTACTCTTCCACCCGATTTAGTATCGCAATAATGATTTTCCACATTATTTTACTGTATCTATCGCAAGCTGCAAGTCTTTTTTTGATATGTTCTGATGTTCATTCTTACAAACTATGGTCCCATATACACTAAAATCAAGGATAAAGCCAGATATGCTCTGAGGGTGTGGCGATCCTCTGGTCCTCGTCAGATTCGCTCAGATCCATCCATAGATTCATCCTCGCTCTTCCCTGGATTTTCAGTCCATGCTCCTGTCCAATTGGAATCACATCCGGTTTCAAAATGACAGAATGGTGCTGTTCAAATTGCCAAAATCTAGGCTTCCAAAATGATATGCTGAAACCAATGGGTGACGTCATGGTTGCTTCGTCAATTTTTTAATGCAGTCTATGGTGCTTAGTAAAATGTACAGAAAAACAGAATGCAATGATTTGCAAATCATTTAAACAATATTTAATTGAAAGTAGTTTTTAACCCTTTGAAGCGCAGTCCTTTTTTGAGGAAATTTCCCCCCAAACTAAAATGCTTACTGTTCTTGAACCACTTTGACTACAGGCAAAACCATTGTCTCATTTGAAAGGTGAAACTCAGTAGATTAGTCTTGAATAGCCAGAACTGCTGATAATATTACCCATATTCAATAACACCACTGGAAATATATGTTTTTGTCAGACAAAAAGAGATTCTCTGTGTTTTTCTGCCCATGTGGTGCTGTGACGAAGCCTAGGAAAAAGGCAGATATGCTTTATCTAACTTTATCCTTTAACCTAGAAAAATGATAAAGCCACAACCAGATCTATGTGACGTTGTTAATACTCATTTTGTAATGCCGAGCTAAGATACTTGTCAGATACCTTGTTGCCGCTTGCACTAACGGTGTAAATTTATCATCTGGCAATGGTCGTCATTGTTGCTACCGGGCACTTATCACAACAAGCTGTACACGGCCAATTACCCAGCTGAGTGAGCTATTCTTAAGCTGCTTACACACCGGAAGCGAAACAAATTTTTTGCGCGACAGAGTACTTTCAAAGTCAATGCTAAGATGCGACGTTTCACCTTAAGAAAAGCGCGTTCATGTTCTAATCTTCTGAAGGGGAGGGGCGAGCGGCTCTGTTGTGTTTCAACTGTCAACAATATTGACGTCATATCGCTGATACAGCCTTTAAGATCGACCGAAGTGAAGTGAAAAACTGGGCCCGAGCTCATTTAAGATCGACTGAAGTGACGTGGAAAACTGGGCCCGAGCTCATTTAAGATCGACCGAGATGAAGAGAAAACTGGGCCCGAGCTCATTTAAGAGCGACTGAGGGGAAGTGGAAAACTGTCCTGTGGTATGATCAAAATGAGAAATTATTTTCAGAATTTAAGAGCTCCAGCCTAAAGAAGTGCAACCCCATCTGGCTTATCATCAGCCTATGGTTCAAAAGCCAGCATCCATGATAGGATGGGGATGGATAAGTGCACATAGCATGGATAGCTTTTACATCTGTGAAGACGCCATTAATGGTCAAAGATGTATGCAAATTTTGGAGGAACAAATACTGCGATCCAGATTCAGAGAGGACCTTGATCTATTCAGCAGGACTATGCCCAACACCACACTCTACACACTCCATAGTATGAGAGTCCGAGTGCAAAACTGGCTCACCACAGTCCAAACCTGTCACCCACTGAAAATATCTGGCACTTTATGAGACAAAAAATATGACAAAGGAGACCATGAGATGACAAACAGCTGAAATGACATATCAAACAAGAATGGGAAAACATTTTGTTTTCATAACTACAGCAGTTCTCAAACACTTACAGGGTGTTGTTAAAAGAAGAGGTGGCGCAATACAGTGGTTAACAATTCCCCATTCCACCTTTTTTGAAACATTTTGCTAACATAAAATTTTAAATATGCGCATATTTAAAAAAAAAACATTTCTTAGTTTCAAACATCTGATATATTGCCTTTACTATTTTCAATTAAATATACAGTTTAAATGATTTACATTTTAGGTGTGGCAAACCACGGCCACACTCCTCGACCATGTCAGGTCCCCTGCGACAGCCAATTCTTCTCCCCTAGCTCCCGTCACAGAGCTGAACTTCAGCACCCTGGACAGTGGCGGGAGAGTCAATGACCGTTCAGCACTCCCTTGACTCGCGTGTTTCTGGACAGTTCCCACCAGCTACAAGTCGTAAGGCCAGGCGGGTCTGGGAAAAGAGGTCACAAGGTGACGCAGTTGCGTCCCATAATAATCAGAGCTGACCACAGCTCAAAAGAGAGAACTGAGCAGTAGTGGGGAGGCGGGCGAAGAGTGTAGATGTAAAGCTTGTGCCTCACCATGTTTTCTCTCCTCAGATAGTGGGGAGAATGGGGGTTCACACAGAGATCCATCAAGTCTGAAAGCCATGGCAATGCTATAAGAAAACCCCAGAAAAGCATCGTCCAGTCTGCGCCATAAAGACACGTCGCCTTAGCCCCAAAGTCCTGAATAAGTAGGCTTCGCCGACTATGTTTAAAAGCTATTTTCCTTGTGTTCATTTAAAGGGATAGTTCACTTTTTTTGAAGTGGGGTTGTATGCGCTGCAAATTGCCACTACTTATATTAGTTGCAGTGGAAAGCTCTCTGATCTCCTGGTAGCCGGACCAACGCATAGTGCTGGGTGGAGATTCAGGTGATACACTGTTGTAAATGTGACCAAAGTAACAGCATATTTTTGCAGCTTAAAAGAGGTCCTGCCTGAAAATAATACTTTAAAAAAATTAGAGCGCCAGCTGCCGGGTGGCTCACACAGTTAAGGCACTGCTCTGCAGTGCAGAGGTGATCGACACGTCGCGAGTTCGAGGCCCGGCGTACCCACCGGCAGGGGTCGGCTGCTTTCCAGGGTAGCGCACAATTGGCTATCGCGCTACAGGGTTTCAAATTGGGAAGGGACTGCCGGATTTGGGTATTCAATAACAGCTTTGCTTGTTGCTCCAGCGCCTCCTGTTGGCCAGACAGGCGCTCGTCAGGAAGACTCCGGGTTGGTTCATTTCCGGGTATCCTCCGCCCTAGTTCTGAACTTGCGAAGATTCAACCAATGAGTGTATAAGAATCAGTGGCAGACAGGCACGTGCTTCGGAGGAGAGCCGTGAACTGTCTCACTATCCTGAGTTGGCAGCAAGGGGTCACATACGAGCAAGCTTTGTACATAGTTCCCCAATTGGGCATTCCAGATTCGGGTGGGATTGGAGATTCCAAATTTATAAAAAAATAAATAAATAAATAAAAATTACAGCGCTTCAACTGCTCGGAAAAAAATAGTGTTGCTCTTGAACTAACCAACTGATGTCTTTCTCCGCGCATCGTCGTAAACTGTGCGCTGTACGATCAGCTGTTTTGACAGGTTTGAGAGAATGATAAGGGCAAATAAGTTTTGAAGGTGGCAGTAATGCAACTTCTTGGATGCCAACTGCCGTAAAACCGCAACAAAGAAAAAGATCAGCTGTTTGGATCACAGTAACTTGCAAAGTTGCGAAGTCGGACGGTCATTATACTTGTACAAACATTTCAAAAATGCCCCATGCATGTTGCTTTCCTGGAAGTGAAAGCAAACCTGCATCCTGGTGCACTTAGAGCTTTCAACGGGATATTGGACTTCGGTAGCTGTGGCTAGTTGCGCTCAATATGGATATTGATACACCACCCGGATCCCTTAAAACGCTCCATGTTTGCAGTGTTCATTTTTCCGAGGAGGATTTTGTGGGGCCACATACAGGGAAATCTCAACGGTGCAGGTTGAAGAGCATTGCTGTTCCCATGCACTAGGTAAGAGAGTGAAACACCTGCGGAAAAGTCTAATGTAACATTCAGAATGCAGGGCTGCCAACTCTCACGCATTTGGCATGAGATTCAGTGGCATATTCACATTCCCGTGCTGTAGTCAGCTATTGCTCAATCAACGCAATGCATGTGTTTCACGGTCGTTCAAATTGTTTATAGGAAATAAGACCATTTGGAATGTTTTTATTTAATTCCATTGCATTCCAAAGTGAATGGCACTTCATTCTCGCTGTCATAATCACTCATTTTTCATTTTTCATTTCAATGTCTTTATATTGACTCTGCCACAAACTGCTAAGAGTCTGATCTAAGCAACTGATTGCCACAGCGCACAGTTTAGTAAGATGCACGTGCGGAGGAATAGGTCAGTTCGAGAGCAACTGTGTTTTTTTCCGAACAGTTGAATTGCTGTAATTTTCTAAAATATATACAATTGAAATGGTGTATTATGTTCAGGCAGGACCTGAACTAGGACTTTTAGGCCACCAAAATACGCCGTTTCTGTGGTCCCATTCACAACAGCATATTGCCTTAATCTTCACCCAGCTCTACGCGCTGGTGCAGCTGCCTGTAGGAGATCAGAGAGCTTTCTACTGCAACTAATGTAAGTAGTGGCAATTTGTAGCTCATACAACCCCACTTCAAAAAAAGTGAACTACCCCTTTAATTTGCATGCTCATCGCACCTTTTTTGTTGAACGTGAATAAAAGTCCTGCCCAGTGGGTCGGTTTTGACCCAGTCTCTTGCCTAATCTGTGCCTTGCTTTCCAGTGTCTCGCAACATCCCAACTTTTTTGGAGATGGGAGTTTACAAACGCTTCCTGTTCTCCTCCTTCAACATCTTGCCATGACACTCTTTTTGTTATGATCTGTAATTTCTGCCTGTTCTGGTTTATGTTTATTTCCACTTGGTTTGTTTAGTTTATGCTTTCAGTATCATCTACCAGTTTATGCACCAGCGTTGGAGGACTCGGCCTTGGCCTCGAATTGCCGTGACTCGGACACGTTCTTGGCCTCGTGCCATCTGGCCTCGCCTGGGTCGAGGCCGCTAAATGTTGACATATTTTGTGGTTTTGTAACATCTTAAATTTTTATGGGGTTTTTTTTGGAAATATTTGCCTGTAGGCCTAATAAGATTTAAGTAGTTTTTCAATACACTGCGGCAACATTATACAGGCTATTTCTTCTTTTACGGCAGCTTGCAACCTGCATGTTGCAATACTGCCTCCTTCTGGATTTACTTGCCCACTTCTCATTAGGCCTATGATTTGATGGAATCACCGCGATCTCGCAGCCCCAAACGTGGACTGTTTTTTCTTTGTAAAACATGTCTTCAACTTCGCTGATAATAACATTTGCATACTACGACCACGAAGATTATGAGGAACTAGGGAGAAAGAAGCATCGGGCAAGATGCAAATTCTGTAATCCACAATTCCCAAAACTCAGCAAGTTCAAGGGAACAACTTCGAATTTCACCCGGCGCCTTCAACGTGTTCACAAGACAAAGTAAGTGTACCTGGCTGGTGTATGGATCTATCAAAATCGGCCGCCACTCAAAATCGACTGAGGGTCACTTAGATCTAGCCAGTTTTGTTTTGGAGAGTATTAAATGATGATGACGGGACTATGGCGTGGTGATGATGACTTGCACTGTCTAATGTTACCAAAGAATTTCAAAAAGGGAGTCTCTCAGTGTCTCTCAGCAGTGCTCACATAACATCTGGCAATACAGAAATACAGTATGGACTGCGGGAAACCAGGAATAAAATTTTAAAACTGATACAATGCTTGCGTTTCCATGCTCAGTAATACTTTTACTGTCACTGAGGTTTTATCATTTTTAGTGGGGGAAAGGTATAGCTTTTAGATTGCCATGATCTCATGCTAGGTTAAGATCAGATATTGAAAGTAAATGTGTACTGTATCTTGGGTTGTTGTCCATGCATGTTAATGCTGAAACCTTGTGCAGCAATAGGGTGTAATAATAGGGACACGCAAATCATCGTCACTTTTCCCAAGGATGCATGCAGGTAAGAAGTACATAAGTAACTGCCGTATTTAATTCCAGCTTCATAAGTTTGAATGATCTAACGTTTCGGTTTGCAATGCACTTCAAGCTGGCAAATGGCCATTATAGTAATTCGCGAACGCCTTACCTAGCCTGCTAAATCATATTTGTAATTTTTATTATTGATGTTAGTGGCATAGGAAAAAAATTAAAATAAAATATAAAAGCATCATGCAGATATACGACAGATGCTTGTTTATTCCAACATTTACTGCGATCAGAACGCTCTAAATACTTCCGTGACTGCGCTGGCCACTATACTTCCGCCCACATTTGTTGGCCACTAGACTTCCGCCCCACGTAATCGGTGCTTACACTGGACCAGCAAGGATTTGTTGCTTGCTTTAGCACCAGTTTTGAGAGCCAGGAGCTGGTGCTAATGCTGTTGAAAAGCAAAGAACTGGTGCTAAGTCAGGCTCTGGCTCCGATCCAGCACTGGAACCAGTTCGGTGGAAAAGGGGAATGGGAGGGAACCTTAGACATAACACGACCCTCTCAGCGTTCACATAAAATTAAATTCAGACATTAAATTCGGACTTTAACCCCTTGTTTCCCATATATTTACATTGCGACGACCACGCCTTTGCGGTCTCTTTATCAGTATGCTTATCGTACTGGCCCGGAAACGTGTGTACTTGTATTACCGCGGACCAGCTTGAGTCCCGGATCCGTCTTTTCACAATGCTCGCTTTGTATCTGAACATGCGGAACCATAATGAATGTTTTATTTTGCTTTGCATCTAAACACAGACAATGGTTTGAGTTCATTTGACATTATGATTGGTCTCGGGTGATACAAGAAGTCACTTGCATACAGTAAGAAGTCTCCTGCTTACATTCCAGTACTTTCAGTTTGTCAATTCACCTTTCACTAAGCCCTGCTCCCCTTAGTTATTGTTTCGAAGTCCGACAAAACTTCAGTTTCAATATGGCGTGTTTGACAGCTCTTCCGGCTGAACTGCTGTCGAGCTTTTACTAATCAGCAAATGCGGTTTCAGACAGGAGAAGACTTGGACCCATAATAATAATAATAATACATTTTATTTATGGGCGCCTTTCTAGACACTCAAGGACACCTTACACAAAGAAAATATAAACAGAGACATCATTAAAAATACAAGACACAATTAAAAACAGTTTTAAAAGATCAGGGGACAGGGCAACTGGCATCATATGGAATAGGCTGATTTGAACAGATGAGTTTTGAGTTGTGATTTGAAGTGGGGAAGTGAGTCAATGTTTCTGAGTAGGGGTGGAAGAGAGTTCCAGAGGCGGGGGGCAGAGCGACTGAATGCTCTGCTCCCCATGGTGGTAAGGCGGGCGGGGGGGACAGACAGGGAGATGGAGGAGGAGGATCTGAGGGAGCGGGAGTGAGGGGGAGAATGGAGAAGGTCAGACAGATATGGAGGGGCGAGGTTGTGAATGGCCTTGAATGTCAACAGGAGGATCTTGTACTGAATGCGGAAATGGATGGGGAGCCAGTGGAGTTGTTGAAGGACAGGGGTGATGTGGTGGATAGAGGGGGTTCGTGTTATGATGCGGGCAGCTGAGTTCTGGACCATTTGAAGTTTGTGGAGTGATTTGTGAGGGAGGCCTAAGAGGAGTGAGTTGCAGTAATCCAGACGGGAGGTGACGAGGCTGTGGACAAGGATGGCGGCAGTGTGGGGCGTAAGGGAGGGACGGAGGCGGTTGATGTTTCGTAGGTGGAAGTAGGCGGACCGGGTAATGCTGTTGATGTGGGTTTGGAAGGATAGTGTACCGTCAAGGGTGACACCCAGACTCTTAACCTGGGGGGAGGGTGAAACGGAGGAGCTGTCAATGTCAAGTGAGAAGCTGTTGGTTTTGGATAGGGTGGATTTTGTTCCAATGAGGAGAACCTCAGTTTTATTGCTGTTAAGTTGAAGGAGGTTTTGCGTGAACCAGTTTTTTATTTCAGAGATGCAGTCTGTAAGGGAGGTGGGTGGGAGTGATGATGATGGCTTCGTAGTGAGGTAGAGCTGGGTGTCATCGGCGTAGCAGTGGAAGTGGATGTTGAATTTGCGGAAGATATTGCCAAGGGGGAGGAGATAGATGATGAAGAGGAGGGGCCCCAGGACGGAGCCCTGGGGCACACCTGAGGTGACAGGGGAGGGGGTGGATTTAAGGGACCTGAGTTGCACGAACTGAGTGCGGCCAGAGAAGTAGGATGTGAACCAGTCAAGGGGAGTGTGGGTGATGCCAATGGAGGAAAGCCTGCTAAGAAGGGTGGTGTGACAGATGGTGTCGAATGCTGCACTCAGGTCAAGGAGGATGAGGATGGTGAGGAGTCCGGAGTCAGAAGCCATGAGGAGGTCATTTGTGATCTTGATGAGTGCTGTTTCAGTGCTATGGAGTGGGCGGAAACCAGACTGGAACTGTTCATACAGATTGTTGTGAGATAGGTGAGTGTGAAGCTGAGAGGCGACTGTTTTCTCAAGGATTTTGGAGATGAAAGGTAGATTGGAGATAGGACGGAGGTTGTTGAGGTTGGAGGGGTCAGCACCAGGTTTCTTCATGATTGGGGTGATGGCGGCCATTTTGAAGGAAGAAGGGACAGTTCCAGTGGTGAGAGAGGAGTGGATGATAGCAGAGATGAGGGGGACCAGAGAAGGGAGGCAGGTTTTAACAAGTTGCGTGGGGAGGGGGTCCAATTGACAGGTGGAAGGTTTGGATTTCTGGATGAGTTCAGTGATTTCTTTGAGAGTGGGAAGCTGGAAGGAGGAGAGGAGGAGTGTGGGTGGAGGAGGGTCAGCTGAGGTGCTAAGGTGGGGTAGTGATAGAAGATTCTGGTGGATGTTCTTGATTTTTTCGTTAAAAAATGACATAATGGTGTTACAGAAGGAGGTAGTGTATAGATGGGGGGGAGAGAGTCCTGGGGTTTGGTGATCTTATTGAGTAAGGAAAAAAGTGATTTTGAATTTCCTTTGTTGGCAGTGATGAGGCAGGAGTAGTATTGTGTTTTGGTGCTATTAATGGAATCCTTGTAGTGTAGGAAGTGGTTATTGTACATTTCTTTGTGAATAGTGAGTCCGGTTTTTCTGTAGAGACGTTCAAGCTGCCGAGCTCTGGCTTTCATGAGCCGGAGATCGGGGGTGAACCATGGAGCAGAGACAGTGAAGGAAACAGATCTGTTTTTGAGTGGAGCGAGAGAGTCAAGAATGTTGTGGAGTCCAGTGTTATAATGGGAGACCAGATCGTCGGGAGTGGACAGACTATGGATGTCGAGGAGGCGGGAGGAGTGGATGTTTGAAGTAAGAGTGGTGGGGTTGATATTTTTTATATTCCGATAAGAAATTAGGTGTGATGTTTTACGGATAGAAAGAGTGAGTTTCACAGTGAAGGAGAGGAGAAAGTGATCAGTTATGGGGAGTTCATCAGCTGTTAGGTCATGAGGGGTAACACCAGAGCAGCAGATTAAATCCAAAATATGTCCTTTGGAGTGCGTAGGAATAGTGGTGTGTTGCAGGCATCCAAAACTCTCTAGGCAAGAGGTGAAGTCCTTAGTGAGAGGCAGATTAGTATTGTCCATGTGGATATTGAAATCACCCAGCAGTATTATGTTTGGTGAGAGGGAAGATAGATGGGTGAGAAAAGCAGCAAAGTCAGTTAAAAAGTCACTATTCGGTTTTGGAGGGCGGTAGACAGCGGCAATGACGGTTGGAGTGGGACCAGACAACTCACAGACAGTGGACTCAAACGTGTTAGAGACGGGTACGGCTACCGGCAAGACTTTCCACTTCTCGCGATGAATTATCGCGAGACCTCCGCCCCGGCCGGAAGCACGGGGTTGACAGATGTAAACAAACCCATCAGGAGTGGATTCATTGAGCTGGGAATAGTCATGGGGCTGTTGCCACGTCTCAGTTAAGCAGAAGAAGTCTAGCTTACGGTCAGAGATGAAGTCCTGGATGAGTTGTCCCTTGCCTGTCAGCGAACGGATGTTGAGCAGAGCAAAGTTGAGTGGAGTGCTGTCGCAGCTGGTGGTGGTGCTAGCCGACCGAGCTAGGCGGGCTAGCACGCTAGCCCGAATGGTAGAGTGTGGAGGGCGACGAGTCCGGGGTCGAGGGCTGGACCAGATGGACTTAATCGCTGAGGAGCTGTTGTACAGGAAGTTCCGACGAGACCCTCGGTGGATGTATCTCCGGCGGGGCTGGAAGGTGATGTCCGGGTGGAGGTGGAGTGCCTCAGGCATGGGACCAGGCCAGTGACAGCGCAGCCGAAGCAGATCAGAGGCCGAGTAATGGAGCAGACCCGCCACTGGTAGGTGGACGGGGGGCAGGAAGAGCCAGGCACAGATGGACAGGATGGATGATCTACCAGCCCACATTGTGGTCGAGAACGCTAGCAGTGTTGACAACCAAGGAACGTCAGGCGAGGTTCAGGTCGGGACAGAGCAGGTAACAAACACAGGCGATGATCGTGAAAATATTCCAAGTGCGGGTAATTACACTGTCCGTTTAGGATCACGTAGGACCATAAAATAAGCACAGTATGCAAAACTTAAACTGTTACCGGTGATCAGCAGCACCAGAACAGCAAACTTTAAAAAAGTTAGGAGGTTACCGGCGAGCAGCGGCAGCTAGTTGCGCCAGCGTTCACTCATCCGGGGACTGATCTATACAGTCTGTTTATACCATGGCATTACCTATAATGTATCAGATGACATGAAGTAGCGGGACGGCTGTAACATTTCTTGTTTTCTAGCTGCTTCACTTAGCAGACAGGTTAGGTAGTTATGAGGGTGTAATTTTAGGTTCAACATTTGCTTGCTAATCTTTGGGGAACTGTGAAGTTGTCACTCTCCACAATCAATAGTCAATCGTGATTTGACTGTGCCCTCTGAGCGGTATTCCTTCATGGCGTTTACATGCACACCATATTCCTGTATTAATCAGAACATGAGAATGATCCAATTGTGTACCTGTCATGTAAACGCATGCAATAAACCGATTAAGGTCATTTACCGATTCAAAATATTCCGAAAAAGACCCAGGCATATGCCTGTTTTAATCGGCATATTGGGTCATGTATACACCTTAATTGGAAAATGCCCCCAAAGATAATATTCAATTACGTCTACGCCTGTTCAATTTGCAAGGAATTTTTGGAGGGAAGAGGAGACAACTGTGTGCATTCAGATAATAAAAGACACAAATATGATGGTATATATTGATGGGCAAAAGCACCGTAACAACGATCCCCGGATTTCATAAAGGGTGTTTTTTCCTTGATCACGGTTAACTTGGCTTAGCACTGTATAAACAGGTGATGATCAAACGGACAAATTTAGGCCCATATTCATAAAGAGAGATCAGATCAGCTGCTGTTTATCCAATGTACATGGTTAGCCACACCTGTCTAAGTAACAAAAGTGTCTGAGTATCTGGTGTAAAAGCTATCAATTCTCTGTTGGCTTGCTGGTGTGGCTTGGAGGATGCATGACCATGGATCTCTTGTGCATAATTGAAACGGCACAGGAAGAGATGGCTGGCCAAAGGCAAGGTGCCGAATTGAGGGTTTTCAAAGACAGGACGAATCCTTTAGAAGAGTATAGTGACAGAAAATTTGTCAAGCGATTTAGAATTTCCAAAGAATCATACATATTATTATTATTATTATTATTATATTATATATTAGGATATATTCTAGACCTAATCGAAGCAGACATTGACCATCCCACAAGACGAAACAATGCCCTTCTGCCAGTATACCAACTATGTATTGCGCTGCGCTTTTATGCATGTGGTGCATTCCAAATGCTTGTTGGTGACACGTGTGGTGTATCACATCAGCTAAGAGGGGATTTGTACACGGATGGGTAAACACCCGATTATGTTCTACCTGAATTGCGCTAGTCACAGGAGTTTATCCACATGCGTACTTCTCTGTTTTAGCCACCATACGTGGCCAAAAATTGGTGATCATCACCCTTTATGAATTCGGGCAGATATCTTTAAGGTGTGTGAAAAGAGGAGAGAGGCTGGATTTGTGTGAACTGCCAACTAAGTTATGCATCACTGGAAAACTCTGAATGCGGCTTATTCCAGAGCGAAAAAAAAAAACACAGGCAGTGGCTATTTTTACGTACACCCCCCTCCAACCTCTCTAGGTTACGAGTGTCAGTCGTTTAACCATAACTATGTTATAGTCCACAAAAACAAGTATTGAAAAGTAATAAAATCTGAGACGCCTACACTAGATTCAATGGAGCACTGTCATGAAAGAGTCGGAGTTCAGTCGGAGCCAATTATTGATTGTGCTGTCATTGGCCAGTCTGCATTCTAGGGCGGGGCTAAGTGAAAAGAGGTGAATTTTGTTTGGTTCATTTTCATTGTGACCAAATTGTGACAGCCGAACAAACTGATGCTGGTCCTGCTGTAGCAGGACAAAAACAAGGACAAGATGCTGTCAACCATACACTGGGCCAACATTTGTGAAACAGTGAAGAGGAATCGTCAGGGTGAGTGAACGGTGAAACCACGTCATATTTTTGAATAGAAATACGGAATGATCAGCGTTAATCGTAGTAAGCAACTGGATAATTCGCACCCACCAACTGCGAAAAGGTTGAGACCGTGCGAGCCTTGTGGAGCTTGCGCCAAGAATGGTGTTAAGAAAGAGTCATGATAGATATGCATAGGTTATGAGATTCCATTATGCATTGAACCGTGCTTTCAAACTTACCACACTGTCAAGAATTTCTGATGTAAGTTTTTTCATGTCACGTAATTTTGTCATTTCAAAATTTGTGTCTAAGTAAATAAAAAATGTAAATTGTGTAATTGATTGCATCTTTATAGTACATCACATGAACTCGTCATTGTTTGGATGGTTTAGATGATAAACAGCACAGTTCTTATCACACATTACACCAACGACCATAAGTGAAAATAATCTGGGCCAGCGCGCACAGCAGCATTCACTGCTCACCTGTTTATACGGCCTGTGTGAGCTATCATTCATAGACAGATCCGAGACTCGAGCACAGCAGTTGTTCACTAGTAAACGTGGCTGCGAGCGCTAAGGGGTTAAATCATAAGGTGCTGACTCAGCCTCGGAGGCTGGTGACTCGGACTCGGTCTTGGCCTCGGAGGGCGGTAACTCAGACTCGGTCTTGGCCTTGGAAGTTGTGGACTCAACTACAACACTAATATGCACATCGTTTTTTCCTGTGATGTCTCGCGTTTCTATGTTCCTTGCCAGTGCACACCCCAGTCTGCGAGTGGTCACATTTTGGGTGATTTTGGAAGTTTCCGGTGTTTCACAAGTTCCTTCCTGCCTAGTTTACGTCCTTTAACTCTGATTACTAATTAAGTACTAATCACACTAACACTGAATGTTTTGTCTAGTTTATTTACTAACCCTTACTAATATACAAATCCTGTAAATAACCAACATACTAACTTGCCCTATTTGGGTAAAATTACTACAGCACTAACTACTAACATTACCAAGTGAACCTCTTGCTTTCTAGACCAATCTGTAACTCCGCTCTTTCTTTGCTATCCTGGTCCTTGTCTGAGTTTCTGCAGAAACCTTGCAACTATCTCTTCTGCTAATCTGTTTACTGCATCTCTCCCCATTTTAGCACTCCTGAAATGAAGCCATATTGAATTCCTGGTTGCCCAAAAGGTTTTCTCCTTGCCCACGACCTGGTCAAATTCGGCCTTAATGCCTCATTTCCACTACGTGGCACTGACTCTACTCTACTCTACTCCACCCGCCTTGGTGCGGGGTACTTTTCTGGGGGATCTTTTTCCATTAGAGGATAGTACTGCCTCAGTGTAGCTGGTCGTTACAGCGACGCAGCACAAAACTATTTAAAATATCTGTATACTCCTTTTTGGATGCGGTTGTTTCTTTACCACTCAGACAAACGTACCATGCCATCACAGTGATTTTTTGAAGTGGTGTTTTCACACATTAGGCTACATAAATGGTAATCATCATGCATTTGTGTGCTGTGAGCTTCACCAAACACGTAACCAACGTATCAGTTACCGTTTGAAAAGGTTTTACAACATTTGCTGTTCATTACGAACAGAGAAAAAAATCATCAGCTCCGAAAAGTGTAAAAATAGCGAGGAGAAAATTATGTGGGCAGCATTTTCATAAAGGAAATTTGCATTACGATGTATATTCATCAACACCAACAAACGTTCATTATTACCATTATTCTCTCACACAATGGAACATCCATTTATTTCAATAGAATTTCAATAATAATATACAGGCTAACATGTAATGCACAAAATAAAACGTAGCATTCAATGACTTGTCCCTACTCCTTTTTGTGCAACTTAAACAATGAAAAAAGCGGGTAGAGCCGATACCACATATTAGAAATGGATCATAAGTTTCTGTTATATTTTGTCGATTTAATGGACATCAGTATGTTCTATATGATATTCTGATCATCAGTGGCAGGTCTAGAACTGGGAATTTCGGTGGCACAGACGTGTCCCTTTTAGTCCAGACAAGTTCTCAATCATTTTCCTTTATTGGTGCGTTTTCCAATTATCGTAATTGGCAACTGAAGACACGGTTTCTGATCTAACAGCAATTAAATCCTGGGCTAAATTGAGTAGGCTGCTGTAAAAAATAAATAAATAAATAAATAAATTTCTACGGTAATCACAGGCAAAACCAAATAAAAGTTTCCCCAAAAGACATAATTCTGCATCCCACTGCTGGGAGGATTTTGAAGGGTTATTTTTTTCTGAGTTGTTCTCTTTAATTCACCTTCAAAATAACCAAGACATAATTGAGATCAGGGGAAAATAATTATGAGATCTCCTCTGTTTATCCCACTTCTGAAGTATTGCTCAAATGATTATCTCAACTCAACCTCCTTTGTCTCAGTGATGTCTTGTCTCTTTTTAGCTTATCTCTTGCTCCTAAGGGACCTTTAGGAGAAGCAACTCAGAAACAAATGATCACAGAATGATACAAATATGAGAAGCTCAAATTCATCTCAAGAGACGAGATTGAGCAACACATTTTTCCTACGGGGCACATTTCTGTGTTGCAGTGGTGACACTAAGTGGTTCTTGCATTTTTGTTCTTATATTAAGTCCCTCCCACGTTTTGTTGGCTGGATACAATCGTATGGTGAAGTGCAATTACACTCAAGGCCTCAAGAGAGCTCAAGTGCCATTGTCATACCCTAGTTTTACCATAATTGTACATTTGCCAACTGACTCTGCCAAGAGCTCATGGCAGAGAATACATGCAGATGCAGTTACTATTCACTCAGATTTTTGATAGCTTTGGAAGGACTTAGTCTGTAAGTATTTCTGCATGTAGCATCTGAATGTTCATTTTGATATACCTTTGTGTTATTTCCATTTTGGAATCTTCTTTAGTGTAGTAACAGTGATTAGCAATTTGCCGTTCATGCCAGTGTTAAAATTAGCTTAAATGATAACGAGACCTGTCAGCTTTATAATAAATGGCTAACCATTGTTTTCTATGCAATGCTTTATGCTACATCTATGTTGCTGATTGGGTTCATGAATATGGGCCAGAGTTGGGTTCAAGTACTTTCAAGAATTGGATGAAAGTGCAAAGTACTTGCACTTGTATCAGAGTTCTTGCTATTAATGTGTAAAGTACTTGTACTTGTATTCAAGTACTTTTCAAAGTTCTTGACCAATCTGCCTCCTAAGTGCTGACAGAGATTGGTCAAGTATTTGAAAAGTACTTGGATACAAGTACAAATACTTATTATTAGGTCTTATCAGGCCAAATGCCTAATAATTTAACTATGAGGCATTATGAGGTAGTACTCAGATACAAATACAAGCACTGTGGTATGTAAAAAAAAATAAAATGCTTGCATACAATTCTCGAAAGTACTTGGACCCAACTCCCAATATGGGCAGTTTTTAATGCCATGCTTTTGTGTTTTTCTCAGTTTTACAGAAAAAGAGGAAATCCTAACAAAAATTCCTGAATTCAACTCCAGTTTCCAAAATCTTTATTTCAAGGATTTTTTTCATGTTTGCTGTCTTAACAAAGCAAGAGCAGAATACAGTGACATTAAAGTGTTCATAGAGACCCATATGCTCATGTATTACATGAGCACATTAAAGTGTTCATAGAGACCCATATGCTCATGTATTACATGAGCACATTAAAGTGTTCATAGAGACCCATATGTTCATGTATTACATGAGCACATTAAAGTGTTCATAGAGACCCATATGCTCATGTATTACATGAGCACATTAAAGTGTTCATAGAGACCCATATGCTCATGTATTACATGAGCACATTGAAGTGTTCAGAGAGACCCATATGCTCATGTATTACATGAGCATGTTGAGTCTTTCTTAGCTGAGTAGCAGCGATGTTAGTAGTGAAACTTAAATTCTGTGACCGAGCCCTTCAGCCCTCCAGGGTAGATTTCAACCATAAAAGTATTTGTTCAATGTAATTAGGCATTTAGAATTTTGTGCTTAATAAAACTGCACTGCAGCCAATTACTCAATACTTCATGTTCTCGAGATTTTTCAAGCAGTGCCTCTGAGATGTCTGTGGGTTGTGATTCCTTCAGAGCATACAGGCCCCAGATGGACAAATCAAAGCAAAACTGGGTGAGCAGACTTCCACCCAAAAACCTTTCATTCATTCTCAGTGTTATATTAAAGGATGATGAATGCAATTACAAATAATAAAAAAATCTTACTTTCTGACTGTCTTACTTTTTTGCGGCATAGAATTTGTGGGCGTTTTGCTGGACAAAAGTACACAACTGTGTCTTAGAATTGCTGGGAAGGTATGGGAATATGAGGGCAATAAAAATATCAGACATATCTTCTCATAATTAATCTGAGGATTGGTACTTTTTATATATGAGTGATTCTGCACAGAAAGTTATTTAGAAGTAATTTTCTCCGGAATCTTTCAAATTAAGCAACAGGTGCTGAGGTTGCTGTTTTCTATTAATGACATCAGATGAGCATCAGGAAAGTAATTTCCCGAGAGCAGCTTTCCTCAGATAAGGCACAGAACTGAATGCCATGAGAGTGCACACAAGCACATGCTTGCTGTCTTTCAAAGCTAATTTATGTGAAAAAGGTGGATTTTGATTAGCATTATGAGGGTTAAGTTTTGAAATGATTAAATGAAAAAAAAAAAGGCAAAATTATGGAAACCAGAGGTGAATCATCAAGTTTATGCGTCCTTTGACTGGACAAATGCTTTCAGAATACTAACCACCTACAAACCCGAATTTCAATGAAGTTGGGACGTTGTGTAAAACGTGCATAAAAACAGAATACAATGATTTGCTAATCCTTTTTGACCTATATGCAATTGAGCACACTACAAAGACTAGATATTTAATGTTCAAACTGATGATCTTTATTGGTTTTTTTTTTTTGGAAATAATCACTCATTTTGAATTTGATGCCTGCAACGCCTTCCAAAAAAGCTGAGACAGGGGCAACAAAAGACTGGGAAAGTTAAGGAATGCTAAAAAACACCTATTAGGAACATTCCACAGCTGAACAGTTTAATTGAAAACAGGCGAGTGTCGTGATTAGGTATAAAAGGAGCATCCCCAAAATGCGCCAAATTGGTGAAGGCTGGGGCACATTTGCAAAAAAAATGGAAAAAGTGTAAAATGTCTATTGGTTGTGATTCACCAAACAGTTTTAGCAAAAAACTGCAGAAATTTTCCTATTGGAATTAATAGGAAATCATCATGATATGAACTCAAACCCATCTCCCTCAGGGGCCTTTGTCGGGCTACACATCAAGCATCCAGGCACATTCAAAATCTGTTGAGAATTTTTTTTAGTTTCACTTCAGTTTTTGAGTTTGCACTGAATGCTTGTGACCATCGGTCCCTCAGGCAGCACTCCATTAAAAACCAACATCATTCATTAAAGGATATTACCATGTGGGCTCAGGAGCACTTTGGAAAATCATTGTCAGTAAACACAGTTTGTGCTAGTTAAAACTCCACCATGAAAAGCGAAACCCATATATCAACAACACCCAGAAACCCCACCGGCTTCTCTGGGCCCAAGCTCATGTGAGATGGACTGAGGCAAAGTGGCAAAGTATACTGTGGTCTGACAAGTCCACATTTCAAATTGTTTTTGGCAATTGTGTCCTTCGGGCTATGGAGGAAAAGGACCATCTAGATTGTCATCAGCGCAAAATTCAAACGCCTGCATCTGTGATGGTATGGGGATGTGTTAGTGCCCATGGCATGGGTAACTAGCACATCTGTGAAAGGCACCATTAATGCTGAAAGATAAACACAGGTTTTGAAGCAAAATATGCTGCCATCCAAGCAATTATTTTATGGTGCCATCTAAGCAATTAAATATTTTTCAGGGCCAACCCTGCTTATTTCAGCAAGACAAGGCCAAGCCACATTCTGCATGTGTTGCAAAAGCATGGCTTCATCGTAAAAGAGTGTGGCTAACAGACTGACCTGCCTGCAGTCCAGATCTGTCTCCCATTGAAAATGCGTGGTGCATTATGAAGCGCAAAATACAACAACGGAGACCCCGGACTGTTCAATAGCTGAAGTCATACATCAAGCAAGAACGGGAAAGAAATCCACCTACAAAGCTCCTCCAATTAGTGTCCTCAGTTCCCAAATGCTTATTTAGTGTTGTTAAAAGGAAAGGTGATGTAACATAGTGGTAAACATGCCCCTGTCCCAGCTTTTTTGGAACCTGATGCAAGCATCAAATAAAAAATGAGTGAATATATGCAAAAAATATATAAATTTTATCAGTTGGAACATTAATTATCTTGCCTTTGTAGTGTACTCAATTGAATATAGGTGGAAAAGGATTTGCAATCATTGTATTGTTTTTATTCATGTTTTATATGCAAGGCTGACACTTGCACGACTTTTGGCCACGATTTTGTCGTGGCAAGTCGTGCCATTCTGGGGCACGAACTGGAAGGCTCCCGCACTTTTCACGACTAGTTCACGCATAGTTCACGACGAGTTCACGAATAGTTCACAAATGTGTGCCCATCAGTGTCCACATTGACACGAACTGGCACAACGAGTTCACGCATAGTTTGCGCATAGTTTACGCACTTCCCGCATAGGCACGACGAGTTTGCGCAATTCGGACGGTGTCGTGCCGACTCAGGCACGCCATATAAAAAGGGGGCCTCCCCAACCCCTGGTCATTTTTGGATTGGCTGTGGAAGAGACTACATGCTGAATTCCAGAGACACAATCATTGCAGAGAAGAGAAGATGCCTATACCTGGCAGCTGCTCTAGCCATTGCTGAAGAGCAGCAGAAAAGGCTGGAAGAGGCAGAAGAGCAAAAAAAGGCAACCCTGCCTCGAAGAAAGACACGAAGGAAAGTGTGTTGTCTCTGTGATATAAGTTGTCTCTTCGCTGGCGATCTCTGGAATGGCGAGCAGCGTCCAGGAAGCCCTATATATACCCCCGCACCGACGCGAGCGCCACTGTCGCGCAGTAGTCGTGAACTGCTCGTGACCTGTTCGTGAACTGCTCATGCCATGCACAAACTGTTCGTAAAGTGCATAAACTAGTCGTGAACTGCTCGTGTCATCAATGCGTGAAGTACACGTGACTGTGTCAGTGGGAAGGCACGGCCACGCTGCGACGCGCACCAATTCATGAACATGAACTAGAACTACTCGTGAACTCGATGTGAGCTGTTCGTGAACTATTCATGGCAGTTCGTGACAGTCGTGGCATGGCGCGCACTGCCACGCACTGGCACGCACTGGCACGCATCCTCCCGCATCGTGCCGACGAGTTCACGAACAGTTTGCGCATAGTTCACGACCCGGTCGCAAGATTTTGTTGTGACCAAAATTTTGAACATTTCAAAATTCCCGTCCCGACATGGCACGCAGTCACGATGGGTTTACGCACACTTCACGCCAGTTTACGGCTAGTTTGCAGAATCGTGCAAGTGTCAGCCTTGCTATACAATGTTCCAACTTCATTGGAATTATGGTTTATATTTAATTTCAGCAAACTCCATAATTGTGATTTCAAGAAATCTGTAAATAAATTGTAAAAGCAGTTTAAGAATTATTTTGTATTTCAAGTTAAAGGTGCACTATGCACCTTTAAGTTTGTTTACTTTTTGCGCGATTATATTTTTGTCTCAATACGTCGGCCTGTCTCTATGATCCGCTAGCTGTGTACCCCTATCACTGTAAAAAAAATACCCGGGCTCTGGAGACCGCACAGGCATCACAAACTGCAAATAAACACAAGGGACTGTACCCTATAACATAACAAACCGTCAAAGCCAATCATCGACAAGAATTGATAGTTCTGGAAGCATGGAAAGGAGGGAACTATGGGAGGGAGGGGTAGGCTACCTCTGTTTTGTTTGAGTTTGAATGTCAACAGAAGTGAAGGTATACAAACTTGTATAGTGCACCTTTAAAGGTGTGACTCATGGCTTTTCCCCCTCTATCTCATAGAATCCTGATTGGCGGCCATTTTGCAGATTTCTCGAAGGTATGGATACAAACAGTAGTAAAACATTGGGGAAGCAAAATCGAAATCTACTGCTCAGCGACTGAGAGTTTTAATTGGTACCCCTGCAGGAAAGTAATCTGTGCTCTTGCAAATTTCTTAACTGGAGGGGAGGTGTCTGGGAGCACCCAATAGGGATGGGACCAGTTATGCTGACATCGCAAGAAAAGGCCCCAGATGAGCAAACCTTTCCAAGTTTGTTTGCCAGCTTGTGGTGAGACAAAGATTTCCTGCGTGATGAGGAGTGGACATGCTCGTAGGTGTTCATTTTGGTTTGTGATATATTTTGTCACTCCCTAATGCCTTGACCAAAATGGCTCAATTTGTCTCTCAGCAGCCCGCCAGAAGTCCATTGTTGCACATTTTCATATTGATGTTTCTACCGTTCGAAGTTCCTGTCAGCAATGCAGAGGTACTGTGGGGAGCGCTGTGCACTACCAAATGGGAACTGCACAGCAAACTCAATAACTGAAATGATATTAAAAAAAAATAAAAAATTCAACAGATTTTAAATGTGCTTGCATGTGTTGCCTGACAAGGGTCCCAGAGAGAAATGGGTTTGAGTTCATATCATGATGATTTCCCATTTGGAATTTTTTTGCTAAAACTGTAAGGTGAATCACAACCAAAAGACATTTCACCCTTTTTCCCTTTTTTTTTCTTTTGCATATGTGCCCCGGGCTTCACCAATTTGGCGCCATAGGCTTGATTTTTGCAGGAGCCCCTGTATCACAGCCAATTCCACAATGTGCTCATACCCTTAGACTGAAACTGAATATAGATTTTTAAACCTTACAGATTTTCTTTATTTTGTTATTACAGGCACTCACAAACATTAAAAAAATCCAGAATAATGAAAACGGCGATATAGGAGGCAAAAAATGGAGTGTCAGTGTTAGTTCAGACAGGCACGGAAGTCAGTCTTGGCTCCACCCCTTGTCTCATCGCATTGGACTTCAGCGTCACGTACCTAATTTGTGCGTCTTTTTAAATAAGCTGGCGCTCTCCATCTCAACTAGCTAAGCTCTACCATTCCCTCCAAGACTCATTACAGATCTACACAAACATCCCCTCCACCTCCCCAGCCTCCTCCTCTCCAACGGCACAATCTTTGGCAGTACTTGTGTCATACTCTTGTCTTTATATGGTTTTGGCATTTTTTTCTACAGTATCGGCATTCTTTGTAAACTGTATTGTCTTTCATTTCATTTTGAGCGCTGGCTGCTGCTGTCCTGCTGTCTTGATCCGGTCCTGATCCAGTTCTGCACCATCCTCGGCATGCCACTTCCTGGAGGTACCGATGCCACTGTTCAGATTGACTTAAATGGAACTCTTTTTGCCATTTTACTCTATTTGACTATCTTGTTATTATTTATCTAGCCTGTGAAGGATGGGATTCCCCACTACATTCGAGTTCCTCCTGAGATTTCTTCCCATTGGGGAGTTTTTTCTCACCACTGTTTGAGGATTTTTCTCCCTACTGGGAGTCTTTTGCCTCATTTGCTGTAGAGGGGAATAGGCTGGGCACTGCCCTTTCATTTATTTAATCCCATTGTAAAGCATCTTTGTGATAGTCTCTGTGAAAAGCGCTATACAAATCTAATGAATTGAGCTGAATCGAAATTTTAAATACGGTGAACGAGGCTCTGCCGGGGGGGGTTGTGATGCTTGCTCAGATTGCTCCAGAGTATATATATATATATATATATACACACAGAATCAGATTTTATGCATTTTTATATGTGTGCAAATTAATAAATGATTGCCAGGGTGTTCTGGCAAAAAACATAACCTCGATGCCAAATGCCTAAAAAATTACCACCCCATTTCTAAAGCTTCCTTTTATCTCTAAAGTTCTAGAAAAAGCTGTTCTTTCACTGTTGATTCCCTTTTTGACCACCCACAATACACTGGAACCTTTTCAATCTGGTTTCCGACCCTTGCATAGCACTGAAACAGCCCTGCTTAAGATAATTAGTGATGTGCTCCTCACGTTGGATTCTGGTGAAAATGCCATTTTGATTTTACTTGACCTTAGTTCCGCCTTTGACAACATAGACCACAACATCCTCCTCACTCGCCTTGACCAGCATGTGGGTATTAGGGAGACTGCACTACTTTGGTTCAGCTCTTACCTTAAACACAGGACTTTCTCTGTTTCTTTGGGTCAGTTCTCTTCATCATCTGCCCCTGTCTCTTATGGGGTCCCTCAGAGGTCCATCCTGGGTCCCATGCTCTTCAGCCTGTATATGCTCCCATTGGGTAATATTATAAGAAAGCATAACATCTCCTTTCACCTCTATGCCGATGATTCTCAGCTGCACTTGCCTCTAAAATCTAAGGACTCCATTCAATCTCTTATGGTGTGTCTTGAAGACATCAGAAACTGGATGGACTACCTCCAGCTAAATGGTGACAAGACAGATTAGCACTGTTGTCAAAAATAGTTTCTACCAGCTTAAAGTGATCTCCTGCCTCAAATCCTTCCTATCTCACAACAACCTTGAGATAGTTATCCATGCCTTTATTATATCGCGGCTGGATTATTGCAATTCTCTCTACCTCGGCCTCCTTCAGTCCTCACTCAGACGTTTGCAGCTGGTCTAAACTGCAGCTTAATGTCTTTCAACTGGCACCAGGAGGCGTGAGCGCATCACCCCCTCTCTGGCTTCCTTGTACTGGCTCCCAGTTTTTTTTAGAATCCAGTTCAAGGTTTTATTATTTATTTTTAAGGCACTTAATGGGCTGGCCCCAGCCTACATCACTGACCTTGTACAGCCCCATTCGGCCCAAAGGTCCCTCAGATCCTTTAGCAAAGGGCTTCTGCATGCGCCACGCTCATGGTTCAAGCAGAGAGGTGACAGAGCCTTTGCTGTCGATGCTCCACGTTGTGGAACCAGCTCCCCCTGGACATTAGATCTGCCCCATCCATTTCTGCTTTCAAATCCAGGCTAAAAACCCACCTTTACTCCCTGGCCTTCCTCGCTCCCTAATCATTTACCCTCTGTTCATGTCCGTGTGGTGTGCCCACGGAGGCCCCCCCCCCTTTTTTGTTTTTGACTTTTTGATGTAATTGTATTATTTCATTGTATTATATTTTGTTATTTGTCCTCTCATTTAAAGACATTGTACAGCACTTTGGTCAGTGTATGCTGTGTGTACATGTGCTCCATGAATTAAACTTACTTACTTACCTGTGTAATTGTTTTTCTGCTTCAGGCCCTGGGCGACTTATCATTACTTATGTAACCACAAATACCACTTTCCACCAGAAAATCTGGCAGGAGAATGTCAGGCCATCAGTTTGTCACCTAAAGTTCAAACTCATTTAAATTATGCAGCTGGACAGTGATCTGAAGCACAAAAGCAAGTCCACCTCTGAATGGCTCAGAAAAGCAAAATGTCAGCTTTGAAGTGGTCTTGTCAAGGCCCTGAATTGAATTTTATTGAGACTCTGGGGCGCTGCCTTAAACAGGCAGCTTGTGCTTGAAAATTCTTTAATGCGACTGAATTAAAACAATTCTGTAAAGAAGAGTGGGGCTTAGTTCCTCCACAGTGATGTAAAAGCCTCATCGCCAGTTATTGCAAACATTTGATTGCAGTTGTTGCTGCTAAGTGGCACAACCAGTCATGGGGATTAGGGGTTGATACAGCATTTGAATAAATCTTTACCATCAGTAAATGAAATCATCGTTTAAAAGCTTCATTTTGTGTCTTTGCATGTTTTTTTTTTTTGTAAATTAAAATTAGTTGGACTATCAGCAACAGTCAAATATGACAAATGAGCAGAGATAGAAGAAATTGGGAGGGGGCAAATGCCTTGCCACAACAATGTATAATTAATTTATGAAATTCCAATCTGTGATTAGCTTGTCATTTGATATAAATTGCTATTTCCTGCATGACAAGACAGTTGAAATCTGCTCGGTGATTGAATAATCCCTATGAACCTTCGTGCCAATTACTAACTCATAAATAGTATCTTCATTGATGGGCGTATGAATAAAATTGTAAAACTGTCCTTATTGTTAACAAGGTCTTCTAACATTGGAATATTCTTGCATTTTGCGGACAAACAGTTTTAAATATTTTACACTTCAAAACATGCTGAAATGTGCAGTAACCTTGGGTCAGGTTTGCCACTGAGCAAACTATCACGATGCCGATGACAGTGAAAAAGTAGTATTTTCATTGTAATTTTCCATTATTGATTATTTGTACCCAGCATGATGTTACAGCTTGATCCTGTATGTCATTCTTGGCTTATACTTTATGTAACAGCTATGAAATAGAGATTGATGGGACTCCAGATAAATGAGTTATCGCCTGTCATTGGCACATGACAGCTGCTGTGCTGCTTGCTGTTAGTGTTTCCCCTGTAATTGAAGTGTTTTTCTCCACACAGGTGCCAAGGAGGGTATTCATCTAAATGCGGCTGGCTCCTGGCAGCTGTCATCAACCTCACTACATTGCGGATCGAGCTACAGGGCATTACATACGGAGTTGAGTCCAAGTACTTTTGAGATTTGTATGCAGGCATTTTTTTTTACATATCATAGTGCTTGTATTTGTATCTGAGTACTACCTAATAATGCCTAATAATACCTAATAATAAGTATATGCACTTGTATCCAAGTACTTTTCAATTACTCGACCAATCTCTGTCAGCACTGAGGAGATAGATTAGTCAAGAACTTGAATACAAGTAAAAGTACTTTAGGCATTAACAGGAAGTACTCTGATACAAGTGCAAGCACTTTGGTATTAAAAAAAAATACTTTCATCCAATTCTTGAAAGTACTTGAACCCAACTCTGATTACATACTGAATTGTAGATATTTTAAAAAACCAAGAAAATGAACTATATATTCAGTCTGACTGAGCTCAGGTCCTCCCATGTCTGTGTGCTTCTAGAGATAATAAAACAGGTAACAATCCAGGATTTTCAGGGTCATGTAAAAAAGGCTATGCAGGCCTGGTTGCCTTTAATTACGCCATTGGGGAGATGAGACCTCAGTGACTCTCCAACATGGGTTTCAGGCAGAAAACTCAGTAACTAAGTTCAGACTGAATAAGCTGCGGTCATTGAATTACGAGTAGGTACATTTTGTGGCGTATTTATTCATTTATTTATTTTGCACTTCACTGTGAGCTATGCCAAGGTACGGGTAATGTTGTTGACAAATCATTCTGAAAGGCTTTAAAAGAAAACACAGACCGGAATTCCAGCATGTTTTATGTGGCAAAAGCACGTCTCCAAACATGCACCTCCAAGGCAGAATAACTTGGTAAATTTTGCACTACTTTGAGATTACTGAGATCTGTAATCCCAGATCTGTGTTCTAGGAGAAAAGAAAATGTGATCTCAATGTTTTATACAAATGAACAATGAACTAGTTGTGTTCCACAGGAATATCACTGACCATACAGTACCCTTTCAGACAGGGTGTGAGAAACACTTGCCCACATCCTAGAATGCCTTCCATCCTTCCTTAAACCAATACAATTTAAAGAGGCTGAAACATATTTTAAAATCAAGCCTGGTAGAAAGGCATTGCGTTCTCCTCAAAATTTGTATTTCTGACAGCACTGTGATTGTGATTTATAACAGTGATAGCGAAGAAACGACCACCATTATTAGTTTGGATCCAGCTTTTTTCTTGATAATAGGACAAAATGGGTTTTGGATATTCAATGGCCAACACAGAGTATCACTCACAGTCAGATGATCATGGTAGAACATGATCAGCATATTGTTTTTGCCACAATGTTCAAATAATGGTGAAAAATGGCTTTTCCTCTTTTTGAAACTTTGTGACCTTGACTTCGGAAACAATGTTGAATGAGGTATTTGAAACACACCATCTTTAAACATCAATATGATTCAGAAATGCATTTTTCCTGTAGGTTATGATAATGATGCATAATTTCCAAGCAATTACCCAGACAACAAAAAGGTCCGTATAGGATTCGGCCACTTCCGCCCCCTACCTCCGTTTACCAGTCAGACCCGGTGAACGCACCTACAGTGGATCTGGCAGATTGACAATCGCCTGACAGATCCGTGCCAGATATGGGCTGTAAACAGTTGGTTTTTTGTGGATCCGGTTTAGATCTGGTCTGGATCTGTTCCAGAACTGTAAAGTGGGTCAGTGCTGGAACTGGGCCATGGAGCAAAACTATCTGGAGCGGATCATTTTCAGGATGTTGGACTACATCCGACGCAGATCCGGCCCCGATTTCTATTTGCTGTCTGGGTAACCTCTTGCCTATCACTGACCGCCAAAATCGGTCGGGAAATAAACCACCAATATACCCTATGGCAACGTAACATATATATTAACTTCCATTAGACTCCGGTACGATGGGGCTCATTGTTTAGTGGTATATTGGTGCCAGACTATATTCTGCTTACGTTCAGTTCCTCATTTGGTGTATAGTTGGTGACACTGGCGCAACTTTGGCGCTGAGCCAGGAAGTGAAAACGGTAACACATGGTCTATTCTGTAAACAGAACAGCACTGAATAGGGCAAACATTTGTTGCTTTTGTTGGCTTTTTTAAGCTAATGAGCAGGAACAAATAAAATTATTATAACCCCAATTCCAAAAAAAAGTTTGGATGCTGTGTCAATAGTATCTGAAAACAGAATGATTTGCAAATCTCATAAACCCACATTTTATTCACAATAGAGCACGTTTACAGACTATTTTTTAAAGAAGAGGGGATTCTAAACAATGGCAAACATGGCTCTATCCCAACTTTTTCGAGATGTGTTGCTGCCATCAAATACAAAATGAGGTAATATTTTTCATGAAATGGTAAAATGTCTCACTTTCAACATCTGACATTTTATCTATGTTTTATTATGAATAAAATGTCAGTTTTTGAGATTATCAAATCATGACATTCTGTTTTACATGTACATTTTTCACAGCATCCCAACTTTTCTGGCATTGGGGTTGTTCAAGTTATCTATGAAACCTATGAAAATCTCAAGAAAAGCTCTGGTACAGAGCGAATTGAAAGCTTTGGGAGCCAGGAGAATAAATAGTATCTCATAGCAATACTGAAATAAAGAATTTTGTAAAATATCTGATAAGATTGAATTTCCAGATATATTCATTCATGTCAGTATGTCGATTACATGCAACATTTGGTGAGCTATTTGCATTCACTCATGTAAAAAACTATTGGTTTCTCAGTTTGATTGTAAAAGATACTCATATGTATTCAAAGACGTGTGATTTTCTTATTCCTGTCTTGAGACAAGGGAAAATCTTGAAGCTTCAAAACGCATGAAAAACATATCAATTTTGAAATGCAGAAAGCGGGGCTTCAAACTGGTTCTTCACAATGATGTACTCAGACTTTTGAGAAATGTTGTCTACTTCCAATGAATTATCTGTTCTGATCCAGACATGGAACTAAAGGCAGATTAGGGGAACAATTCACAAGTGGGCATTTATTAACAGGAATACGACAATAGAAAAGGGAAGGCCAGTGCACAAAGCAAAAGAAGAGCAGTTCGGCGAAGTTGATTATGACTGCAGAGGGTAGGGGTGTGTCTGCAGTTTTTGCACCCCCTGGGACCTTGTATACGACATGGTGTATGACCAAATTTGCAGGGGATGATGTACACGTAAATCTAAATCACAACAATCATTCTGGTATCATTATAACCAATTATGACGTCATTGAGACATCGGGCTCTAAATTCGTAGACCAGGCGCAGGGGCGGCGAATATGGGGAGCGCCGCGCCAACGGGGTGTATCCAGGCGTATTTTGCAATTTCATGCCCTCTGCAGCCCGGCACAAATACTCCTCTGTCCCTCCTGCCGACGCAAGTGGCAAAGAGGGAGGAAAGAAGACATGAGGGGGAGCGTTACGCCAATGGGATGTGTCCAGGCGTACGTTGCAATTTCGTGCCCGGCGTAGCCTGGCGCAAGTGCACCTCTGTCCCTCCTGTCGGCGCAAGTGGCAAAGAGGGAGTAGAAAAGCTCCTCTCCTCACCTTTGCTGCTTCAGCCGTGTTTTCTGCTCCACTCACGTCAATATTAATCATTACAAATATGAGTTTGCTGGCTAGCTAGGGCATTCGCAAATTATTACCAATAGCGAATGTGAATGGAATTACAAAACGAAACTATGTCAGATCATTCAAACTTATGAAGTAGGAATGAAATACGACGGTAGCTCATTTATTTCTTCTGCCTGCATCATTGGGAAGAGAAACAATGGATAGCGTGTTCCTATTATTACACCCTGTTGCTGCTCAAAATTTTGGGATTAACATGCATGGACAACAATGCAAGATATGTTACACTTTTATTTTTAATATGTGATCTTAACTCAGTATGAGATCATAGCAATCAGGCTGTTTTCCTTTCCCCCACTAAAAACTTTAAGTGACAATAATAGTATTAAGCTGCTTGCACACCGGATACAAAACAAATTTTTTGCAGGACAGATTCCATTCAAAGTCAATGCAAAGACGCAAATACAGGCTTGTATTCACATCTTTGCATTGACTTTGAATGTATTTAGTCGTGCAAAAAATTTGTTTCACGTCCAGTGTGAAGGCAGTTGAAGGACACATACCTACGTAGGCAACAGACGCACTCACACGCTCACATGCACAAATCTCTCTCTCTCTTTGATCTGACATCAGGACAATGGATATAGATATTATAATTTATGATTCTTTTTATTTATGATCCAGACAGTTGCATTAAATAGTGGTTTCTGTAATTATTTATTACATTGAAATGTGCCTGACATTCTGGAAACCTGCCTGTGAGGTTACGGTGACATGTGCGCACTGTACGCCGGTCAGCCAAATTACCACTGCACAGAAAATAAACTAGGTTGGAACAGGCGAGCTCTCTGTGCTCTCTGATTTTTTTTTTATCAGACATACCTGTTAGAAATTGTTGGAAATGGCGAAGATGGTGGACTTGACCTATTGGTATAAAGTTGTTCCCAGACAAGTTTTAGGAAAAGTCACCAAGTTTGGTGGTTCAGATATTATATAACATGAAAATTGGGACGGTCATAAAAAGCCCCCCTCCCCCTGGTCTAGATTGGGTTTAACTGATTCAACAGAAACACAGGAAGGAACAAAGGATTAATTTAACAAGAACATGATCTCAATCCCTGAGTACGATTTCAGACTTGGGAGGGTGCTTGAAGAGGAATTACATTCTTCTCTTTCACTAATTACCTAAACACACGGAAGGAGAGTGCTTTGCTCAGCACTAGAGGACAAAAATTGACTTGAGGGTTAAATAGTGAATGACTCATGACAATTCAGCGGCCACACTAACTCCAATTTGAATTTCTATTGACAGAACATTCACAAAAAGGGTGAGGCAAAGGAATGATAACAACGGGGAGCAAGGGAGATGACGAGACAATAAATCAATTGAAGGAGACAAAACACAAAACACGGACCGCTGGAACAGGGGAGGAGCTCATTACTGACTCACGAGTGATGCGGACGGACAGACGGTCGTGAATAATATATCCCGCCGCTTCGCTCTCAAGGTCACACCGAGAGATTGCTCATTTTGAAACGATTTCACATTTTGTGGCGGGGGACAAAGACACGTTAGTGGCAAATACTTGTTACTTATTGGTACTACTAGCTTCAATCTTAGCAAATTTACTATGGTGTTTTAATCCTTTGCACTATTAGCTTGTAAAATACAGTCCTTCGGATAGCACTCCAACTACTCATTTACTGTTGCTGACAAGCAAGAGTAAGTGCTGACAAACCATCACTTTTCAGCACTAACACAGAATTTGTAGCTGAGGCTTTAGAATTGGGCACTACAAGCGCATCAGCTAACAAAGTAAATTTTTTCAAATAAAATTGGTTTTATTAAAGTTTTTCATTTTCATTCATCTTTGTTCAGTAATGACTTGAATTACTCCCTTTTTACCTGAGCACAGGGCCCATGCCAAACCTGTTGTATGCTCATGTAAGCAGCAGCAGGGACATATTTGGAACCAAGGGTGCTGTAATGGGCTATGATGTGGACTTTGTTTGACAGCTTAATTTCACAAATCCTGGAAATTCATTGAGTACACCTGGGGTAAATTTAATTAATAAGGTGGCCAGACTTCTTAAGACACAGAATGGGACACCTGGCAGTTTACACGTGCCACCCTGTTGGGCTTGCATAGCCTACTCATAGATTTCACCAACAATAATGATATTATAGTTAGGATTTCATTCATTCACTGCTGTACTTTTGATTGACATTTCTAATACATAAAGGGTAGTAAAACATGATTTTGCTTTTCATTTGTGCAGTATCTCTGTGGTCTAATACATCAATTGGCTATTTACCAAAGAAGCAATAAAAAACATTATTACCGTGTTATTCCGAATATAAGATGATTCTGGATATAAGACGATCCTTTGTCAAGATAGATTTTTGGAAAAAAAGGGGGTTTTCATGACGTCTTGTTTTAATCACAAAATAATCACGAAAAAATATACAACCCCAATTCCGAAACAGTTGGGACAAAGTGTAAATTGAGAATAAAATCAAAACGCAATGACTTTCAAATCACACCATATCAGTATTTTATTCACAATAGAGCAGAGATAACATAGCCAATGTTGAAACTGAGAAATTTTACAACTTTATCCGCAAAATGAGCTCATTTCAAATTTGATGGACTTTTCCTTTAATTATGCACCAAATGTTCTCAATCGGTGAAAGATCAGGACTGCAGGCAGGCCAGTTCAGCACACGGACTCTTCTACTATGAAGCCATGCTGTTGTAATGGCTGCAGTATGTGGCTTTGCATTGTCCTACTGAAATACGCAAGGCCTTCCCATGCAAGTGTCCCATACCATGTGCACTAATGCATCCCCATACCATCAGATATGCTGGATTTTGAACTGAATGCTGATAACAGGAGGGGTGATCTTTCTCCTCTTTAGCCCGGAGGACAGGATGCCCATGATTTCCAAAAAGAAAGTCAAATTTGGACTTGTCTGACCACAGGACACTTAGTCACTTTGCCACAGTCCAAACATGGCGGCACTTCTGGATCATGCTCAACAATGGCTTCCTTTTTGCATGGTAGAGTTTTAGGTGGCATCTGTGGATGGCACAGCCGACCTTGTTTACTAAAGGCGGTTTCTTGACGTATTCCTGGATCCATTTAATAATGTCAATGACAGAATTATGCCTGTGAGTGATGCAGTGGCGTCTGAGGGCCCGAAGATGACAGGCATCCAGTAAAGGTCTTCGGCCTTGTCCCTTACACACTAAGATCAGAGGTATTCCCCTTTTTTTCCAGTTTTTCTGAATCTTCGGTGATGTTATGCACTGTCAATGATGAGACCTTCAAAGTCTTTGCAATATTACTTTGAGGAACATTGTTTTTAAAGTATTCCACAATTTTTTTTGCATGCCTTCACAGGTTTGAGAGCGTTTGGCCCTCTTTACTTCTGAGAGACTCAGCTTCTCGAAGACATCTCTTTGTAGCCAATCATGTTACACGCCTGATGCCAGTTAACTTAATTACTTGCTAAATGTTCTCTCAGCTCATATATTAATTGCTTTTTCAGCCCTTTTTTGCCTGTGTCCCAACTTTTTTTGAGACCTGTTGCAGCCAGAAAATTTGAAATGAGCCCATTTTGTGAATAAAAATGTAAAATGTCTCAGTTTCAACATTTGAAATGTTATCTATGTTCTATTGTACATAAGAATTGGCTCTTGTGATCTGAAATTCATTGCATTTTGATTTTATTCACAATTTACACTTCATCCCAACTATTTCGGAATTGGGGTTGTACTTTACTAATGGGAAAATCCATGTAAAAATACTTGATTTCAAAATACTTTAAAAAATATTTGAAAAGTACTTGAAATGTATTTGAAAATGCAGAAACTTTTCAATTGTACTTGAGCCCAAATCCAAGTACTTGAAAAATTACTAGCAAGTCCAAGTACTGACGTACAAGTACAAGTACAAGTACAAGTACGGACCCAACTCTGCTTGGCATCCTTGCTATGAATTTCACAAAATAAACACAGTAAAAATGTTGGGCCCTTAAACATCATGGAATGCATAGTTACTTTTGTCAAAGTAGTTTCAGAGGGTGAAATGTCTCTCTGGCCTGAAAAGTAATTGATTTAAAAATAACTTGCAGCTTGTTAAATCTGGGATTGCGAGTGTGGTTGGAACAAAAAACAGCATGCATTGCAGGTCCTAAGGACTGTGTTTGGGAACCCTTGCCATCGATAATGATATTCTATAAATGAATTTGAAAAGTTTGGACCTAGAAGACATAGCTGTAAACTGGTTTAACCCTTTGTTGCATGTTGTCCAATATTTTGGATGTATTTTAAGAGTGGTTTATGCTGTCTAGGCTCATAGATACCCAGAAAACACATAATGTACGTTTTATTGGAGATTTCCACTTCAGGATTTCCCCAGTAGGTGCCTCTCTGATTAGCACATTGTTCATGGAAATTCACAATGGCAATGTCCACGAATAAGAGGTAAGCTGACAAAAGTCAGAAAATATTTTTCAAGTTTTGATCAAACTTTTCCTGTTGGAGAAATGAAAAACAATACATAGCAACACTTAAAGCAGCCGTATGTAAGAAATGTATGTTGATTAATCATAAAATGGCCCTGATATATCACCAGACATTTGGGAATGATGTTAATTTCAAATACTTATATCTCTGACAGTAGTCCAGCCAGAATAATCTCATTAAAAAAGCAAAGTTGCAGCCCATAACTAATGTTAATGATGTCATTTTGTGTTTTGGACTGTTGCGCCAGCCTCCACCTATCTCCCAATCACGCAGTCAGTAGCATTTTGGCATCCAGGTTGCCAGTTACCACTGACCTGCAGTTACCAGCCTTTCCGAGCGCTAATGTCTGACGTTGCGAAGCCTAAAAGACCTCGTTATGATTCCAGAAAACAACGTGACAAAGTCAAAAACAAAACAAGGATCTGTATAGAACATGCCTTTGAAAGATGGAGACGGCTGAATGTGGAGAAGATTTTGAAGACCGACGCCAAAGTTGTTAATTTTCTCCTGGACAGATAAGATTTAGCTAAGTTTGGCTAACTTAATTCTATTTAACGTAGGCACGGACATCTCAAATATACTCTACAGTCGAATAACGTTATGTAAGCTTGTTCATGGTACGTTAGTGCTTATGCAGGTGGGTCATCAAATTAACCAGGTAACAAATTGCTTGAGAAATAAAAACTCCGACTCGTCATCACTGAAATTAGCAATGCATTATTGGAGTCCATTTCTCTGGCATTATGCTGAGACTCTGCGGAAACCGTTCTAACATCGGCACAGCCATTACGCCAATATGAAATGTAATTGAGACAGTACATTGGTCAAATGAGTCCTTGTAGTAGACGTTCTTGCTGGATCCGGGAACCTAACTGGCAGCCTCTTGTTTGGGGGAGAGGGGGAGGGGATACTGCAATCTGCAGTATTTTGAATGTGATTGCAGTACCAGTTTTGGCCACAAGCTTACATGCGGCTCCTTTAAGCTTTGAAATACATGTGTATTTGGTGGAATACAGCCTATTTTATGCTCTGACAAAACCATTTGATATTATGCGTGCCAGGCAAATTGCTAAAATAAGCCATATCCAGAATACTGGACATCAGGTATATCAATGACCAGGTTTCTACAACTTCACATTATTTCTCTCACTCCGTGCGCTTAATGTCCAAATACTTGATAGATGGACATTATGCATCCCACATGCATAATGTCCAAAACAATGGACACACTGGCCACCAATTAGTACCCTTCCCAAAAACAATGTTGCACCAAATCCCATCAAATAGTTCCAAAAGAACATTTATATCCAATTTTATCTTTACTAGCAAGGACCATACCACAACGAACTGAAGTTTAAAGTTTAATGAACGGAGGGAGACAGGGTAGGTAGTGAAGTAAAGGAGGGATGTTGCCGAGGTAGTCTGGAGGACGTGTAGGTGGCTGGGTGGAGGAGACTCTGTGTGGGGGTTCCGTCTTGGCGTTATCCACCGGCGCAGACATCGAGCCCCCCAGACGGTACCTGGAAGAAACATGAGAGGTATACATTGGGATGAACTAGAGGAGATGAGTGGGAAGGGGATGGGGATGGGATGAGGTAAGAAGGGATGAGGATGAATGGGAGAGGATGAAGGGATGAGGGAAGGGATGAGGTAGGTAGGGATGAGGATGAATGGGAGAGGATGAAGGGATGTGGCGAGGGATGAGGGTGGGAAGGGATGACGTGGGAAGGAGATGAGTGAAGGTGAGGGGAAGAGGGGTGGGTGGGTCGAGAGATCTGATTCAAACGGAGAGGAAGGGGCTGAACATGCATAAATAGGCTTGTCCTGTGATTGAAGGTGGAATTGAGGCGTGGCCGTGCTCTTATTAACTTCATATATTGGAGGCAGTTGTTCATACTGTATGTAACAAAGGGTTAAATCTTACTTCGTAGATAGGAAACAGGTGTGTAAAGTTGCTGATGCCCTGTCCACAGTATGGAGGTCAAATGTGGAGTACCAAAGGGCTCCATTTAGGGACTATTGTTGTTTTTCATTCATATCAACGGTATGCCAGCAGCAGTGATGTCCATAATGAATGACTGTCATGTTATCTTCTTGAGGAGAACTAGCAACACCTGATGGTGAGGAGTGTTTTCAGAGTGAACGTATTGTTCATTTGGAAAGACGATTTTGAACAAGTCAGGACTAATAGAAGTTTTAAAGGGATGTTCTGTGCCCACCCAGTGTTCAGGTCTAGCTAGGCCACTGCGCAGAATATTCAAAATATTGTACAATTGCCATCTCGGGCATATTCTGTTACTTCAGAATGAATATTTAATATCAATATTGGCCTAGTGTTGATTTTCTTTCCAATATATATGACAAATGGACATTTATTTTCTGGTATGACTGTTGTATTCAGTTCAAACAAAAGCATGAGCATCCACACAGACCTGACATGAAAATATAGTTATTTTCTGACTCACGCACTACAACTTATGCTCATTAATTTTCCACACAAACAATCTGAGAGCAAATTGCACACACCAGTGCAATTTCCTTTGCACAGTTATTCGCAAATAACCAAAGTTCCTCTGTAATTACACACGTTCACACTAAATTTAGCCACCACTCCATTGACAAACACACACAACTGACATTATTTATTTATTTATTTAACACCTCCTAAAAAGGAGTAATAATACATAGCACAATAATCGCAATCAAAACACAATCACCATTATAAAATGTCCGTCAATGGAGTTACATAAAGCACCCAAAGTTCTAACACATGAACTTACATGAATGTACAGCACCTAAAATTTTCACACTGAAGCTTATATAGTGCACAGCACATAAAAATTTTTACAAATTAAACCTCCCAAGAAGGCAAAATAGGATACAGCACAACAATAAAAATACGAACACCTAAAATTTTCACGCTTGAGCTTACATAGTGTACAGCATCTGAAATTCACACAGGGACCCACCTAATGTAGGCTACAGCATCTGAAGGTTTCACACATCAATTTTACATAGTGTACAGTTCTCACATCAAGTGGGAACAAAATCCACCGAAGCTAAATAAAAGCCCTAAAAGGCCTTAGTCAAGAGCTTCGCGGGGGTGTGCTCCAGGGACAAGGGGACGCCGTACCCCGTTGAATAGAGGAGGTACCTCAAGGAGTCAACGACCCCGCCCCGGGCCGGACACTGGCGCGAAGCCCTGTCACCACCATCCAACGCCGCCCTAGTGGCCGAAAAACCGTGGCCAATAATATATATATAAGCAACGTACCAGCCACAAGATGGCCAGATTTTATATACTCAGACAGTAAGATTATGTTCAAATCCCTGGCAGGGGATGCACTCTTAAAAATTTGATCATATAAGGAAAGTTTATACCCAGTGAGCATAGATTCAAATGACATCATATCGAGTGCCCCAAGAACATTAGAATGATGACTGCGCTTAGGGATCCCCATAATTCTTTTGATAGTCGTACTCTGAAAGCTTTTCAAAGAAACCAATTCCCGTTTACCTTGATGAATAGCTGGGCAGCCATACATCAAGACGGAAAGTACTGCCGACTTCCATAAATACACTTTCGCCTCAGTTACCAAACTTGGGTACGAAAACCCCACTCTACTCAACCCAAAAGCTTGTTTCCTGCCAGACAAAATCCTCAAATCAGCATGTGACTGGTTACAAGTAGATGAACCATCTTTAAACGTAACCCCAAGCACATTCAAAGCATCAACCGACTCAATAATCTTATCACCAAGTAGCCACACCGGCGGCTCCCTAAAATACGTTTTACCGATAGAAATACACTGTGTCTTTTTTATACCAAACACAAAACGCCATTTGGCAGAATAACGCTGACAAATGTCAATGAGCATTTGCAACCGTTTCACACAAGATGCAAACAATGTAACATCATCAGCATACGCAAGGTGATTGAAAAGGACCCCCGCCACTCTCAGCCCAGCATGTGCCCCTTTAACCCCTTTCTGCAGATATAGACGCCCGCATCTATAGACCTGCAAATTGGAAGCACGCTGTTATTGTACTCGATCAATAAATGGCACCCTCGGATCAGTTATTGAATGTTCACAAGCAAGCAGACCTCGAACGCGGTTCTGAATATGGGGAAGTTCACTCCACTCCCTGTTTTTCAAGAGCTGCATGAATTTAACTCCTCAGCTAAGCCTGATGTGCAAACTGGTCAGTATCCTTGCCTATAGTATCGATCCAGCAGTTTAAAAAAAACGATATCTTGACACAGAAAAAATCGTTATCCTCTGTAGCAACCAGTTAAGCCACAGTGAGCCAACAGTATTCCAAGTAATGGTTCAGAAAAATCAGTTTTCTGAGGCAAAAAAATCGACATGGTATTGATTCTCTCACATTCTACTGTTAATTACAGTTGTCACATACAAAAAAATTCGTTGTTCCCTACCGTGGATTTACGCGCAGATCCATTCATTGACAAATCCAGCGCTTCCTTATATCCACCCGAGTACTGGCGTTGATAGCCAATCACTCAACCATACGCTCAAGCTCTTCTGCGTAATTGTAGAGTTACACTTCATGCTCTCGTGAAGCAAACCTGGTAAAAATGTATTGATTGGCTCGTTTCTTATCCAATTCCCGAGTGTTTAAACATTTTAGAGTAAGTGAAACACATTGATTGGACAAACAGAGAGCATACAAACCAATGCGTATCAGCAGGCTCGGTTGTATCCTGTCTACGTTATGCACATTACGCGGTTAAAATAGACGCGATTTATAGAAAACACGATCGCAAAACTGGCCTTGAAGTGTTCAGTTACATTTAGGGGATTTAAATGAGATAAGGATATGGTCAATTGGAATTATTTCGAATGAAACAGGACCGGAGGGTTCCTGTTACAGGATACATCTGTCTCTGGAATTGGGATTCATGAAAAAGGTGAGGCTGCTACTTTGTTATTTTTTTGCTGTTGTTGTTGTTTTGTTTTTGGAATGTATACGTACTCTACAAAGTCGAATGTCGAGGTTTTTTTCCTGTTTAAAACGCGAACTGCCCGTGCATTTGGGTGGACCCCCTGGTACTTTCATTGCACGTTTCTTTTGAATCCAGGGAGGCAATGGATTGTTCCCTGAAAGTGGAGTGTCTGTTCTAATAAAATAAGGTATATTTCAGAATTCAGATATTACTGAGTTAGTGAGTTGCACTTGTTCCTTATAAGTGTTGAAATGAGTTTGTAAGCTTAGAAGAGGGGACTGGTAGCTTTCATTACAGGGTGAATGTTCTAACCGTTTAATAAGAAGTTTATTTACTGCGTGTTTGTGCTGGCTTGGGGCACTTTGAAGTAAAATGGCCAAAACTCTAAACTTTATTAAGGAGAAAAGGCATATTTTGTCTTTGGAGTGGTTACTGGTGACCATTGATATTCAACTGCACTGAGATTGATAAATTCATACAAAACTCAACCAGAAAATCATTTGTTCATATTAAATTTCATGCCTTAAAACTTTATTTGTGTTATATACATGATTTTTTTATGATTTGACAGGACTTCATTTTGAGACTTCGGGGAGACACTTGGATAGGTGTATAATTTGGCTAAAAGCATGTAGGTAATCTAGAATGTAATGTTGAAGATAAATTGTACTTGTGGTCAAGGAGTTTATGATCCCAGAAATGTATAGTTTTAAGCCCCAGCAGTTTTTCAATCCTCAGAATTATTTTTTTTGCAATTTCAATGGTGAATTCTCATGAATATTTTTTATGTTTGCAGCTCATTTTCTCTACCATAATCATGAAAATTAACTGAAATACTATGTAATTCTAAATGCTGTAAGAGTCTTTTCAGAATTGAGCCACATTTTTCCTCTTTATGAAGCTTAAATCTTGAATTATACAGCATTAAAGTGGGTAACCCAAAAATAGCCAAATTTGGCTTCTGCGCAAAGGGGTTAAGCTCCTTGAGCATGTCATCCAAAAACATAGTGAAGAGAATGGGGGAGAGTATACTACCCTGCCTTATACCTCTAGATACCCGAAATTGCTCACTATAAACACCATTCCAACGGACCACAGCTCTTAACTTAGAATACCAATTATAAAGGGTAAGCCAGAGATCAAGCTGAAGTTTATGGAATAATTTAAAAAAGAGACCATCATGCCACACACAATCAAAACATTAATACAATAAGCTCACAATCTAGCTTATCAACTTTTTCCTTTTCGACTCCACAGCCTTAAAATGGCTAACTCTTCTTTCCCTTTCCACCAAACTCAATTCACCTTGCTTTTACCAACGCAATATCGTCGTTATTAAAGAAGATTCAATTCCACCATGCACAATGCAGGTTTAATGCATCCATCAACCAACTTGCACTTGCGACATACTTTCTCACACTTACTGAGTACCAATTGCCAAATCCAATCTGATATCAATGATCAGCTGACGCTCTTGCTGGCAGGATCGTCATCTTTCTTCTGTAAGAGACAGTAAAAAACATTACTGCTTGAATCACCAAATTATTCAGCTGATTTCCGCATTGGCAAACTCCAGACACTTGACACAGAGAACACAAAAACTCTCCTTACAGATTTGCCTGCTCATTTACTCTTCATGGCCAGGGTTGCCCGATATACTCGCTCCATTTCTTTACAGACACCCAAGTCAAAGGTCTCTACTTGTGGCCGTTTCATCTACAACATTCTCATTGTTTTCTTTTCTTACTTCTATCAATATCGCCTTTCAGGGCAGGGTATTTTCAGTCAAAAATCTCCACTGCTGTCACTTGATTCATTTTAAAGGTTACAAGAGTATGCGCTCTCGATTATTCCTCTACAATTTGCCTCTTAACGCTTTCTACAGTATTCAGTAAAATAACCAATGTTGCTTTTACTTCTGTTTTTTTTTAGAACAAAACGGCAGATTCTTCTTGAGACAGCAACTATATTTTCAAATCCATTCACTTCTTCCCCTGAGGAATGCCTCGTGCCTCTGCCCACAAATAGCATCTCCCTACATGCTCCAAAACTAGTATTGCAAGAATTTTTTGAGTATACCTTATTTATACCTGCAGTTCAATTCCTCTCTGAAAATCCATCTCTAAATACACAAAACCAACTCTTCTTGTACTTCACCAAATTTTCTGATGCTTTTCACAGCTCTTAACAACACATCCTTCTCAAATGCTCTTTCCCCTTTGAAATTACAGTCCTAATCCCAGCACTAAGTCACTGTCTAAAAATATCTGTTTATTCCATTAGTTTCTCCTTAGTACCAAATTGATTATTATTTGTCAAAAGTGTTTTCCCCAGTCGACTATTTCATTTCACCTCCCGTTCGGATAATAGTTGTAGTTCTGACCCAGGTCCTCAGCAATATATACCGCTATTTGTCGTAGAGGTAATGGTTGCTGCATTTTCCCAGTTCACAGCCCAAAGTAACTGCCCACCAAAATCAACCTCGTCGCGGCCACAAGGGAGATCACAGTTCACTGGATCCAGATAAACCGTCGAGTTACAAGTGCGTCTCTGCCTGTGCAGTCTCCGATCTATTTAACCCCTAATGCAGAGTGCTTATCCACAGTCTGTTTCCACGCAATATAACCACAACCCTGCTTTTCCGCTAAATCTACACTGTTAGTGACAGTCAGATTACTTTCTGCGCTACATTGGGACCATTATCTTTCTAACTCTACAACTGATATTTTTGTCTCATATTTGTCTTTGTTTTGGATTTACTGCGCTGAATGTAATAGTTGCTTAAATTACCAAACTTTGCCGCCAGTGGCACTGCTGCTATTCTCGCTAAATCCTTTTATGTGATTGACTGACCCTGAAGTTAAAGATGGTAAATTCTCCATGTGGGAACGGCTCTCCCCTTAAATTCAGAAACCGATACTCTGCTAGCATGCATCACCAGGTCAGAGTAAAATATGATATACAGCCACAATATTTGCTTCACGTGAACTTACATGATTATATCTCTAGGGAAAAAAATGCAATAACAGCTCCAAGACAAAAATTTGCTTGTGTTGCTAGCAGCATGAACATGCAAAGGCTAACCAATTTCACGCACTGGAAAGATTGACTATATATAGTCTATGACTGGAGCCAAAAGTTTGTATCGTGACTCAAATATTCTTGCTACATACACCCTTGGCAATGTTTGAGCATTAAATTGCAATCCTTTGAATTCTGTTTCCTACGTATGGGCACTTCATCACTCGAATAAATGGGTGGTGTCTCTGGGACCTGCAAAATGGTGAGCAATGAAATGTTCCTGCTCTGGTCTTGTAGCAGCCAGCTCCAGTCAGTAGCTAACAACTACTCCAAGGGCCCACTATTGAAGGAGAAATGCATGTAATTAAATTAAATGTTTGGGGTGAGATAGCTGAGTGATTTGTGGACCACCATGCGACTCCAGCCAACTAGGAACTAGCACAAGAGAGCCAGACACAGAGTGTAAATGGACTAGCCTGTTTACCTCTTTTTCCATTTATTTTTATTTTTGTTTTGAGAGAGCCACGCAGCATGGCTGTGAACTGTATTCATCTTGTCAACCACCCTCCATCCCCACTCCCGTCCCTCACCAAAATTTAAAAAATTATTTTCTTTCCCCTCCAGTGCTGTCTCTCCTGGGCTTATTTGTGCTTTCCAGTGTCGTAGCGTCTCATGTTCTTGCCTTTAATGGATGCATTATCATATCTTTGATCCTTCTCTTTCCACCTCTTCCCCATTATGCATTCAGCTTCAATTTCCCCCATTATCTTAGTCATAGTCAGCAATTAGCAAGGTTCGTTTAAGCATTACTTTTGTTAAGATTATAAATATAAGATGCTTTGAAATGCAAATGAAGGTTGATACTGTGTTGCGGCATCAGAGGAAGCATCTTCATCTCATAGGCTTGTTTAATTTATTTATTTATTTGTTTGTTTGTTTTCAAGGTGACATGCCTAGATGACAGAAGGGAAAGCATGATGCTCACTGGGGAAATGGCATACACTAGATAATCAGAGCCACTCACCCCTTCCTATACAAAATCAGGCTTATTTGCACAGATCCATTGTTGCTGCTCAGGGCCTAATTAGCTTCATCTGCTGCTCTTTCCTTTCTACTTCCTATTTGTGTAATGGTATAATTTATCACTCATTAAGTATCAAAGAAAATTGCTCTTGTCAAAGTGTTTATAAATTAATTGTCAGTTCTGTGTGTGTGTGCTGTCGGGATTAATACAATGAGGAAAACAACTCCAATAGGAATAAATGGACTGCGCAATTATGGCGTGTCCTCATGATGATTGATTGCTTGCAAAGTGATAGTGTATAGGCCATGACTTGTACAAAACCAGAACTAAAATATTATGGCAAACCTTCTGGGCTCCCAAGCTGAGCGCCTTAGGTTTGGAGGGTGGTAGGTTGAGGAAGGACTGGGAGACTGTGAATATGGAAGGTTATTCTGCTGTTGAAGCTGGAGTTAGTCTGACAATTAAAAAAAGATAAATATCTCCTTCGCCATTCATTTTACTTTAGGCTTATTAATTAATCCACCAGCAGCTATGTTGCTTTTTTTTTTGTAATATTATTATTATTTTTCAACTGGCATAAATCAAGAGCTAAACACATTTAGCTCTCTGCGTGAACAATAGCCCAGGTGATCTCTGAGTGCTAATTAATTGCCTTGCAAATGAATCACTCCTGGTATTCCCCTTAGAAACTGCTCCTTCCGTAAACTGTCGCTCCTTCCATTCTGGTTTATTAAAGAGCACATAGCTTGTAAAGGAGGTCTTTTACAGCCACACAGAGTGTGGGAAACCCCACCCAGTCTCTGACTCACTGAATTTGCCAAATAGTACATTATATTATCCATGACATAAAATGGAACTGGAGCTCATGAAGGCTTTTATATTGAATTAAGAAGCAAGGACAAAAAGAGCATACGTGACTCTTATTTTAAGTTTTTTTTCTGCCCATTCCCTGTTGTACTCACTTCTATAATGAGTACAATGACTTCTATCACGATTATGCACATACAATTTTGTTGCTGTTGCACTGTAGTGTAATCACTTGGCCCCTATTCACATAGCTTTAAATCACAAAGCTAGGCCCAAAAAACATGCAACTCATATCGCTCCACATCCACAGTAATGGTGCCATCTTTACTGCCAATTCCTGAGGCCCATTAATACCTGATGTTGTGGCAATGGTGGCTCTTCCTCCTTATCATGTATACAGACAGCTTTAGCATTTCCCCACCTTTCCAATTACTGCTGCATTGAATACACCTGTATAACTGTAGTGCATTATTCTATGGAAACAGAAAATTATTAGTTGGCAAAATACTCCTGGCCCCTGTTCTCAACCACTGCTCTCAAGGACAGAAATTTCATATGCAAAGTTGAGCTTTATCTGTGTCATGGACTTCAATGTTTACGTGAACTTTCCTGTTGGTTGCTGAAGGTCCCAGATATATCTCCGTGGTATCATTGTATTGCATTTTGTCCGCAGAAATTATGTAACGCTTCTGAAAAATGTGCCAGCAGATCAGAATTTATCTTCTCAGACAATGTAATGAGGGGTCACTACAGAGTTAACCGATCATCCAGCCCCCCTGAAAGAGACAAAAACAACAATTAGGGGGCCTCCCAAATTAAAATAAATTTACAAAGCAGTCTCAAACTATTTCAGCGGGTGGACTCAGGTTCTAAAATAAACTTTTTGGTCTGTCCGCCAGTGGCCAGTTAACTGAAAAAATTTATCAGCAAAATATATTTTTGCTGACCAGAAAATGGTGTCTTTATGACATCATTTGAATGATTTCATAAATGGTTACCCAATGTAAAAATCCATCAACGGGCAAAAAAAAAAAAAAAAAAAAAATATAAATATATTTTCAATCAATAAAAATGAATCGGCGAACATTTAATATATATATATTAAATGTTCGCCAATTCATTTTTATTGTGGTTATTCAAGTTCATACACACTGAATACACAAGAACACTGAGATCAATACAATTTAATCTAAATACATTACATTTGACAAAGACATTCACACACGCGCACAATGATACACACAAACATGTTGGGTTTTCATATTTTGTGGGGACATTCCATAGACTTGCATTCATTACCCATCCCATTTCCCTGATTTTAAACCTTAGCTGTACATACTTAACTGTAAACCTAGCCTTAACTTAGCCATAACCTTATCCCAGCCCTCACCTTAACCCCTAACCCTGAAATGGCTCAATTCAGTCATGGGGACCTGAAAATGTCCCCATAAAGATAAAATAAGATAAATCTGGAATTCCATGTCTTGTGGGGACATTTTGTACCCACATGGGTCAGTAAACATACACACACACACGCACATGCACATAAACTTGTTTTTCTATCCCTATGCAGAAAAACAAATAATTTTTGTTCCAGAAACCGATTTCCATGCCCCCCAGCCGTAAACCTGACCCTAATCCCTTACCCCTTTCTGAACCCTAATTCTTTTCTGAAAGCCAATCTTTATCCTGAAAACAAACCCACACACACATGAACCACCCATAATCAGAGCAGCAGAGACCTAAACTCAAACTGCAGGGCCCGGTTAAGCAGTAACCGACTCACTCTTCCATAAATGGAGATCATTTTAAATCCCCGTTATTTATTGCCTATGATAATACATCTGGATGTAGGTTTGGATGAGTACTTGTATTGAGTCCAAAAAAGGTTTTGAAAAAAGTATTGTTTTAAAAACTGCAAATATGTGATTGGTAACCAACTCACTGAAAGTTAACATCTAATTTGAGGGGGTTTACACATAAGGCCTGATTTACTAAGATCTTTAGCACATGCAAAATTTTTTTGCCCGTGTAATACCAATAACATTGCCTCTGATTAGTGCAAGGCAAGTACCCTGGCCAATCATGGGCAATGTAATTGGTTTTGAACGGGGAAAAAAGATTTAGCATATGCTAAAAGTCTAAGTAAATCAGGGCCCATATTCACAAAGCATCTTAACTTACCGCTAGGAGTACTCCTAAGTCATGCTAAAACATGTTATGTAGGAGTAAAATCTAGAGTTGGGTCCAAGTACTTTCAAGTACTTTTGAGAATTGTATGCAAGCATTTTTTCAAAAACATACCATAGTGCTTGCATTTGTATCTGAGTACTACCTAATAATGCCTAATATTAGGCATTTGGCATAATAATACCTAATAATAAGTATATGTACAACCTCAATTTTGAAATACTTGGGACAAAGTGTAAATTGTGACTAAAATAATAACGCAATGACTTTCAAATCAAACCAGCCGGTATTTTATTCACAATAGGACAGAGATAACAAAGTAAATGTTGAATTTTAATCAATTTTATCCCCAAAATGAGCTCATTTCAAATTTGATGGCTGCTACGGGTCTCAAAAAAGTTGGGACAGGAGCCTGTTTACCATGGTGTAGCTTCCCCTCTTCTTTTTTCAACACGAAGTGGAGGCATCTGGGCATTGAGGCGACAAGTTTCTAGAGTTTAGCCATTGGAATTTGATCCCACTCTTGTTTAATACAGGCTTCCAGCTGCTGGAGAGTTTTGGGTCTCCTTTATGATGGACTTTTCATTTTAATTATGCATCAAATGTTCTCAATCCGTGAAAGATCAGAACTGCAGGCAGCCCAGTTCAGCGCACGGACTCTTCTGCTACGAAGCCATGCTGTTGTAATAGCTGGAGTATGAAGTTTTGCATTGTCCTGTTGAAATACACAAGGCCTTCCCTGGAATATATGTTGTCTGGAGGGGAGTATATGTTGCTCTAAACCCTTTATATACCTTTCAGCATTCATGGTGCTTTTTAAAACATGCAAGTGCCCCACACCATATGCACTAATGCATCCCCATAACATCAGAGATGCTGGCTTTTGAACTGAACACTGTTAACAGGAAGGATGGTCTTTCTCCTATTTAGCCTTTTCCCACAAAACACGGTGGTGCTTCTGGATCATACGCAACAATGGCTTCCTTTGTGCATGACAGAGTTTTAGGTGGCATCTGCGGATGGCACAGCAGACTGTGTTTATAGACAGTGGTTTCTTGAAGTGTTCCTGGGGCCATTTAGTAATGTGAATGACAGAATCATGCTGGTGAGTGATGCAGTGGCGTCTGAGGGACCGAAGATCATGGGCATCCAGTAACGGTCTTCGGCCTTGTCCCTTCCGCACAGAGATTTTTCCAGTTTCTCTGAATCTTTGGATGATGTTATGTACAGTTGATGATGAGACCTTCAAAGATCTTGCAATTTGACATTGAGGTACATTGTTTTTACAGTATTCCACAATTTTTTTATGCAAGCGATCACAGGGTGGAGAGCCTCTGGCCATTTTTACTTCTGAGAGATTCCGCCTCCCTTTTATCGCCAATTATATTACACACCTGATGCCAGTTAACTTAATTACTTGTTTAATGTTCTTTCAGTTGATTCTCTTATATATTAATTGCTTTTTCAACCCTTTTTTCCCTGAGTCCCAACTGTTTTGAGACCTGTTGCAGCCAGAAAATTTTAAATAAGCTCATTTTGTGGAGAAAATGTAAAATGTCTCGGTTTCAACATTTGCTATATTATCTCTTTTCGATTGTGGATAAAATACTGGCTGGTGTGATTTGAAAGTCATTGCATTTTTATTTAATTCACAATTTACACTTTGTCCCAACCATTTCAGAATTGGGCTTGTACTTGTATCCAAGTACTTTTCAAATACTTGACCAATCTCTGCCAGCACTTAGGAGACAGATTGGTCAAGAACTTTGAAAAGTACTTGAATACAAGTACAAGTACAAAAGTACTTCAGGCATTAATAGGAAGTACTCTGATACAAGAGCAAGCACTTCGATATTTAAAAAAAAAAAAAAACTTTCATCCAATTCTTGAAAGTACTTGAACCCAACTCTGGTAAAGTCTTAAAAGTTATTCACAAAGCTGCTGACAGCAACTTTTGGTTAAGAAAACTGGTAACTCCTAGACTAGGAGTAGCTCTGAGATAGGTGGGAGTAAATCTGTGTTGCTATGCATGACGTCAGTTCTAATACACAAGTCTTGGGACAATGAGCACGGTGATCGGTTGTTTGGTGACAGGGCGGCCCATTGAAAAAATATCCCACATACAACCCATGGAGGAAGAAATGAGGAAATAGTCAAAGCGGCTGGTTTGTCCCATGAAATAATAAAATGTTGAGCACTGCTGAAAATGCACTATGCCCAGTCCCCACATATCACGCTGTAGGCAAATAAACATACATAGGAAAGAGATAGTTGTAAAAACGCCAATAGCATAAAACAAGTCAATAATAAAACGCGTCATTTGCCCCAATAATGAGCAACTTATTACCCAATGAGAATATGTTGCGATCATTTAAATGTCGGGCTGTTCAAGTTTGTTTGCCCAAAACTGTAATGCATGAAAGTTCAAAAAGGACGCAAAAGCCCAACTGGAGCCATGACCAGTTACTGCTGCTGGCCCAGTTGGTGCTGGAGTGAAAGCATGTAGCCTAATCAAAGGGAAATTTAGCTCGGGGGTGAAAAGCAAATCCAAGCAGTATGCGTGGGATAATATCAGCCTACAGATTAATGCTGCATTTTCCGGTGTCTCAGATGGCAGTCGACTGCAAGAAGCTGTGGTATGGGCTGCAATCGCATGGGAGGTCCGAGATTACAGCCTATAAACGGGCTATCGTTCAAACAGGAAAGCATACTAACATTGGTTTGTAATTTATAGGCTCCAATTTAAATATGCTTACAAAATATGACATAGGCTGGTATTATTATGATGATCTATTAAATGTAACCCTCACTCAATATCCTAATAAAATAAGTAACGCATTGCAAGAGGTACAGCACCAAAGCCACTGGTATCTTGGCATCTCGCAGGCGCATAATGCCTGTCAAATAATTTGCATAAGCTGCTTTCCATTAAAATGCGAGTCGTGTGTGGATCCTGGCCATTTTGCAACAATGTCCAAAATATTGTATTCTGCATCAAATACTGTCTGGGTGTTGATGGAATGAACTATTTTTCTATTTACAAATACCTCTTCATCTTGGGTGGGAGAGATAATTTGAATATGGGTCTCGTCAATAGCACCGATGTTACCGGGCATATCTTAGATGTGCATGAATTCAAATTTGATTCTGTGTTATAGGCGAACGTCCATTGGAAACTGGATAAACTGTCGGATGATATGGGGTTCACAGAGCGCATTGATTGTTTGTTCAATTGAGCGACTGACAGATGACTGTGAAACCCCTAAATTGTCTGCGTTGCAAATTGGCATTTTTTCGGTAGCCAAGTAAGGAAGTGTTGTCAAACATTTTATTTCGGGGGTTATTGGGTTGTTTCTCATGGTTGGAGACGTAATTCTCTCCCTCACCAAGTCAACAACAAATAAAATCCCTTCATGGTCGATCCGATATCTTTTCAACAACTGCGCATCATTCAGAATTTCCAAGTCATTCCGTCTTACAACAGCAGCAGCCATTTTCCGATTTTTTGTGAATAGGTTTAGCGAGTTAGGACTCCTCGACTACTTTTCAGGTCTCCCAGACTTAGGAGCTACTTTTAGGCCGAAAATGCTTTGTGAATAATTCTTAGTAAAATAACTAGGAGTCCTAAATTTACAACTGACACGCCCATTTTTTTTAGGAGTTTCTCCTAAATCCGGCAGTTAGGACCTACTTTTAGCGCTAAGATACTTTGTGACTATGGGCCCAGGCCCAAAGTGTTATACTGTAAAACCTCACAACAATACCAATGACGGAAATTGCTGAGGGCGAAGGATCAACGTGTTCTTTGGCCTGGTATTATAGGCGCAATCTTTTGGCTGGTTTGAATCAAAATAAAATGAATCTATTTTCTCCATTTGAAGAACGGGGCACGAAAGCACAATGGTTACAATTAATCTGACTCCATAGAAAATTTAGAATACCAAATTTAGTTCAATATCTGACTCCAAGTAGAATTGAGGTTTGGAATTCAGTGCAAACATGCGTGGATCTCGGGGTGACAACACCTCAAACTCTTAGGAGACCACCTAAGAGTCACTCAATATATGCTCCCAGGTATTAGCATTATTGCCGAATCTTTGGTTCGTTGGTAATACCAGGGGATGGAGGGAATCACCGCAGCAAAGGCATCTTGGCTCAGAGACTTTGAACCCAGGTCTATGCAAACACCCAGAGGGTTCCTTAAGGGAATTTAATGGAAGCCGACTTTTCGTCCATTGCTAAATTCACCTAACCAGTGCTACGTAGACCCTTTTAATGAGTGGATCGTGATCACCTCTCCAACTTAATATAACCAATTCCCATACCAGGCCGCTGGCCAGTCAGTCCTCGGTTGGGATTAAACTCCAAAGTCTCCGTCATTACGTGGCTAGAAAGAATGTAAAAGGATAAGAGTCACGGAGACCACGCAAGTTTAAAGGAATAACAATGATTTATAATCCGGGTCGGCAAGAGCTTAAACTAACAGACCAAACATCAGTTACCATAAATTTAGACAAATATAAAAGTCATACCTGGCGAAAGCTACACACACAGAGTGCAGGGAAGACCTATGAGTATGCGCTATACGGCCACAGAATTCCCGATTGAGGGGGGGGGTAGAATTCCCCACAAATTTAGTCAAAGAAATCAAACTCATACCCAATACAAGCACTCGTGTGTGAGGGCGAGATCAGAGAGACGATCTGCTACAAACAGCTAATCTCTCTTTCCAATAAACCAAACCAGCTACCCCTCCTTCAACCAGAGAGCACCATAAGTGAACCAGGTGGGATATCGGGTTACAGGTCAGGCCATTTGGTTGTGAAGGAGGGGTCTTTCAGACAAAAGGAATGAAACTTCATTACCCGAGAGAAGATTTTACCTTACCCAAATTTAGAGTTTCTAAAAGTTAATGAATTATAATTTCATTTGATATGATATATATGCCATTCAACTCCTCAAATTATTTTAAAAAACATATATACCAAACAAGCCAGGAAAATTTATGAGTATGATGCAGTTGTCATGAAAATGTCTTAAGATGGATTATTATACAGGAAAATTGTGTCATAAATGCAGGAGTGACTTCATAACTGTATATTAAACAGATGAGCATATTTGTGAAGTTTCCACAGGTTGAGATTATTTTAAATTGATAGGTTTGGGTCCAGTCTTAAAACAGATGACTGAGGGCAATATGAGGCATTAGGTAAGCCAAAGGCCTCCCATGCAGGGTGACATCAAAGGCACATAGACCATACAAACCCCCACTCCCAGCTCATAGGCTGGGTTTATTGCCTTCTCCTGTCCTGCCATTCACAGATACAGCTTGTTCACACTTTGCGCCCCCCAGTTCTGGTCTCAAGTCTGTTACAGGCATAAACCACCCCCACTTCAATTTGTTATATTGCATGATGTTGCAGTCTTTTGATGCTCACAAGGCCCGCCAGTCTTGCTGCAATGTCAGAGATGCACTCATCAGCACGTGCAATGCTCCAACCCCCTTTTCCCATCGTACAATAACAGGCTGTTCTTTCTTGAATTTTATTAGAATAAATACACTACAGGCCAAAAGTTTGGAAGCAAGGTCAAATTTGTACAAAAAAAAGATCATAGTTTCATTGGCATACTTTGCAACAAAATAAACATGATTATAATAAAAAGAGTCTCTTATCAGAATACATTTCTACTCAAATTATCAGGCCCATATTACTAGATCCATGGTCCTAGTGCCTGCCAATTGCTGTTGGCTGTAAACCATGACATAAAGTCAATAATTATTTTTAACTTTTTCACTGAAGTTCTGACTCTTGCAAATCTTCTCAACCCAAAAACTAAGCCCCTCCTTTCTTTTTTGTTAACATTTATTCAGCAATGTTCTGGTAACATCATTGTATACAGTATCCAAAGGTAAATAGAGGAAAATGGTGCATATCAATGAAAGGAAAGTCTGATCATGCAGTAAATGCATTCCAAAATCCATAGATTTCATACTGGTTTGTAAGAAAAGCACTGTGAACAGACACTTGAAATTGCCTCTAAATTTTTTACTTTTATTGGCATTGCTTCCAAACTTGTGGCCGGTAGTGTACATCCCATCATTTCACATATATTGAAGTAACTTACGAGCAAATAATTTGAAATTTGTATAAAATCATAATATACATAATACATAATACATCATATCATATGTGATTCTAATAATAGTTGTGGCAACCGACCCCACAAACATTTGTTCATATTCTTACATCTTCAGGTTAATTTCATAATTGCTAGTTATTGCTGCCATAATTTCACTCCCTGCTCAATTTCTGAACTGTTGAATCTGGAGTCCTCTGGTGGGGGCATTGAGGAGACTTCAGGGAAGTGGATTTATGGCAGCCGGAAAATTCATGCTGCCATAATTTCACTCCCCTCTCCATTTCTGAACTGGTGCCTCCACAGTCAAGTTCCTTTAGTTTTTCTCTGCATGTTGGGATGTGTTAGTTCAGTGAATCTGGAGTCCACCAGTTCTTGCATTTATAAGACCTAGGGCCAGTGCAATTATGGTGAAGGGGAAAAATTCATGCCGCTATAATTCGATCACCTTCACATTTATGATCTGTTGCCTCCATTGTCAAGTTATTTTCAGTGGCAGTCCGTCGGCAGGAACAAAGGCCAGCAATAACCTCACCTTTCATTGCTTAATAACCTAAACCTCTCGCAGTTTACTTATCCCAATCAGCAACAGTTGCTCAGACTAATTGGTAGAACTACTGACAGACTAATTAATTTTTCATAGTATTGTTATACATTATTCCAGGAAATAAGGCACTTTCTTCTGCACATAAATGACAACGTAAAACATCACGTCTTTATGAATTCTGCGCATGTGTAGCGTGAAACAGCGCAGATTTTCATAAATGAGTTTGCGCGGCTCATTAAGCAATAAGCCCTAAGAATCCTTTCTGTATTCTGAATGTAGTCATGGCTAAAGGGCATTGGGTACGATGCACAGCTGAGTGATGGCAAAGACTGATGCAGGAAAGTCAGCATAAGTTTTTAATTTTTTTGCATTTATGTTTCCATCTTAACAATTGTATAAATGTTGGTAATTGGCATTCATTTTTTCAGTAACATTTCTTATTATGGATCAAGGATTGGTCTTGGTCATTCAGTTGATTAATTGTTTGATTGTTAATCAGGCAAACTTGAACGAGAATAGCTTGAGGACAATTGAGCAGTAAAGGGTGAGGTTGGTGAAGCCCCTGGGAACATGTGATCGCACGCTGCTGGTTATTTTGTAGTTTTAGTTTAGTAAGTGTAATGCCCCACCCCTTAGGCATTCCAATGCCTGGCTACGTGCCCTTACCAAATTATTTAATTATCCTCAGGTCTTCTCAGTTAATGATTGTCACCTGTTTCTTTTTTGTTAAATATCATACCCTTTTCCATTTAAAGCTTAATTTTTCCCATCATGGACAGGTTGCCGAAGTCGGTTCCCCCTTTTGTTTAGTGCTCTCTTTTTCTGTTCCCCGTCTAGTTTTGTATTTGTTTTTGTCGCTCCTCGCTATTATTATTTAATAAAATCCTTGTCACTGCACTTGGGTCCAAGAGCTCCTCTCCTTGCCCTTGCACCCATTTAATATCTGTGGGTGCCAGGGTGCGACAGTTAAGCTGTCTTACTACAGTGAATCTGGAGTCCACCGGTGTTGGCATTGAAGAGATTTCAAGTGATCGGATTTATAGAAGGGGGATTATTCATGCTGCCATTATTTCACTCCCTTCTCCAATTCTGATGTTACCTCTACAGTCAAGTTCTTTAGTAGTGTTATTTTAAATGTTGGGATGTGTTACTGCAGTAAATCAGGAGTCCACAGTGCTTGCATAGAAGAGATTCCTGATGCGAGATCAGAGAGACACCAGATGCGAGGTGGAAGGGAAATGAGGATTTATTGAAAACAAAAGAAAACAGGCACGAGGGCCAACAAAAAACTCAGCCCAAAGGGTTGCAAAATACAAACTAAGGTGAGCTACATAGAGCTGGGAACTAAGGAGCTAAAAAGGCAAGAACAAAAAACCACTGGAAACTCCAGGCAGAAATCCAAGAAAAATAAATAACAAGACTATGGCTATATATACAAGGGCTATGAACAAGACTTGGAACCAAGGATTGACAGCGTGAACATGAGCGAAGACTTGTACATGAAACGAGACTTGAGACACTGTCTGCCAGCCAACTTCCACCGCATCCAGATAAAGGCTAGGAAATCAAGACATGAAGGGCAACACCTGGAGAGAAACAAGAGGCAGGGCAAGATCATGAGACATGGACTAAGATTGGATGACATGACCTGCTCATTAAGAGAATGAGCGTGCTCAGCTTAAGTACCAATTAAGTATGCAGTTTGAAAGCAGCATGAATGTTCAGAACAGAAAAGCACAGCAAGACTTGAAATAGTAAAGCAGGAATCATGACAATAAACTCCCTGTCTAAATTAGTAATATTAGTAATGTGCCTATCTAAGAATTACACCACCCAGTGAGTGTTAGTAAATGTTAGTAACTTAAAAACAGTTAATTGCCAATTAAGCTTAGACAGCCCCGAATCAGCACAGCACAGAAGGAAGGGGAAATACCAAAGCCAACCATAGTTCAGAAATGTGCAACAACGAAGGCACGGGGCGGAACGCAGACGAGCGGTGGAGTGGCTTGGCAGACCTGGCAAAAACAAAGACATGGAAAAGTAAAAACATGGACAATAAACATGAATTATGAAATGCAATGACCTGATACAAGAAACTGTTAAAACTGTGACTGTGAACATGAATTATGAACTATGAAACTTGGAACATGAAACTGTTAAAACCATAAGCAATACTGTTCTGGCCAAAGGCCAGAACCCCGGAACACAACAATTCCAGGGTAGTGGTAGCAGCAAAGGCAGGGAGAGCATGCAGACTCCACCCAGAAAGACTCCAGGCCAGATTCGAACCCACAACCGTCTTGCTGTGAGGTAGCAGTGCTACCTGACAATTTTATTGCGAAGTTTAAACACATACCTAAATAAGTAATCATCGCTAAGGTTCAATGTTTTTATTTAAAAAAAATGATAAAAAATAAAAACACACTCTCCCAAGGGTGGGCAGCGCCCTAGCGCCGTCTATTGGCTAGCCGCCACTGGAGAAGCTAATTCCTCTGGGTGATGTTTTGCAACTTAGTGGGGGCCTCTGTCTAGACACTACTGCTGAAAATTTCTTAATGAAGTAACCGCCATCCAAAGTGAACCTGAGTGCAGTTGAAATCAGTACTGTTTGTCAGAGGAATTTACAGACCAATCAAGACAATCCCAAGTAGCTCCCATGATGAAGAGTGAGAGCGGTAGTTGACAAAAATTGGGTTATTTTGTTCCTTAGGCCTGGAACCACAATGAAACCACAATTCACCTTAAGTCCATTGAAGATTACTGAATGACAGTTGTAGAGTTCTAAAAGGAGCATATAGCAAAGTGCCTCTGTTTTTGAATTCAAAAGGAACATGACTGGAGATCAAAAGGCATATCAATCAGTGTCCACTGCTCCAGCCAACTGAATGACTCGGCACACTTGGGTTCATTCAGAGCAAAACGAGGCTGGAGTCGGGGCAAAATTTTTACCGCGCTGCAGAGGCATTCATTCAAGCGGGTTTATTTCATATTGGTACATTTGTAATTTTTTCCTTCTTCCAAAAATTTCAGTTTTAGACTTGTCACTCATCATCATCATCACCTGTCAGAAGCCCAAACTGTCATAATGACTGGAAGCTGAGCAGTAATAACCAAAGATGAAGCAAGGTGGCTAGCTCTTGCACATTACCTTGGTACAAGCATGAGTGTGACTTGCAGCCAATTTATATTTAGAGCCATTAAAAATTCAACAGTGAGGTATGTACTGTATTTGCGGCAAATTGAAGAATCGATTGATTTTATTGCTTTTATAGTGAGGCATGAGTAGAAATAAAGAAAAGTCTGTGGTATTGTAATCCTGACGCGCGGCACATGAACACAAACCCTTCAGTAATAACAAACATTGAGCTGTTGGTGATGTGTCCAGTGGCACTTGACTTATTCTTTAGGGTGTGGTCAATAGCCTACATAAAGCCACCAAAAAAAAGAAAGAAAAATGCTACTGCAGCTTGCGACACAGGAGAGAGAAAAAGAGCCATTGGCATTGGCATGACCTGAGACGGGCAGGTCTCAGCTGCCGAGAGGTAGTGTGTCATTTCCACTGTCACTATTCAACAATCAGTCGGCTGTCTATCCGAGAATGGAACACAGGCACTGTCACTGACCAACCCCAGCGACGAGTGACTAAGGTAGCTCAAGGGCGCCACATCTGGGAACAGCCTGTGCGTGACAGATTCTGTTTTTTTTTTTTTTTAATTTGGCATCTCCAATCCCACCCGAATCTGGAATGCCCAATTGGTGAACTATGTACAAGGCTTGCTCGTTTGCAACCCCTTGTTGCCAATTCAGGGGAGTGAAGACAGTTCACGGCTCTCCTCCAAAGCACGTGCCTGTCAGCCACCGCTTCTTATTCACTCAGTGGTTGAATCTTTGCAAGTTCAGAATGAGGGCGGAGGATACCAGGACATGATCAGGCTTAGAGTCTTCCTGATGAGCACCCATCTGGCCAACAGGAGGCACTTGAACAACGAAGAAAGGTATTTATTTCCCATTTCCCATTCTCGACAGTCCCTTCCCAATTTGAAACCCTGTAGCGCTATAGCCAATTGTGCGCTATGTTGAAAAAGCTGCCGACCACTGCCGGTTGGTACGACCGGGGCTCGAACCCGTGATGTGATAGTCACTTCTGCACTGCAACGTGTCCCACTTTGAACCTCTTGTACCACTCAAAAACATGTGAGCCTGACATTGTCTCATCTCCATACACTTGCTACAGCATTGCCAGTGCTTCTGACGGAATTTTCCCTGACCGGACCAGAAACTTCAGGTTGGTTCGTTGCTCTGACAAGTGAGTTAGTTCTTTTGTGAATAACATGAATAAAAACAGAATACAATGATTTGCAAATCCTTTTCGACCTATGTTCAACTGGGTGCACTACAAATACAAAGATATGTAATGCTCAAACTGATAAACGTTTATTGTTTTTTGGAAATATTCCCTCATTTTTAATTTGATGCCAACAACACGTTCCAAAAAAGCTGGGACGGGGCAACAAAAGACTGGGAAAGTTGAGGAATGTTCAAAAAGCACCTGTTTGGAGCACTCCAAAGGTGAACTAGGTAATTGGAAACATCTTTTACAAGCAAAGATGGGGCGAGGTTCACCACTTTGTGAACAACTGCATAAGCAAACAGTCCAACAGTTTTAAAAACAATGTTCCTCAACATGCAATTGCAAGGAATTTAGGGATTTCGTCTTCTACAGTCTATAATATCGTCAAAAGATTCAGAGAATCCGGAGAAATCTCTGTACACAAGCAGCAAGGCCGAAAACCACAATGAATGCCTATGACTCAGTGGTGTGCTGTCAGGGCCAGCAAGGCCTTCTCTGCTGGCCTAGATAAATAGGAAAAATTATGTTTTCTTAATAAAAACCTTAATTAAAGCTATATGTATTAACAGAAAGTCCTTCATCTTCATCTTTTATCTAAATGATTTCATTGCTTAACTCTGAGTAGCGCAGCTTCGACAGCGCAGACAGCTTTTATAAAGGCCAGCTCCGTCTTATCTAATCAGATTTTTTCCTCTGCTGTCTCCGGGTCAAAGCTGCTGTCTTTACATGGCTCTGGTCTCAAGTCTCAAGGCCTTCAGAATGTAGATTGCTTCCCTCTCCCATTAAAAAGAGCAGGACGATTTAGCTGATTGGTTAAAATTATGATAATTAGATTGCGAGTTTGCCAAATGGGGCGTAATCTTTAACACAGCAGAGCCTTCTAGCTGGCCTCTGCCTGCATCAGGACGTTACAAGCTCACAACAGGTTAGTTACATTAACTAACGGAACAGTCTGTATAGATCTTACACGAGTGGGCGAGTCATATGAAAGTAATGCAACAACTATAGTGAATTTTGCGGTTGTTTTGAGCTTTAGCGAGCTATAAAACCAAAATTTACTCAGAGTCAGCACTGAGCTCACTCCTTCTCTGGTACTCAAACAGTCTCTGAGTCACAGACATTCACGTTTGAACTAACAGTCAGCTAGCAGCGGTTTTTAGATTCACTGTGGACTGAGTAACAATGCAATCTATGTGAGAGCATGCATCAACTTCATGCACTGGCATATCTGGTGGAAACCATCCCAGTGTCTACTGCCTCTTTCGAGCGGTCATTTTCAGCCCTTTAAAAGCATCAAAACTAACTCGCGAAATCCAACTGGGCAGGCTCAACTGTCAGCACTGGCCTCCGTGGCAATCCTGAAAGACCTTTTATTGGAGCTCAAACGGACTGACATGCTGGACGACCGCTTCATTCATCATTTTTGAAAGAAAGCGAGGAGGATGGATTTTATTTTCAAATAGCAAGCAGTTGCTGTGAGTTAAATAAATTTTTCATTTTATTTATTGTGAGTTTTGGATTTTGTTTTAGATCGTTACTGATAGGGGCTGTACCCTTGCACATTGAGGCAAGTGTGTGTTTATGCACAGCAACTTGGCTAGTGTCCCAGTAGCCTTTCCTAGGTAGTCTACTTGGATGTGACTGGTTGCTTTGAGTTTTTTCTTGTTTCTTGTTAAAGGCAGTGATTGATGCAGACAGTATGGCAAGGTGCTTTATGTGTGAATGCTGTCACTGGGAATTTGTGGGGGGGGGGGTATTATGACGTCATGCTGTTGCTGCGGTTAAATTTTGGTTAATTGCGGGAGGCTTACTGAAGGCCTAGGTGTAAAATGCACGGCCCGCCACTGCTATGACAGTTGGTCCCTCAGGTGGCACTGCATTAAAAAGTGACATCATTCTGTAAAGGATATTACCATGTGGACTCAGGAACATTTCGGAAAACCACTGTCAGTTTACACAATTAAAAAAGTGAAAGCCATATATCAATAACACCCAAAAATGCCGCCGGCTTCTCTAGGCTCAAGTTCGTCTGAGATCGACTGACGCAAAGTGGAAAAGTGTGCTGTGGTCTAACAAGTCCACATTTCAAATTGCTTTTTGGAAATCATGGACGATGTGTCTTCGTGGCTAAAGAGGAAAAGGACCATCCAAATTAATACCAGTGCAAAGTTCAAAAGCCAGCATCCGTGATGGTATGGGGATGTGTTCGTGCCCATGGAATGGGTAACTTGTACATCTGTGAAGGCACCATTAATGCTGAAAGGTACATACAGGTTTTGGAGCAACATATGCTTCCATCCAAGCGATGTCTTTTTCAGGGCCATCCCTGCTTATTTCAGCAAGAAAATTCCGAGCCACATTCTGCACAGTGTGGCTTCGTAGTAAAGGAGTGCAGGTAATAGACTGGCCTGCCTGTAGTCCAAATCTGTCTCCCATTGAAAATGCTTGGTACATTATGAAACGCAAAATTCGACAACAAAGACCACGGACTGTTGAGCAACTGAAGTCGTACATCAAGCAAGAATCGGAAAGAATTCCACCTACAAAGCTTCTCCAATAAGTGTCTTCAATTTCCAAATGCTTATTGAGTGTTGTTAATAGGAAATGTGATGTAACACAGTGGTAAACATGCCGCTGTCCCAGCTTTTTTGGAACTTGTTGCAAGCATCAAATTCAAAATGAGTTCAACTTTATTGTTTTTTTTTTGGAAATATTATCAGTTTGAACATATCAAGTCTTTGTTGTGTACTCAATTGAATATAGGTTGGAAAGGATTTGCAAATCATTACCGCCACCTAGGAGTTTTTGCTTCCATTTGTTTACTTCCTCCGCCAAGGAGGTTATGTTTTTGCTTCTGTTTCTTATTTATTTGTTTGTCTGCTAGCAGCATATCTCAAAAATGGCTGGAGAGATTTTAACCAAACTTTGCAGGATGTCAAAGTAGCACAAGAGGAACAAGTAATTAAATTTAGGCATATCTAGACCAAAGTACAGCTAGTCCAAAGTTCAAATCTAGCTATGCTGGTGGAGGTATGGGCTCTCGCGAGTCTAGCTCTAGTCACCTCTGCCAGAAGGTTATGTTTTTGCTTCTGTTTGTGTATTTATTTATTTGTTTGTCTATCTTTTAGCAGGATATCTCAAAAATGGCTGCATATATTTTAACCAAACTTGGCAGGATGTTTGAGTAACACCAGAGGAACAAGTGATTACATTTTTGGCATATCTAGGCCAAAGTATAGCTGAGATATTGTCCAAAGTTCAAATCCAGCTATACTGGCAGAGGTACGGGCTCTCAGGAGTCCAGCTCTAGTTGTATTCTGTTTTTATTCACGTTTTACACAACATCCCAACTTCATTGAAATTGGGGTTTTTAGTTGCAATCGGCTGAAATAATTCTTATTTTGCCGATCAATACGACCAAAGGTACTTAATGAGTATTTTGAATTGAATCCTGTAGATCACAGGAAGCCAGTCTGGGGAATAGAGGAGAGGGGTGACATGGGTGTGTCTGCTTGGCCTAGTTAGTCGCCTAGCTGCAGCATTTTGAATGGACTGTAAACGGTGGAGAACTGATTTGTTGATTGAAGAGAACAGTGAATTACAATAATCTATACTCAGCAACAAATGTTTCTGTGACACCATTTATGTGTATGTTATAAATGACACGCAAAGATCTCAATGCAATCAATATGTTTATTTAACAGGAGAAACACTGACTTTTCAGTGCCAACATCACTCAAAACGAAAAATGTCATTTTCATGCGTCATGAAGCACTTGTCTGACGTCTAACCAATTGTGACCTTCACACTTCAATACCGGGTGTGACTTCCTCGTGCCATGATGCAAGCAACGCATCTCCGGCGCATGGACCGAATCAGATGTGCCAGAAATTGCTGTGGGATGTCATTCCAAATCTGACGTAGACGTTGTCGCAATTCCTGGAGTGTAGCTGGCGGGTTATCCAACCGCCGCAAACGTCGATCCATCTCGTCCCAAAGATGCTCGACTGGGGACATGTCTGGGGATCTGGCTGGCCATGGCAGGACATTGACATGTTGTTGCATCAGATACTGCTGTACAATCCTTGCAACGTGTGGTCTGGCGTTATCATGTTGCAGCGTTATTCCGGGACCATGTTGCATCAAACGGTACCACCAATGGCCGTAGCACTTCATCGCGATATCTTTGACCTGTCAGATTTCCATCAATAACAAGCAAATCTGTTCTGTTTCTAGCCGTGATCCCTCCCCAAATCATGACACTACCACCTCCAAAACGATCAAATTCCTGAACACAGTTGTTGGCATAACGTTCTCCACGTCGACGGTATACACGTAAACGACCATCACATCGGTTAAGCATGAATCTTGATTCATCAGTGAAGAGTACAAGATCCCACTGACGTTGGATCCACCGTCGATGTTGTTGTGCCCACTGTAGACGCAGTCGTCGGTGTTGTACTGTGAGTATTGGACGTCTTGCTGACCGACGTGGGACAATGCCAAAATGACGGAGACGGCGACGGATTGTCTGTGCAGACAGTCGCCTCAAACCAGGTATCGTTCTTGCAGTTATGGTTGCAGGTTGGAATTGATTTCGGAGATGGGTTGTTCGAATCCAGTTGTCCTGTCTGGGAGTGGTTACTCGTGGATGGCCGCTGCGAGGACGGTCTCTGACATGTCTTGTCTGCTGATGACGCTGCCATAAGTTCCAAATGGTGTTTCGGTGGACATTCAGGCGATGAGCAACTTCCCTCTGCGAGGTTCCGGATTCAATCATCCCAATGGCCCTCCACCGATCATTTTCAGACAGTCTTGGAATTTAGAGGGTAGAGTTCCTGATCCGAAATGGCCGTGTTTTCGATAAGTGATGCTTCCGTCGTTCATCAGGCACAATGTGAACATTCCAAAAATTCTCCTCTTTTATTGCCATCCACAAGCATGATTTACGCACATTTTCACGTGCAAAGTCATTTTCTCGCATTTTCATGATTTCCATTTCAATGTTGTGTTTACGTGTACTGTTTCAGTCTGATATCACCATGTATGACAATTTCATAATTGCGTTATGAAAAATAATTAACAATATTGGTGTCACAGAAACTTTTATTGCTGAGTATATATGGGATGTAATGAAGGCATGAATGAGCATTTCTAACTCTGCCTGAGACACAACAGTTTGCTTATAGTCTGCAGGTGAAAGAAACAGGATTTAGTCTGAGTAATTTAGCAATAAGACACCAAAATCCATTTTATATTCTGAATGTAGTCTCGGTCAAAGGGTGTTAGAAAAAGCTGATGGCTCACTGTTCCATAATGTGTGCGCCCTGAAGGATGGAAACAAGATGCCGTTTCAAATACGGAGTTGTCGCTACTCTCAGTATAAAAGGACTCTAGTTGAAATGTATCCCTGGACCCCCTGTAGCGGAAAATGCCAAAACATTGTACATTAGAAAAAGCAATCTCTCCCAAAATCTTTAGGCATTGTGGCCTTTCCACACACAAGGTCCTTACCGATGAAATGAATCCATACTGAACTGTCATCTGTAGCATGCTTACAAAAAGTCTCTAAGGACATGGCTGCGGATGTGGCAGTGGCGGCAAACACAGCGTAATGATCGCTGGTCCATAGTACCCTTGATTCAGCAACCAGGGATATACAATACCAAGGTCCAGACCTCGGCAACAACATTTTTGAGTTTGCTGGGTTTGACTTCACCACTGAGTTTTACTGTCATGCCTGGGTGGTCTGTTGTCTGTTCATCACTTTTTAAAAATACCAAAGGATACATGAGAACACAAATCATGGGTTCTGGGGTTTCAGTACACGTCAGCCTGTGAGATTTAATTTTTTTTACAATATGCTTTACCCTCCAAAGAAATTATTTAAAATTAGCTCAAAACTAAAATGAGTAAAATTCAGTAATGAAAATCATTAGGTACCTTAAAACAGGCAACTTTTTTTTGTCATGACCTCTCATTGATTCTGTTTCTGTTCAGATGCCTGCTCTGTTATGGGATGCAGGCTTTAAGTGTGGTTCCTGAATTTAAAGTGGAACGTTAACAGAGAGATTCTCTCAGCATGCTCCAGGTAATTCCTGCTGCTTTCAACCTGTATGTGGATATCAGTCAGCGATGTCAAAGAGATGTTGACTGCAGCATAAATGAAGAACAAACACATTACATCCTGATAGTCCCTTGATCTCATGCGCCATGGCTACACTTGTTTGCACTAGGGTAGCTTGTGCAAACTTACATCCTTTAGGCAAAAAACTATGAGGACCAGACACTCCACCAAAAAAGCAGGATGTCATTAACTGTGAGACTGTTTGGTATTCTGGTGAAGACCCTTCCACCACAGTTTCTGAAATGACAGCCAGTTTTCCTCTTCTTTTTTTTCTGATGTGCAATTAGTGGGTTTACCCGGCACGTCACTTTACATGTAATCACATATTTGATGGAATCCGATTAAGTGTACAGGCTTGAGAGACCAGCAGGACATTGGATCGGAAATGTAATGATTGAGTCTAGTAAAACAAGAATGCAATGTCTTCCAGTATGATTTACAGATGAGTATATTAAGAGTATTGAAACCAATATTTGTCATCCTGCATCTGGTCAAATTTAGGCTGAAAAGCTTAAAAAAAATGTTGACAGTTTAATTGAGAATAAATAAGAATTTCATCACGAGAAAGTAATTAGATTTTGACATTTGCTCCAGCATGCAAAGGATCAATCCCACCTCCCATTTTCATGCTGTGTTCACATGAATCATGGTGACGGGTAAATGGTAAATTAAATGTCATAAAAATAGATGAGAGCAAAATAATGCAAATTGGTTTGATAACATAATATTTTAGCATCATATCAAAATAATACCAAACTTGATGTGGCTTGCACAACAATGCTACAGGAACCGTCAAAGTAGAAATTTGATGGAAAACTTGCGTGCAAAATGTTTTCAATCACATTTTGCAAATTGTCTGATACCGATGATTTCTCGGAAGAAGTTGTCACATCCTGTGTAATGGGGTATTGCCGTAGTTAAATTAGTTAAACTTTTGTGCTACAAATACCCAAGTCCATAAACGTTCAAGAATGTCCAATCAAAATCCTAGAATGTGTCACATGACTAGCTGTGAAACTAGTAAAAATGGAGGCTGGAAAGTTGGTTTCATCTGTTAAAAGTACTCAAGTCCAGCCATTTAGCAGTAAATGTAGGAAGAAGGGTTTGTCAGCTCTCAACAGCCCCTGGAAACAGAAGTGTGGCCCCATCGTATGCTACCATTAAAAAAAAATAATCTGCAACAGATTTTGAAAACTTTGACACCAAAAATCTCAAGTGTTATTTTGTGACTTAAGTACTTCTTGCTCAGAGGTTTTCAATAAGTTCTCCTAACATAAATGAAAGCCTATGCCTTCATTTTTCATGCTGGACATGGCATCTATAGAAAATAATCATCAAACATCATTACAGTTGCATATTTTAAAAACAATTGTGAGATCTTACTTCTTCTCTCCTCTCACCATCCCAAAGTTTCAGTTCTACTCTGCAGTCTATGATCCTTGTGAATGCGACAGTAGCTCCGCTGCTCCTCTTCAATGCTTATGGGCTCTATCTTTATCACCACCATAAAATGGCAGACAATGCCATGAAAACAGTATTTCCCTCTTCCCGTTTTCTTCTAGAAGATAGTGAGGGGTTCACCACTCTGTGACAGACTACTTGGGAAAATTGTTTGATGATTTCAGAATGAAATTGCAAAGAAACTGGGCATTTAATCAACTATGGTATGCAATATCATAAAATTGTTCTGAGCATCCAAGAAATCTCCATATGCAAGGACAAGGCCCAAAATCAATACTGAATGGCCGTGATCTTCAGGCCCTTCAGGTGGCACGGCATTAAAAACACAGAATCCTGTAGTGTAAATCAAAGCATGGGGTCAGGAACACTTCTGAAAACAAAATTTGTAACTGCAACCACAAATGCAAGTTAAAACCTCACTATGTAAAGAAAAAAACATAAATAAACAAGATCCAGAAATGCTGCCCCCTTCTCTGGGCCTAAGCCCATTTATGGTGGCCTGAGATGAAGTAGAAAACTATCCTGTGGTTTGAACAATCAAAACAAGAATTTTTTTTTGGAAATCAAGGATGCCACATCCTCTTGACAAAGAAGGAGAGGGAACATCCAACGTTTTTTTTTTACCATAGTTGTCTCCCCACCCCTGCCATGCCCACAAGGGTGAGAGCGCATGGATGTGTTATAAGAACAGGATACAAAATGCCAAAATGGTTGCCCATTCATTTCAATGAAAATTGCCTAGTGGTGCAGTGCACCGACATGGGACCTTATTTCCACAGTCATGTGGCTATGCGCTGTGTTACTTTTTTCTCAGACATGTAGCGTGGGGCTCAGGAACGATCTGGTGTCTTTTGTAACTATGACAACGGTCTGCGCCCACAGCACTCCTACACAGGGCACATGTTCCTGACCAGTGCCCTCCAGAAATGTGATTATGACCACTGCGAAACCTCAGCAAAACCAATGCTACTGCTCTGTACCAAACTGGCAAACATAACACTTGGTGAAGGCTTAACCTCTAAAATGACATGCCCAAAATGAAATGAGTATATCTCCGCAACACATGTAACTGAAATAAATGGCGTGGGGTTCTTGTTCTTGTCTGGGGAAATGAGAGGGGGAAACAGTGATGACACAAGTATCAATTAATTCTGTTCAGAACTCGGAGGAATTGATTTAATGATCAGATGATGTTTCTTCATATGTATGAAACACGTTTTTGTACAAAACATTACCTCCATTGAATTTGATGAAACTTTTTTTGCGGTGGATTGCTGCGGTGTATAGAGTATATTAGCTTGACGTATTGTTATGCCTGGTGCACATGATGATTTTCAAAACTTAACGGATTTTTAAAATTTGACAAAGGACATATAGTAATGACAGATTTCACCAGTTTTTAATAAACTGACAGTCAATAAAAATGCATCACTTCTATTGTTGGTAAAATTCATACCCATCATGAACATGAACATGTTTATGAGTAAAGATGTATCCACTGTGTCAACAGTCAATGGCCTGACCGCTGAGGTGATTGAATTTCTCGCTTCAGCAATTGTACAATCAGCAGTTATGTAATCAGCCCATTGTTCTGAATCGGATAGTTGGTCGAAACACATGGATTCACCGGGTTGTGACAAACAAGGTCCAATGAAAGCAGAACCCAACTAGAAAAGCACTCAGACAGCGCAGACCTCCGCCAAGGGGCAGCAAAACCCAAGAGCACGGCGATTGGAACTCCGGCCCATCGGAAAGACTTGAAATCTTGAACTTTGGCGTATATCTCAGCAGTACTTTGGCCTAGATATGCCAAAATTTAATCAGCTGTTCCTTGACTTAATACCCACCTTCTGTGAAAATTTCATCAAAATCGGTTCATTACTTTTTGAGTTATTTTGGAAACCAACAGACAAACAAACAAACCCAGGCAAAAACATAACCTCCTTGCTTGAGGTAAAAATGGTTGCACATGAGACATGAAATTGACTATGCAGCGATTATCACACGAATAACGTCACTGTCATTGTCACAACGTTCCCACAGGATAACTCACGTCCGCATGCTCTGTGGGTCAGCACTGCGTACCCGGTGGCTGAAAATGTCAATAAAATGCCTTAGGCCACATATTCACCAGATTTTAACACCACTGAATATGCGTGGGACATCATGAAACGGTGCCTAGTGATATTCAGACCACGTGCCCTCAACAGAAACCAGTTGATCCAGGCACTGCAGGAAGAGAGGGAACTCGTCTCACGACACAGCCTGCGATGACTTGTGGCCAGAAAGAGGAGTAGATGCACCTCCCACATTAATGTTGCTGGTGGACACACTCCACAAACTTGAATCTTTCTTTGCCTGATGGGTCACAACTAATTATGTCATGAACAGTGACCATTTCCTTCCTGATTCTGGCTTACGATTATCTGAATTGCTTGTGTAATGCCTTTTGCAGCATTTACCCACATGGTGTGTCACTACTAAAAACATTTCTGACATTAAGTGATGCGTTTTTATTGTCTGTAAGCGTATTTTAATTGCACACCAGACATATCAGTCAGTAATGCAAAACAGCTGTCATATTGTACGCGTGCTCTGTTTCTCAGAAGAAAAATGTGATATAAATATTGCCTAGATTACGATTGGAGCGCATTATGGTTGACCCTATAGCATTTTGCAGATACATGAAGACATCAAGAAGACATGAAAACATGGCATTATCATACATGATACTTTGAATTTAATGTTTGTGCAGTACCGGTACTGCATTCAATATTAGCCTATGTTTTTTTGTTTTTTTTTTGTTGGTCCATACTGTGGGTTTGATTTCATCCAGGTGACTTTATGTTACCATCGGCAAAGTTTTTAATTATATGCATGAAGAATCCGCTGAGCTCTTCCTTGCTTTTGGGCTCAGCCCCAGGTTTTTCAAATGTCTAAACACGCCCCTGGCCACCACCAGGGATGGGTTTGCCATGCTGAGAATCTTCAATAATTGATGATTCACTGTTGAATTGTAGCAATTAAACAAGCCAAAAGTTTGCTATGAGTCAGATTGCTGCTGATATAGACTACGCCATGACTGTAGCCTCCCCCAAGAAGTTATCACTTGTGTGCGTGCGTGTGTGTATGAGATTGTCAGCATGATTATTCAAAACTATTCAACAGATTACCATGAATTTTTTGGGAGAAAGCTGAACAGTATGAATGAGAACAGGCGGTTAAATTTATGAATCAGTCCAGATACAGATTCGTATTCTACTGCTGAATATAAGTGCTAATGGATCAAAACCTGCCGGCAGAGCTATGCTCTTTCTGAGGGCCCTCTAGTTTCTTGTTTGTCTGAGATACAAAGTCTAAGAAAGATTTATATATTGAGACAGGGAGAGAACAGATGCGGACAGAGATGGAAATTGAGAAACTTGCAACTTGTGGAGCATATGGATGCCTTTATGACAGAATGGCCAGATCCTACTTTTACAGCAGCAGCTAGAAAACACTCCAAATGTAACAATATGTACATGAGCCTGTATGTTATTTAGTCAGCAAAATATCCCAAAAATAAATTTTTTAAAACTTACTCTGAAAACATAAATCTTGATGTCCTTAACTGAAGAAAATTGACTGGCTGCACCATGAAAACATCAACACTAGGTGAATAATGTCTTAACAGAACAGGCTTCAACAAAAAAAAGCCCAAGAATCAGTCCGTGAATTACAATCGGTATGGCCCAGTTTTCACAGAAAAGGCTGCAACAATAAACTGGAACTAAGGGACTTACAAGCGTCTTTGCTTGATAATATTCACAGCATGAAAAAATAGATTTACGAATGTGTCAAATAAATTGCAAATCTAGGGCGAATACCAAACTACTCTCGTCACTCCGGTTCGCCCGGCTACACCTCTGCCGCCCGCGCTGAGAGATGATAACCAACCCCGTAAGGCAAGCTCCGCTGTCCCGCGGCCAACTACTCTGGTCACTCCTCCGGTGAGATCCAGGACAGTGCTCCGTGACCTCCCGCTACTCTCATTATTGGGGACTCAATCGTGAGGAACAAAAGAGCGAAGTCCACCATTACGCACTGCCTCCCGGGTGCCAGAGTTTTAAACATTTTAGAGCGGATTCCTAGCCTGCTGGACAAATATCCTCATGTTCGGAACGTTGTAATTCATGTTGGAACTAATGACACTTCATATCGACAGTCCGAACTTCTGAAGCGTGATTTTATTAACTTGTTTGATGTGCTTAAGGACTGTGGGAAACGTTTTTATTTCGGGCCCTGTTCCAACTGTGGGTCTAGGGATAGGGCGTCTTAGCCGAATTCTTAGTCTTTATTCATGGCTACATTCTGTGTGCTCCTCTCACAAAATTTTTTATTGATAATTTTACTCCGTTTTGGAAGTATGTAGCCTTTTTTAGAAAAGAAGGAATTCACCCCACTCCACTTGGTACTCGGATGTTAGCTGAGAACATCTTTTATACGATACACCTGTCATGAAAATGACTAATTGACTCCCCGGTAATTGAGGTCTTACATTCGATTGTTACAATTACTTCAGTAAGAACACAATCGTGAATTGGATCCGTCTAACGCTGCAGTTACAGTAACTTGGTCAATATTTCATGAAGACCCCTGAGACATAAAAAATCCTCGAGTGTTGTCAATGTGGCATTATTTAACATAAGATCCCTCAATAAGAAGCGCTTTTTAATTAATGATATTACTGCTGAGAGAAAATTGCAATTAATTTTTCTTGTTGGGGTAGCTCTGTCTGCAGTGTTACTTCAACCTCTTTAGGACTCAGGCCAAAATATATATCAGCTGCTCTCTTTACAAATGCCTGCCGTCTCTTCTCCTGTTCTTCTGTGAAGACTTTGTTGTGAGCCCTGTACCCTGGGGCTCTGGTCTGCTGCCCTCCTGACTCTGCCCTCCTCTTGCAGTACCTGAACAGGGTGACATGACAAACGCCGCTGCCCTCCTTATAATCTCGCCTCTTCGGACATCAGAAAACGCCCTTCCGTAAACCTGCTGGTTAACCATTCCTCTCTGGGTAGTTCTGACCCTAACTCATTTTCTGTCGGGAAAATATAACACCCACATTTTTTAATGAGTTTTAAAACACAAAATGCGGCCGCATTAACAGATAGGGACGAACGTATTCGTTGGTACTTCCGCCCCGATAGCGACTCCTGACATTTGAACCAGGATTGCTTCCAAAGTGGGAAAAGTCCGACATTTCAAGCTGCAGGATATATTACAAAACTAAATGACCCACCATTTCATCATAAATATGACACATGGAGCAATAAAGACAATCATTAAATCAAAAAATTTTACCATTTGTCTGAATTTACTCACCAATGTGGAAAACGGTCTTCCCGATCTCGTCTCGCGGGGAAGCGACAAAACCTCAAGGTTTTTCCTGGGTCTGGAGAGTGTCACGAGCTGCATGTGCTGACCTAATTTGGCGCATCACAGTGCGGATGGCTGTGAGTAAATCACCGTATTCCTTTCGTCCCACGTTACTTTCGCACCGGCTCTACCCTACATTGTCCCTCAATGTCGACTCACTTTATTGAGCAGAGCTTGACCAGAAACTTTGATTGAAATTCTCGGTACTCATCTTGAAGAACTGAGCCCTCTTTTCAAAACATACACGCTTCATATCTGAAAGATTCAGTAGATTTGAAATTAAAAACAATCGACTGTCAGACACGGAGTTATATTGAAACCATCCGACTGTCGGACACGAAGATATATTATAACCCTTTCCGACATGTAGACACTGCGTTCAACACAATCTGTTGTGCGTAAAATTTGTTTTGCGTCCACTGTGCAAGCGGCTCAAGCTTACCATTACTATAATTGTCATGAAGGTTTTATCGTTTTTAGTGGGGGAAAGGAATACAGCCTGATTGCTATGATGTCGTACTGAGTTAAGATCATAAACTGAAAATGTGTAACGTATCTAGCATTTTTGTCCATGCATGTTAATTCCAAAATTTCAAGCAGCAACAGCGTGTAATAGGAACACGCTATCCATTGTTTCTCTTCCCAATGATGCAGGCAGAAGAAATAAATGAGCAACCGTCGTATTTCATTCCAACTTCATAAGTTTATGACGTAGGTTCATTTTGAAATTCCATTCAAGTTTGCTAATGGTAATAATTTGAGAATGCCTCATATTCGTAATGCTGATAGATGTAAGCGGTGCAGAAAACATGCCAGAAGCAGTAAAGTAAAATGCGACATTAATGCATCATGCAGATATAGGACAGATCCTTCTTTATTTCAACACTTTAAAGGTGAAGAGAGGAGCTCATTTTATTGGTCAAGAGTTGACTCGGCTGTGTTAAACCCACTTAAGCCTTTTCTCCTCCTTTGCCACTTGCGCTGGCAGGAGGGACAGAGGAATACTTGCACCAGGCTACGCTGAGCATGAAATTGCAACATACGCCAGGACGCACCCTATTGGCCGCGCCTGGACTATGAATTTAGAGCCCCGTGGCTTTGCAGTAGAAGAGTCTGTGTGCTGAACTGGCCTGCCTGCCTTCCTAATCTTTCACCGATTGAGGACATTTGGCGCTTAAACGAAAAGTCCGTCAAAGGAGATCCAAAACTCTCCAGCAGTTGGAAGCCTGTATTAAACAAGAGTGGGATCAAATGCCAATGGCTTAACTTAAAAAAAAAAAAAAACCTTGTTTCAATACCCAGACGTCTTCATTGTGTTTAAAAGACGGGATAATACACCATGGTAAACAGGCCCCTGTACCAATATTTGAGACCTGTAGCAGCCATCAAATTTGATCTGAGCTCATTTTGTGGTTTCAAACCCCCCACACCCCACTCTTTAGGCTTGCTTTAGCTGATTTTACAGTTTAAATTCTTTTATTGTATGGGTGAGTTTTCATGCAAGTGTCCTTTAACTTTTCCTATTTAAATTCCCTACCTTCCCCATTTTGTTTTATTGCTTTTTATGTACATGCATTTTTAACTGTTTGCGAGGCACTTTGTGCTGTATTGCTTGGAAGGTGCGATATAAATACATTATTTGAGTTTGGTAAGATTTGAATTTTTGCAAAGTTAACATTCACCATCGCAAATCGTTAAGACCTTTCATACTATATTATTTGCCATCAAATGCAAAATCATGGATTTACTCAACTTTCACCCTTAAAACAGATTTAATGCAATATGAATGCATATTTGTGGTTCTCATTCTCTGAACAAGCTGAAGCAAATTCATATATTTTGCACTGATTGCAAACATGGTAAAGTCACAGTGAACCTGATATTTTACAACATATTTCCTTTTCGAGTTGAACCATCTAAATATTATATTCATTAAATGATTCAATACATGCAAATATGATTGTTTTATATTTGAAAGTGCGAGGTTGCGTTCAGGAACCAAGTGCGAGAACCAAGAGATCCAGCAAACTTGTATTTTGTTAAAGCTGGGAGGTGAACCTCAGCAGGGCAGAGCGCAACAGCACAGAGTCCAATCCAAAAATCAGAATCCCAGGGGCATAATCCAAACTGTACACGGGACCGCAAACAAAAATCAGGGTCAGGCAAAACAGGTTTGGTACACAGGCACTGGAATATCAGAGGTAAATCTAAAGCCAAAATCCAGTGGACGTACTCCAGTTCATAAACAGGGCAGCAAAGACAAAACTCAGGGTTGGGCAATGCAGGTACGGTACACGGGCACAGGAATATCAAAGGTAAAGCCAAAATCTGGGACATTCCAGTCAGAAGTTTAACACTAAGAGTGCGAGGCATCAACATTTGCAGCACAGGGAAGACATTCTGATGAAAGCTGGTTGTGAAATGACTGCTTTAATACACGTAGGGGAAGTCACATGCTGTGATAGGGAACATTTGAAATGGATCAGACTAATTAACTAGGGAACAGACATGAGGAAGTACCTAATCACATGAAATTGGCTAAAGCCAAAACACGGACAGGGATCACAAAGACAGCCTATAACAAACACATGGCTCCGGTTAGGGAGTTCTAATGAGCACAGATAAAGAGAGGCAGAACAGAGTTAAACAGGTGCGGAGAATCCGCTGAAGCGCAGCAAAGTAAATTGAGTAAAGACAAGGGGCGGAGACTAGAATAGAGTGAGTGCTGAGAGCTCGTTAGTCAATTAGTAATGTGCAGCTATACAATCGCTAGTGCAGGGGTGGCCAACCCTGGTCCTGGAGAGCCGCAGTGTCTGCTGGTTTTTAGTGTTACTCAGCACTTGATTGATGAATTAAAGCAGTTGATTACACACTTTACTTATCTCACCTGGTGTCTTAGGTTTAAATCCAGTGGAGGAAACCACTCTGTACTCTATACTTCTACTTTGTCTGCGCTACAACTACGCTAAATATCCAACCACATTGACAAATCTTGGTTAACACGTAGATTGCTGTCAACCTGTAAGTCTGCTTAATTGGCTCTAGGAGTCTTGTGGGTTGTTCCTGCTAATTGCTTGATTGGCTCATTATTAGCAAATTAAACCTGAGACACCAGGTGAGATCAGTTAGGTGAGTAATCAACTACTTTAATGTATCAATTGCGTGCTGAGTATCACAAAAAATCAGCAGACACTACGGCTCTCCAGGACCATGGTTGGCCACCCCTGCCCAAGTGCTTGTTAGTAAGTTAGTACTATAAACAATGTTAGTTATTGTTAGTAATTTACCTAAAATAAACTGTTAGTATTGTTAGTAAAGATAGAACAGCAAGGCGAAGGAAGAACATGAGATTTGAAGGAATGTTTGGAAACCCAATAATCACCTGAAAGCTTGGCACACAAGACTGGGGAGATAAAACTGTCTCAGAAAACAATACAAGACTGGGGAGACAATGTGCAATGCAGGGTAAGAGAATATACAAAAAAACAGACTGATAACTAAACAGTGAATGTGGGAAATGGCAGGCAAAAGACATAACAAAGAACACAGGCAAAATACAAAACATGGCATGGAATAACTCAAAACACATGGCATGGAGTCAGGGTAATAACAAAAACATGGACAGGCAACAGCGGAATCATAACAGGAAGACAATGCACGAAAATGGCGTGACTGATATTTGACATAAATCCTCAGTGAGCAAAACTCATACTTATTTTGTACTTACTAATTAATTGGGCAAATAAAAGCAAACAAGGAACAACAATTTTTCTCCTTCTATACGTCGCAGTTTCGGCTTGTTGTCATTTGACTGGTCATTTAATTTGTGATTAACAGAACAAGTGGAAATTTTCTCGGAGATGTGTCCATACATTCACCAGTGCAAAGGTATGTTTCTTTAATTTCATCACATAAATTTCCCCTACAGCTTATGCAACAAAAATATTTGCGATATGTTACTCTTCAGGGCTTACATATCTATTTCTACATAATATGGCTTATAGGGATAAATAATCCTAATAAATAAGATTATTGCAATTGAGGAAAATGTAACTCCTTGTTAAAATTCTGGGATTGCAATTGTGGGTGGAACAAAACCCAGTTTAAACTGGGGGAAGGGGAGTGGGAGATGGCAGAGAGAGAGAGAGAGAGATATTAGGACTGACCTTCAGAACCACAGTTCTAAGGTCTCATTTACATTTGCCAATTATTTTTTTTCCCCATTTCTACCATTAAAATGAAACAGGTTTGACATAATCTTAAAGGTTCACTACAATGAAAATGTTTTTCAACTCTGTTACTCTTTCAACTCTGTCAAGGGTATGTTGATATGAAATCATCCAAAATTTTAGAAGTTGTTGGGAGAATGATGATCACAGCCATTTCATCTCTAGCCTCGCGAATAAAAATAAAATCAAGCCATCTCACAAATCTGATCTACTTCCTTGATGATATGAGTCATGAGAAGACATTATGGAAAGTAGTTAGCTTAACCTTATTGGCACATCAGTCAATCTCTCTGCATGTCATCAGTCATTTGTCATATCAGTCTGGTGTACAGAAATCGAGAACAAAATTAATTTAAACTTCTGTGGTCTGTGTCAAAGCTAATCTGAGGAAGACATTTGACAGAATTGTTACAGTCAAAGCTGTCCAAAGCTTTGACTGTAGCTTTATCAACGGCATTATCTCCAGTATGCATTATGAGTGGGAGCTTCAACTCCACTGGATGTTTGTTTCCTAAAGATAAATCAATTTGCTGGTAAGAAATAGATGACATAATGAGAGAAAAGAATTAATAACTGTATCTATCAATTTAGTTTTTTTTTTTTGTTGCCTTGCCCACTTTAGAGAAGATGACTTCATTAATTGGAACTAAAATCAGTGTGGGAACAGTATGGGTTATGTCAACACACTCTCATCCTGACAGAGGGAGGCAACGTTAGCTAATTGTTTCATAAGAAAGCTCCCGTCTGGAATAAAAATACTGACAAGAAAACTGTAAATATACAAATATTGATGAACTGGGACACTGAGGAGGGAGAAAAACCAAATAACGAGTGCTTATTTGCATGCTGCTTACTTTGGTCTATGACTTTGTTTTAGCACTGGTTAATGATTGTGCCTTTGTCCCTGTTCTACACTCTGCCTCGCTGGTTCCTGATCTTCTGTCTGTGTTATGACTTTTTATCTGCCCAGAGATTCTGAACCGCTATCCTACCACTAGTTATCGACTCGGACAGTCTGACCTTGATTATTGTCATAAAAACAATGGGAATCTGTACCTCCATTTTGAGCTTGAGTTCTGCGCCTGCTACCTTACTGCATATACTTGCCAGGAAAGACTTAGAAGATGTTAATCAGTTTTGGACCGCTATGGAGCTCTGATTGGAAGACATCAAGGTCAGCTGGAAGAAATTTCCAGCAGCATGGATGCTCTGACCTGCCAGCAACTACAACTTTGTCCTAAGCTAACCTCCTCAGCTACAGTGAGAACTTCCAGAACCAGCTCTGGTCCCTCTCTCCAAGTCATTACTGCCCCTTCTGGGATCCTATGAAGGAGATCAAAGTACCTGCAAATCTCTCCAGTACAAATGCTCTCTGGCATTCACGATTCAACCCTCTGCCTTTACCAACAAACGTACAAGGATCACATAAATCGTTGCTCTCTTGAGGTGAGGGGAAGTACGACCATCTGGGAAGTTAGGTCACCTGTCTGAACTCCCTGGAGCACCTTAATGGAGGAGATGAGAAGGGTTTTCAGCTTATCCAGGCACAGATATGAAGCTACCCAGAAGCTACACTGGCAACCGGGCACAGTACGATGCATTTACCAACAGGCAGTTGGAAACGATCAAAGACAACTTGCTAACTTGTGACTAACCTGAGACTTTAGACAACCTCTCTATCTAGGTCGACATCCGCCTGGCATCATTCAAAGAAGTAAACCACCACACATGGAAGCGAAGATCACCAGCCACTGTAACTTTCCTGACCTTCGCTCCTTTCACCTAAACTGCACCTCCATCTCTTGATCCTCCAGAGACCATGCAGATTAATCAAACATTCTCACATGATATCTCGCGACAACCTATATCATGGTAATCCTGGACACTTCTTCCAAACCTGCCCAGTAAAAGGCAATGCCCACCAGAAGATGTGGGATTACAAGTGAGGAAGGCCCACTCCAAACCATTCCCCATCCTCACTCTCTGCTTCATGTTGCCGTCCAGACTCCAGAGAGTCACCCATCTATCACAGCCCTCTTTTATTTCGGAAACTTCATCAAAACCTAGTTGATCAAAAGCTGCAGCTACCTTGCCACTCTCATCGTCAACTCAATCAAGCCTTTGACATCACTGCCACCCCCAATGCCTTCTTGAATTCACTAATTCAATTATGAGTACAAAAAAGGCATTTATCAATATAAACAAATCTGAATTTTGTTATACTGGAATTCAAGTAAATTGTCTTTCGATACCTATTAGCTGACCCAAGATGTGCACTTCCATTTTAACAGTCCTTTACGTTTCGGTTCAGAAAAGTTACGCCCAGAGTACAATGGTATCAATATAATTTTCAGTTACATCTGATTTCTTACCTCTAAAATTTTAATTCAAGTTCTAAAACTGTCTTTCAGTCTAAATATTGCTGGCCTCACCATGTCAACTTCATTAGTAAAACTAGATAACTCGGTCACCACAAGGACCGAGTTCTGTATCTCCCCGATCCCCATGAGAGATCACTTGCAAATTTTTACAGCCAGTATGTTACTGTTTTTACTCTTGCTATGACATTAACATCCCTGTACATGTAGATATATGTAAATGTGGCTCAAAATGAAAGCAGAAAACACAAAATCTGCAAAAAAAATGTTTTGACAAAATGGCCATTTTGGATGTTGGAAATTGCTGAGAACAGATCTTGAGCATTACCAAATAAACATCTTGGACTATGGTAATTTGGAGAAAAATCTTGAGCCTGGAACAGAAAATCTCTCTGGCGGCGGCAGCTGCCCCGGAAATTAGTGTAACTAGTTCAGGCAGGAAACTCGAGAAGAGCTACATCAGCTGACAGCAGCCAAGTAAGCTACCAGCCACGTCAGCATCGGCAGGCGCACAACAATTGGAAGATGCATCAGGAGTTAATACAGCGGTCTATTTAAAGACGTCAAGCTCACTTACTTCTGTTGCTGTTTGCAATGACTTCTGATGCTATGCAAAACGCTCTCTGGTTTTTGCTTCACGCTTTCTGGTTTTTGCTTTTTTGTATCATTATGTCTAGCAGTTTTTCTGAGACGGAAGGTGATTTCCCTTTCGGGGAAATTTGCGACGACAGCCGGGCCGGAGCCTCCACTTCCAACGCTGCGCCTTCAGTGGCAATAGAGGTTCCTGGGGATGTTTCCTCTCTTCGTCGTAGTTCGCGTATCAGTTCCCGAATTAAATCTACTATTGGTAATTGGCCTGTCCATAAGATTTTGGACACCCTTTTTAGTAACGACGGGTGCTGTCCCGACGGGCATCAACCATGAGGAGCTCTTCGATTACCTCCTTCAAGTGTCGGACTATAATCCAGACAGTCTCCTGTCAAAACACTCTCCACCCGTGCAGTCAAAAAAAACGGAAGGCAAGTTCGCGCGCCTCCACCTCGGCAAAAGTTCGCAAAGTCCCAGGTTCCAAAGATGCGGCTCCCGAGCCGGAAAGTCAAGGCAACTCGGTCCTAAATGCCCTCATCGACATTAAAACCACTTTGATCAGCATGGATACGCGCATTCGGAGACTAGAAAGCAACGCGACACCACTGGATCCTTCCCCTGCCGTCGCTCCTGGTTTGGCCACTGCGAGTAGCGCCGTCGAGGAGTCGTGCGTCTTTCCCAACAGAACCCTGGGATCTGCAGTGCCAGCCGTCTCTACGGGAGCCCCTTTCATCTCACCAGCCGCTGCCATCCCCGATAGTCTTCGAAAGCAGATCCTTGCAGGTAAAGATGTTAATCTGGTGAAAATCTTGCTGAGCGCTTCGGACACCATAGACAAACGTCTTGTCGACTGTGGGGATGTTGCGGTAATTTTGAAAGACAGTGAACCTCGTATGTCAAAGAATCTGACTCTTGCTGAATTTAATGTTGCTTTTGGAGTTTATAGGGAGACTATGAGGGAAGTCTATCCTGAACGACGTCAAGAACTGGACACTTATTTTGCTATTATTTCTGACTTGGCACTTTCCTATGGGGGAACCTTGTTTTATGAGTATCACAAGTCCTTTTCAGCTAAAGCCGCTATGTATATTCAACGCTTTAATCAGAAGTTGGATTGGTCTGTTGTCGACTTGGGGCTTATAAGCCGACACTTCACAGGGCATAGAACTCTGGCTTGTTCAGTGTGTGGGTCTTTTTCCCATTCCGTAAATTTGTGTCCAAGAACGGTTTTCCAGTCTTCTATGTGTTCAACCAGAGAGGCTCCTGCACCGTATAGTTCCAAAGAACATCAATCAGCTCGAAAACAGGTGCAATATTCGCCTGGGGTTGGCACCCAACTTTGCCGCAATGTCAATGAAAATGTGTGCAATTTTCCTAATTGTAGATTTCTGCATGTTTGCAGCTTTTGTGCGGACAGCCATCCAAGGGCGGTGTGTCCTCGGCGGGGGCGTCCAGCGAAATTGGAAAAACGTTAAATAAACATCCTTCTACGCCTATTCATGTGCCCAAACTTTCAAGAGCCCTTCGTTTTCATCCCAATCGTTGTTTTGTTAATTACTTGATTGCAGGCCTGATACATGGTTTTATGGCAGGACTATGTTTCTTACCAAATAGCACGTATGTCTGCAAAAATTTGCAATCTGCCTTTCGAGAACCAGAAGTAGTCGATGCGCTCATTAAAAAGGAGGTGGAGAAAGGTTATTTAATCGGGCCTTTCAAAACCTCTCCGTTTTCTGTGTTTAGAATTAACCCCATTGGTGTCGCTACGCGTAAATATTCCGGAAAGAAAAGACTGATTTTCGACCTCTCAGCCCCTCATAATGGCGTGATTCCAAGTATTAACAGTCTCATTAATTCTGACATGTTTTCCCTTTATTATGCTTCAGTAGACAACGCTATTCAGTTTATTAAAACGGCGGGCGTAGGTGCTTGTCTTGGGAAGGCCGACATTACAGACGCTTTTAAGATTATGCCCTTGCATCCTTCGCAGTGGCAATATTTTGGTATTAAATGGAGATCGCAGTTATTCTTCTCGGTGCGACTTACTTTTGGCTGTCGAAGTAGCCCACAGATTTTTGACACTTTAGCTGAAGCTTTATGTTGGATTCTGCTCAATAATTGCAGATTGCCTTTTGTCCTGCACTTACTAGATGATTTTTTGGTTGTAGATTTTCCTGATTCTCTCCCAGGTCGTAGTATTTCCGCACTTAAAGATACGTTTTCCTCTCTTGGTGTGCCTCTTTCTGAGGAAAAGACAAAAGGTCCTGTCACTTCTTTAGAATTTTTGGGCATTACTTTGGATAGCAAATTGATGCGGGCCTCTCTACCACAAGATAAATTGCAGCGTATTCGTGAGGTGATTAAACGCTTTACCCAAGAAGTCGAGGTCTCGAAACGCGACATGTCGCTTTTGGGTCATTTAAACTTCGCTATGCGCATTATTCCCCAAGGGAGGTCATTCATTTCTAGGCTTTTAGATTCGGTTAAATCAGTCCCTAATTTGCACGACAGTTTTTCTTTGGATGAAGGCTGTAGATCAGATTTGCGTTTTTGGTCACTTTTTTGCGATCATTGGAATGGAATTTCATTTTTCTATAACGATTTTGTCGAAACTTCAGCTTCTCTAGAATTTTTTACCGATGCGGCTCCTTCAACTGGTTTTGGGGGGATTTTTAAAAACCAATGGTTTGCAGAAGCCTGGCCTAAAGAATTATTATTACTTCCTTCGGAAATTAAATCCACAGCGCTTTTTGAATTGTATCCCATTGTGATTGCTTGCATGATCTGGGGCGGTCTTTGGAGCAAAAAAAGGATTCTAGTTTTTAGCGACAATGAAACAACCGTTAATATTATCAACAAAGGTCGTTCCTCAGTTCCCTTCATTAACCGATTGCGGCGTCGTTTAATTTGGATATCCATAACTAATAATTTTATATTACGGGCTTCGTATATACCGGGCTTTCAGAATAAAATCGCTGATGCTCTGTCCCGTTTTAAATTTCAGGAGTTTCGTGCTCTGTGCCCAGATGCAGTTCCAACCGGTCAGGCATGCCCGGACTTTCATCAAACAGTTATAGATTAAGCACTCCACTTTTGTCCTACCTGAGCACTGCTTCTCATTATATGCGTTTGGGATTGGCTGATTCTACATTAAAGGCCTATGACTCTGCTTGGGATTATTTCTCATCATTCAGTAAAGCTTTTTCTGTGGACATTCTACCTGTTAACATGCCTGTGATCTGTGCCTTCATCATTCACTGCTATAAATCTCGAAAACTGCAACCCAGCTCCATTAAAGCACAGATAGCAGGAATCCAGTTTCATTTGAGATGTCTGGACCCATCAGTGTGCAGTATATTGGGAAATGCTTCAGTTCGCCTTCTCCTCAACGGCCTTAAAAAGGAAAGTGCAAAATTTCATGACCAAAGACTCCCTATCACACTTGCTTTACTGCATGAATTGGTATCCACTCTAAGGAAAGGGTGTTTTGGGATATATGACGACGCACTTATGGAAGCAGTTTGTTTAATGGCATTTTACGGATTTATGAGAGTCGGCGAATATACAACACGATCTTTGTCTTTCAACCCCACACTTGATCTTACCTTTTCTGATATCACTTTAGAAAATCATATGTATACCGTTAACCTTAAACATTCCAAAACTGATAAAATGAGAAAAGGAACTTCCATCATAGTCAGTGAAACTAATACTTGTTTTTGTCCTCTCTCTTCCATGTTACGTTATCTGCAATGTCGACCTCCGCGACACATGCTCGAGCCCCTGTTCATCACCGCTGATGGGAAACCCATGACAAGATCCTGGTTCGCTTCACGTCTTCGGGTTCTCTGGAAGCGTTGCGGGATGTCACCGGACCTATACACCGCCCACTCCTTTCGAATCGGCGCTGCTTCTACAGCGGCAAAAATTTTACCCGCTTCAACTATTAAAATGTTGGGCCGATGGTCGTCAGATGCTTATGAAGGTTACATCCGTCAAAATTCCATGGACATTATCGAAGCTCAAAAATGCATGAGTATATTGTCAGTCTGATTCGTAAGTTTTGGGCATTAACTTCTACTTCTGCAAAAATTTGAATTAATGAAGGAAAAATAAATGAATAAATATAAAAGTTAATAATAATTTGCTTGCGCAGGTGTTTGGCTGGGTCTTACTTTAATGGTAGAATGTCCATTTTTGATCCAGGTAATCTGCATTGGTGGTAGCAGACGTGCGCTAAAGGCTGGGCAGCCTTTAGCAGCCAATGTTTCAGGACCAAGATTGTTCATCTTGCCTCCCGCATCTGTAGGGGTTGCAGACGTGCACTAGAGGGAGCGGCAAGCGCCTATTCTCTAGAGGATCTGGCCAAGCATCCAGACTAACAGTAAGGCCCTGCCCGCAAGTACAGATGTGAGGGCACCAAGCGGTGTTGTTCTCTGGAAAACGAGCCTAACGGGTCCCCGCAGTGGAACCAGGCTACACATAATGAGGTCATGTACATTAATGGTAGAATGTCCATACTTGATCCAGATAATCTGCATTGGTGGTAGCAGACGTGCGCTAAAGGCTGGGCAGCCTTTAGCAGCCAATGTTTGACCCTGGATATCTCTATGGACTTCCTGGTTATCCAGGAGGCAGTGGGTGCTCCGGCTGTACACATAGCTTTTTTTTACTAGGTAGAATGTTTTCTCAGTACCAAGATGATGTTTCATCTTGCCTCCCGCATCTGTAGGGGTTGCAGACGTGCACTAGAGGGAGCGGCAAGCGCCTATTCTCTAGAGGATCTGGCGAAGCATCCAGACTAACAGTGAGGCCCTGCCCGCAAGTACAGATGTGAGGGCACCAAGCGGTGTGTTCTCTGGAAAACAAGCCTAACAGGTCCCCGCAGTGGAACCAGGCTACACATAATGAGGTCATGTACATTAATGGTAGAATGTCCACACTTGATCCAGGTTAATTCACTTGGTGGTGCTGTTTTGGGGGATTTTTATTTCTGTTCATTACTAACTATGTTTGTATGTTTGCTGTGCCTAGGCAGGGCACACCTCCAGAGCAGAACCGCCGCCAAATGTAATGTAATGCTTATACCATGAATAAATTGTTCTATTTTATTGAAACGTGAGTTTTCCTGACTGAAATGAGTGTAACTAGTTCAGGCAGGAAACTCGAGAAGAGCTACATCAGCTGACAGCAGCCAAGTAAGCTACCAGCCACGTCAGCATCGGCAGGCGCACAACAATTGGAAGATGCATCACGAGTTAATACAGCGGTCTATTTAAAGACGTCAAGCTCACTTACTTCTGTTGCTGTTTGCAATGACTTCTGATGCTATGCAACACGCTTTCTGGTTTTTGCTTCACGCTTTCTGGTTTTTGCTTGCCTCCTCCACCCCAGCCTCCACCTGTTTGGTTCTGCTCACATTTGGGGGATTTTTATTTCTGTTCATTACTAACTATGTTTGTATGTTTGCTGTGCCTAGGCAGGGCACACCTCCAGAGCAGAACCGCCGCCAAATGTAATGTAATGCTTATACCATGAATAAATTGTTCTATTTTATTGAAACGTGAGTTTTCCTGACTGAACTAAACCATGGTATCTCTCGACTATCGTCGACGGGGATATACAAATATACCTGGCAAAAATACATATGTCTGATTATATATGAGTTTATCTGAAAGTCTGTTTTTCAAACATTTGTGCAGCAGTGGTAAATTTTCAGGACAATAGTGCATAGATGTCACAAAACAATGTAAAACATCCATTGTATTCTGACATTTCAACAGTGTTGTTGACACTAATATTGGTCAGCTTTTTAATAATGTAATTTTCACAAAGTTGCGCAGAAATTGATCAACGATGACCAGTAAATTTTCATATTTTTGGAAAGTTTCAAAAATATTGTTATATAAAGTACAGGAAATGCCTCGCAGAGGATGTTAAACCTATTGTGGTGTAACATATCTGATGTAGCAGCAATGTACTAATAGTAACATTGTGATGTTATGGCCCCAATTTGTTATTACATTTACATTTACAGCAACAGCAACAGCAAGGGATGACAGACACAGTTTTAAAACCTCAACACATTTCATAAACAAAGACAATAACAAATAATTACTATCTACAACTAAATGACCAAGATTGATTAGAAAACAAAAAAACAGAAATATTTACAGTCCTTGTGGGTTTGCTGGTGATGTGCTGGGTGAGGAAAAAGGCTCTTATACAGGCAAAAATCCACAAAAGAAACTTCACAGGTCTTGAACAGAATGAAAGGTCTGGTCACATGTATCCTTCTTTTTGCAATTTCTCCTACTACTTTACTGTCTCAATTCTTTTCCTTATATACTCTTTTGCAGACCCCACCCACATTTAGACCTCTTTTTTTTTTTTTTTTCGGGGACTTGCCGCAGACATGTCTAAACCTAGCTCCTTTCTGAGCTCAATAAAAGAAAGGTAAATGCTGCCATCTAGTGGCCTCTATTCACATCACAGTGACAGTAATGTTGTAGTAAAATTGTAACAACGTCACAAATGAAACCTCACAGTACACAATTACAGTATGCGGGGACATACTGTGTTTATAGGGAGGTACTTTCAAGTGGATGCAAAAAGTGGTGGATTAATATTCATAGATTCCCAAAAACTCAGAAATAAAGCTTGAAATGAAAATCAGATTTTGAAGGTGCAGACTACTATTGTATGCAATTGAGTCATGAAGCATCCTAATTATAATTTTAGCCAAACACAATTTATGGACTGATCAACATGATATTGCAGGATTCATTAGCACCAAGCTCTATGTTCAAAGACAATAATGTGTTAAACAACTTATCTCATATTTTGGATTCAGTATTTTGCTCTTTGTAAAGCAACATATACCGTGTGCATGTAATAAGTAAGATGACTATTCGGTTTTATTCAGTTAGTGATTAAGTTGTGTGATTCATGAATGCATTGTTTTGGATTTTTAAAATAAATTTTCTAATCAATACATGGCTACTTTATTAATTAAGGTATTTATCACCAGCAGCTTGTTATGGTTTTGGACCCGCCAGCAAAAGGCAAGAAGCTGGCGGGCACTGGGCTCATGTGCCCAAAACCAAATAAGGGACCCACACGTTCGGCTGAGTAAAAATATTAACAAAAAATTTAATTTAAAAAGTTAAAACAGAGAGGAGCAGCGGCAAAAAGAACAGGGCCCCTGGACACAGAATGCAGCTGCACTGCCTGTTTGGCAGTGCAGCTCTTTTATACTCTTTACTGCACCTCCATGTGGCTCATTGAAGTGGAGGAGCAGACAACAGGAGGGGCGAGAGACAGCAGGGCAGAACCATCACACAGCCTAAAGCTGACCTTTTTCAGTTACCATGGCAGACATTAAAACCTCAGAGACTTATCTTTTTCAAAGGCATGACACTCCTCCCACCAGCCCAACTTTTCCATTAAGGACCCACAGTGCCTCTCTCGATCACAGCAAGTACTCGAGTACTCTCAGGGACAGAGTTCACAGCTGCTAATAACTCTGCCCACCCCCAGAAGTCACCCACCACCAATTCCTCATCTGCAGTTAGCCACCAGACGTCCAACTGTCATCTCTTTGGATGACTTTATTATCGCACCCTGTGAGCAGTGTGATATATCCCACAATCTCCCTCAAACTAGCCCCTGTGTCACTGCATGACCAGGCTCCAATCTCACCCACCTGCATCAATGCACACAGCACCTTGCCATCATCTTCTCGCCATCACCCTCTGTCAATCTTGAGGTAATTCATGGACTGCCATCTGTCATCTACATCAAACTCTATTCTCCCTACTGAATAAAAAATCAATTTTGAATGGAGTGGATGAGAGCCTGAAAGCCCCCCTTTTTATTTTTCTTCCAGAAAACATGATGTCAATTTCTAGCCACAAATAAAGGTATTGTGCTCATGAACACAAGTACTACACATGACTGCGACTTCAGCCGCAAAGAAAAACAAAAAACAAATTAAATACCTAAAAAATAGGCGTGCAATGCACGGAATACCCCTCAGCCCGATGTCGAAGTTTTTGGAGACGCCCGCCCTCCCGCCACCCGACCGCCCGCCCACCCGCCCAACCGCACGAAGGATAGCAATACCCCGTCAGCCTTGAGGGCTGAGGGATAAAAAGGAGTAAAATCCAGGTCAGGTGATGATGTGATTATCAAGTACAGAAATTTATCCACCACTATCAACACCGTCAGAATTTGCGGACTATTTGAGGAATTGAAAGCTGCAACAAATCTTGGTGGTATAAATGTAATTGTTCAAAAACTATTTTCTTTGTAGATATTAAACCCCTCAAAGCTACTAAACCCAAGTTATATGCTTTTATTTTTTGGATAGTTCACCCTCTCTCAAGCGGATACTTTCAACATGATCATGCACTGCGTCACAAAGCTTACATCATGCCATCTTGGTTCCAAGGACGTGACAGTACTTCCTGTCGGAAATAATGGACTTTATGTCTTTGAAGTGAAAGAGGGGAGTGCCCTTCCCGACTGTTATTTGTGACATATTCATAAGCTAGCGTCTGGGCTGCATAAGAGCACTCCACTGGGGCAACTTGCACATCTGCGACGGTAAAGTTGATGCCGGCAGGATCAGGCACATATTGGAACAAGGAATAGTGCTGTGAAAAAGTATTTTCCTCTTCTCGGTTCCCTTTATTTTTGCATATTGAGCACAGTTAAATGTTTCAGATCATCACACTAATTTAAATATGAGACAAAGATAATTAAGTTAAAATTAGACCTTGGTGCTTGAGGGGCCATGCCTCGCCCCCTTTTAAAAAAAACTTTTTCTTCAAAAACTTGGCCAGAAACATGCTATTAAGATGAACATCGGTATATGTCAGTCATTTTTTATGTAGAATCAGAATCTGCAATCAAATTTGTGATATCTACAACACTGAAGCAGAAAAAAAACAAGATTCATTTCTGGGTTACCAAACTTTGACCCCCTCCACCCAATTCCTGACATACGTCATGAAGTTGCAAGTTTGATAGGTTATTCACATTCCTTTATCGAACAAATAAGAGAAAATGGGGATTGTAATATGAACTCCAGTAAAACGGTGCCAACGAATGCGATTTTAATAAACACGTTCGCATATCCCTCTTGTCCTGGGTCTAATTGTGATGGATCCAAATGAAAACAAAGCAAACAAAATGTTGAAGCAAACAAGCGTATCGCAGCTCTATGCCTCCTGCTCCTTTGAGGATTCAGGAAAACACTATCCACGTTTATACACAAACATATGTATTTGTAGAAACAAAAATATTAATGTTTCATTAATATTGAAAGATATTATTTGCTATGTAAGCAATTAATGAATTGAATCAACTTATTAGCATAAAGTGATGCACCACTTCAACATTAAATATTCATCACAGATCTGAAATACTTAGCATTCAGAATAATAATCAAAATCATTCCGCAGACAAAATACTGTAAAGGAATCTGTATAATAAATTATTGCAGTGCACAATTTATTCCTTTCGCGAATGGTTCTCATTTGAAATTCAGTTCAGCACTGATGACCTTGGAAGTAATGAAGAAACCAGCACCAAAAATGTGTTTTACGTGGTTGTTTTTGAAGGTTGAATAAGAATGATTGGACTCTGCTACTGATAGAGCTATTGGAGCTTTCCAGTAACAAAGGATGTAGAGATTTCGAGGACTCAAATGATATAGTACCAGGTGTTAGGGGATTTGTAAATTGTACTAATAAAGGCTAAATTGAATATTTGCAGGGGAGATTAATTTGAGTTTAATCCTTTAGCATGCTCCCTTGATCTAAATAGAGATCGATTCTTTCTACACAGTTGATGAAATTCAGTATGCAGTGTCGAATATTTTGTCTACTAAATAAACACTGGGAGAATATACACTGGCAGTGGCTAAAATTGAAACCAATTTCATATTACCGTGGACTTACTCAACGACATATAAGCATGTGCTTCTCTCTAAAAGTAAGTACAGAAGGTATAATAACACAATTCAGTATATGATAACATAAATTGTATTATGTACTGCATTGGGTTATTAGCTGTGTGATACTAAGGTCATATAACTTAAAACTATGAGTGAAACATAATAATGACATAATTTATCAGACAATGATATGGATATATCATACTTTCTTTGCATGATGAAATATTTTTGTGTCTTTACCATGATTATAAAAAAAGCTCATATGATAGTGTAAAACACCTGACATGCAGGTGAACGACATAGTAAATTGCTTATATAATTGCGTCAAATACACAGTCAGTTTTCTCTGAAAGTGAAGAGCTTGGTTTGGTACTATGCTGGATAGATAGCTTTCTGACTTAAGGTGGCACTCTAAAGAGCTAATGTTCCACCGACCTAACATTGCATATTCCCAGACATATACCAAAGTTCTGTCTTTTAAAATATACAAAGCACATACACAGTTATACATAAAATTTGTAATCCCCTTGGCATAAAGCTTGCTTGTTGTAAACTGGTGGTGACTGTGAGCATTATCAAACGCACAATACATGGGCTATTACCAAGTACGGGTACAGTGCAGTCAGAAACATACAGCACATTATAAAACATGACCAGTCCAAAATTTTGAAATGCCAATAAAAGAACTAATGTAAAAGGTGTACCACTGAAAGTACGCAGACATGTGTCAACAGTATACTTACACTTACATAAAATAATAGTCCATAATTTGAACTCCAAAAAATTAAAAAAAAATCCGCGTCACACAACCGTGTGAATGAAGACAGAATGTCTAGTGCAAAAGTTAAAACTGTTTTATATTTTTCATGTTATCCATAGTGAAATGATGTCAACGCAGCATATGACTAGCTATATCCGTCAATCTGTTTTTGGAATTTGACTGTGAATGGACGACACCTGGTGGTGCGCACCAGAGGTGCTCCTTGGCCTGGGCCTTGAGCAGCCATCCATGGCCTTCTTCGATGGATCTGGGTGGATGTCACCCACGGAGCCAGTCGAGCCCGAGGCAAGCCCTGCTTCACTGCATCCTGGGTCTCTACAGGGCTGATTATAGGCCATTGATAGTGAGCTTGTCTGTCTCTGAATTAAATAGTGGCTGCAGTCTATATGGCGCAATAGTTGCGTCAACATCCATGACTTGGTATCAATGAGTATATATAGAACTGGAGAGGCTGCTGCCGCTTTCTTCTACGAGTGCAGCTGAAGAAACCAATATGGCGTCAAGTGCACCACACTTCTCAATTTCCCATAGACTATAATGGAGAACTCCGAGCCATTTTCTTTAAAATTAAGGGGTCTATTGCCGTATTTTCAACACATATAAGACTCGAATGCATGTAAGAATAATAATCAATGGATTATTTCACTTGACACTATTCGATAATAAAGTTATTGGGGGTAATGTTTTACTCATCGCACTCAACGTTTGAGCGGCCGGTTGGTTGTATTGAGTAATGACGACGAAGGGCTGATGAAAGCACTCATTCACGGATTGCATTTGCGACATCACATAATGTGGATGGGCGAACAGAAAACCTGTCTGTTCAGTTCTCTAGCTAGCTGGCATTGGTTTATATGTTTAGTTGTGGGTATTGTGGGGATAAATATCAATTCCATTAAAGTTATTTGTTTGAAATATCATCTGGCATGAAATACCATGTAAAATGTCTTTGTATTCTTATCTCTGGGAGCTGAAATAGGCCATAAATACATTAAATGGGTATAAACATCACATCGGGCAAATGTCTTTCAGTAGCCTGATTTTTTTTTTTTTTTAATTACTGGTACCATTCTCCCAAAAAAAAGTCCCATTCATTCTTTAGCTTCTCGATTAGCTGTAAAAATGCCTTTGTGCGCTGCGTATAATTGCAATAATCATTCCGATCAAGCTCATGCGAAGGGCTTGACATTTCACAGGTAACTCTCTGATACTACTTTACTACTGTTACTGATGTAGTATCAAATGATATGCAATGATTTGACGCTTCAATCTGCCAGGCTATCAAGGTAACAAGTGGACGTTTTCGTTAGAGTAGCTACGAGCCTGATCGATGAAGGTTACCTACTTAGCTACCCAGCTGAAGTTAGCCCGACATTATGGATGGCAGCAAGCAGAATATGATCAGAGTACACGAAAGGTGTATCTTCATTAGAACGAAGTGTCAAATTAGCTTGCTATTTAGCCCTTTTGAAATTAGACCGATGTTAATTTCGCTGACTATTTTTTAGTGCAGACACAAATAGCCCGCTAATTTGATCGGGAAATTTCCCCGATAATCTTGATCTAGTTCGCGAAATAGCCATCCATTTGTGTTGTGTCTTCATTTCTGGAGTGGGAGGGTTTTCTGGTTGATGGAGATGCAAATTCGTATTATTGGGCCAATTTCCATAACCACAAAATAGCTGGCTGATGACGACTGATGACATCTGTTTAACTTCATTCTGATGATGACACACCTAGAGTGTTCTTAAAGCATCACTGATTCTGGCCGTATATATGTCAATGGTGGGATGTGAGTGTGCGTGCGTGAGAAATGAACATAGCTAGCTAGCCATCTCTGCAATTAAAACTGGGAGTCTTAATCGGATTATTAAACAAAGTTGAAATACCAATATTGCTGGAAGACACTTCAGACTGCTGACAATATAAGCCTGATGTAGTTCGTGCGGAAGGAAAACAATAATTGTGGAAGATTTTGAATCTCGAGCTATCATTTTAGGTTTCGTCTTTGCAATGGCGCAGATGAGGGCAATGGAAATGCTTAATGAGCAACCTTATAACTGCATGCTCTAGCATTTGGGTGTAGTTGCTGCTGAAAGAAGGCTTCAGCTGTAATTAAAATACTTAGCCTCTGACCATGTTCTCGTGCTGTAATTGTGATCTGCTTGGAGTGTTTACCCGTGTACATCGCTCTGGGCAAAGTGACCTGCAATAAAAAAATTATGCAGAGAGAAGCATTTATGCATTTGTCAACCATGTTGCGTGCAGTATACATGAAGACCACAATGGATAAATGATAAGTCACATTTTCGTGTTATGGAGAAATACAACTTCAAAACGATCTTAGAGGAAAAGCTCTGAAAAAATATGCAAAAAAATATAATAATGTGTGATATATAAAACTTACAAAAATGCAAAATTTGTAGCCTGATCGTTTTTCCTTTGATGTGAATCGAGATCAGGTTGTAAATATACCCTGGTCTGTGTTACAGTATGCACTGTTAAATAATATGTATAAAATACTGCTCAATATTGTACTTTTTAATAACATAACATGCATCTGATCTAGACTCATTTCTTTGTGGTCTTCAAATGTAATATATGAATAGTATGTTGTGTGAAAAGTTTTTTTCATAATATTTCTCAGAGGACTACATTAATTAAATGAATAAATAAGATAATTCCTAATTAAATCAAATGTTAGATTTCCAGGCAACGATCCGAAAAGGTTAGCTAAGTGGATACAGAACGTCAGACGGAAAACGTGGAGCCCCTCGGCACACTCAGTTTTGTGCTCCTGTCATTTTGAAGAGGAATGCTTCGTCCCATCTGGCCAAATTGTCCGCCTTCGGAAAACTGCCGTGCCCACCTTGTTCTCATACACAGGTCAAATGCAGGTAAATATGGTCCTCTGAACGTAAATGGCCCTCTTTGTCGTGCTGCTGCAGACTATATGAAACATTAGTGGCCGTGGAGGGGTAGGTTATGATTTGATAGTGGAGACAAATTGTAATGTTTTTTCTTTTGCCCTACTGGCCCTCTTTTTTGATGAGCTTAGGCATTAAATCCAACCCATAGGGTAGTTTATATGTTTGATTTCTTATGCTTTTCGTCCAAGTCTAGGAGATGCCAGCTGTAAATACTCTATGGTTTACCTTGATGTCACTATAAGGAAAAAATTCCAAATGTCTGGATTTAAAAGTCCCCTGTCACCTGGTGCATTGCTAATTAGGCATTACAGGTGCTGGTCAACGAATTAGAATAATTTGAAATAGTGCAATCGTAAAATTTTTAAATGCATTTTTTGTGCAGAAAGCAAATCAGGTGTTCACCGCGCCTGTCCTACTTGTTAGAGTAATCACAGAACTCGCTACCTATAAAAAATTTGCTCAGCTGAGCTTTCCAAAAGGCCCATTTACCATTTAACTGTGACACTGTTGTTTCATTGAATTAGAATAATTCATAAGTCATTTCATTGAATTAGAATAAGTGCTTGAATTTTTGTTTTCTGTGAAGAGTGTTCACTGTGCAGTATAAAGTCAGGGTTGAGTAGAATTTCTAAGTTGTAAAATCAATGATGGGTCAGCAGCGCGACCTCTCAACCGGAATAGTGGCTCAAATTCAACCCTTCGCCAACAAGGCCTGACCCAAACTAAAATTCCTGAGCAGCTCGGCATCAGCCAGTCTTCCGCCTGCAAAGCTCTCAAGAAAGACTGGAGCAAGCACACCAACTGTTCCGGCGTCCAAAAAACTTCTGCTTGCGACAACAAGCAGCTGAGAAAGATCGCAGTCAGCAACTGGTTCAAGTCCACTTCCGAGCTCAGCGACTTGTGGAACGAGCAGACCAGCACTAACGTCTCGAGATCAACCACTTACCGTTGTCTGCGTGAACTCTGCTTCAAATCTCGCGTTCCAGCAGTAAAACCAATGCTGAACAAGAAACAAATGGAGAAACGGCTGAAGTGGGCCAAAGAACACGGCTAATGGACTGCTGAATACTGACAGAAAGTGGTCTTCAGTGACGAATTACGCTTTTGCATCTCCTTCGGTGACCCAGGTCCTCGTGTCTGGCGTCGTGGTGGCGAAACCTACAACCACGAGGTTGTGAAAAGATCTGGCAAGTTTCCCCAGAGCGTTATGGTCTGGGTATGCATGTCTGCTCGGGGTGAAGGGAAACTCTGCTTCCTCAAGAAGACTGTCAATGCTGCCGTATACCAACATGTTCTGGAAACGTTCCTGATTCCGATTGTTGAGGAACAGTTCAGCGAAGAAGACCTCATATTTCAACAGGATCTTGCACCAGCTCATGCGCCAAAGTCGACCAAAGATTGGTTCGCCGAAAAACAGCTTGAAGTTTTGGCATGGCCGGCCAACTAGCCTGACCTCAATGTCATTGAAAACCTTTGGGCCATCGTCAATCGGAAAATTCGCGACAGAAGGCGACTACGCTGGACCGACTGAAGCAGAACATCGCCACAGCCTGGGAAGCAGTGAGTGCTGAAACTTGCGACAAGCTGGTCAAATCGATGCCGCAGAGACTTCAGGCAGTCATACAAGCCAAGAGGGCAGCCACAAAACACTGAGAGAGTGATGATTCTAATTATAATAAAAATTATTCTAATTCAGTGAAACGGTTTCTCCATTATTCTAATTCAATAAAACAACAGTGTCACAGTTAAATGGCCTAAATTGGCCTTTTGGAAAGCTCAGCTGAGGAAATGTATTACAGGTAGCGAGTTCTGTGATTACTCTAACAAGTAGGACAGGCGCGGTGAACACCTGATTTGCTTTCTGCACAAAAAATGCATTTAAAAATTTTACGATTGCACTATTTCAAATTATTCTAATTCGTTGACCAGCACCTGTACTAACCATTTAAAAAATCTTTCCTTTGTGACATCACAAGCAGGAAAGATCATAAAGAAAAAGAGAGGAATTACTAAACTGGTTGGCTGAAGTTGATCAATCCCTCTTCGCACTTAAACATATGAGGCCAGTTTCACAGACATGGCTTAAGCGTAGTCCTAAACTAAGCAGAGTTTTGAAAAGAGATTTTCTATTGAAAATTGAATTTAGTCTAAGATTAAGCTTAATCTGTGTCAGTGAAATTGGCCCATGATGTCACAAATAGACAGTTATTGGAATGGCCTGACATGAGTAATTACAAGTGCACTTGGGGGTCTATTCTCCCATTTGCGTGTAAGTCCTTTTTTACGCGATTCAAGTTAAGCGCTTTTGAGTTACACGTATTCTCCCCTACTTGCTTCGTTCAAGCCCACAGTGCTTAACCTCAGAATGTAGACGGCCTTATGAAAGATGTGTGACTGATCCAAAAGAGAGGCAGACTCTGTACAAAGCTCATTGATTATGGCTGTCAGGAAAACAAGGAACAAGGATTTTCTAATTAACCATGAAAATTCAGTTGTGGTCCATGGAAAACACAAACCAGACTTTAAATCGTGGGCCTGCTGATAAAACCTTGTATCTCCAAACTGATAAGAAACAAAACGTCGTATGTCCACGATTCAAACATGCAGAATTAAACATTCTTTTTATTTTAAACTAGGCTTATGCCGTCGGAGGCGACGGCTGGGGGTATATCCCCGAACGCCCCCAATCCTCCAATTCCCCAATCCTTGAATAGACCTTGAATAGACTTTCATTTAGACTTAATTTCAGGTCAATCAGTCAAATGGTTCTGAAGATATTGCCAAAATAGGAATTTTCCATCAAAAAGCCCACCTGGTGGCAAAATATTGAACCATACAGGTATGATGTCATTATGTGACACGTTGTGAGGTCATGACCTTGCAGTTGCACATAGTTTCAAGTCAATTGGAGAAATAGCTCCAAAGCTATAGCAAAAATGGTGAATTTTATGTGACAAAGCTCCACCTCGTGTCAAAATTTTGAACCAAACAGGTATAATGTCATCGTGGGACACATCCTCAGGTCATGACCATTCATTTGCACTTGATTTGAGGTCAATCCGATAAATATTTCCAGAGATACAATAAAAACAGTGATTTTTTCCGTTTTTGGCCACTGGTGGCCAATCTAGAAATTGTAAGTTGTCCAAAATCGAATCAGTTATTCCTCTTTATGATACTTATGTGCAAAGCTTGGAATTTCTGATTGAAATATTACTGCAGTTATCGCGTTAACATTTAAATCAGTTTTTGGCCCCTGATGGCCAATCTAGAGATCATAAATTGTCCAAAATCAAATTAGTTCTTCCTCTTTATGATACTTACTTATGTGCAAAACTTGAAATTTGTAATTAAAATATTACTGAAGTTATCGTGAAACAGTGATTTTTTCAGTTTTTGGCCCCTGGTGGCCAATCTAGAAATTGAAAAATTGTCCAAAATCGAATCAGTTCTTCCTCTTTATGATACTTACTTATATGCAAAACTTGGAATATCTAATTGAAATATGACTGCAGTTATCGCATTAACACTGAAATCAGTTTTTGGCCCCTGGTGGCCAATCTGGACATCGTAAATTGTCCAAAATCCAATCAGTTCTTCCTCTTTATGATACTTACTTATATGCAAAATTCGGAATTTGTAATTGAAATATTACTGAAGTTATCGCGTTAACACGTAGTGCGGCGGTGGTGGCGGCCGGACCAAAAACATAATATCCCCCGCGTTCAGGGATATAATTACTTTAATTAATTTAAAAATTTATATGATTTTATTGTTATTTTTTAATTTTATATATATATATATATATATATATATATATATATATATATATATTTTTTTTTTTTTTTTTTTTTTTCCTGTGAAGTTTATCATTTTGAAGATACAAGGTTTTATCCGCAAGCCGACGATATGCCGCCGAAATAGTAGGCCTATGTATGTCTGTGTCAATCACAAGAAGTAATGCAGACATCCCTTTTTTATTTCTTATTCTAGCCACAATGGCATTAAAGCTATGCAAACAAACAAATTGCTGCGATAATCAAATAATAAATAAAGAATTTAGCGCCTCTCAACCAGCGTAATCAGAGCATTGAAAATGTGCCCCTCCTATCTAGCCTGTTTGTTCCAAGGCTGACTGGAAAAAGACAAGTAACCAGAACATTCTAGTCACAAAAAAATAACAATCAATGACAGTTTATATGATCCCATTCATAAATAGTCCACTTGAAATTTCAAACTACTCCGATGTCAAGTTTGCAACTAAAGGACAAGGCAACACTGTAACAAACAAAGGATTCTTACCTTGCACGTGGAAAAATCTGCGGGGCACTGTAAAAGCCAGGCTCTCTGCACACCGGAGAAGTGTGCACGCAACAGGTGGTGGTCCACCATCATCCCCGGTGCATTTCTCTGCACTGGAGGAGGAGGTGGCATCCACTCTTCCTGCAGTGGAGGTGCATGCAGAAAAACTTGGAGTGGATACGGATGCTACAATCACCAATAACATTCTTTTCCAATTTACAACCAACCCAGCTTTATACCAAAGAGATTACAAAATTTATGTATAACTGTGCATGTACTTCATCTATGTCAAAGGACAGAATGTTGGTATATGTCTGGGAATATGTAATGTTAGGTCGGAAGAATATTAGTTCTGTCGAGCACCACCTTTGGTCAGATAGCTATGAACTCAGCATAGTGTGGGAAAATATTAATCTATGTAACCTTACTAATCAAGTTTCTTCAAATGAATGAGCATTGAAATGTATTATCAAATGTATTATTAACAGACGCATTACTATATTGATTTATTGCTGAATTGTTGTATTCATTATATATCTGAATATATTACTAATCAAGCATTATATATCCGAATGTATTAATAACCAAGCTTAACTGATATTAACTGAAACACTGTATTAATCTAAAGCAATGTGAATCTAAATGAATGGTACTTTTTCAGGGATGTTTCCAGGGACATTCTGTATCTCATATTGAAAGAATGCAGGCACCTGTAATCAGTGAAAGGGTGGCGCACTTTAATTTTAGACTATCCATGCCTTCTGAAGGCACCAGCTGCGCCATTAATCTATTTGGCCTTGTCTAAAAAAGATTACAGTGAATCCTCCTTCCGGGTATTAATTCTTACAGGAGGACAGACATCATAAGGGTCAGAAATGGGTTATGTTCCTGGGTAAAATATCTCCTGATGTGTGGCCTGGGAGCCGCGTGGGGCTCATGAGTTTGGAAGTCCCCGGTTGGATAGAGTTCATGCATATTTTTAGTCTGAGGGAGTTGCTGGAGATCATAAAAAGTCGGAAGATTGACAACAAAGGGGCAACGAGCTATAAAGATGGGGACTTGGAAGAGCTCTGGGCTGCTGCTCTCTCTCTCTCAGCCCACTGGTCCTCTATGCGGCCAGTGCTTCTGTTTATCTGACTATTCTTCTTTCCAATTCTTTGCTAAATCAGTTGTGTATGGTTTCTGTATTATTTTATGGTTTGAAACCTATCTTTCATTTGTCTGTATCTGTGCACATGAATTTACCTTATTGTATTGTTTTTACCTTCTGTTTCATCTAATGGTTTGATTATTATGGTCTTTGATGTTTATTACCGTTATTTGATGACATGCATATGATTTCTATTGATTATGTATTGAATTACTTTCTGATTAAACGATGAAGACTTAATTGCAAATATAAATAGTGTTTTGGTCCTTCATTTAAGGTCAATTCCAACCAGTACGAATTCCCCACAATAGTACCAAGCTAAACTCTTCGTTTTTCAGAGAAAACTAGGCCTGTGCATCATAATTGAAAAACAATTTCTTTGGTACTTCACTGGGGATGGCCAGTGCTTGCATCCAGCATACAGTGCCCCCTTGAGGCAAAATTTTCCGACCTTTGATGTTTAAAATCATCTACACTGAAAATACTACCATTTTTTTTTGTTACTAATGCTGTAATATACCCCAAAGGTACTATGTATCTAGAGAATTTCAGATCTCAATCTTGCTTGGTAAACAAAATAATGCCACCTAAACTTTGGCACAATTTGCTATGAAATGGACCGTTTTGAGTTTTCCTCCAACTATGGCTCTGACTAGCTTGAAAGCGTGAAAACTACCAAAGAAATGCTTGGCATTCCTGAAAATAGATTTCCAAAAGCACAACAAACAGCATTTACCCTCACAGTACAAGTCTGGGTTACAGAGAAAATATACCGCAAACATGCACCAAAAATGAATTTCAACCATCTTTCTGGCCATCTATTGCACAAACGCAGCAAGATACCAAAGTAATTTTCACTGATAATGAAAGTCTTGTTGTGTGTAAACACATAATAAAGCATTCTAGTTTGGTATATGTCTGAGATATTATTTTATTCCCATTCTCAATTTTTATTCTTTTTTTTTCAAATAATTCTGGCTCAATAACGTAGTTACCCAGCTTGGCGCTGGAATGGTGCTGAAGTCTAACCGAACTTGAAATGTCACAGGTCATGATAGACGTATAAAACATTTGGTACTGTGTACCCTTAAGTCATGACAGTTGATGTAAAATGTGGTGTCAACAGCAAGACTATTGGCAGGCAAAGTGAAATACGGACTTAAAAATTTGGCTTTTTCTGTGAGACACCCATATTTACTTATGTGCCAAGTTTCATTTAATTCCAGGGGGGTCAACTGCGCACCGAATGTCAATCTCTCGAGGAATGGCTCTTAAGGTTTTGAGAGAAAAGGAAAAAAAAATTTTGCAAAAAAAACAAAAGAACAGGCAGCCAAAATCTCAATTTGGCAAAAATATGACTTAGGCAATGATGCTATGAGGCTGATGATATGCAAATTAACGAAAACTAAACATTGTTTATGTTACCAGTATCTGTTATTATCCGTTGTGATGACGTGATAAACCTCTTGGAATCTTGATCAAACTACAGATTGTACTTGAATCTTTAGGATCCCAAATAGACACTCGAATAATCCACCAAACGTAGCAGAGCGAAACTGAAGTGCAGTAGTAACTGTTTTTTTTTTTTTTACACTGAACAAAAATAAAAATGCCCCATGTCAAATTTTTGAGTTTTTATTAACAAAAAACTGCATCTGGGATTCCTCTGTGAATAGCACTCTTCTCCAGTGTGCCACGGGCCATCAAACCTGTGCGTTTGCCCATGCGAGTTCCGACGCCAAACACCGGTGGGATCCAGACCGCAGTGAGGACCCTGAGCGTACAAGTTAGCTTGTCGCAGGCGGTTACGGACTGTCTGTGGTGTGATACATCTGTCTCATCCGCTGTGTGTGTCTGATCTGAGCCGATCCCGCAGGTGGACAAGCCGGATGTAGCAATCTTGTGCGGGTGTGGTCACACGTGGCTGATGTGGATGAGGTCGATTTGCAGTACTGCCCCTATGTCGGAAACGACTCTCAAACGGCCTATCGTCCAATAGTTAACATTCAGCTGCACAGCGACCGCTCTGGTGGACATCCCTGCATCCAGCATGCCAATGGCACGTTCTCGCATGACCTGAGACATCTGAGGCATGATGACTTTTGACAAAATTTGACATTTTGGGCTGGCCTTTTATTGTCCCCAGTATAAGGTGTGTCTCGGTACTGCTCATTCATTATTAAAAGAGGTCTTGTAGGCAGCTGCTCCTGATACTTTTTTAATCTTTTTTGTCTCTTCCGCCCGCTCCTCCTCTTCCACCTGCACTGTCTCCTCCTTTTCCACCTGCACTGTCTCCTCCTCTTCCACCTGCACTGTCTCTTCCTCTAATCTGGGCTTTTTAGGGGGCTTTCCTCTCACGGCAAATAAGAGGATGCTAGATTGCTTTGCCTTTTTACCTGACACCTTTGAAAGACATATGCAATGATTTATGCATCCATAGCCAGGATTATAGTTACAAAATATGATATGATTTTAAAAGTGACCTATAAAAATTGACTATGCAATACACTTTAATCTGATACATTAAAGATACATAAGCAGCAACTATCGTCGTGATACGCTACACCGCCTGATCACGATGCAGTTCGATTCAACATGATTTGCTCCAACACCATGCAGTACAATATGATACAATGATACAAAGGAATGATGCAATATGCAATACGAAAAACTACTGCCAGACAGTAGATGTGCTTAACACTGTTTTATCAGCAGGCATACTAACTGAGCACTAAGCTAGAAAACGCAGCTGAAAACTGAATTAATCTTTCTCAAAAGGGTCTTTCACAAAAGCTGACAAATTTAAAAAATGTTCACTCTTGCTGGTATTCACATACTGCTTTAAAAACATGTTAGTTACACAGTTATTATTACTGACCAGCGTCTGTTATTGCCTGTGAACAAGTGGAGCTGTTAACAAGAGGATCACTTAAAAGTTACAATATTTGGTTCAGCTGTTGTAAAACCTGTGGTGTTGCCAAACTTCAGATTTATAGTTCGCTGGTGTGTGTGTACCGTATTGTTCCGAATACAAGACGATCCTGGATATAAGACGATCCCCCTTTCTCAAGACAGATTTTTGGAAAAATTAAGGTTTTGATGGAAAAAAAAACTTGTTTAATCACAAAAGAATAATAATCACAAAAACTTTATTTGATAATACTGATAAAAGTTATTGATTTAAAAATATATAAAACAAGGCAGACTGCTGTTTGGCGCTATCTATTGTTGTGAATGTAAAATTGACTATGGACTATAAAATACTCACAGAGAATCACCGATTTTGACTGTTATAAGTCCCTGAGAATAAGACAACCCCACTTTTTCTAAGGGGATTTCCTGGAAAAAAACATTGTCTTATATTCAGAACAATACGGTATTTGTTCTGTCTCCGCCGCAACCCCCCACATCTACATCTCAATTTCATCCCAAAACTGCATCTATTCATGGCTGCTCGACTACCATGCCCACACGCATGTCGATGCTAATTATCTGGGCAACCATCTCTAACAGCAGTCAAGTTGTCATTACTTGTGACAAACAAGGTGTGAATTTGTTGTAACATTAAAACGAGATATGACTTACTCTGTTCCATGCTGTTTCCGCGTAGAGCTCATTCGATCAGTTTCCGTGGCTTCTGCTGTAGCAGAATCACTTGATAACAATTTTTTTTTTCATTGGTTGTTGCGTTATCTTAGCCCGCCCCTTTCCTTTTTTGATTGACAGGTAAGTAACAGGCTCAACTCCATAGCAGACCTGCTTGATTCCTCCCGGTTCCATAGCAACGGCGCAACAGAGAAATTTACCGTTTTTTTTTTTTCAGCGTGAGAAATACAATTGAAGCACTGATTACTAAAACCCCACAAGTCAAGTGTGACTTATGGGGTTTTAGTAATAGGTACTTCAATTTGTGGCGGGAGTGCGTGACAAAAGACCGAAAAGCGTGACACTCACGCTCAATGCGTGAGACTTGAGAGCCCTGCAAGGATTTTAATTCCGCATGAGAATCTCATTAAGCATTCAATGCATAATTACGGAAAACGGTGAAAAAGCCTAAAAAATGCGTAAGACCTACGTGGAATGCGTGAGACTTGGCATCTCTGTACTATACAGTGGGTGGTACCTATGTTCCACACTTCAAGAACAAATAAAGTGCTCGGTGCAGTAGTGGTCAAAAATGATAAATAAAAAAAAAAGAGTTGGAACACTCATGTGCTAAGAGGCTCAAATATACAAGTTACTCTGGATGAGTGTAGTTCAGTGGTCAGAGACCAGAGGTTGCGTTAACTGAATATTTTCCGTCATTGACTGATTTTTTTAAATAATGACGTAATATTTTGAAGGCCGTCTGTCATTTTGACAGAATGTAATTCACACCCCCGTCCAATTAGTGGTCGAATAGGAAGGATATGGGAACAGAATGCAATCTATTTGTTCGTGCTCGTAAATCGACTCTCAAGATAGAGGCAACTGGCAACTACCTCAAGGTACTGTCTGCATAAACAGTCTTTTTTAATAAACTGCCTGTGCATTTTCAAATTTCTCAGTGCCTTGTTTTAAATGTCAGGGCCCTCAGAATTCTACCAATGAAGTGTGGAGCTACTTTGAGCCTTGTTGATGATGAAAAAATAGCGATTTCTTTGCATGGCAACCCTATGCCCAATTCACTACCATTTTAAGCCTGTTGGGAGCTTCGGCTAAAAAGCCATGTACATTTTGAAATGTTGTGTGCGTGCGGATGTGGGGTATTCGACAAAAGTTAGTACTCATTATCATGTTTCAATGCACCCCAAGTCAATATCACACCAGAATTTTTCTTTAATCTGACTAAATTCCTTGTTGGACCACTTCCATTGTGCCCTTGAGCAAGGTTCTGCACGTTAAGCGCTTTGGTGAATGCCCAGCTGCACTTTAATGCTCAGCTAAGCACATTTGCAAATGGGGGGACCCAGGTGATGTCACAAATAGGATAATAGCAGTGGCAGGTGGGTACCCACAAATACAATGCCATTGCATTTGCTGCCAGGACAAGCAGAGCAGAGCAACTGTTCATCTACTGAGGCTAATGAGCAAGACCCTTGCTGATTTATGCTGTTTATCACCCACCTTCAATGTTTTTTTCTTGGGAGTGAAAATATTTCTTTACTGTGGTTTGAACTGGTAACAGCCCCACTCCCTAAACTCCCGCCCACTCCCTTCCACACTCCCTGTTTCACAAGATTCTGGACATTGTTCAGCTTGATTAAGGCTTTCTGGGAGACAATGACAGTGTAATTATATGGATTGATTACGCAAGGGGAATGGGGACACTGTGAGTATACATCACACTGCAAGTACATCTCATCACACATGAGTATACACCACACTGCAAATTATGTTGTTAAGTGTTACAAGTACCTCTGTGACTGGAATGGATTGATTGAGAAGATTGTGCCATTCTGGGGCCCCCACATGCAACAGTTTACCACACACAGACATTCTGTGCAATCTACTGCATGTCCAGACTCGCATCCTCTCTAAGTATTGTGTGACCGCCTGACCTCAAATGGCATATAAGAGGACTGTCATTTGAGTTTGGTTTGAAGTTGATTGGCTAATATTGTACATAGTTATTGTTGGAAAATTATTTTTGAACTATTTCTCTCTTGAGCTTTCACCTGCGTTTAATTTGCGTTAAAATAATTGTTGACAACTGGGTATGACATGAAACCTCTTTAATAAGTTTGACAATGTCTGGTCTTGAATTGTGGATGAGTCCCCACCGTCTCAATTGGACCTGCATGAGGCTAATGGTTAAAATACAGTCTGCAGGGATCACTCTTCTTTGTGCTTATATTAGTATTACTCCACGAAATTTCATTGGGTGCCACACAAAACAAGCAGCCACTCATCACTTTCCCTGAGGAGATCTTCTCTGTGCCCAAAGTACCTCTCACGTCGGACAGAAGCTTATTCCTCTCACAATAGAAGATCAGCCACTGTCAAAATGTGATCACGGTCAAATTGTCTGTTGGCCTAAGTATACTGAGCAACAAAATAAATGCAAGTTAGTTAATTAATGTACTCTTATGGCTTCTCAGTTAAAGTGACCTCAAAATGAAGAGAAGTTTGATGAAAGGAGTGTAAATGTGCACGCGCTTAGTAATAAGTTTGATTTTCTGAAAGAATTATGCGCAAACTTATTTTCCACTCTGCCTTCAATTAACTTGCGTTTCTTTTGTTGTTCAATTTATGTCTGACTGGATGAGCATCTGACATACCACACTGGATATCTGCCAAGCCACGCATTGCGCTTAGTCAAATTGAGTGTAATTGTCAGCCGTCTGGCCTAACAAGCAGGTTGTCTGAAAACATAAGTTAAATTAATTTCTAAATGCAGGTGTCTTATTAAATTATTTATTCATTCATTTTTTAATTTAGCCTATTTATACATTTTACTAATAAGAGCAACAACAGCATGACGTCCGCATCGCTGCATATTATTTATTACTCATTTTGACAGGTGCACTCATTCCTGCATGTTGTTCGCTGGTTTCAAATCTGCATACGACTGGTCAGGCCTAGAATGATATTTTTGCGGACCATTCGCTCACGTTCAGATTGATAAATGCCGATCCTTGCAGGAGATTTGGCGTACACCCATTTTTTGGGTGTATTGCACGTTTGATAAATGAGTGAAAACGTAACCATGGTAGCTCTTTGTAGTAGATGTTCTTGCTGAATCCGGCAACCTACCTCTCTCGTCTGGGGGAGAGGGGAAGGGGATACTGTGCTCTACAGTGTCTGAATGTGATTGCAGTACTACTTCTAGCCACAAACTTACATACGGCTCCTTTAAAGGTGCTGTCAAATCCCTAATAAAGAAACTATGTTTGTACTATCTCCAGTTCTCCGTAGCATCCACAGAGTCAGGGAAAAGTACAGAGGTCGCACCAGTCATTCAGGGACAAAGTATGGTTTGATCTGGTGTCTCTTCAAGAGTGGGAGGTAAACTGGGTGAGACACCTTCTGAAATACGCAAGTGCCATGAATGATGACGTCCGTGAAAAACATTGGTGGAAAACACCGTTTGAGATCTACTTCCGATGCAGGAACAACGTTTTAGTATTTGAGGAAGATGGAACCGTGAAAACAAGGCTGGAGAACGAAAAAAAAAAAACCCAAGACAGGTGACCTGGTCAAATTTAAGACAACTCAAGAATGGTTTCACAGAATGGCATCAAAAGCAAGTGATTGTTGTGCGCAAAGAATGATCAGTTGTGGTCTTAAAAAGACACACCCTCCCTGTGTATACAAGCGAGGTGAAAATGTGTTGATAAGAATCCACATTGGTAAACACCACGAGCTGAGAAGGTATCAGGTAGTGCAGGGCAAAATTGCAGTTTTCAGCAAAAAAATGACACAGATACAAAGTCAAATACCTATTGCCAGAATCAAAGGAAACCACACACAAATGGTTTCCAGTGAGGGACATAACGAGGGTAACCAGGGCAAGAGAGGAAAAGCGGCACAGGGTTAAAAGCCTGCATTCACGGGATGTGCAATGCAAACAGTTTTTAATTGAAATGCAGCATGAGGACAGACAGAACAAACTAAATCGACAAGTTCAGTACTACCCAAAAGGAGATGAGAACTGTCAATTTGCAGCTGTGGCAAATCAACTGCAGATAATCGGTGTACACAGATGGCCTTCGTTGTGAAGAGCCCAAATTATGAACGATCTGATCTAAAACCCAAACACTCTTGCCGGTCATAATCTAGCGAACTTTGTAGATTGTGATCCAGATTGTGATCTAGACTGATATCTACGAAGCATGACTGAGGAAGGACCGTATGGCGACCACATCACACTGCAAAGGGCGAGCAAATTGTTCAATGCAAAAATCTCAGGGCTCTAATTTCTTGGCGCAGCGCAGGATGCCGCAGCCCATGCAGTGATAATTTCGTCCAGTGCAGCCCGCGTAGTGGTAATTTTGTGCGGTGCAACACCGTGCGTAGCCACTTTGGCAATTTGGTAGAGGGACATGCACCAAGATGGGTGTGACGGCGTAGTAGGGGGAGGTGTCACATATTCATCATGACGCAGTGACAATTTTGTGGATCAAGGCTCTGCCGAAATTTCGCAGAGAGTTTGCCAGCTCCAACCTGGTTCACTTTCAGTGCAGTGGTAATTTGGCTGACCTGCACACAGTGCTCACGTCACCGAAACCTCACAGGCAGGTTTCCAGAATGTCAGGCACATTTCAATGCAATAAATAATTACAGCAACCATTATTTAATGTAACTATCTGAATCAGCACATAAATTATATTATCTATATCGTTTGTCCTGATGTCAGATTAAAAGTGGTTGGCAGGCGTAATGGAAACTCGACCTGGTTTAATCAAAGCTGCTGAATCTGTGATGCAAACTAACGATTTCACATCTTTCTCAGCCAACAACAAGCTGCCTCGGCATCAGGCAGTGTGTGTGTGTGTGTGTGTGTATATATATCACTCTCCAAAGGCAGGGATGACCAACATTTACCCCGTCACAAAATAGCTATGTTTTTAATACATAGGCTTATATCATACAACAGCACTGGTGTCACAAACAGTACTGATAACCATCACACATTACAGAAAGACGCAGCTTTTTAGCCACGAACAACTGATCGCTTCTACACCGGTCACTTTATAATTAATAGATTAACGTACCACTGGGTGGAGCGTTCCAGTACTCTCTCTTGAACTGGTCAGGAAACTTACAGTGGTCCGGAAACAAATCCACCCTGCTTCGCAGCGCCAAATTTGTTGGTAAATTGATAAAGCACCAAGATCGTTGTCCCGATGAAGAAGCAGACTCCGATGTTCGTAGCAAAAGCAGGAAAAAGTTTATTACACAGCCGGCCGTGAGAACCACAGTGTGATGCAAAGTTCCAAAATTCCTTCATTTTGTAAGAAACTTTATACATGTAAAAGTACAGACATGTGCGTATGATTTCTTTAATGTTATCAGAAGTTGTTGCTGATTGGTTCCAGGGTTTACTCAACCGTCTGGCTCACCTCATATTGCCAACACCCAAAAAAAATCCTGTTTCCCAACAGGGCCAAAGCAACAAGTTTGGTATACTGATTAACTTGATGGTGCTTAATAATTCTTGAAGGGGTGCTGCCGTATTGGCTGATTCTGACACGCTGCAGCACCACCAGCCATGTTTACCTATAGACCCATTTATAGCCGACGTCATCAGAAAGATGCGTGCGCATCTTGGCAATGTAGCAAAGTAGCGGTCTCCCCAATTCAGTCTCAAGAGTTATGAATCTGCAAACATTGAATTAGATATTTTACCTGCACCGAAATGTCTGGTTGTTGCGTGTATGGCTGTCAGAATTGATATTTCATTGGTGGACTCAAGTTCGACAGGAATCCGAGAGGATCACATCTGTATAACGCCCACTGGACGCAAGCGAAGCATGAAGTCAAACTCTGAACGTTGCCTTGATGCTTTTAAATGCCCACTGATAGTTTTAGCCGCATCAACATTGACAGTTGTCACAAGACCGAGAAGCCATGGGTGTCACTCTCAAAATGTTCAACAAGATAACGTTTAATTTTGAAAACGCCTACCGATAAAGCTGATTTTAAGTGATGAAAAATTGCCATGTTCAGGGTACTGCGCACTATATGTTATATACAGGCATAATTTTCCTCATAAATTTAGCTGTGTAGTAAATTAAGATTATGATTCACTTTACTTCATCCAGCAGCAAGTTAGCTACCTAGCTAACTTAGCAGTGTTAAATTCTTACCAGCGTACCTGAGTTAGGTTCTGTCTGACTGTCGATCGCTTGATAACTTAAATGCGCACTAAATAACGGATTTCCTCAAAAAATGCGACTTGGTTAAAAAGCAGGTATATCAGTTTCGACAACTGCATGTGAGGTTTCCGTGTGTGCCACCAACCATGATAAGGCGAAATAGTTAAATAGCTAACCTGAAAGACAACTGCGTTTCTATTGAGTTGATGCTGAATAAATTGAGCAGAGGCGAAAAGTAAAAATCTGACGCGTGTCACACGCTGCCAGTGGGCTTTGCTCCATTGAAATTAATGTAACCAATTTTTTGACGCACGTCTCACGGTTACAGACATTAAATGAAATATGTGAGAATAATGGTAAACCGAAGCAGATTTCATGTTTGCATGACAACTACGCAGTCACAGTCGCTAGCTAGCAAGCTAACAATACAAAATAATAGGCCTACTTAGCCTGCCATGCAGGTACATTTAGCTGTCAGGACGTAGTTTTCTGTTTATGTACTTTTTTATTATAACCCATGCATCATACACGGCGGTTTTATGCCCTTGTGTTTGAAAAGGAAAGACCTCTGATTTTGAGACACAAAACTCCAAGTTTTTCGTGGCATTAATTTAACATTCTGCTTACGTCTGTAGATAACGTAGTCATAAACATCCAGTGACTTGTATGCTCGTAGTTCCTCCCTAGTGTACAGGATAGGTTTCTCGATCAAATGGGTATATATATCAGGCCAAGGGATACTGGGCCATGAACTAACGTCATCTACCCACTCACTGATACCATTAAGATCTGGAAATTGGTTGCCATTTGTCAAAGTTAATTTGTTTAGGTAGAATTTGCGATCTTTGATGGCTAATGCCCTTGCATAGCTTGAAAAGCTATTATAGTCCACCATTGATCCGTTGCCAAGCTGCATGCGCAGCCTGTTTTGTTTGCAAACAGTAAATGGGTCTGTACAAATCAATACAAATTCTTACATTAGGGTCTATTTCAAACTTAAAACTTTTTTTCCTCCGATGGAATCATGTAAGAACTTACTTTAAGTCATTTTCAATTGGTTTTGGAACCATTTTGTACGGGTTTTCACCACAATGCAGCAGAAAATGGAATTGAGATCACCTGGTATGTGAATAATGGCAGTGGTCATGAAACTGGTTTCTCTGCAACTTTTAGAAGCAGTGGTTTAGTTATTCAAGTAATCATTTTCTATTTGTCTTTTTATAAAGAAAGGATATGAAGAATATAAGAGCAAATGTAGATGCATCGTCTCATCTGTTATTGATTAAGGGCACATGATGCAACACATTGACAGCGCCCTGTGCAAGGCAATCCCGCAGATTTGCATTTGCAACGTCTTTGACACAGAGGCTCTGCCTAGCAGCCACATTTAATGAGGTGTCTGCAAGCCTGTGCTGCTTCTTGCAATGTGGTCCACACTGGAATCCATCTGTCCCCATGCTGATTCCACCTAAATTGGTACATTTTCGATGGGGTGGATGCAAATTTTCCATATAATGGCCTGGTAGACAACTCTGTTGCAATGTTGCATGAGTGAGGCCTGAAGCAAAAGAGAGAAGAATTATGATAGATGCCTATTGAATTCATGTTGTGATAAAAATATGATCAAAAAGAAGTTTAAACATATAATGCTTTACCTGTGTCGGGGGAATGGAGTCCATTTCTTTGATTTCTTTGAGAACACGTCTTGCGGCAAATCATTTACACTTTAGAGAGCAGTGATATGATCATACAATACACAGACATATCTCCCAAAAAAAAATAAAGTTGGGCGAACGCTGGTCCAGAGGTTCAAATGGATGACAAGCAATATCTCTAAAAGCTGCTCTGAATTGGCCTTCAATGCTTTCCATGCAGATGCTTTTCCTTTCCCATGGAACTGAGAGGTGGTGTCACATCCAGTGACGTGCATGGAAAGGGGGGCAAGGCAGCGTGGGGAAAGTGGGCAAGGCAGCAGACATTTACTCATCCAAACTATGATAAGAATTATTAATACTTTTATATTTGAAGTCCTTTCCTGTTCCAAAAGGCAACCCATATGTCTGTTTGAGGCTGCACAAGGACAGTGTCATTTTGAGCCCCTATGAGGATGACAATGACATCAGAATCCATTGTCCGCACCAGAATCTTCAGTGCCCCTTTCTCAATGGCATCCATCCTTGCAACCTGGCTGTGCTGAGTCCCAAATAAAGGAACAGACAGTGAATCATGCTTGGGATCGGGGTTTGGAGTGAATTCAGTCAACAATGCATAATTTGACGATTTGATTTCAGTTTATTCTCTTCAGAGATCATTTCCAGGACAGCATCCCTTCTACAATGACTTGTAATATCATAAAGCATTACCATGTTTCATTTTATGCTTTGGACCAGCGTGTCACGAAGCAGCTAATCTGGGTCCATAAGATACTCCTTTTTTCCAGAATACCTCCTGTAACTCCAGTAGAGCTCATTGAGTGGGATTGCTGCATGCCTTTATTAAAAGTGTTCCTGATGTTAACAAGTGTTAATTCCTATGTGGGAGCAAATACATACCCATGCAGGGAGAAGATAAAGTAAGGTTCCCTAAGACAGGTGGTGCCACCTGGTAAGTGGTGGCTTATTGGCATAATCCGATCTATCACAGCCATGGATAGCAGATCAAGTGACCTTTGAAATCCAGAGCCATCTCCCTAATACAGAAATACAAGAGGTCTCAGCTGCGAAATCAGGTGTAACAAAAGACGGGTAAGACCTACCTTCTCGGAAGTTGTGACAACATCCGTCAGAAAAAGTGAGGACATTTTCAATTATGTTTGGAGAGTATTGGTTGAAAAAATTCAGACATTATCAGTTAAAGTTTAGGACAGTATTGGTTAGAAAAACTTAGGACATTTTCGGTTAAAAAGTTTGGAGAGTGTCGGTTGGAAAAATTAGGACATTATCAGTTAAATTTTAGGACTGTATTGGTTAGAAAAACTTAGGACATTATCGGTTGATTTGGACATTATCGGTTGGTAGGGTGCTGATAATGTCCAAATTGGGACATTACTGGTCAATTGGGACATTATTAGTTGTATCAGGGCTTGTGGGTGTGCCTGTACTGCTTGGTGCAAGAATACTTAGGTACCCACATCAGTATTATTGAGTGTTGCCTTTGAAATTCTATTCTTTCAGTTTATTTTGCATAATATTTTTCAGAATGCTTATATTTTTACCTGTCATACACTGCCCTCCATAATTATAGGCACCCCTGGTTAAGATGTGTTCTTTAGCTTCTAATAAATTCAGTTTCTTTCTACACAATATAGGACCACAATGAAAAAAGAGGAAAATCCAACCTTTAATTCAAGTGCATTTATTCAATGGGAAAAAAAAATCTCACATTAAGAAATAATTCTTTTACATCTAATCATGTGTGCCACAATTATTAGCACCCCTGATGTTAATACTTTGTACGACCCCCTTTTGCCAACAAAACAGCACCTAATCTTCTCCTATAATGTTACACAAGATGGGAGAATACAGGAAGAGGGATCTTCGACCATTCCTCTCTGCACAATCTCTCTAAATCCGCCAGACCCTAACGTTAATGATTAATGCCCTTGTGTCCGCTAGATGGCTTTGATGATCGCTCCCATCAGGGTGTTAAAGGAAAGCTACCTCACGGCGCTTCGTCTGAAATTTTTTGGCTGGACCATTCAGCAGGCAGCTTTGGTGTTGACGTCATTTCCTTCTTCAAAAGCCGTCTTCCGCTAGTGCAAAAGCCGCTGAATGCTCTTTTTGAACCCTTGAGAATGAGTGATTTACCGGCACTTAACAACTTGTTTTTTGCAGTTCTATATTGTTGCAGCAGTCTGAAACATTCTTTGCACTAGAAGGCTTCCTGTTCGTTAGCTACTGATTTGAGTAACACCTCGCGATCGGTTCCAAACACACTTGCTAAATCACAGAGAATGTCTAAACCATCGCGACATTTCAATGCATTGCGTCTACATTCGGCTCGTAGATTACACAAATCAAAAATGTAATCGCACTGAACACATGCAGAGTGCAAACGCATTGTTAGGCACAGTGCACCTTTCACTTTGGCGAGGCTTTGGTGGGAATTCGATATAAGAGGAATAGGGAAATTTATGTTGAATGAATCCAGTAGTTGGCGGTAATACACGAACAGGTCTGTCAACCGCCATAAAACCAAAAGGAAGAAGAAGAAGCCTCCCACTCATAACGAGCCCGCGCGAAGCACTTTGAGAGCTTTCGCGTACAGGCATTAGTATAGCGACAGTCAGTCAGTGAGGAGTGCAACATAACGACTGTATCATACAGGTTAGCCAGACCCACTTAGATTGTTTGTTGCCAAAAAGCTCTATCTTGGTCTCATCTGACCAAAGCACACAGTCCCAGTCCCAATTATTAAATGTTCTGAGATACTCTGATCAACTTTGTAAACTACTGTAGAAATGACAGAAATACTTCAATTACTTTTATTTCCTAGGAATTCTTAGAGGTGCCAATAATTGTGTAACAGGTGATTTTATGAAAAATAATTATTTATTAGTCAGGGATTGTTTTCCCCCTTTAAAATTCATTTGAGTTGAAGGTTACATTTTTCTACAATTTTCAGTGTGAGAGTATGCTTCTGCAATAAAAATTGAATTTATTTTATGGCTTTTAACACATCTTAACCAGGGGTGCCAATAATTATGAAGGGCGCTGTAGATTAGGTTATGTTGTAGGCTTTGGTGTGACAGGTTTTGTAGTAGTAGTAAATGCATACTCAAGTCAACTCTTCTGGCTCCTTATTCACAAAGCATCCAAACCTAAGGGATCCGTAATGACCTTCACGGAAGGCTAACAGATCTGTAAAAATTTGTTTGCACCGTATTAACAGAAGGTTCCGTTAAACCTCTGTCACCAGCGAAAATCCATTAATGTACAGAGTTCGCTATTCTACAAAACAAGCCCACGTTTTGGGTATTGCAATGTAGGGCAGACTAAACTAGTATCGGGTGTGTGCATTGTTTGATGCTTATGCCTGCTGGTGATTTTGATCATTGCCATCATGAGCTCAGAGAAGGAGAAAAAAGGCATTTGAATAAGAAAAACATTTTGAAAGGCCCATGGGAGTACCAAAGTTTAGTTTAAGGAAAGGAGTATGGAAATTAAGATATTTTCAAATTTAAAATTTAAATAATCAAAAAATATGCACATTTTGTTTTTGGTTTGAAGTCAACACAATGAATTTCAAGTGATCTGTGGTCCATTGCCCACCTACTGTGAAAATTTTAAGTCAATCAGGGCAACCGTTTAAATGCTAGATTGTTAACACATGGACGCACAAACAGACAAACAAACCGCAGTGATTGACTCTGTCACGGGTGAGGTAATAACTGTCAGTGTTTGAATCTGTTTGGTCATGTTCATTGTGTATTTTTTATGTCTTTATTATTTTCCATGTTTCATTGTTTATCGTTGCAGTTTCCATGTATTAGAAAAGCCATTTCCAGAATTTGTCACCTGCCACAGGTTTTCTGTTTTCACTCCCGCATTTGAACCTTCTCATTTCCATTGTTACTCAGTAACCTTGTTCCTTGTTTGTAATCACACATCTCTGCATGTCTCCTCAGCTCACTGCACCTGAAACTAATCTAATTAGTCAGTTACTTTCCCTTTATATTCCCCAACAGTATTCAGTTCTTTGAGAGCTTGTCAGTTACAATGCCCTGTGTCTTCTCATGAGCATTCTTTGATTCGTAGATTTCCTGTTTTCATTTTGTTTTCTCGATTTATGATTTCAATCCCACCCTTTGAGTATGATTTCCCTCCTGTGTATAACCAGTGGTTGTTTCCTGGCTCTCCTGATCGACTCGTGTTACTGCTTTGGCATATTCCGATATCCTGATGATTGATTCTTGGACTGTCTGACCGTGATTTCGCCCTTAATAAACCTGCCACTCTATTACAGTCTGTGTTTGGGTCCATTCCTTTGCCTGGCAGAGATAATACAACCCCATTTCCAAAAAAGTTGGGATGCTGTGTAAAATGTAAATAACAGAATGCAATGATTTACAAATCTTATAAATTGGCATTTTATTCACAATAGAACATAACATATCAGATGTGGAAAGTGAGACATTTTACCATTTCATGAAAAAAAAGTAGCTCATTTTGAATTTGATCGCAGCAACACATCTCAAAAAAATTGGGTGAGGGCCAGCAAAAGACTGGAAAAGTAAGTGGCACTAATAAAAAAACGGTTGGAGGAGCATTTTGCAACTAATTAGGTTCATTGGCGGCAGGTCAGTAACATGACTGGGTGTAAAAAGTGGATTTTTAAAAGAACATCAGTTTCACCGGCGCTATGTCTCAGGTCTTTTCACACATTTCTTTACTCAGAGGTTGAAGATCCAGATCATTGGAAGCAATGGAATTGCATAAAGATGTTTCCAATGACCTTATTTCATTTCAAACTGATAAACCTCCATGCAAGGACTTCAATTCCGTGCAAGAATCTCTTTCATATCCGTTGATTAAATAATTACTTACTACAGCAGGGGAACGTAAATATGTCACTCAACAGAGTTGATAGGTATGCACACAGAGCTAAAGAAAACATTAGAGTGGACATGGTACCAGTTTTGGTGAGATTTGCATCCAGCATCTTACCGAAGGATAGCTTTTTGCAAGAAACTGTGAGAAATCTAAGACGAAGGTGTTCAGAGGTGGCATGCAGAGATTATGTTGATGATATTTATCATACATAATATTTTTGCTGCGAATGAAATTAATATTGGTAATTATTATGAACCAAGAAGAACATTTAAATATAAAAATAAAAACGGTCATTATCTTGGATAAAGAGCTCAATACGAATTTGAGGTAAAAATACATGTGTTCAAAACATGAAAACAGTATTCATTGGACATAAATATACCACTTTTTTAGTCACACTTTATTTGAAGTGTTGCTCCTTAAGGCTTTATACAGCATGTATAATGACCTCATAAATCATAAAATTATAAATTAAATTATATTGGGCGGCATGGTGGCATAGTGGTTAGCACTACTGCCTCACAGCAAGAAGGCCGTGGGTTTGAATCCGGCCTGGGGCCTTTCTGTGTGGAGTTTGCATGTTCTCCCCGTGTTCGCGTCGGTTTCCTCCGGGTACTCCGGTTTACCCCACCCATCCAAAACATGCAATATAGGAACCCTCCCTCCCTCCTGTATGGCTGTGTGTGAATGTTTGGTGGTGGTCGGAGGGGCCGTAGGCGCATACTGGCAGCCACGCTTCCGTCAGTCTGCCCCAGGGCAGCTGTGGCTACAAAAACGTAGTTTACCACCATCAGAGTGTGAATGAATAATGCCTCCATTGTAAAGCGTCTTTGAGTGTCCAAAAAAGCGCTATATAAAATTGATGCATTATTATTATTATTATAAATGAGACATAATGTCTTCATAAGTCAAAAATAAAAAAATGTCATACTTTGTAAAGGGTAGAATCACACATCCTTCTTCAGCATGTGATGCCAGATGTGACAATGACAATGTCACTTAGCTGACAATGTCACCCTTTATCGCATTTAGCCACTAGCTAATTGACACTGCCAGTTATATCACTGCTGGCGTCACATGTTGAAGATAAAGGGCTCTAATTTCGTAGACCAGGCGCGGCGCAGGCGCGGCGCATGGGGGGTGCGCCGCGCCAACGGGGTGTGTCCAGGCGTATGTGGCAATTTCGTGCCCGGCGTAGCTTGGCGCAAGTACTCCTCTGTCCCGCCTCTGCCCCTCCTTCCAGCGCAAGTTGGCAAAGAAGGCGTGTTTGGGTATAACACAGCCGAGTCTTCACCAGTCAAATGAGCTCCTCACCTCACCTTTAATGTGTTAGAATATAGAAGGCGACACAGCCGAGTCAAATCTTGCTCACTGGCAAGAGAAACGATGGATAGCGTGTTCCTAGTATTACAAACTGTAGCTGCTTAAAATTTTGGGATTGACATGCATATACAACAAAGCAAGATACGTTACACATTTATTTCCAATATGTGATCTTAACTCAGTACGAGATCATAGCAATCAGGCTGCATTCCTTTCCCCCACTAAAGACGATAAAAAATAAGTGACAATAATAGTAGCCTAGTATTAAGCCGCTTGCACACTGGACGCGAAACGAATTTTTCGCTCGAAAGATTGCGTCTTGTGTCCAAAGGTCTGACAGGGTTTTAATAAATCGTCGTGTCCGACAGTCTATTATTGTTTTTAATTTCTTCAAATCTACTGACTCTTTTAGATATTACGCGTGAATGTTTGATAAGAGGGTTCAGTTCTTCAGGATGAGTACCGAGAATTTCAATCAATGTTTCTGTTTAAGCTGTTCAATAAAGTGAGTCGACACTGGCGCGAGACAATGTACAATGCCTCCGTGTCTGACAGCCAAAAAAAAGGACGATTAGAACAGATTGATAATGAAATAAAGAATAAAAAGAAACATTTTAACAACCGAGCATCCAATGAACACTGCGATTTATTTATTGGCGGGACATCTTTGTTTGATATCACGTTTGTTGCTGATATATTTTTATTCTTTATTTCGTTATAAATCCGTTCTCATATCAATACTTTTACTTTTTGCTGGCTGCTGGACATGGAGTAATTTGCATTTCGTGTCGGACAGTCTTGATCGTGCATGCGATGATTTCTTCACTCTGTCAGTGGTCATGGAATTGATTTGCTCACGCACTTTATTATCTCTGCTGTGGAAATAAAGCGCAAATCTGTTCGATCCATCTGACTAATTTTCAAAAGAAAGACCGAATAAATACTGATGTCTATCTTCAACGGAAGAAAACAGATGAATAGGCTAAAAAGACCGAGAAAAGTCAATAGCTATCAATTTGCATTTTGTGAAGGCCGAACACAAACATAGCCAAGTTTGCACGTCTAATAATTCCTGGAATACTCGGAAAAATTAGAACTTTTATGACTCTCGGACACGGAGCTATATTAATACCCTGTCCGACTATCGCGTCTTTGCATTGACTTTGTCTGTAATCAGTCGTGCGAAAAATTCGTTTAGCATCCAGTGTGCAAGCGGCTTTAATGAGCATAGAACGCAAGCATTCGATATATATACAGTTTGTGGTTGGCTGAGAAAGATGGGAAGTCGTTAGTTTGCATTACAGATTCAGTTGCATTGATTAAGCCAGGTCAAGTTTCCATTACGCGTGGCAACCGCCTGACATCAGGACAATCGATATAGATACTATCATTTATGTCCTTATTCAGATAGTTACAATAAATAGTGCTTCCTGTAATTTTTTCTTGCATTGAAATGTGCCTGACATTCTGTAAACCTGCCTGTGAGATTTCGGTGACGTGTGCGCACTCTGCGTCGGTCAGCCAAATTACCACTGCACGGAAATTAAACCAGGTTGGAGCTGGCGAGTTTTCTGCGCAACTCCAGCGGAGACTTTTTCTACAAAATTGTCGCTGCGTCATGATGAATATGTGACACCTCCCCCTACTACGCCGCCACACCTATATCGGCGCACCTTCGTCCACCGACGGCTGCACACCTCACGAAATTACCACTACGCGGGCTGCGCCGTACGAAATTACCACTGCGCGGGCTGCGCCTCCCTACGCCACCTGCGCTGCGCCAGGAAATTAGAGCCCAAAGTGTTATTTCAGCCTTTACAAAGTATGACATTTGCTTATGTATGATTTATGAAGACATATCTCATTTATGAAGGCATTATACATGCTGTATAAAGCCTTTATAAGCAACACTTCAAATAAAGTGTGACCCTCTTTTTTTGTATATTTACAGTTAATTTAAATTTAATTATTTGAATTTTATCTAACAATTATGAAGAATTTCCTGACAGCAAACACCCATAAACAAAAGAATTATTTTTTAAATAATGGTCATGCTTGTAGGCTGATGTGTGTCACCAGTCCAGTGTTTTTCATTTCATTTCGAGGGCTGACTGCAATAAACAGTTATGCCCAAGATATAACATCTGAACATAACTGTTTATTGCCGTCAGCCCTCGATTTTATCTAGTCACACTTGCGCATCATTTGATTCCACCGATTCCTTACACGAGATGGCAGATGCGTCTCTCGTTCTGCGGTTGGTTCAGCCAATGACGTTGGCCACTTCAGTGTTTTCTTCAGTCAGGGGCCAGCAATACCTGGTCGACTGGGAGGGGTGCGGGCCAGATGCTGGGTCCTGGCTCGGGACATCCTGAACCCCCAGCTCATTGCTGATTTCCACCGACTCCAGCAAGCCCAACAGCGAGAAGGCGATAATGTCCCTACTGGGGGGGGGGACACTGCGACGAATTCCAGCTGAAGCTCGTCAGCCCTGCCTGCCAGCATAGTTTCCCACCACTCTCACCTATTATTGAATTATTGGTTTGTTTCTCTCATTGGTTTAGTTCTCACCTCACTTCAGTATTGAGTTCCTGCTTTGTTCGCTTTTTCTTAGTTGGTCAGACCATCTACTTCCCTTCCACTATGCTGGTTTGGCTTTCCTTTAGGTAGACTAAATTCTCTCTTTTATGAGAGCTTGCGTATTTTCCTCTATCCAAATTTCTCCTTCTAAATTTAACTCTTATTTTCACAGCATGTGTATCTGCATCTCCGTATGTTTCATTATCAAATTGCAATTGGCTGTTTTCTCCCTATTGGGAGTTTGTAAGCTTTTCCACTTTTTATTTTCTATTGCCATTGTTTCTTGTGCTTGTGTGTTCATTTTTTATGTCGTACAATGACAAATAAACCAGTCGTTTTGCCTGCTACTTTGCGCTTGGGGTCTCCCTCTATTCCTACACGTAACACAGATAAGTCAGCTGAGACGCCCATCCCTTTATACCCCCCATGGACGATGGAAAAGGAAGTTTCATGATAATGGAGTCCTGGTTTTGAGTTGCTTCAATCTTTGCAATCTTGGTAGACAAAGGCGAACACTCCATGCTTGTGTTGATCTGCTCTATTGAGGAATTTCGTTGTAATTTGAAAGAAATAGAAATAAAAAATGATCATAAGTAGGAATTGGTACTAATAGTTTAATTGAATTAAATGTAATTGGGGGAAGTTTAAACGCCCTGGGGCTAGTTGGAACATGTTCCAACCTTCCCCTTTACAAATCGTCACCCTATTGAAATAATGGCCTAAGTCATTTTTTGACGAAAATGAATTTTAGGTCTAAATCATCTCTTCATAATCCTTTGTTTTTTGTGTTTTTCCAAAAACTTAAAATAATGGACTAAGTCATTTTTTCAAGAGGGTGACGATATGTTTCAAGACAGTGTTTTGGGCATTACGGATAAATCTTGCTTCTAGGTGAAGTTTTTAGGCCAGCAGAAAGTGAAGACAGTTAGACATATAGATATAACCCATATGAATATTATTTAGTGCTCAAACAATAACTGAACCATCAGTTCAACAAATCAATATTACCGTCAGGTAAAATATTGGAAAATTGTACCAGTGTAGTGCATGTGCAGCCAACTGATATGAAAACAATATGGCTATGTCCTTATATGTCTGCAATTTACCACCACAGTAATGAAGTCACAAATTCAATACCTGATTGGCTAAGCTCGGTGTTCCAACTTCCCCGTGTTCCAACTATCCCTGGTCTCCCCTATTATTCAACATTATAATCTTACCGTGTTGCCGGTATTGCACTTTAAAACTAATAAATCTAATCAATAAAAAGAAAGTACACCAGTGGGAATAAATAAAATATATCATCTGCTTTGATTTTCTTGACTTCTTTTTTGTGGTACATGAATGCTCTGTTGATTGATGTGTCGAAAATGGGGCAAAGATTTCATCATGTTCAAAAAATGGCATTCTACAAGGATATAAGTTCTTCATGATGTCAGTTGGAAAGTAATAGCGATTTGTGCTGTTGCTTTGTCTCTGCTGTGCTATTACTGAATGCACCCACGTGACAGTGGGCAGGTCAAATTGAGATATTTCTCATGCTAAAACAACTTGCGTTACTCTACATTGAGGGCTATATTGGGTCTACTTCGGTGAAGAAGACTTGCATAGTTCAGAAAAGATAAATCATTGCTAACTTTATCAAAATTAAATAGCAGCATTGGGCAATCAATCCAATTTAATATGATGACAAGTGAAATTTCTTACTTCTCAAATAATGCTTAGAAACCTTGGCATCTGACTGGTGCTGTAATTGAGCTGAAAGGTACCGTGGCTGATGATGGCAAACACACTACAATGGCCCAAATCATCTCCAACTGGAGAAACATGCTGCCAAGTCAAAAACACATGAGCCTCAAAGAAAAATGCGGAAGAAAAATGCTGCATATCCACATCAACACAATGAAAGTGCTCAAAACCACTAAGGGGAGCAATAACTAAGGAAATGAAGGATATGTAAATGAAACAATTGTAATCAGTCCAGTCACTTCGACCAACTGATGCATTCCTTCGCTGACTGAAGTTTTTGGCAATGTCTATTTCTGACAGCTTGCACAGCTCTTTTTTGGATCTCCTGGTCCTCCATCAATAATTTTCGATCCTTGTTTGAGAAAGTACCGAATGAGTAGTTCACTGCAGTTTCTGAAATATGCACAAACGCACGTCAGTTTTATGTGATAAAAATACAGCTACTGTATTGGAGAGAGCTCACAATTAAGCTTCCTTAAGTTCTCAGCTCTTATTTATTTTAGTCTTTCTGAAAAACTCCCACAAACATCAAGACATATAAACACTCATAAATGTTTTATCAATGAATTAATGTACTACTGGGGTACTCCCATATGAGCTGCATGCTTACAATTTTGATGAAAGGGCTGTTGAAAGAAAATTCTGCATTATATACCCAGCTGCCAATGAGCTGAGCTGCAGGGTCGCTATGCTGTGCAGTGCATGTCATGCAGCTGAAACAGATGGACTGCTAGAGCCCCCTTTTGGAACAGCAGGAGTTATAAACCTGGAGCAGTGGTGAGCAGACATAAAATCTGACACTCTTCATGTCGCCGTCTGGCCCTATATTTGATACTGCCCATTTCATCATTGTGAATGAGACCTTTATCTGTTTGGTTTAAAAACTGAAATGAACTGGATAAAGCAAATGAATTCCGACAGATGAGGATATGGAATGACATGTCACCTGAAACCCTGCGTACCCAGGCAAAACTGGGGAATTGTTAAAACCGGAGGCATTGTTAACCTCTTAAGCCCTGGACCTCTGGCTCAAAAATGACATGCCCAAAATGAAATGAGTATATATATCAGCAACTACTTGGTCCATTTAACCCCTTAAGCCTGACGCCCTCGATACTGGGGGTGGTGGTTACGCATATTAAATACAGCAAGCTCTCAAATCATAACATTGTAATGCGTCATATCCACTTTACGCAAAGAAACTAGGCAAAAAGCTTATATTGATCTGTGATCGGCTTGTGATGCTGTCAGTAAGACTTTGCCGCTAGCCATTTGATGTTATGGCTTTTGACATTTCCAACGAGCCCTGAACCAACTTTATTGCACAAAGCTAGCCTGAGCTAGAGTCATGCATTCCCAGTGCATCAAACCAAGCCCATGGGCCATTCGAACGTACTGAAAAAGCGCAATAATATAAACGCTTAACAGGTTTGTTTGTGGTATTTTTGGTATAATCATTCTTTTAATATTCAACCGTCGTTTTCAAAGTTGTTTCCTAACGGAAACACGTGAATACTGAGGTCACAACAGTACAAACAAGGTGAGCGACTTATTTCTTGACTCATTGTCTCGTGTCAACTGATGCAGCATAGTGGTTAAGATGATAGACTGCAACGCAGGCGACCAGGATTCGATCCCCGGTCAGAAGTGCTTTTAGGCAGGAATGGTAGCATTTTTCTTGTATAAATAATGGATGGGGTTTTTGTTATTTTTACTTTTTTCATTTTTTAACCCGCTTTGTATTCATAATCTTATTAATTTGCTTTTTTTTAAATAAATCTGCTCCAGTGGAGCCAAACTTCATTTTCTTTGTATTTATTGTCTTTGAATGGGATGGTATAGACTATAGGACTAGCAGAAATAATAATTTAAAAATATTTCAAAATTCTAAATATTAAAAACTGGTTGTATTTGGGGTGAAATGTATATCTGTAGTGACAAATAAGTGAAATTAGATGAGTTTTACAGTTTAATATCTGAGAAATCTGATTTGACACACAAGGTATCTGAATTGCCAATTTGGGGAAGCAAATCTATCTAGCAAATCCTCTCTAATTGTGTTCTGATATACTTGATTAGAATAAACTTTTGCACTGATAATGGTGAGATTTTGTGATCTAAATTTTTAGAGGTTTCAGACTGCAACTATTTAAGTTTACAAGAGATTGAAGTAAAACTTTGTTTGGTGCAAAATGAGGTCTTTGATTTATACTGTGTTCCACCTTCATTTACTCTGACTCAGTGTCATATATACTGATTTTTACACCATGGCAGAACTCCCAAATGGTTTTACCTTTATTATGATCCCAAGATTATTCAAATGGACCAAATGATTGCAGAGATATTCTCATTTCATTTTGAGCTGGCCATTTTCTAAACAGAGGCTCAGGGATTTAGGGGTTGAATAATCTTGGTATCATAATAAAGGTATCACTCTGGGGATTTCTGTTGTGGTGTCACAGAGTCAGATACAATGAACATGGAGCACAGCAAGAATGAAAGATCTCATTTCCGCCTAACAAAAATGTACTTTTATCCCTTATAAAATCACTTAGTTGCAGTCTGAAACTTTCAAAAAAATTACAGCGCAGAATGTCATCTTCATCTGTGCCAAGATTTACTTATTGTCATCGTGTAAAATTAGAGGGGACTGTGTAGGTGGCTTCTTCAAGTGCGGTCTCTGGCAGGTTCAAACCCTGAGGGAATATGCTTAAGTAAAAACTCAGACATTGCTTACTCACTGTAAAGACGCAACAGATGACATTGCCGATGACCAGTAGAAAAGTACTGAATTCCAAGGAGCCGCCAAATTTACATTGCATTTCATGTGTCCGTGAATGCTGTAGATGATTTGACGGATATACTAGCTAGCCAGCTATAAATGAACCTGGAGCGTTTAATATGCAACCACAGAACCTTGTGAACACAATGCGTAAATCCGTGTTGGCACTGTACTTCAGCAGAGAGCATATCCCCGTACTCTTAACTGCATATTTTCTTTCATGAGTAAATTTGCATGTGCGTGAAGTACCGCTCCAAAAACGGAATATTTCGTGGACCTGTTTCAGCTGCAACCCCTACAGGATTAATTGCAGTCTCTTCTCTTCGCGGGTATGTCATCATTTTGTGACTCCAAGTATTCTGAACCATTAAGCCATATGAAGTTTAAGTTCTGAACAGCTCAATCAAATAATTTTGATTTTGACAGAGTATAATGTTACACTTTAAGCCCACGAGCAATGTGTAGGCTCGCCAGCAAAATACATTAACACGTACAGATTGGGAGAGAAAGTGACTCAATTGTAACTAATGTTAACATTATTTATTTAGCCGAAGAAGCGCTAGAAATTAGCGAGTGGATTTACTGATGATCTTGAGGTAACTCAGGGTTAACTGCTGAAGATTAATATGGTGAGCGAAAACAAATACACTGATAAAGAACTGAAGTTTTCGTAAACGTTTTTCGGTGAATTGTTGGGTGGGTTTAGAATCCATGAGGACATAATATAGGTCAACTTATTCCAAATAAGGTAGGCCACGAGGGATGGAGGTGTGGCTGCAGCTCGTAATGCGCGTTCATGTGATGTTACTCAACTTGAATTTTAATTTAGCAAACTGAATTTGAATTTTATGAACTGAATTTGAATGTGCAAACTGAACAAAATGCTTCAAGTTTTATCATAAATTCAATACACATAATTGGATTCAGTTTCAGATTACTTGTTCATTCAATTTCAAAACTGATAAAATTCAATTCAAAGCCAATTCAATTCAAACCCAAAATTCAATTCAAAACTAATTCAATTCAATTCAAAACCAAAATTCAATTAAATTTCTGTTGGAACAAATTTCGTTCCATAGATGTGCTGCAGCATAGCGTCAACCAACTGCGTCAGACACCTTAACACGGGCGCCTATGATATGTGCATGACATCACCAGTCACTCTCTGGAATGATCCAGATGCCAGGACCAACAGCGCAGTTGTGACCTTGACGATCACCGGTATGTTTGTAATTGTTTGTAATGCGTTTGTAATTGAACTAATTGGCTGTTGCGTAATATCATATGATGATTTTGTTTGATAATTTATTATGGTTATGAGAAATGTCGTTTAGAAAGAAGAATGAACAATCGAATATTGAATGTCTCAACCTTTACCATGTTAAATAAAATTAATGTTTAAATTCAGCCTATAACCAACATCAAACGCAATATTCCATTTCGCCTTATGTTGGCGCTTGACCTTAACACAGCCCTCAAAAGCGCTTAACAGAAAAAGCGTGTAAGCCAGGGGCAGAATACACCTAAGTGTTATTTGCCTGAGAAACGCCCGGAAACACCCCGATTTTGGCCTTGCTTCACCCCAAGTGCGAAACTGCCTTCAAGGCGCATAATGCACAGACTTAAGTCAAGGGGAGAATACGCGTAGGCTGATTGCGACTTACGCGCATGGGAGAATAGACCCCTTACTGCCAAAGAAATGAACTGCATGATAATGTAATTAAATTAATCAATAAAGTAATACCTACCCAATAATGTAATAAAATTAATCAATAATGTAATAAATGCCCTTACCATTTGACTGGCACAAGATAGTAGACATATTTTGGAAGGAGAGGTCAAGCGTGAGCTGGAGGGATCGAAAAAGTTTACATAGTGATCGTGCATCATTTGTCCTCAGGAAATATGGAGTTTCCATGTGATTCAAGGGCTGTTGCCATCCATATTGGCCTAGGTCCATAACTGTGTTTTATGTTGGTAAAGTTTCTTGTTGGTGTAGAGCACAACCTCATGAGTGGGACTACCACAGTGGATTCCACAATGTGCAGTTTCAGAGTACCTAATTTAGAACGACTGTGAAACTGAACAATGTGGAATTAGTCTCTATGTAGCTGTACCTAGTGGAATTACTAATTCGACACTGTACAGCTTCATAGTAGGTAATTCCACATTGTTCAGTCTCATAGTCATTACACATAGTTCAGCTTCATTGTAATTGTTCAGTTTCAGAAATTTTAGACTGTGTAGTTTTTATAGTCATTGGAATCATTATAATGACCAGTTCGTGGACGATTGTTTCACGAAAAAACAAACTACCTCCTTTGGTGCTATTTTAATCATCATCAGAGACTGAAGTAAGAGGTGCAGACAAAATTGTCAAATTTTTTGTCTGTGCTATATTGTAAAACCTCACCAAATAATACCAACGAGGGAAATTGCAGGGGGCCAAGGCTCAACTTGTTCTTCGGGCGGGTGTTAACTAGCGCGATACTTTGGCTGGTGCAAATCACAATAAAATGAATGTATTTTCTCCGTTCAGAGAATAGGGCACAAAAGCACAATGGTTACAATTAATCTGACTCCATAGTGAATTTAGAATACCAAATTTAGTTATACTGTTGTTAAATATCTAACTCCAAAATAGAATTTCAATTTATAATTTAGGGAAAACTGCGTGGACCTACCTCGGACCTGTAGGTGAAGGCCTGCGTCACTCCATACCCCCAGGTTAAATCATAATTGCCAGATCATAGTTCGGTGATAGTTTTAGAGGATGCATGAAATCACCATGATAGTAGCATCTTGGCGTAAACATATGAACCCAAATTTATGTACACCCCAGGGTTCCTTAAGGTGGATCGGGCAGACGCCTGCTTAAAGGTCTAGGGGTGCTCTTAAAGCCAAATCCCCAGAACCGGTACTACATAAACCCTATATATAAGTAGACCGTAATTTACAATCCAACTTAAAACCCATCACTACCTATAAACATCAGCTAGCTATTCTGGAATGATAAGGAATTGCCCCTTAAGTACCAGTCGTGACGTGGCTAGAAAGAATAAAATGATTAGGAGTCACAGAGACCATGAAAGTTTAAAGGAATAACAATAATTTATTCACCAGGTAGGCGATGGCTTAAATCAACCAAACCAAACAATTGTTATCATGAATTTAGACAAATATAAAAGTCATGCCTGGTGAAAGCTGACACACAGAGTTACGTGAGGGCGAAATCAGAGAGACGATCTCCCATAGCTATAGAGGCTACGCACGCCCTAACGTATGCGGGGAGAGATTGGATACGATCTTCCCTGAATATATGGTATAGAGGCTACTACACACGCCCTGACGTGCGTGGGAAGGGATCAGATACGATCTTCCCTGAATATATAAATTGGCTACACATGGCATAGAGATGCACGTGTGGGAGGTCCACTACGATCTTCCTGGAATGGATTGTTTCTCTTTACTTTAAGCCAAATTACGTCTTTGATCCAGGCGGCATGGCCATAAATTACCTGGAAGGGGGGTCGAATCAGGCTTTTGGGTTTCCACCATTCGGAGGATGTAGTAAAACAATTAAGCAGAAAGAGAATAACAGGATGATTAGCCGAGAGTTTTCTGACTAATTTTCAGTATTTTCCAAAAGGGAATGAACCATAATTTCAATGGGAATGAAACAAACTCAACTCCTTGGATTCCTCTGAGAATAACAAGACCAAACATGATGTGAATATGTACTAATATGATGCAGTTGTTATGAAAAGCTCTTCAACTGGATTATGGTATAAGCCAATTTTAGTTATGAGCACATAAGTATTGCATGGTAATATGTGGAATATATGAGAAGGGTTTGTCATTACTGTAGTGTCAGAAAATGTAAGCAGATGAGTTTAAGGTCCAGTTTTCATGAAGCACATGGTCAGGGCCGGGGTTGAGGCTAAGGGGGGGAACTGTGATAGTTACTCATGTCGCCAGAGTTCTGCTGATTGTCCTGGGCTGTCAAAAACCTCCACCCAGTCCTCCACAGACAGTCCCTAGCTGGAATTCCCATCTAACACTATGTACTAGTTGAAATTAAAACACACAAATTTTGTAATTGTAAAAGTACATTTGAAATAATGTTGCAGATTATGCAACATGATGCATTATTTTTTGTTTACACTTCGCTGATTATTCACATCTTGTTGATCCCCAAATTCAGACAAGACTTTGACATTTCGAAAAAGAGCTTGACCATGAGCTACAGGCTGCGAGGAGCCAAACTCGGAACAGAAGTTCACATGAATACACCCAATACGTCTCACATCATATCACCCAATTAATCACCTAGAGGTGCGCGCAAAATTTTCAATCCTTTGTTCTCGAATTTCCCAAGAACGAAATGGCCGTTACAAACTGGCCCAAATCCAAACCAGCTGTTCCAACTAAAACCGTTCATTCGAATCCAGATTGTCATCAGCGCTTTCCGACACCGACTCTGTCCTCTCCACCCAGTCTGATGTCTGACCCCGAATACCCCCTAAATCCGCCCGGATTCGTAATAGGGCGTGTGACAGCACCACGTGGCCTAAATCCTGAGTAATTGTGATGTCAACAGTTCACCAGCCGTTTCCTGAGCAATGATGGGCAATCTGTTGATGTTACAGTCACTAGGAGTTAGGTCACGTACACAAACATAGAAAAATAGCATGGTACCCTCACCAGCGACCCCGGTTGCTGCACTTACACTGCTTATTGCACCATTACTCTTAACGCTAGCCGTATTCTACTGCCAGATGACTATGGATAGATGGATTTTGGAAATAGGCATCTGGCAACACTCCGCCCACTCACCTCTGGAGAAATTTGGCTAGCGTGCCTGGCAACACTGCCGCACCCTCACACACGAATGAATTTCACTCGATAATCTGGCAACAATGTGACCAACTCACCCCCACAAGAATTTGGCTCGATGATCTGGCAACACTGTCACCCACTCACGCCCAGAATGAACTAAGTTATTACATTATCAGTTGAGTGTGATTACATTATTGGGCAGACACTTTCTGTTACATTATTCGTCAATTTGTAATTACATTATCGGGCAGGCAGTACATTATCAGCCGGTTATTTCATTTCGCATTGCAAGCGGAGAGAAGTAAATACATTGCGTAAAAGTGCTCAGGGCCTGATCTCATTGGAAGCAGTCCCCAGGAAAACAACACGCATGGGGACTCACAGATATATTGAAAATAGAAGAGAAACACGTTGGACTAACAATAGCCAGCACAGATTTACCCTTAAACACAGTTTTTATAACAAAATATCAAGGGTATGGAAAAATCATTGCTCATCGCTGTAGAATGTAAAGTGTATACCTGCTGTTACCCCTTTCTTCTGTGTCTCTTTCCGAGGATCCTCCTTCCACTTCCCTGAGTCCTGGACCGTATGAGCCCTGTCCCTCACCATGAGCGCTGGCTGCTGCTGTCCTGCTGTCCTGATCCGATCCGGTTTGGCCCTGGTCCAGTCCTGCACCATCCTCGACTTGCCACTTTCTGAAGCTACCGTTGCCACTTTAGATGGACTTAAATGGAACTCTTCTGTCGTTTCACTCCATTTTACTTTTTGTTCTTAATTAGCTAGCCCGCGGAGGATGGGCTCCCCCACTATGGCCGGGTTCCTCCTGAGATTTCTTCCCACTGGGGAGTTTTTTCTCACCACTGTTGGAGGATTTTTCTCCCTACTGGGAGTTTTTTGCCTCATTTGCTGTAGTGGGGAATAGGCTGGGCACTGCCTTTTTATTTCTTTAAACTCTCACTGTAAAGCGTCTTTGTGACAGTCTCTGTGAAAAGCGCTATACAAAATAAATTGAATTGAATTGAATTGCTGTTCTTTGAGTGTGGAGGCGGTTTAAAATGACTTGGTTCATATCGCTGGATTATGTGGACTTTCCTCTTCATTTGATATATTGGTTGTATGCGTAGCGCAAATTCAGTAGTAACGTTCGCGATCTAGCACAGAATTTATTTTATCCTATGTTTTGCTACTTGCTTATTTACTTGCTTGCTACTTGAGTTGTGTTCAGCTGAGGTGAAAATGGTCATCATGTCCTTTTCGCCGAGTTCCTTCCCCTAAAGTGGATATGCCGCATGACAATGTTGCTATTCGGAAACATGCTGTATTTATGATGTTTATTGATTGCCCTCAGTATCAGGGGCAGTCAAGTTTAAAAGCTAAATTCCAAGCAATGAGCCCCATCCTGGGAGTACTGTGTCATGGTTCATATACTCAGCAACAAAGGTTTCTGTGACACCAATATTGTTAATTATTTTTCATAACGCAATTATGAAATTGTCATACATGGTGATATCAGACTGAAACAGTACACGTAAACACAACATTGAAATGGAAATCATGAAAATGCGAGAAAATGACTTTGCACGTGAAAATGTGCGTAAATCATGCTTGTGGATGGCAATAAAAGTGGAGAATTTTTGGAATGTTCACATTGTGCCTGATGAACGACGGAAGCATCACTTATCGAAAACACAGCCATTTCGGATCAGGAACTCTACCCTCTAAATGCCAAGACTGTCTGAAAATGATCGGTGGAGGGCCATTGGGATGATTGAATCCGGAACCTCGCAGAGGGAAGTTGCTCATCGCCTGAATGTCCACCGAAACACCATTTGGAACTTATGGCAGCGTCATCAGCAGACAAGACATGTCAGAGACCGTCCTCGCAGCGGCCGTCCACGAGTAACCACTCCCAGACAGGACAACTGGATTCGAACAGCCCATCTCCGAAATCGATTCCAACCTGCAACCATAACTGCAAGAACGATACCTGGTTTGAGGCGACTGTCTGCACAGACAATCCGTCGCCGTCTCCGTCATTTTGGCATTGTCCCACGTCGGCCAGCAAGACGTCCAATACTCACAGTACAACACCGACGACTGCGTCTACAGTGGGCACAACAACATCGACGGTGGATCCAACGTCAGTGGGATCTTGTACTCTTCACTGATGAATCAAGATTCATGCTTAACCAATGTGATGGTCGTTTACGTGTATACCGTCGACGTGGAGAACGTTATGCCAACAACTGTGTTCAGGAATTGGATCGTTTTGGAGGTGGTAGTGTCATGATTTGGGGAGGGATCACGGCTAGAAACAGAACAGATTTGCTTGTTATTGATGGAAATCTGACAGGTCAAAGATATCGCGATGAAGTGCTACGGCCATTGGTGGTACCGTTTTTGATGCAACATGGTCCCGGAATAACGCTGCAACATGATAACGCCAGACCACACGTTGCAAGGATTGTACAGCAGTATCTGATGCAACAACATGTCAATGTCCTGCCATGGCCAGCCAGATCCCCAGACATGTCCCCAATCGAGCATCTTTGGGACGAGATGGATCAACGTTTGCGGCGGTTGGATAACCCGCCAGCTACACTCCAGGAATTGCGACAACGTCTACGTCAGATTTGGAATGACATCCCACAGCAATTTCTGGCACATCTGATTCGGTCCATGCGCCGGAGATGCGTTGCTTGCATCATGGCACGAGGAAGTCACACCCGGTATTGAAGTGTGAAGGTCACAATTGGTTAGACGTCAGACAAGTGCTTCATGACGCATGAAAATGACATTTTTCGTTTTGAGTGACGTTGGCACTGAAAAGTCAGTGTTTCTCCTGTTAAATAAACATATTGATTGCATTGAGATCTTTGCATGTCATTTATAACATACACATAAATGGTGTCACAGAAACTTTTGTTGCTGAGTATATTTGGTTGAAACTCAAACTGTTTCTTCAAAAACTTAAAAAGTAATAACACTGCAATGATTCACATTCAGTGATGTAATTCATTATTAATCACAATGATGTGCAACATGAAATCATAATTAATTTTTTATTTGAGTTTTACAGCAAAAGTATATCATTTCACAGGTAATTTATTTTATACCCAAACAAATGTTTGAGCAATCAGAGTTGAGTTTCAGTAATTGTGACTTTAGCCCTGCTTAGGGTTCAGTCAGGCTAATTAATTCCAGTATTTTAATATTCTGTATGAAATAAGCTCTTCAACCTCATCCCCCCCTGCAGGTCATAGCAACGTTATGGGATTTGTACTCTCTGTCAGAGAAACCCTTTGATAATGTGTCAACCTGATTCTGTGTGACCCCATAAAATCTGTGAACCCTATTTGAGTCTGTAAAATACAGCAACTCAATTCAAATCTGTGGAAATTTAGGATTATTTTCAATTCATATCGAGATCCCAAGGTGTCCAATGATCCCAAATATATCCAGCTGAATTACAGAGAAATGTGAATAAACTTACATACGAGATCTAGATATTGTCCATTTGATGTAATGCTGTTGACATTAAAAAAAAAAGGCATCCTGGGTTTTAATAATTCTCTCAATATACTGTGTGATGTAGTTTCAGTGAAGCTCTGCAACCAGCAGATATAGGTCAATGCCACAAACCCATATTTTTCATATTCTGTATTTGAAAAAATACCTTTCTGAGGGAATAATTAAGTGAAATCTTACAGTTTAAGGGGTCAAGATCACTTGATTAATAATGAATTATAACTAAATCTGAATTATATCTGAATAATCAAGAGCAATACATAAGCCCACAGTGGTTAAAAAAATAATAATTATGAAATGATAAGAGATTGCCGATAGGCTACATTACAAAATTCATGTAATACAACCCCAATTCTGAAATAGATAGGACAAAGTGTAAATTGTGAATAAAATCAAAATGCAATGACTTTCAAATCACACCAGCCAGTATTTTATTCACCATAGAACAGAGATAACATAGCAAATGTTGAAACTGAGAAATTTTACAATTTTCTCCACAAAATGAGATTATTTCAAATTTGATGGCTGCTAAAGGGCTGAAAAAAGTTGGAACAGGGGCCTGTTTACCATGATGTGGCATCCCCTCTACTTTTTAACACAGAATGGAGGCGTCTGCGCATTGAGACAAGCTTCCTGAGTTTAGCCATTGGAATTGGATCCCTCTCTTGTTTAATACTGGCTTCCAGCTGCTGGAGAGTTTTGGGTCTCCTTTGACAGACTTTTCATTGAATTATGCACCAAATGTTCTCAATCTGTGGAAGATCAGGACTGCAGGCAGGCCAGTTCAGCACACGGACTCTTCTACTACGAAGCCATGCTGTTGTAATAACTACAGTATGTGGTTTTGCATTGTCCTGCTAAAATAAACAAGGTCTTCCCTGGAATAGAAGTTATCTAGAGGGGACCTCTCAGCATTCATGGTGCTTATTAAAACATGCAAGTGTCCTACACCATTTGCACTAATGCATTCCCATACCAACAGAGATGCTGGCTTTTGAACTGAACGCTGATAACAGGAGGGGTGGTCTTTCTCTTCTTTAGCCTGGAGAACATGACGCCCATGATTTCCAACAAGAATGTCAAATTTGGACTCGTCTGACCACAGGACACTTTGCCACTTTGCTCAAGTCCATTTTAAATGAGCCTTGGCCCACAGAACACGGTGACATTTATGGATCATGCTCACCAATGGCTTCCTTTTTGCATGATAGAGTTTTAGGTGGCATCTGTGGATGGCACGGCAGACTGTGTTTACAAACAGTGGTTTCTTGAAGTATTCCTGGGCTCATTTAGTGAGGTCAGTGACAGTGACAATCATGCCGGTGAGTGATGCAGTGGCGACTGAGGGCCCGAAGATCACGGGCATCCAGTAAAGTCTTCGGCCTTGTCCCTCACGCACGAGAGTTTTCCAGTTTCTCTGAATCTTTTGATGATGTTATGCACTGTCTATGATGAGCCCTTCAAAGCCTTTGCAATTTGACATTGAGGAACATTGTTTTTAAAGTATTCTACAATTTTCTTATGCAAACCTTCATAGGTTTGAGAGCCTCTGGCCATCTTTACTTCTTAGAGACTCAGCCTCTCTTAGACATCCCTTTTATTGCCAATCATGTTACACACCTGATGCCAGGTAACTTAATTACTTGCTAGATGTTCTATCTGCTGATTCTCTATTATATTAATTGCTTTTTCATCCTTTTTTGCCTGTGTCCCAACTTTTTTGAGACCTGTTGCAGCCAAAAAATTTGAAATAAGCTCAGTTTATGAATAAAAATGTAAAATGTTTTAGTTTCAACTTTTGAAATGTTATCTGTGTTCTATTGCAATTATCATTATGACTGAAGTGATCTGAAAGTCATTGCATTTTGATTTTATTCACAATTTTTACATTTTGTCACAAGTATTTCGGAATTGGGGTTGTATATATGATAGTGTAAAGAGGTAATAACAAGTAATAACTCAAATAGTTAATAGTCCAAAACTTTATCTGAAATCCACGTTCAATTTTAGCATTTTCTTGGCAGCTTATTTTTTTAAGATGGCACGTAACTTTTTAAAATATTTGTACGAGTGTTAAAAAGAATACATTTAAAATTGCAAACTTTTTCTTAGGCTCATCAAACCCAATCAAATAATGATGCAAAATGGCGCCACATGTGTAGCAAGAAAAAGTGCTGTTTTATGATCTATATGAGTTCAGAATTTTCAAGACATATTTACGTTTCATGTAGTCATGAATGAAGATTGGAAAATGCCTGATAACTTTGTAATGCGATGAAAAAAATTTCCAGCCTAAAACAAGTTGGCTTGTCATTCTACTGCACTTAGGCTGCTGCACTTGGCCTCTAAATTTTACCAGCCATAACAGAACACTCTAGCCAGCATGGAGTCATCAGCGGCGGCTGCGTTAAGAGAAAGTTGTGGCTAATCAACAAGTAGTTATCTCTGGTTATGGCAAGAGTCTTTCTAGCCTGAATAATCAGCTGGTGGAGTTGCCGGTGAGAGTCCGTCTTGAGGAAATGCCACACAGAAACAGGAAAACATTCTGTTAAGTCTCACTGAGAGTGTTAGAGCCTTGTCCACTCAGATCGCACAGCGCCTCTTACGACAGTTTTTGTTCACGCTTTGGCTGAGGAGATTAAGAACGCTCTGGCTACATTGGAGCCTTGTGTTTCTCTGGATTAGTTGGTTCGTACTGCGGTGCGAATTGATAATCGCATCCGCGAACATCACAAGGAGAAACGTACTACATTGGGTCTTGCTGACAATGGGGTTAATGCTCCTCGCAGTGTGCATACAGCTCCAATTCCGCCCACTGAAATTTCCACTCCTAGCGAGCCTATGCAGGTTGATGGCTCATATGAGAGCCGGGCTCGTAAACCCGTTCGCAGACATATAATCTGCAATAATTTTAACAAATCGGGACATATTCGTTCACACAGCCCCGAGCTTCAGGGAAATGGGAAGTCGCTCTAGCAGTCTGGGGGGCGCTAGAGCAACAGACCCAATTTCTCTTCTGAACTTTAGTTCCTGTAGAATTGACTGTGGGGAGACAGAGAATATTTATTGAGGCTTTTTTGGACTCTGGTGCCGTGGACTGCTTTATGGATGCGGAGTGGGCTAAGAGACATTCCATTCCCATTTGCCCTGTTTTACTTTCATGTACCGCAAGATCTTTGGACGGTCAAAAACTGGATTTAGAACCGAGGTCTTGGAATCATTGACTATGTTCGTCCTTTTTGGTGGTCATTCTGAGGAGGTATGGTTTTTTTATGATCAGTCCCCCCATTTTACCTGTAGTTTTAGGACACTCTCGGCTACAGGAACGTAGGCCTCACATCCTTTGGGGGAGTCGGAATAACCCAGTCGTCCAGTGGGGCACTGATTGTTGGTCCCACTGTAGGGAGAGTTTAGCGTGTCATCCCAGGCATCAACCGGTGAGTGAGGCTGACGCCTGGAGTGATTCTGAGGAGTTTGTCTCACACAACCCTCCTAGTCTAGAAAAAGGGGCAGAGGAGGGGTTGGCGTGGGATCCTCAATTTGACTGGTGGCAGCTTGAGGAGGATTGCGATTCGGAGGATTTCTCTGATCAGACATTGAGATGGCAGGTTCTGCACAGGGTGAGAATTTGGGGGCTGCTCTGAACTTTTGTTTGCCTCCTAATGTTCCAAACGATTATGCTGATCTAGCAGAGGTTTTTAGCTAGCAAAGGGCCCCAACTTCACCTTCTCATCACACGTACGATTACAAGATCAATCTCTACTCTGGTACCACTCCCCCCAGAGGTTCATTATACTCGCTGTCAGGGCCTGAGCGAAGGGCCATGCTAGAATATATTTAGGAGCTAATGGATTTACTCCTCCCTCCACGTCTCCTACCGGAGCGGGGTTCTTTTTTGTGGGTAAAAAAGATGGCAGCCTGAGACCCCGTATTGATTACAGGGGCTTGAATAATATCACCATTAAAAACCAATACCCCCTTCCGTTGATGAACTCCGCATTTGAATGTCTGCAGGAGGCGTCGGTTTTTATCAAGCCAGACCTCCGGAATCCTTATAATTTGGATCGGATCCGGGAGGGGTACTAGTGGAAAATGGCATTTAATACTCATGACAGATAGTACAAATATTTGATCATGCCATTCGGATTGGTTAATGCCCACTCTTTATTCCAGGCACTCATTAATGACGTCCTCTGAGAGATTCGTCTTTTTTCGCCATTCGGCTGCCGACAACGACTGGGAGAAGTAGGCGCATGGGTGCAACTTACTGTCCCAAAGGGCGCGCTGGGACAAAATGGCACCCACCTCGACCTCCGATGCATCCACATCCACAACAAATGGGAGGGAGGGGTCACGCAAAAAGAGAATGGGCTCCAAACTAAATAATAACCAAATAATTTTTTAACCCCTGAAAAGCAGTCTCAGCTGCTGGAGACAAAACAAACGACGAGGAAGTATTCTTCTTAGTGAGCATGATAATGGTCGCAGCTACCACGCTAAACTATGGATAAACCTCCCATAAAAATTACCAAAGCTCAAAAACTGTTGAACCCTCTTGACGTTTTGAGGGGCAGGCCAATTCCTGACTGCTGCCAACTTGTCAGGATCTATGCGCTCCGACCCTTTAGACACAATGAAGCCAAGAAACGAGACTGTCTAAGCAAAAAAAAAAGGAATTTTTCAGCCTTGACAAAAAGCTTGACTTTAAGGAGGGCCTCAAGCATTTGTCCGACGTGTTGTTTGTGTTCCGAGAGAGTTGAAGAAAAAATCAAAATCATCAAGGTAAACAAAGAGGATGTTCCATTCCTTTCTTGAAACCATCTGTAAGGTTCTTGCACCTGTCTGCTGATAGTTTCTCCCACTTTTCAACTGCAATTTGTTCAAGCTCTTGAATGTTCACAGGATTTTTTTCCCCAATACCAGATTTCGGCCTTTTCCAAAACACTGCCTTCAAGCTGAGATCAGGGCTCTTTGCTGGTCAGTTCAAAATGGTCTATTTTTTTCCTTTTTACTCAACTGATCATTGATCAGTTGAGCTATTGACTCCATTGTCATTGCCTGTTGCCCGTGAACAATTCAACCCATAAATTGTAGCGGTCACAAATACTGATCAAATTTGACAAAAATTGGTATAAAAACATTTAGCACAAACTATTTTGTTATTGCATTTCAGCCCTGAGCTCCCAAAAGTGGATATGGCAGGGTGGTCATATTCATCCCTACCACTCAGGATTTCCATTGGAGAGATTACAGCCCTGCGCTCACCCTACCTTAGAGCACATCTTTCAAAAAGTGTTCCCATTTGCATTCATAATTAGCAACTAACTGTTAATTTGTTCATTTGGTGCCTTCATTGTCTGTTTGACCTCAGCTTGCATTATTGTTCATTGCAATAGGCATAAAGCTATTATTTCCTATCCACATTAATGGTCACATAAAATGTCAATGTCTTTCGAAGCTTCTGAATTCCTGCAGCTCACAAAATGGTTTATTTTTTCTGCCTTGGTACGCCGAAGAAAATTTTTTTGCAAATGCGGCTTTGGAATTCAAATTTATCAATACTTCAGATTGATAGAAACGGGAAAACTATGCAATTGGCCAAAGATTCTTTTAAACTCTGCAAAAGGTTTGACGAATCACACTCAGTACTTACTGCATTTGATTTTGAGGCCCACGGCATGATGAATCACTGCAAAAAATCAAGATGGCCAGAACTCATTTCTTTTGTGGTATACTGATTTGCTGTGTCTCTGTTCTTTTCTGCTTCACATAACATTCCAAGAGCTGTAGGCAAGGACAACATCCTATTTGAAAGCTTATGCACTTCAAAAGGGAAACCAAAAAAAAACATATTGATAATTGTCTGAAATCAACAAGACTTTTGACACCATTGTCACACAATGCCTGGGAAATATGTATTTGTGCTACATGCACAGAACTGTGAGTTGATGGTGGGGGAAGGGGGCTGGGGCTGATTTTGTTACCCTCACCATGGTGGAACCTGTTAAAAATTGTCCTCTTGTCTGAGCAAAGTTGGACTTGCATTCAAAGGGTTCAAATGACTATTTATTATTCATGCAAACTTGATACATTTCATTAATAATATTTATTGCTGGGAATTGAAGTTGGTCAGCTCGCATTAAATTCATTCCCCAAAAAAAGAGCCATAGTATCAAAACAGATGCAATTAATGTTACTGCTTTTTAGTGAACACTTCATAAATAAGCAATAAATAAGGAAATCAAATCATGACAAATCATTCATTAGGTTAGCATGTCTGTGCATGCATGTCTATTTCATTAGTGACTGTTCAGGAGTTGCTTGAGATTGGTGGTATACAATGTAGACACTTTCCCAATCTCCAAAAATAAAGCATGGCACAATTTAGTTTATTTAATTTAAAAATCAAATTAAAAAAAATCTGTCCCTGCATAGTTACTTGGGAATGAGCAAGAATGCACATGCTGAGAACTGCACATGCATCCTTGCACACACGCAAACACACACACCCACACAAACACCACGTGTATGCCTTAAAATTCTTGAAGACATTTGCTACAAGTTCCAAAATTAACTAAGGCTGTAAGGAAATAAATTATAACTCCAAAATTCACTTTATATACCGGCTTTGTTATTTTTTTTGGAACAGAAGCAGAAAGGAATATTCAATATCTCAAAGTGTGCTTATGCACGATTGTTTCTGTGCGCGCGTGTGTGTGTGTGTGTGTAAGCATGCTTTTGTTGTAATAGTGCGATCAGGAACCAGTCGCGAGTACCAGGCAATGCAGTAGAACTTGTTTTATTAAGGGGGAGTGCCCCCGCAGGGCAGAAGGCAAAAGTACAAAGTCCACAATCCAAAAATCAAAATCCAGTTGGGCTAAAATAATATCAAAATTCAGGGCAGCAATCACAGTCGGACAGAAATGGGTTTGGTTCACAGGAATAGGTACATCAGAGAAGCAAAACCAGAATCCAAAGGGCGTAATCCGAATCGTTACCAGGGCAGCAAACAGATTTCGTAGTCGGGAAAAAAATGGTCAAAACACACAGATGGAACAATAATCCAAAACTCACAAAGGCAAAAATCGAAAGTCGGGCAATCCAGTCAGAAAGATAAACACTGAATAATCAAGACGACAAACGTAGCACGAGAAGACTGAGGAAAACGATCTGACAAGAAAGTGAACCAAACAGGCATCTTATATACACATCCGGGGTAAACACATGACCTGGGAGAACAGGTGCAATCAATGGTAACAATGATCAGGGAGAGACACATGAGGAATAAACTAATTACATGAATTTGGCTGTAGCCAAAACGCAGACAAGGATCACAAGACAAACCTATGAACAGAACAACAGCTCCGGTCAAAAATTATTAAAGTGTATAGTTTAAAGAAAAGGAAAGAATAAAGTATAAGTGGAGATCCACAGAAAACTGCAGCAGAGATCATTAGGGATAGGCAAGGAGGCGGAGACTAGAACAAGGCAAGTGCTGAGTGTAATGTGAATATAGGCCACTGGATGGCAGTATTTACCTTTTTTATTATTCAGCTCAGACTGGAGCTATGTTTAGACATGTCCTGGACATGTTTGGGTCAAGTCCCCGAAAATAAAAAAAAGGTCTAAATGTGGGTGGGGTCTGCAGAAGAGTATATAAGGAAAAGAATTGAGACAGTAAAGTAGTAGGAGAAATTTGCAAGAAGGAGGATACATGTGACCAGACCTGTCATTCTGTTCAAGAACTGTGAAGCTTATAGTGGATTTTTGCCTGTGTTAGAGCATTTTTCCCCACCCAGCACATCACCAGCAAACCCACAAGGACTGTAAATATTTCTGTTTTTTTTTGTTTTCCAATCAATCTTGGTCATTTAGTTGTAGATAGTAGAGTAGTTATTTGTTATTGTCTTTGTTCATTAAATGTGGTTAAGTTTTTAAAACTGTGTCTGTCATCCCTTGCTGTTGCTGTAAATGTAATAACAAATTGGGGCCATAACATGAGAGATTGTTAGTCAATTAGTAAGTGCAATTATTCAAATCCTTGGTGCTCAGTAGTAAGTTAGTCTTATATACAAGGTTAGTTGTTAGTAATCTCAGTGGAAAATAATAAACTGTTAGTATTGTTAGTGGATAGAAAAGAAGAGAGAAGCCAGTAAACGAGTTCGGAAGGAAGATTGGAAACCAGAATCCAATAAATCACCCGAAGAGTGAAAACACAAGACTGAGGCAGATTGCAATGACAAGACATGAGACCAGACGGGGGAGACAAAGTGCAAAGCAAAATGGAAAACACTAACCGGAATATGATATGGCAAAATCCAAAACATGGAAAAGTAAACTAAAACTAAACATGACAAATTAAGGTGAACAATACACAATACATAATACAAAGAATAGTCAGACATTGCAACAATACCAAAACCAAAAGAGCAGTCAAGATAATCAGGGAAGCATGGACAGGACAGAGCAGAATCACAACATTTGTGTCGTGTTTTTTGAGTTTTTATAATTTTGTTTTTTGGATTTCATTTCTACTGACATTAGTGAATGTCATTTTTACTCAGAATAACTGTTAAAACATGAAAGGACAATGCACTTGGATGCATAAAGTTATTAACGCATTCTGAATGTAATTGATGGCCATGCATCAGTGATAAACATCTGGAACAAATAAATCAACAGCAGCATCTGGAGGGATCCCTGTGGAACGCATAAGTAATGGGCAGCAACATATGTGGAGACATCTGAAGAGTGCACAGAACATATGCCATTGTGAAAAAATAATTTATTTCAGGGTATGAACATGAAGAAAATTATAACCATGAGATCTAATAATCAAATGTGATATCTTTGGGATGGAGCAAAATCTCCCTCGGGAGTGACTGAGTTGATCACAGAGCATCCTGACTTTTCCCACTGAGCGTTCTCGTCATCATTAATCCTTCTCTTCTCATCAATCTAAGAGTGACTTTTGAAGCCCCATCACATGCTGTGTTGCTGCAACAACATTCTTTGTGCGCTGAATCTTAAAAAGCATTAGCTTTTCTCAAACAGCTATTCTACAGGTTTAGCTCCACTGTGCTAAAAATAAATCAGCCTTTCCAAAATAAAATCTGAATTTCTAAAAATATGTAAAAATCTTTTTTTTTTACCATGTTAAATGCATAAATATACTGTATGTGGAGGTTCAGTTGAAACAACACAGCACAAAATTAGCACAGGTTCGGTGTGAAATTAAACCCAGAATTAACATGAAGACCAAGGTGGTAAAAGCACTTTAGTCACAAAGTCACAAAATGTCCATTTTGAGAAAATCGAGGCTGCGGATTTAGGGGTTATGAGCCAGACCAGGAGCCAAATGAGGAGTTGGAGTACAATCCTATTGTGGGGTTTATTGATATTAATACAGTATTGACAGAGGGACAGAGCCCAGAGCAATACACCGTTCAGTTCAAATGGTACAGGCTTGGGTGCAAGGGGCATATCCATGTTTGGCCAGTGGCAATCTGGGACAGCTGCTTAATAAAGAGCACACTTGGGCAGAGCCAAACTGTCTCCAAGGAGCCAAAGGACTGTGGAGTTCAGCTGGAACAAAGACCCAATTCTGATGACTGTAGAAGGCTTGGGAGGTGTTCCTAATAAAGTAGGCAGAGGAACAGATCGAGGTTTGATTAGCAGGATCTCGGCCCCTATGCTGGAGACCGAGGGTAAGGGCTAAGTGCTTGTTCCTATTACTAGAAAGAGAACATCATATCTTAATATCATTACACATTAAAATAATATCTGAAGACTACGCTTTTACTAGCAAATGCTTATTGGTTGGTTGAAGGGCATATAGCAAGTGACAATCCAGCAACCTTTGCGTTCAAAGAAATTACTCCTGTGGTATTTGTAATGGCCAGTAGAATTAAGAGGCCAAGCACAATGACTAGAGAGAAAGTGAGCAGCACGGACAAAGTACAAACACAGAGAATAATACAGACCAAACGAAAGTACTTGTGCTTCCAAAGGACGTATAGCAGTCTGAACCACGGAAGCAAAGCGAGATAGAAAAAAGGAAGAAGAAACTACAAATATCAGAAGATAGAGAGTCATACAAAACCTGTCTTCAGATATCTTCGGCAATAGTGCAGAGCTAAAACAGGCACTCTAGCGAAACGGCGTGCCAGACTTCCTGCTTATATAGAGTCCAGGAAGGCGCTGCCCCAGCTCAATCAGCCAGCTGGGTAAAGAATCTGATAGCCAAGGAATTCAATATCGTCCCGTGACGAGAGACGCAAAGCGAATTCCAAACAACATGCATACCTCACAAACCATGACAGTACTTCCATAGGGTTACAGATCTTTGCTTTGGAATGTGGTTACCTTGAAATGATTCTGCCGTATTCTTTTTTTTAAAGATTACTTTTTGGGAATTTTTCCTTTATTTGACAGTTATACAGGGTGGAGAGAAGAATGGGGGAAGACATGCAGAAAAAGACCTGAGCCGGAATTGAACCCAAGTCGCTGCGGGAAGGACACAGCCTTTATATACGAGCGCTTAGACCAATGAGCCACTGGGGCGCCCCATTCTGCCATATTCTTAATTGAATGTTTCCACTTCCGGGTGCAGTCCAACAAAAAATGTCATCACTTGCAATCTCCGGATGGAGATCTTTGATCTTCCCCGCATTTTTTGTGGTTTGAGAGTATTTTGTTGTCTTTGTCGTTGAACTGGTTTTCCTTTGACTTAGGACTGTTGCCTTGCCCTTTTCTGAGTTTGATTGGATTTTTGTGGTTAACCTTGGCTTGTCCAAATTTGATTTTTTGCATTTGCCCTTCAGTCGCCAGGTGACTTCTCTGTTTCTGACCTCAGTTTGAGAATCTGATGTCCTTTCTCTTCATGCATCTGTGCATGCTGGTTGGTTCCTCTGGTTAGCTGGAGTGTTCCCTGTTGGTTCACCTGGGAACACTCTGATATTTTTAAGGAGTTGATTTTACTTCAGGAATTTAAGAACTGCATTCCTGATAAAATCGCTGTATATTTCAAGGAGTAGAAAGCTTCTGCAATTGAGGAGGTGGCTGTTTGTGTTGATGAGTTTGTTCCTACGGACAGGACTGTCTTGAGTTGATGAGAACCACACATCTCCAGAGTACCTTTGCCCCTAGATTGGCAAAAGTAATTAAATCTCCAAGTAATTCTACTTAGCCCCCAAAGTGTTTTTATTGCCAGGCACCCAGGCCCTTTATTCAATCTACCCAGCGCTAAAATGCAAAAAATAGAATCAATCGCAATTATCTCCAAAAAGTGTTGTACTTATTAATTCTCGGTCTTTCCCAGATGATGGGAAACACTCCAGAGAGTCTTTAGAATTTTCTTTTTGACTATTTATTGCAGATGAAATAGTGTGCTTATATGATACCAAATAAAATGTGCCTGTTAAAATTTTGCACGATACAGGAGCTGCTCAGTCCCTCATTATGGAGTGGGTGTTAACATTTTCTGAACCCTCAGGTTGTGGTACTGACGTATTACTTTAAGGCATTGACCAGGGTATAATGAAAGCTCATTTGCACAATATTTTATGCAGGCTGACACAGTCTCTTGCATGGTGAAAGTTGCAATCTGTTCTAAATTACCAGTAAAGAGAGTTTCATTCATTCTTGGCAATGATTTAGCAGGGGGAAATGTGTTCTCTCAGCCCGAGGTCACTCATAAACCTAACATGTATGGGAGAGCAGATCACGCTGCTTTAGAATAACCTTCAGTTTTCCCTGGATTTGTGGTCACACACGGTCAGGCTTGCAAATGTGGAGATATAATCGATTGATCTAAGACCTTACTAGAGTCTGACTTCTCTGAGAATACTGTGACCAAAGGGGATTCTGATATTATCTGTATATTGATGTGATTCCTGAGAAAGAACACACACACACGCAAACTTACTTAACTGCTCAAGCCATTTGCAAGATTGCAACTGGCTGCTGCCCAGTGGGCAGATGGTTCTTTGAATAAATACATTAAGAGGCATTAAAAAAAAACATAACAGCAACAGTGTACAAAAATTAATATGAATAATGTTATAAGGAACAAGGATTATTTAAAGTAGAGTATTAGCGCACAAATAGTGAATTCCAACATATTGCTGAGTAGGCAAGCCACGGGTCAACAACAATAGTTCAATTCATGCGGCACTCCTCAAATGATCCACAAAAAGGAAAGTGAGCGACAAAATGTTGTATGCATAGCTCAACATTAACCCTGGCTACAAAAAGCCAGGCTCAAAAACTTTACATTTTTAAAAAGCTACACTGCCACGATTGACACAACAAAACAGGGATCAGGCGACAGAAATGCGGTTGGCTGGAGTGAGCGTAGTTAGAGTTGCGGCACACTTTGAAGTACATCACCTGACTTTTTCATACATACTTTTTCTACAGATGTTCTATAGGCAGAAAGGAAGCAGCCGAGATCGACGGTGGCTTGGCCAGCCACGTTTGACAACACGTGTTCAGGACCATCGCTTCGTGGAATGCATCTCAGAGACTGCTTTTGTCCAGTGAAGTTGACCGCTGCAAAGGTTCCTGGAAGATGCTGTAACCATATCAGCTCCCATACAGTGTGAAGACCGCTCCAGGATGAAGGCATCTCCTCGTTTAGATCACATGTTAGGATGGTTCTAATGGATCGCAGACATGCTACTCGTCATCAGTAGTGACTGGCGCATTCTAACAGAAATTGGCCAAATCTTCAATGGTGTCACATCATTTTTAATGGCAAATAGTGCTACTTATCGCAATGATGAGAGGAAATGTGTGTATTGAAGACAAGGTGAATGATGCACTGACCTGTGTGGCGTGTAAGTGGCAGTGATTTGGTGGCAGTAGTGTGATGATGTGGGCAGCAGTAGGTATGGCTGTATTTTCTCTACTGGTATTTATTGATGGAACACTGACAGCACAATGCTTTATGGATGAGATCTTGGAACCATATACAGTATTGTGCCACACATCTGCCAAGACCATCAGGTCATCATCTTGCATATCAATACTCATCCTGACACAACAAGGATAACCCAGCACTGCCTGGACGCTAACAACGTGAGGGTGTTCGATTGGCCTCCCTATTTAACAGACATTAACCACATTGAACATCTTTGGGACATTCAGGATCAGGGAGTTTGCGATTAGGATCACCCTCCCACTTGTGACAGTTGAAGGGTCCTGTCACTGGAAGTGTCTCCTAATAAATACGTGCCCTGGCAACCTTGCCAACGAGCCTGGCTCTTTGGCAACGTGGTCAGCATGTTTGACTATTACCCGGGAGTCTGGAGGTTCAAGTCCCCGCCCCGGCCCTCCTTCGGCCTGCTACACACTGCTCACAATGAACTTTCTGCTGCTGTGTTTGCAGAGTGCTGTCAGGTCCTTCAGAGACAGATTGATAATTTGGTGACCTCTATCCCATGCAGGATTCAGGCACTGCTTGCAGCAAACAGAGGACATGCACATTATGAGTGCAGTTTGCCGTATGACTCCAGAGGATGTTCGATATTGTAAAATTGTTGTTGAGTCTACATTAAAAAAATTCTCAATAAAGCAGATAAAATTTGTTGCTTAAACATTTCATTTTTAAAACTTCCCATCATAATTTTTTTATTTTCCCATTATTATTTTGGAAAGTTCCAAACGGGGGTTTATTGAGCATTTCTCAACTTTCCCAGTCTTTTGTTGCCCCTGTCCCATCTTCCCAGGCATGAAATTGAAAATGAGTGAATATTTCCCCCCCCCCCCAAAAAAACAATAAAGTTTATCAGTTTGAACGTTAGATATCTTGTGTTAGTTGTGCACGAAAAAGATTTGCAAATCATTCTGTTTTTATTCATATTTTACACAATGTCCCAACTTCACTGGACTTTAGGTTTGTACTTTTCAGACAGTCTAGCCTATTACTAGAAGTCCACATTAGATGTACTTTCCAAAACACTACTTTAGTGTGTTATTTGTCTAATGTGATATTTCCAAAATTTTATTCATCCATTGTAAATCCTTTTTTAGATATCATGCATATATCAACAGGGCTCCTAACTTTCTGCGCAATCTGAAGCATATGGTGTAAGTTTCAGGCATTTTGAAGGCGTATTCACCGTAACGAGCAATTATTCAACCAACAAATATTAATGAGATTCTTACGCGTAATTAAAGTCCTTGTGAGTAGAAGTTTCAGTTTCACTAGCATTACAGTGGATTTCAACGCGAGTAACATGGGAGCGATTGTGACTCCAAACGTTTTGCGCTTTTCCTTGCTCAGAGCTTGGAAGCAATGTGTGTTTTCATGATTGTTTAAATTGTTTAAATGAAATAAGACCATTTGAAATGTCCTTATGTAATTCCATTACTTCCAACCCCTGTGTAAAGACAAACGTGAGAATTGCAGAGTCATAATTGATTTCCACATCTCTAGCAGTGCAGCAGATTGCTGAAACAATTTTTCACTTGGTGATACAAGCATAAAATTTGGTATACATATACATACATATGTACTCTCACAAAAAAGTACGCTATCCATGTGCAAAAACAAAATGGCTGCCATTTTCCAAGATGGCCGCCATTCATAGTGAATTTTATACTGTAAACGGAATAGTTTGATTAAATAATCCAATTTGGAAGGTCCATATATCCAAATATGTTTTCAAATACAAGGAAGTCAACTCTGCATTTAAAATATAGAAATTATGAACAATTGTCATGATAAAATATGAATTAAATGATAAAACACACTATCAAACTTGTCCATGTGATCTGTATTACAGTTCTTGTCATACATAGTGATGACAAATTTCTCAAGGATGTTGAGGTCTTCATCTTCTATGATTGGTCGATATTGACTGAGCTTTCTGAAGATAGGAGTCACTTCAGGACAAACCTCCCATGACTGGCATGCAGTTTTCTTGCCTTTGCCACGAAAAGCGGACACAGCATCAAAACCAGTGAAGGCGAGAAAGAACAACATGCCACCAGATTTCTGTGGGCCAAGGTATGCAACGATGTCGTGAATTGGCAACCACCTGATCGACTGGCCCTGTTCAAATTCAACCCATAGCATTTCTAAGCCTTCATCCTGGAGAGTCACAAAAACACAGACTGCAATCACAAGAATATCTGTGTCACATGCTTTTATCAATACAGATTTCTTTTGTTGCTTGGCTGCATGAAACACATGTGTGAAGATTCGGGAGTCAGCTTCCTCGTGGTTGCATGGGCTTAAGTTTACCAAATTGATTGGTTTATTGGAAAGAGTCTGTTCTCCCTTGGTAACAACTATGACATTGTCGAGGCACAGTGTCACTATTTTGTCAGCCAGGAACCCAAAGAGTTCAGTCTTGTTGTCATTGTCTCGTAGAAAGCTCTTCCAGTTGGGTGGTAGCTTAGTTTTGTCTGTAACTCTATGTCGGTCTCCTTTGCCTCTCCTTGATCTTGTCTCAGCCTTCAGGCTTGTGGTCCAGTACACATCAAAAACTATGTCTACCCTCGACAGTCGTCTTTCAGCACCTGCTTCATCATGTCACTAGATGTTGCAGCTGTCTGTTGGTTAAAGAAGTTCGTTTGGTTCTTTTTGATTGGTTTATAGAAGGAAACCTCATCATCCAGACAATTGAAAAAGCCTTTGAAGGCAATTTGACCTTTCTCAAAATGAGTTCTTACAAGCTCAGCAGCTATAGGATGTGCAATGGTTTTTGTGTCTAAGGTGAGTAGGTCACTGGATTTTTCGTGAAAAGGGTTGCCGAGGTCCTTCATTCCACCAGACAACTTCTGAACCATGTCTGCAAAGGACTTCTGAGACTGACTGGTCTGCTCATGATGCCTGATATCTTCATTTGCTAGTTTGGCCTGAGATGCCAACTCATACTGATAGACAAGCTGACTAACTTCAGGTCCAGATACCATCCAACTTCTCAGTGCAGTTGGATCATTGGTAATTCCAATGGCAGCACCATCGCCTTTGACGATTGAATTGGCTTGCTCATGAGCTTGGTCAATGGCTAATCCTGAGAACTCCCTGTGAGTCTTGTGGACCACAAACGTTTCGAGCTGAAATTCCTGGAATACCTGAGGGTGGGTGTGTTCCAAGGCGACCATGTCCCTGAGATGGATTGGAAGCCACCGAGCATAGTTTGATGTTGTTGTTGGCAAAGAAGAAAGGGATCAGAGCAGACAGTGCTTGACAGTATCAATTGAAATTAGCTTCTCTGAATGATCTGACCAAAGAGAAAATAATCAATGCCATTGACAACACAAGCTCCCACTACTCAAACTTAGGACTCTCCTTCCTGTGTGTGTCACACCATTCATCAAAGTTCAGGGCTAGATCATTCTCTTCTGCACAATAAAACTCATATGCTTCCTTTCGGAGCATATGAGACACACATCTCAATAAATGATCATGAATGCTGGCCTCCAACCTAAGCATACTCTGATTACACAGCTCAGCCTGAATGGTAATTTGAGCCGTGCAATAGCCGCCATCTTGAAAATTGGCAGTCATAACTGAAATTATTTGACAAATTATTTGACCGAGTCCTTCAAGTCAGAATACATTCAATTTGATGTTTTGTATATTTACGTATGTCGAATCATTGAAGCTCAACACCAAAAACTGTTTTTTCACAGTTGTCAAAGCGGCCATCTTGAAAAATAGTGGCCATCTTGTTTTTTCAGGTTGATATCATGCTTTTCTTAATAAGTAGGTCATGGAAATTATTTGTGCCAAATTTGGTGCTTGTATCACTAAGTAAAAGATTCTATGGTATATTGAGTTAATCTGCTGCACTACAGTGGTGAAATCCACCTTGCACGTGAAACTGTGTAACTTCCATTGCTCAAGGACTCAATTCCGCACGAGAATCTCTTAAATGCGCCACAATTGAATAATTGCTGACTGCGGCATGGGAATGTGAATGCCTCTAAGAGGCGTGAGAGTCACAGTTTTTCACTTTCAGGATCTTACCGGAGGAGGACCTGAGAATGATGCCCTTTCGATCTGAATGAGTCGCATGAGCCCTGAGGAAAAAGAGTCCACATTGGTAACTTGGTTGTGGATTTGTTAAGAGGGCCACCAAAGCCCTGTGGTTAGGACCCACAAAACTTGAACATGGAGTGTAGATGGCTTATAGAAGCCACAGGGGCTCTTTCCCTTTAACCCAGGGGTTAAGATTGCTCCAGGGTACTTTTATTAGGCTTGTGACATCAGAGTGTGACTCACCTTATAACGCATTTTTAGGCTTGAGATTAGCTTACCAGCTCACATTAAATTATTTAATTACAGCCTATTGATTTTGGCATGCGTTTGACAGTGCTTTAATTGTGTTTTTGCATGTTCAAGTGGATGCAGATTTTTTTGAAAAACAAATGAGGAAAACCCCTGTTTTTAAAAATATACATATAAATGTGGACCAGCCCTAATTTTGCTTATCAATCCTTGGAGTCTTTGCTGAAGACCTTGGCCCTTGTTCAGAAACGACACTCACACTAATTGAGTGCGAGTGAGTACTAAAACTAATTTAGTATAACCTGACATTAACTGAGTCAGAGGTTGTCCTAACCCTCATTTGCTTTCAGAGAGCTCACTTGCACTGAAAATAGCGTCTTTTTCTTAGTCAAGGTTGAGTGCAAGGAACACCTCCCTTGAGCCGCGCTAACCTGCGCCGGTATTACGTTGTCATGGCTTTCAGGTGGTTACAAACATTAGAAACTCTGGATCATTTACAGCCACGTACTCGACGCAATCACAACTATGCAAATTTTATCTCTAATGATCATAACGATGCTGTAACTTACTAACTGACCACCTGGTTTCAATTTTTACGAACTGCACTGTGGTGAACTTGAGGTCAGCATTTGTGTACCCACCAGTAGTTACTGGTGAACTGGCAATAGAGAAAGCTCAAAACTATCCCTTAAAAATCATGATTGAAAAAAGGTCATATCCAATCATTTAATAAAATTTTATTGACTTGAACTCCAAAAATCCAAAGGATTATCATGTGCCGCCAGTTCTACTTGTTAAGTTAGAATGAGCATTGATAATTATTGCCCTGTTTTCAATTCATTTAAATCACCATTGCAGAAACTCCAAAAACTCTCAACATTATCAGGTGTGGCCAGTTTTCATTAATGACGCATATCTGTCAACTGTCAGGCATTCGGATTTCCCCTGCTTTATTGATGGGTTGGAAAATTCTGCGCTCAGCTGGCTCGTGGGGCGCGTGTGGATTGGTCTGCGAGGCTCATGTAGCTGTAAGTCACGAGAATCCATTCTTTTCTACATTCGTAATTGCTGAATGTAAAAGGAAATAACCGGCACATTTCACAGCTTGTTGCTTAGTGAGCCTTGCGGGCTGTCCTGCACCTTTCGCGAGCCACTCGACCACAGACAATGACGAATTATGGCTTGTGCCAAGTGTGCACGTGCACAGGGGCCCTAAGCCAATGGGGGCCCTTGGATTCTCTATTTAAAATAATAATTATAATTTTTTTTACTTTTTTTTTTTTGTAAAAATAAATAAATCATATTTGGAGTGTGAACATTGATTTTAATGTTTTAATATGCCTATTAACCGATTAAAATCAAATCAAGCGATCAATGCCAAATGACTTAGCCTATGACGTTGAGCATGATGAGCGTTGTAGGCAGATGACTTTCAAATAAATGCGCCAAATGCCGTTGACGAGATGGAGAAACAGAGGGAGAAGAGTGGTTCCGCAAAACGCAAATTAAAAAAAGAAAGAGAAGCTAAAAATGCTGCTATGGTAAAGCAAATCCCATCCATTTCTTTGTTTTTCAATAAAAAGTGTGAGGATGTTGCCGGGCGGCCCGGGCCTTTGGACGACAGCGACTACGAGGTAACGTTAATGGAGGGGGCAGACGAACTCATAGACCCGAACCTTGTGGATAGTTCAGCTGGCCCAAGTTCACTTAAAGACGGCGACAGTGATGGAGGACCAGTTGCTGTCAGCGATTCAGGTCCAATTGACCTGGATGTATCGGCGGCAGCGGGCCAAAGTTCTTCACAGCCAGCAGAAAATCAGAGTCGGACTGCGGAAGGAATAAGCGAGAGCGACTCGAGCGAGACCCTTGCCCAAGTTCAAGTTGCCCCCCCTCGCCCCTTTGATGAAGATGGTGTGTCATGGTGGGAAAATGTTAGGGATCCTGCGCTGTGGGGAAATGACCTAACCAAAACCAGTGACAAGGTTGGTTGGCTAGTCTAATCTGTATTCTTAAACTACTGACTGCTGTTAGCGACTGCATTTTTTTTGTAGAATTATGTTAAGGTCGATTTTATTTCACCGTATTTTATAGGTTAAAACGATTCTTGTTGACAGAGGGGCCAACATTTCAACATTTCCTAATGTATACATTGCATTGCGACTGTATCTGACGCTTCCTGTCAGCAATTAGGAGGGAGAACGGTCCTTTTCCCAATTGTCGCGAATTAAAAACGAATTAAGGACTAAACTGACACAGAGGCGCCTAAACAGCTTATCAGTCATGGCAATTGAGTCGGAACTTGTCCGGGAGTTGGAGTTTGATAATCTCGTCGATGACTTTGCATCAAAGAAAGCCAGAATAAAGTTGATGGGCTAATTTGTATATTTAAACATATTGAAAACGTAAGCAATTAGCCTATATGTCCTTTCTGTTATGTAAAACAAACTGTTGAACGTACCGTCCGGCCCGGTATATGGGAAATAGGACCGCATCTTGTTTTTTGTTTTGTTTATAAGTGAGTGAGGGAGGTCTGGTGTAACAATATTTGCAGTTATGCTGTTTTATGCCATTTGGTTTTGTTTTTATCTTTTGTGCCTTTCATCATCTGAAAGTTATATTGTCTTGTCTGCACTAGAGGGTGACACGGGAGTGGATTTTCATTCCTGTCCCGTCCCACTCCCACAGAGAAAATTTGTGTCCTGTCCCAATCCCGGGCCAGAGGGGGAAAAAAATTCATGTCCCGTCCCACTCCCAGTAAAGTGACTCCCACTCCCATCCCTCTCCCATTCAAAATGACTCCCACTCCTGTACCACTCCCATTTTTTTTTCCTTCTAGCCTCTATGCATACACGATATTTGACTTGATCTTCTCCCGATTATTTTAAGATTAAAACTGCAGACTACAAAGTATTTAAAAAAAATGCCAGCAAGAACAGTTCATCTGTGGTAATATAGGAAAGTTTTATTTGGAAAAAGAAAAATGCACAAGATTCAAATATTAAATAAAAATACAACAGCCATTTCAGTCTGGATTGACACTCTGGATTTTATTTATTATTTGCCTATTTGCAAGAACACTGCCCAGAAAGCAATCAGGGCTAACTAATTCATTATTGCAAAATAAGTCCATGTTATTGTAAGTGTGTATGTTGTATGTATGTCGGATCATATAAAATGTATAAAATCATTAAGCTGTATCACACCCCTCAGCCTGAGTTTAGCTATGGCCCCCTACTTACGATGATGCAGAAAGAAAGCACCTTAATCGCGAAAACCTATATTAACACCCGACAGCAAAGTGCGAATACGATTTTATTAACAGCACTTGCAAAACCTGCCGGGATGTTTATAATGTTCAGTAGCGAGGGTAGATTAAAATAATCTGTAGGCCTACAGAGCATTCATATTTACTTGAATAAAATAACGCAATCTCGATTATTTCTACTTTATATTCATTGGATTTTGTTCGGTGTCACTAACTAGTTTATTATTTATATGATCAGTGCAGGATTAAAAAGCGGCGAGTGCTAGACCACAGTCATTGTAACCAGCTCATTTTACCAGCCTCAGATATTTGAAAAAATACATTCAGAGCGTATTTATCTAAATGGCAGGCTCGACGCATGATTTGCCCAACAGTTTTGCTGAGAGCAAGGCAAGCATCTTCGATGTAAGTGCAGTAATCTGAGTATGGACTGCGCAGTCAGTGGTTCCAAGACCGTGCGTCGGTGCAAGGCTCGTAAAGACAAAAAATGTCTCAAGATACTCCTTCAGTGGTTCGGTACAAGATCGCTGTACGCAAATGAGTTTCTGTTGAGGTCTGGAACTCAAGTGGTAATAAAAATTTCGCTTCCCGCTCCCGTCTGCTCCCGTTAACTTTTTACTCCCGTACCGTCCCAATCACGTGATTAATAGTAAAGTTGACTCCCATCCCGCGGGAATCCTGCGGGAATCCCGTGACCCGTGGGATTCCCGAACAATTGTCAGCCTCTGGTCTGCACGCACACGGATTTAGGCTTAATGCCATGCCACCGCTAGACTGTTAAGGCAGCAGCGAGCAGCCTAGTAATTAAAATCAGCAACTGGAATTCATTTATGTCTGGGCCTAAGTTATTATATATAAGACATGCAACATATATAAGACATGTACATTTGAGTGACTTCTGGTGTGAAATTGACAGTAGGCTATAACTATTAAGCTGATGATGTGACGGGCGGTGCTGCGCTGCGCAGCAGACATTTAATTCTTATAGCCATTGACGGCTATTAATGCCTATAGCCCTACAAATACGGCATGTGCCGAATCCGTAAAATAAGATGATGATGATGATAATAATAATATCCTAAAAAAAACGGGGGGGGGGGCCTTGCGCTTTGGTGCACAGGGTCTATTTTCACTTTAATCCGTCTATGACCACAGAATTTATGAAGACATGCTAATATTTTATGTCGTCATTTATGTGCGAAAGAAACGCCTCAATTTTGTGAAGCAATGTATAACAACGCTATCTAAAATAAATATGATTGTCGTTTAACCAATTAGTCTGAGAAACTTTCTTATCAAGAAAGGTAAACTGCGACAGGCTTAGGCAATTCAGCACTGAGGGGTGAGGATTGAGCTTCCCTTTGCAGCAGCCGACGCACCGCCTGTGGTACCCAGTGCCCACTACTGTCAGTTATGCTCGAGTGGCGTTTGTGAATAGCAACTGGCAAGGAGTGGGACCGCTCCCTCGGTTAGTGGTCAGTTGATCTCTTTCTTACACTCTAGTTACATTTCAATCGTACTCACTATATGGTGAGTGGAGGGTGAGTGTGAGTGTCGTCTCTGAATACGGGCCCTTGATTAATAGCCTCAGCTCTATAACTGCTTGATAGACATGAAAGCCCAAACCTTCGTGGCTGTTTCTACAACGTAGATAATATTGAGAACTCGTGAATTAGAAGAAGTGACTTTTAGAAGAAGAATATAGCATTTGAGGTAGTCAAATGCTGTATTAGATATGCGCACAGAGGTAGTCTGTGCGCATATCTTCTGACCTAGTACAGCCAGGAAATTCGGGCTCTATGTATTTCCCCTCAGTGATTTTGAAATGTGAAGACTGAACATTTCCACCCTCTCATCACTCTAAATATGATATACATGCATTGTGCATTACACACAAACACAGACTCAGAGCTTGCCAGAATTACATGAGAATTACTTGAGCTTTTAATTGCACTCTTGTGTAAAATGCTTTCATACTTATACATTCTTTTAGACTTTTGAGACCACGCCAAGTCATTGCACACAAGTTGATTTTGTGAGCAGTCACATTGGAATATATTTTCTTTGCTTTTCTTGCCGGTTGTGTGACTCAAGAACAATTACGTTGTCCCCAAGGAAATTTTATATGGAGCATTTTGATGCAATGTGGGGCAATTTTAAAAGATGAATATTCTGTGTTTTGACAGATGTGGCTTTCTTTGAACATTTTGGGTTTGTTTTCATCTTTGCCTATTGCTTTGTATTTAATATCACACTGACTAAATGTTACTCTGCTTTTATGCTTTCCCTTAGTGGGTTTGAAAAACCTGTGTCAGGTTTTGAATGCTGTTGGAATGCCATAAGAATATCTATAATGCAGTCAGAGCGCAGTTAGAATACACTTCGAATGCAGTTCGATATTTCTCCACCTCTCTGATTCTCCACGTGGAATGTTTTGAGCACGAGCAAAACATTTGGGCCAGCCGCAATAATGGGCCCGAATATTTGGAATGCACTCAGAATGCAGTCAGAATTTTTAGAGCACACTTTGAATATCCAGAAATATATGAAGACTTTTCATTCTGACGGCATTCCTCCTCTAGTGTGACTAGGGTTTTAACCGCACCATCTGCTTCCCTCTTGAAGCCATTTTTCAGTCTTTATGAGTGCATGACTTGCTTGAATTCTTGTTATGATTCTGCTTTTACAAGGCCATGTCTTGCATCTGTCCTGTCCTGCCATGCCATGTCCTTATCCTGCCATTACTCATAGTCAGTGTTTAGATTATCATTCTGGTTTATGTATTTCTCCATGCCCTGCATTGCACATTGTCTCTCCAGTCTGGTTATGTGTTTTGAGACTGTTTTGTTTCCTTCGCCTTGCTGTTCAATCTTTACTAATAAATACTAAAAGTTTATTATTTTGAATAAATTGCTAACAATAACTAACATTGTTTTTGTACTTACATACTAACAAGCACAAGCACTAACAAGGGATTGTATAGCTGCATATTACTAATTGACTAACGAGCTCTCAGCACTCGCTCTGCTCTTATCTCCGCCCCTTGCCTTCACTCACTTTACTTTGCTGCAATTCGGCAGATTCTCCGCACCTTGTTAAACACTGTTTTGCCTCTCACTCTCTGCGCACTTTAGAACTCCCTAACCGGAGCCATTTGTTTGTCATAGGCTGTCAGAGTGATCCCTGTCTGCATTCTGGCTTTCGCCACTGTCATGTGGTTAGGAACTTCCTCTTGTTCATTTCCTTGTTAATTAGTCTGATCCAGCTCACCTGTTCCCCAGTATAGCATGTGACTTCCCATACATGTATTGAAGCAGTCAGATCACAGCCAGCTCTTGTCAAAACATTTTCTCTTGTCTGCTCATGCAACTCTGTTCGTGCTCTGTATTCATAGCGTTATACTACTGACTGGAACGTCCCGCATTTTGATATTGCCTCTGTCTATGATAATACTTTGCCTGTGTACCGAACTTGCTTTGCCTGACCTTGAGACTTGTGATTGCTGCCCTGCTAACGAACCGTTTCCTGTCCTCTGGATTGTGTTTTTGGATTCTGGACTTTTACCATTGCCTTCAGACTTCAGATCTCTTGCCCATCCAATGCTCTGCATGGGGACTAACTTGACAGATCATGTAATAGGCATGCTGCTTCGCCATTGGCTAATTCAACTTGCCAGCTTTTGTCATAACAAAAAATAGAACATTTTATGAGGAAGAACCAAGCGGCAACCTGCGAGGCTGAAAAGTGAAGCAAATACGGAAATGCCAAAAGCTGCAGTTCCTCGAATGGCCACTTGAGGCTGGTTGCAGAAACGAGTCAATCCCCCATAATAAAAAGCCCAATTTTACAGCAAAAATAAACATGATTACAGCCTGGTCTCTATGGCTAATTTTCCCCTCCGCAAAAACTGTGGGGGGAGTGCATTTTTTTGTAACTCTTCTATTTAAAGGCCTAAATTTCTGTATAATTAAGGGCGTGGCCACGTTGAGTGACAGGACCTTGAATTACAGTCTCTGGGCGGGAGTCGGCTCATCCGGTTATGTTGTGGCTAGGTTAGAGCACAGGCCTACGTGGCCTCGGGCTGTAGAGTAGGAACGCCAAGCCCTACCGCTAACCATGGGCCTAGCCTGGCTGTCTGAGAGAGGGGGGGGGTTACTACAGCTCAGCTAGCCTAGCCGCTAACCCTCGGCCTTTTCTATTCATCTGTGAGCCGTTATCCTACCTAAGCTCACACGAGTCACGGAACTTGATCCATCGGCCGCGTTTCTGACTTAGTTTTTTTTTAAATCTAATATCAGGGTGATTAAGAGTCTGTGGTTTTTGTAAGATGATGAAATACTAATATTTCATATAAAATTCACTGTCAACACGAATTAGCGTTAGTTCGTTCTCTAGCCAGGTAGCCAGAGAATGAATACAGTAACCCCTCCCCGCACGCCTGCCACAGTTATTACACAGGCATGCAACAAAGTAATGGCGGAACAGAAAAGTGTTTGAATTAATGTCAACATATTTTTGAACAAAAGCTGTCAGTCAGTTGTTGGAAGACTGTCACGGTTTCCCTAACAGGTTGCCAACGTAACTGGCTGGTCAGCTACATTAGAACCACGATAGGATGCTACCAATTGACGGGGCTCCTTAGTTGATTCCCCGGAGTATTTGGACGGGTTGACCGGAGAATGCCGTGGTCATACACTCAGTAGATTCACACAGCAGTACCATATAGAACTGCGTTCTCCACCAATGGATCGTTCAATTTTCAGTGTGATTACGGAACCGTACCATTGTAAATAGAAAGGCTAGCTAGCTATACTTTAACATATCCCACATTTTCAAGCAAGCTAGCTAGCTGTCGCTAAAAGTGTTTCTACATGAAGTCCATCATCCACAAACTAGCTTACCACATTAACGCAACAATTAAGCCAGACGGCAACGAAAAAGTGCTACTAAAAAGGAGTAAAGGCTTCCCCCCTGAAATTGACTTTAATTTCACGACTCGATAAAAAAAGTTGCGCGTTGCAGTGGTATCGTTATCTAATATAAGATAAGCTGGGCCGTAGCTGAAATATCTATGGTGCCTTCGAGCCAGACGCCCAGCTGTGTTAGTATGGATGAGTCCACATAAGCTGGCTACAGCAACCGATTAATTCAGCATTCAGCGAAGTCAAAATGTAGGGTGATAATACTTGTGATCAGAATGTGCGAGAGTGTGGTATAAAAATGAAGATCCGTCAGGTTTGTCAGCAAGGTTACGTTGTGCAATGTTATCGTTTGGATGGCCATACTACCGTTAATGGGACTGGCCTAAGCTGTGTACAAGAGACCACGCCAAGACAAGCACTCACTGGCACTCTGGGGGGATTCTGTTACTCAGTGAGCCAACCGCCTCGACTTCCCAGGGGTGTACAGCGTTCCTCGCACTATTGCCTCACAGATACGAACAACGTTCGTCCTGTAACCGCTTCACGAACATAAACAGCGTTCGACCCGCCACCACATGCAACTTAGCAGGATCCATTGCTTTACTGGAGCACATAGGACCTTGCATCTCGGCCTTAGCGAACCAAGAAGCATCGAGCAGGTTTTCAGTCGAATGTGGAAGCCGAAGCGAGCTTGGTAGCTGCGAGCTTGGAGGGCGTGTTTCAGCAGAGCTCGATTCGGCCAGCCCACTGGGCTTGCGCCAGCTCCAGCAACGGCCCGCTTTTTTGCCCATTTTTGGATTATCCGGGAGGTAGGCGGAGTCAAGTTAGTGCCAAGATGGCGACCAAAATGTATATTCAGAAACCTATGGGTGACACCATGGAGGCTACGTCCATGTTTTATACAGTCAATGGGAAGAACCAAGGAAGATCAACTTGCTAGGTTTTCATTTCACTAGTGATTAAATATCGATGAGTTGCTAGGTTTTGCCATTGCAAAACATGGGATATCAATATTTTTAGTGTTATACCGACACCAGTATCGGGTATATCTGCCCGATACCTCATTAATATACTAATTCTCGTCCATATTTGCCGATACCATGCTCCGATACCACTTAATGTAAGACGCAAGGTAACTGCCTGCTCACAGTTATATAGGCTACAGTATGTTGTACTATCTGATTTCTATGTCTAGGGGGAGACAGCGAGTTAGAAAAAAATACTAGAAAGAGAGCTTTATAGTCATCGCATGCAGCCATACGCGCATACACACACGGTGTACAGTAAAGCAGTACATTTTGGCAACTTCGTTACAGTACTTAAGTAGTTTTGAGGATTTGTACTTGAGTTTTTGGGGTTTTTTTTTTTTTTACCGGGACTTCTTCTCTACTACATTTAAAAGATAAAAAGTATACTTTTTCTTTGTTACTTTGATACTGGCCACTTCACAACTCGTTACAAATTAATGTGTATATAATTCATCATTAAAGGATTATCTGGATGCAGCGTGTTCAAGAACAACAATCGTGTTCGGCAGTGTATCTTAAGCGTTTTGTGCATATGTTTCTGTCAGTGGACATGGAGCTGCAGATTTATGCACACAATCACAATATTTTGTCACTAGATGGCCCACCCGGATCAGTTATTGAATATTTACAAGCAAGCCGAGCTCACACAAGCACACACCCACAATCACAATCACACACATAGACTTAGAATTGCGAATCTTCTTATTTTACCACAAGTATATTAGTAATATATGGTTACCTTAAACATTTTAGTTGTGTTAAGTTACATATTTTTCATTTGTCATTTGTGTAATTGAAACATACCACAAGTGATGCCTTGTTTCCGTGGAAAGCTATTATTGACTTTAGTTAGTTTGAGAATGCGTATGAATGTGTGTAGAAACTATCTGTGCCAATTAATAGTTCCTCTGACTTTTATGTTGGGTGTGTATCCTTGCCTATGCAGCAAGTTTACTTTTCATTTGTCAAGCTTCAATAATGTTTTGCCTCAATTGATGGCAGTGCTAGTTCAAAGGCTTTTTATCGGGCCTAAATACAGAAAGATTTTTAGCAGTTATGACTCTTTCCAAAGAAACAAAAGTAGGTCTGTGTGAATCTTTTGATATTGGCCTCTTTTAGGCTTGTTATAAAAAGAAAATAAAACCTGTACTCCGAAATTGTCATTGTATTTTCCTGGAAAACATTTCAGAACTATCGGTACTCAGTATCGGCAAGTACACAAAATAAAATACTCGTATCGGTTTTTAAAAAAGTGGTATCGGTGCATCCCTAATTATTCTTCATGTATCTTATTGAATATGAAGAGGCAAAGTCAAATGAGTATAAAAATGGTCCTAACTCAGTTTCAACCAAAATTAGACTTACTAGGCTTTTTCATAAAACTAAAGACTACCTTCTGGCAAGAGGAAGCAAGCCTTGAATGACAAACATCATTCAACTGAATTTGTGTTGTGTCATCACTTCATACAGGGTGACAAAATGCATGTTTGGTGCATGTTCTCTAGTGCCAGGTAATGGACACAGCACAGGAGGTAATAGAAAATTAACAATCATGCTCATGCAGGGGACTCCTTGCAGGAAAGACCCTCTTATTTGTTTGCACGGTGGGTAATGGTCGAGAAAGAGCACAACAGCATCAATCAACGTCCTAGCAGCAAATGAACTTTCACAAAGGTGAAAGGTTTTACTGCTTGTGGCTATATCCTCTATTTTGATTCTTGCAATATATTTCAAAGAAGTTGGCACAGTGAAATATTTTCCACTTGGGAATGTTGCTATACATTTTACAACACTAAATAAATGCTTAGCGACTCACGGCACCAAGTGATAAGTGATTTGGGACTAATTTTAGTCCCATTCTTCCTGCAAACAAGTCTTATGGTGCAAAATAGCATGCAGTCTTCATTGAGGACTATTAAGTACAAGTCAGGACTGCCAGCAGGCCAGTCCAGCACCCACACCCTCTTCTCACACAGCCATGTCTTAGTAATCAGGCTTTCTGTTTTCTTTTTGAAATATGTATGGGCATCCCTGGAAAATATGTTCCCTTGGAGGCAGCATTTGTTGCTCCAAATTCTCTGCATAATTTTTAGCATTAATGGTGCCTCACACAATTGCAATTAACTGTCGAGTGCACCCACTTATTCCCAGACCATGACGGATGAAGGCTTTAGGACTTTAGCTGTCTAGATGGTCCTTTTTCAACATTGGTCTAGAGCACAAAGCATCCGTTTATTCCAAAAAAGACCCAAAATATTGATTTGTCTGAGTACATTATACAATACACATTTCCAGGGTGTGGTGGTCCATTTTCAATGCTTCACAGCCATGAGAGATCAATAGAACTTTTGGACACTTAACATAAGGTTTCCTTTTTTGAACAATTAGGTTCTCTCATTTTTGGATGTGAGCAGATTGTCTGTGGTGGTTTCATCCCAACTGGATGCCAAAGGCAATGCGATGGGCTCTAGGACCAAGGGCCTAATAAAAAACAGACTCAGATGCCAAGGCTGGGGGAGAAGAAAGGGGTTTAATAATAAAACATGAATAACAAAAGAAAGGGAATCAAGGTTCCAAATAGAACAAACACAAGGTGACTACTGACATTGTCGTAGACCTGCTGTGTGGAGTGAATGCAGAGCATTTAGGGCTGGCAGGTGCGAGTGACATTTGCATTTGCTTATATACGATTTATGAAGACAATATGTCTCATTTATGAAGGCATTATACATGCTGTATAAAGCCTCCATGAGCACCACTTCATCTAAAGTATGAACAATAAATCTAATTGATTCAAATTAGTTGTATTTACAACCCTAATTCCAAAGTAGTTGGGACCAAGTGTAATAAAATCAAAATGCAATGACTTTCAGATCACATGAGCCAATATGTTATTTACAATAGAATAAAGATAATATTTCAAATGTTGAAACTGAGACATTTCACATTTTTATCCACAAATGTTGTAAACTAACAATTTCGGATAGATTACTGTTTTTCATCCAAACATTAGTAAATTTCAACATTAGAGGCTTGGGGGAATGTGCTAGCACTTCAGTCTGAAAAGGTTAATTCCTTTCCCACTTGTTTACTGTATTCCAGGGGTAGTTGACCCTGGTCCTGGCATCCCAGTATCATCTTGTGTTTTTGTTTCATCCAAACTGAATAAATTTTAATCACTTTAGTTTTCATGAATGCAGCTGACCATAGGTTGAAAAGATCACTGATTTTCATCAGTCAGAATATTTTGCAATACATAGTCAGACTTGTATTTGCCCAACAATTTCAGCAGGTCAGGTTTGGAAGCAGCAAAAACCATAAAAAGCATTGACGGTCAAGAACCAGGGTTACCTACCCCTGCTGTGCACAATCATAGGGCAGATGGTGATATGTAATCTCAAGAGAAAGAGACCTCCAAAGCTGAAACTGGACAAAAACATCCATTTTAATTTTGAGTCATCTGTGCCAGCATTTCAGATAATCTTGCAATTGTTAACTGTTACAGCTTGGGAAAACCCCAGTTTACATTTGACAGCTTCATGAAGACTTAAATCCCATGCAATTATCTTCATTTCTGCCATGGGATGTTGAGTAAAATAATCCAAATGAGGACCTAGTTTCTAAAACTGTTGATGAAAGCATATATCTGTACAATTTGCTTGATGGCTCTTCAATATGCTAATAATTTGTTTTTGCTTATGAAATATTAATTCTGCAAATCTCTTGAAGGATGGAAATCTGCCTGGCCCCAATTAATTAGAACTTTCACATTTAAATATGAAAAGTATTGCTTGCGTTTTTCTTTGAATTTAGCACCTTAAAAGTGTACCAGTGTATCAGTATATCAGTGTTTGAACCCTCCCCAAAAAAATGAAAGATACATGCCACAGACCATCTTGGGTTGTTGTACAAACATCTGCTATTGAAGCCTTTGACTTTTTGTATGATCTCACTATTTTCACATTTTAACACCAAGTGAATGCAAGCAAATTGCTAAAGTTGTTTTTTTTTTCTTTCTTCCGGTGTTTCTTTTCACAAAGCATTATTTTGGGCTAAATTCAAGACATATAAATAATTGAGTGTCCATGAAACATTTATCTCTATCCTAGCCCAAATAAATGTTCAAGATAAATGAATGGCATTACAACATAAATTGCATGGTTTTCTGTGTGCGTGTGTGTGCGCGCGCGCGTGATGTATGCATGTGTGTGTGCGTGCGTGCGTGCGTGCATGCATGCAAAGATGTGTCGTCCACAATATGCAGCATAATCCAGATTAGTTAAGATTAACCTTGAGCAAACTATTATTTTGTGTACTGTTGGCGTTCGTAACTCTTTTCTTGAAGCATTGTTTGCTTTAATGACAATGTGTTTTATATTTTACGGACCACTCAGTGTCTTTTTGACAGCTCAAGACACTGTGTTTTAATTTCACGGGTGGATAAGTTCTGTGACCAATCTATCATGTGCGCTGCCAGGGGTTTTGAGATACCCAGCTCTAACATCTCTAGGAATGAGATTTCATGATTGGGAATCCCTTGGAATCCATGCCTCCCCTCCCATCTAAACTCAACCGCGCCAAAATTGCTTGCTTACTGGCGTTTACAAGATGGGGGAGGGATTTACAACTCAAGGGCAGATTGTGTGTGAAGGAGCCATTTTTCTGGATAGGGGTGTGATTTCCAAAAAAAAAAAAGAACTTGTATCTCCTTTGAGAGAACACCCATGAAATGCAACATATTTACTCTGAGTACTGAAAACACTCAAACAGTAACTGAAACCAATGATCAATTCAAATGAAAATATGCTACTACTGCAATCCAAGTCTCATTTCTGCCTTTCAGACCTCCCAGCTGATGCCTGGTTAGTTACACAAATTCACTGGAGAAATAAATTATGTTGATTAGAAGCCTTTTTAAGGGGCAGATAATATAGATAAGTATATTCAGTTGCTTGTTGGCTTTACAAATTTTGGAGATGTTTGTTAGGGATCAGAGTGTCCGGTAGGAAAGACGAGATGATTGAGGAAGTGGGCTAGACCTTTACCTGGGACTTTCTCTTCAGGCCTGTTCTCCATCAGCTGTTAAATATATAAAACGTAAAATGTACATGATTTCAGGGGGCTAAAGAACATTTTAGAAGGGCTAAAGCACAACAAAAATAGGCCTTGTAACGTCAATGAAGAATGTTATGAATGTGATGAGCGTCAGCTGAAGCTCGTCAGCCCTGCCTGTCTGCCTGCATAGTTTCCCACCACTTTCACCTATTATTCAATTATTAGTTAGTTTCTCTCATTGGTTTAGTTCTCACCTCACGTCTGTATTTAGTTCCTGCTTTGTTCACTTTTTGTTTGTCGGTCAGACTATCTTCTTCCCTTACTCTATGCTGGTTCAGCTTTCTCCCTTTCAGGAGACCAAATTCTCTCTTTTACAGTGGCGGATCTAGAAAATTTTACATAAGGTGGCAAAGGGGTGGCAAGAGGTCTGGGAAGGGTGGCATGGGACTTCCTCAGTGCGGTGTCAGGAAATCCCCAGTACCAAAGAAGTTGGGACAATGTGTAAAACGTGCATAAAAACAGAATACAATGATTTGCAAATCTCAATAACCCATATTTTATTCACAATAGAGCATAGACAACATATAAGATGTTTTAAGTAAAGACAGGCACAGGTTCACAAATCTGCCAAAAAACTCTTATCTTAAATTGGGGAACAATTTCAGAAAAAAATTCTTAAATGCATTTATTTTACAGTGTGTCCTCAAAAAAGGAAAACCAGAATAAATGGTTAATTTTATATCAATTACTTAACATTCTTTGATTAAAAATATCATTTGGTGTTATATAACTATGCCTTCTGTCTAATGATGTCAAGTAAGTGGACAAAACAATGGCACTTTTGGAGTAAGTCAGTGACCACTTTGCACCAGATTACAAAAAATAATGACAGGCCTAAACACAGATGAACCAGGATGATCAGTATCAACTTTTCATTGTCGGGGCCATTAGTGCTTTAGGTTGTGTAATGTGCTTTAAATGTAAACCCTACAAGCTGCATGACAGATGTGCACAAATCATGTAGCTGACAACAGAACAATGAGTTCTGACAATGATGCCTGACTAATTTTGTTTTCTTTGAATGATGTGAAAAAAGTGCAAAGTTGTGTAATTAATAGTCCTAATTAGTTTTATAGATACTAAGTTTTAACAGAATAATTCTCATTTTATCCCCAGTTTCCCTTTTTTCTGGACGCGCTGTATTATTATGCCTTCCGAGATGTAGTTGAGTGAATATTTAGGCCTAATGAAATAAAAGTTGGAATAAATACGGCAAAAGTACTTAAGTCACAGTCTAGGACTGACATTGGCCATCTCTTTTAAGAGAGCTTCAGACAACGATTGTTGGGCTTTGCAGCAAAGCGTCTTGCAAACATATCCATATCTAGCTCTTTTGCAAGATGTTTCAATACTGACAACAGCTAGATTTCTAAGATGATCGTCTGATGATTGTCAGGCTACATAGACCTCTAGTCGTGCGGTGGAATTTCCGCCAAGTCGGATATTGCTCCTGGCACAAGTACTTGAGCTACGTCAACAAACGTAATTGCCAGATCTATACAACCATATAAACGGTAAAATAATAACTTTGACTTTATGGCTTATGGCAAGTCACCTGTTGATCTCGAGGCAGGAGTGTTGCAAGGACGTCCCTTTGGTGGTGTTGGTGTTTTATGGAGGAAAACACTGTCTTGTCTAATTTCCCCGATAGAGGTTGATGATGACAGCATAATAGCGATCAAGGTGGATTCGGGTGAAAGCCAGTTACTTGTTGTTTGTGTTTATATGCCATGCGATTCGCCTGCAAATACTGATATATTTCTTGAAAAACTAGGCAAGTTAGATGATGACATTAATGATTGTAATAGGTAAACCTCTGTAATATACCTCTTTAACGCTTCACCTACAAATAGATTTGGTGCCCTGATGCAGGAAATTTGTGAGGAATCAGGACTGCGCATCGCTGACAAGGAATATCTCCCTCAAGACACTTACACTTATCTTAGTGATGTTCATGGTACAAATTCCTGCCTCGATCACTGCTTAGCCAGCGATACTGTCCATAAGAATATCACTAATATAGAGATTTTACATTTATCGTGTCACATCAGACCACTTTCCGCTGAGTATTACCCTAAATGTTGACTTCCCTATCCTCACAAAATTACCAACTATGTCCAATCCTCAGAAAGGTACCAATTGGGCCAATGTCAACCAAGACCAACTGGATTCATATACCTCCATACTTAATCGTAGTCTGTTGTGTATTGATTTGCCAGTTGGTGCTATTATTTGTAGAGACTCTAATTGTATGGATCCCTCACATAAAAAGGCCATCGACCTGTATTCCCGCCAGCTGATTTCTTCCATGAAAGATTCTGCGGATATTTCGGTAACCACTAAACACAGCTGTAAAAATTTCAAGCCTGTCCCAGAATGGAATGTCATTGTTAAAGATCTACCCTCTGCTGCCCGGGAGGCGTATATTCTCTGGCGGCAATTGGGCCGCCCTCGGTCTGGTCCCATATTTCTACTCATGTCTAAATCTAGGGCAAGATTCAAACATGCGCTTAGACAGTGTAAACGTAAGGAGGACATGGCTAGAGCTGACTTTACTGCTAAAAGTTTTAATTCTGGAAACTACCTGGAATTCTGGAGCAAAATACGTAGTTCTAACTCTTGTCATACAGTATTACCTAATGCCATTGATGGTTCCTCTGGTGTACAGAATATTGCAAACCTTTGGAAAGCACATTTTGAGACCCTTTTAAACTCTGTTGATAATCTGACACACGAGCCTGATGTGATTTCAGCTCTGTCACCTGCATTACATTTTGACCATGGTATGCAAATTTCTGCACCGGAACTCGCTGACATCATTAAGGATTTGCCCACTGGTAAGGCTTGTGGGTCTGATGGTATTAGTAATGAGCATTTGAAAAATGCTAGTCCGAGTCTTTGTGTCCATTTGTCATTGTTGTTCACCTCTGCCATTGTTCATAATTTCATTCCTGATATTTTGCTAGACACTAATATTGTTCCTGTTGTAAAAAACAAGTCTGGTAATATTTCCAGTACCAATAATTACAGACCAATCGCGATCATTTCAGCATTATCTGAAGTCTTAGAGGCACTTCTGCTTAACCGCCTGAAGCCCTTTCTTCTGACGTCCAATTCTCAATTTGGCTTTAAACCTAAACATAGGACAGACGTGTGTTTTTATCTTAAAGCAAATTATCGAGTATTACAGGGGGTTAGGGTCCCCTGTTTTTGTTTGTTTCATGGACGCCTCTAAGACCTTTGATCGCGTAAACCAGGGGTCTCCAATCTTTCCCAGAAAGGGCCGGTGTGGGTGTAGGCTTTCATTGCAAACACGCAGCTACACACCTGATACTACTAATCAAGCTTATTAGCAAAGAGTCCAGGGGTTGATTAGTAGTATCAGGTGTGTAATAGCTTGGTTGCAATGAAAGCCTGCACCCACACTGGCCCTTTCTGGGAAAGATTGAGGACTCCTGGCGTAAACCATTGGTCGCTGTTTAGGAAACTGCTTGACAGAAACGTTCCACTGTATATCGTACGATTTCTATTCTTCTGGTTCAGAACCAAAAGATGTGTGAGAGATGGGGTGCAATCCTGTCTCCCCGCTTTTCCGTTACTAATGGGGTGCAACATGGTAGGCTCCTCTCCCCATATTTGTTCAACTTGTATATTGATTATCTGAGTGTAAGACTAAACAGTGTCAAGGTTGGCTGCTATATGGGTGGGTTAACTGTCAACCACCTTCTCTATGCAGATAACCACTGTGATATGTCCCAGTGTTAAATCTTTACAGGGATTAGTAGGGATATGTGAAGAGGTTGGTCTTGAAAACAACATATTGTTTAATATTGAAAAAACATGTTGTATGTATTTTCCATGCGCGCGTTTGTCACTTCAGTATCCACCGCCACATGTAAGACTCTACGGTGCAAAACTGAAGTATGTGCTCTCATTTGTTTGCCTGGGTATACATCTGAACAATACTCTGAGTGATGATGATTGTGTACGCGCTCAGGTGAGAAGTCTGTATAGTTGAGCTAATTGTTGCAAATTTTTCTTCTGTTCCCCACCTGTCAAGAAAAATCTGTTTACGACGTATTGCGCCCAATTATTTGGGGCACAACTCTGGAACTCTGTTAGCTCAGGTGTTCTTTTTAAATGTCGTGTTGCATACAACAGTTGTTTCTGGATCATCATGACTTTGCCTCTGCGATGCAGCGCAAGTGAAATGTTTGTCTCTCACTCGACAGACACACTTGAATCTAGACGAAGGAAGATATGTTATTCCTTCTTGAACAGATTACTCACGTCCAGTAATGATATGATCAAGCGCTTGGTAAAATCAGACGCTTTCTACTGAAATTCCTATTTCAGGAACACATATGGCCTGCTGTGCATCTAGTATATATATATATATATATGTACTTTAGTATGAATGTATGTCCTCCTATGTATGTGTTTACTCTGTGTTCTTTTAATTAATGTTCTTATGGGTTCTACACCTGAAATAACGATGTAATATAAGAAATTTTGCCTGGTTCAGCTGACACATGCTAAATTCATTAGGACATAGCTACCATCCATATGTTTGCAAAAAGGGCTAACGCTAGTCGGAAGGGACCCGCCCGTACCTTTGCCTGTGATAGAATGAGACGAGAGGCTAATAATACCACTGCCTTACCTTTAGCATACAGGCTAGAGATACAGGTCTCCGTGCCCATAGCCACTGCCTTGACAGTAAGGACCTGGTTATACAAAAGTATTATGCAGCCTCATTGCTGTGATATTGTTCACATAACACCGAAACTTAACAGCTACCCTCTGGATTCAAACTTTCCTGTTTTTGATATCTAGCTAAATGCATCATGAACTGTTCTCATTTTTACTATAATCAAAACTAACCAAAGGGAAAAATGCTCCAACAAACAATTCCATGAATTATGTGTAATGAAGTGGAATGACACAGGGAATTAGTATTGAACGCATGATAAAAGGAGGTGCAAAAAGGCATATAAAGCCAAGAAACCAGCTGAAATCTGTCAGTATTTTGAAAGCAAAACACACAGTCAAGGAAAGTCAATTGTTTTATTGAAAGAAAATAGAGCTGCTAGAATGGCCCAGTCAATCACCCGACTTGAATCCAATTGAAAATCTATGGAAGTAAAAAAAAAAAAAAAAGTACTCTTATGGCCCCAATTTGTTATTACATATATGACAGCAAGGGATGACAGACACAATTTTAAAACTTAAACATATTTCATTTAACAAAGACTTTTAACTAATCTACTATCTACTCTAATGACCAAGACTGATATATACAACAAAAAAAATATTTACTGGCCCTTTTGTTGGGTTGCTTGGTGATGTTCCCGGTGAGGAAAATGCTCCAACACAGGCAAAAATCCACAAAAAGCTACACAGGTCTTGAAAAGAGTGACAGGTCTGGTCAAATGTATCCTTCTGCTTGCAATTTCTCCTACGACTCCACTACCTCAATTTTCCTCCTTATATACTCTTTTGCAGACCCCTCCCAAATTTAGACCTCTTTTTTATTCTCTAGGACTTGCCCCAGACATGTCCAAGACATGCTCAAACCTAGCCCCAGTCTGGGCTAAACATTAGAAAGGTCAATACTGCCATCTAGTGGCTTCTATTCGCATTAAAGTACACTTATTGAACCCTGGGGAGTAATTTGTCCTCTGCATTTGACCCATCCTATAGTTAGGAGCAGTGGGCAGCCACAGAGCAGCGCCCGGGGACCAACTCCAGTTCTATAGCTAGTTCCTTGGTTGGGGGCACCGGTACGAGCGTCCTATAACAATGCATGTTTTTCTGGCCGGGGAACACTAGAGTACCTGGAGGAAACCCATGCGAGCACGGGGAGAACATGCAAACTCCACACAGAAAGGCCCCAGGCAGGACGCACGACCTTCTTACTGTGACGCGGCAGTGCTAACCACTGTGCCACCGTGCTGCCCCCGAAGAAAAATTATTTTAACAAGCTATTAATTTTTCAAACCAGTTGCTTTTCATGCAGTATCACTAAAAATCTGTATTGGCATTGTATGATATGTTCAGTCACATGTCTTTAGACATGTAGTGCTTATTGTGATATACTGTAAACATATACTTACATAAAAAGAGACAAACAATCTCTGATCAAATTAAGACTGATCTGATTCAGTGGGCTGCAAATTAGAAGTCCAGACACCAGGCCACCAATGATAGCCATCTGATAGATAATGAACAATTCAAAAACAAAGTAAATGATCTTGAGGCAAATACATTTTTAAGAAAGAAATGAAAATCACGCCAACCAAGTTAAGAGCCATTTACCTCAGTGGTTAATGTCCCCTCTTTCATGCAATTGTTCGCCATTTTGTAAGAAGCACTGTATGAACTTGGGGATTCCATATATTCCTGGTGTAGTGCTGCAGGATTAATCTAATCGCAATTGCAATCGCAAAGTCAAGCAGTGCAATTGCATAACCGCAAAAAAGGCAGCGATTTGCGATTCAATCTAAATAAGCGTGTGCTGCCAGTGAACATAACTACGTCTCATTTAATTGTATGGAGTCTGTTGACGTTATGCCCACAAGCGCTATCCTGAGCTGTGTCCGAGTAGTCAAAAATTTCTTCCTATAGAATAATTCCACACCATTTTTCTTTAATCTATGTGGAAAAAGTCTGAAGATAAAGGGCTGTAACATGGAATTCCTACCACTTAGGAATACAACCGCGCTAATGAGAAAATCCGAATGCACTTAAAGCAGGCAACGTGAACATCATGGGGTCCCATATGTTTCGTTATGCGATTGGTCAGATGAAAAGTTGCCCCTTTAAATACCGCTGCTGCGCAGAATTGTGGAATTGTGAATCTCCATTCTTTTCGAAAAGGATGCGTCTGTGTACCCTCTGCTAAAGGAGGTAAATTAGGAAGAACTGTGACACCGTTCCTTTTTACCATTTAACACTAGAACTGCCAAGGGGGTCATTTTTATCCCCTGGCATTTTCAAATGGTTGTACCTCTGTCCACATAAAACCCCTACATCTTTAAGTTTATGACTTTTCCTAAAGAGGATTTATTAATCATCTCGTGAATTACGGTGAGTGTGTGATAAAAAGAAAAAGAAATACGACCGTTTATACCTAGAACCCCAGGGGAGTCATTTTTACGCCCCTCCTGCCGCTCCCGGTTGCTTTGCAACGACTTTGACAGCGATTAGAAGTTTTAATAGTATCAGCCTAAATCAGAAATCTATCAACCTACGACGAAATTTGAAACCCGGGTATGAAGAGCAGGTATATGATGGCCAAAGAAGCCTGGCCGTTTCACCAGGATCTGAGTAAGGGAGAGTCGGAAGGAGGAGAGATAGCGGTGGATGTGAGTGAGGAGGAATCGGTGACGGGAGATATCGATGACCTGTCATTTTTACCGGGCGACGAGTTGTCAAGTGAGGTTGATGAGCCGATCTCACGGAAAAGGTGCCAGCTTCGGGTGACAAGTGAGGGGCTGCCCTCCACACACACTCAGCCCTCAGACACAGAAGGAGCTGGCGCACCAACCGTGACAGGTAATATCATTTTAGTTTCATACTTTCCTAATAGTATAGTATTTTAGCTAGGCTAGTGCGCTAGCTAAACTAATCGTACATATTTATATTGTTTAGAGTCAGCTCAACATGTGTGCGAACTTTATGAAACTGCGAAGGACGGAACCCCTTGGAGACCCATACAGCTGGAATGTCAGACCGGCAGAGCCCAGTCCCAAAACGTTCTGACAGAGAGGCGGCCCCACTGCATATGCGCGCCGCAACATCGACGACCCTCTGAGCGCGTTCATGTCTGTCCATTATTACAACAGTGGGAGTTGATGTGTTGGACAAGATGCTGAGATGCTGAGGCGATACTCTGCCCAAGCCGCAATGAGGAGAAGGCCAGCTGCGGTGTTTTACAATGTACTGGACATAGCTGCTCTGGATGCGTGGATCCTGGACCGGAGCTGCACGGACACAAACATTGCCCGGTGGGATTTCATCCTGGAGCTCTGCAAGCTGCTGCGCAGTGAGCACGTCTCACGGCCAAAGCAAACACCAGCCAACTCACTGGTCATCCCCGAGGAGAAGAGGAGGGATTGCGCTGTGAAGCGCAAGTGTGAAAAAAACAAAACTAACAAAATGTGCATGAAGTGCCACCGTGCAGTTTGTGGACAGTGCACGGTCAGAGTGTACACCGTGTGTGCTGACTGTGTGTGTGTGTGTGTGACTAACTGAGCGAGTGAGTGCCTAAGAGAGAGAGAGAGGGAGAGAGAGAGCAAGCAGGTGTTTGTTTTAGCCTACAGTTCCCCCAGTTTGTTCGTATTTATTTGTATGGGTATGTGTGCGTGTGTGCATGAGTGCATGCGAGAGAGAGAACGAGAGAGAAAGTAAGCGCCTCGTTACTTTATCTGTTCTTCTAAAATCAAAAAGCTAAAATCTGTTATTTTGTTTTTGTAAATAGTATGTTACTTGATTGTTGTTGTTTCGTGTTTATTTTAACCTACAGTTCCTACAGTTTGTTTGCATTTATTAGTATGGGTATGTGTGCGTGTATGCGTGTGAGAGAAAGCGAGAGGGAGAGAGCGAGCGAGAGGGAGAGCGAGAGAGAGAGAGAGCGCAGTTCTATTTCATCCCTTTATGACCGCCAGGCGGTGCTTAAAGCACTGGATATCATCGCTCGCGCAAGCGCATGTCGAGTACAAATAACAACTATGTCACCCGTGACCCCTGCGTGACTCCTGGAGGGCTATATCTTCCGGTGTGCGCAGGGTTTGGTTCCTTTTTTCTTCTCGCGATCGCGTTAAGAGTACATACTTTATATCCCTTTTCAGTTATTGTCCCTTGCCCTGTGCAACCTCGTGCCTTATGGCAGGAGCAACGATTTAATCGTCCTCTGAGAGGTTGTGGCTGGCGCGTTATTTGATTAGTTTCTTGAGTTTTGCTGGAGATAGCAATCCCTCCCGGCATTGCTCACAGCAGCCGGAGAGCTGTTTTGTAGTGCTATTGTCTGCTGCAATTATCTGCTCTATTTCTGTGTTGGTGAAGGTTGAGAGCTCGACGCCCTCTCCCAGCACAATCTCAGTCTGCTTTTTGTTTTTTTTTCGTGTTACTGTGTTGGTGAGGGTGGTGTGTTCGCCGCCCTCTCCCAGCATTGTCACAATCTATTCTTTTGTTTAACCGTTGTGTTAACTTTGTTGGTGAAGGCAGCGTTTCCGCTGCCCTCTCCCAGCTCTGTTATCTCAATCTTTATCTGTGTTACCCTGTTGGCGAGGGTGGTGTGCTCGCTGCCCTCTCCCAGCACTGTCACACATTTATTCTGCCCTGGCCTTTGCTGTAATAGAGCAGTCCTGCACTGGATGTCAGGCCCTCCTGGATCTAGCAGATGGCCATGATCTCTGTCCCTCCAGCCTGGGCACTGAGCATTTACAAGAAGCCCTCACTGAAGATGCTTGCCTGAATTGCAGCATAATGCCGCAGTCAGTGAGACTAGACAGGTTAGCGCAGCTAGATCCACTGGCCAGCCTCCCTTCATCCCAACCAGTGAGGGTTGATTTCAGTAATGGGGGGACTCTAAAGAGGCCCTCAACACAGAGCACTGCGGGTGCCCCCAAGCGGAGGAAGTCGAACAGCCAGCTCTCAACTAAAGTGTATCGCTTGGCTGCTGACATGGAGCAGATGAAATCACTTCTTTGGAGTCTGCAGCCTGAGCATGTTGGGGAACCTGTTGGATTGGGGCATGCACTGCAGCCACCCCCGCCAGAGGATGCCATTTCCATTGCAGCCTCTGCGACTCAGTTTAATGCCTCGTCAGGTGACCTTGCCTCTCAGGCCTCAAGCATTCTTTGCACTCATCAGCCCAGAGTTCTCACTGGGGGTCAGATGCCTCCTCCATGCAGACCATTATCCGTACCGCTTTGGTGCGCGTGCAGCTTGACACCCCCAAGGAAATGTGGCCCCTAGCACCTTCCACAGGCACAATCCTTCTCCAGCTAAAATTGCCATCCCGCATTCGCCGGATTTCTTGAAAGAGCTGCATTCGTGTTGGAGAGATACTACAGCCCTCTCCAAGCCAACTTCTGATGAGCGGATTTTGGCCGTAATGGAGAATCCAGAAGCTGTCGGCCTGGGACACATGCCTGCAGTTGAGCCCCCTGTCGCGGCCCTGATTGTGGCTCCTGATGAGGCTCTGAAGCCAAACGCCAGGTGCCCCTCTGTCCAGTGTCGAGTCACTGATGGATATATCTGTAGGGCCTATGATGCAGCGGTACGCATTGGTCGACTCGGCAACTCCCTTTCCCACCTACTGCTTACCCTCTCAACTTCCCTGCAGGATGCACAGGTGGGTGATTCTACCCGTGACATCTGTGATGCATCGCTGCAGGCTTTTGCCTTCCAGACAAAAGAACTAGGCCGGTTGATGTCCACACTGGTACATGCACGCCATCATGTCTGGCTAAAGTAGTCACCTTTGACGGAAGCCACTAGAAAGGTCCTTCGTCAGGTACCAGCAGAACCAGAGGAGCTGTTTGGCTCGGCTGCTCAGGAGGCACTGGACCGTACAGCCCTGGCTGGGGAGACCAGGCAGCGGCTGGCTTGCCTTCACGGGAGAGCGCCTGCTCCCAGCAATCATAGAGGCCCCTCATCTACTTCTGGGCACCGCCCTCAGCCACCTACACACAGTGGCCGGTCGGGTTTCCAGCGGCCTGCTGAACAGCCTGCTGCTGACACTTGTCCTCCTGGACGTCGATCGTCTGGACAGCGTCGGGGCTCTGAATCTGACCGCCATCCCCCCAGCACTTCTAAAGGCCGTGGGGGACGGCGCTAGGGCTATGGGGCCGGTTGTCGGTGGTTTTTCCCAGCAGCAGCTCAGTTACTGGGCTGCCTGCTCGGCAGACCCTTGGGTGGTATCCACCCTGACCCGAAGGTACGAATTGCAGTTCCGACACCGGCCCCCTGCGTCTGGCCGGGTCACAATGACCATCATCAGCGACCCGGCAAAAGCCTTAACTCTGGCTCAGGAGTTGTCCGTCCTCCTGAGCAAGGGTACCATCATGCCGGTAGATCCTCTAAATCAGACAGGGGGGTTCTATTCGACTTACGTTCTTGTCAGCAAGAAAGATGGCGGACTTCATCCCATCCTGGACCTGAGAGGCCTCAACAGGTAGTTGAAGGTTCTGCCCTTCCGGATGCTGACCACGGCAGACGTGTTGCGCGTGATCAGTCAGGGGGAATGGTTTACATCCGTGGATCTGAAGGATTCTTATTTTCATGTGCCGATCGCCACACATCACCAGCCATTCCTCAGACCGTCTTCACGGATGCCTCTCTCTCAGGGTGGGGTGCGGTGTGGCAAGGAAGCCCTGCCCAGGGACAGTGGTCTGCTTGCAACCACAAATGCCACATCAATATGCTGGGGCTTCGAGCTGTGCATCTGGCACTCCAGCATTTTCTGCCATGTCTGCAGGGGAGACATGTTGTCTGACTGAACAAGCGCATGTCCACTGTCTCCCAGATCCATCATCAAGGAGGCACTAGGTCAGTGCAGCTGCTACGGGTGTCCCGGTGCCTCCTGACGTGGGCCGCTTCTCGCCTATCCAGCCTGCGGGCAATGTACCTGCCGGGAGAACGGAATCTGGTGGCAGACTTCCTTTTCCCGGTGCAAGACCCCACCAGAGGAATGGCGGCTTCACCCGGAGGTGGTAGACACGATATGGAACCTCTTCGGCAGAGCAGCGGTAGACTTCTTTACCACAGAGGAGTCAACTCATTGCCCACTCTGGTTCTCTTGGACAGAGGAGACCGCTCCACTGGGACAGGACGCCCTCGGGCACGACTGGCCTAAGGTGCTCCTATATGCATTTCCACCCCTGCCTCTGATTCTGCCAACGTTGCAGAGGGTCCTTCAGCAGGGCCACAGGCTCCTCCTGGTGGACTACTTTTGGCCAGGGAGATCTTGGTTTCCGATGCTGCGGAGGCTTTGTTGCAGCTCTCCATGGTGCCAGAGAGGAAGGACCTTCTGTCACAGCTGGGGGGTCAGATTTGGCATCCCAACCCCAGTCGCCTCCAGCTATGGGTCTGGCCGTTGCAGGGCCCAACCCTCTCCTGACGAGTTGTACCGAGCTCGTTTAGGCGACCATCATGAATGCCCGTGCAGCATCCACCCGTCTTCAGTACGAAAGTAAATGGAGGCGTTTCTCTGCCTGGTGTGTGGGCAGGGCAGAGGATCCTGCCCTTTGCTTTGTGGCTATGATCCTGGAGTTCCTTCAGTCCCTCCTGGATGGTGGTCGTGCTCACACTACTTTGAAAGTGTATATGGCAGCCATTTCCTCACGACATGCCTTAGTTGACAATGCTACTGTGGGATGCCACCGGTTGGTGTCTCTCTTCCTCAGAGAGGCTTTGAGGCTGCACCTCCAAGAGCCCCAAGGGCCCCAGTGTGGGATCTGTCCCTGGTCCTAAGTGCCCTATCTGCTCCACCCCTTGAGCCTTTAGCTCGAGCGGACCTGAAATGGCTGTCAATGCAAACTGCCTTTCTCCTTGCTGTAACATCAGCCAAGAGAGTTGGGGAATTACACGCCCTGTCAGTCAGTGAGTCCTGTCTTAGATGGAACCCGGATGGTTCGGGGGTTACACTATGGCCAAACGTGGCATTTCTCCCCAAAGTATTGCCATGGACACATGTCAATCGGCCGATCCAGCTTGCCCGTTTCAACTCTCCCTCAGCCAAGGATGGGTCAAGCCTGCTGTGCCCGGTACGGGCTCTTGATGCTTATGTTGCTGATACAGCATCTGTGCGACAATCGGAGCAGCTTTTTGTTTGTTACAGTGGGCCCACTCGAGGTTGTGCTCTCTCGAAACAACGCCTGTCCCACTGGGTGGTCCAGACGATTAAACATGCCAATGGAGTCAGTGGCCGTCCCTTGCCACCAGACATAAAGTGCCACTCAACCAGGGGTATCTCTGCTTCGTGGGCTGCCCTCAAGGGGGTACCTCTGGAAGACATCTGTGCGGCGGCTTCCTGGACGTCACCTGATACTTTTGCCTGCTTTTACAGAATCAACGTTGCCTCTCCGCACCCGATGGGTGTGATCCTGCTCCCAGCTTCTTCTGCCTCCAATCACTGAGGTATCTGCTTGGGCTTCTTTCTGACGTTGTTGGTATATGTCATCCAGTGCTTTCAGCACCGCCTGGCGGTCATAAAGGGACGAAATAGAACGAAAGTTACAACTGTAACTACGGTTCTATGAGTCCCGGATGACCGTCAGGACATTCGGTCACTCAGAAGCCTCGTGCTCTCGCGAATAGTTTCTTGGAACCGAACCCTGCACACACCGGAAGATATAGCCTTCCAGGAGTCATGCAGGGGTCACAGGTGACATTGTTGTTATTTGTACTCGACATGCACTTGCGCGAGCGGTGATATCCAGTGCTTTAAGCACCGCCTGGCGGTCATCCGGGACTCATAGAACTGTAGTTACAATTGTAACTTTCGTTTCTTTATTTTTTCTTCTGAAATAATTATAGTGAAATATTATTATTTTAACTATCTTGCGAGTTGATCATTTTGTTGTTTGTTGTACAGTTCTCACCAACATTGACGCCGAATAAAATCATGAGCAGGAGCGTGAGCAGGCTGAGAGAGTTCGTGGCGGAAAAAAAAATCCCATAACAACTACTATCATATGCAGTGATTAGCAGTGAGTGTCTCGCCTCTTCGTGGCATTCACGTTCCTGTGTCTTAGTCAGCAATTATTCTATCAACGCGCAGTGAAGAAATTCACTCGCGGAATTTAAGTCATTGTGCATTATGATAATAAGTTTCACGTGCATTACGGTGGATTTCCCCACTAGTGACATGGAAATCGATTGACTCTCTTGATTGTCTTTACTGAGGGATTGAAAGCAATGGAATTGCATAAAGACGTTTCAAATGTTATTATTTCATTTAAACAATTCATACGATCATGTCCACCTTTATGCAAGTGAAACTGAAACTTCAATGCACAAGGATTTTAATTCCGCGTGAGAAACTCATTAATAAGCGTTCATTGAACAATTGCGGACTACGTTGAAAAAGCAAAAAAAAAAGATGCGCGAGACTTAGGCGGAGTGCGTGAGACTTGGCATCTCGGCATATGGCGATAATTTGATTTCAGGTACAGCGACGTTGAACAGAATTAGACGTGTTGTGTAAAACAAGCAAATTAAAATCTCCACATCCCGCGGCAACACTACCAATCTGTATCAACACTTGGGACAGCACAGAGAGAAGCATAAGGAATGCATGTGATGAAAGCCAAGCAAAGTCGAAGAGACAACTGAAAGCCACTATTGTCCAATGGTGCCACTGCTTTTGTAATTTGCAGAAATGCCTTTATTTTTTTAAGGGTACAGTACAAACTTTTTGCTTTTTTTATTAAGTAGTACTTAATAAGTTTACAAAAATGCCTGCAGAAAGGCATCTAAGTTTACAATAGTGCCACTGCATTTGTACTTTGCAGAAAATATCCTGATTTTCAAAAAAGTAAATTTTTTTTGGAAAATGTTATTTTGAAAACAGTGCTATTAACTTGTTTTGTATTTTTACGCACCATAATGTTTGCATTTTTTTGAGTTGAGAAAAATACCCTACAAAATCATCATTATTCTCTGCACTCTCCTTGATAACAAAGCAAGTAGGCTCAAGATATCATTTTAAAAAAATCATATCATAATCGCAATCGCAAATCGCAATATGGTCCACTATAATCGCAATCGCACATTTTTACCAAATCGTGCAGTACTATCCTGGTGGTTTTGCATTTGCATAATGATGATAAGGTACGTAATCCATCAGAGAATCAAAAGCATATACTCAAGGAAATTAGCCGCTTGTTAAAATTATTTTATCACAGTTGTGGTTGGAAGAAGAACCAGCGTTCACAGGGGGTCCCTAGAACTGAGTTTGGGAATCACTGCAAATAGTAACATAGGGAAAAGCAGCTTTATTGAGTCCACTTCAAATTTTCTTGTGTATCTTATAGATGTCCATGAATCATTAGATTACTAGTACAAAATAATAAATATAGCAGATTTTGATTGAAAAAACAGGCCAAAATGGACTATTCCCTGCAGCTGCCCCGTCTCAGCATGCCTGAACTCCACACCCACACTACATCCGCAAAATACTTTCAAAATCACTCTGCAGCCACTCTGCATCCGCAAAATATTCAATACAGCTGCCCACCAACGCACTGTGGATTTAGCCACCACGGACTCTTCCAAGGTCCACTGCTCACCACAGACCTCAGGTGTGCATGTATAGCTTAGACTGGATGTACAGTGTAAGCGTGTGAATGCGTGGGAGTGTGCTTAGATGTGTCTGGTTGTGTGTGCACGTATCATTTCATCTGAGTGCTCCCAAATGAGGGGTGAGGGTGCAGCTTGGCCCTCTCTGTTCCCACCAGAATTGCTACTGTGCCTTACAGAGGCAGGATTCAATGGCTCCCCACCGTGATTCCAAGACCAATCCCAAGGCATGGACATTTTTCTCTCAGAGCCACATCTCTTAATTGCCGCAGGCTGAAAGTTCCCCAGTCAATTCCCAGACCTGAGGCGTAGGTGAAGCTGCCTAATTTCTGTATTAATTCATTGTTCTGTTCCCCGTGCAGCTCTGTTTGCTATTCAGCATGTGAACAGTAATCTGGTCTGACATATTTCATCTTCTGCGGATTGCCCAATGGTGAAAAATTAGCATGCTTTTAAATTCTTATATTCAGTTATTTTGACTCTTTAGTCAAACCCCTAGCATGAAGCTGTGCCAGTAGAGAGCTCTATCTGTTACTTTTCCCTTGAAACAGATTGCTGAGTTTTTTTCCCCCTTCTCCTTTCATTAAATAAGGATTCCCTCCACATCAGTAACTTTAATTATTGCGGCTTAACCTGTGCTCCTTGGTTTGTGAGCGTACGACACAGGGTGTCACTCAACACCACGACCTGGTGTTCAACTACTGACTTGGTGTTCTAATATTTTTGTAGCACAATACCTGTGATCAGTAACATTGAAGAGGGGCACATCATAGGTTGTTTTCTAATTGTGCAGAGGAGGCAGACCTCCAGTCAACAGGTTCTTTTCCATCTTAGACTGACACCTCCTTTGATTGATCCGTTGCTTGCAATCTATTTTTGCCAATACAGTAAAAATAGAGTCACGCTCAATACCTGCAATTCTTAATTTTGCCCAAGCACATTTATGATACTTTAGTATGTGACTACATGATGGTACACTCAACTGAACAGGACTTCCCCTTGGACAAGTTTACTGGCCATTTGGAGAATGAAGGAGCAAGTTTTCATTAATCAGCGTACACACGAAGCAGATTTTCTGAGTAGCTCGTTCAAACTCCGCTTGTGCTCTCCTGAAAAGGTAGGTTTCCAAGCTTTCATACTGCATTCACTGTGTGACAGCCCATTTGAGTTCTGTTTTTCATGTACTATTTTAGATGCTATGCTACCGAATAGAATTTTACATTACATGCCCAAAGACGAAACATGGGGGGAACAAAGGAAACTTTAAAGTTCGTTCTTACACTCACACTTTATAGGAACTGCCATGTGGTCATGAAAGTGATGTCATGTCCCCGGATTGCATAACTGTAACGATAACTTTATTGTTTCATTTCGATTCAGGAACGTACATACATACTTTAACTGCTGTCTACATCTGCTGCTGCTGTCTCTCTCAAATTCACATTCATAAAATCAATAACTGCTACCCTTACTCTAGCTCCTTGTCTATTCAAATGTATGACTTGATTTTGATATGTTTTCCTTACTCAAGACCCCCCCCACCTCCCACTCCCTCACTCACTCACCTGAAGTGTTTCTTCAATGAGTAATTAAACTTTTTTTTCCCTTATTTCTTTCTTTCTGCATGCATCGTCACCAGGGCTTTATCCTGCCACCCGTCTTTTGGATGGGCAATTTCAAATCTGGTCAAATAAGAGCAGGTAAGAAATTTTCATGGACAGGGAAAATAAATACAAGATTTAAAAGCTTGGTAAAATTTTCCAAATTAACTTGGAAGATTATTTATTTCTATCACCTTTTTTTCTTAAAAAGAAATTCTGCCACTGATTTCAGGTAATTTTACTCCTTTCTAGAGTCTTGTCCAGTGTAAAAATGTAGAAATGAGTCAAAGTTGCTTCAAATCAGTGGCAGAATTTCTTTTTCTTCTGAAAAAGATAATAATTGCTTGTAAAAGAGCTCGTCTACAACAGTAACCGCATTTCGTTTTTCCAAGATTATAGTGCTGAACTAATGAAGAGATGCTGGTCTTTTGATTGGGTTAAGTGAAGACTGCGGGAACTTATTCTAAAGTTCTTGCTCTGTAACCACTGCACACTGAGAGTGTTGGTTAATGCTAAGAGCGGGTATTAAGTGACCACAAAGCAGCTGAATCTGTCTTCATCCCCTCAGTCAAGGAGGTTATGTTTTTTCTGGTGTTACTTTGTCTCTCTGTCTGTTTGTGTACAAGATAACTCAAAAAATCACGAACGGATATCCCTGCAATTTTGTGCATTTGTTGCTATTACGTCAGGGATGGACTTTATTGATTTTGACTGCGATCAGTCAAATAATATTTCCACGACGCCAGCCATCTTGAAATCCTATGACACGCGATTACTGAACTTCGTTCCGAGTAATATCAGTCAAATTTTGTGGGTTGATTGGTCTCGCATCAGGGACGGAACCTTATCCTTAAATTTCTTATGACCCATGTTCACACACCAAGATTTTGACTGTGCTGCCTTGGCGAAGGTTTGCACTCTCAGAGTGCCTCCAGTATTGTATATTGACTCTTCTATGATCTGTGAATTCCTCAGTCTACTCTCCCACACCAGCCTGCAGTATTGGAAAGAGCTATCTTAAGCCAGCTGTCCACCAAAAAGTTTATTTAGGTATCCCACCATGATCTATGACAACATTCTGACTTATGGTTTGTGTCTTTCAAATTTTACCTCTGACATGAATCCTGTTCTGTTGTATTAGCTGCTTTTTCTGGGATGTTTCCAACATGTTTCCAACGGTATTTTCTGCCGTGAAAAGATTTGTTCTTTGTTTATGTAATATATTGCTGCCATAAAGAGGAAATGAGTGTCTTAAAAAGTTATATTGGTGATACTATGATGCATTACACCCTTTATTCTCTTTTTCAACTCCTCTCTAAGATGGATTATCCTTCTCTCCATTGGTGAATTCTCTTTCTTTTACTTATGAACTACTTTTAAAACCATAAGGTATTGCAGAAACTTTTGCAATTGATATTATCATTATTGTTATGCCAATACAGCAGCAATATAATTTTTTCAATAATTTCCCATCTAAGGAACTCTCTTCTTGTTTTTTAATTAGCTTTCTAAGCTATTCTTTCTCAGCTTCACATACATTTTTCACTTTGGAAACAGACACACGTAAATCCTTGGGCTAATGGGGTCAAGGGTAAATGGGCTGGTCTTGGCTTTTCTTTTTACGTTTTCTGTGTCGTGTATGCACTGTATGCATATGGGCGATATGGACAGTCATCCAGGGTAGCATCTTGTCAGGGGGCGCTGGCGGGAGCGCAAAAAAAATGTAAATAAATTAAACAAAACACTCATTTGCTGCCGTCACTTGATTAGATAACTCCAGTCAATGGATTTAAAGTATGCCCCTGGGTGCCCTCTATTCAACGTGGCAGGCTGCTGGCTGCCTGTGTTCTGGCAAAGATACGCCTCTCCAGAGAGAGAAGGGAAGGGTCAGCATTGGCAGCTTTGGCCCGTTGCTCTGATACAGAGGGTAAGCCATCTCAGCGAGGGCAGGGTCTGGATGTCCGCAAATGCAACTAAACGGGGGAAAAGTGGATTTTCTATCTATGAAGGTTACGCTTCTCGACCAATTTCAACAAGCTGTATGTATAGGGTTCATGATCTATGATGGAGTATGAAGAAAATGTTTTTACCTTCAGTACCTTTGTATCTCGGTACGATAGTTAATCCATGATTGCTGTTAGCTGTTAACGGCTAACAGCTAAGAGAGGATTATGGTTTCAATGTTAGAGTTGTTCAATGAAATTAATTTGCTACGTAATGGAAGATAATTCACTCGGAATTGTAAATAGTTGTTCAGCCCTGCTGAAAAGGAGACATGGTCACAGTCAGGCCCCCTGCTTAAATTAATTTGAAATAAATAAAGTGAATAACTGGGAAATCCAACAATTATCCCATATCCAACTTCCACTTTTTCAGCTCTTTATCTGGCAAAGCCATTTCAAAAGGGGGCACACACACACACACACACATATATATATATATATATATATATATATATATATATATATATATACACAAAAGTGTAAATATATAATTTATTCATTTGGGGGCTGGAGTTTAATCAGTGAAAAATGAGTGTTTATAATATCAATATTTAATATCGCATATGTATATGCTCTGCATGCCCTAGCAACCTGGTGTGTCATCAGTATGGTTGCTGCCATTATATGCTTGGCAGCATTGTAAATTAAACTAAATTAAATTTTCTAGACTGGAAGTATGCTTGGCGTTTTAACACACCCAAATGTTTCTCTTGGTACCCAAACCTGCAGTTAAGCCGAAAAAGTAATGATTTTTTATTTTATTTTGAAAGAGGTTGAATATGGAATTCTTTCCAATAATGTGTTAGCCTATGTTGCTATTCTCACATATAAAAATAATCTATTGTCACTTTCAGTTCAATTAGTGCATAACGTTGGATTTTGGCAATTAAATAGGCTATAAAAAGCCTGCAGCTCAAGATATTTTCTTCATAGTCAACAGGTATGCAATTTTGAACAACGTTGACTTAAATACAGAGAATTTCAGTGAAACATGTTTCACTGCCATAAATATTTTTCCCCATTACTTTAAATCTAAATCTTCTCAGACATAATGCAACAGAAAGCTGCAGATGTGGTTTTCTGCAAGAAACAAATTAACTCTCTTCTGTCTTTCATTGCTGAGAAGAAATCGGAGATGTCATTCTGCACAGTCTGTGAAAAGGCTGCCAGCATGACCTATGATCCAGCAGCACAAAACAGGAGAAGGCAGCGTGGTAAGAATCCAAAACAGCACTACAGAGGGGTCTACATGGCTATTTTAGACAACCTCACTAGCTAAATCAGCTAATGTTTTGCACACATAGATAGCATGCGTTTACTTAAACTGCTCAATGCAGCTTCATTTCAAGAAATGACAGAAACCTTTCCATCTGAGGCATTCAACTGCCTGTTGAATGGCTATGGCCATTTTTTTGTGCCTGACAGGTTAAAGGCGGAGTTGCAAGTCCAGTACTACTTGAAGGATTTTCACAGTGGAAAGGAAAAACTTTGTGACCTCATTGCATTTTTCAAAAATGGTGGTCTTGACACAGTTATGACAGAGGCCTGATGTGCTTAATTGCAACAATTGGAGTGAACTCAGCTGGCATGGAAAGTTTTTCATGTCTAAAACGTCTGAAAAGTTACACCCACAACACCATGGGACAAGAGAGACTGCGAAGTTTGGCTTGCCTTTCAATAGAAAAGAAACGTGTGAAAACCCTGGAACAACATACATGCTGGCATGACAGAGTGATTACAAACTTCAACAAGAAAACCAGGAGGGTAGAATTAATTTACAAGGTGAGATATGCTAGATATGTTTTCTTACGGTTGTTCGCATGTATTTGTGTCTTTGCATTGACTTTGAAAGTAATCCTTCGTGCATAAAAATCATTTCGCGTTCAGTGTGCAAGCGGCAATACTATTATTGTCACTTAGGTTTTAGGTTTTTAGTGGGATTTTTAGGTCACTCAGGTTTTATCGTTTTTAGTGGGGGAAAGGAATACAGCCTGATTGCTATGTTCTTTTATCGAGTTAAGATCACATATTGAAAATAAATGTGTAACGTATCTTGCATTGTTGTCCATGCATGTTAATCCCAAAATTTTAAGCAGCTGCAAGGTGTAATAAAAGGAACATGCTATCCATAGTGTCTCATCCCAATGATGCAGGCAGAAGAAATATTTGAGCAACCATCGTATTTCATTCCAACTTCATAAGTTTGAATGGTTTGACGTAGTTTCATTTTGAAATTCCACTCAAGTTCGCTAATGGTAATAATTTGCGAATGCCGTAGCTAGCCAGCCAAATCATATTCGTAATGCTTAATATAGACGTAAGAGGTGCAGAAAACATGCCTGAAGCATCAAAGTAAAATGCAACATTCACGCATCATGCAGATGTAGGACAGAGGCTTCTATAATCTGATTTTAAAGGTGAGGAGAGGAGCTCATTTGATAGGTGAAGACTTGACTCGGCTGTGTTAAACCCACTCATGTCTTCTCTCCTCCCTCTTTGCCTCTTGCACCGGCTGGAGGAACAGAAGCGGGACAGAGGAGTACTTGTGCCGGGCTGCACCTGGCACAAAATTGCAAAATACACCCGGATACACCCCGTTGGCGCCCCGGTCCTTCCATTTGCTGCGCCTGCGCCTGGTCAACAAATTTAGAGCCCTAAATGTTAACTCCAAAAACTGATTTCTCAGCTGGCACTATTTATTCATATCACAGCATTAAAAAGTATTTGCCACGTCTTTTGTGAGTAGGTTTAAAATTGAGAACACTGTCCCACTACAACAGTGACATAGGTCTTTAAGGTCATATGATTTTCTGGCTGCATTGCTACATGATTAAGAATGGTTTAGGTGGCCAGGACACAACGTCTCTGGTGATTTTTGCTGGCCTTTAAAACTTTGCCACGCTTGCTGAAGCTGCGTATGAAACAGCCTTTCTTTAATTTGACTTGAGGGCTGTGTTGTGGAAAAAAAATAGCTATTGACTTTATATCATTTAAAAGGTACACCAGTTTTAAATACTATCAAGAAAATGTATTGCCAATGGTGTAATTCAGAAGTATGGAGTGGATAAACAAAGTTCATATGGAGTTGGGGCATGAGTAATGGTTTTTGGCATCCTCATTGTTACCACTGCAAGTATCAGGTGTGCATGTCAGGTGTCTATGTTTGCGTGTGCCCGGGCATGTGATTCTGTCTGTATGTGCGTATGCAAAGTGGCAATGCACTCCTCAACTCATTTTGGATTATTTTGATCCTAAATTATAAAGAAAGCAAATTCAAGTGCATTTTGTATTGCTGTGGTTTGGTCATGCAGTTTAAATATGTATCTTGCAATTGGCAATTAAATATGTGAAGTTGCTTTGCAATCCTCAGTTCGGTCTGGATTATTTTGATAAAAAATTAGAATTAAAGCGTGTTTTGATTCTGCCTCGTGTGTTGTCTTGTGCTTATATGTGCTTGTGCTTTACTTTAGTTTTATTTGTCAGCTTTCATTTTGGCCATATAATGATCCACTAACTCTCAGCCAAATTCCAGGGATGTTGCAAGCCTTCAGCATGCTTGCGTCTCGTTGTCCAATCAGGTTTCCTCTTTCGGTTTCGGCTCTGGTATTTCATTCATTGCTTCCACCTGTGTTTAATTCTGGGTCTCGTGAAAGTCTGAGTGAATACGTTCTCTGATTGGATAATTACTAACCCGTACTAACCAGCACTTATTTGAGGGTGATTGTTAATATTTTGTCACATAGTAATAACCTTAATTAACTCATTAGCGAGAGCATGTGCTTCTTGCTTTAGTATTTCTGCCTAAAGCTTTCCCTGATTAACTGCATTATAAAGCTGTGCTTTACTTTGCTTCTCTCGTGGTGCTTTTTACTCGTCACGTTTAGATTTCCCTAATCTAAACTGTGTAGTTTGATTGATGGTCTCAGCGTCTTGTCTCGAGTCATTATTGTTAACCCGGTTCTTGTGTAATTGTTTATTAATCCCATGTGTTTCTGTTTCCAGTGGAGATTGCATTCCGAGTCCCCGCCTCCTCTCGTGACTATTTATGTGGCAGAAATGGAAGGGGCCATCAGATGCAACCTTGTTTTGACTCAGCTTTGCTAGTGAAATCTCAGCTCCTTCCGAGTATTTCCTTTGTATGATTCCTGAGTCTTTTGCTATGCCCATGTCTTGTCCGCCCTTTGTTAAAGTCTCCCAGTGTGTCTGTCAGTCTAGTTTGGTCCAGTTTTAGTTTTTTCTAGTTTAGCCACTCTTGGGGTGTGTACTTCTGTTTCCCCCTGCCTTCGGCGGTGTACCTTAGTTTTCCCTTTCGTTCAGTGTATGAGCACAGTGCTATTACTGGCGTGTCTGCTAATTTTCTCTTAGTGTTTTGTGTTCAATAAACACTTCTGCATCCTGCATCTGGAGTTCCCCTGACCTCCTCTTACAAAGCGCCGTTAGCTGCATTTTATAATACTGTGGTGTTTTTGGTCTCAATTCAAATGGCAATGCTTTTTGCAATCGGCAAGTCATTGGACAATTTGGTCATGCAACTTAAATATGCATTTTGCAGTTGGCAATTATTTTGATTAAAAATTAGAAAGCTCATTCAATTGCATTTCATATTGCGGCGATGTATCTGTCTCTTTATTTAAACGGCAAGGCATTATCAGCGCCCCATGCACTTTTGGTCTCAAAATTCAAAGAAGTAAATTTTTGAAGTAAACTTTAAAGAAAAAAAATCTACTTTATTTGTACCTGTTTCACAAAAACTATGTAAAATCCATTTAAAAATCTGAAATACCTATGTTAGCTAGCCCCCTTTCCAAAACCCAAAAGGAATATTGCTACAAGCAAAAACACACTCCTTGCATCTTGCTCATGCACTGTCAAGCCGCTGTGCCAGAAACTGAACAAGGGAGATTGCCGATGACCAGCAGAAAGTAGCGAACTCTGAAGAACCACCTAACTTGTATTACACTTGTCAGTAAAGGCTGTAGATGATTTATCGGATAAAGCTGCCTTGCTTGCGAGCAATGATACTGGAGCTTTTAAGTAAATTTGTTCTCGCGCCGTATTTCAGCAGAAAGCATAGTGGATGTTGGGAAGTCCCTGTACTCTTAAATACACAATTTTGAGTACAAGTTAATTTGCATGTACGGAAAGTGCCACTCTAAAAAATTTAATATTTTGTTCTCAAGTTAAATAGGGGGTGAGTTGTTTTGCAAGTTTGCTGATCATTGCTGTGTCTTCCCCTTGAGGGTGGGTCACCATTCAGTGACACCTTCATTTCTGAACCATTAGACCATGTGAAGTTGAAAGTTTGAAACCGCTCAATCTATTAAATTTTTGACAGGCCAACATTGAGATTGTGTTGCTTTTTCTCCCACTCTGTATGTGTATTGTATTTGTATTTTGAATCTGTTTTGCGGAGAGAACCATGCAACCAATCTGGCAACTTTGCTTAAGAAATGAAGGCGGCAGCATTCAGTTTCAGTTTTACAGTTGAGTTTGACGATTATTCAATGAAGAACGTGCAGAATTTTTACTTGCCAGCTGGGTGAGGAGTCTGCGTCCATCTGGTTGCCCCAAAAATTTTCAGTCACCCTTGATCCTGGGGCAAGTGCAAAGACTGAACCCTGCAGAAGGTAATGATTTTCCATATAGTTTTATAGTTGATGGTTCTGATGGATTTATCTATTCAAAATAAGCACAATCAATGATAAATAACTTCAAAGTTTTGTTTTTACCATGTGCAGGTAAATCCATAAATCCAGCAACCACTTTATTGTTGAACATTGTTACTAATCAGACAGTTGAGTGTCTTAAGACAGTGTTTCTTAATTTGGGACACCTGGTTCCAAGAACCAAGAAATTGATGATTAGCATTAGCTGAATTACTGAATCATGCCATTGCTGAACCGGAACACAAATGCGTAGGGCTGTGGATGCCAAGGACTGGAGTTGAGAAACACTGATCCTAACTGCTTCTTCCTCATTCAGGTCATGGTGGAGCTGGAGCCTATCGCAGCTGACTATGGGCGAAAGGCCTGAGCACAGGCTAGACAGCTCATCAATCAATCACACTGCTCACCCACAATTCAGAACCTTCAATGAACCAAGCGTGCATATTTTTAGGCTATGGGAAGAACCAGAATACCCACAAAAAAAGGCTCCAGGCCAGATTCAAACTGAAAACTTCTTGCTGTGTGCTACCCTCTGCGCCACTGTGCTACCCACCATCTAAAATTCACTGGTAAAACCTGTTTTAGCTCTTCCTGGGAATGGCAAAAGTGTAAAACATCTGGAAAGTTCCCTGTAAACCATTTCATACAGTGATATTATTAGCTTGGTTAATTTGTGGTATGTTTTTTGCTCGTGTTAATTATAGCCAACAGTCAAAGAAAAATTGCCATTACTGAATTGCCCTTATACCTGCACTTGGCTTTGATGCTAGTGGGGATATCAGCAGGTGAGTTGATGTATTGTCATGGTGGTTAGAATGGTACAGAAACCATCAAGCAAAAGCGAACATAATCACTGTATGTACAGCAATGGACTCCTGTCCACCCATAGCTATTTGAATAAAGAGACCAAAAAAACCACAGCAACACAAAATGCAATTGAATGAGGTTTTATTCTAATTTTAATCAAAATAACACTAATAACACTGAATTGAAGATTGCGTAGCCACTTTTCATACTAAACTGCCACTAGCAAAATGCATATTTGAACTGCATGACAAAATTGCACATTGTATTGTCAATTGTAAAATACATTACCATTTGAATATAGAGACCAAAAAAACAGCATTATGAAATGCAATTGATTGAGCTTACATTCTCATTCTGAATTGCGGATTGCATTGTCACTTAGCATATTGAAGCACCAACTGCAAAATACATTTTCAAATTGAACTACCAAATTGCATATTGAATTGCAATTTGCAAAATGCGTAGGGATTTGAATAAAGAGACAAAGAAACTTCCATAGTATGGTGCTTGAAGATAGAAAATTATTTGTTCTCAGGCTCCCTCCTAAAGACTTTGATTGCTTCTTTGGGAGGCCTGATTCACACATGATCCCGTCACTTCAGTTATGCACTGCAAATAATGTGTATGCCTGTGTGTGAAATAAAATAAATCAATAAACATCAATGAAATTTTCTTTTTTGAAAGTGTGTATGTGTGTATGCCTCATTCTGTTTTTGAGAACACTTCGTGCAGTTCTTGGCAGGGTGGGAAGGTGCAGACAGCAGCAAATGACCAAGAAACCAAAGTTTAATTTACAATGATAATCAGAGTTGGGCAGGCAGGATTGAAAACCTGGAAAGAGAATATGGTACAGAAACAGAATGAAATGATTAGAAGGGAAGAAGTGACAAGCGAAAATGAAAAGTTACAGAAAATGAGGACAAACATGGACACCGAGCCACTAGAAAGACCTAATGACAAATGCAATAAGAAAAAACAAGCTGACAAGGAAGGAGGGGTGAACATAAGGCAAAGGAGAACAGAAGCACACAGGTAATAATAACAGGAATTAACAGAACAAACGAGCAGAGCACAGAATGGCAAAGGTGAAATAGAAATCCAAATGCATAATCATGACAGGACAGATGTAAATGCTGTCGGTGGTTTGGATTCAAAGTATGAATGAATTGGACACATTTCATTCTCGGTTATACTTTCCCAGTACCTTTTCCTCTCAGTCATCTGAAAAAAAAGGTACTTGGAATGTATAACCTAGAATTAAATGTGTATAATTTATTATCCCCCGCCGCGCGATTAGTGCGAAGCGGGGGATATAGCATTGGGCTACGTCCGTCGGGACACACAAAATTGAGGCGGCGGGGGATATTGCCATGTTAGTGGCAAACACTTGTTCATATTATATTTTAAGAATAAAGGTAAGTTTAAATAATGCTTTCTAAATCAGCTTATCAAATGAGTCTGTTGATTTGCAGCAGCATAGCAGCCTCTTCAGTTATTTTTGGCCCACTGGCAGAAGTCTGGGGGCAAAGTTTCTATGGCTTGTTGGGTAACATGAAGTGAATCGGCTTGAATGTTCAACACAGTTGAGCAGAAATCAGTCATCCAGACAGGGATCAATCCTTTGTTCCTCACATGCTGGCAGGGTGCATAGATCTTGTGAAAGCTCGTCGGCTTCTTCAATTCTGTAAAATAAGAGGATGACAGCCCCCATGGAGCTCTTCTCTTTGTTTTGAAACTACCGAAACTTAGATGTATTGGAAAACCTTTGGCAGCAATCAAGCACCTGGATGTATGCCGAGGACAAGGGATCTAAAACTGGAAACTTGGTGGCCAGCTTCCAAACTTAACACTTTTTCATGCTCATTGACTGTATATAAATATGGACAACCAAACGGCTCATCAAATGTGAGGCCATCTAGCGGCTGGCTGCAGTATGAATTACAAACATACCCCCTCCACGTTCGTGGATGGAACTTGAGTAACAGAGTAGAGGTTTTGTGTCTTGGTGTTAGGACAGTGACAGGTTACCCCTTAACACTCCGGGAAAATTTGCCAAAAATGGCTATCAAAAGCGTACTCAAAGTAAATTGAACGCTGTTCTTGAACCGTTTGGACTATATGGATGGTTTTGTTCTCGTTTGAAAGGAAACGCTCTGTCGTTTTTCCCACAGCTGAAAGAATCACTCCAAGTGCTACTGTCATTGAGTAATCCAAGCTGGAACACACTGAAGTAGAAGGTTTTTCTTCTCGCCAGAATTTTTTTGCAAACAGATGCCTGCAGATGAGAGTAGCTGGGACTTATTAGCTGAAAATACAATGGGACCACAGCATGAAGCCTTACCAAGTCCCAGTTCAAATTTGATAGCAATCTTACAGAAAATGAGCATTTTACACTCTTTTCTAAGGCCATGTCTAGGCGTTACCAAAAATGGCCATTTGTAGACATCAAAAGGACTCTTGGATAACCATGGTCACATAACTAGGATAAAAGGGCATAACTCTTAAAGGCTTCAACGGACAGTCATAATGTTGGGCTCTAATGAAAGGCGACACACTGAAAAAAGTGATTTTGACCCTAAATGTTCCATGTATTAATTAAGCATATTTTAATAGAAATAGGTGTGTTATTTAACTCCACTTATATTTTTTAAGTAATTTCAACATAGTCAACATAATAAAAATATCTAGCTTCAGATAAAAATATTTTTTGCAACCACTTACCTTAAAAAATTTTTTCATTCAACAAAACATTTTTTTCAGTGCACTTAAAAGAATCCAATCCCATATCCAGATTCACAATCAATATTGCTGAAAAAAAGTTACTGAAGCATAAACTCAAACTTTTGCACATAAAAGAGTCAAAACGAGTGCCATTATGTAAAAAGTGTTTTCATATGAAATGTTAGCAAACAAATAACCTATACTTTTCAAACTATTTACAATATATGATAAATAAAAAACTTACGGAACCGGCTTTCTTATTCATTGACTCTTTTATCAAACCGTTTGTTAAAACCTTACCGAGGACTCTACGGATGTACTTAACAAACTGTCCTGCTTGAACAACATTCACACTCACTTCCTGGTTAGTATGGATGTTGAAAGTCTCTACACAAACATTCCGCACCGAGAGGATCTCGCTGCCCTGGCTCATTTTCTTTTGCACCGTGGTAATGAAATGCCCCCTTCAGATTTCTTCCTGCAACTGACAGAGTGGATTCTACATAATAACGTCTTTATCTTCATGGATAAACTATACAGGCAAAAAATTGGTGTTCCGACGAGCTCCTGTTTCTCACCTAATTATGCTTGTCTGTATTTGGGTCTCTGGGAACAAAGCTATGCGATGAATTCTGCAAACCCTTTTTTTGACTCTATAACTTGGTATGGCCGGTATATTGACGATTTGTGCTTTATTTTTGATGGTGATGAAAAGAGCTTTTTGGCTTTTCATAAATATTTAAATTCCATCACTGATCATATAAAATTGTCGATTGAATATTCTAAAGAGAGTATTAACTTTTTGGATCTTACCATCTCTAAGGACAATGTTGGGGTCTTACACACTGACATTTTTAGAAAGTCTACCTCCCATAACACAATTCTGAGAGCGGATTCTTTTCACCCAGTGCACCTCATAAATAATATTCCTTTTGATCAGTTTCAACGACTACGACGCATTTACGACAGAGATGAGGTCTACCTTAAACAGTCTGTTGATATGTCTAATCGCTTTCGAGAGAGGGCCTATAAGCCTTAAGTCATTAAACAAGCGCAAGACAAAGCTTATTCGCTCAGTCGTGTTAACCTGTTAAGTAAACGCAAGCGTTAAGAACCGCCTACAATCTCGGCCCTTCTTTTTGACACAATACAGCACTCGAGCTGCACATATCAGAAACATCGTAAAATCCAATTGGTCCATTATTGAGTGATCCCAACCTACGCAAGGTTTTTCCCGAACCACCAATGTTCTCTTTTCGACGTGCCCCCATCCTTAGAGATAAACTTATGCAAAGTTATCTCTCTGCCGAAAAAAATAACTAATTGGCTTAGCAAACCCGTTGGCACCTTCAAATGTTATAATTGCAATCATTGTGGTAATATTCTTCAGACCAAATTCTTTTCTTATTTTAAAACTGGTAAAAAAATACATGCATACAGATTTCATTGATTGCAACACTGTCTATGAGGTTTATCGTCTTTCATGTCCCTGTCCCGGTATATTTTATATCAGCCGTACGAAGAGACGTCTTCGCGATCGCCTAACTGAGCAAAAATATGCCATATGCAAGCAGGATTTCACTTATCCCATTGCAAGACATTCCACTGAGGCTTGTGATAGTAACGCTTCCGCTCCCAGAATTGAAGGCATTGAAAACGTTCAAGCGCATATTAGAGGCAGTTACAGATTCTGTAAGCTTTGGCAGAGGGAAGCGTTCTGGATACATGCTTTTGATGCCCTTAATTATCCTGGCCTAAATGAGGATCTTGACTTTTTTTCTTTTTTATAATTCCCTTCTGTTCTTGTACCCGTTTGTATTTGTTTGTACTACTTGTTACTTACTCTGCCCATAATATTGATACCTCTTGTCGGTTTTCGGTATTCGCCTCACTATCCTGGTCTTTATGATTTTTCTACTTAATTTGATACTTCTGTATTAATATTGATATTTCCAGCACCTGTTCTGTATTGATACCTCTTTGCCATGTATTTTTAAATATCTGTCTGTGCCTTCTTCATCATTATTACTGGTATTTTTTACAACCACACTCATAGAATATCTGTCATGTCTCCATTTAATTTGTTTTACAACCACCTGTCTGTATTATCACTGTCACCTCTTCATTTTATTGTCTGATTATTTTTGTTAACTTTAGTGTTATTTTTGAACTTCTGCTTTGTGACACTAGTCTTGCTGTTTATTGGTTGGTACCATTTATATATGTCAGTCTTTACTCATGTGACTTGTTACGCCCTGATGTAGATCGTGTAGGTCGAAACATGTCGGCTTTTTAATTTATTGCAGCCATGCTTTAATAAAGGCTTTTTACCTTAGGCTTCATTTTGGACTCTACTTGCCTGGAAGACCGACTATTTTTAATATTAAAATATATTTTGAAGTGTGGATTTAAAATCTATTGATGTGCGAATATTAGGTTTGGGCGACCTAAAATTTATATCACGGTATTTTCTTTTTTCTATTTTTGTGGTTACGATATTATATCATGGTATCAAAAAAAAAAAAAGGATTTGATACTCAAAATATGATCCAACCTCTACTGGCAATGTAGTAGAACATATCCTAAGAAAGAGCCAATAAACAGTTTTTAGTGGCTAATTTGTCTCCAAATAAAATGGAATAGATTATAGGCCTAAATGTGTTTTAAGAGGAGTAATCTCCCCCATAATGTAAGTTAATTAGTAAATTTTACGTGATTCATCCAGTCAAAGTACCAGCCATGCTTTTCCATCCATCCGCAGTCATTTCATTTCTGGAGCGTAACTCAAATACCATTCAACATTTTGAAACAAAACTTGCTTTGCATATTAATCAGGTCCAAGTCTGTTGGCTTTTGACATTTTGAGATTTCTGTAATGATACTGCTGGGGCTGGGCGATATGTCATCTTCTGATGACTTTTTCTTGTACTACTCTTCTTACCTACCAGTACATATCAATGTTATATGGGGGAGATTTGGTATTAAAGTGACATCTTTCACAAATAAACATTATTTTAAAGGATAACGTTGCGGAAAGAAACTTATTTGGGTTGTTATCAACAATGCACATGTGCGTTCTGGTAATACCAGGGCGTATTGTGTCCAAATGTGAAAAACATCAGTATAATATGACTTTGAAAGGCAGTTGTCTTTAGAATCAAAAGTAGGAAAAACACGGGATGAAATTAGCACATGGATGGGTCAAACGAAACACAATGACATAAACTGTTATTGTTTATATATATATATTTTTTTTTTTCACCACTCTGGGCAGATGTGACACCAGTGGACATGGAGCTGCTCTATCACAAGATGCCAACCTAGATCAGTTTTTGAATATTTAGTAGGAAGCCAAGCTCAAACACAGTTCAGAATATGGACAAGTTCAGTCCCATCCCTTTTTCTCAGAAGTTGCATGAATTAAACTCTTCAGCTAAACCTCTATGCAAACTGCTCAATATTTACTTGCCCATAGTATCCATCCAGCAGTTAAACAAATTATCTCCTGTGACAGAAAAAGTTGTTGTCCTTTGTAGCAACCACTTCAGCAATAGTGAGCCAGTGGTGTCTCAATTAAGTAGTCAAGAAAATTCAGTTTTATGAAGCAAAAATTTAACATGGTATTGATACTATGTCACTCTACCTGTACTATTAATTATAGTCATCACATGTCAAAAATGTGTAATTCCCTACCATGGATTAACACGTAGATTCCTCCAGTGACAAATTCAGCACTCAGTTATATCCTCTTAAGTACTTTCATTGATAGCCACTCACTGTAATGACTGCTTTGGCTCATCTGCATAAAGCAAAGTTTTATTTCAAGCCCACGTGAAACGTCGCCCGTTATAATCTATTTATTGAAACATTTCTTATCCAATTCTGAAAAGTATAAACTTTCCACAATAACTGAAAGACATTGATTGGACCATCCTAAAAGTATTTAAACATTTTTGTGACAGCTGGTCAGCTCGTATTCTCTTAATGTTGCGTAGTTGAAAATGACGAGAAAAAAAGACTGGGAAAACTACCTGAAGTGCTCAATTACATTTATGGGATTTTAATGAAATATGGACTTGGTCAATGGGAATTATTCCAAATAAAAAAGGACTGAAGGGTTCCTTCTACCGGATAGATCTCTTTTTGGAGGAGGAATTCAATGAAGAAAGGTATTTCGTAATTTTATGGGTGAGTGCAGTTTATTTTTAATTTACTTACGGCTTGCTGGATAGCAATTTTTTATTCTCTGTTTACCATAGCAATGATGATCACTGAGCCTATTTACCACATTGGTTAGTAAGAGGAACTGTTATTCTTTGCTTATAACTCTGCATTGTGGTGGCATTTCGCTCAATGTGGCACTTTGTTTTAGAATTTATGCCATATTCAACTAAATCAAATGCTGAGGTTTTTGCTCATTTAAAATGCGAACAGCTCAAGCATTTCGGTCGACCCCCCCCCCCCCACTTTAGTTGTACTATTTTATTCAACCTTGGGTAGCATATTGCTGGCTTTTACCCGATAGTGGAATGTCTATTCTGTTAAAATAAGGTATATTACAGATATTACTGTGTTAGTGAGTTATAACTGTTCCTTATAAGGAGTGTAAAGTGTTTATATAAGATTGCGAGCTTGGATGTGGAACTGCTAGCTTTTCATTGCAGGGTAAATATTCTGACCGTTAAGTAAGCAGTTCCTTTAATGAGTATGTGTGCCGGCTTGTGGGACGATGAAGAAAGATAGATAAAATTTTTTACTTCATCATGGAGAAAAGGCATGTTTTGGGTTTGGAGGGCTTGCTGGTGACCACTGATGTCCAACTGTGCCTATATTGATAATCTCATGCTAAATTGAACCAGTGTGGGACAAGTGGATGCACCGCCTCCCCCTGTTTTACAACCTTGGCCCTAACTTCACTGTTGAGCAGCTGATGCCATTTTGGGGCTGCTGCCCCTTCAGGCAGTACATACCATCTAAACCTGTTAAACACAGAGTCAAGATCTGGGCTGCCTATGATGCTGCGTCATCATATCCATGGAACATGCAAGTTTATACAGGGAAGCCAGATGGAGGAGCCTCTGAAAAGAACCAAGGAATGAGAGATGTCCTTGACATGACACAGGGACTCAGTGGACATAATGTCACATGCAAGAACTTTTTTACTTCACACAAGCTGAGACAGGAGCTCCTAAAGAAGAAGTAGGCAATGATAGGAGCAGTGTGGGAAAAAAAAACTAGAGCTTCCACCTCAGCTGTTCACTACAAAGAACAAGCCTGTCAACTCTTCCAAGTTTGTGTTCACAGCTGACTCGTCCTTGGTATCCTACATGCTAAAAAAAAAAAAAAAAAAACAGTCAAAAATGTGGCACTCATGAGCATGCTGGATAGGGATGGGAGACTGAGGCCAAGCACATCAAAAACCAGATCAAGGATTATAATGCCACAAAAGGAGGGGGGAACAACATGGACACGCTGGTGACTGGCTACAGCTGCAAAAGGAGAACCCTACACTGGCCACTTGTGATCTTTTTCAGCATCATGGACATCTTGGCATACAATTCTTTTGTCATCTGGATGGCGCTAATCCCAGACTGTAACACAGGAAAGCTCCAGAGGCTATGACCTTTTCTTGAGGCGCTGGGCAAGGCATTGTTGAGACCTCAAATGAAGAGAAGACAACAGACCCTCAGCTTCTGCAGCCATTGTGAGGACGATTCTAGCGGTGGTTGCTGATGCCCCTTCATCCTTATGAGGCTAATTAATATTAAAATGGCTTATTAATTATTAATTATTTATTACAAGGACCTGAATAAAAAGTGTGACCTAAACTACACTAATACTCTACATCATGTGAAAATGTGACTTTTAGCACTAGCCTCTTCAATTACATCACAAAACACCATAAGGGTAAAGAAACACTCAGTCATAGAACATCAACAGGGACGAGATACACTACACTACACTACATCACAGAACACCAACAAGGTAAAATAATACTACACAAGAGGGTAAACACCCAAAGAGTAAAGATACAGTACATCACAGAGCAGCAACTGTGTAAAGACACACTACATCACAGAACAACAACAGGGTAAAGATACACTGCAACAGAGAACACCAACAGAGAAACGAAGTACAACGTCAGAGAAAAGATACAGGGAAAAAAGATACGCAATATCACTGAACACCAACAGGAAAAAAATATATTACTTAATGCAACAGGGAAAACATGTACTAAATCACAAATTAGAAACAGGGTAAACGAAATAACAGCACACCAAAAGGGTAAAGGTACAGTGAATCACAGAAGACCAACTAGGTAAAGACTATTGTTGGGAATCGGTTTTAATTTGCAAAATCAATTCTCGGATACAAGTCTGATTCATTTCTCAAGTTACAATGGATTTCCTGGTATGTGGAACGTGAATACAATTCAGCAAATCATTGAAACTGCATTTGCCCAGATTATTGATGTGATATGCCTCCAGTGCGGCACTGGATCACAGATATCAGTTCAATTGCTTCACAGATACCAATTTACACTCCTGTAGCTAGACATAAGGACATTTTCCTTTTCTAACCAAGATTGCCATCTACTGGACTTTTTAAAAAGTACTTATGGGATCTATCTATGGGATGACAGCAAGCTATTTCGAGAGGTAACATGATGTTGAATTATGCTGAGTAATGTTTCAATTCATAGCTCTGGGATAACATGACAAAGCAATCAAGAGTAAAGCTATACATTTTCATTTTAAGCTAATTTAACTATTAACTAACACCACTCTCCTGCAACTCAGCAATAGCTCGGTTCATTCCGTTTTTTAGTATTACAGAGTCTGCTTGCTCATCAATATTTTGCAGAAAGACAGGTCTTTCCTTCAGATGACTTTGTAATTCTCTTTATTGTGGGACATTGCAACAGCCAAATGGCTAGCAACGTAATTTGACATGGCTCTGGACAAGTGAGGAAAGAGATATAGGGCTCTAATTTCTTGGCGCAGCGCAGGTGGCGTAGCATAGCGCAGCCCGCGCAGTGGTAATTTCGTCCGGCACAGCCCGCGCAGTGGTAATTTGGTGAGGTGCGCAGCCTTTGGTAGACGAACGTGCGCCGTGTGGTGGGTGTGGCGGCCTAGTAGGGCGAGGTGTCACATAATTCATCATGACGCAGTGACAATTTCGTAGAAAAAGTCTCCGCTGGAGTTGCGCAGAAAGCTCACCATCTCCAAACTGGTTTAATTTCTGTGTAGTGGTAATTTGGCTGACCGGCGCAGAGTGCGCACACATCACCGAAACCTCACAGGCAGGTTTCCAGAATGTCAGGTACATTTCAATGCAAGAAATGATAACAGGAAGCGCTATTTAATGTAACTGTCTGAATAAGCTCCGTGTCCAAAAATCATAAAAGTTCAAATTTTTCAGAGTATTCCAGTAATTATTAGACGTGCAAACTTATGTTTGTGTTCGACCTTCACAAAATGTAAATTGTTAGCTATCGACTTTTCTTGATCTTTTTAGCCTATTCGTCTGTTTTCTTCCGTTGAAGACAGACAGCAGTCTTTATTCGGTCTTTTTTTTGAAAATTAGTCAGATGGATCGAACAGATTCACGCTTTATTTCCACAGCAGAGATAAAATAGTGCTTGCAATCAGAGAGTGAATAAATTCCATGACCATTGACAGTGTGAATAAATTGTCGTATGCACGATCAAGACTGTCCGACGCGAAATGCTAAATATTCCATGTCCAGCAGCCAGCAGAAAGTAAACATATTGATAGGAGAACAGATTTATAATGAAATAAAGAATAAAAATATATCACCAACAAACGGGATATCCAACAAAGATGACCCGCCAATAAATAAATCGCAGTGTTCATCGGATGTTCTGTTGTCAAAATGTTTCTTTTTATTCTATATTTCGTTATCAATCTGTTCTACTCGTCCTCTTTTTTTTTTTTAGCTGTCAGACACGGAGGCATTGTACATTGTCTTGCGCCAGTGTCGACTTACTTTATTGAGCAGAGCTTACACAGAGACATTGATTGAAATTCTCGGTACTCATCTTGAAGAACCGAGCCTTCTTATCAAAAGATTCATGTTTAATATCTAAAAGAGTCAGCATATTTGAAGAAATTAAAAACAATAATAGACTGTCGGACACGGAGATTTATTAAAATCCTGTCAGACTTTCGGACACAAGACACAGTCTGTTGAGCGAAACATTCGTTTCGCGTCCAGTGTGCAAGCAGCTTAATACTAGGCTACTATTATTATCACTTATCGTCTTTAGTGGAGGAAAGGAATACAGCCTGATTGCTATGATCTCGTACTGAGTTAAGATCACATATTGAAAATAAATGTGTCACGCAACTTGCATTGTTGTCCATGCATGTTAATCCCAAAATTTAAAGCAGCAACAATTTGTAATAATAGGAACACACTATACATAGTTTCTCTTGCCAGTGAGCAAGATTTGACTCGACTGTGTCGCCTTCTTTGCCAACTTGCGCTGGAAGGAGGGACAGAGGTGGGACAGAGGAGTTCTTGCGCCAGGCTACGCCGGGCAAGAAATTGCCACATACACCTCGTTGGCATGGGGGGTGCGCCACGCCTGCGCCTGGTCTACGAAATTAGAGCCCATAAAGGTGATATGTACATGATAACTTTGTCGGTCAAAACGCAAATACAACACAAAGTTTGAATCAATAAAATCCTTTATTTCAGAACTCGTCACAGAATCTGGTAGGCCGAGTTCATTTTTCACATCAAGAAATCACAGAGGCTATCACATTCATGCTAATCAAAGTCGTGCTCAATTAACACTGATAGCAACCCAGCATTCAAGAAATTGGTGAACACTTTGGACTAGCATTACATGTTGCCATCACATCAACATTTTAGCAGAGTTGCACTGCCTGCACTATTTGAGGAATGTCAGGAGAAAGTCGCAAAAGATGTTTATACAGAAGAACATTTCCCAACGACAAAGGACTTATGTTCCAGCCACACCATGGAGCCTTATGTAAGCCTCACGTCCTATTACATCGACAAGGACTTCACCCTGACAATAAGGTGTCTTCAGAGTTCTTTTTTCCCCAAGGGCCACATGGGACAAAACATTGCCGATGGCCTGAGGCAAGTGATGTCTGTATGGGATGCAAAGGAGGAGAACCCTGTCTGTGTTACTACAGACAATGCCTCAAATGTAAGACTCATGACTAAAATCAATGGCTGCATTAGGCTGCAGTGCTTCAGGCACAGGCACCATTTGGCCATAGGAGAGTAGGTTCCCTTTCTCCTGATTGTGTGACATGTGTGATGTAAATTATAAATATTAATGACAAAAAATTTAATTAAGATATTTCACGTGAGCTCTATCATCCCTCTCCTCACACATACACAGCTGAATGATACGATGATCATCATCATGATAATGTGCAAATACACATATTTTTGTAATATTAAAAAATGCAAACAAGGATCCCAGGGCCGCCCATGCAGTGGGCCTCTGCAAGAAACTGGTCAGGACAAAAAAGAGGGAGCTGAGAGAGGCACAGAAGAAGCTGAACCTACCTGCACATTCTCTTAAGACAGAATGTCCAACCAAGTGGGGGTCTTGGCAGGATCCTCAAGCAGCAGATGACCATTGCTCTGGTCCTCTCCAACGATTGAAAAACAAGACACCTGACCCCCTCCTGGTAGGACAGTGATGTACTGGAGGCTGTCAATAAGTCACTCAGCCCTCTGGTTGAATTGACAGATGCACTCTCTGGGGAGAAATATGTGAGTTTGTCTTTTGTCAAGCCAACTCCTCAGCTCTTCAACAACTCCAGATTGGCACTGCAGGAGGACAACAGAGATCTCACCAGAAGCAATAAAAAAGAAGATAAAGGACCATCTAAATGAAAAATAAGCGGAAATAAAGCGTGAAACTGTTTGATCCATCTGACTAATTTTCAAAAGAGAGACCGAATAAAAACTGTTGTCTATCTTCATCAAAAGAAAACAGAGGAATAAAAAGATCAAGAAAAGTCCATTGCTATAAATTTACATTTTGTGAAGGTCGAACACAAACATGGCCAAGTTTCTACGTCTAATTATTTCTGGAATACTCGAAAAATTAAAACTCTTATAACTTTCAGACACGGAGTATTTTAGGATCTCTGTCCGACAGACGCTAAATTCGTCATAAATGCACGAAGTCCCGCACCAATGTCGACCCACTTTATTTAGCAGAGCTTAAACAGAAACATTGATTGAAATTCTCGGTACCCATCTTGAAGAAATGAGCCCTCTGATCTAAACATTCACGTTTAATATCTAAAAGTTTCATTATATTTAAGAGATTAAAATCAATAATTGACGGTCGGACACAGAGTTATATTGAAACTATTCGACTGTCGGACATGGAGTTATATTAAAACCCTCTCCGACTTTCAAACAAGTAGACATTGCGTTTTATTTATTGGCGTGGCGTAGCATTTAGTCTACTCGTAATGGTCTGCGCAGGTGACCTCCGTTCTCCTGGTGCAATTCCCACAGGCGGGTCTGACGCATCTTCAGCAGGTGACGAGCGTCTTAATTTGTGAGCAGCTTCTGCGGACCTGGCTCTGCCTCCGTTTTGGTGCCAGTGTCTCCCGCTACTGCTGGCTCAAACTTTTTGCCAGTGCTGCCCAATAAAATAATTCTAGATGGCTCTACTCTACCAACTCTGACAGGGGCATCGGTTAGTTCCTTGGCAACCAAAAGATAAATTTTTCGAAAAAAATAACAGCCGCAAAACTGTGCGGTCAGTGAGACCGCTAATGGCAGAAATAGGTATTTTGGTGTTATTTAATGCTTCGTAGGTGTAATCTATTTAAAATCAATTGCACGTTAAAATATTGACACTTTTAGGAAAAGTCAGTGACCCTCAAGGTTGTATTCTTTTATTTTGAAAAGTTATGACGCAATCAAATTTCAAAACGGTCAAAATGACCGTCATGGTGGTTCTAGTGTTAAACTTAATTGCCCATCTAGCACAGCTGATCGCTCGGCCCAAGCTGTTCAGCATAACTAGCCATTGAGGCAAGCGCCTCTCGCCCAGCTCGGGGCCCAGCTGATTGCATGGCCCAAGCTGTTCTGCCTAGCTCGCTCATTAGTTGAGGCAAGAGCCTCTGGCTCAGGTGATTTGCCATAGCTGATTGTGTTGGTCAATAACTACCCAAGCTTTTCAATTGGATGAGATCAAGGTTAGTCCTTTATTTAAAGCGGCCAGCTGCCTTCAACTCATGCCTTTCTCTGATGCCACCTTTTGCAACCCACCCCGCTCCCCATCTCCACCTTGGGTTGGGTTTTTCTTTTTTTTTTTGCCTGCTCTGTTCGGTTTTGTGCCCATGGGCATTGTACTAATCCTATCTCAGGATGCTTATGCTGTCCTAGCCAGCCTAATGGGTGCCTAACCAACCGTTAACACGGTTTTTATTTCGCCTGCTTAACGGCATCATAGCATAGCGTTTTGACATCTATAGATTCCTTAGGTTGTCTACTTTCATGTGATATGTGGCTCTTCTAGCTGAAAGTAAGCTCGCTACATCAATGGAAATACAACATGTGAGGCGAGTCTGTGGGCTGTTAGGGTAACGTTTACGTATTGGGTGCAGCCTAATGTTAGTACATCTAAGCTCCATGATCATACTGCTGTCCTAAACTAACCTAGCTAGCTTATGTTAGCTTTTTGCTAATGGAAGTTTTGCATATGTTTGGAGCATTATCTGCTTACTAACATTATAGCATAGCGTTTTTGCCATCTATAGATTCCTTAAGTTGTCTAGTTTTACATGATGTGCGTATCTTCACTGTAGCTTCCACAGGGTTGGAACAACTCCTATGTCTAATCAAAGGTTCTTTGCTAATCCCACATTATACTATCCCAAGTTTGCAAAACAGTCTGGTGGGAGACAAAAAAGTGGCTTGCTGGAGCAACAGGAACATTGCCATTGCAAAATAAATGTAATCCAATTATTCCTCAAAGCAGCATCATCAGATGGAATGATAAAAATATTTTTATCTGGGTTTTGACAGTACATCAAAATCATAGAGCTACATCATTGAACACTAACAAGATAAAGATGCACTACATCACAGAACACAGACAGGGAAAAGATACACTGCATCACAGAACACCACCATGGTAACAAAACACTCACTCATAGAACACTAACACAGTAAAGAAAAGCTACAACACCAACACATTATATCGCAGAGCACCATCAGGGTAAAGATAAACAACATCACAGGACACCGAAAGGAAAAAGACACAATACATCACAGACCACCAACAGGGTATATTACATTCCATTCCATTCTTAATAGCTCACATTTTCTATTGAAGCAGCTCGATAATCAAGCGAGAGCTCTTCACATAGCGCAAGGTCTTGACCCAGTGCAAGGTAGTTTACCGATGAATAGATACCTGGCGTTAACCAATCAAAATGCAGAATTTGCTGAAGTGAATGGTAGAATAGTTATGAAGCCACTTATAAGACCTTATAAGGTAGTGCAAACAAAAATAATTCTCTTCAAATGTCAACAGAAGCATAATCAACACATTTATTACCACTCATAAGAATTATAGAAGCTTCTTAATAACTAACATACCTCCCACAAACATTATGTGCTTATAAACATTAATAAGACTATAATAAGAGAGTAATTAACACATTTGTTACTGGTTTATAAGACACTTTTAGCAAGTTACTTCACATTTATATATAGCAAATAAAGATTAATAAGATTTTTATTAATATCAATGAGCTATGTGTTAATTAAAATCATAGCCCTCCCACAAGCCCTCACTACAAACTTGTTTACAAGTTATATAGTACCTTAAGAACCTTAATAAATATCTTATTAACATTAAGACTTGTAATAATGACTGTAAATAATAGGTAAAAACATATTTGTGAGATAATTCTGAGAAATTATTTGGAACTTGTTCATAGTTTAGAGACCTTTTAATAATATTAAGATGATGTTAAATGACAGTAATAAGACTATAAGAGGTTAATATTATACAATCATTGACTTCAGTTCAGGTGAACCCAATGATTTATCCTCCTTGGACCTTGGCTGAGCCTTGGTAAATATCACTTGTCCAAGGTGGATAAATCATTTCATTCATCAATAACTAAAGTCAATTATTGTTTTACTACATGACCCTCCTTGGAAACATAAAACTAGGCACTCGAAGAGTGCAGACCTTTGCCAAGGCAGCGCAGTCGAAATCTTGCTGAGTGAGCAAGGCTCATCAGAAATTTAAAGATTGGCCTTGCATCAGGGACATCAACCCATTAAATTCGAGTGATATCATGCGGAGCAAAGTTCAGTTATCGCGTATCATAGGATTTCAAGATGGCCGCCATGGTGGCCATATTGTTTTACTGAACGGGGTCAAAATCAATAGGATTCATCCCTATAAATACATTTAGGGTTTGTCCCAATCCAAGTCCATTTTAAATAATTTTATGGTGGGTAAATTGAGTGCAGAGTAATGCGCATGGCTCAAAGGGGTTGCAGGGGAAAAAACTCAACCCTGCAAAGGAAACGAGTTGCTCATGCACAAAGTGAAAGCACGTGTGTAAACCATTGCTGAAAGTAGGAATACTGATCACAGTGATCTCCAAAAATGTAATAAGAAATCATTTCAAAATATTGTATAAAATTGTTTTAAGCATATTTATGTTATAAATCATCGCAGTGAATCCCTGTGCATTGTAAGGGTTGTGCTTCGTACACAGTTTAGGTGCATGGAGAACAGGGAGTTGAGGACTGGACTCAGGTGCAAGGATGGACTTGGAAGCATTTATTATGCCTACTGCGCAGCAGAAGGCTTGAACGAAGCAATACAAAACAAAACAGGAATCTAAGTTCCTTAGAAACACCAGTGGCGGTTTTTCACAGAGGCCAAGGGTAGCCTGGCTTCCCCAAAAATTATTGCAAGAAAGAAAAAATATTAATAAGCTTCACCACAATGTATTTTATATTGTTTTCATTTCCTTGTCAAAACACTACATCAGCGCACTTCTGCTTTGGCTGAGCGTGAGGAGCAGAACAGCGCCCCTCCTGTCATTGTGTCTTACACTTCGTGTCTCATGCCCTCCGCCCTTCTGTCAGTTTTACTCCCTTAGAAAAAAAAACAGCCTGTATTAGCCAGTCAGATTGAAGCAAGGCTCATTGCTTAATGGTGGATGAATCATTACAAAAAATATGACGGAGGCCAGATCAAATCCGGCTTCCAACCGATCACAAACTGTTACGGAAAATACACACACTCATTCAACTGTCCCGCCAAGGCACTAGCTAGCCCACTCAGAAAGTATAGCCATTAAATCAGAGAATGGATGGTGACAGGGACCTTGAGTTTCTTATAAAAAATTACTTCACAGAACTTCCTTTTGAGGTTCAACTAAAAGTCAAGCAGGACGGTAGGCTGACTCCCAAGTTCAATTTAACTTGGGGGAGAGCTGATGAAAAAGTTCGCTCTTTTTGTGAAGCCGACTATGCTAGAAACGGATGGCTAACAGGAAGTGCCGAGCTTAACCGGCTTTTCTGCTGGCCATGTCTCCTATGGCCCGCCGTGGCCTTTTTGATGACCGGGTTGTTTTCACATTTTTTTTATGTGATGCATAAAATGTGGTGTTTTATTCTTTATTATTCTTGTCGTGTCTAGTGGAATTCAGAGCATGATGGCTAAGCTATACTGTCTTTTTTATACTCTCAATCCTTACCGAGACTGCATTTAGGTCCGCTGACATCAGCTGCACAGCTGTAAGGTTTACAGTTGATAGCGCTGCCGCACAGTTGATATAAATTTTTATATAAACCTTTGTAACCATGTGTTTTATATTTAGTTTATGTAATTCAGACGTTGCGCACAGGTTGTGCATTCATGTTGAGTGTGTTTTTGGATGTATGAACATTGGGCATCCTTGTGATTGGTTCATTTCAGTTGCGAGGCTGCCACATATGACATTGTTACTTCTAATGTTGGTGGAAGGGGTTTGCCAGTGTTTCTGTACAATAGTCCGTGGCTGTTTTGCAAATGCTTTTGTTGCCAATTAATTAAATAAGAGTCAGAGAGAAGCATTATCCACAAAACGGAACTTCATTGATACTGTCTGTGAAAGCAATGGCTAAAATGTTTTTGTTATATCTAGATCTTGTCATTGCTGTCTGATCGCTATGTGTTTAGCTTTCTGCTGTAATAAAGCTATGAGACGTTTACCAGCTTTGCATGGGCTTTCTCTAACTTCACTATTCACTCTAACCTCTAATCACATACTACTGTGTGCCGGAGCCATAAGCACGCCCACAGCCCGAAGCATGCATCCACAGCTCTCTCTCACACACACGTGGTCCTCTTTTTTAAACCTTTTTTTCTCACAAAAATGAATGAGAGGTCGGTAAATAAATGTACTGCAACAGTAGGCTAATTTGTTTGCAGGAAAATAACACGTAAACACTGAATTAAATTCATTGTTCATTCTGGCTTACTCTGTAATTTTTCTCATGGGCCGCCACTGAGATCACTATAACTACACTGAACAAAAATATAAACGCACAAAGTGAGTTTTTAGCTGCGACCAAGCAGCTCTATGAACCCTTCTGTCTGTCTATCCGTCTGTGCCACCTTTTTGACCATGTTCCTGTCGTTGTATCATCATAAAATTTTCAGGAGTTATTAACCTTCACCAAAGTGATGTCCATGCACAAGGTCGAGGTCAAAGGTCAAGTTCACAGAGGTCACAACCTTGTTTGCAGGTTTTCGCGCTGTAACTCCAGTTAGAATTCATGGATCGCTATGAAATTTTGGAAATAGCTTTAAGGCATAGAGGAGGTGTTCCCTATTGTTTTTAATAAGGTCATCCGTCAAATCTCAAGGCCACAGAGGCAAAAAAAGTGTCAATTTTGCCCGATTTGACGGTTTTCGCACCGTAACTCAAGTTTAATTCAATGAATGGCTATGAAATCTTACAACAAACGTCTTGAAAATCAATAGGGAACCCCTCCTTTATACCAAGGTCATCTGTCGAATCCCAAGGTCACACCGGTCAAAAAAGTGTCAATTTTGCCCCGATTTCACAGTTTTCGCACCGTAACTCCACTTTAACTTGATGGATGGCTATTACACCTTAGAACAAGCTTCGTGGTTCAGAGGAAGGGTCCCCTATTGATTTTCAAGGCCATTTGCCAATTTCGAGATCACACTTGTACAAGAAACCACCAGTCATGGACACTAGGCCACGTGACGGATGCTAGGCGAGGTCGCAGCTATTAGATCCTTCTGATCTACTTGTTTTCAAATGATTTTTTCTCAGTTGTGAAATATTTCAACAGAACAATTATAATTTTATTCTTGCCTTAATATTCAAGCAACAGAAGCTTGACTAACAATTTACTGAACACAAATCATGAGTTATCACAGCCTGAACCCACCAGAGGTCAGCGGGCAGAGTTCACAGCACTCAGTAACGAGCGTGTCCACCATCGGCATCAAGTAAAGCTCACAAGATTGTCCATAGTGGCCTGTGGAATGTAGTCCCATTCCTCTAGCAGCGCAACTCCGAGCTGGTGCACGTTTTCTGGAACCAGAACACGTCTGACCCACCAATCCAGAACATCCCAAAGGTGTTCAATTGGCGACATATCTGGTGAATATGCTGTCCAATTGAGAACAGGGACATCCTCCTTATCAAGAACCTCTGAGCAGATCTGGGCACTGTGTGGCCGGGCATTATTGTGCTGGAATGACACGTGATGGAGTCGCACAAATGGCACAACTATGGGCCTCAGGATCTCGTTGCGGTACCGCTGCCCATTTTAGTTGCCCTCAACGAAAAGCAGACAGGCAAGCTGTCCATGTCATATGCCTGCCCAGACCATTACACTTGCTCCACCATGTGCCTTCCGAGGCACGACATTGGCGTCAGCATAACGCTTGTCCACACATCACCATATGCGTTGTCTGCCATCAGCGCGGTACAGTTGTAATCGCGATTCATTGCTGAATAACACCGTCCTCCACTGCGTCCAGCAAAAGTCACGGTTGGCCCAGTTGAGTCTGTACTGATGACGAACGGCGGTCAAGTTAAGACCTTGGTCCGGTGGGCAGGCTCAGAGGTGAGCATCCTTCAGGCGGTTTCGGACAGTCTGAGCTGAGCGCCTGTTGTGCAGTCCGACGGTCCCGTCAGCTGGTGGCTGGTCGGAGCCAATCAAGGAGGTGCTAGAGCGGCATGTGCAAATCCTGTGTGGGTGTGGTCAAAAGGTTGTCGTGGGCTATGTGGACAATTCACAGTGCTGCCATTCTCTCTGATTCGACTCAACTGGCTGATGGTGGAATGATCCACATTCAAGTGTGTTGACACTGCTGTCTCAGATATTCCAGCATTCAGCGTGCCAATGAGACGCCCCCTCATGACTTATGACATCATTGACACTGTGACTTGTGACAAAAGTGCACATTTTGTGGTAGCCTTTTATTGACCCTGGTGCAAGGAGTGCCTGTGTATTGGTCAAGCTGACTGACCATCTCAATGTTATGCTCAATACAGCTCAGGGGCGGAATAACTCAATGAGTGAGTAATCTCACAAAGAGTGGCCAATGAAAAGTGGGTCACCAGAATTGAACAAAACATCATTCAGTACACTAATAAACACCATTTGTGGACATATTTCATTATAGGTTAATTTAACTCTGGTTTGTGCGTTTATACAGGGTAACACGGACTGTGGGCGTAAGCAGTAACAGTAACAATGTATTACAAATAGAAAACAAAAAAAAGAATAAAGTTTCCTGGGGAAAGTGCTGAATTGAGCATTAACAGTATTAAGTTTAAGAGTATAGAATAATACACGCGATATGCATAATAATAATATGCATAATGCATCTATACAAAGACTATGAACGCAACACAGGTATGCGTTTGAGACTTCAGAAAGACTGATATAGCACATCGCTACCACCCAATGGAAATGAAAAACAGATGCAAACAATGATTTATCGAGTGAGGAATGCAGTCTGGGTCTTAATAGACCAGTGAGCTGGACTGCTGGCGGCGTGGTCTTAAATGCATAAAACATGCACACAAAAAAAGGTTTTAAGTCAGGGTCATGGGTAAAAAATAATTACATGCTGCAGGGGGAAGACCAAGAGAAATTAAAATGACAGAGAAAAACAGCCAGTTAGAAAGAAATGAAACTAACTTTATTTTGATTATGCTACTATCACCAGCAGGAGCTATAACATTTTGTGTGCTGTACCGTCCTGTTACATAGAAAACTGCAGTAATTGTCCTGCTCCACTAGGGGGCTGATCCAGACCACTGTCCTGTGTAGCACAGACCACTGCTGTATCTGTCCTGCCCCACTAGAGGCTGAAATTTTGAAATCACTGGCCTTGCACCAGGTACGGTCTCGAAACCACTGACTGTACAGTCCATGCTTGGAATACTGCAATTACACCGTAGATGCCTGCTTTACCCTCAGCAAAGCTGTTGGCCAAATCATTCATCAAGCCTGCAATTTTCATGAATAAATTTTTATGAATGTGATTGGTCAAAATGTTTGAAGTTGGTAGTCTTGCAATATGCAACTCAACGCTTTTCTTACAGCACTAATCTGGCATATTAATTAAGCAGCTAGTGACATCGAACAAAACCCGATGAATACAAAGTGAAATAACCAATATTGTGTCATGTTATTCTCGAAAATATGAATGCTCCGAACAGATTATTTTTATCTTTATCTAGCCTAGCTGGAGAACATTTCAAAAAAGGTTATTCGCCTCTGCGTTGTGCCTTAAAACCGTGTAATGGACACCTATGAGTTAATTATCCCTTACATTTTCACTTGGAAGCAGTTCTGACTATTTCTTCTTTGCACTAATATTACAGCCTCCCTTTCATCCAATGAATGTAACAGGTGGGGGCTCTTCCGGGAAAATCGCACCACCCTGTTGGGGAAACTGGAAACTACAGGGCTGTTATTTTGTCATCTTGAGGTACAAGGCTTATTTTTGTGCTTTTTCCATAAAAATGGCATTTAATTTGCAGCAGTTCTTAGCTGCTCTTTCCTGCAGGGATTTGAAACTCTGTCACAAGGGAGATTTGTTGGAGGTTGCAGGTCATTTTGCTTTAACTATATCAAGGACTGTGGTTAAAAAGGAGATCAAATTAGTACTGCTAACTTCATTGATGTGCATGGGTGTTGGAACCAGGGCCAGATTGGGCTGTTGGTGTATTTGGCGAGACGCTGGACTCTGGCAGTGGTTCAACAGAAGATCCGCCAGGGACACAGCAGGCTGCCTGCCTCTCTTGTGTCACATTCTGCTGCCCCATGGTTAAGTCCGCCTTGCACAACTGGAGTCGGAAACAGAAGATGAAGCTAAGGCACAAGAATTTGAATGTTAACTGGCAGTGCATAAACTTGAGCTGGAGGCGAAGACTGCCGACAGGTTGAGGCTGCTGGAGTTGGAGAACGGCAGTGCCAAAGCCATTCCAGCACTGCCCTCAGGGATTTCAGAACCAACCCTTCACCTTAAAATGGGAAAAACAGAGCATTTCTTCACGATCTCAGTACATTATCTAGTGGCCGCATGGTTTGCTTATTGTAAGTAACTGGTACTCAGGCAAAATTTAAAAATAAGGGAAGAGCAAAGAAAATCTTCATTGTTCTCCATACTAGGCTAAGGTTCACTGTGGGCTCGCCAAAGACAAAGAATGTGCTCTTTTGCCAACACAGCCATTTTCAAGCTCTAGCTCAAGTGAAAATATTAGTCTTGTCAGCGTAAGTTCTGTCTATGCATGTAGGGAGAGAGAGAAAATCTCTGTCGCAGCATAAACAGAATTGAGAACTTGTTAAAATACATGTTAATGCTTTTCCTGATTTATTTTACAGGATAGTACTGAGGAAAGGATAAGTGCAAAAAAACAATGGGAGTGAGTGATAGAAACCACCAGTGTCATGGATCATGATGAGTACGGAAATTGTGCTGTACCAGCTATTCCAGATACCCAGATACCTGTGGCTGTTGTGTGGGCAGTGCTTCTTGATCCCTTGGGGAGGGCATTTAGTGCCTGAATTTGAATGAGACCCGCTGAGCGGACAAGGATTGATGAAAGCTGACGAGAAGGGTGACAGCCTGGACTATTCATTATTATCTATTGACCCTGTAACAGCATTAATGGAAAGTAGCTTATATCTATCAATTCTCTTTTCACACAGTGGGATGAGTTTCGTCTTACAAACCGCTGAAGTGAGTCGTTTGGTCTGATTATACACCCAGTAAGAGGATTAAAGATAGAGAAAGGCTGAAGGAGAGGGAGAATTGTATCCCATTCATAGTACGAATTGAAGTATTGACCTGTATCATGGGCAGCTACAGGTATGTCTCCGTCAACCTTTTCTCTCGGGTGCAGCATCTCATGCTAAAACCCAGACTATTTGTGCAAGAGGGATATAGAACAAGAGCTGTGTATAGGAAAAGATCTATCAGCCTCCCTATCCACCTCATGCATAAGTACTGTAAAATACAGATACTCATCATCCATCAGCAGGGTCGACTAACAGTGTTTATCAGTAAAAAAAAAAAACAATTTTGCCAGAGGGCAAATTCTTCTGAGCACAGAGCAATCAATAAGCCGCCTCCACCACTGAGATAACAGGGCCAGGGCTGAGCCCTCAGGGAGGGGACATGGAGCAGGGGCCTCTAAATTAATTCCTCAGAGCTATAACTGAAAGCTGAGTTGTAAAATTGGCCTGCGGGCCAAAGGCGTTGGAGATGCAACTGAGTTTCTTGCCTTGTGGCTTTCAGCCATTCAAACTCAATCACAGACCCGGCTAGTGCCACCACCAGGGCCACGGTAAAATCTTGCCACTGATGCCATGTATATATATATATATACAGTTACCAAAATATGTGGATGATAATTTCTTCTAAGATGAAAGGGAGAGTCAAAGGGAAGAAATGTCCCTTGTTGTAGTGACTGATTACACCGCCCTGCATGAAACTTTTTCTCTGCTGATTTGAGACACTGTTGATTTTATAAAATGTGAAGGCTCTGATCTCAAATTTGCCCTAAAAATTTGTGACACGTTTTTCTACCAATCACGAATTCTTTCTTTCATATTTATACATGTAAGAATACGCAATGATAAATGACACAGTTAGATTTTAAGCATCCTGCAAGATGTAATAAAACAAAATGCAGCTTACCTAATGATTAAATTTTCTTTTTTTGATTTGCGGGAATAATTTCATTCGGGGCAGTCTCTCTGTAGGCACCAACAGTAACACCACCCTGCATGTTGAAAAAAATATTCTGCTGATTTCCCAAAAAGGCCTCATTGTACCTAATTTGAGGATGCTGAATTAAAAAATGCGAGTAAAAAGCTTCTATCACAGTTTTTTCACAAAATAAAAATGAGGATATTCCTTATTATATCATATAAATCGACTTTTATGCGCCGATCAAAACAGCAACAAATGCTAGTTGGGTGTAGTGAAACACCAACAGATTTAGCAGAAAACATCTGTTTCATGTCTGCATTTTCCTCTGTTAGTGGCCATATTGCGACACCTGACATCAGGAGGAAGCACCAACTAATGTCCTTAGAATTATTCCATGCGTGAAAATTGGCCAAGAATTGAACAAATACTTCTCACCTGGCTGAGAGGAAAATACAAATCATTCATTGTGGCAGTTTTTATGGTGGTTCAGCACTTCTCAATCATGCAAGTGGTTGTCGAAAGTGACAATACTCTCAAATGCTCATCATACAATGTGAGGAAATGTGACGTGCTAGAGCAAAATTGACACTATTTTTGGAATCGGCACCATAAAGAACCAAGAATTGGATTTTATTTAGCAAAAATGATGCAGGGTGGTGTAATAGGCAGCTAATTCTCCATGATTGGTGGTCACCAGCTGAACAAGGTGGGGAGTGAGGGGAGGAGGGAGTTTGGGTGGGCTTTAGGAAAGAAGTGGAAATGAAAGGATAAGCAGGCCTAGTTGGGAATTCAGCAACATTTTTTTTTAATGCCTTTTTATTCCCCGGGGGCATTATTTCGATACCATGTCCGTCCGTCCGTTGTCCGTTAACTTTTCATTTCTGTGGGATAACTAGAATCCCTCGTCGGATTGATGCCATTTCTGAATGGCGTATTGGGAGTGGCTAGAGGAAGGTTCCTTTCGAAAACCAGCATTGTGCGATATCTAATATGGCCGCCACAGCAACCATCTCAATATGCCCTTGATCAACATACAGGCTAGGGCAACAGAAGTGTAAAAGATGTAACAAAAGTGTTCATTCGAGATAAAAACAGGATTCTTTGCTTAAAGCTTATCGGAAGAGTACTCTACAGTCTACTTTCGAAGACAGTTACTTTGATAATTTGCCATCCGATAAATCTACTTTCAAGTAGGTCTGATCATCAGGCAGGAGATAATCAACAAAATTATTAACAAGAACTACGTATATTGTTGCAGAATTGTTCCATAATTGTTTCTCCTCCGCAGTCTAGCTGTCTATGTCAGTTTCGGGTTTGTTTTTTTCATTTGTTCCCGTTATTCAATCATTGTCTTATTCATTACCCCCCCAGTTTTCCACCATGTTTTGCAGACTTGGGGCTCTAATTTCGTAGACCAGGCGTGGCAAATGGGGGATGTGCGGCGCCAACGGGGTGTGTCCAGGCATATGTACGCCGTGTGTCCCGGCGTAGCCTGGCGCAAGTACTTCTCTGACCCGCCTTCCAGCGCAATTTGGCAAAGAAGGCGACACAGCCGAGTCAAATCTTGCTCATTGGCAAGAGAAACGATGGATACGCGTTCCATCGTTCCATCAAAGAGAAACGCGTTCCTTTTATTACAGGCTGTTGCTGATTAAAATTTTGGGATTAACATGCCAGGACAACAATGCAAGATACGTTACTCATTTATTTTGAATACGTGATCTTAACTCAGTACGAGATCATAGCAATCAGGCTGTATTCCTTTCCCCCACTAAAGACGATAAAACCTAAGTGACAATAATAGTAGCCTAGTATTAAGCCGCCTTCACACTGGAAGCAAAACTTTTCGCTCGACAGATTGCGTTGAAAGCAGAGTCTTGTGTCCGAAAGTCTGACAGGGTTTAAATATATCTCCGTGTCCGACAGTCTATTATTGTTTTTAATTTCTTCAAATCTACAGACTCTTTTAGATATTAAACATGAATGTTCTGATAAGAGGGCTCAGTTCTTCAAGATGAATACCGAGAATTTCAATCAATGTTTCTGTTTAAGCTCTGCTCAATAAAGTGAGTCGACACTGGCGCGAGACAATGTACAATGCTTCCGTGTCTGACAGCCATTTATTTGCGGGTCATCTTTTTGGATGTTCCGTGTGTTGGTGATATATTTTATTCTTTATCTCGTTATAAACTTTGCTGGCTCCTGGACATGGAGTATTTTTCATTTTGTGTCGGACAGTCTTGATCGTGCATGCGATAATTTATTCACACTGTCAATGGTCATGGAATTGATTTGCTCACTGACTACAAGTACTATTTTATCTCTGGTGTGGAAATAAAGCGTGAATCTGTTCGATCCATCTGACTAATTTTCAAAAGAAAGACCGAATAAAGACTTTAGTCTATCTTCAACGGAGGAAAACAGACGAATAGGCTAAAAATACCAAGAAAAGTCGATAGCTATCAATTTGCATTCTGTGAAGGTCGAACATAAACATGGCCAAGTTTGCACGTCTAATAATTCCTGGAGTACTCGGAAAAATTAGAACTTCTATGACTTCCGGACACGGAGCTTTATTAAAACCCAGTCCGACTATCGCGTCTTTGCATCGACTTTGTCTGTAATCAGTCGTGCAAAACAATTTGTCTCGTGTCCAGTGTGCAAGCAGCTTTACTGAGCACAGAACGCAAGCATGCTATATATATATATTTGTGGTTGGCTGAGAAAGACGTGAAGTCGTTAGTTTGCATCACAGATTCAGCTGCATTAAGCCAGGTCAAGTTTCCATTACGCGTGCCAACCACCTTTATTCTGACAGGACAATCGATGTAGATACTATAATTTATGTCCTTATTCAAATAGTTACATTAAATAGTGCTTCCTGTAATTATTTATTGCATTGAAATGTGCCTGACATTCTGAAAACCTGCTTGTGAGATTTTGGTGACATGTGCGCACTGCCCGCGGTCAGCCAAATTACCACTGCACAGAAATTAAACCTGGTTGGAGCTGGCAAGTTTCCTGCGCAACTCCAGTGAAGACTTTTTCTACGAAATTGTCACTGCGTCTTGATGAATATGTGACACCTCCCCCTACTACGACGCCAGACCCATTTCGGCGCACGTTCGTCTACCAAAGGCTGCGCACCTCACGAAATTACCACTGCGTGAGCTGCGCCGCGCTACGCCACGCCACCTGCGCTGCGCCAAGAAATTTGAGCTCTTGTTCTTACATTGTCAACAGTCATCTGCATCTAAGTTCTCGGTCTTCTCCCTTTTGCTTGACTGTTGTCTTCCGCCTTCAGTTTTCAAACTGTGGCTGCAAAATACCAATTTATTTGGAATCATATTCCCTGTGCCTGCAGTCCTGGTGAGTGGTGCTTCTCCCATTATCCTCTCCATCTTAGAACAATGATGGGATAATGTGCACATCTGCGAGCACTGATCCATTTGGCTTGACACCCTGGCTACTGACCTTGGACCAGTCCCTTCTACTGTTTCTAGCTTTACCTGCAGAGCACCTGTTCACTCCTGCCTGACCTTGAATCCTTTATGTACATTAAAGTTCAAATCCTCTGCTATGCCCTTCCAGCTTTTTCAGTGATGTGCATATGGCTCATGTGTCCCGCATTTGTGACTTGTAGGAGCCTATTTTAAAGATCTATATGCCAGGGTTTTCTGGGTGCTTAGTAAGGCACATAATGCAAAGGGGTTGGATTTAATCTCATAATTAATCAAAGGCATGTTTTGTGCAAAATGAAATAATCATCTCCCATGCCCTTTAAAAGGCAGGTGAGCTTGTACCTTCGTGAATTTCCATTCTCAGGGTGGATTTTTTTGTGAAGCAGGAAAAAAAAAATTTCCTGCTGAAGAATGAGGTCTGCTCATGCGCCAGCTAAAAGCATGTAAGCAAGAATGCTTTTTGATCTCCAAAGATGTATTACCTGTATTTTAAAAATATTTTTCAAAATTATTTTAATCATATCCAGATGTTGAAGATCATAACACTGAATCCTCAGGACTGCATTTTATCTTTACACTAAAACTTGTGCATAAAAGAAGCCATCGAAAAGAAAGGTTTTCGTTCTGGATGCCCTGTAAAAAAACAATAATTACGTACGGATGTGGAACAATTAACATAAATTGAAATGAGTGAGAAAAACAGCCAGCAAGAAAGAAACAAAACTAATATTATTTTGATTATGTGACCATAACCCCTTGAATAATATCCAACAGGAGTGAAAAAAAACTTCCTTCTGCTTAAATGATGATTGAAGGTCGAGTCGGATATATGGAAGATATCCAGATTAATTATAGACGGTGATGTCATTTGCTGCTTTTGCTGCTATTTACACTTGCAACTTTTGAGATTATTTCATTTGTCTGCCAAACTGCAAATAATAATGGAGCCGTTTCAAATTAAATGCAGAGAAGCGGGACAGCAGGTGCCGTCTTGATAGATCTGGTTGCATTCAAAAATGTTTTTTTCAGATAATTGCAGGAAACGGATGACCCATGCAGGACCTATCCAAACATCTGTGTTTCATGCAATAGAACAAAAATCCATGCACTGTTTTAGACATATGCCAAGTATATAATATTTTGGCCATCCATTATTGCTGAACATGCAAGGGTTTGCTTGCAGTCCCTCCCCCTCCGGCTGTCTTCGCCTCCACTTCAACAAGCCACACCTGTTGCTCATTGAAGTGGAGGTGAAGTTAGAGTATTTAAGAGCTGCAATTGTTTCAGGGTTTTAGCCTTGCAAAGTGGTGCTGCTTCTCTCTTTTGTGTTTGTTGTGAGTATTGTAATTAAATGTTTTCTATTTTTTTATCAGCCAGCGTGTTTGGGTCCTGCTTTTTGTTTTAGGCCCATGGTCCTAGCTCCCACCGGATTGCTATATTCATCCGGCGGAGGCAAATCCATGACAGAACAGCCATCCCTCCAGGGGGTATCCTCTAGAAGACCGCATGAATGAGATAGTTAGACATGTAATGTGAATAGAAGCCACTAGATGGCAGTATTGACCTTTTCTTTTAAGCCCAGACTGGAGCTAGGTTTGGACATGTCCTGGGCATGTCTGAGATGGAAAGTCCCAGAGAATTGAAAAAAGGTCTAAAAAGTGGGAGGGGTCTGTAAAAGAGTATATAAAGAGGAAAATTGAGAGCATAAAGTAGTAGGAGAAATTGCAAGGAGAAGGATACATTTGACCAGACCTGTCACTTCTTTTCATGACCTGTGAAGCTTTTTGTGGATTTTTGCCTGTGTTGGAGTATTTTCCTCACCCAGGACATCGCCAAGCAACCCCACAAAAGGGACTGTAAAAATTTTTTTTTCCTGTATATAATCAATCTTGGCCAGTAGAGTAGATAGTAGATTAGTTAAGTCATTGTTTAATTAAATGTGTTTGTCATCCTTTGCTGTCGTAAATGTCAGAACAAATTAGGGCCATAAGAGACAATCCCTTTAATACTATGTCCCACACGGCGCATGTGCGTGACGAAGGGAAACTTCTTGAAAGCATCAGGCAAACTATTTCAAGATTGTAGGAGATTTTGTGTTTGCATTTCAATCTGTTTATCTTGCGTTCATCCTTGAGAAGTTTGATGAAATTTTTCCCAAAATTCTATCTTTATTGATCCTAGAGCTTGTTCATAGCATCAGTTTGTCATAGTTCGGGTTTTTGTAGCGTTATTATTGCTTTTTAGTTTGCTTATGTTGATTGTTATGTCGTCCCATGGCAGCTATTGAAATAGTTCACTTGACACTTTCTATGTGTTTTTGCCCAAAGAAATATGGATGGATAGTCTAATTTATTCTTCGCTGGTTAACCTGCAAAGATAAATGCAGCCACTCTGGCAGCTCCGCGTTTGCAGGCCATCTTCTGTATTTAGATCAGCGACGAAGGTATGCTTTACACACATACTAATAAGCTTGGGGTTTGTATTTCTGCTGCCTTGATATCGCACTCTGCTATGAATGCGCCCTAGCTGACATAGTCCCTTTAAGAAGTTGTGGCTTTATCCAGAATATTTGTGAATACCTTTGTGCAGAACCTCACGTTGAATCAAAAATTACCAGATGTAGTTGGTTCTCTCACAACTTAAATAGCCGATATTACAGCATGCTCTGATGTGGGGACATATACAGTGTTGCACTAGCCATTCTGACTCATGTTTTTGAAATATCTGGACAATTATCTCTCACATTGTAACCTTTTATTTTTCATTTTTTGCTTGCATGGGTGCTGCTCTTCCTCCTAGTGTAGAATGTAACAAGCAGAGGGTCCGCAAATTGTGCACTAGCCGACTAAAGCATATAACGCCATCTTAATAATGTGCCCATAAAATGGCAGTTAAAAACTAACTATTGACTTTAGACTAGGTTTTTGTTGGTCAGTCCTGACATCTATTTCAGATGCCTCAAGATCGCAAAGCATCATCAATGTGACTGACCATACCTTATTTTAAGACCAACACACTAATGGGCGCTCAGTTTTGTGCAATCACATTTGCTTTTAATGCAAACTAGGCGCTGGGTGGGATAACAGCAATTTTGTCATGCTTTGCTCCACTATGATTACTAAGGTGAGGTCAAGATGGCGGACATTAGGCAGGCAGATCCGGTGTTATTGCTCCAAAAACGTTCATATGCCGTCAGAAATGCTGCAGCCTTCACCGCATATTTCATTATTTATCTTTTTAGTGATTCTATATTTCGTTCTATGTCCGTCTTTGTGGTCTTTCTGAAAACCGCGATGAGGTGTGCATTCAAACAAGAGGTAGCCTTTACCTCCTTTATACAAAACTCATGGACACCAGCCAGTCCAGAACGCCTTCAAGCAAACAGGCACTCAGTCGTCTTGCTGGGTTTGCACAAATTGCAGTCATCCTTCTTTTGGCCTGTAATGTAGAAATAAATCCTGGTCTTCTATCAATGGATATAACAAGGCTGCTTGATCAACAGTCAGCTTTACCACTTCAGCTAATAAGGCTAACCCAACAGCTAAACTGGAGCTCACAGCGGATTTTTTATGGCCGCTAGCACAACTGCCACCTCAACTGACAGTTAGCTCGGCCTGTACAGCAGCTAGCGCAGTCTGCGCGGAAGTTAATACTGACCAGGCCTACACATTGGCTAGCCTGACCGTATTGTACCAACCTGATGTTCATGGATGACACTTCAACTGCTGTGGCTTCCCCAACGTGATCGGACTCTAAGCAGGGAGCTGGGCACATGTTAGCCGCCTCAATCGTGTCTCTCCGGAGAGACAGCTTGTCGGCAGCGCCAATAGCAACGTCATCTTTCACGGGCGAATGTTACACCAACTGCGGATGACTGGGGGACTTGTTGCCACTCCCGTCATGTTGCTCCTGGGGGGCAATTTGACAGCAACAGCAGTGGCAGGGGTCTGTCTGGCGGGGGTATATGCACTGCGGTGGACTAAAGCACCAGGCAATGTTCTACACCCGGTCAATACAATGATGGTGGAGGCCCTTCTGGCGGTGCGGCATGGACAGGCTAACACCAGCCTGTCGTCCCCGACCAACAACACTGCATCAGCAGCGACCGTAGGACTGCTATCATCATTGGTGTGCAGCCCAGCAGACAACAAACAACTTGCAGCCGGTTATCTTGGTACAGACTTTGCAGCTGAACTCCCGAGCAAATACTGGTCAGTCTAAAACATTTAGAAAAACTATTGATGTGTGAAATTGTTTGACTTAATCAAGAAAAGATAATTTGGGATCCACTGTGTAAGAAAAAGGGGTTACTAGGTGGACACTTAAACATTAGGAGTATGATCTCTAAATGAGATCTAAAAGTTAATTCTAACATCGATTTTTTTTTTAGGTTAATCAGAAACTTGGTTGTCTTCCTCATCACCGGAAGCTGCTATATCTATGCCTGGTTACAACATTTGGTCTTGCTGTACGTTAAAAGCACTTTAAAATGTAATTTGATTGAATGGCCAGTTGATGTAAAACTTGGAATGTGTTGGGGTTGATATTTCACTCTCTGCAGAAATGTCTTTTATTGTAATTTGCATGTAAAGGAAACCATCAGCCAAGGTAGATTATTCTGAGCATTTAAAAGCTCTGCTCAAATTATGTAATCATAAAAAAGAGGCAATATTAGTTGGTGACTTTGACATAAACTGGGACAAGAAGACAGAGAGGAAAAATCTGTAACTGATTTAAGGTTACTTCAACTTTTCATAGTTAATAGAACAGCCGACCAGAGTCACAAACCGGTCTAGAACTAGAATTGATTTAATTTTCACAAACAAACCGGAAAGAATGATAAAAAGTATGATCAAAAAGACTGGTCAGAAGATTGTTAATGTTATTTTTTTACAGAAAATTATCTGAATATCGTTCTCCTTATCTTCATAGTAAAGATTATAGTAATAACCCATATATTATACTATACTATACTATATTCCGAAGAAACAACAGCAACATCTTGAAATGGCTGTAAAAGATGTTAATTTGGATGAAGTATTCCTTTGTGATGATGTTATCCAATGTGCCGACTTTTTCAGATCTAAACTTAAAGATGTTTTCACAGCTTTCACCAGGAGAGGGTACCAAAGACGATGCAAATCCCGCTCGCTGCCATGGATTAATACTGACTGTCGAAAAAATCTCTGCAGACTGGTCTAATTATAGACAGGCAAATATTTACATTGTTAAGGAATAAAGTCACTCAATTTTAAAGGAAGGCAAAAGCAATTTTTGTTATTTCCGTTATGGAAGAAGTTAAGCGAAATGGGAGAAATGGAGTTTGGCTCCATTTTGGCTCCATTGGCTATGGAGTTTAATAACTCATTTATAAAATCAGTCTCAGTTATTTCACAGCTCTTTTTATCACTTAAGTGTGAATATTGTCCGATTGATTACCCGCAGCCTGTTTTTATTATTAAAGAGGGAAGAGAATTTGAAGTATCTAATATAATCAGTGAACTGAATAACTCCAAAGCTAAGGACGAGTACAAACTAGAAATACATTTTTTGAAAATATATAAAGACTCCCTGGCATACCCAATCACACGATTAATTAATCTATCTATTAAAAACTGTGTTGTTCCTGAATCTTGGAAGGTAGTAATGGTCAGGCCAATATACAAATCTGGGTGTAAAGCAGATGTGTGTAACTATAGGCCAACCAGTATCCTGCCCGTCATATCCAAAGTAATTGAAAAATGGATTGTCAAACAACTACGAGACCATTTGCAAATTTGCCATAATTCTTTACACCCCATGCAATTTGGGTTCTGTACCCACCACTCCACAGAAACCGCTGTTGCCATGTTTGTTTTTTCTAGAAAGTGCTTTCTGGACAAGAATGACTGTGTTGGCGCTGTTTTCTTAGATCTAAAAAAGGCATTTGACAACATTGACCACCAAGTTCTACTGGCCAATGTGACGCCCACCTGTGCTCATCTGTGTGCCGGTAGGCTCAGCTAAGTCAGTGCACGGGCATGGCTAGGCCTAGCTTGCTTAATTGCCTTATTAATTTCACCTGCACTTAGGAGAGTTCTCTCTCTCTCCCTAGGGGGGCAGATACTCTTCTCTTTGGAGGCACTGTCTTTGATACTTTTCCTCACCAGCATGGTGCTTTTACTTAGTAAAAGAACGAGAGAGTGAGTAAAAAGAAACTGTCTTTGGCATATCTAACATAACTTACTGCATCCATACATGCACGATATTACATCCATGACTTACATACCCTAGAGACTGACTTATTTTTTGTGTTGATTTAAATAAATAATTATTGCTTCTAATTAGAAATTTGTTGTTGTGTCCTTTTATTATGTACTGGTGTGTTTCAAGCCTGCCATTACACCAAGCTCACTCGCTTTAACTTTTCTGCTCAAGCTATCAAGTGGATGACATCTTATCTATCCTACAGAAGACAGTATGTAGTGGTCAACAGTATCATATCCCTCTACTTGGAAAGCTCAGAAGGAGTCCCACAAAGTTCTGTTCTTGGACCTATTTTATTTTCTTTATACATCAACGATCTTCCAAACATATGCAGAAATGTCAGCATACAAATGTAGGCAAACAACATCTTTGTTTTTACTCCAGCAAAAAATGTGGATGAAGCTTTTTGTATTGTCACATCTGCAATGGCCCATGTACAGGACTGGCTTAGAGATCATGTTTGCTGTTAAAGACTTTAAAAAAAATGTGTATGATTTTTTTCTAAGCATGCAGCTAAAATAACTCTAACGTATTCCTGGGGGAAGATGAACTACAACTTGTGGGTTATCAAATACCTTGGGGTCACTTTGGACACGATACTATCTTTTAAGAGCCACATCAAAAAAATATTGAATACCATCAAATTTAATCTGAGTCGGGTGTAGGATGGGATTCTGACTGAAAGGCGTTCAGTCATAACCCAACAGATGGTAGCTTTGCACCATTGGCTCCTCAGCCAAGCACATACACCAAATATCTGAACCTGCGGTTCCTCTCGTACTGAGCAGGATTACTATTGCAACAACACATCATCAGTAGGGTAAAAATAACCTGTCTCGTGACGGTCTAAGCCAGTTTACATTCCCTATTACTGGGTGAAAAATCTAACGCTTGGTGAATTCTGCTTCACAATGATAGGAAGAGCCTACATCGAAGGATCAAAAAGCGACAACGCTTGGCCTCCACAAGCCAGATGAGTAGTTGGTCCTTTCCTGGAGCCATGGAACTCAAACCAATTGAATCTTTGTGTAAAAAAGTGATTAAAATCCTAGACAAAAAAAAAATATTCTCATACCATTACTGAAGCATTCTCCATTAGTATAAGTTGCAAAGTTTTGAAAATTTTAAGAATTTTAAAATAGCTTGTCTGATGTTCAAAGCCCTACATTTGCTTGCACCACCGCCACAAAATGACAACATTAAACAATGGGCAGTCAGCCACTCCACTACTCGAGTCACGAGAGCCTCTGATAGAGGTGACTGTGTGGTACCTCTTAGAGGAACTGCATTTGGCCAAAATTTTCTATCATAAAGAGGTAATACATTATGGAACAGCCTACCGCCCTCAATTAGAGAAATTTCCAGCTTTTTAACATTCAAGGGGCATTTAAAGGTGTGGCTTTGAACAAACGAGATCTGTGATCATGGTTAATCAATATGCGATCACATCATGGGTCAATGTGTAAGAATTAATGATGTAGAAATCATAATTTATCAAGGTGTTACGTGCAATTACCAAGGGCAGTGTGCAATTTATAGCAATTATACAATTTCTATCTGAGCAATGTGCCATTTATAGTAATTATGCAATTTAAATTAATGTGCAATCCTCCCTATATTATTCTGGGTTTATGTGCAATTACTATACATGTGCAATGACATTAGTATTTGTCCCGGGTTCATGTGCAATTACCATAGGCAATGTGCAATCTTTAGCAATTATATTATATTCTGGGTTTACATGCAATTACCATACATGTGCAATTGTGTGCAATTATAATACTATTTGTTCCAAGTTTATGTGGAATTACCATCGTCAATGTGCAATCTTTAGCAATTATATCCAGAGCACTGTGCAATCCTTACTACATTGTCTATTTTCATATTACATCTTTCTTATGGGCAATGTACAATCTATTCCAGTATATGACACTTTAGATGTAATTTTCTGGGCATTGTGTACATACATATAGCACGTTGCACTACCAAGATGCATTTTGCACTCTGTCGTTATGCAGAACGTTCTTTTCGCACTTCTGCCTCTCCACTGTTGAACAAAAACCAGTATGGTTTCAGTCTGATTGTATAAACTTGTCCTTGTTTTATGCGTTTTTTTATTTGTATGACTTGTATTTTGTGTTTTGCACCCCTGGTTAAGATGTGTTCTTAAGCTTCTAATAAATTCAGTTTTTTTCTAAATAATATGGGACCACAATGAAAAAAGAGGAAAATCCAACCTTTAATTCAAGTGCATTTATTCAGTGGGAAAAAAATCCCACATTAAAAAATAATTCTTTTCCATAAAATCATGTGTGCCACAATTATTAGCACCCCTGATGTTAATACTTTTTACAACCCCTTTTTGCCAACAAAACAGCACCTAATCTTCTCCTATAATGTTTCACAAGATGGGAGAATACAGAAAGAGGGATCTTCGACCATTCTTGTTTGCACAATCTCTTTAAATCATCCAGCAACCTGGGTCCACTCCTCTGCACTCTCCTCTTTAGCTCACTCCACAGGTTTTCAATGGGGTTGAGGTCTGGGGACTGAGATGGCCATGGGAGGAGCTTGATTCTGTGTCTGGTGAAACATTTCTGTGTAGATTTGGGGGTCATTAGGGTTAGGGGTCATTATCTTCCTGAAAGACCCAGTGACCCAGTTCAGCTTTCAGGCAGAGGCCACTAGATTTTGATTTAAAACATCCTGGTATTTCAAAGCATTCATGATGCCATGCACCCTAATAAGTTTCCCAGGGTCTCTGGAAGAGAAACAGGCCCACAGCATCACCGATCCTCCCCATACTTCACAGTGGACATGAGGTGCTTTTCTGCATACTCATCTTTTGTGTTCTGCCAGAGCCACTCAGAGTGTTTGTTGCCAAAAATCTCTATTTTGGTCTCATCTGACCAAAGCACACGGTCTCAGTTATAGTCCCAATACCGCTTAGCGAACTCCAGACGTTTGCGTTTGTGATAGTGAGTGAGAAAAGGTTTTTTCCGTGCATGCCTCCCAAACAGCTTGTTGGCATGTAGATAGCATCTGATAGTTGTTTTGGAGACTTTGTGACCCCAAGATGCTACCATTTGTTGCAATTCTTTAACAGTGAGCTTTGGAGAACTTTTCATTTCTCTTACCATCCTCCTCACTGTGCGTGGTGGCAAAATAACCTTGTGTCTTCGTCCAGGCTTATTTAAAACAACTGGAACAGTGGTAAACTTCTTAATGATTCCTCTGACAGTATATATGGCCAGGTGCAGGTGAGTGGCTATTGCCTGACTTGTGAAGGTCGACACACATTTGCCTTACTTGAATGGTGTGTTCCTTTGTCTTCCCCATGTTGAAGAGAGGATAAGAGAAATGGCCTCTGTGTCACGTCATATTTATACCCCAGGCAAGCAGGAAGTGATGAATTACTAATTAAATGTTTCTAGATACTCTATGTAAACTTTGATCCACTTTGTAAACTACTGTAGAAATTACAGAAATACTTCAATTGCATTTATTTCCTCAGAATTGTTATGGGTGCCACTAATTGTGGAACAGGTGATTTTATGAAAAATAATTATTTCTCAGTTCAGAAATTTTTTTCCCTTAAAATTCACTTGAGTTGAAGGTCAAATTTTTCTACAATTTTCAGTGTGAGATTATTGTACGGCTTTTAACACATCTTAACCAAGGAAGCCAATAATAATGGAGGGCGCTGGAACAAGCTGTGTTCACGGAACACTGATGCCCCCAGTGGCAGGTTAACGTATTGCAGGTTAAAGTTTTCCCACCCACTGCAGACAGACGGACAGGTGCAAAACAATTGCCCCCGGCAAAATGCAAGTTTAAGTTGTCCTTATTTTATAAGATCAGACAAGTGGAATCTTATTTCTCATTCTAAGCTGATGCAAATATGACTAATTTTAGGATAATTCCACAGATTTTAATTTTCACAGTCTTTTGACTTGGAATGAATTGAACATAGGAACTGCTCATTCATTACAGCAATTTAGCAGACCTTCCAAAATGTATTGTAAAGAACTAAAAACTCTCCAGAGTTATTAATTATTTTGTATGTTGAAGAACCCACTCATGGTAAAAACTGACTGTGCCTTTGATGAATGAAGTCGTGGTTGTTTCTTTCTGTCATAAAACAAAATGATAATGAAAACTGCCATTAGCAACAAAAAGAAAAAAAACAGAGAGCTACGCAATTTGTTCTGAACTCAGAGAATGTCCTTGGTGAGTCACACAAGCAATATGCAGGCTGAATATAATTTTTTTCAACAAAATTGTGTTATAACTTGAAAATCACAACAAAGAGAACCAGCAATGACAACACCTCCCCTCTTTAAGAAAAGAAAGGTTTGCTTAAAGCTTTCTTTTGTTAAAATTAACAGGGTTTAATAATTGAAACAACATATAAAGTATCATTAATCATAATAACAATCACATACCGAACAACCAGTGCAATTTTCACAATCAAACAGAGAAATAAAATTTACATGCATGAAAGGGCATCTGGAATAACATTATTTCTTCCCCTGATGTGAAAAATATCTAAATCATACTATTGCAAAAGTAAACTTCATCTCAGAAATCTTTGACTCTTGTTTTTGATCTTATGCAAGAATGTGAGGGGATTGTGATCACTGAAGACCTTGATGGAAGTAGCTGTACAAGTCAAATAGACTTCAAAATGTTGTAAAGCCAAAACAAGTGCCAAACGTTCTTTTTCAATTGTTGAATAGGTTTTCTGATGTTCATTAAACTTTTTGGAAAAGTAACAAACAGGATGATCTACTCCATCAGTGTCCTCTTGCAGTAAAACTGTGCCCGCACCAATATCACTGGCATCAACAGCCAACTTTCACTCCTTTTTGAAATTAGGAGATAAGAGAACTGGTGCATGTTTTTAAAAGATTTTTTGGGGGGAATTTTTCCTTTTTTATTTGATAGTTGTGTGAATATCCACTTGGACACCAGGAAGGAATTGACGTCGCCCGATTTTTGAAAAACGGTCATGCGCGCAAAAAAATGGCAATTTCACTCCAGGTGGCGGGTAGCAGCTAGTGTAACTATATTCAAATATGAGCTGCTTTAGCTGTTGTTGTTGAAAAGGGTCCAGGTGGGACAACTTGCTGTCAATATTTTGAAGAATGTTTGAATTTTCAAGTTTGGCTTGACCAGGTTCATTTTCTAAGGGGCAGTCACAATCTTCTTCAGAATTTTCCACTTCAATCGTATTTACCTCATTGACAGGCTTTTGCTGAGGGTCTCTGTCAATGTATTCTTTCAGCATGTTGATGTGACTCATTTGTTTTTGTTTCCTCCTTCCAGGGGTTAAAATTATGTTATTTAAATCACTGACCTTTTTGAGGACAGTGTAAGGGCTGAAATATCGGGCTCTTAGATGGTTTCAGAGCCTTACAGAGATGATTAAGGAAGTCAGAGACATACTGAAGCAAGTTCATTGGGACATCATCTTCGGCCAGTAACTTTTCCTCTAGGAGCTTCAGAGGTCCACGGACTGTACGCCCAAAAACAAGCTCAAAAGGACTGAACCAAAGAGACTCCTGAAGAGCTTCACGGGCAGCAAACAGAAGAGGATGGACATCTTCATCGCAGTCTTTCTCTGTGTCAAGGCAGCAGGTGGTTGTTCATGTTAATCATCATGTTCTTCATTTTTTTGGTGGAACCTTTCCAAAGCACCTTGACTCTCAGGATGGTAAGTTGTATTGTTTAATACCTAGCTCGTGCATAACTTGTTGAAATATGCCAGACATGAAATCTGACCCTCGATCAAACTAAATTGACTTAGGATGACCAACAAAGCAGAAAACGTGTTAGAAGCCTTGATGATAGTCTTTGCCTTGATATTACGAAGTGGAATTGCCTCAGGAAGCCAGGAGGAAGCACACATGATAGTCAGTCGATACTCACAATTAGATCTAGTCTTCGGCATTGGTCCAACACAGTCAATGATGATTCAACTGAAAGGTTCTTCAAAAGCGGGAATGGGCTAAAGTCGAGCCTTTAGAATATTCTGGTTCAGCTTCCCAACATTTTGACAAGTATGACAGGATTTGCAGTTCTCCTGTACATCGGACCTCATGGAAGCCCAGCAGAAATTATTCCTGACACATTGAAGGGTCTTTTTGATACCCAAATGACCTGACATAGAAATTACGTGACAATAAGACTTTGGAAGAACAGTTTGATGGGTTATCATCCATTCTTCATCTGCAGGCACATCAGGTGGACACCACTTCCTCATGAGCGCACGATTTTTGAGGTAAAAACAGACAGGAACTTGCGGAGCCTCTTATTCACTTACAGCCTATGGTAGAAGCCTATGCGCTAGACCACAAGCTTGGTGTTCCTCCTGAATAAGTTGTTTCTGAGACAGAATGTCATTGAAATGACCTGACGGACAAGTTTTAAGATTTCCCAGATATCTTCGAAGGACTGGATGGTTCCTGATGAAAAGACCAATGAAGGTGTCAGCCAGGTTGAATTCCTGGTCAGCATCATCTTGAATAGCCTTTTTGGTCATAGAACAAATAACTGCACATGAAGAATTGAGGTCTGGAATTTCCTCCTCTTTAGATTCAGATTCTTGTTCAATTAAAGGAGTGTCAGTTACAACAGGGTAGGGCACTAGCTAATCCCTAGCAAGATCATTACCAAGAAGCAAATGAACACCTTTGAAAGGAAGAGAACACCTAACGCCAACAGTAACAGGCTCAGAGACCAAGTCTGATTTGAGATGAACATTATGGAGAGGTGCACTTGTAAAACCACATTCTACTCCTTGAATAAGGACATAAACCTGAGTAGTTTTTATGTGAAAAAGGCACAATATTTGCAAGAATAAGAGATTGGGAAGACCCAGTATTCCTTAGAATCATAACAGCAGCAGATGAGGAAAAATCATGCAAATGTGAGATAAAACTATCCGTGATGAATGGCTCAAAACCCTACATAACAGAATCAGACACAGAAGGTAGATCAGGCGAACTGACCTTTAATACAAGAGATTCTCTCCTCGTGAAAGCAGTTGGGTTGGTTTCTTCTCAATGTTGTTTTTTCTTGAGAGTGAAACACTCAAAAATAAGGTATTTTTGCTTTTTGCAGTATTAGCAAGGTAAAGAATCAGAGGATTGCTTCTCACTGGAAGATTTCCTCCTAGAAGTGGCCTTGGAATCATAAGAAGTATTATTAGAAGAAGTCTTGGACTGTGACTTACCTTGAAACTTAGAAAAATTGGATTTTTGGACAGAAGAAGACTTATAATGCATAACTATCAGCTAAGGTGTAAACATCGTGCAAAGTATTGGCTTGTTTCTTTTCAAGGAAAGTCTTGATATCAGGCTGAATACACCTTTGAATTCTTCAACCAGAATTAGTTGCCTCGTCCTGTCAAAATCTTTCTCGACTTTCATGGAATTACACCACTGATCAAACAACTGCTCCTTCAACCTGCCAAATTCAACATGTGTTTAACTGGCTTCCTTGTGAGAATTTCTACATTTTTGCCTGTAAGCCTCGGGGACCAACTAATAACCCTTCAGAATGGCAAACATGACAAAATCATTATTAAAACACTGTTGGACAGATAACTGGTTATAGATTTTCCCAGCTTTACCAGTAAGAACACTTTGTAACATATTTGTCCAATGCTCTTTTGGCCATTTCAAATGTTCAGTAAATTTCTCAAAATGGGAGAAGTATTGGTCTCAATAATTTTCTCGGACAGGAGGAACAAATCTGATGTGTTTAACCACATCAAAATGATCAGAAGGTCCAAAAGGTTTTGTTACAGTACTTGCTTCTATTTTCCTAATTTCCAGTTCATACTGCATCCTTTTTTCTTCTAGTTCCTTCTCTTTCTTCAACCTGTTTTTGTCTAGTTATAGTTGTTTCTCTTTCACCAATCTTCTTTCTTCCAATTCTTTCTCCAAACCCCTTTCTTCCAGTTCTTGCTCCAACCTTCTGTCTTCCAGTTCTAGTTGTTTCTAGCCTAGCTGAATCTTAAGTCTTTGCAGCTCTGTTGCAGACAGTTCCACATCTTTAATCAATTCTGCTGCTTCTTCCCCAGAAATATCTTCATCGATTAAATGTTGAATCAAAGTGTAGAGTATTTCTTGTTTCTTCATTGATGATTTCACATCAGATAATCCAAGGCTTGGGCCTATTTGCGGCATGTCCTTCTTTGCCAGCACAATTAATTCCTGGAAAATTTTCAACATCAAAAGTCATGATTGCTGGTTTTTCAAATAGTCACAAGATTTAAAATGATATTTCAGCTTTAATCTTTGGTGAATCCAATGGTTGATCCAATGAATGGTTTATCTCGGTGGAACCTCAAATTTGTTATGACTTGAAAATCACTAAAAGAGAACCAGCAAGGACAACTTAAACACATTTATTCTTCACTGATTAGGTCCAAAATTTCAACAAATAATCCACTGTGCCATCTTATAATCACACTCTAATGCCACTACGTCATTCTGATGCCAAAACAAAAACCTCTCATAACTGACAAAAATCACAGCATTTATATAGACTAGGAACTGTAAAGTGAAAAAAATGCCACTAGATGGCAGTATTAACCTTTTTTTGTTTAGCCATGTCCCGGGCATGTCTGAGAGGGGAAAGTCCCAGGGAATAAAATAAAGTATAAAAGGTGGGAGGGGGCTGCAAAGGAGTATATAAGGAGAAAAATTGAGAGAGTAAAGTAGTAGGAGAGATTGCAAAGAGAATGATACATTTGCCAGATCTGTCACTCTTTTTAAGATTTTTTGGATTTTTGCCTGTGTTGGAGCATCCATGTCCCAGGACATCACCAAGCAACCCCATGTCAAGGGACTGTAAATATTTTTTTTCTTGTATATGTCAATCTTGGTCAGTAGTATAAATTTTAGGTTAGTGTTGGTGTTTGTTTAATTAAATCTGTTTAACAAATTGGGGGCTCGTCCAGGTTAGACCATTGTGTGAGTGATTTATTGAAAATCTAACATTTCAAATTGTGAAATTGTTTTTTTCTAATTTTCCTAAATATATATTGACAGATCAACAGCAATGGATGATTTCTTGGCATCACCAACTGTAGAGGTTTTGAAGTCTTTGAAAATATGAAATATGCAGACAGTTAGAGGTGACAGAGGTAAAACCAGCCATGCGAAAAGCAAGACTGGCTAGAGAGATTGTTAAATATTACATTGATGAAAATGTGTTGCACCGGGAGACCTGGGACAGTTTCCAGTGGAAAATGCAAATGTAGAAATGGAACTTAAATTAAAAATGCTAGAGATTGAAAGGGAGGAAAGGGAAAAACAAAGCGAATTTGAGAGGGAAGAAAAAGAGAAAGAAAGGCAGTTTGAGTTACAAAAATTAGCAAGAGAAGAAAAACAATGAGAATTTGAGAGAGAGAAAGAAGAAAGACAGAGACAGACAGATTTTGATTTACAGAAGTTAGATAGGGAAGAAAGGCTCCAAATGGAGCTACTAAAAATCAAAATAGCAACTGAAAACAAATTTTGTGCTAGCCAGGAGGTAAAGCTGGTGTCTCCATTCTCAGAGGAGGAGGTTGATAAATATTTCCAGCGCTTTGAAAAGGTAGCTAAGAGTTGCCAGTGGCTAAAGGAACACTGGCCTCTGATGTTGCAAACTGTCCTCAAAGGTAAAGCTCAACAAGCCTATTCGGCTTTGTCTGCAGATGATTCGTCTGATTATAAGGTTGTCAAAAAGGTTATTTTGTGAGCTTATGAGTTGGTTCCAGAGGCTTACCGACAGAAATTCAGAGGTCTGAAGAAATCTCACAATCAGACTTGTAGGTATGTAAGGGACCACAGAACTTTCAGTCAACAGGAAGTGGAAACATCCTATACAGCACCACCCGCTTCCTTTACATTTTCCAATAGGATGAGGGTAAAAGCAATAAAACGGGAAACCAAGCTTTTAGAACTAGGGACCCACCCAGTTCATTCTCTCTTCTTGGCACATTTCCAACGGAGGAGGTCATGCTCTCTCTTAGCGCATCTTCTCTCAAGGGAAGATACACACACTTTTGGGCCATCACCCCCCCCCCTCGAGGGAAGGCCAGACTCTTTTCAAGCTAAAAGACGGTACTTGCATTGGAATTCACGCATCCTGCGCAATTTCATTAAGCCTATCTGCAAAGTGCTCATACCTCTGCGAATCTCTAATTTAAGTTCAGGACTGCAGATCTCATTAAACTAGCTTATGCCGGGCGCTACTGCTAGTTGGACACGGAACAACTCCGAAAAAGAACTTTTCTGAACCAGCAAGGACATTCAGACACAGTAGAGCAGCACGCATTCCTCAAGTGGACAAAAGACTTCGGATCTGCGCACCCTGCAGGACATCCTCGCCAGAACTGCAGTGTTCACTGAACCCAGAGAGGAATCCTGAGCTAGGAACTTCAGTAAGACTAACTGAACATTCCAGGCAGTAATGCATTTTAGCGATTTTCAACTTAACCCCTTTTTCGCAGAAGCCAAATCTGGCTATTTAGGTGTTACCTGATTTAAGGCTTTATAATTCAACATTGCAGCTTTACAGGCAGAAAAACTTTGGCTCAATTGAGTCTAGACACTTGAAGCATTTAGACTCCCATCGTATTTCAGTTTATTTTTATGATTTTGGTGGAGAAAAGGGGCTGCAAACACAAAAAATCTTCATGAAAATTCAACTTTGAATTAGCAAAAAAAATATACTGACGTTGGAAAAACTGCTGGGGCTTAAAACTATACATTTCTGGACTCATAAACTTCTTGACCACAAGTACAATTCATCTTGAACATTACATTCTAGATTACCCGCTTTCTATGAGCCAAATTAGACAGCTATCCAGGTGTCTCCCCAAAGTCTGAGATCCATCAAAATGGTTCACTGTCAAATCATACATTAATCATATATTTAACACAAATAATTTTTTGGGGCATGAAATTCAGCATGAACTAATAATTTTCTGGTTGAGTTTAGCATGAATTTATCAATATCAGTGCAGTTGAACATCATTGGTCACCAGTAACCTCTCCAAACACAAAACATGCCTTTTCTCCATAATAAAGTTAACGATATTGTCCATTTTTTTTTGAAGTCCCCCAAGCATGAAATAAAGTGCTGATTAAACAGCCATAACATTCGCGCTGCAATGATAAGCTAACCGCTCTCACATCCAAACTCAAAACCTTACATCTGATAAGGGTAAGAACTCACTAACTCAGTAATATCTGAATTCTGAAATATACCTTATTTTAATTGAGTAAAAATGTAATCTGATAAATAATCATGTTTATTTTTTTTCAAAGTATGCAAATGAAACTATGATTTGAAAAATTTTTTTTTTTTTTTTTTTACAAATTTGATCTTGCTTCCTAACTTTTGGCCTGTTGTGAAGGTCTAGAAGCAAATACAGCATTAAATTGATGGAGAGAGGTAGATTCTGAATAGTTGATTCTTTGGAAAGCTTGCTGTTTACAATTCTGACCATCCACGCGAAATGCAAGCTTGTAACAACTCTTTTCACACCCTATAAAGATCAAGTATAACTCACAAACAGTAATATCTGAAATATTTTGTTTCGTTGGAAAAAAAAAAAAAAAAAACTGTTTTTCAGGGTTTCCCATGCTACTGGCGGGTGGAGATATAGTGGCGCTTTTACTATGCGAACGATTCCCCCCCTTTTCCATGTGTTAATGCGTCATGGTAATAACATGAAATAAAAATATTTGGGGAATATTGTCCGGTCGCCACCTAAAACTGAATGGTTTATTTGCAAAAACAGTTATATGATATGGAATCAGTAAGACACCAGGAGCGAGGTGAAGGGGAATAAGGAATTCATTAAAACAAAAGCAAAACAGGCACGAGGGCCAACAAAAAACTTGGCCCAAAGGGTTGCAAAGACAAACTAAGGTACGCTACACAGAGCTATAAACAAAGAATACAAAAACGACAAAAAACAAAAGGCACTGGAAACTCCAGGCAAGATGACCATAAACAGAAAAGAATAATGATTCTATGATAAGAGAGCAGAAGACTATATACAACAAGACAAGAACTAAGAACAAGGACTTGAACAAGGCTTGGAAACTTGGCAACAAAACTTGGGACCATGGACTTGGAACAAGCTTGAGACACTGTCTGCCAGCCAACTTCCACCGCATCCAGATAAAGGCTTAGAAATCAGAACATGAGGGGCAACATCTGGAGAAAGAGAAACAAGAGGCATGGCAAGATCAAGACATGGACAGAGATTGGATGACAAGACTTGCTCCTTAAGAGAATGAGCGTGCTCAGCTTAAGTACCAATTAAGTATGCAGTTTGAAAGCAGCATGAATGTGCGGAACAGAAAAGCACAGCAAGATCTTGAAATAGCAAAGCAGGAATCATGACAACAAACTCCCTGTCTAAATTAGTAGTATTAGTAATGTGCCTATCTAATGAATTACACCACCCAGTGAGTGTTAGTAAATGTTAGTAACTTAAAAACAGTTAATTGTCAATTAAGCTTAGAAAGCCCCGAATCAGCACAGCATGGAAGGAAGGGGAAATACCAAAGCCAACCCAGAGCTCTGAAATGTGCAACAACGAAGGCACGGGGCGGAACGCAGACAAGCGGTGGAGTGGCTTGGCAGACCTGGCAAACACAAAAACATGGAAAAGTAAAAACATGGACATTAAACATGAATATGAAATGTAAAACCCTGAGACAAGAAACTGTTAAAACTATGACATGAACTATGAACATGAACTATGAAACTATGAAATCTTGAACATGAAACTGTTAAACCATAAGCAATACTGTTCTGGCCAAAGGCCAGAACCCCGGAACACAACAGTTATGTGCATCTATATTATAATAGCCGAGTGGCCTCAAACAGGTTGTGTGTGTTTGTGTGTGTGTGTGTGACAGTATTTTGCACCGTCTGGGAGGCGACTGTGTCTGGCCAATCGGTGCTAGACTCCGGTGGGTGTGTATCTGCAACATAACGTGAGCGACACTATTATAATACAGACATGTATTTGCGTCTTTGCATTAACTTTGAATGTTATCTGTCGTGCGAAAAAATCGTTTCACTTTCAGTAGAAAAGCATCTTTAGTTCAGCAAAGTAGCTACTCAGGAATAGATTTAGGGTATGCCAATTATGTCAGTGTGATGGAGCTGACTTCAAAGCACCAGAAGCATTTTAAACAGCCACTTAAGTTTGATAGCCATTTTTTCAAGACTGCAGTTGGATGATACGGTGATGATACGTGGTTTGGCTTTGAAGGGTTGCTCCAAAACTAATCTTAGTTTATGCTGGAGTGCAATTGGTGTTCTGCTTTCTCTCCGTGCAGGCTTTAGTTTGTGTGCAAATGCGCATCGGATGGGCTTGTATCAGTACCTGCCTGGGCCTGGTCGTTCGAAACGCGGTTATTTTTTAACCAGCCGTTAAGTACACTTAACCGACTGTTAACTTTAACAGAGCTGTTATCTTGTTGTTGAAAACTCTGTCAACTTTAACAGAGTGTTAACTTGACGTTAAAGTTAACGCACCGAAGGACCACCGCTAATTTTTTAACAGTGTGGTTGATTGTCAAAATGGCATTCATTGCTGACGCTGCTTTCATGATGCCAGTTCAGCAAAGGAAGGATAGGGGGTATCGTGGACTGGACTTTGATATTGGAGATTACTCTAATGATGATTTACACACCCGCTATTGATTTTGTAGAGCATCTATTGCTTACCTTTGCAATATTTTGCAAGGTGATTTGCAGCGTCCAACAAGCAGGGGTCACGCACTGAATTAAACAATTAAATCGATTTTACTGAAGTAATTCATTAATAAATATTGGCAAAACATAATATAAGATGTATGTGAAGCACCCTTAAAATCCCATAATTTTGACCGATTTCCATTTCCCATCGTATCCATACAGTTTAAAGTGCTAAGTGTGCAATAAAATAGATGTGATATTTCCAAATAATTTAAATAGTTATTTATGAGATAAAATAATACAGCGAAATCAGTGAAACTGATATTTCCTCAATCAATACTAAAAAAAAAATGTTTACTCTGCTTTTTTCCTGGTTTGATAAAACATTAGGCCTACCCCTAATTTGATTCCACGAATTCAGTCATAAATCTTGGTTTGAAATTTTTACAGTATACACATCTGAAGCGCCCATAAAATATTTACAACAATTTGACTGATGTCCCCCTTTCTGTGTGTTCATCCTTGAACTACATTTCAGAGTATTATGTTTCTGTTCATTTAAGGAACGACTTTCATTACGACTGACATAAAATATAACGTTGCCAAACACTTTATAAGACTTTGTATTTATGTAACCTGTGTGCAGAGGTCATTTTTTGGTCAAGTTTCAGCCGTGCAGTTCGGACGCTCTCTGAGCTTCCCAGTAGTGCGAGTGCCAATTTGGCTCGTGTGTGAATGTGTGCAAAAAAATTTGATTTTTCGGTTAACAAGGACCAGTTTGCCTCCACCATGAATTATATTACATTTTCCTCATCAGCAGAGAAATTTCTGCTTCTCTTTTTCCTTGGGGTTCCAGTTTTGATAAAAAAGTAAGTAAACAAAATTTGGAATTGAGGGATAGAGGAACACTAACCAGTGATGTTAACCACGCTTTTAACTTCGACGGTGAAATGGCATGACTAACCATGGCCCAGCTCCAATCTGGCCCCTCAAGACTGAAGCCCTGAACCCTCACTGACTTAATTGATGTCAGCTGTAAGCGACTGAGTCTGAGAGAGCTCCAGATCCTATAAATTGAAATGGAACATCGCTTACCCCGTTTCACGATTAGATTTGACCAAATCATCAGACTGCGATAATCACAAACTACATGCAGTTGTGACAATGAACATTACTACTTACATGTGAACTTTTTCTTTCTTGCTCCTTCCATTAGCTCGATCCGACTGCTGTTTGTTTTATGACAATTTTTTTTTGTTTACATTTCTGGTATTCCAACGGCATCCCCTGAATTTGACTTCCCAATGCTATGAACTCTGGGAATTTCCTTACTCAAAGTCAGCTGACTTACGGTAAGGGGGCAGTAAGGGCTCATTCACTGACTTGATCTGACAATGGAACAGCCTTCACACACTCACAGACTTCCCGTGAACACGCCTCTAAGTCAGTGAATCCGTAAGGGGACGGATTGGAATTGGGCCCATGCTTTGAACAACGCATGTTTAACGTTGGGTTAGGTAACTGCCGGTTAAGGATTTAATCGGCCATTAGGAGTTAACCAGCGGCTAAAATATCCAACAACAACCTTTGGAACAAACTTTTTTGATATGACATTATAATTGAGCAGTATCATCTCCTGGGTTGCAGTTTGACAGTTGCATCCCTAGTTCAGGGACATGTCAAAGAACACTTAAGGTGCACTTATTTTGCTTATTTTGTCTTTTTACCATTTTTTAAACCTTTTTTTTAAACTGCACTTTAACGGCCAGTTTTTTTTAAATGACTACAATAAAGATTTCAGTTAGTGGGATCTCATTTCTAAACAAAAAAATCGTGATTCACAATTTTTCCAGAATCGTGCAGCCCTACGCCCCCTGCACCCTTTTCAAGAGAAGAGGATCCTGTCCTGACCGCACTTGCCAACATCCAGACCTCCATTGCCGAGCTGGACGCCTGCATGCAGTCTTTACAAACCCGCACCGGGAAATTTGTTTCATCCGACCTGCCTGAACCTTCACCCGGATTCATCCAAACCCCTGCTTTATCATCCGGACCCGAGGTCACAGCATCGCTTCCTGTGACATCATTACCCCCAGGAGAACTCTGGGAACTGCTGTCCCAGCCCCAGCCGACGTCGGAGTTCCGTTCTTCCCTCCTGCTGCCGCTATTTCCCCAAAGTTCCGTGCTACAATAATCGCACAGGTAGCAATGTCAATTTAGTAAAAATATTACTGAACTCTGAATGTAATGAGAAAAGACTTGTTGATTACAGGGAAGTCTTGCTCCACGTTGAGGATAAAGATCCGTGGTTTTCGAAAACTTTAACAATGGCAGAATTCAATATAGGTTTTGGCATATTTAGAGATACCATTTCTGAAGTGTATCCAGAACGTAGGGTTGACCTGGACACTTACTTTGCTATTATCTCTGACCTCGCTGTTACTGATGGTGGCTCGCTGTTTTACGAGTATCACAAGTCTTTTCCCACTAAAGCGGCAGCTTTCATTCAAAAGTATGAATAGAGACTGGATTAGTCCATGGTCGATTTGGCCCTAATCAGCAGCCATTTTACCAAGCAGCGTGGCCTCTTCTGCTCCGTGTCCGGCACCTTCTCACAGTCATTCAGCTTCTGCCCCAAAACCATTAATTCTGCAAATTTCTCCAGCAGTCCCACACCTCCTGAGAGCAAGGTGAAACCCGCTATCATTACACCTGTTTGCATTCATTTCATTGAGGAGGTTTGTAGATATAATTGTAAGCATGTTCATGCTTGCAGGTACTGCAAAGATGTGCACCCAAAGGTCTGTTTGCCCTAGACGAATGCCCCTGGTGGAAAAGAGAAAGAAATAAACCCATCCACTCCCATCCATGTTCAGGAGCTGGGACAAGCATTGAAGCATCATCTGAATCGTTACTTTGTCAATTACCTAATCAGCAGCTTACTCCATGGCTTCTTTGCCGGTCTATCCTTTTTACCCAAAACTTCTATCATATGCAATAATCTCCAGTCTGCCTTAAGAGAACCAGAGGTGGTTGATAATTTGTTAGCCAAAGAAGTTGAGAAAGGATTCATGATCAGCCCCTATGACAGCTCTTTGTTCCCAGTCTTCCGCAATAATCCGAATGAGATCGCAACTAGGAGGTATTCGAGGAAAAAACACTTGATTATATTATAGGTTTATCTAGTCTTCACAATCACAGTTGCATTCCAAGCATCAATAGCAGTAAGCCTCGTTCACACATATCGCTACTCGTCCATCGCCCCTCGCTACTTGCTGAAATTGTACTCGCCAGCAGGAAAATTCTCTGCCGCTGGCGTCGGTTGCCATGGCTTCTCGATAGTTTACATTCCACTGCAGAAGTTTCCGAGGGAAAAAAGTTGTGGCTGTATGATGTAAACATACCAGCGGGTGCATACACATGATTGTCTGCCTTGGTTAAGATCGCTGACAATTCACTTTTCTAAATTCATAAAATAATCCCATAAATACTACCACTATCGCCTTTTATGTTTTCTATTGACAGCCAAGGCATAGTTTGATGTCCACTGCCTGACTTGTGCCATTCATCGTGAAATCGTATTATAGCAAATATTATTATACTTAGCCTATACTTATATTACTATAATAATAATAATAATAATTACTATTTTTTTATTAATATATTTCAAATAATAATAATAATAATAATATTGTCCCAATGAAAACATACAATAATGAACAGGCTAATAATTGGCTAAACATTTTGCCAAACAGACAAATCAGCAAGATTGCCGCTAAAAATGAACGTTCTAGTAGGAGATTTGTCTGTAAAAAAGCACAGCCATTAGCTGGATCTTGTTATCTGGATCATATCATTGGTGAATTATGAATCTACAAGAGCTTTCGGTCCTAGCCCTCACTGCAATACATTTGAGAAGACGACGGGCGATGCAAGAAAATCACGTTTTTGTCGCGAAACGAATGCAGTGGAGGAGTTTGCATGATAAAAATCCACTTTGAAGATAGTTTTTTGGTCTTAAAATCACCTTTTATGAATATTTTGAAAGATTTCCAACAAAATGGAAAAGAATTTTTTTTAATTTAACCTAGTCTTGACCCCTTAATATCAGAGGTGGGTAGAGTAGCCAAAATTGTACTCAAGTAAGAGTATTGTTACTTTAGAATAATATTACTCAAGTAAAAGTAAAAAGTAGTCATCCAATTAATTACTTGAGTAAGAGTGAAAAGTACTAAGTGGAAAAACTACTAATTGAGTAACTGCTGAGTAACCTCTTTGTTTATTGACCAGGGCGTCAAATAATACACCTGAATGCACAAAAATATAAAACAGCAATGAACAAATTCCATTCCATTCCACAGCCACAGAATATCTCTTAAAAAAACTAAATCAATGATAAATAAAATTTTTTCAAAGCAACGTAAATGAAATTCAGCCACACTGGATATTTCGCAGGTACCTTGCCACTGGGGACTCTTTACGCACCATTGCCTTCAGCTACCGCCTCGGGCATAGCACGGTCGCTGGTATTGTGTCAGGTGTGTCACGGGCCATTTGGAATTGTCTGGTGGCAGAGGTCATGCCAGTCCCCACCAAGGATGATTGGAGGGAGATCACAGTGGAGTTCTCATATTGTTGGCAGTTTCCATATTGCCTGGGCTCCATCAATGAGAAGGATGTGGTGATCCAGGCTCCAAACAACTCTGGATCACAGTTTTACGACTATAAAGGCACATTTTTGATGGTCCTTTTAGCTGCTGTTGATGGCAAGTATTGCTTCCGCATCATTGATGTTGGCAATTATAGGAGGGCCAGTGATGGAGGTACAATGGCAAACAGTGCCTTTGGCAAGGCACTATAGGACAGAACCCTCAGTCTTCCTGCAGATACTGTTCTGCCAGGTGCAGAAGACCTTGGAGCTCTGCCTCATGTGTTCGTCGCAGATGTGGCCTTCCCGCTCCGATGCAACCTGATGAGGCCTTTCCTCAGTATTCATCCCCCTGGAAGGAAGAGATGCTTCAACTACAGGCTGTCACGGGCAAGGTTGGTGGTGGAAGACATGTTTAGCATCCTGGCAGCACAGTGGCACATGTACCATTGCATCATTGGTATCAACCCTGCCAATGCTGAAGCCTGTGTGAAGGCAGCATGTGTTCTGCACAATTTCATCCGAAGGACGATACCCACTCCCCCACAGTCAGAGCCACAGGATGAGACCTCTGCACTCCAGAACATCAGGAGAGCAGGCAGCAACAACGCCACACAGGAGGCCGTCCAAGTGAGGGAGAAATTTGCCACCTTCTCTGCATGTCGCACTTGAAACAAAAAGGCCCTTTTAATTAAGAGCCATTCGTATTTTTAAAAAAAGCTTATTCCATCCATCAATGTAAAGAACCTCGTCCCGAGTTTATAAGCATACTTAAAAATATTACCACCCCACCCTACATTTGCGATGACAATGTACTTGCACTCTCTTGCACTATCTCCACTGACCTGACCCCCCAACCCCCATTATGAATGAAGGAGGAGTACAAAATGAGTAACATACAGCTCGGGAAAAATACCATTATAAATGGGGTTTACTATTTATAGTGGTCTCCTAATTTTATCGAAGCTGAATGTTTCATGACTATTTTAATGTACACGACAAATAAATCTCTTTGAAATCACTTTCATAATATTAGATGTTTTAATAGATTCTTAAGTTAATGTGGTTAATTGCAGTAAATTGCTGCAATTTGTTGACGTGAGGGGGCTAAATCATTGCAACTGAAGTTTGTTTGATATTGTCTGAATGCATTATTGAGTAATTACAGTGAGCATCACACTACAAAATGGACTGATGACACTACAGACTGATGTATTTACTGGGCTGGCAATGGATTCCACACTATTTTGGTCTCGCCTTTTGCAGCTCATCAAACTGCAGTTCTGCTGGGGTACTGTTGTAAGAGCAACCTAACTAATAGTAATTAGCATGCTTGTATCAGTTTTGAAAAATCTTGTAAAACCATGAAGGAGGCATGGAAATAAACATCACATTTTGGGGACAACTACATGTTATTACCTAAACTTCCTGATATTCTCTGACTTTTGGCCACAAAAACATCAAATTCCCTGACTTGTCTGGGACAGACTGTGTTGAAATTCCATGACTTTCCAGAAATTCCATGACCAGTGGGAACCCTGCTTTTAACACATGAAAGTACAAAATTAACTCATAGTTTATCTTAGCATTTTTACACAGTTGATCAGAGATAGTTGTAATGTTATTATTCATCTATGAATCAAACATTAAGAATTGAACTTGGTGCTTGCTTCAGCTAGTTGTTTTAATGTTAACACGCTCAGTTAGGACTATTTTAATGTACACGACAAATAAATCTCTTTGAAATTACTTTCATAATATCAGATGTTTTAATAGATTCTTAAGTTAATGTGGTTAATTGCAGTAAATTGCTGCAATTTGTTGACGTAAGGGGGCTAAATCATTGCAACTGAAGTTTGTTTGATATTGTCTGAATGCATTATTGAGTAATTACAGTGAGCATCACACTACAAAATGAACTGATGACACTACAGACTGATGTATTTACTGGGCTGGCAATGGATTCCACACTATTTTGGTCTCACCTTTTGCAGCTCATCAAACTGCAGTTCTGCTGGGGTACTGTTGTAAGAGCAACCTAACTAATAGTAATTAGCATGCTTGTATCAGTTTTGAAAAATCTTGTAAAACCATGAAGGAAGCATGGAAATAAATATCACATTTTGGGGACAACTACATGTTATTACCTAAACTCCCTGATATTCTCTGACTTTTGGCCACAAAAACATCAAATTCCCTGACTTGTCTGGGACAGACTGTGTTGAAATTCCATGACTTTCCAGAAATTCCATGACCAGTGGGAACCCTGCTTTTAACACATGAAAGTACAAAATTAACTCATAGTTTATCTTAGCATTTCTACACAGTTGATCAGAGATAGTTGTAATGTTCTTATTCATCTATGAATCAAACATTAAGAATTGAACTTGGTGCTTGCTTCAGCTCGTTGTTTTAATGTTAACACGCTCAGTTTCACACACAATGTAGACTCAATGTAGCAGAGAAAATACACCTTTGCATAAGGTGGGTCAAGGCTAGATAATGACAATGCAAAAGAAAATAATTTTATATGGTACACACTTGCAGGTTTAGATGACCTATAAAAAGGACAAGGCGATTTGAATGCCATTTTAACACATTTTTATTAAGTGATCAACAGAAAAAAAATTGAAAACATATATCCCATTTAAAAATGACAGTAAATCTCAGTGTGATTAAAGTTCAATAAAACTGTACTCCTCATCTTACTGCATGCAGTGTACCTAAAACACGATCTGGTGTAAATTCTTCTTCAGCTCTTCCTTCCTTCTTGTCTTTAATGGCCTAATCATCGGCAAAAGATCCTTCAAGAATAGTTCATCAGCGTCCTCTACTTGTTTGCTGCCTGCTCCAATGTTTGTAGAACCCTGCTCTCAAACAAGTCCTCCCTGACCCTCTTTGTTGGTAGCCTGGTGGGAGTGGGCATAGTGGATCCGGAAGGCATGGCAGACAGGGTGGGCATGGGTGTTGTGGATCCGGCTGTCATGGTAGAAATTGTGGTGGAATTGGGAGTGGGCATGGGCATGGTGGATCCATAGGGCATGGCAGATACTGTGGTTGGCTACGGCTGTGGTATTGGCACTGACTGCACAGTGGAGGAGGAAGAGGGGGAAACATCCTCCTGTGTGGTTGGCTCACCCATGTTGCTGCTAGTCGGTCTTGAATCCATGAAGGGAGTGAAGAATGTCATAATGGCAGCATAGTGCCACGGACGTGGCATGGTTGCCTCGGCACCACTTCTCTTCTTCGCCGCCTCCTTTCGAAGGACCTCTCTGTAAGTGTCACGCAAGTTCTTCCAACGCCTCTTACATTCTTCCACCACAAGAACAGAAACAGAAACGAGAAAGTTATCCAGGAAAGCAGGAAACTATGTATCAATACTTATCACTACTTATGCTGACTGCAAGCACACATAATTTAGTGTATTTTCATGAGCACAGTGAGTGAGATAATGCAACAGTATATGAAAAAGGCCTATAGTAGCTCAAATTGCGGTGCACACAGTGGATGAGTTGATGTCTGCAGGATAGTTTTTTTTTTTTCAACCCTTGATTTTATTATAGCAATCCATTTCTTTTTTCTAAGGCATGTGATCTTTGATTTGTTTAATCATTCATGTATCAGCATGTCAGGAGTATTAGTTTTATTTTATATGCGTCTGATTTTACTAAAATGTAATACATGACGACAAAGGAAGTCAATAAAAAATGACAATAAATGCCGGCCTTCACTTGGATTTGATATTTCGACCGTTTTTCTGTCATACACACGCTTCGTAAATGAAGCGCATCATCCAAATTGTGAAATTAACATTAACATATTCAGACATGGGTCTCATGGAAACAATATTCATCTAAGTTTATCATAATCATTCATAATCAGGAGATCATGGAGATTGGTGGTCTGTCCCCGGCAAAATACAAGAAAACCCACTTTGTCCTCAAGTTTTGAAGCAAAAAGATAGCTTATTTGAATCATATTTTTTATGGAAAAAGTTATACCTTACTGAATCGAAAATATTTCTATTTACTATTAATGCCACAGGTACAATGCATGAATGCTTAAATAGCATCCTGATAACTTTTTGGTAGAACAGAATGTTAGCGACAACGCTGCTTTAGCTCGCAGAAATTTGCGCGGGAAATCGTGCCATTATTAGCTACACAGCTAAACACACAAAGGAAATGTCTGCCATCATGATTAAGTAGCCAATAAATATTAAATACACAAATACTAAATTGACGACCGGCACTGCCGTGCGAAAAACAGCAAATAACTAGATGATGTGCACTGCATAGAGATGCTAACCCACGCCTCTTGCTGACCTTGACGTTTGACCTTTTGACCTTAAAATGCTAATTTGGACAGGGTATCCTAGGATCATCTATCCCACAAAGTTTGGTCACCCTAGCTTCAGTGGTGGCCGAGCTGTCGCGCGGACAGTCACACGCGCACACACAGACAGACAGACGGTGCTAAACTGTATACCCACGCCGCCGCCTCGGGTGTGGGTAACAATGGCTTGGGTATTTTTAAGAGCAATGAGTATTATGTTTTTGGAGTACAGTTTGACATTAATGTTTTGGCAAAAAAAAAGTGGTGGTCTGTCAAACCATACATTAGCTAACAGTTGGCTGACAATTAGCTTCCAAAAAACATATTCGGCTAAAGAGGAAAATATAATTTAAAACTTGCACTCACCTGAAACACAGATGATGGCAGACACCCTGTTCCATGCGTCTTGCTTCGGATTTCTGTTTTCATAATTTTTGAGGGTGGTATTATAGAGCTCTGGCTGGTTCGAGATGGCTATTATTGGCTGCTTGTCAGACATGATGTAGGAACCAAAATTTTTGACGTGCAATGTTCAAACGGCAGCTCTCTGTGGAACTGTCTGTTCTCGTCAACTGTCAATCATCTCTATCCTACATTCCCATTGGTAACTCGCTTCACTTGCATCGCTTACAGTGAAAACTATTTTATGTCCGTACCCACCCACATCGCATCGCTAGTCCTTAACTCGCCTGTCCTCGCCACTGTCTGCTTAAACACATTCACATTCCATTGACGGTACTCGCTCAGAGATGGGCGAGTAGCGATATGTGTGAACTAGGCTTTATACCCTTGCAATTCTTTTCTCTGTTTTATCCTACTATTGACAACGCCATTAAGTTAATCAAGCAGGCTGGGAGAGGCGCTTGGCTAGGCAAAGCCGATATCACTGATGCTTTTACTGTAATGCCTCTTCATCCCTCTCAGTGACATCTTTTTGGAATCAAATGGCACAATAAATTGTATTTTTCAACTAAACTCACTTTCGGCTGCCATTGCGTTCCTAAAATTTTTGACGCCTTGTCCCAGGCTGGACAGGCTTAGTTGGATCCTGTAAAATAATTGAAGGCTGCTCTTCGTCCTTCATTTGTTAGATGACTTTCTGGTGATCGATTTACCCCATTCTCAACCATCACCTGCATAGATATTCTTAAAGCTATATTTCTCAAATTAGGCGTTCCTTTATCCAAGGAAAAAACACGAGGTCCCCTTCAAATGATCGCATTTTTGGGAATTCACATGGAGAGTAATCTCATACAACCCCAAGAGAAGCTTGCATGCATTAGAGAATCTTTCAAGATCTTCCTAAATTTAGAATCGCAAACAAAAATAGACGTCATTTAGGTCATTTCAATTTTGCTATGCGCATCATCCCTCATGGCCGCTCTTTTATTTCCAGGCTTTTAGACATCTGTAAGACTTTTCCCAATCTGCATGACAAGGTGAAACTCGATGCTGATTGTAAATCCGAGCTTCAATTCTGGTTAGGACTATGCAATAACTGGAATAGTATTTCTTTCTTTTATAACGATTGGGTTGAACCTTCAGTAGAGTTACATTTTTTCACTGATATAGCACCTTTCGTTGGTTTTGTAGGATATTTCAAGGGGCAATGATCAGGCATCAGGCAATGATGAATGTTTATCATTGATCCTATCCTTAATTCACATTATAGTTTTACAGCTAAGGAATGGGTGTTTTGGTCCTTTTGCAGCATTCCTCACGACTTTCTATAGGTTTTTAAGGTGTGGAGAGTTCACTATTTGTTCTGGGCACTTCGATTCAAAATGTTATTTAACAATCTCTGATATAAATATTAAATCTAACCATTTCATCCTTCACCTTAAACACTCAAAATCAGACAGATAGTAATGGCACTACCATAGTAATCTCCAGTACTAACACCACTTTCTGTCTTTTGTCCTCTATGGTTTGGTATTTGGCATGGCGCAAACAAGTCCTCAAGACCCTTTGTTCATCACAGAGGCCAGGAAACCCATCACTCGCTCCTGGTTTGCTGCCCGACTCCACATCATCCGCCAGTACTGCTGCCTCTCTCCTCAGCTCTACACTCCTCACGCTTTTCGTATTAGAGCAGCGACAACCGCCGCCTCGGTGGTCTCCATCGTGACACTAAAAGCCATGGGACGTTGGACTTCTTCAGCTTTCATGCGATACTTCCGCACAGGAATAAAGGACATTTTGGAAGCACAGAAATTAATGAGTAAGATTGTTTAAATTGTGTTGATGTATCAATTGTAACCATGTTTATCAAGTTTAATTCACACACACTTTTCTTTATTATTTCGTAATGTGAAAAGAAGCCACTAGATGGCAGTGTTTACTTTTTTTTGTAAAGCCAGTCTGGAGCTAGGTTTTGGGAATGTCCTGGGCATGTCTGAGAGGGGAAAGTCCCAGAGAATTGAAAAAAAGTCTAAAAGGTGGGAGGGGGCTGCAAAAGAGTATATAAGAGAGTAAAGTACTACAGAATAAACCGTTCTCAGGGCATAACGTTATATTGGAAGAGAAATAGAGGAGCTTGGACCTGACCGACTCGATTGAAAGTTTCAGCAGCAGGCGAGTGATCGTGGACGAGCTGATCGTGCGGGCTTCTCCCGCTGACCGCTTTTACAATCAATCTGTCAGTAATGTAAGGACAGATACAGTGATCTGTGGACATAGGGGATACATCCTCAATTCATAATATAAAAGGGTACAAACCCTGATAAAATCTATGGGCTACATTTTCCTGCTTAATAACTGACTGTGTTGACATCAAAGCAGCTGTCAGGTGTGCTGCACTAAGGTAAATTGCGTCCCCCCCAAAATTTTTGGCACCAGTTGCCACTGTACCAAACCCAATGCCTTTGTGAAGACAAGGTTAGAAACCCCTGTAGTAGATGACCAATCTGCTAAACTGCCTGCTCCATGTGGGGCTAAGAAGCCTGATACTGTGATAAAAACACAGTGATAAAAAGGCCCCTGTGCCAACTTTTTTGCAATTTGTTGCTGCCTTTAAATTCTAAGTTAATGATTATTTGCAAAAAAAAAAAAAAAGTTTCTCAGTTTGAACATTAAACATCTTGTCTTTGCAGTGTTTTCAATTGAATATAAGTTGAAAGGATTCGCAAATCATTGTATTCTATTTTTATCTACGATTTACATAATGTGCCAACTTCACTGGTTTTGGGTTTTGTACAGACAACACAAATTATCAAGAAGAACTTGTTTTTTGACAACATTGGCTAGTACTGTCCTTCTCCTTCATAATTGGCAAGTGGAATGCAATACCAGATATTGGTCATGATTATCACTAAATGGAGTAAAGTCACAAATTCTTGGAATGCCCTTGTGTACCACTGGTCAAGAGTGGCAGTTTTTTCTGTCCTGCATGAGTTTCTGAGGTTTCTGGATTTACATATTTGAATTGAAGGCTTTTTATAAGCTTGTAAAATATTTTGATCACATTTTACACTCCATTTTGTAATGTGTGTGTGTGTGTGTGTGGGGGGGGCACTTGATGGCAGTATTGACGTTTTTTTGTTAAGCCCAGTCTGGAGCTAGGTTTTGGGCATGTTCTGGGCATGCCTCAGAGGGAAAAGTCCCAGAGAATTGGAAAAAAAGGTCTGGAAAGTGGAAGGGGGCTGGAAAGTAGTAGGAGAAGTTGCAAGGAGAAATAGTGGAAGGATACATTTGACCAGACCTGTCACTTTTGAAGAACTGTGAAGCTTTTTGTGAATTTTTGCCTGTGTTGGAGCATTTTCCTGTGCCAGAATATCGCAACATAGCAACCCCATCTCAATTACAAAGGGACTGTTAATTTCTCATTTTTTTAATATATATTTCAACCTTGGTCAGTGCTTCGTTTAATTTAATCTGTCAAAGTTTGACAATTTTGTCCATCATCCCTTGCTGTCCGAGATGTCGTAACAACAATTTATAATTTCATCAATGGAAAATTTTTAAAACACTTACAGATTGTTATCACTGTTAGTTACTGAAGATAATAGAGGAGGGAACCCAAAGAGGTTAGCATATATGGAAAAGGCCTGTTGTTCATAGCAGTGTGGCGCACATTGAAGTAGAACCACTTAGTGTAGTCCAAGTGTTTTACTTGTATGGTTTAGAATGTGCTTTATATCATGTTATTAAACGTTAATTACTAAGGATCGACCGATACATCTGCTGATATATGCATTTTTTTACTTGAATCGCCACTGGCCAATTCGCATGTGGGTTTGCCGATGTATTTTTCCGTGGCATGATTTACAGACAGGCAGCCAGGGGCCGCTCTGTGTTGCCGGAAGACCCTGCAGCACATGCAGACGCGTTAACCCCCCCCAACCCCCACTGGAAGAGTGGTGAAAGCAGCATTGCCCCGTGGCTGCTTCAGAACAAGGCGTTTTAAAATTTCAATTAGCCTCTCACTGTTAAACTTATTTGAAATATTGCCACTTTGAAATAAAAAACATGAACGCCAAGTACGTGCTTGGAAACATTGCTAAGTTTGTGGGTCAGAAAAACGGGAATGCTGCTGAATGCTTCGTCTTTGCTTACCATTGTATTAAGGAAGCTGTTGACATAGTTGTAGGCTAATATGTACAAATATTACGAACATCGGTTTAAGGATTAAGTAATGTCAATGTTGTCAATTCAGTTCCATGGTGTTTGTAGGAGTTTAATTCAGCGAACACCGGGCTGAGGTTAAATGCGTTTCTGGTTGTGTGTGTATGTGCAGGGCTTGAAATCGCGACCGTTTACACTGTGCGACCTTCAAATTAAAATAGTCGCACCTGTGCAACCGCTATTTCCCCCAATTAATCGCCTCTTTTCGGGTACATTTGGTAGTCAGAAAGGTATGCCAGCCGCTGCTGCAGCTTAAATAGAGATGGGCGTATGTCGTGGAGCAGTTCATGAATCTACTGGAAATACCACAGCCGAGCGCATCCGATATAAGAATGGAGCGCACCCAGTGTGTTCCCTCGAGCTGACAGTAACCATTCTGACCAATCAAAGGATAGATTGATGTCCTAAACCTCAGTACTGATTCTAGAATGGTTAATATTAGCCGTCAATCACTGCATTTTGCGGGACTGAGAGTTGCTATTGTAGCTACGCATAAGATTTGGACGGAAAATGAAAGGAGGAGCAATGGAAGACTTTTATTTTGGTACCATTAACGTTAAAAAAAGTCGAGTCACTCTCCAAAGTTTCTAAAACTGAGAATCATGACGGTGATTCAGATGAACAGGCGACGAAATCAGTTTATTATTTTCGCAAAGAGTTGCATAGAAATTTTGAATGGCTGAGGTTATAAGAAGGTTAAGTGCACCGTGTTCTTTGTAAAGATAATGGCCCGAATCTCGCTGGTAACAGTGCGTTATCTACTAAGTTCAAACACTTTAAACGTGAAAGTCCTTCCAAACATGGAGAGAGCACAAAAAATAGAAAATACTGTGACAAATATGTGTAAACGAGTAGGTTCGGTGTTCTGTTAATAGTTGCAACTTATCAAAATATGTTGCCTCGCGGCTCGGCGCTTGCGCAGCCCTAAAATCTCCGTCTCGGTTTCTTCGCTCATATCTTCAGTGTCCTATCTGCAAAAATCTTTGATGTGCATTTTTTACAGCACGTCTTCAGACGAGTAAACATTTACATAGTTGCAAGTACATGTAGCGTTTTCCTGAAAATGCAGAAATTAGATGACAATGGCGTGTGCAGTGGCGTCTCTGGAAGTGATCATTGGTGGAGCCCGGACCATGCCTTTGCGTCAATGATTGTTCCTGGCTTGTACTCAGTTATTTTCTGTTATGAGCACGTTTTCCAATTTTGACAATAATCCTCTGGCAGTCGAAGTTACGGTTTCTCTCTCCATGAGATCTATTGACGATTAAATAGTGGGATAAATTCAGATCAGAAAAATTACTTAGGCCACCCAAAAATTGTTCAACACTTAATGAAACACAAACTGCTCTCAAACGTCTGCGCTACCTTTTCCACACATCAAGTGATTTAACGCTTCATGATCGTTTTGTTTTAATAAAGTAAAAGACCATTTGAAACGTCTGTGTGCAATTCTGAATAACACTGATTTAAATACATGAAATTACGCTTCCAGATTTATGATTGTCCCCGTACCGAAATGTACCGTACCGTACCGGTATGTTCTTGGAGTGAATCTATTGCTCAGTCCCTCAAGGAAATTGCATGTCGCGATTGCAACTATTAAAGCAAATTAAACTAATCCACGCAAATTTCTCGCGGACAAAAAATAAATCGCCAAGACACTTACGATACATCCTTTCTAGTATCAAATGTGAAAGCAACTGTACTTCAGCGCGGCAGCAGATTACCGTTGTGTGTCGCGGTTGTCTTGTTCTTAAGAAATGCCACAGCGGTGAAAGGGTATCTCCGTTCAAAGAAATTCAATACTTGCTCGAAATGTAGGGGCGCAAACTCACAATCCAACACTGGGTATAAATCTAAACTTAGAGATTTTCGGAATAATTTGCGTGCAGTTAACATTCGCCTGCTTATGACAGAACAATAGATCAGTGTCGTGACAAATTAAAGAAAATGTACGTGGTGACGCACCACGGTGCCAAAGTCTTGCAGCTCAAGTTATGAGGCAGAGACATTTTGCGTATAACAAAATCAGCCAAATAGCTACACAAGGGCGAAATTATATATAAGGTTCTTTTCCTTCTTAATGACTATTTATTGTGTTAACGTCATGTAAATGGGCAGCCTTAAATGCACTCCGTGTGTTTTCTATTTCGAATGGAAAATAAAATGATATCATTGGTGATACATTGCACAGAAATCATTTGAACACTTTAAAGGGTCGTGTAGTAATCAGAGACAAACAAGAAGAAAAATGAGCAATTTCACAGTGCGAGACGTGGAATTTATTGATTGAGTGCCAGTGGTGGCAGATCAAGAGGCCCTTTCCAGAGCAGCAGCAGCAGCCGCGACGGCTTAGGTTTTTATCTGGCCGAGTATATATGTGGCGACTTAAACACAGACAGCGTAGAACACTTTACTCAAATTTTAGCAGACAACATGATCCTGCTACTGTACCCGTCACCAAAGAGTAGTATGCAGCACTGAGACGACATCAATAGAATAATATCATAAAGCCAACTTCGCGTAAGTTCCAAACTAAATGCTGTTAGGCGCAAAGCAAGCTAATTATTACTTAAGCACGCTAAGTATTACTCTAACAGAGAGTCCAGATGCGAATAAATAAAGCCCCACAATGACACAAACGGCTGGGTGTCGAACACACTAGCGCACGCAATATCGCAAACTATGCATACGCTGCGCATGCCCCAGTATTGTCAACAGTGTCATGGCTGCCACCTGCATAAGCTAGTAGCACATATAGCTGCTGTAGAAATTACATTGTAAATTACCTTTAATGGATGTACGGTCGACATTTTTCCACACCCAAATACTTCACGTGGTATCTAAATATTAATGTAAGCCGAAAAACTTGTGATTTTTTTTCGATTTTGCTGGAGGTTTTGTATGGAACTCTTACCTTTCATTTATGCTTTAGAAATATACTATACCACTTCTGTCCAAACCAGTTTTTATTTAAGGAATACCATACTCCACTTAAAAATAACACAACTATGAAAGTTTAAATTCTTTCAAAATGAAAAAAATTATGAATATCCTTGTTTTTCAGCTACCCTTACCAGAGGTAAAAAGCCTCGGAGCATCCTCTTCATGATGTCACCTTTTCATGACCCCTTTGCTCTTGCACTTGCTGTATTTCAAAACAAGTCTGCTAAATATCATAACTGAACTTACGTGACCTCAAACACAATTGGTGCAAATGTCACGTTTTACATGGTTTTATTTTTTGCATTAGGTAATTGTTGCATTTTTGAAGGAGCTGCTTTTGCCTGCACTATCTTCTAGTGTGGTCAGGATATGCATGGAACAGGAGGATGTTTAAATTGCTCCTCTGCCTTTTCTTCAATATGATGCGATTGTTTTTTCCCATAAGTCACAAATTAAGCAAAAACGTGATGAAACCAAAAGCGAAGCCCAAATCTAGTGCTGAGTGACAAAGGGCAAAGCGGGAACACTTAAAAAACCAGGGAAAATATGACGAATGCAAGAAAGTTCAAACAGCATACCACAGGCAGTGGGAAATTAAGACAGCAGGCAATGTTGGCTAAACAGAGCGAAAAGAACACGGAAACGAGCCTACAGGTGAGTGTTATGCATCACATTTAATCAATTTCATCGCATTTCACCTAGATATTTATTTTTCTTTTCTAATCTGTTTCTGGTATGTTGGCAATATTATTGCACATATTTTGCTTACTTTTAGATATGTCCGTAAATCACATTTTTTTTCCCCATTGTACTTTTTTTTTTCTTTTTTTTGCCAATGCCTCCCACCAAAGCCCCCGAAAAGTTCAGATCATGAAAATAGTTGCCCAGTTGCTTATTTATCATATCTGAGATTAGTCAAGGAAGTTAGACAAATGAGGACTGCTTCCCTCAAAAATACTTATCAGGACCTACAATCATGAGGTGCATTTGGAATGAAATTTAAGATAAGCATTCCATGAATGGCTCCTGCATTCTATAATTACATCAAAAACTGTTGAGATTGCTGATCAATGTAAGACTGAGATTATGTACCAGTCTATTGATTGATTTGCTTTAAATATCATGTTTTTGTTTGTTTTTGCTGACAGGAGCCTAACCCCAGCCACGTTGCCATTCCACAGATGCTGAAAGCAACCCTGAATCATGCAGTGAAATGGGCTCAATCATCTATACTAGTGATGGGCAGTTCGATTCATTTCAAAATATCGGCTCTTTCAAGTTGATACATAAAAGTTTACCAAACCATTTTCAAAAAGGGGGGGTGTCTTTGTCTGTGACCCTGTTTGTAGAAAAATTAGAAGCAACGGTGCTGTGTCCAATTCTGTTCCCATAATTCCCCTGGAGAAATTTATTATGCTGCCCCTATTTTACGAAAATTGTCCAGAAAATAACTTCATGAGTGTTGGTGAAGCATTATGTACTTAGGAAAGGTATCAGATGAGATGACGCATCGTAAAACGATAAATTCTAATATTCTGCCATCTCCTGCGATTTGCGCATTGCTGCATGTTTTTGTCATGGTTTGGTGGATTTGAGAACTTTCTTTGCTGCTCTCGTCAGGGAAGACATTGTGTTGCTCTCAATCGAGTTCTTGGGCCAGCTGGCATTAATTGGGGGCGTTGGCCGGATACTATATAAGCCCTAGTTCCTCCTCAATTTCTTTGCTAGAGTGTCAGTGTTACGTTTGCACTTCAGCCGGTATGGTCTCTAGTAAGAGAGTTGTTAGGGATTTAATTGCATATCTGAGGACAAGTTTTAGCGAACAAGAGAATCTTTGTTTTTTTTTTCTTTTTTATTTAGTCCTGTTGAGCTCGCTTTGCTCCCTTCCCCGGATGACATCTCGGTCCGTTGGTAGCACCAGTCTTGCCTTATTTTATTTGTGTCTCTCTCTCTCTCTCTCATCTGCTGTTAGTCTCTTTTATTCGGGCCACTGCGTTTGGCGTCTAAAACTCAACAGCCATCACAATTATGCCTTCAATTTCAAAGTTAAATGTTACATGAAACATGAATATCAAGCTAATAAAAAATAATTGTTTTGTCAAGTGAGTAACTTGCTTCTTTGTTATGACGGAAAAAAGGTAAATTAACATCTTTGGTGATTCCCTACTTTTTGCCAGGGGTTGGTGTGTGGTGATTTCCATATTTTTTTGCCAGGGGTTGTAGTTACATTATGGAATACTGATGGTACACAAATGCCTTGAGAATATATTGCTTTTTGATGCCCCCGTAAACAAAGTCAGCTGCTATCCTATGCATCTGGACGATGTCAAACAGAAACTACAATGAAATGCTCGCAGATTAAGTGCCATAACGTGGTGATGGTAGTGCGCATCTCCTGATTTGAACACATAAATACTTAGCAAAATCGACGAATTAAAAGTAAACCTAATATAACTGAGGGTGCCATCACGGCAGTAACATCCTGCATTGCAACAATGAGCAGGTGCCACGGAGGCGGCACTATCCTCTAATGGAAAAGCAATCCCAAAAAAGTACCTGATAGCAAGGCGAGTAGAGCGGAGCCAGTACCACGTAGTGGAGAAGCGCCATATCTGTACCGTAGCAGCCTGTGAGCAGTACGAGTGGGCGAGTCTAACTGGTGGGAGAAGTCAGGGATTCACTTCAGCACTTGGTCATTTGACAGGCTGATCCGGTACATATCAGACACTAGAAAGAGTCGTTCAAAAAGATTTGTCTGTTCATTTTTGCCCATCACTAATCTTTGCCCACCAGTCCCAGGAAAAGGAAAAAAGGTTTTCCAGAAGCTTGCATTGCAGTTTTTCCCGGAGTCATTCCTACTGCCAACAAAAAGAAGACAGGCTAATCAACTCAGCAGTGAAACCGTGGCAAACCTTGTGAATTTGTAGCAGAAAGATTATATTTCCAGCCAGGCATCAGGAAAAATGGTTTTCTCACCATTTTCCCATACTATGACAAAGGTTCAAAAGAGGTTTCTAACAATGGCAGTGGATGAAGCTTATGAGCAATTCAACCAAGATTTCCCTTAAAAAAAATAGGAAAATCGAAATTTCCTGATCTTTGCCTGAAGCATGTTTGCCTTCGAAGTGAAACCCCAGCGAACATTTGTCTGTGTATCTATCATGAAAATGTAAGGCTCATTCTCGAGTCAATTCCAGGTTTACCAACTTCTCCAAGTGATTTCGTACGAAAAGTTGTTTGTAGTGTTGAGGAAGAAAAATGCATGTTTCAGAATATACTCAGCAACAAAAGTTTCTGTGACACCAATATTGTTAATTATTTTTCATAACGCAATTATGAAATTGTCATACATGGTGTTATCAGACTGAAACAGTACACGTAAACACAACATTGAAATGGAAATCATGAAAATGCGAGAAAATGACTTTGCACGTGAAAATGTGCGTAAATCATGCTTGTGGATGGCAATAAAAGAGGAGAATTTTTGGAATGTTCACATTGTGCCTGATGAACGACGGAAGCATCACTTATCGAAAACACAGCCATTTCGGATCAGGAACTCTACCCTCTAAATGCCAAGACTGTCTGAAAATGATCGGTGGAGGGCCATTGGGATGATTGAATCCGGAACCTGGCAGAGGGAAGTTGCTCATCGCCTGAATGTCCACCGAAACACCATTTGGAACTTATGGCAGCGTCATCAGCAGACAAGACATGTCAGAGACCGTCCTCGCAGCGGCCGTCCACGAGTAACCACTCCCAGACAGGACAACTGGATTCGAACAACCCATCTCCGAAATCGATTCCAACCTGCAACCATAACTGCAAGAACGATACCTGGTTTGAGGCGACTGTCTGCACAGAAAATCCGTCGCCGTCTCCGTCATTTTGGCATTGTCCCACGTCGGCCAGCAAGACGTCCAATACTCACAGTACAACACCGACGACTGCGTCTACAGTGGGCACAACAACATCGACGGTGGATCCAACGTCAGTGGGATCTTGTACTCTTCACTGATGAATCAAGATTCATGCTTAACCGATGTGATGGTCGTTTACGTGTATACTGTCGACGTGGAGAACGTTATGCCAACAACTGTGTTCAGGAATTTGATCGTTTTGGAGGTGGTAGTGTCATGATTTGGGGAGGGATCACGGCTAGAAACAGAACAGATTTGCTTGTTATTGATGGAAATCTGACAGGTCAAAGATATCGCGATGAAGTGCTACGGCCATTGGTGGTACCGTTTTTGATGCAACATGGTCCCGGAATAACGCTGCAACATGATAACGCCAGACCACACGTTGCAAGGATTGTACAGCAGTATCTGATGCAACAACATGTCAATGTCCTGCCATGGCCAGCCAGATCCCCAGACATGTCCCCAATCGAGCATCTTTGGGACGAGATAGATCGACGTTTGCGGCGGTTGGATAACCTGCCAGCTACACTCCAGGAATTGCGACAACGTCTACGTCAGATTTGGAATGACATCCCACAGCAATTTCTGGCACATCTGATTCGGTCCATGCGCCGGAGATGCGTTGCTTGCATCATGGCACGAGGAAGTCACACCCGGTATTGAAGTGTGAAGGTCACAATTGGTTAGACGTCAGACAAGTGCTTCATGACGCATGAAAATGACATTTTTCGTTTTGAGTGACGTTGGCACTGAAAAGTCAGTGTTTCTCCTGTTAAATAAACATATTGATTGCATTGAGATCTTTGCGTGTCATTTATAACATACACATAAATGGTGTCACAGAAACTTTTGTTGGTGAGTATAGTTGTAGCCTTTGTGATAATCTCCAAATGAAATGCACAGTCGCCGTTAAAAGCAAAGAAAAGGTTGTTAATCCGTCAGTAGGGGGGCGCTAGGCTGTCGGAAGGACTGGGAAATCTCATTGTTAGCTGTGCGGTTGGACAGACGTCTTGACGCACATAAAGACAAAAGAAGATGCCTACCCGCATGCGGTAGCTGGGCGATAGCCTGTTAGCCGGGTGTTTTGTTTAATCATAACTGAGCCACAAGGACGGTTGGGATGGTCGTGTTGACAGTAGTCCATAGCTACATATAGATTATGGCACTGCTTTTTGGTGATCTATTTCCATATATGAATGCAAGAGTGACGTTGGCCTACATTAAATATTGATTTGCTTTGGCGGGGGTGATGTTGCCAGTAATCATTTATGCAAACCTTTTTATATTAGATGATACAGTTTGCTCAATCTGTTCTACTCTTTAAAACTTAAGTGCAGTTTAATACGCAATTGTATTATTTAATATCATGTTATATTTGGAGAGGATTTTGTTTGTCAGGTATCCTTTCTGCAATATTTTATGTTCAGAGATTATGGGCTCTAATTTCTTGGCACAGTGCAGGGTGGCGCAGCGTGGTGCAGCCCACGCAGTGGTCATTTCATCCTGTGCAACCCGTGTAGTGGTAATTTCATGCGATGCAACATCGTGCGCAGCCACTTTGGCAATTTGGTAGATGGACGTGCGCCCAGAGGGGTGTGGTGGCGTAGTAGGGGGAGGTGTTGCATAGTCATCAAGATGCAGTAACAATTTCAAAGTTTTCGTTCAAGTTGCTCAGAAAGCTCGCCAGCTCCAACCTGGTGTACTTTCTGTGCAGTGGTAATTTTGGCTGACCAGTGCACAGTGCGCACGTCACTGAAACCTCAGAGGCAGGTTTCCAGAATGTCAGGTACATTTCAATATTCGATGTCAATGTTAGAGAGTAAGGTACCATTTGTATAGCTGCCACGGGATATAAAACAAGATAAAAAGATTAAATTAATGTCCCATACAGGGGAATCCTTGGCAAAAATCCTATTAAATAGGGAAACACTGTTTCTATTTAAAACATCTACGATTGCGAGAATCCCCAGAGCTTTAAGTAGCTGGTTATGGTGACTCCTCCTAGGGAGACCGAAAAAGCGCTTAACGGTGTCACCCTGGAGACTTTCCAAGGATATAAGGTCTTTGGCACGCACGTCAATCGAATGGCACCCAAAAGTTAAAATAGGGCGAACAGCTGTTTTCCACAAGTAGCATTTGACATCTATGTTGAGTCCAGGATAACATAGGCCATCGTTCGGTAAACTAAAGGCACGTCGCCTAGCAGCTGATACCCAGTTCTCATGTATAAAGGATGAGAGATTGTTATTCAGACTTACTCCAAGAACATCCATGGTTTCAGAACATTTCATCGTGGCCTAACGTCCATTTAGGACTCTCTTGGAATACGACTTTACCGAAAACAGTACACTTGGTCTTAGAAATACCAAAAGTAAACCGCCATTTTCGCGCGTAGGCGTAATACATATCAATTAAAATTTGGAGACCTGGAACGGTCGCCGCCAAAAGGGTTGTATCGTCCACGTATGCAAAGTTATTAAGTTGTTCGGCTATCCATAAACCATGTGGCTTATTAGATAGGTCTTGAAGCAAATCATCAATAAACATGGTAAAAAATATCGGGGACAATATGCTTCCTTGACGAATACCTCGTGTGATATTAAAGTATAACTCTCGCTCCCATTCCATTTAACTACTACTTTCAACTTTGAATACCATTCATACAGCACTAACTAATGGTTCAATGGGATACGTGATAAAAAAGGCCATCATGCCATACTCGGTCGAAACATTTCTGAGCATCCAGACTGCAGACATACACAGAGCTATCGTTATTTTTAAAATATTTTATACTGTCATGTGAAAAAGCACAGGCCTGGTCAATCCCCAATCCCTGTTTAAACCCAAATTGAGAAAAACTACACTGTTGTTCAACATGAAACATGGAAACAACATGAAAGCCATGGAAATTTCAGTCCAAAGTCTAGCGCAATTAGCGCACTGGGTTATCGCGTAACTTAATAGTGACCTTCGAAGGTCAAACTTGCCCTGGTGAAAACTCAATGATTTCTATCCATAAAAAGGTCACAGATGGAGCCTAGGTTTGTGTTACTGACATCTAGGAAGTCACATATGAACTTTAATTTGATGACATTCAACTTAAGTGTCGATGACCTTTTGAAGGTCAAAATTGAAATAATACAATTATAATGACTTGTGTTGCCAAAACGTTCACAGATGGAGCTTAGGTTTGTATTAGAGATGCGTAGGAAGTCATATATGAACTTTCATTTAGTGACCTTCGTATTGACCTTCAAAGGTCAAATATGACCTAGTGAAAATTTAATGACTTGTGTCCCTAAAATGGTCACAGATGGAGCCTAAGTTTGTTTTACTGACATCTAGGTCACATATGAACTTTCATTTGGTGACATTCAACTTGACTGTCAGTGACCAGAGGGTCAAACTCGACAGTGAAAGTACAATGACTTGTATCACCAAAATGGTCAGACTGAGCCAGGGTTTGTATAAAGACATGTAGAAAGTCATACATGAAGTCCATTTGCTGATCTCAACTTTTCCTTGTGTGACCTTTTAAAGTTCACAATTGACATATTGAATTTTCAATATCACTGCTTCAGGGCTTAGGATTGTGTGAGTATTACAGGAGGTCTTATAAATGTATGTGAACTTTCATTTACTGACCTTGACATTGATTTTCATTGATTAAAATGTCAAACTTCATGTGCAATAATCATAACTTGTATCATCACTATAAGACTGCTGTCTGGTTAGCTACAGGACCCTTGGTCCTATTTTTAACGTATAAGTTCAGTTTTCCTTGAACATTTTACTTTCTTAAACATATGCTCTTTTTATATGTTTGCAGAGGCATACACTCTTTTGCAATAATTAAGAGCTGCAGTTCAGCTAGCAAAGTAACACACTACATTGAACAACTTTTATTATTTGTATGCACTGTATGCAGCTGATTGCTGTGGCAGTGTTCTCCTTCATTGGACTAAATGAAGTTAATATTCTAAATGTTAATATTCTCCTCATTTAACATCTTATTACCGTACATGTTGCAGTAGCAGACTGCATCACAAATTAACTGACACAACAAGTGTCCAGGTCCTTCTGCACACACAATCCTACAGACCTACGACAAAGAAATAGTTTCCCAGGAATGAGATCAGGGTGAAGGTATCAGGTTTGTTTACTGCAATTCGGTAAGTCTGCACCAAGTATTTCTCAGAATGGTTTATGCAACAGTGGTCAGTGAACTTGAAGGGGCCATATTAACCCCTTTGCGCAGAATCCAACATTATGCCAATTTTCCGTGTTGTCCATGAGCCAATTTTAGCTTCACACAACTCTTTATGTCACTAAGACTCTGGAAAATTAATCCAGTGAAGCTAGATGTTTGGAAATTCAATTCCAGAATTGTTTAGGAATTACATTTCAAGATTTATGGACACTGGCGTCTGTATCAGCGCAAAGGAGTTTTAAGTGAAAAGTACCAGTTTAATGACTACCTGCTGATTTTTGCTCATATGATAATGTTGAGGCTGGCAAGAGAAGCGGTTTCTGATAATATCAGGTTGACTCCCTGGAGACATTTAAATTCTCAGTTCTTTTACCCTCATTCCATGCTACCACACATCAGCTTTATTTTCAAGCAATTGTGACCCTCACTGCCCTAGCGACTAACCCTCAAACGTCCTGAATCACCATTTAATGCTGTACAAGCCAAATTAGTGAGGCAACTAGAAGGGCACTTGGTAGAGCGCATACCTCCACCACACCAGATGTCAGAATTATGTCACATGAGGGACAATCATTCTATTCTGGTATATTTTAACTTCTTCTAGATCAAGAACCCAGAATATGTTCTAGATGATTTCCAAAATTGAATAAACTTATCCTTGGACTACCATGCTACCAAATTCTGTGCCAATCCATTCATAACTTTGAGTTTTTGTGAAAACACAACCTCCTTGGCAGAGGTAATAAATGGAGGAACCTGTTCAAGCCTGTTATGTGAGTAATTGGATGTGGCTTATGTCAAAAAAAATGATTGATGGCTTTTTAATGAGTTGAAGAGTTCACTTGGGGGTCATATGCAAAAAATAAAAATAGTAACAAAATTTCATTTTGAATTTCCCCCCCCTTTTCTCCTAACCCGCTCCCCCCTCGCCTCTTCTCTCCCTCTCCGGGGAGGCTGTGTGTGAGTGAGATTCAGCACCGTCCCAAGTCCCCACCCCCTTCCCCCTTGAACGTTCTGGAGCAGGGAGAGAATTTTATACATTTTAGTGTGTTTTACGGTTTTTGTGGGGATGGGCCTTTTAAAGCATTTATTTTCTGGTGTTGTAGTTTGGTGGTTTTAAAACAGTTATGGTTGGAAGGGTGATGTGAAAGTTAAAAGTGGTGAAACTTTATTTCAAGAGTTTTGTTGGTTGTGTGGTGTAACGAAAGAAACGAAAGAGCGTTTAAATTCGGAGAGTTTCGGAGAGAAAAGAGTGTTTTTTAAAGCAGAAAAAATGAGAGCATGAAGTGTTAAAATAAAGGAAATAAATAAAGGTGAAAGAGAGAAAGCAAATTATTTACCCGTTTTTCGGTGCGATGTGGGTGGAAAAGTAAAGTTGCCCAAAAGTGGTATTGTAGTTGACGAAAGAAGTGCGAAATTAGGCTGGTTTCCATGCAGAGTAATAGCGCACGTCTTCTCCCTTGGTCTGTGTCACTCCCATCTGAGTGTCTGACTGTGTGTATTGGAAGTGGTCGGCCCACATGGGCGGGCGGGGCTTGCGGGGAGGGTGCAAGCCACGGAATGATTGATTGTGCATTGATGAGCGAACGACTTCTGTAAAAGCAGGAAAACGGTAAAACTAGCACAGGTGGTGCGAGGTTTGAATCCAACAGGTGTTGGTGTGTGACACCATGGGACGGCGGAACTTGCGAATGCGCACTGTCATCATTTTTAAAACAACAGCTGAATTAGGTGTGATTGATGCGCTAACGACTTTCGTAAAAAAAGCAGGAGACCGATAAAACTTACCCAGGCGGGGAGGGTTTGAATCCGACAGGTGTTTGCGCACGTTGCTGAGTTGGCGGAACTTACGAAAGCCCACACCTGTCATTTTTAAAAAAAAATAAATAATGTATATTTATGTGAACTGATGGATGGTGTCAAAAGCGCATGCGCTGATAGAAAAGTAAAGTCGAAGACGGTCTTCAGGACTTGTATAAAACGTGGGCTTTAAGCTCATTTAACTTGTAACGACCTTTGAGCTGATTTGTCTTGGTGCACTGAGAAAACTGGTTGCTTTTAAACCGAAAAACATGTCTTCAACTTCGACGCCAGAGTCTGCGGGGTCCGAGGGCCGACTGCAAGCGACACCGCAGAGTCCAAAGAAGCCTTTCGCAACAAAGTCAAGAATACAGTTGGCTTTTACACCGAAAAACATGTCTTCAACTTCGACGCCAGAGTCTGCGGGGTCCGAGGGCCGACTGCAAGCGACACCGCAGAGTCCAAAGAAGCCTTTCGCAACAAAGTCAAGAATAGGCCTACAGCCGGCTTTTACACCGAAAAGCATGTCTTCGGCTTCAACGCCTGACTCTATGGAGACCGGCCTGCAGACTGCTCCGCGGGGTCCAAAGAAGCCTTTTACAGCGATGTCAAGGGCCCTTTTGCGGGTGATGCACCATGAGTGGGGTGGAGTCGCTGATGATCCGCGGTACTACCGCTGCGGCTACCACATTTACACGGATGCTGATGTTCCAGAAATTCTTTTTTTTAATTTGTGTGATGACGAGGACTTTGACTCAATTGGAAAACGTGGTATTCTTATCGACAGCTGTGACTGGGATAATTTCAGATGCGCTTTCGCGTATGTCGTCTCTGGCTATCAGAAGCGATATGATTTTCCCTCTGAAGCGTCATCTTATCGAAAAAAGCGCCTGATAACTGTGGCGGCTGGAGAACTGGGCAGAATGATTATAAGGGAAAGTCTTTTCACGGTATCTGCCGCAGAAGAAGTGAAGGCAGAATATAAAGAGTTCTACTTCCGTGAAAGCGAGAAATCTTTAATGTTGGACGCGCTGGTTGATGCTCATAAAGTGTTTGAGGATTTTGAGCACTGGCAGGCCATAGAAAAAGTGAGGATGCGCCTGAGCGAGAAGTTCGAGGGAGCCTCAGGGCGCGCATTTCATCAGGTCAAAGAGGAGGCCGCAGAAGAACGCATCATGCAGGAATCGGGTCCAAGTTCAAAGAAGTTCAAAGAAGATGAAAAAGTTTAAGCTGTTAATTTACAAGTCAAATTGAGGCTGTGAAATTGGCTATAGGTATCATTAACGTTTTATGATGTTAATACGTTTACGCTGTTGAACAATTTGTAATTAATTAAAATTAGAACAAGTTGTTACAATGTGAAATGGTTCATTTATGATGATGTAATATTTGAATTGAAAAAAGTTGGCTATGTGATTTGTGTGCATTTTGTGTCTTTTATGCTCCATGTGTTTTAAATAATAAACATACTTTTTATAAACCACTTATTGTCTATGCCGTTTCATTTCAAGGTTATTCATGCATATAGCGTTTACTTGTGGGGTCCCGCTCAGCCGTTGATAGGCTGTAAACTCTTTAAAGGCGTGGTTAGAGGGAAAACCACGTAAGATGGTCTTTAAAAGGTCTGGGTTAGTAGGCTATCCTTATAAACAACCCCAACAAACTTTATGATAAGCAACCATGTCTCAGGCAGTGTACAAAACCTATGTCCCGATCAACCGAACGGACTCGGCGGCATCCCCGAAATCAATGGAGACTGAGTACTGCGCTGATAACAATACGCCCATTTCGGACCCCTGGCTGACAGAAGGAATTGAAGCTGACAACGGTGTGCCGCACGACAGACCATGCTGCCCGGGGAAATGCGCCCGGAAAAAGTATCAGCCCTCAGTACCGCAGAGACCTGCCGATGAAATCGACGGATGCCTCACAGCCCCCATGGTTAAAGTCCTGAAGATGATCATGGCTTGTCTTCTGGACACGGCGATTGAAGAGTTGTTGAAAAGCGAGTGTCAGGGGTGCGAGTATGATCACCCCAGTCAAATCAGGCACAGCTGTCTGTTTGAGCCTGATTCTTTCTACTTTCAACATAATTTTGAAACACTGTGTGGTAAAGTGAAAACCCCATGGTTGAGTGTTCTACTCTCCAAGGCGCTCAAAGTGCTGGGGCTTAGGCCGAGCCCCATGCGTGTTGAGGGCGCCATCGACACCATTCTTTCGGAACTCAAGGACGAGCCGCACATTAGGGGGAAGCTGCGGGAAATTAAACACCGTGACTTGGGGCATGCTGGTAACAAGATTGTCGATGAAGTCCGGAGAGATTTCTGGGATATTTCGGGGGCGATGCAAGAAAGCTTGTGGGCTGACGATAAAGTATAAGATAAGCCAATGTTTGCCAAGTTTTGCCTGTTTTGCTACAGTTTTAATAAAATGATGCCCGTATTAAATGAAATGTTGTGTGATGCCGTGTCATTTTTGTTTTGGTGGCGAAGATGGATGTTCAGGAGTGTTTGAAGTCTGTTTATTATACCCCGGAGAATCCTGGTTCTTTTGGTGGAAAAGAAAGATTGCAGAGGGGTTTGTTGGAAACTAAAGGGCTAAGCATTTCCAACAAGAAACTTACAGAGTGGTTATCTGGTGAAGATACATACACCTTGCACAAGACAGCCAGAGTTAATTTCAAGAGGAACAAGGTTTTTGTCTCAAATATTGACGCACAGTGGCAGGCCGATTTAGTCGATATGTCAAGTTTATCTCCGCATAATGATAATATTAAATTTATGCTAACCTGCATAGATGTCTTATCAAAATTTGCATGGGTTGGTCTTCTTAAGAATAAAAGCGGTAAAGAAGTGACGCGGGCCTTCCAAGCCATACTTGCACAAGGCCGCAGGCCCAAAAAACTACAAACTGACAAAGGTACGGAATTTTTCAACAAGGATTTTCAGAAGTTGATGAAACAATATCAAATAACGCATTTCGCCACAGGCAATGATAAGAAAGCGTCTGTAGTGGAGCGGTTTAACAGGACTCTTAAAACCAGGATGTGGAGATACTTCAGCGCCCATAATACGTTCAAGTACATTGATGTAATACAGAACCTGGTCCTATCATATAATAAAAGCTATCATAGCACAATTAAAATGAAGCCTGTTGATGTAAATGAATCTAATGCCTTTAATGTTTTTAAAACCATATACGGGCCCCTCCCAAAAAAGCTTACAAAGCAAAAGTTTAAATTTGAGAAGGGCGATACAGTACGTGTTTCAAAAGTACGTGGGGCGTTTGCAAAAGGTTATGAACAGACCTATACGGATGAATATTTCACAGTGGCTGAACGGGTTCACAGAATTCCTCCCGTATACAAGTTGAAGGATTGCGATGGTGAAGACATTGACGGTACATTTTATGAGGCGGAATTACAGAGGGTAACAGTGAGTAAAGATAAAGCATTTAAGGTTGAAAAAATCATAGCGCGGAAGAAAGTAAAGGGAAAAAAGCTGGTCTTAGTCAAATGGGTCGGGTGGCCTGAAAAATTTAACAGTTGGATACCGGCAAGTCACGTGACCGACATTTAATCTTAAAAATATTTTTAAAAGCATACACTGCGACAGACAGTAAATGACCATGGAGGAGACAGATTTCTACGTTACTCTCCCAAGTAATGCATCCTTGCAAACTTACCCCGCAAACAAAATTTCAAGCTATAGGACAAAGTTTGTCAGACCTATCGAACTACGAGGCGAGTGGGAGGTTGGCTTAGCCGAAATACAGTACCCGCATACTTGGGACGTATTGTCGCACCAAGATGGCTATTGTACCACGCGTAATAAAGTAAATCAAGACATAAAATATCATGACATTACCCCAGGCTATTATAGGACTATAGTCAGTATAGTTAACGAAATAAACAACCATACTTTTAGCAAGGCGGGTGTTGAAATTATTTACTCAAACGTTAAAAATAGAATTCAAATTGTAGCACAGCCAGGCGTGTCATTTGCTGCGACAGGAAAACTAGCTGAAATTCTTGGCCTCGATCCAGGTGTCGAATTGACCTATGAGAGCCCAGTCGCGCCACACCCCGCGGATATTCGTGCAGGTTTCTATACAATTTTCATTTACACAGACGTCATCGAACACCACAGAGTCGGAGATAGTTTTGTGCCCCTCTTGCGGTGTGTTGAAATATCGGGGACAAACAACGAGGTGATCACAAGGACTTATGAAAAGCCACACTACGTACCGGTGAGCAAACAGCACATTGATGACATAACCATTGAACTGAAAACGGATCAAAACCAGAGCATAAACTTTCGTTACGGAAAAGTTATTACAAAGCTACACTTCAGGCCGGTAAAACACCGCTATCACGAGTAAAATATGAAGAGTTCTGTATTCTACACCGACCCGCGCAGATACGTTGAATATTACACCGCACAGGCTGGCAATGGGTTGCCCGGCTTTAGAGGCGGTACTGTCATGTATGGCGGAGGCCTTGGAGGAATTTTCAGAGGCTTATTCCGAATGGCTCTACCGCTACTTAAGACAGGGTTCAATATAGCTAAACCACATCTGACTTCGGCGGCCAAGAACATAGCTAAAGACGTGATAAATAAAGTTGTAGAGAGCCGCTTTCAAACTGACAGTCAAGAAGGGTCAGGGCTTATGGTAATGGCACGACGCTCACAAAAAAGACCACCGGGAGGGCGTGTCTCTATAAAGTCTAAAAAACGTCGGGTAACAATCACTTCACGCGCATTTGGGAAGAGCAAGAGAAAGGGTAAAAAACAAACTAAGAAGAAAAAGAAGCTTACGCGGAAAAGCAGGCTCATTTTTTAAACAATGGCGTTCATACACAACATGTCCGAGGAATGCACGAAGTCAGAATTGGATGTTTTTGCAGTGCCATACACTCAAACAAGTATCGAAAAGAACATTTATGTGGAAGTACCGCCGTTGTCGGCCGTTTCAGACACAGGGCCTTTAGAATTTTTCATAGCAGGGAACGGCGAAGATTATGTTGACTTGAACAATACTTTACTTTACCTTCGGTGCAAAATCACGCGAGCCGATGGCAACAATATTGATCAAACTAATAATGTCAGCATCGTCAATTACCCCATAGCCACTATTTTTTCACAAGTGGATGTTACGCTTGGGGATCGATTGATCACACAGGCCAGCAATACGTATCCTTATAGGGCGATTCTTGAATGCCTATTGAATTATGGAGATGAGACTTTGTCAAACCAGTTCACATCTGGACTTTTTTACAAAGATACCAGCGGGAGCATGGATGGAAACACCGTTACCCAGAACAACGTAGGACTAAACAACAGAAGCTTATACACAGCAGCCAGCAATACGTTTGAGCTGCTCGGTCATATACACGCTGACATGTTTTTTCAAGAAAGGATGCTGATAAATGGAGTTGATATTAAAATTAAAATGGTACGGGGTAAGGATGAATTTTGCTTGATTTCTCCCGATCAAGAACAATACAAGCTTAAATTGGTTTCCGCATCACTGTTTGTGAAAAAAGTCACGGTATCACCAGCCGTGAAACTCGGGCATGCGCAGGCTCTGTTAACCTCTAATGTTAAATACCCTATAGAGCGGGTTAGTCTCAAGACCTTTTCGCTAGCAGCCGGTAGCCGTGTATGCAATCAGGAGAATTTATTCCTTGGACAGCTGCCCAAAACCGTTATTATAAGTTTGGTTGGCAATGATGCATTTACGGGTGTTTATAACAAGAACCCATTTAACTTCAAGCACTACAATGCTGAATTTGTAGCATTGTATGTCAACGGGCAACAATTTCCATCCAAGCCTTTTCAGCCTAATTTTAACAATGGTAGTGCAGTTCGGGAATACTACAGCCTGGTGCAGGCCTCTGGCCGTCATTTGAAGGACCAGCCCCTGTTGATAAACCGTCAGGAATATACAGACGGTTACACCCTCTATGCTTTCGACCTTTCCCCCGATGAAGGCTGTGGACAGCATCTGTCATTAATTAAAAGCGGTAACATGCGGCTGGAGTTGCGATTCAGGGTGCCACTCCCCAGAACTGTGAACTTGATCGTGTACGCGGTTTTTGATAACATCATCGAGGTGAACCAGAGGAGAAACGTGATGTACGATTATTACTAATCATGAACACCAAAGAACTTACAGCAATTTTGAGTAACAACCCATGTACGGGAAAATTTTTTAAAGGAGTCGTAGCCAGTGATGAGCTACCCGGTAACAAATTACGTGATTTTCCCGCATCGTATGTTGTGAACACGCACCCCCGAAACAAACCTGGAGAACACTGGCTGGCTCTCTACGTGGACGATGACAAAACTGGGGAATTTTTTGATTCCTACGGAAACCCTCCGGACTACGTTTATTTCCCGGACAGTATGAATATTTTTTTGCAAAAGAATTGTGACCGAATTGTCTACAACGATGTACAAGTTCAGGACCCCCTCAGCGCCATGTGTGGACAACACTGTTTTTTTTACTTGCACCATAGGTCCAAAGGAATACCATTTAGTAGAATTATAGCTCTGTACTCTGATAATTTAAAAATGAATGATTTTATGGTTTCCAAATATGTTAATAAAATACGTTGTCATGTGTTCAGACTGCAAATTCTTTTATAACTTTTAAATCATGTTATACTTGTAAGTGAAGAGAGACGCTTGAGCAAAAGTATAATTTTATGTATTTTATTGGACAAAAACAATAAAAGCAATTCAAATGAACTTTTTCTACGACAGTTTATCATTTATTGCGTTGAAGCTTTGCTACATTAAAAACTCAGCCATGCATTACGGTCTAATACGGGGCTTGAAAAAGCAGGCGAAGGAAACTCGCCGTCAGCCGCTTTAGCACTTGTTACCACAGTTTTCGAAGGTGGCTTGCTAGGCGTTTTTTTATGAGTACTTATTTTGTTGCGGACCTGCTGGTTAGGTACAACCGAAAGAGGCATATTAATTATAGCTAAAGCTTCAATAAATTTCTGCCCTCCAAGTGGTCTTCGATCATCAGAAACCTTTTGAGGGGCTGTAATGTTTTTTATAAGATCCAACATATGTGATCCGCTCACGGCTTTCCCTCTGAAAACAAATTCCCCTTTATCATTCCATGTTGCAACATCTCCCGATTTGGCTATTTTTTCCAAGACATACGTGGCGTTTTTTTTGCTTCTTGACGGAACACTTTTTATCACATCTTGAACTAAGGCGTCGGGCCCATGCATCTGATCATCTTTGGTATCGGATTCTTTTGCATCATCAGTAGGTAAAGATAATGTTAAAATGTTTGATTCTTTTTCACCTTGCTTAACAACGGCAATGAATCTTTGCAAAGCCATCGCGTACTGTTTGGCTTTTTCATGTGGACTCACATCAGCCCTTGATAGAATTTCACGTATGGATCGATCCAATTCGTCTTCCACAGTTTGTCGTATGGGGGCGGGTGTAAAAGAAAAACCTTTTAATTTATCCAGTTGATGTTGAGGTACAAGAAACATTTTTTGGGCATGATCCATTTCAGCTGTTACATGATGCTATCAAGCTGGTCAAGAAAGGTAATGCCACACTGAGAAGCGGTAAAAGGAATCCACCTTTCTGAATTACGGTTCTTTTATGTTTAATCGATCGTTTTTTGTTAGCCAGAATCTTGATTCCGGATCGCTGCCTCTTTAGTCTTTTCAGTTGAGGCCTTGTTAGAGGTATATTGCCGTGTAAAATATTGAGGGCGATTTCGCAAATAGTTTTTATCAGTTCTGGGCTGGCTGATTGAAGAATGGCACCTCGCTGACGTGCATTGCCTTCAAATAGCGCTTTTAGAAGCGACAGATTTCGCAGAATTCGGTCTGACATCACTTTTTCTTCCTCGGTAGATAAACCACAGGCCACTCTGGATGGAACAAACCTGTTCTAAGACGATACTGTTCTGGTGTTTGAGCTTTGAGATCCACCAATATATACCCGTAAGGATTCTTGGTTGCGTCTTCAAAAGACTCTAAAAAAAAACTGGAATGTCTGGGGTACATCTGCCGTGCTAAAACATTAATTTGTAATTTATCTCGAGGGTTTTTAAACAAAATCATATAGTTGGCATTTAGATTTATTGTACGGCTCTTTTTACCCTGGAAAAAAAGGTTTTGCACCAGGTAAATAATGCTCATATTCCTGTGATGCGTATATTTGACAAAGGCCTTTTCGATTTCAGAGCTATTACTGGCCGCCTCCATGAGATCATCAATAATAACCAAATTAGTTTTATGCAAAGGAAGCAGTGTTTCATCGGTCAATGATTCAGGCAGACCTTCAACAAAATGTAAATTCTTTATTTTCCGGCGCAAATCATCATACATTGGTTGCCAGCATGAATAAAACCACACAATATTCTGTGGCACACATGACAGTACATGGGGTGCATTCTCCAGCAACTTTCTGACAAAAACACTTTTGCCGCAGTTTGATGGGCCTGATATGATGCAAGAAAACGGATGTTGAAGACGGTTGTCAAACCCCTCATCCCCAAACACAGTTTCAGAAGCCATATGGTAAAGTTTTAAAATCCGGCTGCAGAACTCTTTTGTTGTACACCACTCGAAATTTTTTAGAAACTGTGCGGTTTGTCAGTGTAAAGCCTTTTTTATTGCGCACAATTTGCTGTGTTGAAGTTGGAATTTCATGAGCTGGCGCCGACTGGTTCTGTACATAACGACTCACCAAATCTGTGAGGGATGAAAGATTAACAACCTGATTGTTAGTACTGTGGAGGGTTACACCTTTAACTTTCATGCAAACTTTACCAAGCAGTGTCTTATAACCGTAAGTCTTTGGGCCTCCAGACACAAATTCAACAATGTGGTCACCTGGGTCCAGCTCGCTCGTTAACTCCCCGAGGTAATCCCCTATATCGGGTTTATAATCATTGGGGGTCTTTTGTAAGAAGATAATTGAATCAGTATCGTGATACAAAACTCTATCAGATAATTTTTCCATGACAGAGTACAATTCCAGGCGAGCATAGGCCGTGGTGAACGCCGCGATGAACACATTGCTATATTTGGGGGGAACTGGAAAACCCTTGGCCTGTTTCCACTGCACAAGAGCGACATCTTCTGTAAGAAATGAAAAATGTGAGATGTCATACTCATCCGAAAAAATCAGTTGCAAAAAATGCTCAGAATCACTAACCAAGGTCGTGTTCATTTGGTTAACTCTCTGACCGAATTTCCCCCAAAGACTGTTTAAAAATAATTTCGATATTTGTCTTTTGGCCTTGTTGACCGTAATGTTGTTTGGATCCAATCGAACCCCCTCTTTCTCCCAATACATTTTGATGTAAGCCTCTTTGTCAGCATCACAGGATACCCAAGAGGGGTATCCTGATGACTCTTGTTTACCCTTTAAATGCGTTTTGATGTATTCGCTGAATAGAGAATAAGAGCGCTGTGAAAAATGCCAAATTTCGAAAATCTTGTCAATTTTGTAACCCATCTCCGCAGCTTTGATCAATTCAATAGTACACCATACACCGCTGAGAGCGCGCTCTCCGTCAGAATGATCGCAGAGACCTTGGTTTTTTAGATTCAGCGCACTTCTTACAAAGTGGAGACATTAACTTCCCCGACACCCGATAAGGCAACACTGGAAGATAAAGCTGCCGTGGGGGTATTACCCTCACTTTGACCAAGCCGAAATAGTTTTCGATGGGGCCAAATTCCCGGAAAATTATGGTAGGGTGCCCCGTGGCGTATGTCTTTGTTTTATTTACAAATGGGTACAGACTGGTAAAATCATAATAATGGATTTGCTCACCTTCTTGGACTTTGTAATAAAGTTGAAGTGCGTTAGTTCTACCACCAAACAAAGCATCACGCGGGTTCATTCGTTCGGGGTAGTCTTGATTTTTAAGAAACGCACGAACATCGTCATTTTCCTTTTTAAGCTTTACCCATTCATGCTCCCACATCACAATCACCCGTAGGTTGTAAATGTTACGCAGATTTTCAACTTTTTCTTGAAATTGTGCATACAAGGTGCCAAAATCCAAATTAGTCTGTGCTTGAATTGTGCTGGGATTGTAGCAAACTGGACAGCCATGCCAGTAACAGCCTGCCAGTTCGTATGCTGTGCGTACGCCGAATAACTCAGAATAACCGTCCAGATAGTAAGGACCCATCTTAACCTCCCCCTGATTCAGAGCATGCTGGATGAAAATATTGTCACGGTAACTTAAATATTCCAACCATTGAATGCCCGATGTGGAAAACGACTTCTGCTGTCGGATGTAATTGTCTGGCGATGTTACGGCTATAGTGTCTTTGGGTAAAAAGCTTGTGCGGTATTGTTTCATGCATGCAGATGCTATGGTCACACACTGAAAAGGGTCCAGGCCTGTACACCTAAGAACCTCTGCGCGGAATCTCAAACAAGCTTCTCGCAATATGACGACGTCATTTTGACAGTACATAGCCATCTCCTCTTTAAAGTTAAACACCTTTCCTGCAACGCTGTCGTACCATTGCATAAATTCCGTCCTTTCTTTTTCCATCATCGTGTCAACACCATAATAAATCGGAGGCGGGTACGGGCCGATGTAATTTTGGTTTTCAATTTTATTCCAAAAATGGGGAAAGTAGCCTTTCTTTGAATTTTCAAAACCTAAGGCGACAGGCATGGCGCTCAATTTCATTGTGAGGAATGAAAGAGAATCAATATACCGTTGCTCAAAAGCGACATCAGTAATACATAAAAGCTTACTACCCTGTGTGATTAAATGGGGTGTCACGCCTTGTTCAATTAAATATTGCATCAACAGGTAACCGTCATACCCCTTCGAGTTGTGAGCAATGAATGTATAGCCTTTGTACTTGGGGGTTCTAAACTTTTGAAAAAAGGCCGCAACGCATTTCTCACCGGCGAAAGACCAGGGTTTCCCTTCAAAGTCTATACAGCAAATATAATTTGTGACGTGCTTTCCATGATCTTGGCGACACTCGAAATCATAAAAGACATAACGCTGATGCGGTTCTTCACTCTTCACATCCTGAATGAAACAATCGTGCCCACCTTCAGGGGTCAAAATTGCATTGCAAACATGACATCGTTTCGGGGTACATGTATGTGGCTTTGGCTCTCGGGCGCTGACATGATACAGCCTGTAGCATTTAGTGCAGAACTTCACCGCGTCGCATGTGCTGCGCATTTCACCCTCGGAAACCCTTGGTTTTTTATGTTCACTGTAGCAAAACTCTGAACGGCAGATTCGCCAACAATCCTCACAACGAATTGATCTGGGCCGATGCTTATAACAATCAGGGGCGTTACAAACGCCACAGTAGCGATCACATTTATGACCACATTTTGATGTGAATGGTGTGTAACAGTATTCGCAGACATAAGCGGAACCGAGAAAGCCTTTTAAGGACTTGATGCCGTAGTAATGCGCGTCGTCCAGGTAAAGAAAAAATGTTTTGGGGTTGTGTACGGTGGATGTTTGGAACTTTGTCAAAGGACCATTTGTCGAACCATAATGCCAAACAACAACCTTAATACCCAGCAGGTTTTCAAATTTTTGAATGTCCGAAAAGCCAACCTTATCGTGCGCACTCAGGCCTACAGCCCTATGCAAACGTTCTGCCTCTCGCAGAGCCTCGCAAGCGGTGAACGATGGGTTCATAAGATGCGCTAAGCAGATAGAAAAACAAAGCTGATTATCTGAATTGTGACTGACAATTAAATGCTGTAGTTTTTTCCGGATAATCTCGCTTCTAAGACACGATGACAATTTTCTGCGGGGAGCGCCTCCGCTTGGATTCGAAATGATGTGCGCAATCAACTCCAAAGTATCATCCGCCAGAATGTCAAAATTACTTTGAATCAACTGTTCCAACATGCTCAGAAACATGGAAATGTCAATGTCGTGGCCTGATGACCGTACGGAAATGTCTGATATTAGAGAATCCCCACGCAATTCTAATTGCACAATGTCATTTTCTCCGGCCAATTCGCGCACCTTGGTCAGTAAAGTTTCCAAAACGTTCAAAACGTGAACATAAAACTCCGCGTAATTGTCCACATCATACAATGCCCCAAAGTTAAACCGGACACGAATTTCAGTGTTGTTGAAGCGTGGTCTGCGTACCACTTGAATGTCCGAAATATTGTCCACCCCACCACCACCATTTTGTTGGGTGTGGGCAGTTTCATTATTTTCACACAAGTTCGCGTCAGGAGCTATATCCACTGTTATTTCAGGACCTACGTAATTATCAACACCACGGTTCAACGCATCTAAAGCCTGTAACAAGCCTCCAAAGACATCAACCTGATCAGATTCACCAGATGTATCTGCATTAAAAATGCCGTTGTTAATATCACTGATCATTCGTAATAGATGTTGATTAATAACATTATGTTGAGGCGGTTGCAAATTGTCAGTGTTAGAATTCAACATCCGATTTCTCGCATCAACATTACCCTCTGCTTCAGGCTCTGGACTACGCGGTCTCTTCGGAGCCATGGATTATTCGTGCCAAAGATCCAACCAAATGTTCAAGACGGCTGAGTTCAAAGCGGAGTTGATTCAGGGTTGCTGCAATTCTGATTGATCGCGCTTTCTTTAGCCGCTGTTCACCGAAGTCAGTCTGCGTGGATCCGTTCTTGTACCGTGAGGCCTCGGATGACTCAGAAAGACGGGATCCCTCAAGGATGGATGCGTCCAATTCGAGGGCCAGCAGCTCTGCGTCAGAAACGCTGTCTTCTATCTCACACACACACACACACACACACACACACACACACACAAGTCGAAAAATTACGGTCAGTTTTGTTTGAATACATTATTTATTTATTTCACCGTCTATGGTTACATCTAAAGCCTTACCGCGTTTTCTTTTACCGGCATCCGTGGCCTCTAGAGTCTTTGGGAACAGCTGTACTTCGTTATCATCAACATCATCATCATCATCGTGTCCTTGTGTTTCAGGAGCTTTAAAAATAAAACATTAAAAATTAGCACCAACCTACATTTTTAACTTATTGTTAATTAAGAAAATAAAAGCACTTACTTTTAAGGTCCGGCACGTCTCTATCGATCGGGGCGTGTACTTGCGCGGTGGCCAAAAGAGCAGGCCTCGAAGTACGCTCTGGTAATCTTTCAAAACCTAAAAAAAAAAAAAAAGTTAGAAAATAAAAAGCTTTTCAGAATGCTCCTGATCACATCAGTATATGACGTACTTACTTTGGGTTCGAAGGGAATTTTCTACAGCTTCAAGATCTCTAGGGTCGACCGGTGCCGCCAAAATTTCATCAATATCTGCAAGACAAATTACAAAAGATTATTCTGTTACCCTATTATGAAGTTAAATGTAAAATAAAAGCAGTAACAATATTTTACGAACCTTCCAAGTCGAGCGAAGCAGGATATTCTTCGATGGCGTGATAAAAGGGCATTTCTTCTGGAGCTTGGTCGGGCGCTGCGCAGTGCCAGATACGAACCTTCTGATAACTGATCATCAAAAGCCCTAATTTATAGATCCGTGAGGTCGACCCCCTTCTCCAATTACAATTACAGATCTTATTATTTCCCTAACCTTACAAGACCCCACACCCACAATGCGCTTGTGCAGGCGGTAAGTAGTATTGTTTAGATTAGTCGGTCCAGCTGTTGTTTAAAATAGGCTAATGACAGGTGTGCGCATCTCTGTACCTTCAAAAACCTATAGGCCACCAACCAGCGCATTCCCATGCCCCCTTTCAGAATAATATAGCCTATCATTTTATGTTTACTCTTTCACCTTGTGAGTTCCCAGGCCTTCAAAAACTTTGGAATGTGAATACACGCCTGCCTAGGCCATCTCAAAACTTTATAAATTAAGATTGCGAATACTGCTGATGTTATTTTCAAAATAATTATTCAGTCATGTTTATATGCGGCCGTGCAATTTCGCTCCCTCCATTCAATAACTCGACATTGTGAACGTGCTTAATGTATGATTTTCTCGCACTTTTTAAAATCAATACGAAGGCCCAGGAAAAACCCTAATACATAGCAATGACCGCCAGGAACAATCTCACAACACGCAGACACCCATATCGTTCAGACCACCGCCCTGGGTAAGTTTCATTACCCTATTATTTCTTGACAGAAGATTTCATTCATGAACCACGCAGGTTCCTCTGGGCCATGGTATCACACACCCCAACACATCACCGGATTCGACCCCGCCCCACCTGTGTTAGTTTATCGTTTTCCTGCTTTTTTACGAAAGTCGTTAGCGCATCAATCACACCTAATTCAGCTGTTGTTTTAAAAATGATGACAGTGCGCATTCGCAAGTTCCGCCGTCCCATGGTGTCACACACCAACACCTGTTGGATTCAAACCTCGCACCACCTGTGCTAGTTTTACCGTTTTCCTGCTTTTACAGAAGGCGTTCGCGCATCAATTATCCCGAATTCAGCTGTTGTTTAAAATAAATGATGACAGCTGTGCGCATCTCTGTACCTTCAAAAACCTATAGGCCACCAACCAGCGCATTCCCATGCCCCCTTTCAGAATAATATCACCTGTCATTTTATGTTTACTCTTTCACCTTGAGAGTTCCCAGACCTTCAAAACCTTTGGCATGTGAATACACGCCTGCCTAGGCCACCTCAAAACTTTTTAAATTAAGATTGCGAATACCGCGGATGTTATTTTCAAAATAATTATTCAGTCATGTTTATATGCGGCCGTTCATAGTTCTGAACAATTTCGCTCCCTCCATTCAATAACTTGACATTGTGAACGTGCTTAACGTATGATTTTCTCGCCTCTTTAAAAAATCAAATATACGAAGGCTCAGGGAAAAACCCCACAATGCCCGCCAGGAACAATCTCACAACACGCAGACCCCGCATCATTCAGAGCCCAGCCCTGGGTAATTTTCATTACACTATTATTTCTCGACAGAATTGTTCATCCATGAACCGCTACCCCAACCCAGGTTCCGCCAACTCAGCAACGTGCGCAAACACCTGTCGGATTCAAACCCTCCCCGCCTGGGTAAGTTTTATCGGTCTCCTGCTTTTTTTACGAAAGTCGTTAGCGCATCAATCACACCTAATTCAGCTGTTGTTTTAAAAATGATGACAGTGCGCATTCGCAAGTTCCGCCGTCCCATGGTGTCACACACCAACACCTGTTGGATTCAAACCTCGCACCACCTGTGCTAGTTTTACCGTTTTCCTGCTTTTACAGAAGTCGTTCGCTCATCAATGCACAATCAATCATTCCGTGGCTTGCACCCTCCCCGCAAGCCCCGCCCGCCCATGTGGGCCGACCACTTCCAATACACACAGTCAGACACTCAGATGGGAGTGACACAGACCAAGGGAGAAGACGTGCGCTATTACTCTGCATGGAAACCAGCCTAATTTCGCACTTCTTTCGTCAACTACAATACCACTTTTGGGCAACTTTACTTTTCCACCCACATCGCACCGAAAAACGGGTAAATAATTTGCTTTCTCTCTTTCACCTTTATTTATTTCCTTTATTTTAACACTTCATGCTCTCATTTTTTCTGCTTTAAAAAACACTCTTTTCTCTCCGAAACTCTCCGAATTTAAACGCTCTTTCGTTTCTTTCGTTACACCACACAACCAACAAAACTCTTGAAATAAAGTTTCACCACTTTTAACTTTCACATCACCCTTCCAACCATAACTGTTTTAAAACCACCAAACTACAACACCAGAAAATAAATGCTTTAAAAGGCCCATCCCCACAAAAAACGTAAAACACACTAAAATGTATAAAATTCTCTCCCTGCTCCAGAACGTTCAAGGGGGAAGGGGGTGGGGACTTGGGACGGTGCTGAATCTCACTCACACACAGCCTCCCCGGAGAGGGAGAGAAGAGGCGAGGGGGGAGCGGGTTAGGAGAAAAGGGGGGGGAAATTCAAAATGAAATTTTGTTACTATTTTTATTTTTTGCATATGACCCCCAAGTGAACTCTTCAACTCATTAAAAAGCCATCAATCATTTTTTTTGACATAAGCCACATCCAATTACTCTCTCTTATGTGTAATTGCTTCAAATATTCCACATTCCTTTGCTGAAAAATTTGATGTTAAAAAATCACAATAAATCTCTCGAACGTATCACACAGCATGGTATAATACTCATGAACACAGAAGATTGAACATAGTGATTTTTACGATGGAATATCATCAAAGTTGTTGAACACTACAGTTGCAGCTTGCCAGAAGCTCATCCTTGGATCCTGGTGGCAATGGAAGTTAGTAACTAAACTTTATTGAATAATTCAATAAACATTTCCTGGAGAAAGCATGAAGCATGTAGGGATATGGTATTCTGTTTATTTTTAAATTATTTTCTGAAGCTAACCAGAAAACATAAGGAAAATTGCACTGAAGATTATGCATCATCTTTACACATTCAGTAAACTGACTTTCCCTTATCCTAGAGCTTCATTGGTGTATGATTTGGCAATTGAAAGGTCACTGATCGTATATGGTGATTTGCTCTATCTGCCATGGCTTATTTGCTGCGCTTGCTTGACTCTTGACATGGGGACTCAAGCCAATCCCGTTATATTCGTGATTGCATCATCGCATCATCTGAAAACAATGTTTGCATATGGGTTTGTTTTTCCAGAAATCATGATGCATTTACATAATGTCATGGAATCAAGTGATCAAAGCCAATAGTATTTTATCAATTCTATTATACTGGTGAAATTATGAGCGAGTAATTGACCAACTGAGACAAACAAAATTCAACTGCTAAAGTCTGTAGTCCCCCAGCACCAGGAAAAGAGACCCTATATGGGCTTTCACAGAATAATAGAACAATGGAGGTTGTTCTTTACAATTTAGTCCACATTGATTGGGCACTGGGAAATACATGGAGGGGAAAACCAATGAATGAGCTAGAGGTATTTTTGGAGGGACATTCAAATGATAACAGTGGAAGGGAGTTGCAGGGTGAACAAACTTAATTGCAGTTTGTCAATATGAACGTATACTTTTTCCTTGCATGCATCCAGTCAAGATTGAAAAAGCTGTCAAAGGTAAAGTGGCTGCCTGCGTTGGTGCATATATCTGCTGGATTATTATTGTCCAATCAGGAATGTCTGTCCACTTGAGTAACCTTTTTGAGCAAGAAGTAATTCAGAACTTGTCATAGATTATTGCTTTTACTGCAGTATTTATCTATATATATCTACAGCATATACATTCATTTATTTATTTCATGTGCCACCTTTAATAAATGATAGCACATACATATCTCTACACCTTTTGTTTTAATTTTGTATGGTAAAATTTTTTCATGTATATGGCTCTGGCTCACAAAGTGGGTACCACCCCCTTAAAATCATGTTTAATGGCCAGAAAAATCCCCACGTTTGCTTAAATATGCTGCTCAAAAAAAAATTTAAGGGAACACTTCATCTTTACTGATGTACATTGTATGACTTGTTCAGAGCAAAATGACACAGTCAATGGAAACCAAAACCATTAACCCATTGAGGGCTGAATTCAAGATCACCCCGAAAATGAAAGAATAAAATTTAAATCACAGGCTTATCCAACTTCTAAAATTCTATCACAGCAGCTCGTCGTGTCGCTCAGCAATGTATATGGCCCCCGCGTGCCTCTATGTACTCTTGGCAATGTCTGGGAATGCTCCTGATGAGTCGGCGGATGGTGTCCTGCGGAATTTTTTGCTGGTACTTGGCGGCGTTGGATGCACTGATCCCATAGGTGCTCAATTGGATTTAGGTCAGGTGAGCGAGAGGGCCAGACAATGACATAAATGCCTTCATTGTCCAGGAACTGCCAAGAAAAAGTTCAATTACTTTTTTCAGTTATAATTACAATTGTAATCAATTACTAATTGTAATTACATTTTAATTGATTTTTTTATCGAAAAGTAATTGTAATCGAACATTCTGTCCAGAAAGTAGTTGTAATTATAATTACAATTACAATTAGTTGAACCCAACCCTGCAGCCAACACACTTTGGCCACATGAGGCCAGGCATTGTCCTGCACCTGGAGGCACCCAGGACCCACTGCACCAATATAAGGTCTGACAATCACTCTAAGGATTTCATTATGGTACCTAACAGCAGTCAAAATACTGTTGGCTATGACATGGAGGACTGTGCAACCCTCCAAGGATATGCCTCTTCAGACCATCCCTAACCAACCGCCAAATTGTTCATGCTGAATGATGTCACAAGCTGACTAACATTCACCAGTGTCTAAAGACTCTTTCACGCCTGTCACAAGCTCAGTGTGAACCTGCTCCCATCTGTGAAGAGAACGGGGCACCAAAGGCAGACCTGCCAGTACTGGTGTTCTCTGGACATTGCCAATCGAGCTTCAAGGTGCTGGGCTGTGTGCACAGGTCCCACTAGAGCAGGGGTTCTGAACTGGTTTCACATTGGGAACCACATTTTCCCATGGTCATTACATTGCGACCCACTTTAATAGAATCGAAACCAAGCAAATATATTTTTCAAAAACAGCCTTTGAAAACACAAATGCAATCTTTTTAAACATACATACATATTTATTTACATGTGCAAAGTGCATTTCAGAGCACATTAAGAAAATGAGGAACATGTAAATTGCATTAGTGAATAAAATGCAATAAAATACCAAAACTGCACAGCTGCATGTATAAAAATGACTGAACTAAAATAACAAAACTGCACAAAATAAATAAGACCATAAAACTAAATATTTCATGTCTATGAATCTCTCTGCATTCAGAGCACGAACTGAGGAGGAACATGACATAGTCCTGGCCCTTGGGGATAAAATTGTGCAGATTTGTCTACAAGCATGAAATTTGGTCCAGATATAGTTCAAGACGTGCTCTTATTTATTGAGGGCGCCAAGACGGGGGCCCACCATGGCGGCCATATTGGACAAATCCAAGATGGCCCCCATTCAATATGTGATTATGCCATATCTTTACTACCAAAAGTCGTAGGACATTGAGTAAGGGCTCGTTTGTTTGGTTTTTTACCCCAAGGAATTCAAATTTTACCTCTAATTTATACAGAGTGCAGGAAAGCCCCCAATGGCATATTTTTGGGTATGATGGCAGATACATAATGGTAAATTTGAGTATTGATGCTGTGTGGGACATCTACCCAGAGGACAGCCTCAAAGCCCTCATTCATCAGCGACGTGCCACAGGTCCACGAACTAGGGTTGGGGATGGCAGCACCCTGATTCCAAAGCGTGACTGGAACAGTGGCTTCCTCAAAAATTAGGAAAACAAAAAGGAATTGTTCTCCTTCCTCAGTGATGAGATAGTCAGGAGAGATATGGATGGAAGGCTCTTCTTATCAACCAAGTTAGAGAATGTCCTCTACAACAGGCCATATGAAATGTCTGCTCTCCAACCCTGTAAGCACTCAGAGGCAGACACAAGGATCTTCCATCCCCTGGGACATGCTGCGAAAGAGGGTCACTGGACAGCCTACATTCGCACAGTTGACAGTCATGTGGTGGCTCTGGCCATACACTACTTCCAAACTTTAGGTCTGTCCCAGCTGTGGATAGGACTTGGTTGTGGAAAAAAAATCAGAGACATTCCAAACCACTATATTAGTTCTCAGCTTGGACCTTCCAAGTCTCTGCCTCTGCCACTTTTCCATGCCATACAACATCACAGCTTCTTAGATGTGGCAAGAAGACTGCCTGTACACTCTTGGAACAATACTCCAGGACTTACTGAAACAGTGATTGATTGCCCTCACCAATGATCCAACACACTTCACCCTTGAGTCTGTTCATTTGTGGTACTAATATACAGTAAGGGATGTGGATTGGCTAGGGTCAATGAAGCCAGACACCAGCTTTTTACAAGTGGCACTAAAACTCTTGAGACCATACCACCAAATCAGGCAGCATTATTTGAGCACATAAAGAGGGCGCTGCTTCAGGCAAGCTTCTTTTGGAGTCAAGCAACATCAGCTAGCCAGGAAATCCCTGACTTCAGTAAATGGGGTTGAAAGTGGTAAATGGCTACCATACTGGACATCCCTTGCAGATGCTAGTAAGGCATGTTCTATTCTTGTGCACTGTGGCTGTGTGAGATCATGCAGTGGAAAGTGCAAATGCTGTAGAGGTGGAGTTCACTGCACAGGGTTGTGCAAGTGTGAAGACGGACTTGTGAACAATGCTGATGTCTAGATTATAAATGCTGCACCAGTACCATGAGTACATCTACTTATCCTTTAGATTGTTGCATTGCTCTCTTGTACTGGAGGTTAGAAATACTGTAGAACTGGATTTGCTTCACAAAGTGTGATGATAGGTGTGTGAGCAATGATTACATGTACGTAGATCTGAATAGACATTGCAGTAGTGTAGTTTACTTATTTGTGCTCTTCTGATTGATGCTCCACTGTTTAATACTTTTGACGGCCAATTGTCAAAATGAATTTGAAGTGACTACAGGTTCACTGTCTTTTGTCATCTGAGTTTCATTTTTCATGCCAATTTTTAAATCTAATTTTATGCAACATGATCTGAGAATTAAGTTGAAACAATATTTTTTGACCCAGAATCCAGTAAAAAAAATGTTTTATATGGTCCTGCATAATTTTCCTGACTGTAGATTCTGAATCTGAGGTCAAATTTGAATTCCTTGGGGTCAAAAACATGTAAAGAGAGCTCTTATTTAAGATCCTATGACATTTACTCAAAAAATAAGATGCAATTGCTTGGCCGCCAGCGGCCATCTTGGATTTAGCCAATATGGCCGCCACAGTGAGCGCCGCTGTCGGCGCCCTCCAAAAATGAAAAAAGGACCCTCTAATCTACATCTGAGCCAAATTTGGTGCTTGTAGATAAATCTGCACGAAACCCCCCTTTTTATTCCCTAAGGGCCTGGACTAACAACCGCATGTATGAAAGTGAAGAAAATAAAATTATCTAAACTGCACAACATAAATAAGGCCACAAAACGAAATATTTTGCATCTATGAATCGCTCTGCATTATACGATCAGTGTATTACTGCCCACTTCAGGCCGGATGTATTATGATAAATCTCGAATACGGAAAAAAAAACCCTCCATTTCACACAAGCTCACGCTTCAAGTTCAAACTCTTATCGTCACTTGTGAGCTCAACTCTGGTCGCTTCTTCCTCTTCCGCTCAACTCCCCATTGACTCTCCAGAACCTCAACACTACACTTAAAGTGAACGGCAATCAAATGATGGTTACCATGGCTCCAGGGTCAGACGCGCATTAACCCTCTATGAACCAGAGTAGCATCTGCTCCATGAAGTAAAAGGGTTAACAGCCTGGACACCCTGTTGGTTTTGTTTCTTTTTGCCAAATAAACATGTGAGAATAACTTGAATGGTATGTCACTTTGATTTTTTCATTAGCATTATTACCCAATGTAGCAGTTTTGCTACAATTTGGAAAGGTGGGCCAAATTTGTAAAAAAAAAAAATTTGTCTACTGATTTTCAAATAATGGCCCAAAATAAACATTTTTGCTCAGGGAAATAATTTTAACACAATTGGAAAGGGTTTGGTTAATAGAGGATTAAAAATTATTCACATTATTATTATTATTATTATCATTATTTATTGCAGGCGTTGGTTGGTTTGTTTGCTTGTCTGTTCGCAGGATATCTCAAAAACGGCCTCATAGATTTTTACCAAACTTGTGATTAAATAGCATATCTAGGCCAAAGTATGGCTGAGATATACACCAAAGTTCAAGATTTCAAGTCTTTCCAATGGGCCGGATATCCAATCGCTGTCCTTTTGGGTTTTGCTACCTTCTGGCAGTGAAATGCAGCAATACCCTACATTAGCCAGCAAAAATAACTCATGCACAGAATTGCCTTGGCGTGACAGAGGTGCTGTGTTCTCTTAAGTGCTCTTGTTAGTTTATTTTTTAACCAGCTGTCAGCGATCCACTATTGGGTCGCGATACACCAGTTGAGAACCACTGGACTGGAGGACGTCGAGCCCTTATCCCACCCTCATGGAGTCTGTTTCTGTTAGTTTGGTCAGAAACTTCTGTAAGGCTCTGGCAGTGCTCCTCTTGTTCCTTCTCACCCAAAGGAGCAGACACTGGTCCTGCTGCTGGGTGAACACCCTTATAGGGCCCTTTCCAGCTCTCCTTGTGTAACAACGGTTTCCTGGTATCCCCTCTGTGCTCTTTATTGGGCTGGATGACATAGGTAAAATTTGACAATATAAAAAAATCTTTGATACTCTGAAGTTTATCTACATTCCTGGCACACACCAACAGTCTTCCAGCCTCACGCAATTTAGGTCTGATGTATTCATGCTTGGTTTTGACGCCACCCATTTTATTGCACAGGTGTTTTCTGAATTTGATGGCACATATCACTTTTAACTTCCAGTGATAATTAATATTGTTTAATGTCACTGATTAGTTTCCATAATTTCTTTCTTACTCCTTCAGGAACAGGCTGTGCATAAGCACAGAGTGCTTGGACTATGAATCTGCCTGGTTTTGCGACCTCACACTTTCTGGCCTGGCTACATCTTGTCATTTGCCTCCAGAGTGCCTTTCGTTTGAATAACCCTTGGCAGTTCCCACAGTGCATTTACTCCTTAATATCCAATTTCTTGGAACTGTATTGTTGATGTGGCACCAATACTCCTTTACCAGCTTTCAGGACATCAGTTAGAGCCTTTGCAACATCCACCTCATTCTTATGAACTTGGCTGAAGTGTCAAGCCATTTTCCAGAATGGTTTGCTGTAGTAAAAGTAATACTGCCATTTTTGTGCATCCTTTCACTTTTAGCAGCTTTTTCCAGTTCCATTATTGACACCTGATTGCAGCTGTCTTTGTGTGACTCCTAGGCTAGTTCTTCATTCCCATTGATGACAGATGAGTCAGTATCTTGTTGTTTACCACAATCAAGGTTGATGATGAAAGACTGGACGAAGCTTGTTTTCTTTGGTGGTGGGGGGGGGGGGTCTCTTTAGATTATTCAGAATCATTATCTGTAAAAGGGACATAATGATCTTTGCTGTCATCAATGCTGCTCGCTATTTCATTTGAAGTTGGAATCTGTAAAGATTTTCTGGTAGAATGTAAATATGTACGTAACCTTGTTTCAGTTTATTATCAAACTCAAAATAGATATCTGTATTTAGGGTCTATCAAGGGCTCCCTACCGCGTATCTAAGTTTTAAAAGAAACCTACAAACGGTACACCAAAACATTTTGCTTGGCTTTTTCTAAAACTAAGCTCACTATGAACTTGAGGAAATGTCCGTGAATGATAAAAGGAATTTTGTTGAGAAAGACATGGGTCACTGTCAAATCTCCCAGCCGTTCCAAGATGTCCCCCTGAGACTCCCCTGAAAAAAAAAATTCACAGGCGTACCTAACATCAGAGTTGAAAGATCTAAATGTAAAGCCCCCGTCACACTTATTCAAAATCTGCAAGAAATCAAGCAGAACCGGCCCGAATGAAGAATTTGCGCAACATTCTGCGGAAATTTCAAATTGACCAAAATTCTTACAGCTTTGAAAGAATGCCATTCGAATACTTAGAATGCGCTCCGAACCTGCCTCAAATGATTCTTGCACATTCTGGTTGTATTAGCTCTCGAATGCAGCTTGAATGTAGTTGGAACAAAGTAGGAATATTGAAAATGCTGTCAGAATATTTGGAATGCACTTTGAATGCCGTATGAGTGCGATTCAATTGCTGCCTGAACTCCACCCGAAGTCTGGTTGGAAGGTGCCTCGAATGTTGTACGAATTTACCTAGAATGCAGTCAGAACGCTCTTGGAAAGGCCGCGGAATATGGTTGGAACGTCCAAGAATGCAAACAGAATGCAGCTCGAAGCGCACGATTGGCAGGGGACGTTGTAGACAATGTCGACTTGTCAGGAATGGGGGTGAACCCCCGCGGAGCAGGAGGCAACAGTACATAGTCCTGTGGAATCATCTTTTGATTGATTTATTTTATCACTCTTTAATCATTTTTGATCCATCTGATATTATTAATTGTTTATCCCTGTTTTCCAATCAATCATGATTGATCCATTCGATTTATTAACTTGTTTCCTTAATTCTGCTTAAGCTTAGTTTCTCTCAGGCCACTGTACTCATTCCTGCATGTTTCTAATTAGTCTGGGCCTGCATAACTGTGAATTCCTGTGCATCATGGCATGTAGATTATCTAGGACCAAGCAGACCTCAGAACCATAAACAAGGGCTGGGTGCCTCTTCTAGTCATTGTTTTCCCAGGAGATGGATTAGATGGATGGGAGCCTGGGTGAGATAGGCCTAGGAGATGATGCCTATATGCCTATTGCGCATACCAGTGTGGCCTGACGTGGGCTACACGAGTAACGTGCGTCGGCGAGAGCATTCCAACAAGATGCCATGATGCGTAAATCAGTTCGGGGAGGGGGATGTCAAAATGGACTCTTATTTATACATCCCCAAGACAGAAATTCTTTGTCTTTGTTCTTGCCTGTAACGGAGACCCTTCTTGCAAGCAGTAAAGGATCCTATTCTCATCCTGTCTCAGTCTGTTTTTTTTTTTCAGGAATACCACTCAAAATTCCCACAACAAGTCCACAATCCAAAAATATGAATCCCAAGGAGGTAATTCAAGTTGTATCCAGGGCAGCAGACACAAAACTTGTGGTCGGGCAAAAAAGGTTCAAAACACAGATGCAATCAAAGCCAAAATTGTAATCAGGGACGGTCCAGTCAGAAGCGAATCGCAAAGACTACAAGGCATAAACGATCGCAGCACAGGTAAACCAAGAGAAAGGTTCTGACAAAGAGCTGGCTGTGAAATGACTGCTAAAATATACAAATGGGATGTCACGAGCTACAATGGGAAACAGGTCAGCTGGATCAGACTAATTACAAAGGAATGAACACGAGGAAGTTCCTGATTACAAGTAATTGGCAAAAGCAAAAACGCGGACAGGGATGACAAAGACAGCCTATCAACACACATATGGCTCCGGTTAGGGAGTTCTAACGTGCACAGATAAGGAGGCAGAACAGAGTTTAACCCCTTGAGAACTGAGATCCTTCAGAAGCCCAGTACCGGGGACGGTTATTTTGCACATTATAAATTCAGCATTTTTTCAAATCACGACATTGTCAAGCGGCATATCCACATTTCGCGAAGAAACTCGGCCAAAAGCTCATGTAAACCATTTTTACCTCAACCGAACACAATTCAAGCACCAAGCAAGTAAATAAGCATGCAGCACAACATAGGATAAAATCAATGCTGAATCGCCAGGATTTCTGCAGAATTCGTGCTATGCATAAAAACGATACCTCAAATAAAAGAGGAAAGTCCACAAAATGCAACGATATGAGCCCTGTCATTTTAAACCGACACCACATTGAAAGAACAGCAGGCATACACTTTACAGTCTACAGAGATGAGCAGAAATAAATTCTTACCTTTGATATCTTGCAATAAAAAAACTGCTCGAGGGTAAATCTGCGCTTGCTATTGTTAGCCCAATGTGTTCGTGTTATAACGAAACAAGATCTGCCGGGATCCTAGCATGTTCTTTCCCAGGGCGTTGCTTCAAACATCTCAGCTCTGTAGCATTCCGCCTCCTTGCAATGTATTATTCTTTCTGAGATCGGCTTGTGATGCTGTCAGGAAGGCTATGCCGTTAGGAATTTGATTGTATGAGTCCTGATGATTCTAACGAACTCTGAACCACCTTAATGGCAGAAATCGAGCCTGAGCTACAGCCTTTCGTTCCGAGTGTGTCAAGCTGAGTGTATGGGACATAATGAATGTTCTTGAATAGCGCGACAATATAAACGCATAACTAGTTGGTTTGAGGTATTGTCCGAATAATTATCCACTAAATATTCAACATTCATTTTCAAAGTCGTTTTCTGACAGAATCTTTGCACTATTCCGCACAAATACTGAGTCTACAACAGTGCAGTAGCCTACGTATTTTCCTTACACATTCGTTGAATGGGCAATTTCACCATAGACTGTTGTCGATTGGCGCAGCCTATTGGATAAAATGCTACGCTGCTGAAAGGAAATTGTAAAGGTACGATTCCTGATTGGATTACCTATTTTTTTTTTGTGGAAATAGTCGCAGTTCCCTTTTACAAATAATCGCTGGGGTTTTTGTTATTCTTACTTTTCTTTAACATATTTTCACATTGCCTTTGTATTTATCATTTTACTTATTTGTTTTGTTTTTTAATAAATATGCTCCAATGGAGTCAAGCTTAATTTTCATTGATGTATTATCTTAGAATGGGAAATTGTATAGGCAACAAAACTGGCAGAAATAATAATAATTTTTTTAATTCTAAAAATTACAAAATGTTGTATTTGGTTGGAATGGATGCCTGAGGTGATATATAAGTGAAATTTTATGAGTTTTACAGCTTGGTATGTAAGAAAAACACAGGGTACCTAAATTGCCAAAATGGAGAGGCCACCTAGACATGCCTCTCTAATTTTGCTCTGATTTACCTGATCAGAATAAACTTTGGCACAGATAATAATGACATTCTGTGCTGTAATTTTTAGAGGTTTCAGGCTGCAACTCAACAAATTTACAAGGGATCGAAGTGAAAAGTTGTTCGGTGCAAAATGAGATCATCCTGGCCTGACATTAAGCCATGATGATGATTGACGCCGCTCTGTCTGGCCTGCCTTATGTTATTACTGTCTTGTTGGCTGTGCTTGGTGTGGTCTCTGTGTGGTGAACTAGTGGTGGCGTCGTGATACATAAGCCGCCGCGGTGGCGGCGACGCTGTGGGTGTGTTGTGTTACAAGTTACCTGTCTAACTAGTTGAGTTCAACAGAGAGAGAATTACCAACCCAACTTACCTCAGACGCAAGCGCAGTAGGACTACAGGAGAGAGCAGGGGGGCGGGGAGTGAAATTTTTCCCGTACCGTTAATGGTCGCTATTCTGGAATTCTGGTCCCCCCCCCCCCCCCCACGTGGCTTTGCTCCCTTTTATGCGCGTCAATTTGCGTCATGATTACGCCGACAAAATAAGGCTACCGTTTGTGCACAGTGTTGCGAGCTAGCGAGCTAGTTGGCTACCTAGCAAGCAATGGTAAAGCTAGCGCGCCAATGTATTTAGCTAAATAGTCAACTGACTAGCAAGTTACAAAGACTGCAGTTCGCTTTCAGTGCGTACACTGTCATTCTCGTTAGCGAGCTAGTTCCTCAGTAGTAAGCCAAAGTGATATTGAACTGCGTGTCATAGCTAGCATGCCATTGTAATTAGCTGCATGACCAACTGGCTAGCGAGGTAAAAAGGCTACAGTTCGCTTATAATGGAATACTCGCGAGCGAGCTATTTGGCTACCTAACCAGCAAGACAAAGAGACATCGACATCTATAATGATGCATTAACGGTACGGAAAAAAATATTGCGAGCGGGGAGGAGTCGTGTCCAGGTCGTGTTGTGTCCTGTGTGCAATCGATTGGGGACCGTGGCGAAATTCCAGGCAGGTTGCAGGCAGACAGACACTTAAGCCCGAATATAAATGCTTTATTTTGCCATTGCTTAAAGACTTTACGACTGTATGTACTGTTGTTAGATTGCTATCTTTGTTGTTATTGTTTTATATTGTGAAATAAAAAGTATTTCTTTAAAAAAAAAAAAAAAAAAAAAGCTTCCGCCCTCCCGGGCGCCCTTTCTGCTTGCGAGCGCCCCTAGCATCTGCCTAATCCGTCTAATGACAGGAGGGCCCCTACGTGCAACCCACTTGTGCGCCACTCGCCCACCGTATGAAAATTGGTCGTTTTTGATCGTCCGTGCAGCGTGCGGCTCGTTCGTGCTAAGTGCGCTTCTAGTATGATTGTCGTACGTTTCACTCACTCAGCATGTACATGTTGGGATTCGTACGGTGCCCGTGCGCCTCACTCACCTCCGTTGCAAGATGGGCGCACTGACTTCGTTCGGCAATTATGTCTACCTCGACATTTTTCCAGGAGTAATAAAGACAGAGCATCTTGGTCTCATCTTCAGTATCATCATGGCTACAAAATTGGACCAGATTTAATATCTGAGGATGCTCGAGGAGGAGGAAGACCGCGAGGCTGTAGTCTTAGTGCTAGCCAGTAAGCATCTGGAGCAACAGAGGGCGCGCCTCATCAGCAGCCTCCGCCCCCACATCTAGGTCTTCTGCTTCCCTCTCCCCCCTCTCCATCTCCTGGGCCCACTCCTCCTCTTCCCTTCTCTCTTCGTCTCTCTTGTTAGCTGCCTTAGCAGTTCCCTTCCTTGCTTTCTTGGAAGCCATTCTATTTTCTTCTCCTTCTTCTTTTGATACTTCGCTTCAAAACCCAAAATACAAACTGAAGAAGTGCGCTGCCTGTGTGACCTTTTATAGGCGAGTACTGGCCACCTTCGTGTGGAGTAGAGCACATGCTTGCCCCGTAACTCCTTCGTGTGACCTAGGCAGCACAGGCACTTGAGAAGCACAAGACACTTAAGTTGTATGCACTTGCCACGTACTTGACACGTGCGGCTTCAGTACTTACGCGCAATGCAAGTGGGAAGTGAAGCACAAGTGCGTGTCCCATAGTTGTTTGGAGACGACTTTCTCCCCTAACCCTCCCTTTTCAACTTGCGACACGCGCAAGGAGAACGCAAGTGTAGCGCACCTTCCCCTTGCATCCCCCTTGCGGGCTGGATGCGATTCTGAAATCGCAGGGTGCACGCAGAAAATAATGCGCATGCCAATTTTCTTCTACGTGCCTTTGCATGTGGTCTGCGGGGTAGAAAATCCGTACGGTGTTGTGCGTGTCCCTTGCGATTTGGCCCATTTTTGCCCATAGACAGCACGCCAAAGCACGCACGGCGGGGTTGGAAGACTAGCTCTAGAAGCCTCCTATTCAAGCTGGCAGAAGTAGTTCATTGTCATTTTTTTCGCCTTGCCTTGCCTTTGAGGTTCCTAAACGTACTAAAGAGGCACTTCAACTAACCAAGGATTGTTCAGCACACATCTACTGTAAAGCAAGAATGTCCTCTTGGAGAGCTGATGTGGTATCATCTGGTACCCGATGAACCCAACTGTCTACATTTCCTTTGCCTAAAATGAGTTGTATTAATGTGTTAATCTCCCACAATGGCACAGATATTCAAGCTTTAATAACTTCATTTGTGTATACTCCATCAAAGTCACGAAAGTTTTTTTTTTTTTTTTTCAGTCAATCCAACAAGACTATAAATTCCTGTACAATCTAATAATGGTATTCAGGAATGAAGCTATGTTATAAAATGCATTATATTCAGTACATTGTTGATCAGATTTTTCAGTCTTCTGAAAGATTCTGTTCATAAATGTATTAATTTCTACCTTGATTTTTTTTTTATATTAAGCATATAAAACAAATGTTTAAAACAAAACAACATTGCTTGTACATTAGCTGCTATTGTAACACATCAGCGGAATACATTGACCACAGAATAATAAATTTCTTTGAAAATGAATGAAACCATCATCTGATAGTGTTGACAGACTGCTGATGGGGATGAAAACTAATGAAGTATATTGGCATTTTTTTCCTCAAATGATTAATTGAGGTCACAACTGAAGAAGAAAATAACAGCAGCGTTAAAAAGTATTTTCTTAAACTATTATTATTATTATTGAAGTCACAGATTCATCTTATGCAGTTAAAAAATGGAATGTGTTTTCCTCAGTTGTGAGCTACCCCTATGGGCTCTAAATTCATACACCATGCGCGGCGCAGGCGCGGGTGCGCCGCGCCAACGGGGTGTGTCCAGGCGTATGTTGCAATTTCGTGCCCGGCGTAGCCTGGCGCAAGTTCCCCTCTGTCCTGCCTCTGTCCCTCCTTCCGGCGCATGTGGCAAAGTAGGCGTGTTTGGGTATAACACAGCCGAGTCAAATCTTCACCAATCAAATGAGCTCCTCTCTTCACCTTTAACGTGTTGGAATATAGAAGCCTCTGTCCTATATCTGCATGATGCGTTTATGTTGCATTTTACTTTGCTGCTTCAGGCATGTTTTCTTCACTGCTTACGTGTATATTAAGCATGACGAATATGAGTTAGTTGGCTAGCTAGGGTATTCGCAAATTATTAATATTAGTGAACTTGAATGGAATTTTAAAACGAAACTACGCCAGATAATTCAAACTTATGAAGTTGGAATGAAATACGACTGTTGCTCATTGGGAAGAGAAATGATGGATAGTGTGTTCCTATTATTACACCCTGTTGCTGCTTAAAATTTTGGGATTAACATGCATGGACAACAATGCAAGATACGTTACACATTTGTTTTCAATATGTGATCTTAACTCAGTACGAGATTATAGCAATCAGGCTGTATTCCTTTCCCCCTCTAAAAACAATAAAACCTAAGTGACAATAATTAAGCTGCTTGCACACTGGACACGAAACAAATTTTTCGCATGACAGATTGTGTTGAACACAGTGTCTCGTGTCCAAAAGTCTGACAGGCTTTTAATATATCTCCATGTCCGACCGTCGATTTTTGTTTGTAATTTCTTCAAATTTATGGACTCTTTTAGATTTAACGTGAATGTTTTGATAAGAGGGCTCAGTTCAAGATGAGTACCGAGAATTACAATCAATGTTCTGTTTCAGCTCTGCTCAATAAAGTGAGTCGACATTGGCGAGGGACAATGTACAATGCGTCTGTGTCTGACAGCCAAAAAAAAAAAAAAGGATTAGAACAGATAGATAATGAAATAAAGAATAAAAAGAAACATTTTAACAACAGAACATCCATGAACACTGGGATTTATTTACAAAAGTACTGTATTTGCTGGTCATCTATTTTGGATGTTCCATTTGTTGGTGATATATTTTTATTCTTTATTTTGTTATAAATCTGTTCTCATCAATACTTTTACTTTTTGCTGGCTGCTGGACATGGAAAAAACCCGGATAAAGACTCATGTCTATCTTCAACGAAAGAAAACAGACGAACAGGCTAAAAAGTCACATGTGATATGTTCCCAGTATGTGAGTGATAAATGTCGATAGCTATCAATTTGCATTTTCTGAAGGACGAGCATAAACATGGCCAAGTTTTTGCGTCTAATAATTCCTGGAATACTCGGAAAAATTAGAACTTCTATGATTTCGGACACGGAGCTATATTAAAACACTGTCCGACTATCACGTCTTTGCATTCACTTTGACCGTAATCAGTTGTGTGAAAAATTCGTTTCGCGTCCAGTGTGCAAGCAGCTTTACTGAGCATAGAACGCAAGCATTCTATAAAGGCAGTTTGTGGTGGGCTGAAAAAAAGATATGAAGTTGTTAGTTTGCATCACAGATTCAGCTGTGTTGATTAAGCCAGGTCAAGTTTCCATTACGCGTGCCAACCGCCTTTAATCTGACGACAGGACAATTGATATAGATACAGTAATTTATGTCCTTATTCAGATAGTTACGCTTAATAGTGCATCCTGTAATTATTTATTGCATTGAAATGTGCCTGACATTCTGGAAACCTGCCTGTTAGATTTCAGTGACGTATGCGCACTCTGCTCCACCACTGCACAGAAACCAGGTTGGAGCTGGCAAGCTTTCTGCGCAAGTCCAGCGGAGACTTTTTCTACGAAATTGTCACTGCGTCTTGATGAATATGGGACACCTCCTCCTACTATGCCGCCACACCCATCTCGGCCACGTCCATCTACCAAATTGCCAAAGTGGCTGCGAAATTACCATTGTGTGGGCTGCGCCGGACGAAATTACCACTGCGTGGCCTGGGCTGCGCCAAGAAATTACAGCCCCATAACTCAAAGTAAAATGTCTAATTTTTTTTCTCAATTATGAACTAAGATCATAATGTCAAGACTGTGTTGACATGTAAAAGCTGCAACCGCAGTGATATAAACTTTTTGGGCCACGCTTACGAAAGGTGTTTAAGCCGTTACACGCGTTTAAACACTGAGCCAGTGACTAAAATTCTTAGACGCACACTACGATGCATGTTTAAAGTCAGATGCTGGTAAAATTACACTGACATTTTGGCAGTGCTCATCTCAAACAATAGATATACTTAAACGTAGACAGGGGGTTGTTTAGCGAGCATTCTAGTGACAAAGTCAGAAATAACATACATCGGAGGAGAATGGACGGATTACAGGTATTTAATAGCTCAAGCTGAAGTGAATGAACTTGAAGAATATGGTCGTATTAGGGCTCCAAGAGTGTTCAGTGACAGGATGAATTTATTATAGGATTTTAACGAAACTGAATTCATAAGACGAAAGAGACATTTAACAATTTACTTGGGATTCTTAGATTGGACTTGGATCACCCTTCCAGCTGCATTACAGTTTTCTTGTGCATTGCGATTTTACGCTTGTGGAACATTTCGAGTTGTTGCAGGAGACACATCTGGGATCTCTCAATCTTATGGAAAAGCTGTGCAAAGGGTTGCTGCTGCAATCTGTGCTAAAAAGCCACAGTTTCTTTCATTCCTGAAGCTTTAGATGTAAAGCGACATGTCATGGATGGTTTTCGGCATATAGCTGGTCACAGCCGTCTTTGTTTTAAATTTTACCCCTTTGTTTAAAGGGGTGCACAGGGTAATAGCTGACCATAATATCTCCTGATTTATTCAATACTTTAAAATCTGATGGAGTTGACAGACAGCGAGGACACACCTTTGAAAACAAAACTTAAAAGGTCAAATTAACAGATCTCAAATTTTTTAAAGATAAATTTTGAAGCAATTTTCGTGATGCATCCTTCGGGAAACGATGGAAGAAAAGCTCTTCATTGTAGCGAGAATAGGCAGTACACATTGGAACACAACAATGAAGATGATGTTGCTTTACTCGAGCTTGGAGTCTGTTGTTGTTCCAATGAAAATATAATTTCAGTAAACCTTGAGAGATTGGCCAAGTAGTCTACAAGAAATAAATATCAAGAAAAGGTCAAATTGAGAATAGGATTTGAGCATAAAGACGGCTTCAGCGCGTTGAAATAATCTTCGCGCTGAAGCCGGTGAACATATCACGTGAAGATTTCGGGCTTAAAATAGCTTCAAATGTGAATAATATGGTCACAAAACACATCAACAGATTATCCGAGTTTCGTTTTATGAATCTTTTATAACGATCATTGAATGTTTAAGGCTAAGACGAAGTAAAATAAGACCTAAACATACCTGAGAATTCGACTGTTTCACATGTGTGTTTCGGTTAGCAGCAACCAACTTGAGGTAAAAAAACTCACTTTTGCGGCCAGTAAATGGCAAAAATCTTACACCAAACGATAAAATAGATCTTCTTTTAAGTAAACAGTAAAAATCTGCCAAAAAAGACCGTGCAAAAGGTTAGAACAGTCACTAAAGTATTGGAATGTCATGCACCGCCAGTCTAACTCTTTTAGTAATCAAGGAATGTAGAATTTGCTTGCACACCATGGTCTTGTTGCTATGGAATGATTCTGCCTGTCTGCCATGCTTCTGTTCTGCCTCGCCATGTCCATGATCTGCTTTCAATGTTTTTATTTTCTGTCTGATTTGGATTTGGTTCTTTGCTATGTCTGATTATGCATTGAATTATGTATTGTGATTTGGTTACTCAAATTTGTTCATGTGTTGTCTAGTTTAGTTTTTCCATGTTTTGCATTTTGGCATATTCCATTGCTGCAGTCACGGTCCATGTTTTGCTTTCACCCATGCATTGTACTTTGTCTCCCCCTGTCTGGTCTCTTGTCAGGTGATTGCTCACAGCCCCAGTATTGCGTGCCGCACTTTTGGGTGATTTAATGGTTTCTGGGATTTCAAACTTTCCTTCCAATCTCATTTACTTACTTCATCTTGCTTTTCTAGATTACTAACCCATACTAACAGTTGGTTGTTTTTGATAAAGTTCCTAACCTTAACTAACATTGTATATAATACTAACTTACTAATAAGCACTAGGGATTGTATAGCTGCTGTCTACTAATTGACTAACGATCTCTCAACATTCGCCCTGTTCTAGTCTCCGCCTCTTGTCTTCACTCAATTTACTTTGCTGTGCTTCTAGCAGATTCTCTGCACCTGATTAATCACTGTTCTGCCACTCACTCTGTGCACGTAGAAATCCCTAACCGGATCTGTTTGTTCTGTCTATAGGCTGTCTTGTGATCCCTGTCCGAGTTTTGGCTTTTGCCTATTTCATGTGATTAGGCTCTCCCTCGTGTTTACTTCCTTTGTAATCAGTCTGACTTCCTGCACCTGCGTTGTGTTAAGCATGTGACTTTCCGAGAGTGTATATTTGGAGTCTTTTCACAGGATTCCCTTGTCAGAAAGTTTCTCTCAGTTTGCTTGTGCCACGCTTTTCACGCCTTGTACTCTCAGTGATTCTCTTCTGACTGGACCGTCCCTGTTTTTGATTTTTGGCTTTGTGTTTTTGGATTATTGTTGCATCTGTGTTTTTCACCCATTTCTGCCCGACTACAAATTCTGTGATTGCTGCCCTGGTTACGGTTTGGATTACACCCACTGGATTTTGGCTTTGATTCTCTGACATGCCTGTGTACCAAACCTATTTTTGTCCTACCATGCGTAGTGATGGCCAAACGAGGCTTCATGAGGCTTCGAACCTTTTTGGACCATTGTATTGAAAATTTGTTCACTACTCGCAGCCTCATTCATGCAGCACGTGGGTGACTTCTGCTGGCACAATGGCTGTTGAACAGCCTTGCGAAGGTGACGCTGACTCACCTTGCGTGTGCACTGAATTTTGTTGTGTAAATTACTTAAATAAAGCTGAAATATAACTTCATTTTGCAAGTGTCTGTTTTTCGTCCGTACCTGAATAATTCATATTAGCCTATATTGTAGTATAACATTATGACATCCACAGCATCATTGAAGCCAGTGAATATTTGCTATGTCCAAAAAACAAGTTTAATTTATTCGCCTCTGCTACGGAGGTGTATGTTTTTGCCAGTGTTGGTTAGTTTGTCTGTCTGCAGAGTTGGGTTCAAGTATACTGAAACACAGTGAAAATGCAACGCCTAATTTAAAGAAATTGTAGCTGATTTTTTGAAGCCATCAAAATTACTACAGAAGAAATGTAGTGGTATGAGGGTTGAAAGCTGGAATTTGTGCACGTCCAGGTTCGAACTCGGTTTGTGGGTCTGTCAGGGGATCACTTGTCCAAAACACAACTTTGTTATGTCATTAGCTGCAGATCGAATGCACCACTTGAATGACATGCAGGGCAAAGCAAGACATTGGATTCATGAAAGGCACAGAGGTTCATCCCGATCAGCATCAATGTCAGGATGCCACGGCTTACAGAACAGCAGAGGGAGTGAGCTTTGGGGATGCTGCTTGTAGGAACATCTCAGAGAGAGGTTGCCCGCTGGTTCAGGATCATTCCATCCACCATCAACAGACTGAAGCATTGCTACTAATTGACAGGAAGTGTCTGCGACCGCCCCCGACTGGGACAACTTCTGGTTACGACGGCACGTTAGGACCGACACATCTGGCAGATCCATCAGAGGAACCAGTTCCAAACATCAGCAGTCACAGCTCAGAACACGATAGGACGCCACGGACATCCCATCCATGCCATGATTGTGATGCAGCGACTGCAAGCTGTGGGGTAAGGTGCCGGAGGCCATATCAAGGCAACATCATGACACGAAATCACAGAAACAACGCACTCCAGTTTGCTGGACATCATCATCTTCAGCCGCCACAAGTCTTCCACTGTTGGGTTTTTTCAAACAAATCGAGGTTCTCTGTATCATTTGCTGGTGGCCGACAACGGGTGCAGAGGAGGCAATATGAACGCCATCAAGACAAGTTTGTTCTGGAGAGAAATTAGTTCGGTGGGGCTAGTGTCGTGGTCTGGGCTGCCAAAAATGTGAGATTTCGGGGTGGATTTGTTGTGATTCGTGAAGATCTAATGGCACAGCAATATGTGTATGAGGTTTTAAGACCAGTTCTCCAATCACCATTGAGCAACCATGGACAACAACGATTACCGTTCACGTTCCAACACGACAACGCCGTCCCCATTTTCCACGCCATACCTGAGACTTTCTCCAATGAGAAGGGATCGATGTTCTCCTGTGGCCATCCATATAATCCAATCTTAACCCCATTGAACACGTGGGATGAACTGGGTCATCGTGTGCGCCAGCGTCAACGTCAACCACGCAACGTCGCCGAGTTGACCGCAGCACTACAAGAGGAGTGCAGGAACATTCCCCAAGCAACTGTGCGACATTTGGGTGAATCGATGCCTTGCTGTTAACGTGCATGTGTGCAAGCACAGGGGGGACACTGACAGTTTGTGGAGGGTCTGTGCATTCACAATGGCATATTGGAGGCATCTGACGAGATAACGTGATGAAACTTTGCAGTGTTATGGACAATTTAATTCTTTTTCTATTTGAATCAAAAAATATTGTTAGTTTCTTCTTTTTGGTTATTAAATATGGGTGTTGCGTTTTCACCGTGTGTCAGTATACTTTCAAGGATTGGATGCAATTATTTTTTTTATAAATGCCACAGTGCTTGCTTTTGTATCAGAGTACTTCCTCTTAATGACTTAAGTACTTGTATTCAAGAACTTTTCGAAGTTCTTGACCAATCAGTCACCTAAGTGCTGACAGAGATTGGTCATGTACTTTTAAAAGCACTAAAATACAAGTACATGTACTTATTAGGCATTATTAGGTTGTGTTCAGATACAAATACAAGCACTATGGTATGCAAAAAAAATAAAAATGCTTGCATACAATTCTCAAAAGTACTTGGACGCAACTCTGTCTGTCTCTTAGCTACTTAAAAGCAAAAAGTTATTAACAGATTTTGGTTAAATTTTCAGAGAAGGTCAGAAATGACACATGGACCAACTCATTAGATTTTGTGGGTGATCCGGGTTAAGGTTAGGGCCCTGGGCGGAGGTGCTGCGCTCTCTGAGTTCTATTCTGTTTTTTGATGGTGCTTGGTCTGTAGACTACTGGGTGTGCTTGTGTCACTTAGGTAGTTTTATTCAAAAATAATGGTTACTCCACAGGAGATGGTTTCAGTTGATTTCTCTTTTTTTGAGACAACTTCCCCAGCTTTGGAGAAGACCCTTTCACATGGCACAGAAGATGCTGGTGTCGCCAGGAACTGTTTGGCCAGGGCGAACAGGTTTGGGTACAGGGATTTGTGCATCATCTAGAAACCTAAGGGGTCTTGTGATCCTTCCAGAGGAGAAGCAGACAGATATCACTGCACCTCCACAGTGGCATCTGCAGTAGCATTCCTGGACTTTCTAGCATCTTCTGCATCTTGGTCTAGAAGTTTCCACAGATCAATGCTTGAAAATAAAACATTATAGGACATTTATAAAGTACATAAATAAATACAAATAAATATCGAAAAAATAATGACATTCATGGTCTACCTGTGGATGCTGCAGCAGGTTCTTGCTGTGCTGGTGTTGATGATGTTGATGGTTCTTCGTCTTGGGATGCATTTCTGATTGAGGTAACACACTCTGACTTCAAGTGACGCACAGCTGCATCAGCGTTTGCTGGATTGTGAAAGCCGAGTGTTTTAAACCTTGGATCCAATAAAGTTGCCAGCCAACTGATGCTCGTGGTCTCTACTCCAGTTGTTTTTCCATGTCATTTGTGGTTTGAATCATCATTTCATATAGTGTATGTTTGAGCATAAGAATTACTGGTATTATTTTTGAGCCGGATACCCTTTGCTCTCACCATTTCAAGCGGCCACAGCTGAGCTCTCTCAAGAGCAATCTCACACACTGGACTGTTGCTTCATATTCAGTGGCAGTCAGCGGAGATAAGTCCGTGGTCAGTGTTGCCAGAGCTGCTGCCACTGCATCCCTCTGCTCATACAGGCGCTGCAGCGTCTCGTAAGTGCTGTTCCAGCGGGTCTCCACCTCCATTATTAGTTTCATGACAGGCCGTCCCATTTGCTGTGGTGCTTGTTTTAAAGTAAGTGACTGTTTTCCTTGCTCTTAATCTTATGTAGTCAAGGCCAGGAGTAGCGTCCATGGACTTTTTTACAATACGATTAAGGGCATGTGCAAGGCAGACAGCGTGCCTGACTTGCCGAACATTTGCAGCAGCAATCATATTTGATGCTGCATCGGTCACCAAGCATCTCACTTTGTCCTGTATTGCCCATTCTTCCATGAGCTCCCGACCAATACCAGCAATATTCTCTGCCGTGTGAGACTTTTGAAAAGGCCGTACACCCACAAGGGTGGTAGAGAGTTTACCCTCACTGATATAGTGGCATGTGACAGCAAGATATGCATCCATGTTTATGGAGGTCCACATATCTGCTGTGAGGCTGACGCTGTCAGTGCTTAGCAATGCTGTCTTTGCCTTCTCCTTCGCTTCCACAAACTGCTTCTCCAGCATGGCTTTAACAGCCTGTCTAGAGGGGAGAATCTACATAGGATCCTGTTTAGCCACCAATGCACAGAAACCTGGATCAGACACGACACTGAAAGGCTGAGAGTCTTTGACAATAAAATCCACCAGTGCCTCATCAAGCTGTTGCTTCCTGGCCCCTAAAATAGTAAATAGAAAACAGATTAAATTAACTTAGCTTTCCGTAGAAATGTAGTAGGCTGACAGGGAAAAAATGTAAGCGTTATAAATATAAACAGTTTTTTATCTTGCGTGTGAGTGGCTCCGTCACTGACTGCGTACGCACATCTTTTCACTGCGTCGGCAGCGCGCACACACATACAGCGCGTTGGGCCGCGCATAACTATACATTGTGCCATGTTTCCAACTTCTTCCCATGCTCGTTTAAATACGCCGCAACCTCCACTCACTGTTCCAAAACAGTAACAGTAGCGCAGTCTAGGCTGCACGCTTGTTTATAATACTGCCTGGAACAGACAAACAAAAATTACATTCACTTACTTGAAGGACTGGTCATCCCGGTAGCATTAACAGGTTGACTGTTTTCATGCTTGGCTCTGTAATGTCTCAACATTGAGGTGTTGTTGTTATACGTCAGCTACTGAGGACAGAGCAAACACTGTACCTGTGAAATGAGATCTCTGTGTGATTTATTCTTCCTATGTTTATTCAGAGCACCGAAAACTATGTTGTTATTTGTATGAATAACAGACTTGACAATTAGGCTCTTGAAAATTTAATTTTCCTAATTGGGTGGCACCATTTCAAAATGTTCACACACTTGAGACCGTTTCCTAGGTGGCTCCATGGCGAGGATATACAAAAGGTTTTGACAGGAGAAAAGTCGTAGAGCGCTGTTTCATCCATCTTATTTCCTTTAAATCGCGCCACCATTTCAAACCCCTGCCTCTTGCACCAAACCAGTCAGCTGATTCAATCTGAAAGAAGCAGTGAAGTGGTTTGGACATCATCGGTCACGTAGTTTTCCCTGATATGACACAAGCTCCGGCATAGTGCTTCAGAAAAATACCCATTCGAGTTTGAAGCGAGCATCGGAGCTTTGGTATCAGAGGTAACATCACTAACCACGAGTACTGTGATTGCTGCCCTGGTTTTCATCTCTGTTTTTGCCCAACTGGATTTTTATTTTTGGATAGTGGACTTTGTACCTTCGCCTTCTGCCCTGTGGGGGATTTCCCCCTTGATCAATAAAATCAGATCTACTACACTGCTTGGTTCTCGCGACTGGCTCCTGAGCGGATCATCACGCTAATGATCAGTTTAATCTCCAATATAATTGTTTAAAAAAAACACACACACGGTAGTTCCAGTATTGACCCATAGACGGCACTCTGAAATATGGTATGCATACTTTATACATACACACAAGTTTGCACAGCTATCCTTATTAGGTCACTGCATTGACTCCTATTCTTTATGGATAGCCTTACCCTACCCCTAACCATAACCAAATCATGCCAAACATGAACCTTAGCCTAATCTCTATTCATCTCTAGTCACACCTGACCTCTAACTTTAACAAGGATCTCTGGTCCTGACAGGGCCAGTGTATATGCTGGGAAAGGTCCCGGATAGGTAACAAAAATGCATCCACACACAGCATCAGTTCACTTCCCCTTTTCCCATTCATTTGCACTGATAAAGAACCAAGGTCATCATATTCTTAAACACGGTCATGTTAAGTTCAGTTCTGCAGGACTCAATTAAGCTTCAAGATACCATTTTAATAATGCAGAAACGTGACTATACATTAATGATAAACTCAAACAACTTTTTTTCCAGCTAATCTCATTTTTATCTACTCTACCAAGTCGAATAAACCTTGTTTTAATAATTTTTTTAACAAATTTGTGATTCTCAGAATCACCCATGAGTCCAACTCACAATTGCTTGTTGTGTCGCCTGCGAAGCATAGCGGCACATAGGGATCATTTTGTCCGGCGTCTGTCTGTCTGTCCGGTAGTCACACTTCCAGTTCGTAGTCACACTTTCACATAAGCTTCGCAGGCGACACGTGTTCACCTGAACACTCTAGTTCTTTCTCATCCTTTTCCTAAAACAGGCTCGTCTCTAAATTATTTCCCAAAAACTTGTTTTTTCCATCAAAAACACAAGGGTGGGTCACCGTGTGGCTGTGCAAACACACACACACAGCGCACTTCCATAGACAGTGACACAATGAACATATAAAAAAAAATTCCTGCAATCTCTTATATTCCCAAGATAGTGCTAAATTGACGTAACTTACTATAAGCCGAGCACTGGACACTGGACTTCTCTTTCTATATGCCAAAAGACTATACAAACTAACTTACTATAAGTCGGGAGGCTATACAAACTTTGAGCCGATGGACTCCATGCCCTGACAGATCTCACAGCTTTGACAGCTTAGCAGCAATTTTTTTCATCCAGTACACATAAAACACCGAGTCAGCAGAGGCATATGTGTTTTACCATCAGGACTTCAACTTCTCCATCATAGAGAAACATAGGTAAAGGAAAGGTTCTTTACCTTAATTGCTTTATTGTGCTGACAGACCTAGTTCTCTGTAGCTGGGAGATGAAGGCCTTCCCAGCTCAGCTCGCCACCTGATTATGCCAGTAATTGTCGTGGAGCAGAGGGGTTGAAGCCGATCTTCTTTTATCAATTTTATTATGCTGATGAAATTATGATAGAGCAATTGAACAACATAACATGAATGGCTAGAACAGGCCGCTCAGCCCAACTAGGCTCACCAGTTTCTTCATACTATTGTGAATGTATCACTCAATGACTCAGTGGTATTTAGCTTTAAGTCAAGCCTGCTCTTGAAAACCCCCACGGTCTCTGCCTCAACAATATGGTCAGGCAAGCTATTCCACATCAGAATTACTCTTTGGCTGAAGAAATATTTCTGAATATCAGTATAATATTATTTGAGATAGATACGTATGCTTGTGTGTGAACACACGTGTGTGTGTATATATATATATATATCAGTATAATTATACAAACAAAAAACAACTGCTGATATCAGTGGCCCCCTGGCTGCAGGAACCGAGACACCTGAATGAATTTAACAGAATAAAGTGTGTTGCTCTTTACAGAAAAGTTCCCTCTGATTAAGCACAGAGAAATACATGGAGGGGAAAACCAATGAATGAGCTTTTGTGGGTTTTGAAGGGACACTCAAATGATAGCATTGAAAAGGGGTTGTGGACTGAAGACAGGTATAAGAAGGAGGGGGTGAAAAGGGAAGGTAAGAAATGCTTCCTTCCTCCAGAGCGGCATGGAGTTGCCATTCTCGCATCAGAATTTGGATGTTTTTAACATGCAATTGCGCGTTTATTTTGTTTTTTTTTTCTATTTTATGAGCCGGCTACATTTGCCTTTCATTCTATTTGAATAATGTTGTGTTTTAGTCATTATTTTTTGGTTCAGATCTATTTTTTGGATGCATTTCTGGAATCTTCCGGGGAATATATCCCTGAATGTTCAGTCTCAGTTAAATAAATGTTGGTAAAGGTGATGCATTTCCCATTTGAAATTTGTGTTGGGCATAAATAAATCATATCATATAGTAGCTATCTGATTGCGCAGTATCAAGAGGGATCACTTGGAATCAAGCACAGCGCTGAATAGAACAAGGAAATTTAAAATGGCTTCAAGAGGCTCGACCTGTAAATATTAGAGAAATCTGCAAAGATTTGTTTTTTTAGCCAAGGAAGTACATTCTATCATATGGGCCAATGAAATATGTTATGTTTTCAAAATAAAAATTATGCTTAAAGGAGCTGTGTCACAATTACTGCACATGCTCACAACTTTGAAAAAAGTGAATCTGATCAACTGCAAGTTAAAATCTACTTCCATCCCCGCTATTTCCTTATCAGTTTGCATTGTATTTAAGTATTTTAGTTGCTTGAGCATTATGCTTTTTATATTAAGAAGTTTTCAATGGAAATTGGATGATTCAAAGCTCGCTATTTTAGAGCTTTAGCCGAAAGATATGAAGAGTGTAAGCTCCTGTGAGCCGCTTTTGATGTGTACAGTGATGCTTGTCTTTCTCTTTTGGGTGTGTGTTTAATAACTTACATAAAGCCAACAAAAAAAAAATAACAAGACCCCTCATCTCACAACCAGTTTGGGCTGCTGTCACATGCAAACTGTTGTTGAATGTGGTGCTCTTGAGCTGCAGTAGTCATTCGTGGCTACCTTAAGGGGGATTGGTCACCAACAGGGCCTGTTCCCTGTCTTGGACAGACAGATTGCTGACTGGTGACAGTCCAAATGATGCGCCACTTCTTGGCAGCTGAGACCTGCCAGTAACATGCCAATGGTCCCTTTTCTCTCTAGTGCCGTAAGCCATGCCCTTTTCTTGACGCCATAGCATTTTTCTTCCTTTTTTTTTGTTCTTTCTCCAGACACATGGCACTGCTATGGGAGCAAGTATTATCCTGATTATGCCAATCTTTTTATGGGTCGGTTTGAATACCAATATGTGCAAAATAATAATAATCCATATCCACTGTATTCTGGAAAAGTTGTATATTGATGACATGTTTTTGATTTGGAAGGGTTACAAATGTGATATCCAGGCCTTCTCATAGTACCTCTAAAACTGAATTTATTCTATTAAATTCAATATGAAATGTGATGGTCATCAGGTAAGTTTTTTACAGATTACATTCAAAGTCAGTGCAAAGACGCAAATACACGGTTGTGCGAAAAATTTGTTTCACATCCGGTGGAAACCAGGCGGGTATTGCTCAAAGCTGGCTGACTGAGTAAGCCTATTTTTTGCACAAAGTAAAAGCTATATTTATTTCAGTCCATGTTCCAGATTTGAATAGTTTTCAGGTTTTACTTTGTGCAAAAGCCAAGCTTACTTAGTTAGCCAGCTTTGTGCAATACCCCCCAGCTTAGTAGTGCTACACCTGATTTTCAAGGGCTCAACACAAACTTTTTTTTAATTACTCATTTGAGAAAGTAAAATCTGATTTTTACTTGCCAAAAGAAATTTTCATGCAAAATAATAATAATAGTAATAATTAAAAAAAAAATTTCTCAATGACTGGGGACCTTTAGATCCTTTCTATAGCAGGAGGACAACCAAGTAAAAACAAATTTTATATGTTCTGGTCTCTTCAGCATTCTTGCATTCCAAAATGGTTTGTTTTACTGTTCTGTGAAACTATGATTTGTATTCCAGGTCATAATATTTTTCAAAGTGATTTTACACACCAAAATGAATTATGAATTTTCTCACACTTTTCTACTCAAATCCTCATTTGTTACTTCACAGTCACCAATAAACACAAGGAAATATACCAGTGTATGAGAAAACCTTGAAAAATGATATCGCAAAAAAAAAATTTCACTTTAGTTTGTACCCTTTTAAATTCTAATAAAGAAACTCACTTATTTCCCCCTTAAATGTTTTAGTCTCATAATTTTCACTTGGATTCTCTTAAAATTCACCCAAAAGGGAAATTGGAAAATACAAATAGGCTTCACACACAGTGACATACAACTTTTCAGGCGAAGTACCGGAAATATCAGAACCTCATTGGTTTAACTCAAATTTCAATCATGAAATGCATATAAGTAAAATTACTTTAAGAAACAAACAGTGTCAGTGAAATGTTAGCGTTGGCGCTAAACTAACGTTAAACCTTGGAAATGTTCGGAAAATAAACAAGCACTTGGCTTTGCATTGGGGACCAAACGTTAGTGCACATAAATCCTCGATTTTGTTTCGATGCAGTGACACTCTACCTCACGAATCCATGAAACAGGAGAAGCCAATCGGAAGCGTTGAGTGGAGAAACCAATGCAGCATGTGGAACAGTTGTCCGGGTAGCCTCCACAGTCCAGCAAGTTCGTCCTCATTAGGCATTAGCAACGGTGGTAAAATTAACGCGGTTGTTTCTTGGTGAAAGCTATGTCAAGCTTTATAGCTGAGTCTCTCACAATACTTTCTTAAACGTCCACGTCTTCAAAGCTCACACTTTTTCAGACTTTATGAAAACGACAAACGCACTCTATTTACCAAGCAACCCTTCACTTCAAGATCGCCTTTAAACCAAAGTTTCGGCTGTTCCGTTCTCTCACACCACAAAGCGTCTTCAATGTTCTTCGCGTTTTTTCTAATTGTACAATCACCAACAAAGGGCGAAGTGCAATCCCGCCTGGCTCAGTTGGGGTTGTTCTCTATTGAATTTCCCTACAAGTCGAGCACCGCCTCCGTCCAGTCAGGAGGCTCCCCGAAACCATCCGGTGGCCGAACCGGGTCACATTATCAGTTGTCGGAGTGGTCACTTCGTCCTCGCTGAAAACACTTAAGCTATGTCAAAAAGAAAGCGAACTAAACCAGGACAAATCAAACGAAAGTATCCTGTAACCTGGAAATGTTCGATAACATTCATTCTATAATTTCTGAATATACAATTTTCGTCCCGGGAAGTTTTAGGAACATGGTTTACTGGATGTTTCAGGCCGGACAATCATGATAGTCCATGATTAGCACTCACCGATTTGATCTTTAAGGGACATTTCAACATTTTGGCAAATTGGCCTATTGCCACAATCCCTATAGTTATACGGGTAGGTGAATTACCTTTAATTATCCGTGCCTTTTTGTTTTGACAATCGGGGGGAGAGACGCAAGCTGCTCAGCGAACATAACGAGAGTGACCGTTAGGGGTCTCACATCATCAAATACAAAACCGCTCCAAAACGCTCTCGTGGATAAGTTGTGACCATAGAGTTACATACTGACATTAAGTTGGTTTGATTTGTTTCATTTTGGGGGGGGACGAACACCACCCTTTTGAATTTTGAGCATCCCCCCACTAATAACGCCTATGTCTAGACAATGCCACAGGTTTCTATCCCTGTCGAAATTGTGTTGCTTGTGTCCATTGCAAAAAATGTCAGCACTTTGGTCAGAAAACTGATAAAAGATCTCTTGCTCATGCTTAATTACTTTCTGGCACTCGTTATCTGTGCACTTAGAACTCCTTGACTGGAGTTGTTTAAATGTCATAGGCTGTTTGTGTGATTCCCCGATTTTCGTGGTTAGAGCTGTGATTCTCTTGTTGTAATTAGTCTGATTCTCTGTTTGGATGCCCTCTGTATGACCCTTAGCTTTGTTCATCGACTACGAATTTTTGTCTATCGTTTTTGTACCTCTGCTCATCTGTCTTACTGGTTCTGACCCCTGCCTGTCTAGTCGACACTGTTTTTGGATTTCGTATTGTGGCTTGGAAATTCCAGTGTTTTTTGGATTTCCCTCTCTTGCCTGTGGTTCCTGAACGCACCGTCACACTGTCGCTCACGAGTGGTTCCTGAAGTGTACCTCACAGTAACGCTGGTCTGACTAAAACATTTAGATAGTAATTTTGCATTTATTTCAGGTCATGAGGTAGAAGGAGAGAACTCATTATGTTTGCTGTTTAATAGCCTTCTGTTTGACGATGTTGGTTTACTCTTAAACATTTATACTGTAAATGCACCGCAAAATGTTGTGCACGTCTCATTGTGCCTTTGTATGTTTAGTTTGAATGGATATCCCTTCTTCTGCAATCAGACAGTCTCTTATGCGTGACGGCATTTCATGATTTTCATACAGAAACATATGCGCTCCTAAATAAGGGGAAATACGACGTCTTGCTTACTGAATGATAATTTTGCAGATTATGTAGACTATGAATTTAAAGAACTGATAAAAGGGCCTCAAGCTGTGGATTAAAAAAAAAGACTCCTTTTCCATTTTTGACATCTGGAACTTGCGGCCTTTGTATTATCTAAGCCGTGGCTTCTTTCACAGATGGCATGAAACACTTGAGTGCAAAGGGACATCTACTCATTAATCAAATATAGGCTTATAAAAGTAATGTCATGCAGGGTTGCATTGTTAACAGCAGAATTTAGTTTTTCTTTTCTGTATTTGTGATAATATAGCTATTCTTAAACACACCCCACGTCCCAAACTCTAAACTTAACCGAGCCAGTAAACCTCTCGATTGGTTACAATAATACAATAATCACATAAATCTTTTTTATTATCGGTTTAATAATAATCCGATGACGGTTGCATTCAAAATATGAATTTATAAATTCAAACAAAATGTTTAACAAATTAGCTAAATTCATTTGTTGAACAAATTCATTTTGTTGGATTGATTTTAAGAAGTAACAAATTAGTTTGTTGCTGTATCAACAAAATAATGTTAGACTAACAATTAAGTAACAAATGTGTTTTGCTAACACAATTGGACCATTCATTTTTTTGTTTGGATTTTTGTTAAAATGAATCTGCATAAAAACGGATTATGTGGCCAATGTACATGTAGATGAAATAATTTAAGTGCGTACTTTTACTTCTCAGTGAAGTGGTGATGCAAGGACTGAACAGCAGTGTTTAATGACCTGCTTTGCGGAAGATGGAATATCATCTGCACACACAAATATCTAGATTGCGGTACAAAAATAAAGATGGAATAATGTTGTCGGTGTATATTGCTAAATCTTAAAACTTAAAGAACGATGGCATTAAAACTTGCCTTCCCATTGCGCTCCTGCTTATTTCAAGATCCTTCGCAGTCAGACGACACTGAAAAGTGACAACAGAAAATTTGCTGGGGCCGTGCGGAAAAGTAACTAAAATCTATTTTGTTGAGATTTTTGTTAATATAACAAATCGGATTCTGTTGCATCAACAAATGAATTTTTTACAAAGGCGTAACAAATTTGTTTTTCTTAAATTTTAACAAAATAATACACTACTCGAAATTCGATAGGGATCATAGGAATCTTTTTGTGAAATGACAAGCAAATTTGGTAAGTGCCACTGATGTGCAATATATTGGATAAATGACTAGCAGTCAGACACAAAACACATTTGCGCGTGCAGCCTCACATTCTGGCTTTGACTAACACTTCACCATTTCAACTCAGACGTGTGCGTTGCTTGTTGGTGAAAATTTGGAAGTTCCCAAATTTTTTGCATTAGATTTAGCAACAACGTCTCCTCAACGTCTTAGACGTCGATTGACTTCAGAGCAATGGGGAAGATGCATCGGAATGCTTGACTCTGGCTCCTCACAACGTCACGTTGCTATTGCACGTCAGCCAAAGCATTGTGAACAGAGCGTGGAACCGGCATCAAACATTCGGTACAGCAGCACACCGTCACGGGGGTGGTCATCAGAGATAGACTACACAACAACAAGACCACTTTCTCACACTTCAGGCACGACATCATCGTTTCGGGACAGCCACCACCCTACGAAATGACCTTCATAACGCCTCAGAGGTCAGGGTATCCACTCAGACGACATGTTATCGTCTTCATACTGCCGGCCTCCACTCAAAAAGGCCACGTGTTCAAATCCCATAAGCGTGAACGTTTGGATTGGGCTCACGATCATGTCACATGGACACACAACGATTGGGCTCCAGTTCTCTTTACTGATGAGTCCCGATATTGCTTGGACTTTACTGACAGGAGGCAACGGGTGTGGCGAAGACAGCGTGAGCAATTTAATGATGCCTACATCAATGAACACGACCGTTATGGTGGCGGATCAATTATGGTCTAGGGAGGAATAAGCAGGAACGGCAGAACGGACCTGCATGTCATGGGGAGAGGGACGATGACGGGTACAGTAAAGGGATGAGATCCTCAATGTGTACGTAAGACCATACGCTGGTACTGTTGGCCCTGATTTCATCCTGATGGATGATAACGCCCGTCCCCATCATGCTTGGGTGGTGAATCAATTCCTAGAGCAGGAGACAACTGCCCGCATGGACTGGCCCGCGCGTTCGCCGGACCTAAACCCTATCAAGCATGTGTGGAAAATGCTGCAGGTCGCCATTTCCGGTCGTAGGGTACAACCCACAACTCTAGAAGAGCTCGGAAATGCCCATATTGAAGAATGGAACAACATTCCAATTGCAAGCATCCGAGTCTGTTCACTGTCTGTTATCACTTTACATGTCAGAGGTGAAACCATGAAGTGTTCGTGAAAGCCAAAAGTGAGAGGCTGCGCGCTCATTTAATGTCATTCGATGCACTTGCAAATGTGTTTCGTGTCTGCTGGCCTGTATGGTACTTGCATGTACCAAATGCGGCACCTAATACGTAGGTAAAACAAGGCAACAACTTAGCTTTAGGATCAATGGATGGATGCATGAAAGTGCTATTCGGCGTGCTGATTCTAAATCAGCTGTTGCAAGACACTTTTCAAATGGTAGTCATTCCATTTCAGATTTGGCATTGACATGATGGCTTTGAATCGGCATTGTGGAAATGTTGATCAGATTTTACTCCAATGTCAGATTCCAAATTTTGCACATAAGTAAGTATCATAAAGAGGAAGGACTGATTCTATTTTGGACCATATGCTATTTCTAGATTGGCCACCAGGGGCCAAAAACGGAAAAAATCACTGTTCCGCGATAAAATTTGTTATTGAAATATTACTGAAGTTAAGTTTTGTATATATGTAAGTATCGTAAAATGGAAGAACTGATTCGATTTCGGATAATTTACAATTTCTAGATTGGCCACCAGGGGCCAAAAACTGAAAAAAATCACTGTTTTTAATCATATCTCTGGAAATATTTGTCCGATTGACCTCAAATCAAGTGCAAATGAAAGGTCATAACCATTTCTTTAATTGACATGAAACTATGTGCAACTGCAAGGTCATGACCTCACAACGTGTCACATGATGACATCATACCTGTATGGTTCAACATTTTGCCACCAGGTGGCGCTTTGTGATGGAAAAATTACCATTTTGGCCATATCTTCAGAACCATTTGACCGATTGACCTGAAATTAAGTTCAAATGAAAGTCTATTCAAGGTCTATTCAAGGACTGGGGAATTGGAGGATTGGGGGCGTTCGGGGATATACCCTCAGCCGTCGCCACCGACGGCATAAGCCTAGTTTGTAAATGGAGGTTTGTTGGATACTGCTTGTGCTGCTTTAATGGTCAGCTATTTGGTTATTTTGTTCATCATTCAGCACCCTCTGTTGGTATGTCTGTATAACTGTCTGTTCGTAGCAACACATGATCTGATGCAATACTACTTGTTTAGAATGAAATAGTCTAGTGCTTTCTTGAAGTTTCTGGCATCTCCTTACCTTGAGAGGCCTGAATCACCCAGGAATCCTGAGGATCTTTCCAGAATGTTCCCAGTCTTTAACTGACCAAAATCACAGCATTTATAGTTTTTTTCTTTTTGCATCAGAGTTATATAAGAGTACACAGTGGATTATTTTTAGAAATGTTTGGACCTAATCAGTGAAGAATTAATTAAATTTGTCATTGCTGGTTCTCTTTGTTGTGATTTTCAAGTCATAACACAGTCTATTGACTCACTCTGAGTCTCCAAACCAGTGCGTTCATCCCCCCCTGCCCATAGCTGACTGACTCACTCTGCTCGAGTGGTCTATAATTGCGAGCTGCTGAGAGGAGGTGGGCTGCCAGCTGCATATAAGAAGCAGCTGGCAGCCTTTACCTCTGCCACCACATTCGCGAAGTCCTCATTTTATCAATCTAAAATCAATGCATGTGATGCGAGGTGGAAGGGAAATGAGGATTTATTTAAAACAAAAAACAGGCACGAGGGCCAACAAAAAACTCGGCCCAAAGGGTTGCAAAATACAAACTAAGGTGTGCTTCACAGAGCAAAGAACTAAAGAGCTAAAAATAAAAAACAAGAGTATGGCTATATTTACAAGGGCTATGAACAAGACTTGGAAACAAGGACTTGGGGGCGTGAACATGAGCGAAGACTTGTACATGAAACGAGACTTGGCAACAAAACTTGAGACACTGTCTGCCAGCCAACTTCCACTGCATCCAGATAAAGGCTAGAAAATCAAGACAAAAAGGGGCAACACCTGGAGAAGGACAAACAAGAGGCAGGGCAAGATCATGAGACATGGACCAAGATTGGATAACAAGACTTGCTCATTAAGAGAATGAGCGTGCTCAGCTTAAGTACCAATTAAGTATGCAGTTTGAAAGCAGCATGAATGTTCAGAACAGAAAAGCACAGCAAGATCTTGAAATAGCAAAGCAGGAATCATGACAATAAACTCCCTGTCTAAATTAGTAATATTAGTAATGTGCCTATCTAAGAATTACACCACCCAGTGAGTGTTAGTAAATGTTAGTAACTTAAAAACAGTTAATTGCCAATTAAGCTTAGAAAGGCCCGAATCCAGCACAGCACAGAAGGTAGGGGAAATACCAAAGCCAACCATAGCTCAGAAATGTGCAACAAGGAAGGCACGGGGCGGAACGCAGACAAGCGGTGGAGTGGCTTGGCAGACCTGGCAAAAACAAAAACATGGAAAAGTATAAACATGAATTATGAAATGCGATGACCTGATACAAGAAACTGTTAAAACTGTGACTATGAACATGAAATCTATGAAACTATGGAACATGACTGTTAAAACCATAAAAGCTGTCCTAGCCAAAGGCCAGAACCCCGGAACACAATAGCATGCATGTCCAACCCATGTAAACTTCACCATTTTCTCTTCTGTGCTCATTACCTGCCCTGCGCCGCACCCCCAAATCATCTCTGTCTGCAGATGACTTCTTGGCCCACTTTGATGGGCTGGCAACTGCCATACGGAACTCCTTCAACCACCCAATTCCTGTCTTCCTTCAAGACATTGGAGGCCCCAAGCATACTCCATCTGGTCACATCCCACCGTGCTACAACCTGTGCACTTAACCCCATCCCATCTCCTGTTCTGCAATCAGTATCCAGTGAGCTTGTTACTTTTGTGTCTCCCATTATCAACTATTCCCTCGCCAGTGGTCATGTTCCTTCTGTATTTAAGATGACACATATTACACTGCTCCTCAAAAAAACCCCTCCCTTGACCCTTCTGATGTGAAAAATTACCGTCCTGTTTCATTATTACCACTCCAATCTAAAACTCTGGAGCGTGCTGTATTCAATCAATTATCTTCTATTTTCCAACAGAATCACCTCTGCGATCCCCACCAGTCTAGCTTCCGAGCTGGCCACTCAACGGAGATTGCTCTTCTGTCTGTGATGGATGCACTAGCCATTACTTTTGCTTTGTCACTCTCCTCTGTCATGATTTCTCTTGACCTGTCTGCTGATCTCCATTCTGGCAGAGATGGGGGTTTCTCAGACTGCTCTCTTTAGGTTTGTTTTTATCTGGCTGGCAGGACATACTAAGTGTCCTAGATGGGATTTGTCTCTTCCTCCCAGCCCCTTACTACCAAGGTCTCTTAGGGTTCTGTCCTCAGGCCCCTGGTGTTCTCTATTTGCATGAAGTCTCTTGGCTCTGTTGTGATATCCCTATTATGCTGATTACACTCAACTTTTCCACTCTTTTCCTCCCAACAGGAAAGGGAAGAATATCAGCATGACTGGCTGACGTCCCTACTCGGATGGCCAGACATCATTTGAAGTTCGACCTTGAGAAGACTGAGCTCCTCTTCATCCCGCACTGAACATCCCCTCCACAACTGCTTGCCATCACTGTTGATGGCACTGCAGTAGCTGCTACCTGCTCCACGAAAAACCTGGGGGTTGTCCTTGACAACCAATTAGACTTCAAGAAGTACATCACAGGTCCCGCAGATTTCTTCTGTACAACATCAGAAGGATTTGACCTTACCCTAGCCCAGCTCCTAATCCAAGCCACAGTGATTTCCGGTCTAGACGACTGCAACTCCTTGCTTGCTGGGCTACCATTCAGTGCCCTCCAACCCCTGCAGCTCATCCAGAATGCAGCTGCTCGTCTGGTCTTCAACCGCGCTAAGTTCTCCCACATGACTCCCCAGCTGAGATCCCTGCACTGGCTGCCAGTTGCAGCCAGAGTCAGATTTAAAATCCTGACTCTGGCCTATGCTGCAGCAAGCAAGACAGCCCCTTCATATCTGCAAGAGATAATCATCCCATACACACCTGCTCGGCTACTGCGCTCTGCACTTCAACATTGAACATGCCATATTTCCCACTTAAAACAGAAACTGATGCGGATATAAATTATCATACGATGGTTGTCAGTACTTAACTGCTGCACTCTGCATGTATAATTACGAGTGTGTATTTCTTCTCATTGAATGTCAGGCTCATAGGACAGATAGAGACTGGAACAACGCAGGTCTCTTCAATAAGATACAGGGTCAGCACTGCCAACATTCCCAAAAATGTTATCTCTCCCTGACAGTTTTAATTTGATGTACAATCCTTCTTACAAAGTCCCAAGCATGCTGACCTCAATCAAAATACGACTCACTCCTTCCACATGCAAGGCCTCCAGAAAAGGAGCAGAAATACATTGTAGAACATTGTGAATCTGGATAAATGTTCTGTATAGAACTGAATGCAAGTAACAATACGCATGCTGTCATTTATATCAAATATATATGTTCAAATACATATTAAACACAAAATACTGTTTTATGCGAAAAGTTCACATTTGTAAAAGACTCAAAAGACAGGAAATTTTGTTGATCAGCCCGTACCAAGAGTTGCATCATAGATCTTGTAATGCACTGCAAAACCACTAGTGTTAAATTGACACCCACATTGTCAATTTTAACACCAGCATAGTGTTACACTTTTGAAAATTTTAAAAAGTTTATTTGATTGATTTGAGATGAATTAACACTCAGAGGAAAGTGTAAGAGTGTGGGCGTAGCCTAAGTGTAGATTGTTCACTGTAATGTTGGGATAACTAACTTAGCTAATGAATGTGAGTGCCAGACCAAACATTAACATTAAAATAGAATCAGCTTGCTTGGTTTTGTTCAATTAGATATCTATTAGGTTCAAGACAAAACAGATGTCTACATTCTAATTAAGAAAATATTATGAAAGAAATGTAAATTATCATAAAATATCAAGCATGTGATTAAAAGGAACTGGTTTTAATGTTCCTGAAATCTTCACATGAAAGAAAATGGTGCAGGTGGAAGATTGGAAAAGTTCTAGAACTGTTATGTCAGGGCGTGCTTTTGATCTCAATCAGTGTTTTGTTTAACACCAATTGAGAACACACTCAAAATTGACAATGTTAATAAGCCAAAGGAAACACTAGCAGTGCGATTTTATAAATGTGTGGTGTTAGAACACCACCACCACTCTCTATTCAACTCTGTCCCTACAAATTCAACACTGATGTATTTGCGGTGTGAGTTGAAATGAGTCGAAAATTACACTTATCTTAAAAAGACCATTGCAAAATATTGTCATGTTCTATCACAGTGGATAAGACGTGCTTAAGAAGTGAATGTGGTCCGAAACACTCGCAGGAATTTTTAAAATGCTGTCCTAAATAGTCATGTCTGCCAGAAAAATACATCAATGCATATCCCATCAATTTCTGTTCATTCCGATTTATGTCTTAATTTCCTGTTCTATGTGGACAATTTGGAAAGTAATTCCAGTTGAAAGACATTTCATTTTGAATCAATTAATTTTTACTTCAAATTATATTTCAGTAAAAACCAAAAAACCAAACTGCTACGTAGGCATTTGTTATTGTGGGAAAGTGACATTAGGTAATATCAGTATACCCATGCCCGCCTTGTTGACATTATCTGATGAAAAATTTTCAAATAACCAAAATTAATACGAATCCTCTGCATATCACCATTGACCCAAAGAACTATAATGAAAAGAAATAAACAAAATTGTGGTCTTGTAAGAGTTCGCCCGCCGATTGCCAAACGGCTGTCCGGCGAACTATAAAATAAGGGAAGGACTGAGGTGCAAGGCTGGGGCACATGAGTTTAACAACTTTTTGGTTAAAGAAAATTCGACTGGGGATTTTCCAGTGAAAATGTTTAGTCTTTACTTAGCTGATAAACATGGTGGAAAAATAATATACTGGGAATTTTTTGGGAAAATCTGTTTTTTTTTATTTGCCATTTTGACATATTGCGAGGTAACTGATGGTCAAAGAATTTACCAGAAGATTCTTCTTCGGCACCACAATGCCAATAAAAAGCAATTTTATCTTATTTGCCAAAGTATTGCCAACATAATGGTTGCCATGGCAACAAATTACGTTTTTTCAAATTTAAATAAATATGAGCTTATTGCAATGAAAACAAAAAAAATTAATCCAGTTTCAAATTGAAAGAGGCAAAATCTTTACACTCTAAGATTGCCATGAACTGAATCCGGATTCTTGTACAATAACTAGCTGATTTCCAAAATATCTTAATCACTCATGGCGTTTAATGAAACATTCACAAATGCGAGGCATTGTACTCCTTTACAGTTTGTCTTAGTCATTGACCAAAGCTTGTTAGGTTTGTCCTTAACAGTGACAGCCCTAAAACCTGGCAAAGTCAGCATGTATCGCTTCGAAAGGTTATTCTCAGAGCTGGGCTAGACCACAGTTGCGCTGATGACATGAAATTTTGAGGTCATACTGATTGACAGCTGTATGTAAGCATCGCAGAACATAAGGACATGAACCTCCCAGCCGGGGAGTACGTATAAGTGAATGAGACATTTTGGAGATCACCTTTGTTTGACACACATAACTGGTAAATATAAGTACAATAATGAGAGGCACATAAGGACCTTGTACAATGGGTTGAATGGAAATGCATGGTGCGGGGAAGGGGAAAACAAAAAGGTGGTTGATGTGACACTGCCAAAGAAAAGAACAAGACCAAGAACACCAGTAAAAATAATAAATACTAACTACTATGTCACAGAAAAGAAAATCTCTATCTATACTAACACACTCAAAACATAACAGTGGCTAGCAGCTGCCTCTAAACTACTGTAACTAAGATATTCTGTGTGTGTGCACTTGTGTGAATGTGCAAGGGCCCCAATCTAACCTAGACCCGATTGTATCTCACATCCCAAAAAAAATATACGGAAAAATAATAAGAGGAATTATTGTAATGACGAAATGGAAGCAGATAATAGCACAGAACAGAGATACAAAGTGAAATGAACGAGCACTGCTGATTAGAGGGAGGATGCTCTATATAGACCAGGCTCAGATGGGGCAACAAGGGATTGGATGCCATGAGAGAAAGTGGATTCTCAGGGTAGAGGATGACGAAGGTATCGGAGAAGTGAGGAGCAGACGACTGACAGTTGGATTTATGAATTATGAGGCGCAAAGTTCACCAGCAGGAGAAAACGGAACACACGGCACACAAAAAGCAAAACGCACACGGGAATACAGGATTCTGGTAACACCAACCAAGGTAACTTACTGTTAGCTGCTGAACTGTGATATGCTCAATACTCAGTTGATTTTAACATATGTCAGCCATCTGTGATACTAAGCAAGTGAAAAGTCATGAGTCACGTTGATCTTCCTTGGATTTCTCTAATCTGATCAATTTCCTGAAACCATTTACTCTCTTTTGTGGTTTCAATTGCCTAACAGTAGAAAACAGTGAATGTAACATGTATAGACACATGTCAATTGGAAATCTACTCACATACTTTATAGAGTGCGCTGGGCATATATCAAGCTTCACATACAGTATAATGATGTAGTTGTCACACTTTAAAACATCCAACAAATAGATACTCAAAAAGTATGTTAAGTGTACAGACTAAGCCATTTTCCAAACCGCCATCGAGCCATCATCATGTGAGGGAAAACACTGAAGTAACGTCTCTGTACGTACTAGCAAGGAGCAGAAATACAGCCATGAATCTACAATCAGTGCACCAAATACAGTACATAAATCCAAAGAAACATACATTAAAAAAAAAATAAAAAAATCAAATAGCTGTTTAGAAAACAGGACAAAATTTCATTTTCTCACTAAGGCCCTTAGTGCATCGTATCTGGAGTATAGATCCAAAACAGTTCCTGTTACAAAAGTAGGGTAATCATATCACCCCAGTGAGACAGAGAGGCAAGTGTGATTCATGAGTTTATAGTCATTGCCAAATTGAATTTCTGCACACAGAAGTTCTATTACAGATCATGACTATGAAAACAATGTGTTAGAGGTCTAGAAGTCTTACCAATGTATGCCAGTTCGAGTGCATTTAAAGGGATAGTTCACTTTTTTTGAAGTGGGGTTGTATGAGCTACAAATTGCCACTACTTACATTAGATACAGTAGAAAGCTCTCTGATCCCCTCCAGGTAACCGCACCAGGGCATAGTGCAGGGTGGAAATTTTGGCGATGTGAACGGAAACACAGGATCAGCGTATTTTCGCAGCCTAAAAGAGGTTCTACCTGAAAATACAACATTTCAATTGTACGCTATATTTAAAAAAAAAAAAAAATTACAGCACTTAAGCTGCTCGGAAAAAAACACAGTTGCTCTTGAACTAACCAACTGACATATTCCTGCGCAAGGTGCATCGTAATTCACTGCGCGCTGTGGAACGTGAGAACACAGGATTGCAAAAAAAAAAGGATTTTATTGAGCGAGGGGGGGTAACCCCCGCAGGGCAGAAGGCAACAGTACAGAGTCCGCAATCCAAAAGTCAAAATCCAGTGGGGCAGAAAAAGAGTCGTAACCAGGGCAGCAAACACAAAAATCATAGTCAGGCAAAAACAGATTCGGTACACAGGCAGTGGTTTGAAGGAGAAGCCAAAATCACAAACCAAAGGGCAATCCGAATCGTTAACAGGGCAGCAATCCACAAAATCATAGTCGGGCAAAAAAGGGTTCGAATACACAGACGCAACAGTAATTAAAGAAGGGCAAGCCAAAAATCAATAGTCGGATGATCCAGGCAGAAAATAAACGCAATGAGTACGAGGCGAGATGAAGAGCAGCACAGCTAAACACGAGAGACGATCTGACAGAGAAGAACTGTGAAGAGACACCTAATATACACTTCTGGGGAGATCACATGGTAAGGAACACAGGTGCAAGCAGTCAGGCTGATTACAAGGGAGCAACACATGAGGGAGAACCTATTCAATGAAATTTGGCAGAAGCCAAAATGCGGACAGGGATCACGGGACAAACCTATATACAAACATACGGCTCCGGTCAAGGAGTTCTAACGTGCATACATAATGAGAGAAAGGACAGCGTGATCAGATGTGGTTTCCACAGAAATGCAGCAACAGAGATTAGGGAGAGACAAGGGGCGGAGACTAGAACAGGGCGAGTGCTGAGAGCTTGTTAATCAATTAGTAAGTGAAACTATACAATCCCTTAGTGCTTGTCAGTAAGTTAGTATTATATACAATGTTAGTTAGTGTTAGTAACTTTTAGCGAAAACAACAAACTGTTTGTATGGTTAGTAAAGTGGAAAAGTAAGGTGAAAAAAGCAAACAAGATTGGAAGGAAGATTGAAACCAGAAACCATTAAATCACCCGAAGAGTGGAATGCAATACCGGGGCTGTGAGCAGAGACAAGACAAGACTAGACAAGGGGAGACAAAGTACAATGCATGGAAAAATCAAGACATGGACCGGAGTAAAACTATAGCAAAATGCAAAATATGGAAAAGTAAAAACTAAGACAATACATAAACAAATCTAAGAACCAAAACACAATACACGTATCAAAGAATGGTCAGATATTGATCTTATTTTGTTTTGAATCATTGCTATCATAAAAAGCAGAGCATAAAAATGGCAAGGCAGATCAGAATCATAACATGTTCAGTACATCCAACAAATCAGTTGGCACTGCAGCTCTGGTCCATATGAAAAAAAGCATTGTCAATATACCGTCTGTAATTTCCTCCTGGTCACGCTGGTGGCTGCATCCCTGTATCAGAAACCCACCTGTGAAATCTCCAGAATGGCAATAATAAATGTTAAGACACAACACCACCCAAAACTATTTGCCACCAAAAAAGGCTATGGTGCTGCCTACTTAAAAAAAAAAAAAAATATATATATATACACATGTTGTAAAAAGTAAGACAATGAGGATGACAATGAAGTTCTTGCTTACTTTCCGCTGAGGGGTAGCATTATGAAACACTTGTGCAATGAAGACAGAATTAGAGTTCCAATGTGTATGTAATGAAGTGTTAATTGTATTTCATATCAATATTTGCCAGGATCTGAATTGCAACGAATTATCAATCAAGTTAAAGGGCCATGTGGTATTCCTTTAAATTGCTGGTGTTGATCGTATTTGCAGTCTCCAGGCAGCTCAGTGTTTCCAGAGAGTTTAGTAGTAGATCTGCAGAATCCATGCTTGCTTTTACAAAGCAGTCACATTGAACTTAACATGCAGCTGCATCTTTAACTCATGAAAATATCATTTTCAGAAGAATCCAAACTGTAACTAAGCAAACCCAGTGCCAACTGACAGTGTAATCAGACATACATGTATAACTTTGATGGGTTTTAACATACACTGCCCAGCCAAAAAAAAGTCACCGTTTGGAAGTTAATGAACAAATTCAAAATTTGGATCATTATTGCGGTCATTAATATGTTTCAGATGGCAATAATCATTTTAACCTTGACCGATGAAGTGCGTCGCTATTCATTTCTTACAAAATCATGTCGGAAAACACATTCCCTGATGGTGGAAAAGATGTTACAGTATTTCAGAACGGGCTAGTTATTGGCCTGTATTTAGCAAAGAAACCCATGAATGACAAAACCAAGCAGGAGGAATCATTTTCACAAACAAATTTTCCACCACAAAGTCCGGACATTGAACATAATAAAAGTTATTGGGATGTACTCAAGACCACCGAGTGGTTCAACCATTATGTCGCGAAGACAAGATCTTGGACAAAAATCATGGCATTTCTGATCGAAAAGAAATGTTCTGGCATTGCATACAGTTGTCAAAACAATGACAAGACGAATATGCACTGTAGTCAAAGATACAGGGGTTCCAACTAAATATTTGAGTGTGCGACTTTTTTTTTGGCCAGGCAGTGTATAATCACCTCCTTTGTCAATGTTTCCATTTTTGTTCATGCAGCATAGTCTATGATACTGTATCATAATGCGCTGCCTGAGTTATTTCATATAGGAGATTCTGCAGGAGCAGAATATAACAAACTCTAAAGACTCTATCATACACCTGGCGCATAGTGGCTCGTTGACTGACGCAAGAGTCTTTGCTAGTGTATGTATCGGTGCAGTTGTCACTATCCCATCCAGCGCGCAGTTAGCATTAATAGTAAGTGCAATTGCTCCAAACTGAGCGCCCACAGGCATGTTGATCTTAAACTCACTGAGCAGATGTAGACACCAGTGGACATGGAGCTGCTCTATTTATACACACAGTTACAGTATACTATTGAGAAGTTGTACACCCAAAATGGTTATTGAATATTCATGAGAAAGTGGTGCCTGTAAGCAATTTAGAATATGGACAAACTAAGTCCTGTCGCAATTTCTCATCTCTGCAGTGATATATTCAGAACATTAAAAAGAAACGGGCGAGCCTAGTTAGGCTAAACATAACTTAAAGGCTTGCTCAGGCTTATCTGCGTAATGCAAAGTTATAGTTCATGCCCACATTAAACTTTCGCTGTAATTATCTATTGATTGAATTTATTTATTTCTTTAATCCACTTCCAGTATGAACTTTCCTCAGTAATTGAAAGACATTGATTTAACCCCTTGCGTAACATCTAGTTAGGCTATATTCTCTCTGCTGAGTGCAGCTGAATTACATGAATACATACCAAAAGAAACTCACCCAACCAACCCAGAAGTGCGTAGGTTACATTTACGAATGTGATACCAACATTGTCAATGGGGGTTTTTCTAAATGCAATAGTCTGGAGGAGGATTTTGATGATAGAGAGTTTATCTTTTTTATTTATATGTACCATGGTACATATTACTTTTGTCTAGCTGGCTAGCTGTTTTTTTTATTTTCAGTTTACCATAGCCATGATGATCACAGAGCTTGTTCGCCAGATTGGTTAGTATGAGTTACCATTACCCTTTGTTAATAATACTGTATATGGTGGCATTGTTTTAGAATGTATACTACAGTCAACAAAGTCAAACGCGTAGGTATTTGTTTTGTTTAAAATGGAAAGAACTCCAGGACTTGGGTAAATCCCCAGCTATGTTCGTTGCACCATTTTTGTTCAATCTAGAGTAGTATATTGCTTGCTTTGCCTGAGTGGAATGTCTAATTTGTTAAAAAGGTGTATATTTCAGAAATTACTGCATTAATGAGTTAAACTTGCTCCTTATAGAATGTGAAAAGTGTTTATATAAGCTTGCATTTTGCTTGGATGATCCAAAGTGTAAATGGCAAGCTTTCCGTTGCAGGGTGAATGTTCTGACCATAAAATATGCAGTTCCTTTAATGAGTCTGTGTGCTGGCTGATGCGGCTTTATAGAGAAATGGACAAAACTAAGTGCTCACATACCATCCTTAGAGCACACTCACACTTTTGGAATCGCTGCTTCGCCCCTGCTCACCAGAGTCTCCAATAACCTTTCCCTTGATGACGTCACCCTGATTACACAATCTCCCAACATTTCCAGTGAAATTCTTCAGGGATATTCCCAAATCAGCTGTTTAGTTTTAGGTGAAACCAATATCATTCACAGATTCCTCAATCTAGACCTTCAGACATATAATCACACACAAAAACCAGGTCGAAGCAGGACCTTCAATAAAACGGAGAGAAAAGTGTTCATTTCCAGCAACAAACACTCAATGTTTCAAGAAATAAGAATAGGGATGTTAGCGAGTTAGTTTGTGCTTAAATGATTTCATTTTCTGCACAAAACAAAAAGAGATTTTCGAGAACAGCTGACTATAAATTGAGTCCTAATACTCACATGCTGTGATTTTGGCAATTGTTTGAATAGCATTGTGGACTTGGTAAAAAAAAAAAAAAAAAAGGGGGGGGGGGGGGGGGCGCTAGATATTGTGAAGTGTTTTTAAGCTTAAAATATCAGGAAGATGTTTTTTTTTTTTTCTTGTTTATTGACATATCTCACTCATGTCCTCTCTTCATTGATTTATTTCAATTAATAACTTTTGAGAAAGTGTCAGTAGTTGCCCACAAGTCCCTACCCCATACTGCCCAAGAGTAACTGACGTTTTTCATGTTGAATGACCACAGCCACATTTTGAATTGCCAATGAATGGATGGAAACATTTTAAAAAATCAGACAGGAGTAGCATCAGTGGTAAGAGCTGTGTAGATCAGCAGATGTGAGTAATTCAGACATGGCTGAAACTTACTTCTGCCATTTTAATATACTGTTTATTTTGAACTACATGGAATACCTCTAGATTAATGGATACATATTTGAGCTAATTTTAGGCCACATTTGACATGGGGCCTATTGTTTGACTTTTATTTCCCTTTAAGTAATGTTTTACCACAGTATAAGGGGGCATCCAACGCTCCTGAGGTTACCCAATCAACCTTTTTGCTGGGCTTGACTGGGGTGAGGGAAGCAGAGTGCAGGATGTGGGTAGTTTGAAGCTATTCTTGAAATGAGAAGTCTGTGATGTCATGGGGCTGCAGATATCATTTTCTTCTTTTTTCTTGCCAGAGGCCACCCTTTGTGTGGACTGGATATGGAAATGCGTGATTAATTAAAGATTTGTGTCAGGGAGAATGAAGACACTCTTTCAAGGTGGATTAAAAGGTCACTTTTTGCGCAGCTGTGTCAAGGGACCACCACACCCCAGTGACAGACCCCCATAGCTCTGATTGTTCAAATGAATATTTAATTACCAATCCCTTAATTATCAGCGCAGCCGTGGGCGGTCTACTCAAGTGAGGATTTTGAAAACTAATTGGAATATTCCAGAAATGTAAAAATAGCAGGCCCCCTTTTACAACATTAACATGAAATATAATGTAAAAGGTCTTGACTACTTTGGAAAGGCATACAAGGGGATGCGTTTTTGAAATTCCAAAAAATATAGTGTTTTTCTTAATCATTTTGTCTTTCTTTTTATTTCTTTATTGGGAGGAAAAACTTATATGATTAAGCCCTGATTTCCTGAGGAATTCCTGAGAGTCCCATAAATGTAATTGACTGAGTAAACATACTCATGCGATATGCTCAATTTCCCCTCAGAAGAATGAATTCAGTCATCTCAGATGAAATGTGACCCCAGTTAATGAAATAACACGCAGTAGCCAAAAAGGGACTACGGCTGAATAATAGGTTAAATAGTTTGAGTATGATATTGAAATTGCAAGAGTATTTTAAAGTAGCTCAGTCATAGTTAACAAAAGCAGGCCAGGAACAGTTACAATACTTGGGGTGTTAAAACCCTCAGGTCCCTGAATATTCCTTTTGATCGTGTGCTTACAACTCCCAACAGGGGGTGGGGGTTTTCCGCAAAATGTTTTCCTGCTAACAATATATTTTTTTGCAATGCATTTTACATGCCTGATCATATAAAGAAACTTACTTAATATCCTTACCAGCACACCCTAGCTTAAAACTGAATATATTCCTTCAGCAACTAGTGGTGGGAAAACAATGGATTCAGTTGTCATCTCCCACCAGAGCTGAAATCCATCTCACTGCTCACTACAACAGCATTTGCAAGGAATCAAGAGAACTCGATTGGGGATATTTTCAGTAAAATGAAAAGCTTTTACTTATTTAGTCAAATGGAATACATGGTACCTATATCAGTTTTCTCATAGCTTGCCCAATGCCCAACTTATAGGCAGATTAGGTTTACGGTTTCAAGTTGACGGCCTTGGGCCTGAAAGAGGCCCACATTTTTATTCTAAACTTGCAATAACACTCAAGAGGTGCTGATCACCAAATCACAAAGCCCCTGCTTACTTAGATCCAGTGGCTTGACGATAGTCATGGAAAAAATTGTTCATCCCCTGGGTGCCGACATTGAATACCTCTGTTCTAGAACTACTCCCAACAGTGAGGTATAAAACATCTGCACAACCCTGTTAAAATGCCAGGATTTTTAATGCAAAAAAATTAAACCAAGATTATTAATTTCCAATTTTTTTAACTTGTAATGTGACCTATAACCTATAAAATACCATTGAAGAACAAATTGAAACAGTTTAGGAAAAAATGTAAATAATAGAAAGCTTTAAATAACCTGGTTGCATAGGTGAGCACACCCTTAAACTAATACTTTGCTGAAGCACCGCTTGATTTTATTACAGCACTGTCTTTTTGGGTAGGAGTCCATCAGCTTGGCACATCTTATCTCAGCAATATTTTCCCTCTCGTCCTTGGAAAAAAGTTCTGGCTGGGCCACTCCAAAACTTTAATCTTCTTCAGGTTCAGGATGGGTATCAAGAACAAGTATTTTTTTTGTTATTGGTACGTGATTAGTCAGTACCTAGAGTATCGAAAAACTTGCAGACAAACGATTCTCAATTCATTCAATCGTTTCAATCATTTTTGAAAAAAATTATGTCCTCATATGGGATTATGCAATAAAGTCACCAGTGCGTAACACAGTATAGAACTTGTGAACTCAGTGCATTTGGACCTTGGTGCACTTCAAATCCCAGCACTATACTACCTTCTGAAACCAGCACAAAGTTCTTCATGCCAAATAGATCGGGCTTTTGTGGCACACTGTTTCATAGTGGATAGGCTCCTGTAAATGTAATCATCTGCTCAGCAATTGAAACACATTCCAGTCAAGTTTGAAGCAAGCAGCCTTTGTGTACACGATCAATAAAAGGTCTTGACTGCCAAAATTTATTTCTCTAATGTCTTCTGATGTGTCAGCATCAATGAATACTTTCCGATGTTTCCACAGTTTGAAAAATCTGTTACGCTTCGTTTTCTCGCTAATGGTGGGGATTCATGAGGCATTGGTCCAGAACATCCTGATTTCTGGGTAATGCCCGGTGTACAGTGTGTGATTTTGGGCTGTCCTAGACCAAAGATGACTGTCCTGAAAGAAACATGGCAGTGTCTTTGGTCTTGGGTCCAAAACAGTGGTCCAATGTTGCACTGTGAGAGAGGTACGGAGACGGTTGTTGTCATGGTCTTGCAAACAAAGAGAGGCTGGGACGAAAGACAGTGTCAGAAATTTGGAAGAACCACCTCAAAGTGTGACAGAGCCTATGACCTACGTCCACTAACCAACCAATAGGAATGCAGCATGAAATGACGTACTGATCAAAGCGACACTAGCGATAAACCAAAACACAGGGTGCGCTCCCACCATGGAAGTGAAACAAGAAAGAAGTGGTGTTTGGGACTCCAAAGAAGAAACTCTTGTCGAGTTGTGGCAGTGGAAGCCTTATTTAATTCCTTCAAACAGACTGCCGCACCTATAGACACTATCGTTCTTTCTTGGTTCTGTGTAAAATATTAACATGTTGAGCACTTCTGAAAATGCACAATGCGCGGTCCCCGTATATCACGCTCTTGGGAAATAAACATACATAGGAAAGACAGAACTTGTTTTATGCTATTAACGTTTTTACAATTATCAATGAAACGCATCGTTTTCCCCAATAATTAGCAACTTATTACACAATTAGAATGAAAATATGTTGCGATCATTTAAATGTCGAGCCCTTCAAGTTGGTTTAGCCTAAACTGTCATGGGTGAAAGTTCAAAAAGGACGCGAAAGCCCAACTGGAGCTATGACCAGTTACTGCTGCTGGCCCAGTTGGTGCTGGAGCGAAAGCATGTAACCAAAGGGGAATTTAGCCCAGGGGTGAACAGCAAATCCAAGTGTGATGGGTGGGATAATATCAGCCTATAGATCAATGCTGCATTCAGAGGACTGCGAGAAGCGGTGATATGGGCTACAATTGCAGGGGAGGTCCGAGATTGCACCCTGTAAACGGGCTATCGTTCAAACAGGAAAGCGTATTAAGCTTGTTTGTAATTTATAGCCCACAATTTAATTATGAATACAAAATATGACATAGGCTGGTATTATTATGATGATCTATAAATGCAACCCTCGCTCAACAGCCTAATAAAATAATTCATGCATAGCAGGAGGAGGTACAGCACCAAAGCCATTGACTCCGAGCAAGTGGTATCCCACAGGCACATAATGCTTGTCAAATAATTGGCATAAGCTGCTTTCCATTAAAATGCGAGTCATGTGTGGATTCTGGCCATTTAGCAAAAAAGGCCAAAATATTGTATTCGGCATCAAACTGGCCAACTATTTGGGTGTTGATGGAATGAACTTCTTTTCTATTTACAAATACCTCTTCATATTGGGTCGGAGAAATAATTAAAATATGGGTGTCGTGAATAGCACCGATGATACCGGGCATACCTGAGATGTGCATGAATTCAAGTTTCATTCTGTGTTGTTGGCAAATGTCCATTGGGAACCGGATAAACTGTCAGATGATAAGGGGTTCACAGAGTGCATTGATTGTTTGTGGATTTGTGCGACTGGCAGATGATTGTGAAATCTGTTGCAAAGTTGCATTTTTCCGGTGACCAAGTAACGAAATGTTGTCAAACATTTTACTTGGGGCTTACTGGGTTTTTCTCATGGTTGGAGACGTAATTGTCTCCCTCTCCAAGTCAACAACAAATAAAATCCCTTCATGGTTGATCTGATATCTTTTCAACCACTGCGCATCATTCAAAATTTCCAAGTCATTCCGTCTTTAAACAGCAGCAGCCATTTTCCGATTCTTTGTGAATAGGTTTTAGCGAGTTAGGAGTCCTCTTGACTACTTTTAAGCTCTCCCAGACTTAGGCGCTACTTTTAGGCCTAAAATGCTTTGTGAATAACACTTAGTAAAAATAATTGGGAGTCCTAAATTTACGACTGACATGCCCATTTTTTTTAGGAGTTTCTCCTAAATTCGGCCATTAGCACCTACTTTTGGCAGTAAGATGCTTTGTGAATACAAGCCCAGATTCAGATTTTTCACATGGAGTATAATCCTCATCATTTACACCAGGATCAGCATCATCACAGTCAGAGAAATTATCCCCCTCAGAGTTCTCTCCTATTATTACAGTCAGCAACCTTTCTGCTTTGGACAGAGGAACATGCCCAGGAGATGTATCATACAAAAATAAAAACAATATGGACTCATTTGTTCATGGAAAAAGTATTTATACTCTTGGAAACTGTTGGTTTCTTTTCAAATCTTCCCAAGCTTTCCTTACTTTTACACTTTCACTTTGCATGAACAAAGTCCCTATGTCCTCAAATGCATACACTCTACTTACCAGCGTCCTTGCTTGTCACTGTTGCTAAAACTTCTTGAATTTGTATGCCATATCAAACTTGAAGCTTTAATAATAAAGGAATAAGTCCGGAGAAGCATTAGGTTACAGTGATTTTATGACGGCGGAGGTGCATCTTCCGTTCTCATCTTGAAGAACTGAGCCCTCTTATCAAAATATTCACGTTTAATATCTAAAAGATTCAGTAGATTTGAAGAAATTAAAAACAATAATCGACTGTCGGACACGGAGATATATTAAAACCCTGTCAGACTTTTGGACACGAGAAACTGCGTTCAACCCAATCTTGCGTGCGAAGAAAATTTTCTATTCCAGTGTGCAAGCAGCTCAATACTCTTCTATCATTGTCACTGTCAATAGGTCGTTTTTAGTGGGGGAAAGTAATACAGCCTGATTGCTATGATGTCGTACTGAGTTAAGATCACATATTGAAAATAATTGTGTTACATATCTTGCATTGTTGTCCATGCATGTTAATCTCAACATTTTAAGCAGCAACGGGGTGTAATAATAGGAACACGTTATCCATCCTTTCTCTTCCCAATGAGCAACCGTCGTATTTCATTCCAACGTCATAAGTTTGAATGATCTGACGTAGTTTCGTTTTGAAATTCCATTCAAATTCGCTAATGGTAATAATTCGCGAATGCCCTAGCTAGCCAGCTAAACTCATAGTCGTAATGCTTAATATAGACGTAAGCGGTGCAGAAAACATGCCTGAAGCAACAAAGTAAAATGCAACATTAACGCATCATGCAGATATAGGACAGAGGCTTCTATATTCCAACACATTGAAAGTGAGGAGAGGAGCTCATTTGACTGGTGAAGATTTGACTCGGCTGTGTTATACCCAAACACGCCTTCTTTGCCACTTGCGCAGGAAGGCGGGACAGAGGAGTACTTGCACCAGGCTACGCCGAGCATGAAATTGCAACATACGCCTGGACACACCCCGTTAGCACGGCGCACCCCCCCATTCGGCGCGCCTGTGCCGCACATGCGCCTGGTCTACGAATTTAGACCCCATGCTCACTTCATCTGACCATTGTTAGATAATTAAGCATTCAAAAACAAAGTAAACTACTTCTCAAACCTGGCACGTGTCCCGTTTTGCAAGAACCTAAAACACCTGTGTGCAGAAATCTAATGTAACGAGGAGCTTATTTATGGAAAATTCTAAGTCCTGTAATGCACTTGCGCTCCCTAAAATAAAATGACATCAATACATATCACTGGGTTTTTTTACTGCTCTGTCAGCTCTTTGCTGCCTCATTCTTAGAGCATTTTGACTGACAGTGGTTCTGTTTTGGAACCAGTTTGGTTCAAGATGCTCCAAACCTTGGTTCTTTGTAGCGAACTGCCCCATGTTTCCACTAGTTTGGAGCAGAACCGGTGTAAACAAGAACACATCAACTGGATGCGTGATTTGATACTGCACGCGAAGATGAACTGTCAGTCCACATAAAGCAACACAAGAAGATGGAGTGCTTGGATTATTGGCGAGTGTTTGTCCTATTACTACAGGTCTTTCTGCTTATCCAGACAAGAAGCATGGCCCTGTTATTCTGAAGAAGAAGACTTAGGCAACTTTTGCGCGCAAGAAGACTAGTATGTATAATGTTTTCAGGTCTTCATCAGCTTAAAGTAGAAATAACTAACCGTCTTGAGGCTAGCTTACAGTGAAGCTTTCACGCAACTGCAAATTGGTTGAAAAACTTCCAACTTTTCTGAATACCAGCAGGAAAATGTTGCATAACCCACTGTGTGAAACTAGTTTTATCACGACAACCATAAAAAAAAACATTGAGAAACAATTGATCCATATCAACCACCAGATGTTCACTGACGTTATGCAAGCTAACAGCAAAAAGCTACTGTTATACCGAGTAAAACAATACAATACAATATGGTATTTTGGAGGCTATGCACATTCAAACGTAAGGGAAAGAATTCCGCATTTAATGTTCGCCAATATCTAATGAAATCAGTACTGTTTTGGCTTGCCTTGATGTATTGGTACCCAGAGAAACATTCAGGTGTGCACAAACGCTAAGCGTACATCCAGTCAAGAAAATTTGGGGTTAAATTTCCAGTGCTGCTATTCGTGGTAACTGTCGCAATGTATGTGTTGTACCCGTGGGATTTGAGGGGTGCACCAGGATGTAAAATCTATTCTGAAGTTACTGTGTGAGCGTCTTCATTTAATGATATAAACAAACATAAAACATGGTGGCAGCGGTAAATCCGAACACAACAACGTAAATAAATGTCGGATGAAGTTGACGTGAAGAAGGAACCTGAAGACACAGTTATACAACGAAAAAATACGATGGATGCATTCCGTTTGAAACCCCCGGCCACATTTGATTGGAATTCCACATGCCTGGCGAAAACATGGAGGACGTGGAAAGATGAGTTTTCACTGTATGTTAACATCTAACATCACGTTAGCTGACTCTGACGACAAGACAAAGGTAAGAGTGTTCAAATATTTGATCGGAGAAACAGGCAGGGAACTGGGAAAATCGTTGTGGACCACACTCCAGCCAGATGAGCAACAAGACGAAACATTAACCAAATTAATACTGCTGTTTGAAAAAAATTGTAACCCTAAACCAAATGAAACTGTGGAGAGGTACAGATTTTTCTCCAGAAACCGGAACGTTAACGAAACGATTGATAAGTACATTACTGACTTAAGGGTGCTGGCAGACACTTGCAACTTTGGAACTGCGAAAGACTCATTGATAAGGGATAGAATTGTGTGCGGAATCCACGATTCGCACGCGAGAGAGCGCTTGCTGCACAAGGCAGATTTAACGCTGGAAAAAAGCATCCAAATATGCCGAGGAGCAGATCCCTTGAAGGAGAATGTGAAAACAATTGAGCGACGAGCTGGCGAAGAGGTGCATGCTGTCAAAAAAGTGTCAGAAGCACAGGGGGCAAGGCCGGGAGAAATAAAGAACTCTAGGTACTGTGGGAAACAACATGAATGGAAAAAAGAGAGCTGAAAAGTCTGTAGCAAATGTAAGAAGTACAATCACTTTGCTTCCAAATGCAAAACGACAGATACACAGACTAAACGAATACACAGTGTAGCAGAGGCAGAGGATGAGTATCAGGAAATACTAAGCCTTCACTCAGATGGGCAGGAGAACACAAAGGGGAGACAGCTGTTTGCAACTATGCTGCTGGGGGAGAGGCGAGTGAGATTTCAGTTGGACTGTGGAGCAAGCTGCAATTTTATTCCAATCCACCTTCTGAACCCAGATACAAAATTGGAGCAGACACAAGTCCTTGTCATGTACAACAAGAGCACTTTGAAGCCTCTGGGCAAATGCAGGATAAAAATAAGAAATCCAAGAAACAGGAAATTGTACAGACTTGAACTCATGGTGATTGACGGCCAATCATCTGTGCCACTGCTATGGAACAAGGCAGTGCAGGGCATGGATCTTGTGAGAATACAGAGGGAAAAGATCATGGCCATTGATGAGATTGTCCAACACACAGGCAGTGAAGGGGAAACACTGGAGAAGGAGCAGATCAGGGAACAATATGCACAGGTGTTTGAGGGCGACGGCTACCTGCCAGGGTCATACGATCTGGAAGTGGATCCAAGCATAACACCAGTAAAGCTACCGAAGCGGAGAGTTCCAGTGGCACTGATGAACCCACTAAAGGAAGAACTGAAAAGCCTGGTGGCAAGAGGTATTGTTGCGCCAGTTGAAAAGAGCACAGATCGGATCAGCAACATAGTCGTGGTTAAGAGACCATCAGGAAAACTGAGAATCTGCATTGACCCTAGACCCTTAAACGGTGCATTGAAAAGATAACATTTTCCACTGCCGACTATTGATGATGTCCTGCCAGTATTCACAGCGTGTGATGTAAAGAACGGATTCTGGCATAAGAAATTGACAGAGCGTTCCAGCTACATGACAACATTTGCGACCCCTTTTGGAAGGTACAGGTGGATGAGAATGCCAATGGGGATCAGCCCTGCTCCTGAGGTGTTTCAGCACAGGCTGACACAGGCGCTTGATGGGTTACCAGGGGTGCGCATTATAGCTGACGATATCCTCATCATCGGGGAATGGGAGAATCACGAAATGGCAGTGAGTGACCATGATGAAGAACTAAAAAGACTCCTTGAGAGATGCAGAACATGCAACATCAAACTGAATTTCGACAAACTGAGGCTGAAACAGAAGGAGGTGCCATACATAGGTCTCAGGCTGACGTCAGAGGGCTTGAAAATTGACCCTGAAAAGGTACGTGCCGTACAGGAAATGCCTTAACCTACCGACATCAAGGGCCTGCAGAGATTGCTCGGAATGGTCACCTACCTCGCAAAATTTTGCCCACACGGATTGCTGTGAGATCCTGAGGCAACTGACGCACAAGGATGTGATATGGGAATGGACAGACATTCAGGAAACCGCTTTTGTGGAAACAAATTATAGCCACAGCACCAGTATTGAAGTATTACGACCCAAGGGAGGACCTCACTCTCCAGTGTGATTCATCTGAAACAGGACTAGGCGCAGCGCTTATGCAAGCAGGTCAGCCGATAGCATATGCCAGTTGGGCACTCACCTCCACTGAGAGAGGGTATGCACATATAGAAAAGGAGTGCCGGGCCATATTATTTGGGATGATAAAATTTCACCAATACACATATGGTAGAAAGGTAGTGGTGCACTCTGACCATGAACCGCTTAAAACAATCACAAAGAAGCCTCTGCTTAGTGCCCCAAAGCGGTTACAAAGAATGTTGTTGAGACTTCAAAAATATGACATAAAAGTAGTGTTTTTCCCAGGCAGATTGATGCTTGTAGCAGATACACTGAGATACACTACCTGAATGTGCAGATGAGGGATCAGTTGAAGCTGAAATTGAAACTGTTAATATGATTCATTACCTACCCATTTCAGAGGAGAGACAGCAGCGAATCCAAAGTGAGACAGAATGGGACCAGGCCCTTGAGGTGCTGAAATGGAGAATACTGCAGGGATGGTCGGAGGACAAAGCACAGTTTGAGGATGAGGTGAGGCCGTATTTTTTTATGCGGGATGAGCTAAGTGAGCAGAACAATGTCACCTTTAAGGGTGTGAGGGCTGTCATCCCAACAGCTCTAAGAAAAGAAATTATGGAAAAGATTCATGCTTCACATTTAGGGATTGAAAACTGCCTTAGGAGAGAAAGAGAATGTGTGTACTGGCCAGGTATGCATGAACCGCTAAAGACATACATTGTAAAATGCCAAGTGTGCAGAGAATTAGATACATGGCAGCAGAAAGAACCGTTACAGAGTCATGACCACCCGTTAAGGTCATGGGCAAAAGTGGACACAGACATCTTCACTTTCAACAACAGAGACTACTTAGTGACTGTGGACTATTTCTCTAATTTCTGGGAAGTTAATTATCGACCTGATACCAGGGCCACCACAGTCATCCATAAACTGAAAGCACATTTCGCAATGGCCCACAGTATTGCTCACAGGAATTTAAAAGATTTAGCCAGTCTTGGGAATTTGAACATGTAACATCATCACCTACATATCCTCAAAGCAATGGAAAAGCAGAGTCTGCCATAAAGACTGCTAAAAGGCTAATGGGGAAAGCCCTGCAGGCAAAGTCAGACCCCTGCCTAGCCATACTTGCTCTTAGAAACACCCCAGCACAAAGCCCCCAGGCCAGTCCAGCTCAGAGATTGATGAGCCGACGGACAAAGACATTGCTACCAATGTGTGAAAGTCTGCTGAAACCTGCGGGAGTGGACACTGACAAAGCTGTTCAAGAAAACCAGCTCAGACAGGCTCGCTATTACAACAGAGGGGCGAAGGCACTGAGAAAACTGCAGAATGGGGAGCAGGTGCGAGTGCAGTCACAATGGCCGGACATACATACTGGGCGCCAGCATCGGTGGTGCGACAGGACCAGAACAGGTCCAGTGCTGTCAAACTGGAGAATGGGACTGTGCTGAGGCGCAACCGTAGACACCTGAGACCATCACCAGGGTTCTCGCCAATAGCAGAGACAAATGGCGGGAGCCTGCCCACCACAATTCCCGGTGGTGGTGACCACATCACACCGCAAACCTGCTCACCAGCTGCGCCAGATCCTCAGATGACGCAGGCTGGTGTCACCACCAGATGCGGCAGGGTTGTTAGGAGGCCTGCACACCTCCGTGACTTTGTTTACGGGACTCAAAGTGTTAAGCTTTCTTGTTAAAACACTGTTTTGCTGTATTTACTTCATAAGCCCTTACTTTTGAGTTTCGTGTTAAGGGCTGTTTAAAAAAAAGGGAGGGGGGGAGATGTTACATTGTATGTGTTGTGCCCGGTGGGGTTTGAGAGGTGCACCAGAATGTAAACACTATTCTGAAGTTACCGGTAAAATAAGTATACGCACTACTGTGTGAGCGTCTTCATTTAATGATATAAACAAACTTAAAACAGTAACTGCCAAAAACGCAGACAGGCATGTGTAATGTGAATATAGGCCACTAGATGGCAGTATTTACCTTTTTTTTTATTCAGCCCAGACTGGAGCTAGGTTTAGACATGTCCTGAGCATGTCTGGGGAAAGTCCCAGAAAATTAAAAAAAGAGGTCTAAATGTGGGTGGGGTCTGAAAAAGAGTATATAAAGAGTAGAATTGAGACAGTAAAGTAGTAGGAGAAATTGCAAGGAGAAGGATACATGTGACCAGACCTGTCATTCTGTTTAAGACCTGCGAAGCTTCTAGTGGATTTTTGCCCGTGTAAGAGCATTTTCCTCACCCAGCACATCACCAGGAAACCCACAAAAAGGACTGTAAATATTTCTCTTTTTTTTTTCCAATCAATCTTGGTCTGTAGATTAGTTTAGTCATTATTGTCTTTGTTAAAAATTAAATGAGTTTAAGTTTTAAATTGTGTCTGTCATCCCTTGCTGTTGCTGTTGTGTTGTAAATTGTAATAACAAATTGGGGCCACAACACATGTTATTGATTACACACCGGGCTGCCAGGGCATGTGCAGCATATGCATTTGCAATATTAAATATTAATACTAATTTCTGACCCCCTTCTCATTAATAAAACCCCAAATACATATTGGTGCCACCTTTTTGTGCTGGCAGATAAAAAGCCTAAAAAGTGCAGGGTGGATACAGAATTCTTTCCGCTGAACCATGTTAACAAACCAATGCTGAGGCCAACGTCATCACAGTTCACTGAAAGAACATGCTATTTTTTGGTTGCGGCTGGGAACCAACTTCTTGGGTTCCGAACCTATTTATATTTGGTCGAATTGCACGGAACGGTTCAAAATTAGGTTTGGGAACCGGCTCCGTGCCGGTTCTGTGTCAGTGGAAATGCATTGTTTCCAGGCCTCCTAAACACCAGCTGAAAGTGTCTTTTGTAAAGCTGGGGACACTGTCAGTAAAAAGCAATCATGGATTCTCCCTGAGAAAGCAAACATGCTCATTTTCTTGAACAAAACATTCGTACAGACAGGGCCAAATAATTTAAACACGATCCTTTAAACTTGTTTATCATATTGGTCAAGGTCTGCCATATCTTTACGTTTATTTATGAGGATATAGTTTTAAGTTATTTCTTTGTTGCAAGTTCCATGGAAAGAAATTTGAGACCCTGCCCATGAAAACCCGGCTAAACTAGCCTGATCCAATTTTGAGATAAAGACTATCAAATAGTCCCTGTGATAAAAAATAGTGGCAAAGCCACTGCTCCCACTTGGCCAAACATGACCAAAATGGAACGCCTCCTATTGCCCTAAGTATCGGTCCGATTTGGCTCAAAATCGTACTTGGTCTAGACCTTATGAGCATATATACACATATGAAATATAAGAAGGATCGGTCAAAAACTGAAGACGCTGGAGCGCAGACAAGTCAGAAGTTTACACATGCATGCACACACGACAGACCACCGCTAAAGACCCCGAGCATAGCCTACGCCTCTTGGGCCTTTTAGCCAAGCAGGCTAATAAAAATGACAAAAATATGAGATGTGAGTTTATTGCTGTAAATGATGCATTACATATTAGGGTTTTGAAATATGGGGTTCAAATATGTATTTCTATCGTCATACATATTAAAATGAATGAATCCATTGACACATCATTTACTCATTTTTACGGACAAATATGAGAAGTTGGTTTTCACTAGCCTGGTTTTCAATCAGCTTTTAGTTTACCTTCAGCGGATAAACACCTGATAGACTGGGTGTCATTTGGTTTAGGAACTTCTTTACTATCATTGAAAATGAATGCAGACCATAATGCGCACCAATGTGAAGCAGGTCAATTGAAGGTAAGGCAGAAGAGTTGCTACTTAAGCCAGGTGCGGATTTCTCCATGGATTGCGTTGTCTCACTTCTGAGGAGAGCAGTCACACCCTATCTCTGCTCCTGCCTGCATCTTCTTTCTTTGTCCTGTATTGTCCTGTTACCCCCTCTTTTTTGGTTTTTTTTGGACCCTCTGTCTGCTTCTGAGGCTCTTCAAGTAAAGATGGGTGTATTTTCAAAACCTTGATGTTTGTTTCTCCCATTGACTTTTGTTTGTTTGACCAAACATCAGAGGTTCGGTGTGATCAACGACTCGTGCAAAATAGTCCGGGAGGCGAAAATAAAGTTGACTGATGTTTATTAACAGAAATAACATAAATTAAACTTTTCCAAGGGTTTAAGTGGCTTCTAAGGTTCTAAAGTTCTAAGTTTTTCCAACAACAATGTCCATCCGACTCCTCACTTTGCTACGGTCTATGATGGTATGCGCATCACCGAACCCACCCCCTGGCATCCAGCTGGCACACCTATATACCTGTCGGTATATTACCCCCTTGATCTGTAGAGGGCATACTCGTTCATTCACATTCACTTATTCACTCACTCACACTCATACATACTCAAAACATGACATATTAGAAATGGAAACCCAAATCAATTCAAAATGTCAGAAAATAGAATTTGGGAATAATAATGTTTAAGATAACAAAAAATGCAAACATAAATTACTATTATGGCTCCTACAATGGGATTAATTAGCTGGTCCCTGAATGCGATTGACAGAATTTTTTCACCAAGAAGCGGAGCACCTGGCGAACCGCGCTGCCTGGACACAACTTTTGCTGCTGGCTACATTCGGGACGCGTGGTTGAGATGGCAAGTTCTTCGTCTGGCGGCACTATCCCTTGAAGACGTGGAGGATGTTTACCTATTTGTATTTATGGTGACGAGATTTCTCCTAATTGGCATGGGAGTTGCTCTGATCTACAGCAAAGTGTGCGAGCTGGGAGTGAGGAAAATGCCCAACTCGCTGCCTAGCACCGAAATTAATATGGAGCGCCTCAGTGGAGTAACGAGTGAACGGGCGATGGATTCACATCAGCGGGCATCAGAGAATGGAGAGCTGCTCAAAAAGTCTCTGGGATCATCTGCGGAAAGGCACAGAAAGATGGAAGCTGTTTTGAGTCAGTGTGAGGAGTTTGTGTGTTTGACTGTGAATTTGGGCTCGAGACAGGATGAGATGATGGGAGAACTTGTGGCCCTGAAGCGCGAAGTACAGAATTTACAAAATGGATAGCGGATCAATCGAAATTGCTTGTTCCACCCATACAATAGAATTCGGCACTCCCCCCCGACTCCACGTCTCCCCTCTGTCTGCCTCAGCCTGACACAGACCGGTCCTCTTCAAAAACATCGTTATCCCTCAAGGACAGAACATTCTGCCCCTGATAAGAACTTCTGGTCTATACATTCCCCTGCACTTCTCTGTATTTTTTTATGATTGTCTTCAATGTGTTCCATGGCATATTTATTATATTAGAAATTCTTTGTACCCCTCTCCTTATCTGTACCTTTGAAAAATGAGATTGCGTTCATGTTTTGGAAGCTCTTTGTGGACTATGGCTTTTGCTGTAGGATGCAACTAAGATGATGTCAGGAAAATGCTACAGGAACAGTTGAACTTTATTAGTGGTTAAGTATTTCATGGCATGTACTGTATATACTTAAATGTAATTGAGTGATTCTGAATACAATCACATCCCCAATTATAAGAGAGTGTGCACACTTATGCAACCAGATTAGCATAACTTTTTCTTTTTTTGACATGATTTAACTTGGTTTATTTTTTTACATCACAAAAATCTGTTATTTAACTGGGGTATGTAGACTTTTTATATCCACTCTCCTTTCCAAAGTACTACGATCAATGTAGAGCATTGATCGTTTAGACCTGCACAATGACAGAGATCACTACATAGCAACAGAAACATCAAAAGCAACAAGAAAATAAATAAAGGTACCATGCATTTCATTGTTTGTAAGACATTAAATTTAAAACTGAATTTTTTATTTTCCATTCCCTGGGTGCTCAAGGAATGAATTCAGCTGGAAGTGAGTCTGTGCCAGTAAGGATGTTAAGTAAGTTTCTTGATTGGATCAGTCATGTAACATACATTGTGGAAAAACATCTTGGCAGGAAAATATTTGATGGAAAAATGTTTTTCAAAAAAACATTATTTTTTCCCCCTTTGGTGCTAATAAACTTCTGCACCAGCTGGACGGCTGGAGGCGTGGCCTCACAATTCACTAGAAATCAGCTATCATTAGTTTTTTTTTCTCGTAAAATGAAGACTTGCTACCGATGACATGCAAATAAACGGTGAATGCAATCAGAAATTAACTGCACATCAATGTTCTGTTGATGCTTGTTATCTATGATCAGTTTTAATTTGGATATGCATAATCACTGTACCTCTTCCTTAAAAACTGATAGAAATTGCATAGTACAATTTCCCCCTGTGAATCAGCATGATCAAAAACAATAATACTGTTCTGTAATTATTCAAGTTCACTGTATCATCAGAACAAGGTTGACATTGCTGACCTGTCCAAAGCCAAGAATATTAGAGTTTGATTAGTGGCATTCCCTGAACAATTCTAATGGCTTCTTATCTGCTTTAATGTAGATTTACTTTTAGCCTCGAGTGAAGTCATATCACTTTTATTACCAAATGGAAAATGCAAAATATGCAAATTCACTATACATTGTCCTGAATGAAGGATGTGTTCATGACAAAGGTGACCTGTGATATACATTATAAAGCCCATGCTGACCTTGAAATTCTATTGGACCACATGATTTACCAGCCAGCCTACCACGCTTGTATTTCATTTAACATGACTTCTTTAATTACAGAATTTTGCTTGGACCACGGCATAATTTGTTCTCTTAAATCATCAGGAGTGTGTTTTAACTTGTTTCTTTGTCACTTGGGATAGCTCCTCTGCAAAGCCCTGGCTTCATTGTCAGGTATAATCAATGCTCTTAGGGCTGTTTGAATATTGATAAACCCCGTAGTCCAGTCCAGACTACAGGACCGTGTACTGGTGTCCACAACTTGCAGATAGGAGGCCTCAGAACCTCCACAGGGACCCGGCTCCATTAACCTGCCACTGATTGATGAGTTTCATTTGTGGCGGTTCAGTTGCGCTCCGCGATCCCTTCAGGTCTTTCCAGGTTGTAGTAAGCTTTGATGTTCTGGCTCGATAATGAAGGCTGATATTGAGCGAGGGAGCAGTGAAGCAAGGCAGAATGGGACGACCTCACACAGACGCACACCTGCATAAATGGATACCTGCATATGCAAATTCTCTTTCACATTCATGCAAAGGCAGTAATCTGACACACGCATTCACATCCACGCACAGATTATTATGCTGGCCTTTACACACATGCACACACATGCACACAGTTACAAGCAAATGCCCCATCATCAGTCCAGAAATGCATGCACTCGCTTGCACACTTGAATAAATGGACACAGGCATTGTAGCTGGATACATTCAAAACAACTGAGCATGTACTTGTATTATTCAGTTAAATTCCATGAGTTAGAGTGTGAATGTAACATATCCTCTATTGTAATATGTTTGCCAACATTGCATAACACGGCCATACTTTCTAAAATAACTTAATATTTTGCAAGTCCAAAATGCAAACCAATCCAAATGTAATCATTTCTTCCTCTGGCTACAGCTTAGTGAGAAAACAGATCCCGATGCATCATGCAGCATCATTGAGGCTTTTCAAGGCATGTTACAGGTCCCAATCCCTGTGCTTAGTATTATACATACAACCTATTTGCATCAAAGGCACACTTTGGTATACATTATTAATATTGCAAAGGACACAAAATGTGCCTCTGCAGAGCATTTGAGATCAACAGCACCATGAGATGTAATTAGTATTAAAGGAAAATTCAGGCTGGAGAGATGAAGATTAGACCAGTGGTCTTTAATGTCATTCTTGGAGACCCTTGACGTATCCTGTTTTTTGTTCCAACCACAATTGTAATCAAGGGATTTTAACAAGCTGTGATTGTCTTAATTAGGTGTTTTAATTAGGTGAAATGAATGCGGGACTCTAGCCAGACTCTAGACTCAAGCAACCACACAGACCATCATAGGAACTGCTTAGCAAAGCCTTAGCAACCATCAGGAATGCCTTGGCAACCACCTAGCAACTCCTTAGCAATCACCCATAACACCTTAGCAACCACCTAGCAAAGCCCTAGCAATCACCCAAAACACCATAGCAACCGCCTAGCAATGCCCTTGCAATCACCCAGGACTCCTTAGCAACCGCCTAGCAACGCCTTAGCAACCACTCTGAACACCATAGTAACCATGTGGTATGCCTCAGCAACCACCCACAACACCATAGCAACTGCCTAGCAACACCCTAGCAACTACCCTGAACAGCTTAGCAACCATCTAGCCAAAATTTGAGCAACCACCTTGAACACCATAGCAACCACCTAGTAACTACGAAGTACACCTGAGCAAGGCCCCAGCAACCACTCAAAACACCATAGAAACCACCTAGCAACACCTTAGCAATCACCCAGAACACCATAATAACTGCCTAGTAACCACCTGGTACACCTTAGCAACTTCCCTGAACATCACAGCAACTGCCTAGGAATGCCTTAGTAACCACCTAGAACACCATAGCAACCACCTCACAACATCTTAGCAACCACCCATAACACCTTAGCCACCGTCTAGCAAACACCCTGTACACCTTAGTAACCAACTAGCAACGCCTTAGCAATTGCCCTGAACATCATAGCAACTGCCTTAACAACCACCTGGAACACCATAGCAACCACCTAACAACATCTTATCAACCACTTACCAACCACTTGGTACACCTTTGCAACTGCCTGGCAACACTTTAGCTACCACCCTGAACACCATGGCAACCGCCTAGCAATGCCCTAGCAACCACACAGAACACCTTAGCAACTGCCTAGCAATGTCCTATCAACCATCCAGAACGCCTTAGCAACTGCCTATTAAGGCCTTACCAACCACCCTGAACACCATAGCAACCACCAAATAACCACTCGGTACACCTTAGCGACCACCTAGCAATGCCCTAGCAACCGTCTAGCAAACACCCTGTACACCTTAACAACCAACTAGCAACGCCTTAGCAACTGCCCTGAACATCATAGCAACTGCCCAAAAATACCTAAGCAACCACCTAGAACACCATAGCAACCACCCATAACACCTTAGCAACCATCTACTAACCACTTGGTACACCTTAGCAACTGCCTTGCAACACTTTAGCAACCACCCTGAACACCATAGCAATGCCCTAGCAACCACACAGAACACCTTAGCAACTGCCTAACAATGTCCTATCAACCATCCAGAACGCCTTAACAACTGCCTAGCAAGGCCTTACCAACCACCCTGAACACCATAGTAACTACTGAGTTACCACTCGGTACACCTTAGCAACCACCTAGCAGTGCCCTAGCAACCACACAAAACGCCTTAGCAACTGTTAAGCAATCACCTGGAACACCTTAGCAAACACCTAGCAACGCCTTAGCAACCCCCCCGAACACCATAGCAACCACTAAGTTACCAACCGTTACACCTCAGCAACCACCTTGCAATGCCCAAGCAACCACCCACAATGCCTTAGCAACTGTTTAGCAACCACCTGGAACACCTTAGCAAACACCTAGCAATGCCTTAGCAACCACCGCGAACACCATAGCAACCACCTAGCAACTCCCTGGAAACCACCCTGAACACCATAGCAACTATTTAGCAACCATCCGGTACACCTAAGCAAACACCTAGCAATGCCTTAGCAACCACCCTGAACACCATAGCAACCGCCTAGCAACTCCCTGGCAACCACCCTGAACACCATAGCAACTATTTAGCAACCACCTTGTTCACCTTAGCAAACACCTAGCAACACCTTAGCTATCACCCCAAACACCATAGCCACTGCCGAGCAATGCCCTAGCAACCACCCCAAACAGCTGAGTAACCGCCTAGCAACACTTTAGCAAACACCTTGAACACCATAGCAACTGCCTACCAATGTCTCAGCAACCACCCACAACATCTAAGCAACTGCCTTAACCACCTGGAACACCATAGCAACCACCTAGTAATGCCTTAGGAACCACACAGACCACCATAGCAACTGCCCTGCAATACCCTAGCAACCACCCAAAACACCTTAGCAACTGCCTAGCAACGCCTTTGCAACCATCCTGAACACCATAGCAACCACCTGGTACACCTTAGCAACCACCTAGCAATGCCCTTAGTAACCACACAGAACTCCCCAGCAACTGCCTAGCAACGCCCTAGCAATCACCCAGAACACCTTAGCAACTGCCCGGACCACCTTAGCAACCTCCAGCAATGCCCGAGCACCCACCCTGAACACCATAGCAATTGCCTAGCAACACCCTAGCAACCACCCAAAACACCTTAGCAACTGCCAGGACCACCTTAGCAACCACCCAGCAACGCCTTAGCAACCACCCTGAACACCATAGCAGCCGCAAATTTTCGAGATATTCCACATTTTCCGACAAATTTTTCCGAATTGAAATGAATGCAGAATTTTCAAAACTTCAGTTTTTTCCACTCATCTTCAAAACCCTTCAACTTCCTCATACTTCCACATAGAAACCTCATCATGCAGTAGACAGCAATCCCACTCGCAGTTTCTTCAGAAACTGCCTTTTCTAGTTCAGATAAGTTTTCTACTTCCATACTTGGCTGACGATTAAATCAACAATCACTGACATTATTTTCATAGTGTATCTGTTGTAGTTTTTCGGTGTCATTCTCAATCACTAACTATGTAAGGAAGGATGTCTGCCGCTTGCTAATTCTGGCTTGGGGATCTGTCATTAGTTTAGATAGCCAGCTAACGTCAGCCAGCAACGTAAAGTGCATTTTCAGAAGGTTGTCTGACCGTTTTGTGTTATTGTTGGCATGTAACAGGCATCAAATTAATGCTTTTTAGTTGTGTCTGTGTCAACAGTGTCTCTTAACCCATCCTAATAAGTCAGCTCATTCTAACTAATGCCAGCTTAGCAAGCTAGTTCTAATTCTAGCTGTTAACAGTCAGCAAAGTGTTAAGACAGGTCATAGATTCAAGTGTTTAGAGGTTTTTCATGATTGCTCCTCTGAGTTCTTCAGCGGTGTTGCAATATAGTAGGCTATCAAAGTTACTCTGATTTACATTGATATGGCTTTTGCCTCTGATCCTTACAGGCAAGCAGTACCAACATCATGCAATGCACTACCTGCTGAGCTAAGTAACCAGTATGAAGATAAATAGTTACGTTTTGAAATTTCCGAGATTCATTGGAATTCAACGCCCGCAAATTTAAACGTTTAAAACCGACGACATTAGTCGGAGGTTTTAAAAGTTTAAATTTGGGGGCGTTGAATTCCAATGAATCCCAGGAAATTTCACAAACGTAACTATTTATCGATATTGTAAACCATAAATTTCACAAACGTACCTATTTATCGATATTGTAAACCATAAGCGAGAAAGAAACGTTTTTTGCACGGACTCTTTCGTATGGTGACGTGATCCGTCACAATTAGGTCATCGAGTCACGCGCTAGAATTCCGCAACCTGTCAAGTTGACTTGATGGGCTGAATGAGCGAAAGTAGGTCCGTTTTCATGCTAACAGAGGTGTCCATCCCAGGATATTGTTCCAGCCACAAAAGACCTGGCAGCTGACACTATTCTTCAGCTGGGTGTTAAAACTAACAAGTCAAATCTGCTGACAGGAGTTTACGGTTGGAATGAAAACATGGAAGGATTTTTACTTTCTGACCCCTGGATTATACACCTCTGCATGCTAATGTATTCATGAGCAGGTGAAAAGGTCCTGTCATTTCATGGATGTCGAACACTATTCGACAGGGGTAATTAACCAATCAGATTGCGGAAAACACCTACTATTGGTTTACAATAAGTGTCGATCAGTTCACTGTTATCTCTCTCCCTCTGGTTTTTAAAAGCATTAACTGACGAACAGGCAAAGTGTATGTGGTGTTGGAAGTGTCTACTTGTGTTGTATGTGTTTTACTTTCCCTTTTCATTTTTACATAGTCAAGGAGCCCAGGGGTCATGGCCTCCGTTGTACACCCTTCCCCCTCTGCCCCCACAGCTAGAGGAAGTTTTGAATAGAAAAGATCCTTCTTTAAAAAAAGGACAAATCTCACCTGAGAGCCCTGCTGATACAAGTGCCACTTGACCACATTTCAGTTTACACATGGCATTGTCATGGTGTGTGGGTTATTTTAAGTTGGCTTAAAGGTGCTCTAATGCAAGGATGACGGAGATTGTGTTCATTTAAATGATTTTTTAATGTTCAAATTTTTTTAGTTGATGCTTTTGCCCAACACAACTATTTTATATTTTGCCCAGGGACTACCACCCGAGAGAGGTAGTTTATCCATATGCTCCATACTGTATTCCGTAATGTATTAGTGAATGTTATTTATTATATATATAGAAAGTGTTATTTGTTTATAAATGACCTATCTGTGCATGGATCACCTTTAAATATGGTGGAAAGAGTCAAAATGAAATTGATTTGTACACTTCTAATTCGTATTATGATCTTTCAACTCATAAACAATACTCAGATGTTCTAGGGCTTCTAATCGCAAAGTATCCATTTTTGAAAGATGACAACTCCTCTGGATATGTATGCTATTTCTCCACTGTATGTATGCAAAGCGTTATCCCCTAGAGTCTATATTACATGAGCCTCATAATGTATGTCAATACCCACAGGAAACCCTACTGGAATGCCTAAGAAATAAATTTAAAAAGGAAAGGCGTCCTTTAGTCCACCTAAAACAGTCTAGGAAATGAAAAGAAAATTTGGTGCAAAATGGCCAAGAGTTGACAATGTGCCCCTGGAAGATCCACCTGGACATCAGGTACCATTTTTGGGAGTCTTGCTTGTCTTAAGCCCATCAGTGTGTCTGTCTGTTTGTCTGTCTGCTCAGCATTGTCACCATAACCCTGTTTAGCAGAACAGATGCTTTCTTGTTTGTAATTTCAGAAAGCAAAGAGATGCAGAATTGAAAAAAACAATGCATCAATCTGTGAACTTACACTAGAGGATTGAAATATTTTGGTGATTTATGTATTTCTGGCTTGGAACATTTATGGAGTCATTGCTCATATACTCTGCTTTCTCTGTGTGCTTGATTTTTATTTTCTTACTGATTGTATTGGACGTTGAGACTGTTGGGGAGGATGACCTGAGTTTTAGGGAACATTTTAATGGCATCAATAATGAGATACGCCGTTGACTGCCAGACATTGCCAACATAAAAGACAGGATGAGGCACACTGATCACAAAAGGGTTGATAGAGGAGCTAATAGAGCTAATAGAGGAGATCATTGTCTGGCACAAACAAGGAAAAGATTATGAAAAGATAGCACAGGCACTGAATTTTCATAGAGATACTGTTGGAGGCATAGTTCGCAAGTTTAGAGTTAAAGGAAGAGTGGCTACAGTACCAGCATGAGACAAAAAGAGGAAGCTATCAATGGCTGTCACCAGATTCCTGAGAAGACGGGTGGTCAAAAACCCTTGGGTGACTTCAGGAGACCCACAGCAAGGCTTGTAGGCAGGAGGCACTGAGGTTTCAGGTCGCACAGTAGGGCGCATACTAAACGTTGAATGTCTACAAGACATACACCACAACTGATCCATAAGCACAAGCTCAAATATGCTCAAAACCATATAAATATCCCACAGAAGTTTTAGGATTCTGTTCTGAGTAGTGATGAAACAAAACTGGAACTTTTCAGGCTTATGAATCAGTGGTATGTCCGTAGAAGGATTAAGAAGCATTTACACCCTGTCTACTGAGAAAAATTGTGGGGGCTTTTTGATGTTCTGCAGCTGCTTTGCTTCCTCTGGCGCTAGAAACTTGCAAAGTGTGGAGGGCAAGATGGATTAAGTCAAGTACCAGGATATCCAAGGAGAAAATGTCATGCCGTCTGTAGGGAAGCTGACGCTTGGGCATCATTGGACCTTCCAACAGGACAATGATCCTAAGCATACCTCAACATCGACCAAGGCTTGGTTTCAGAAGAAGTCTGGGAAGAGTGGCCATCACATTCACCTCACTTGAACCCCATAAAAAAATCTCTGCTCGGATTTAAAGAAGGCAGTTGCAGCACACAAAGCCTAGAATATTAGTGAACTGGAGGCCATTGTCCATGAGGACTGGGCTAAGATTCCTTGGGAATGTTGCCAGAAGCTGTTGACTGGCGATGCATCACATTTCCAGCATGTCATAATAGTGCACCCTTTGAGCCACCAAGTATTTAAAATGCTTGTCATGAAGGGGTTGAAAAATTTTGAGCCAGTGAGTCATTAAAAGTGGCATTTTGTGTTGAATTTGGAGAAGAAAGTTTAAATATTTGTTGTGTTGAGGTATTTAAGTTGTTCTTGTTTAATTTCTTCGTTGCAAACAGCTGAAAGTTTGTAAATTTTGCCAGTAAACCTAATTTGCAGAGGGGGTTGAATAATTTTGCTTGCAACTGTAAGTCAACCTTAAGTGCACTCCAGGCCTCCCGTGAATTACAATCATGTTACCTACACTCTAAACCATAAGAGAGATTTTGTACCATTTTTCTGACATGAATCAGTTTGCACACAACAGGTTTTGGAGGAAAGTATTGATCACGTGGATGACATAAAGGTCACAGAAAGTTGTGCATTAATGATACAAACAGATTAAGCACAATCCAGCAACTTGCAGGTGAAAGGGTCAGTAAACTATACGACATGACCAACATTTAAAAAGTTGGAACATATCAGAGGAAACAAATACACATTTATTCCTGCTGAAATCTATTGCCCATCAAAGATAATTAATTTTCTTGACAGCGTGGAGCAGGACCTGCTGATCACATCCAAGTAAGCTATCACAGCAAAGATGGAACTCACGGAACTTACTTGTGCCAGTACATCAAGCATGGAAAACTGAATTTAAGAGTGAGAGTTAGTATTCCAATTTAGAAGACGGGAGTGACGTCTGATTGGATTATAGTCATGGAAGTAAACACTTCAGTTTTAGTGAGGTGGCAGAATACGTTGAGCTATCGCCCTATAAATATGTGCGTTTAAGAGGCTAGAGGTAGTGCGGGCGCAAAGGATTTCACACAAGTCAATGCGTTTCAAAATTTATTGATATATAATTAGCAAAACAAATCAAAATTATCAAGCATAATTATTTTGAGACATCCCTTCTTGATAACCAAGTCCTTGTTTTGGTCAAAATATAAAGTTATAGCCTTTATCGAAACGTTTCAATTGCAGTGTCCACACACTGCAATTCACTGCCTATCCTGAATACATGCCCTGGATAAACGCTCCAGGGTCATAATCATCTACAATACATGGTTTTGAAAAAATCGTTCCACACTTGGGCTTCAAGAAAAATAGTTAGAATTTTTTATTTAATCGTCAGTCATTCTGATGTGATTTTATGAAGGTAAAGCAGCCATTAATGAAATCACAGCCATTTCTGGAGAGGAGAAAAATTGAAAGTGCTTTGACAAGGATGTGGCATTATATCAATGAAATGTGTATCACCAACATTACTTTGTGAGACTATTCAATTGATCCATGAGGCAAAAGAAAATTGTGGGGGTCAAGTACATATCACAGGTACAAGGGATGAGAACTAGAAAATGAGAGACAGCTGGAGATGAACTTAATTGGCAATTACTCTGAAGCCTTTGTTTTCATTTTTCAGCCAACAATGGCTTGCTTTATCAGCAGTGGCAGCATTTCAGAATTCATATTTAGAGTAACAGCTGCAGATTCCAAATTCAAAAGCAAAAGTTTTTGTCAGGCCTATACATTTTATCTGCTTACTTGTACATGAAATAATGAGGGAATAAGAGATATCTGGCCATTGAAAAGTTGTGCTGACAACTGTCCAATTACTTTTGGTCCCTTAAAAGGGGGGGTTCTCAAATGAAAGCTAAAAGTCAGCATTTTGAGGTCATATTCACTATTTTGTTACACTTCCATAATGGTGTTATTGACAGAACAACAACGTCATGTCCAGATCGGGCTTTCCGGTGGACACGCCCCCTCCAGGCTCCGGACTCTACTCCACGTTTTCCATGTTTCTCTACAAATTGTTAAATCTTAGCACCTGCACCCAATTATCTTGCTCCTATTTAAGTCACCTCTCTCCCCATATTTGTTCCCTGGCTTTGTGTGTCTATGTTTGCTTTTGTGGTTTCCTTTATTGAGAAATATTTCCTTGGTTAACTCTGTTTCGTATTTCTCTTGCCTTGGGTGTTGTTTTAGTTACATTCTGTTATTAAACTCCAGTACATTTCCAGTTCAGCCCTGATTCATAATACCACCTGTGACAAATGATAATGCTAAAACTTGGTGTCCAGATATCTGTGGACCTAACTGTATACACAGAGTGTCTTTTGGGCCTATGAATATGATGAATAATGACACATGGCTCCATAGAGTTGGCCCCTGGTTTGCCCGGTCAACTTAGTTGGGACTAAAACCTTTGAGAGGTGTTTGGTTGTATTGGGCTTTCTTTCTTATCATTGCCTCATGAAATTAGGTTAGGACAGTATAAATATCATGGAAAAGAATCTACATTATGCAATAATAGACCACAGAAAGGCACATTGATCTAATCCTTACATTGGTACCATTTTAAGACCATATTTTAGGTCGTTAATCAGCAGGCCATTATACCTTTAGAAATAAATCTTAAGGTTAAAGTCATTCTCAGGTCAGCAGTATTCCATTCACTTGCCTAGTAATTTGAGCTCCCATTATTTTTTTGTGGTGCTCTGAATATAACACAATCTGTGATTTATTAAACTTACATGTTATCAGTTGATGGAGCATGCTTCAATCAAGATAGCAATAAGAAACTGTTTTGGCACACATCAATGATTTTGCAGGCCAAATTTAAAAAGAGCAGCTTAGCAAATGGGGTCTGTCAGAAAGATGCATACTCAAAACAACTACAGATTGAGTTGCTACTTTAAATCCCTTGTAATAAGTTTTGTGGCACCTTATTGAGCCTTAAATGATGCAATACAATTTGGAATGAGCTTAGACCAGGTGATCTCCTGTCCCAATGCAGATGTGCACAGATGCATACAGGCACTGGAATTAGACGCATGCATTCACATACGTATGCACATGCGCAAGCACGCACACACACACACAAAGACAAATTAATTACCTGTGTATGTGATGGGGATTTGGCTCCATTAAAGGCCAATCAGATCAGCCCTTAAAATTAGTGTGTTTACTGATTGCAACTAGAAATTTTTTAACCCTCGTTTCTGGATTTGGTAACATTCTCCAGTTCTCTGGGCTGTGGGTAATGAACGGTTATGGTTGGTGGTTCAAAAAAAAGTAGGAACAAATATTCTCCTTAAGCAAATAGACATGAAATAGAACTTAAATGTAGCGCATGTCAATAGAAAGATTAATTATATAAACAATAATTAATTTTTAATGATTTTTGCTAATTTTTTTGTATCATCTCTTATTGTATTCAACTTAGTACGCACAAAATCAGTACAGCTACTAAGGTGATAAGATATCCATCCATCCATTTTCTATACCCGCTTATTCCTCACTAGGGTCGCGGGGCGAGCTTGAGCCTATCCCAGCTGACTACGGGCAAAGGCAGGGACCCACCCTGAACAGCTTGCCAATCCATCACAGGGCGCACACACCATTCACAGACCATTCACTCTCGCACTCATACCTATGGGCAATTTGGTATCTCCAATTAAGCATGATATGCATGTCTGGACTGTGGGAGGAAACCGGAGTACCCGGAGAAAACCCACACGAACACGGGGAGAACATGCAAACTCCACACAGAAAGGCCCCAGGCCAAAAGGTAATAAGATATTCCAAAGAAAATATAATGCATACAGCAACTACTATTTTATCAAGTCAAGTGAAGAACAAGCACCTCACTTTGAACAGTTTTCTCGAGGAAACAGATCTACTTGTCCATAAAACCCAAAAGCCACATAAATGTATAAATAAATAAATAATTAGTATTTGAATGAATAAATAAATAAGTAGACGTGCAAAAATTGCTATGATGATTTGTTCATCTGAATAATAGCGGCTGGAACAAATCTGTTCCTATAGCGCTTTGTTCTGCAGTTTGGCCCTATAAACCTCCAACCAAAGGGAAGAAGCTGAAATTCCCCATGTAGAGGGTGTGAGTGGTCATTTTTAATAGACTTAGTGAACCTCTGTAACTGCCTAATATACAGACACTCAGGGATAAGCTGTGGTTCACCAATCAGCTTCCCTGACTATTTCACAATCTGCATCAATTTGTTTCTCTCCTTCACCGATAAAGTACTTATATGACTGCGGCCTCTGGTGTACAGGGATTTTTTTCTGAAATCCACAATCATATCTTTAGTTTTTAAAACATTTATCTGAAGGTAAGACTCTTCACACCACCTGACCAAAATGATAAAGAACAGGTCCATGGCTGGTTTCATTATCCTGCAATAAACCAATAATGACAGAGTCATCTGCATATTTTAAATTTTTTCTCTTCTCATGCATGCTCTGACACATGTGTGTGTACAGAATAAAGAGCAAGAGGGACAAGATGCACCTTTGTGGCGAACCAGTCGACGACACCACTTGGTCAGATAAGACACCATTAAATCTTGACTCGCTGTGTTTGCTTGGTTGAAAAGTCATGAATCCAGCCGGCAAGATTGCTTAAATTAAATTGATCTAAAAGCCTACGGGTTAGAATATGTGGTTGGATTGTATTAAAAGCAGAAGAGAAATCAATAAATAGAAGTCTAGCATGACACCTATTTCCTCCAAGTGTTTTAAAAGCGGGTTAAGAAGAGTGAGTGTGGCATCCTCCACTCCTCTGTGAGGCCTGTAAGCAAACTGCAGAGAATCCAGTACATGCTCAGTGTTTTGCAGAATCTCTGACTGCACAAGTTTTTCAAAAACCTTCATGAGAATTTGCATTAATCCCACTGGTCTAAAATCATTGAGGGATATGGGGTGGCTAGATTTTGGAACAGGAACTACCACAGCATTTTTCCAGACACTAGAAATACACTCAACAAAAATATAAACGCAACACTTTTGTTTTTGCTCCCATTTGTCATGAGATGGACTCAAAGATCTAAAATTCATTCCAGATACACAATATTACCATTTCTCTCAAAAATTGTTCACAAATCTGTCTAAATGTATGATAGTGAGCACTTTTGCTTTGCTGAGACAATCCATCCCACCTCACAGGTGTGCCACATCAAGATGCTCATTAGACACCATGATTAGTGCACCTTAGAGTGTCCACAATAAAAGGCCACCCTGAAATGTGCAGTTTTTGCTTTATTGGGGGTCTGGGGACTCAGAACCAGTCAGTATCTGGTGTGACCACCATTTGCCTCATGTAGTGCAACACATCTTCTTCGCATAGAGTTTATCAGATTGTCAATTGTGGCCTGTGGAATGTTGGTCCACTCCTCTTCAATGGCTGTGCAAAGTTGCTGGATATTAGTGGGAACTGGTACGCGCTGTCGTATACGCCGGTCAAGCACATCCCAAACATGCTCAATGGGTGACATGTCCGGTGAGTATGCTGGCCATGCAAGAACTGGGAAATTTTCAGCTTCCAAGAATTGTGTACAGATCCTTGCAACATGGGGCCGTGCATTATCTTGCTGAAACATGAGGTGATGTTCATGGATGTATGGCACAACAATGGGCCTCAGGATCTCATCACGGTATCTCTGTGCATTCAAAATGCCATCTATAAAATGCACCTGTGTTCTTCGTCCATAACAGATGCCTGCCCATACCATAGCCCCACCACCACCATGGGCCACTCGATCCACAACATTGACATCAGCAAAGCGCTCATCCACACGACGCCACACACGCTGTCTGCCATCTGCCCTGAACAATGTAAACCGAGATTCATCCGTGAAGAGAACACCTCTCCAACGTGCCAGACACCATCGAATGTGAGGATTTGCCCACTCAAGTCTGTTACGGCGACGATCTGGAGTCAGGTTAACACCCCGATGAGGATGACGAGCATGCAGTTGAGCTTCCCAGAGACGGTTTCTGACAGTTTGTGCAGAAATTCTTTGGTTATGCAAACCAATTGTTTCAGCAGCTGTCTGAGTAGCTGGTCTCAGACGATCTTGGCGGTGAACCTGCTGGATGTGGAGGTCCTGGGCTAGTGTGGTTACACGTGGTCTGCGGTTGTGAGGCCGGTTGGATGCCATATTCTCTGAAATGCCTTTGGAGATGGCTTATGGTGGAGAAATGAACATTCAATGCCCGAGCAACAGATCTGGTTGACATTCCTGCTGTCAGCATGCCAATTGCACGCTCCCTCAATGCTTGCGCCATCTATGGCATTTTGCTGTGAGACAAAACTGCACATTTCAGAGTGGCCTTTTATTGTGGGCAGTATAAGGTACACCTGTGCTCTAATCATGGTGTCTGATGAGCATCTTGATGTGGCACACCTGTGAGGTGGGATGGATTGTCTCAGCAAAGCAAAAGTGCTCACTATCACACATTTAGTCAGATTTGTGAACAATGTTTGAGAGAAATGGTAATATTGTGTATCTGGAATGAATTTTAGATCTTTGAGTCCATCTCATGACAAATGGGAGCAAAAACAAAAGTGTTGCGTTTATATTTTTGTTGAGTGTATGTTGTAACAGTAATGACTGATTGAAGATATAATGGCACACTGGGGTGATTCTCACGAAACTGTCCTGACTTTTGCAAAAACAATTTTAGGTCAATTTTGCTATTTTTTTCTCTCATTAGTAGCAAGCTAGGTCACAATTAAAATGAGCGATCAATACATGTTTTTTAATACATTTTCAGAATGTTTTTAGTCATGGACCAAATAAGTTAATTACCGTCACACATTTTCAATTGATGATAACTGAATATGTATGAAAAGTACACCTTTTATTTTTCTCATGTATTTTCTATTAATAGTTCGGAATAGCCACATAATGTAAACTTTCAGAAAACTAAAGTTATTATATCAATAAACATTTGTGTTAATTACCATAACAAAAATACACATTTCATACTAAATTCTTCCTGTAGTGAAAATTTTACAAATATATAAAATGTCAATTTAGTAATCAAAATACTTGACAAAATAGTTCCTGTGCAAAAATAAAATTTGAAGTTATCACTCATTCCCATCGAAATATTTACATATACAGCATGTGTTACAGTAATGAAAAGCTGTTATGGTAATGAAAAGCTTTGTTATGGTAATGACCTCACATGGCAATCATACATCTTAGAAGCCATGTTTTTAGTATTCACAAATTAGGTTATATGGTCCAATCTTTTTCACTGTTTCATGTAACGCTACTTTAGAATTACTGAATGATTAGATTGTCTTGGGTAAAGACAAATTAAGCTTGACTTAAAAAAAAAAAAAATCAAAAGCAATTCATTACAGAAGGTTTAATGCAACCATAATCAATACAATGTATGCAATAACATTTTCAATTAAGAGCAATTCATAAAAAGTATAAAAGATATTTCAAAAGTTGAATGGTAGCTGAATAGCTGAAAGTTTTGAGAGCATTTAAGTTTGAATGAAGTCTAGCTGAAAGTATGCTGAAGTAGTTGAAGTTTAAAGAGGCTGAAGATTTGAAGGATTTGAACAATCTCTCCATTCATTTTGAATGAGAAATTTTTCAGAAAAAGCTTTATTTTAAAAAGTAAAAATAACTTCAAAAAGTTGAATGGAAGGCCTAATTGTCATGGTTTGGTCCTGCCGGCAGACGGCAAGAAGCCGACGGGCACTGGGACCATGTACCGAAAACCAAATACGGGACCCACGCGCATAGGTGGAGGAAAAATGTAAGAACAGCAACAAAAGAAAAAAAGAGGAGCAGTGGCAAAAAGAACAGGGCTCCAAGACACAGAATGCAGATGCACTGCCAGATGCACAGATGTGGCTCATTGGGGTGGAGGTGCAGACAGCAGGAGGGGGGAGGGACTGCAGGGCAGAACCGCAGTACCCTCCACCCAATCCAAATGGCGCCCAACCTCCGGACCACACTGGGGCACCCAAACTCTGGACCACCGCCAGGAAAACTGGCACCCCCTGGCGCCCACCTCTGGGAACACTGGCGCCCGACCGTGCGCCCTTCTCCGGGAACACGCCCTCCTCCTATTTAAAGCATAAAAACAGAGAGGAGCAGTGGCAAAATGAACATTGCAGCTCTTTCATGCTCTTCACTGCACTTCCACCTTAATGAGCAACAGATGTGGCTCGCTGGGGTGGAGGTGCAGACAGCAGGAGAGGGGAGGGACTGCAGGGCAGAACCATCACAGTAATGTCCTGAACGAGCTGAACATTTTGATATTTGAACGTTTTTTCTAGCACAAAGTATGAAGGACTAGTTAAGCCGGGCATACACTGTGCGATTTTTGGCCGGTTTTGCCTCGATTTTTCAGTCGTGCGACTTTTTTGGAAGTCGGGCCGAATTTTGGCTCAATCTTACATCTGTCATCGTGTAGTGTATATGGGGTAACGAGAAGCGATTAACACCTCCCGACCACCTCCCGATCAATCGGGAGAAAATCAAACTTGTTTGAAATCCTGGTCGCCGTACGTGAGGCTCTCGCACTGTTGAAGCAGCTGCACGAGCCGATTTACCCCAATCTGTCAAGCTGCGCATGCGCAAACATTGATACGGCTTCCGGCTTCTTCTTCTACTTCTTTTTCGTCTTCTACTTCTTCTACTTCTTCAATTACGGACACAACAGTCCGACCGTGTCGGATTTGTCGTGTAGTGTGAGCAATCACATCGCACCAGACCATCGGACCATATAGTGTGAGAGCAGGAATCGTGAGCTGCAAAGTTTAAACCCCTGCGATTCACTCGTACAGTATGAACAGCCACTTATTACCCCGATTGAAAAAAATCGCACAGTGTATGCCAGGCATTAGACTGCAAAAAACGGCAGAAGAACTCAGAATAATAAGAACAAATAAAGATTTGGATAACAATAGTGTGAATGCTGACTCAGCATTCACACTAATAACAATCAGTAACTTTGCAAACCACGATAACCTTGCATATGAGGCACATGGGCTTCCCATTACTACAACTGGGTAAGATGAAGGCAAATTTCCATCTACATTCCTCTTTAGACCTTTTGACAGAGACATCTTTTTAATTCAGCTCACTCCTCCCTGCACACTATTTCCATCAAAACAGCAAACATTGTATTATGGCCGATGTTATTCGAACTTATTTAAGTGTGTCCAAGCACAAAAATTGATTGAAATTCGTGTTTGGTGTACTTATAAGTGTGGCCAAGATGCACATTACTCCATTGCCCACACTTTTTTCAGCGTGTCCAAAGCTAAATTTTTTTTCTTAGGAAAACTTATTTTAAGCTGTGGCGAAGAAAAAAATTAAGCATTGGCCACACGTATATGTGCGAACAGTCAGTTTGTTGTATTATTATAAGGAGGTGGTCAACCAAGTATTTCAAAATAAAAATAGCCGAAGATAGGCTTATATTACTAGTAGCCTAATAGACCTAACCTGGGCTCATCATTGCCATCATTTTCACCTATCACCTTTTTCACAATTGAAGCACCTATTACTAAAACCCCATAAGTCACACTTGACTTGACTTGACTTGTGGGGCTTTAGTAGTCAGTGCTTCAATTTCAGATGACTCATTCTCCATGGCCACGGAATTTCGTGCAGTTTGCCTCTTATTAATATTGATAATTGATATTTTTTTCCTTAGTTTCATTCTCCATTACAGAGTAAGAGCAGTATTGTGCACAAAAACCAGGACTATCCATACATCCGTCACCTGTTGGCAGATTTTAAAAGCCCTTGTGACAAAATGAGCAGTCATGAACAGATTTATTTCTAAATGAGACTTACCCAAGACCACCACACTCTCCTTTGATTGAAGCTGCCTGATTATTTCCATCCTTTTAGTGTCCAAAATTCCCTGATCGTGTCGACACAGCAGTGGTCCTGGATTCTGCAGTACGTGCCCTCATCACAATGCGCATGTGCACAAATTTGAAAAGCAACACCACCTTAGCGTAGTTGTTGCCAGACAAAAGTGTGTTTGTGCTCAAGAGAAAGTCTTTGGCATGCATCCCGTATCTCAAAGTCGGCTGTGAAGACCACCTCCACACAATGTGACCTCGTGGACATACAGAATAACATCAAGAATCAATCTTATCACTTTTACAGTTACACATCTGCTAATTTATATCATTTCATAACTACTGCAATATCATTCACAGAATTCCACCTAGTTGATGACATGGAAAAGACTGAAATGTGCTCATTCAATAACTACAGCAGTGCCTCTTTGACCATCATGTCAAAAGATTTGGGTGCACAGCACCGTTGCTTTGTGGTCCTGGCCATCGTTTTGCATGCTTTAGTTGGATTGCGCAGATACTGCACCAGCTGCTTCAAACTGTTATGGTACACAATAGATGCTGGCACACCAATGATGTCTTCTGCACACATAACTCATTTGCCCTGGAAATCCTTGAGCATGAGTTGTTGTCTCTTCCTCCTGCTCCTCCTTCAGTTTCCAGATCATACAGTGCTTCTTCCATGTTTATATCTGGAAGATAATTCCAATTCAGTGTTGTTTCTAGAGCCCCACCAGTTCTTCTGACAAGCACAGAGGTATGCATTCATACTCTGTGATAGAATGCGGCATCAAAAACTATTCATGCAAGGATCATGTCCACAACTTACCGAAAACAAATTTGTGGAATATAGTGTTCATCACTATCTGAACTGTTGGCTTCCACTTGGTCATCCTCTTCTAAATATGAGAAGTCTCCAGTGTCTTCATCAAGAGTATTCATAGCCCTCCAAGTCAATTCTACACAGAAGCAAAACAATTATTGTATCCTTGCAAATGAGTTACACTTGCATAAGACTTGTGTCAGAAATGCATAACATAAATTACTTGCGTGGAATTCCTGATGTAATTGAAGGCATCCCCACTGATAATGAGGCCACAGTCTCAGCGCACCCTGAGATCAATGGATGACATACTGGAAAAGACATCAAGAGGCATCAGCCTATGCTATGAAAATACATTAGGTGTGGTGATGTTCAAGAAGCTCCAGGGTTGTGAAGCAGGAGTGGGTTTTTCAGAGACACCTATGAAGAACACTGGAAAGATAGGTGCCACGCACATCTGCAGTCAATGTTTATTTTCCAGCAGCCAGAGTAAGCATTAAAACAACAAAATAAATGGATCATTAATGAAACATCAAAGTCATAGCAAGCTCAATTGACTATATGCCTGTAGAGGAACCAAGGGTTTGTAGTTATTCCACCCACCTGGCTTCCAGCAGTGAAATTGCTGTCAAGGTGTTCCGGTCACGCACCTCAACTCCATGACTTCATAGATGAATTGCCATGACAAAAAAAAAAAAGTCTAATTTACAAACGGACGCGCCATTTGTTACATCTATTGCAATCCAATACCACATGGAGAGCATTTGTCAAGCACGAAGGACAAACAGCTTTTGAGTGGTATGCCTATTATTATAGCCCACTTGACCATGTTTTGGTGGTCAGACACAGTACTTGGCTTGCAATTCTTCAATGGCAGACAAGGTCTCACTGTCCAAACCCTGTGCTTCTCTGAGCATAATAATACATGGTAAAAATGTCCTGGATGTCAACAACAGTGGTTAAATGGTCATTGTGCACACCTGCCTTTCATGCTCTGTGCAGACATAGTCCAACTCTCTATATGCCTCACTCCCTCTATAGCAACGACCACAGCATACAAAATTAAGAACATTCACGTTGTATGGGGAATATTGTGTTTGCTTTTTCTTCCTACTCCAATTAATTTTTTTGCCCAAATGGGTGAAAAAAAGGACCAAACCACAAATAGACATGAGGGGAAATGTAACAGAAGAGAGTAATTTATTTTTTATTCTTTTTTATCTTTTTTGGACTCTAAAAGAGCCTGTGTTATTTTTATTTTCTCCTCCTCTCAGTAGTATACCGCAAGCATTGAAAAAAGTAATTTTTGTTCTGTGAGGTTACGCTCAGGATCTAGACGCAAGAACCAAGAAATCCAAAAAACTTGTGTTTTATTAGGAATGGGGGTGAGCCCCCACAGAGCAGGAGGTAACTGTACAAAGTCCAATCCAAAAATCAGAATCCCAGGGCCGTAATCCAAGTTGTAACCAGGGCAGCAAACACAAAACTCGTGGTTGGGCAAAAAAGGTTCAATACACAGATGCAAACAAATCCAAGTCAAAGCCAAAATCGTAATCAGGGACGGTCCAATCAGAAGTGAATCACAAAGAATACAAGGCTTAAACGATCGTAGCGCAGGAAAACGTTCTGACAAAGCCTGGCTGTGAAATGACTGCTTAAATACACAAACGGGAAGTCACATACTACAATAGGAAACAGGTGAGCTGGATCAGACTAATTACAAAGGAATGAACATGAGGAAGTTCCTGACTACACGAAATTGGCAAAAGCCAAAACGCAGACAGGGATCACAAGACAGCCTATTGACAAACATATGGCTCCGGTTAGGGAGTTTTAACGTGCACAGATAAGGAGGCAGAACAGAGTTTAACAAGTTAGGAGGATCCGCTGAAATGCAGCAAAGTAGATTGAGTGAAGACAAGGGCAGAGACTAGAATAGGGCGAATGCTGAGAGCTCGTTAGTCAATTAGTAAAGTGCAGCTATACAATCCCTATTGTTTGTTACTAAGTTAGTATTATAGAGAAGCAAGGTGAAGGAAGCAAACGAGATTAGAAGGAATGATTGAAATCCCATAAACCATGAAATCAACCGAAAGTGTGGCACGAAATACTGGGGCAGTGTGCAATCACATGACATGAGACCGGACGGGGGAGACAAAGTGCAATGAATGGTAAGAATCAAAACAAGAACCGGAATCTAACTGCAAAGATGGTATATGGCAAACACACACAGACAAAGCAAAACAATACATGGCATGGGATCCAAATCACAATCAGAGCAAGGTCAGACAAAGCAGAATTATTATCAAACATGGCAAACAAGGCAGAATCATAACGGGCTCTCTATTTACTGGGTCGCACTGAGGAAAGGCACTCCAAGTTGCCAGAGCTATAAGGAGGCTTTATGTTTCTTTTTTGTTTAGTTTATTTTTTATGGTTGTTTTTATGTGACCTTCACTTTCTCTGGCCTGTTATGAAAGAGGTGTTGTGGTTTTCACAGGATATTCTATATATGGGTTTCTTTTCTCCCTTGAAAATTTTATGTATGTGTCTTTAGAGTAACATTCCTTAAAAAACACAGTAACTCAGTCATTTTTGCTCAGTGGTATACATCAAAAAGCACACATTTGCCAAACAGTAGTCACCATGCATGATATGAATATCATATCTTGGAATGTTAAAGGTCTAGGTAATTCTATTAAAAAGATGAAGATACTATCTTCTCTTAAGGAAGACAAAGCAGATGTTGTCGTCCTACAAGAAACCTCTTTTTCTGACAGTGAACATGTTACATTAATTACCTTTACAAATGTATATACTCCTAATTTACTAATGTTCAATTAAAATTGTAAAGGGCTGGGTGTCTTTGGGGGAGACTTCAATTTAACAATGTGTTTGAGAGATGAATCTAACCAAGTAAAGAACTCCGGTCCAAAATCCGCTAAGGTTCTTCATGGGTTATGCACTGACTGTGGTCTGACAGATGTCTGGAGGGAGCTAAATCCAGATGTTAGGGATGATTCCTTTTTCTCAAATGTTCACAATTCTTATTCTTGATTGTAGTATCTTTTTGTCTCCTCTAAACATATTCATATGATAAGTAAGTGTATAATAAATCCAATGATCTCGGATCATTCTAGAATCCATTTAATGATCCACTTCCACTTGATTAACAAACGATGGAAATTCAACTGCTCTCTACTTACAAATAAGGAATTTAAATCCAAAATGCGAGTGTGGATAATAAACTACATCAAAGAAAATGATTGTGACAGTGCGTTGGAACCACACGCGAGAGTGGGAAATCCAAAAAATGTATGCCTTTAATGAGGTCCGGGTCAAAGCCAAAAAACACAATTGCCAAGCCACAATACGAAATCCAAAAACAGAGTCGACTGGACAGGCAAGGGTCAGAACCGGACAACGGATGAGCAAAGGTATATAGACGGTAGGCAAAAAGCCGTAGTCCATGAACAAAGCCAAGGGTCATACACAGGGCATCCAAACACAGAAATCGTGGTCATACAAAAATGGGTCAAAATCCAAAAAGACAAAACAATAAAAGAAGGGCTACGGCAACAATCAAAGCAGGACAAACCAGTCGAAGAAAAAAATACTCAATGGCATACAAGAAAGAAAGAAAGAAAGAAATATTGATCAACATTCAAGTCAGCACTGCAGTGCCGAAATAGACGGGAGGGAAGTCACATGCTACGCAGGGAACAGGTGAGCTGGATCAGACTAATTACAATGGGAGAATCACATGAGGGAAACCCTAACCACGAAAATTGGTGAAAACCTAGACATGGTCAGGAATAACACAGACAGCCTATGACATTTAAACAGCTCCGGTCAAGAATTTTTAAGTGCACAGATAACGAGGGCAGGAAAGTAATTAGGCATGTGCGAGAGATCTCCCAGAAACGCAAGGGGAGACAGGTAAAGCTGAGCAAGAGGCGGAGACTAGAACAGGGCGATTGCTGAGAGGGAATTAGAATTAATTCGTGACTGTGCAACTTTACAGATTTAACTAGAGTGCTCGTTAGTAAGTTAGTAATCCATATACATTATATTAGACTATGATACAAAATACAAATGTTAGTTTTGTTAGTAATCAGAACAGTAGGACGAAAGAAGTAAATGAGAATCGACGGAATGTATTAAACACCAGAAATCACTTAAATCACCCGAAGTAAGTGCGCACACAGACCGGGAAGACGGACTGAACCAACCAGATCACAAGACAGGGGAGACACGTGCAATGGAACTGAAAAATGGAATGAACTAAAAACCTGAGGATTACAATAACCAAAAAGAATAAATAAAAGACAAAATCATGAACACTGATCCTGAACATAAACATGAACATAAACATGACAAAAAACCATTACCATTACAATGATGATCCCTCCTTAGATCATAACATTATTTGGGAAGCAGCACAAGCTATGTTAAGAGGACTTCGAGAGAGAAGTAATAAAAGGTGAAAAACTTCATAAGAGTGCACCCACAGAGGATAATTAGAAACAATTAACTGTTGCCAGAGCAAAATTAAGCCTTAATATTTCAGATGAGATCACACAAAAAATGAATTATGTCCGACCAAAGGAATATGAATTCGGAAATAAACCAGGTACATTATTAGGTCATCAATTAAAGAAGAAGCAGGCTGAAAGGTTCATTAAAGCTATTCATCTGAAGGAATAAGATAACCTATCACCCAAAAGAGATAAACCAAACTTTTTTTAAAATTCTATAATAATCTTTAAGTCACAAGGTGGACATTCACAGGAGGCTTTCGGTGATTATTAATCATTATTAGATTATGATTAATTATTAAAATTAATCTACCTGAAGTATCTATGCAGGATCAACATTGCTTAAACTTCCCATTTACAGAAACAGAAATTTTGGACGCAATTAAATCAATGACTATAAATAAAAGTCCAGGGCCAGATGGTTTCTCAGCTGAATTTTATAAGGAATTCTGGCCGGAGATTCAACCTATTTTTATGACCACGATGAATAATTTCTGTTCTAAAAAATTACTTCCTCAATCAATGTACTTGGCACATGTATTACCGTTTTATATAAAGGTGGTAAAGACCCCCAACAGTGTTCATCATATGAAGCTTACACTGAAAAAAATGTTTTCTGAATGAACATAATTTTTTTAAGGTAAGTGGTTGCACAAAATATTTTTATCTGAAGCTAGATATTTTTATTATGTTGACTATTGGAAATTACTTATATTTTTTAAGTGGAGTTAAATAACACATTAATTTCTATTAAAATATGCTTAATTAATATATGGAACATTTACTAGGGGTCAAAATCACTTTTTTCAGTGTAGCGGAAGTTCAGTCAGGAAGACTCTCTCTCTTTTGCGCTCGCCAACCCTGTCCATTTTGGTCATGCATGTTCACTCATGATTCTCCGCAGACCATATCCGGGGCTGTCAATGAGCAGTCAGCTGACATTGCAGCTGATTGCTTCTATCCAACCAGGGCACACCTCAGTCGCATCACTAGCCAATCATTCTGCTGCCGTGTTTTGAAATATGTTCTTTTCTCCGCCCTAGTTCCCCCATGCTGCCGCTTGCTGACCCTCCTCTGCCCCAAGGCCTCCTGTTCCTCCACTCCTGCTTCACCAGTCTTCAGCCACCACCACCACCAGTGTCTGGACTCTTCGGGGGGATTTCCTGCGGCTGCTCCGGGCAGTGCTCCTGATCTTCGAGTCTTCCCAAAGAGTCCAAGCGCCAAAGACTTTATTCGATTATAAGCATGTCACCCCTTTATCCTCAAAGGATAATAAATATTTCTTGATTTCACTTGAGTCTCTCCTGGTTGAAATAGACCTAGAAGTATCTTGGATCATGATTATAAGATTATCACTAAATTATTAGCAAGAAGACTGGATTTTGCCTGAATTGATCAACCCAGACCAGTTGGGTTTCATAAAGGGGAGATATGCCGCTGAAAATATAAGGAACGTTTTGAATATAATAAATTGTCTCATTAACCAGCATGAGCCTTCCATTCTTCTATCTTTAGTTGCAGAGAAAGCTTTTCATAGGACTGAGTGGAGCTTCCTTTCTTCCATTTTTCTTACATTTAAGTTGGGTGTTAACTTTTAATGGATTAAAGCGATTTATAGTTGTCCAAAAGCTACAGTAATAACTAATGGCATTTGCTTTGACTTCTTTTCCCTAAGCAGAGGGTCAAGGCAGGGCTGTCCCCAGTCGCCTTTGCTTTTTGCTATGGTGATCGAACCGCTGGCAGTAAGTGTAACATAAGCATTCGAGGTTTAAAGCGAAGCCAGTTCGTTATTGGTCAGCTCAATGCGCCCCCTGTTTGTATGTCCGTCTAATAGGAGAACTGAACTACGTGCAGTGCATAATGGGAAGAGTTGTATGTCTTTATTATGGCTTCGGCAAATACAACGATTGCGGAACTTGATTATTCTCGGCTTATTTTCAACCCAGAAGATGTACCTAGCACGGTTTTCGCTCGCCGATCGAGGCAGCCATTGCCACAGAAGAGAAGAGATCACTATAACGTCGAAATGCAAATTTAAGTGGCAAGAGAAAGGACCTGGTACAAAGGTAAGGTAGCTATGTGGTAACAAGTAACAGAGGCAGCCTTGTTATTGATGACACCCTGGCTGCTAGGACATGCTCTGCAATTGCATTTTCTGTACACTTCTAAAATCATTACGGCAACTAAAAAGCAGAGACACGTGGAGTTTGGAGCCAAGTGGCAGCCACGGCCTCCCCCGCTCTGTCCCCACACACGTGGGTGGACTTCTCAGCTCCTAGAAGATATTCACAAAAGGAATTCACTACTGAGATATGAACACATTGAAACCAATAGAATTTGATGCAGTATATGACACAAAAAACTGCACAAAGAGTTTGAGAAATGCACAGACCTCACAATAAATAAGTAGTCTCACCTTTTATTTTCTCTTCAAATTGTCCCATTTTTTAGCCACTTGGGACACAGTTACTGTATTTTCCCCTTCCGCCCTAAAATCCCAATTTCTCAGTGAAGTATGTTAAATGTGTTAAAAAGTTAAATGTGTCAACTTTTTGAATCCCTTGCATGATCCCAGACACCAGACAGTTATGTTTAATACTCGTAAAGGTATTTCTTCTTCATACTACCACAGTGATGTGACAATGCCATCACAAATTTCACTGTGGAGCTGTATTATTCAGTCAATACATCATTCGGAGGTTTTATGCTCACACATGGCATTTGACTCCAGGGAGTCTCGCAAGCAAAGTGACGGGAAGAGGCTTAGAAGAAGTGAGATAGTAAATATACAGTTTGCTGTAATAATGTAAGTATAAATGTGGGCATTGGTGATAAGTGAGAAAAATAGCATTGAGTTAATGTACACAAACACAGTTCACTCACCCATAGGCCTTTTTGGCAATGTGCCAAATGTGATCAAATTCACCTCTCACTTTGATACATTTTGCTGTCTTCCTCCTCCCCTGTTGAATGAGACACATTTCAGACTGGCTAGTAAAAGCCAGCCAACAAGAATGAAACACATTTCACTTACACGATAGGCCCAAACAATTCATGATTGGCCAACATGTATGGTTAGAGTGATTCTTTAGTTCTTGTACTGAGCAGGTCAACTCCATTTGGCAGCCACGCGAATGCTTGTGATGTCACCATGAACCATTAATTCAAAGAGGAAAAAAAAAAAGATACCAGGAACTTATACTTAAACTGCCTTTCGGCCAAAGTTTTCAAATGAGCCTGATGAAGGGGCGGAGTTTTTACAACAATCAGCCTGCATTCTGTTGAAAGTGTTACAGGAAGGCTGCTTTCATGCATCCTCACTCAGCGGCTTGTCAGAGCTCGATCCTCCCTCCTCTCCTCTCTCTCCCACCACAAATAAGCACTTTGAGACGAGCAGCTAGGAGGGAGACACAGAATGACTTCTGGGTCAGTAGAGAATAGAGGACACAACAAATAAGCGAATTGAGATGCATCCAAGATTGTGCAAAAGAGCCTTCTTCCTGGATGGAGAATTAGCAAGCTCTAGTGGCGACGGAAAAACATTTAGGAGCACAAGAAGCTTTTTCAATGTATTGAGGTGAATGGTAGACTGAGAAGACGGAGCAAAATATTTAATTTATAGTTTTACACCACGTCAGATGGCGCCTAATCGATAAAATTTTCAATTAGCCAAAGGCCACACTCAAAGTGACCGTGACATACATTAAAAAAAAAAAAAAGAACGTTTATTGAGGTCTCTGCAGGTTATCCTTATGACTTTGTCCTCCTATTGATACTTTGCAATCATGTACCAGCTTGGTTTTGACCAGGAGACATGCTGACAGGAACAATTTGATAGGATGAATTCAATTTTGGAGAATAGTGCAGCCATTGCAATAAACTGAAGGTTTGCTAACTGTTGCTGCCATGCATTTGCTAGCCACGGATCAATTTTCATGTTAGAGACTGAATGCCAAATGTGTGAATGCCTGTCGAATTTCTTTAAGAATGTAACCGCCATCCTTGCTTAGCCAGCATACGAAACTTTTCCATACTCATTGAGTATCAAAGACGGAAAAATGTTGCCTCCATCCATTGGTCACACCATCAAACCATCTAATCCGCAACCACCAGCCAGTATGACTCCTGAAAATACTGAGCACAGACGGCATGCACTAAGGAGACCGGAACAAGGACCAAAAAGTCCCGTTAATTCTTCAGTTTTGCTCAATCTTGTTAGGTAAGAAAATCCTTGGTATTTCTTCAGATGTCGCATTAGAAAACTAACTAGTGTACAACATAGTTTTCATTTGCCAAGTTTTTAACAAAGCAAAGTCCTTTTTATCCTGAGCATATTGTATACGGCTGATTTTTTGAAGATCTCAGCAGGGACTAAAAGCATGGGCTGAAATGAGGTGAGCCATGAACGCTGACTCGCCCTACAGGAAAACTCAATGGAGATATGGGAACGCTATTAGTGATTTGGTGCCTTGCAGTATGGTCTGTCAAATCAGGAATGGATGCAGTGTCTGAAATTGGAGGCATTGGAGAATTTATTGGAATACTTCGGTTGAAAGATTTGAGAAGAATCCTGCGTTTGATGGTTGAGCTGGAGCTCCGATTTCAGTATCGCCAGATAAGTTATAACTCAGTTCGACAAACAAGAACAAACCATAACTGAGCAAGAACCTGGTCGGAGAGAATGCAGGTCTGGTAGAATGTTGGTCTTTTAGAATGCTGAGTACGTTCAACAAGACAGACAAGGATTTTTGAATGAAGGCAGTGTAAATATATGGAAGCATATGTGCACCATTATACAAATGGCAATTCATTATGTGCACCTTTATTCAAATGGAAATTCATTTGGCAAAATATCAATTCAATATTTAATTTTATCATGTAATTTGAAAATGTATTTGGCAATTGACAATTTAATGTACAGTACCGCTAAAAAGTTTTGGATCGCTTGCAAATGTCTTTGTTTTCCAAGGAAAAATACATTTTCATGCATTTCACGAACATTTTTTTTTCCATTTCACAAACAATTAAAATTAATCAGATGATTTTCAAAGAATGATCTAGATTTTTGCTTAGAGGCCTAATATCAGCAACTGTCAGTCCTCTGCATCAATCGGCTTGTATGGCTGCAAATCCAAGTTAAGCATTTTATAAGGCTAATTGATTATTAGAACAAATGGGTTGTACAGCTGAAAACCTTTGAACTAATAAGAGAGCACAAAAGGGAGCGTGGCATTCTTGAGGTTGTTTTAGTACCTGAAGCATCAGCAGTTGTTTGTTTGTTTACAGGCTCAAAATGGCCAGAGAGAAAGAACCTTTGGTCACACTTTAGATGAGGTATTGCCCATAAAGGCTTTATACAGCATGCATAATGGCTTCATAAATGAGACATAATGTCTTTATAAATCATATATAAGAAAAAGAAATGCTTTGTAACGGGTGAAATAACGCATCCTTATTCAGGATCTGATGCCAAATGTGATTTAACTGACAATGTCACTTAGCAAGTGGCTAAATGTCATTAAGGGTGACATTGTCAGCTAAGTGACATTATCATTGGAATCGCATGCTGAATAAAGGTGAATTATTTCACCTTTTACAAAGCATGATATTTACTTCTGCATGATTCATGAAGACATTATGTCTCATTTTAGAAGGCATTATACATGTTGATAAAGCCTTAATGAGCAATACTTCATCTAAAGTGTGACTGAACTTCCTTTAGAGACCCGTCAGTCTTTTGTTGTGCTTAGAACAAAAAGGCTATTCAATGCGAGAAATTGAAAACTTAACTTAAAATCTCGTACCATGCTGTCAACTACTCCCTTCGGAGAACAGCACAAACTGGCACTAACAAGGACAGAAAAAAGGAGTGGGAGGCTCCGATACACAACTGTGCAAGAAGACATACATCTGAGAGTGTTTAGTTTTAGACAAAGACGCCTCACAGGTTGTCAACTAGCAGCTGTGCTAAATAGTTCCCGGCAAACACCAGTGTCAGTATCAACAGTGAAGGTGTTTTTTTTTTGATGAAGGCAAAGTTTGAAGTACATATTCATCATTTTCCATTAAAATCAGGCAATGTCAGCATGTTCCGTTCATTTGCTATATTTCCTATTCAGACAAATTTCATGTGTGTTTCCATGGAAAACAAGAAAATTTCCAAGTGATCCCAAACTTTTGAGCGGTAGTGAACAAAGTGGCAATGCAATCTTCAATACAGTTTTGACAATCTCGATGACAATCAGGAATTAAAATTGAATTAATCAAAGGTCACATTGCCATGGCATTCTTGCACTCAATAGGACTGACTGACCTGGCAGAACCACAACTTCCTTCAACATGGCGGGGTGTAGTGCCAGACGCAGCAAAACCGGGGATGAAAACGCATCATTACCAGCAAAGAAAGTAAGCTACTGTAGTCCGAGTGAAGCGCTGGAACATCCGGCCCATACTGAGCCATCACCAACGGGAGTTTCACCACCGCAGAGCGAGCACCGATGGCGGCGGGTACGAGCAGAGGGGCTTGCCCAGTGGAGAGGCAAGCTGGGTAGAGACAAAAGTCCAGCTGCCGTCAGAACGACATTGTGAAGAAGGAGAAGTGGCTGAGATATGAAGTAGAAGGACCCGTGTAGGCTACACGTGTGTGGTTTCACTCACTGCGGAGGGTGGAGAGTGACAGCAGGCACTGCTGTGCTTCTGCTGGACAAGTGAGTAACATCAGCTCAGCTGTGCTTCACATAAACTAGGCCATAAGTTTACCTGCCCGGAGCATTCAGCTCACTGTATAGTTTGTCAGGATGTACTGTTGTAGTAATGTGTACAGTAGGAGAGATACTGAAGCTCAGCATGTTAGCAGTGCGCTAATCCACAATCTAAAGTTATAGCTGACGTCAGCTGCTTATCTTGGAGTGTACTTTCTTGGTGTGTATCTGGTGACTGTCTGTAGGGGGACAGGTGAGGCTGAGAAGACAGCCCCGCGTCAAGCTGTCATCGGCGATGTTTTGAGCCAGAAACAGTGAATGTGCTTTGTAAACGATAACTTCACCTGCCTGGAACATTCAGCTCATTGTGTTGTTTGTCAGGATGCACTGCTGTAGTGAAAAGCTCTGCACGTTAGCACAATGCTAACATTAGCTGTGAAGCTAATTCACAACGTAAATTCTCTATTTAGCCTGGAAAATGGCTGCAATTTGCATTAAAAAATTTAAGAAAAGCATTGTTAACAAATATTAATTAAAGTCAAAGCAGAGGAGTAGGTTGGTTTTCAATAAAGCTAATAACAGCTTCGCAGTAGCATACTTTGATTTGACCACCAGTGATGCATATCATGTTAGTGATGCAGTTTATTGAGCATTTTAAAAGATCTGAGAACGCTCCATGCAGAGTTCTACATTTTTTCGTATTATGGTGGGGAGAAAAAAAAGAAAAACACAAAGACAGCAGGGATAACGTAACGTTATCTTGTGTCATTGAAGTTGAGCAGATGCTCCAGGCTAAGGGACTTGTAGCTGAGTAATTACGTTGACCAGCTTGCTTGTATTACTTCATAAATTTACTACATAAACACATGTATGCTGTGAAATGCTGCTATTTTACATCAGTGTAACAGCATTACCTCTGGATTGACACTGCCTCTACGTAGCTATATTGTGAAATTCTGGTTTTAATAAAGTGTTGCTTATGACCACAAATCAAATGTTATTAATTCTGGGTTTTTTTTTTGTAGACTATAGATTTCATATTTCTTTTCTTTCATTGTGTTGTATACTGCCTGTGTAAAATGTGACATAATACATGGATGGTGGTAATAAAATTTTTTTTTTTTTTTTTAAATCCCTCCACCACCCCCCCCATTTTGGGGGCCTACTGAATTTAATCAATTACAGTAAATTTCTCAAAGACCCCACACCCACCCTTTTACTCCCATCACAACACCCTAAACCCATATTTACAGATGATACAGTGAAAGAACAATGACATAAATTAGAATGTAAACATACACAAAGATGAGTAAATTGAAGTGAAAATTAAGAACATACCTACACAATACCTACATTAATCATAATTATATATATGTATACATAAACATATGCATACATACATACACATACAGCATATAGATATATATATATACATACATAAACGTACCTAGACACACACATACATAAGATACATGCTTTAGCAAATATAGTCATACAACATATCATATATTAATGTACTCATACAATTACTTATTTTCATTCCCATCTTTCTGCCACTCTCAGCGCCCTCCATCTATCCTTATACACACTTAACCTACTGTTCTCTTGTGCCATTATACATTCAATTTTACTGTGATGTTTTACAAAGATTTTGAATCTCTCGATCCTCAGAGCGTCCACAGATTTTGATTTAAAAATGAAAATTTTGCCAAGAAGTATTAAAATATTGACTATTTTTCCGCAGTCATTTTTTAGACTGCCCAGAAGAATGGTGGGCAAGTCCAGTGTAAAATTACTTGAATATAAAGCCAGCCACCTCTGAACCCCTGTCCAAAACAGACCTACACAGGGGCAGTACCAAAATAAATGTTCCACTGACTCAACCTCTTCGCCACAAAATCTACACAAGTTGGACTCCTCAATTCCCCAAATATGAAGCATCTTTTGAGTGGCCAAAAATTTATATATCAATTTAAACTGAAAAAATCTAATTGACGAATCTATAGTCGTTTTGTAAATTAAATTGAAGACCTGGTTCCATGGAATTGGGAAATCTAGCATATACTCCCAAGAATCTAAAATATTGTGAGGATTAGCTCTCAGGTTTCTTGATTCAAGGTGAAACTTGTATATCATTCCATTTATGCTGGTTTTTTCAATCCACTGAAGGTTTTTCATAAATGGTCGACAGACAAGCTCCTTGTTACTTCCTCGAACAATTCTTCTTTTCCATTTTAGCGGTATGGCGGCAACCAGTTGGTTGAACTTTTGTAGAGGGCAAACCTTGCCATAAATGTCAATTAACTCTTCATATGACATTAATTTACCTTCATTATTTACAAGATCATTTATAAAAATAATGCCAGAATCAAACATATTTTTCCAAAAAATTAATTTCTTACCAATCAAGATGTTAGAATTGAACCATATGATTTGTTGCAAAATTTCCTCTGTATTTTCTGGAGGATAGAATTGAAATTGCAGCCAACTTTGTATGGCTTCCATTAAAAATGGGGAAAGATTGACGGCCAGTTCCTTATTGAATTGTGAGAACTGGGGGCATTTAATCTGTAGAAAGGGAAACAGTCCCTTTTTAAAAATCGGGTGTACATTGTCTAATAGTCTCCGGGAGAACCATCCAGGGTTTTTAAAAAACTTTGAAATCAGGTAGGCTTTGAGTGAGAGATTCAAAGCTCTTAAATTTAACAGTTTTAGGCCACCTGATTCATATTCATTGTAAAGGTACACACGCTTAACTTTATCTGGTTTACCACTCCATATAAAAATTTGAAGATTTTTTTCTCATATTGTTTGAAAAATGATTCACTTGGTGAAGATAATGTCATAAACAAGTATGGAAATTGAGACACCACTAAGGAATTAATCAAGGTGATTTTACCATAAAGTGTTAAATATTTCCCTCCCCATGGCTGCAGAATTTTATCTATTTTATCAAGTTTTTTATTGAAGTTAACTTCTGAGAGATTATCCATGTTTTCAGGAACATGGATGCCAAGAATATCAACTGATCCATTCTTCCACTTTATGGGTAAATTACACTGTAAGGTAAATGTTGTGTTTTTCAGAGAACCGATCCTAAGTATTGTGCATTTGTCATAATTTGGCTTCAAGCCTGACAAGCAGGAAAAACAATCCAGGTCCTGTGTTAGGCTTTGTAAGGATAAGGACTGAGGTGTCAACAGAAAGGTAGTATCATCTGCATACATAGAAACCTTTGTATGCAGCCCCTGGATTTCTAAGCCTTTGATATTTTTATTTGATCCAATCTTCATAGCAAGTATTTCAATTGCCATTATAAACAAATAAGGTGATAAAGGACAACCCTGTTTTACTCCCCTTGACAGTGAAATATCACCTGAAATATGACCATGATTTATAATTTTACATGTTAGTTTGTTGTACATAACTTAAACCCATTTTATGAGAGAGTCACCAAAGTTAAAATATTCAAGGCATTTATAAATAAAATCCAGACGAACCTTATCAAAGGCTTTTTCGAAATCTGCAACGAAAATTAAACCGTCTTTTTTTGATATTTCATAGTTCTCTATAATTTGCAGTAGCTGCCTAATATTGTCCCCAATATTTCGACCCTGTAGAAATCCAGACTAGTCATTGTGAACAATATCAGATAAAACATTCTTAATGCGATAGGCAAGACATTTTGCTAGTATTTTGGCATCACAACACTGTAGTGTAAGAGGTCTCCAGTTTTTTAAATAAACTGGGTCTTTATATTGGCCACTACTTTCTTGTTTTAATAGAAAATAAAATTTTTCAATTTGATTCAATTTATCATTCCAGAGTAAATGACACATTCATACATAATTGAAGTGCTGATTGCTAAATTCCCAAAAGTCACACATTTGGCAAAATTGAGTTCGAAATTGAGTTGAAAGACCATTCCCATATCAAGTATGACCTGGGCTTTCTTACGAGCACTAAAACACCACAAGTCACATCTGCATTTCTGCATAATTGGCAGGTATTACTGCGGGCTAAATGCAGATCCAGAGCAGGCACAACTCAGTGAGTTCTAAAACACAACTAGTCCTGCACTTGTGTGGATTTTAGAACTCATTTTCCGAATAGCCATTAGATATCACTACTTTCAAAATGGCTGAAACAGGGGCAGGAGGTCAAGAGCTTGACCAAAATAATGAGATTCACCCTCGAAAGAAATGAGAAATGAAAGAAAGAGGAATGAAAGTAATTGGAAGAAAAATCGAAATTCCCATCATTTTCAGCCTGGTCCATTACAATGGGTGCACCTAGATCGAACACTATAGGCTCACCTCTTTTGAAGCCTTCTGTTCATGATGTAGGCTCTAGATACCTTTGTTCTCTAAAGGGGATTGTTTAGAATGGGAAAGCACTTCAAATTTAAGTTTCAGGTTATGTTAAAAAAGGAATAAGCCCCGAGAAGCAGTGGGTTACAGTGATTTTATAATGGCGGAGGGGCGTTTTACGGGGCCGTTTCAGAATCACTGTAACCCACTGCTTCAAGGGGCTTATTGCTTTTATGAAACGGTTACCCTAAATATAGCCCATTAAATAAACACACAAGAAAAATAACAATTTATTGGTAATAATGCAACAATAAAATTGAGAACTATTCATTCTTCCACCGAGCAAGATGGAGTGGACAGAATGGTTGGCAAGCAACACAGACGCTAAGATTGCTTTTTCATCTGTTGCCATTATGTCACATCAGGCTATTTTGGCTTGTTAATGTAGATATACGATGAAAGCAGGCTATTTGGAATGTCTCCTTTGGACTCCCAAAGGCCCCGTTAAATAATTTTACATTCTTTTTGGTTTTCGAGTTGCTTTGTTCTCAGCTCAGCAGCAACAGTAGGGAATAAGACTGGCTTTTGCCCTACACATTTGCCGGTGTCCAGGAAAATATGTTGAATTGTTCATGAGCTTGCTAGCTTATCAACTAGCTAGCGTTCACTACAATGGATGTGGTTACCCTACACATAGCCCATAAAATAAACACTCAAGAAAAAAAATCAACTATTTATCACTAATACTGAAATAGCGACCTAGTTAGCAACGTAGCTAGCAAGCTAAAATTATATTGAACTCTGTAATGCAATAGCTAGCTAGGTAGATAGCCAACTGGTTAGCGAGTTAAAAGGCTAAACTTCACTAACACTGAAATAGCGAGCTATAAGTTTCGAAACAAACGTAACCTAAGGAGTCAGTTCAGCACCGAGTAGTTGGTTGCGCGCAGGGATATTTTTTGCTGCGATCTGCCTCAGAATTCAGTGGGTTACACTGATTTTATACCCCCATGGAACATGGCTCAGCCACTCATATTTAAGGATGGGAGGCACCCATTTTATGATGTTCTGTTTGTGCAGTTGTGTGGTACATGCACTTGCATGTTCTATAAATGTGCTCCAAATAAACAAATTTTGGTCATTATTCAGTGTTTTTATTGAATTTATTGTAAATGACATTTTGTTTAAGGATTGTCACAAATGTAAGGCCAGTTCCCCTGAATACGTGCCTAAAACCCCAGTACAAATTTTGTTTTGTCCCTTATTCCTACAAGAATGAGAATACAACCCCAATTCTGAAATAGTTGGGACGAAGACTAAATTGTGAATAAAATCAAAATGCAATGACTTTCAGATCATATGAGCCAATATGTTATGTACAATAGAACATAGATAACATTTCAAATGTTGAAGCTGAGACATTTTACACTTTTATCCAAAAAAATTAGCTTATTTCAAATTTTCTGGCTGCAACAGGTCTCAAAAAAGTTGGGTCACAGGCAATAAAGGGCTGAAAAAGTAATTAATATATAAAAGAATCCGCTAAAAAGAACACTTAGCAAGTAATTATGTTAACTGGCATCAGGTGTGTAACATGAATGGCTATAAAACGGATGTCATTGAGAGGCTGAGTCTGAAGTAAAGATGGCCAGAGGCTCTCCAACCTGTGAAGGCTTGCGTCAAAAAATTGTGGAATACTTTAAAAACAATGTTCCTCACGTCAAATTGCAAAGGCATTAAGAGTCTCATCAGTGACAGTGCATAACATCATCAAAAGAGTCAGAAAAAGTGGAAAAATCGCTTCGCGTAAGGGACAAGGCCAAAGACCTTTACTGAATGCTTGTGGTCTTCGGGCCCTCAGATGCCACTGCATCACTCACCGGCATAATTCTGTCATTGACATTACTAAATGGACCCAGGAGTACTTCAAGAAAACACGGTCTGTAAACACAGTCCGCTGTGCCATCCATAGATGCCACCTAAAACTTTATCATGCAAAAAGGAAGCCATTGTTGAGCAAGTGCCACCGTCTTCTGTGGGCCAAGGCTTAAAATGGACTGTAACAAATTGGGAAAGTGTCCTGTGGTCAGACGAGTCCAAATTTGACATTCTTGTTGGAAATCATCGGCGTTGTGTCCTTTGGGCAAAAGAGGAGAACGACCACCCCTCCTGTTATCAGCGTTCAGTTCGAAAGCCAGCATCTCTGATGGTATGGGGATGCATTACTGCATATGGTGTGGGACACTTGCATGTTTTAAAAATCAACATGATTGCTAAAAGATAAATAAAGGTTTTAGAGCAACATGCGCTCCCCTCCAGATGACATCTATTCCAGCGAAGGCCGTGTGTATTTCAGCAGGACAATGCAAAATCACATACTGCAGCTATTACAACAGCATGGTTTCGTAGTAGAAGAGTCCGTGTGCTGAACTGGCCTGGCTGCATTCCTGATCTTTCACGGATTTAGAGCATTTGGCGCATAATTAAACAAAAAGTCCGTCAAAGGAGACCTAAAATTCTCCAGCAGCTGGAGGTCTGTATTAAACAAGAGTGGAATCAAATTCCAATGGCTAAACTGAAGAAACTTGTCTCCTCAATGCCCAGACTTCTCCACTCTGTGTTAAAAAGAAGAGGGGATGCTACAACGTGGTAAACAGGCCCCTGTCCCAATATTTTTGAGACCTGTAGCAGCCATCAAATTTGAAACGAGCTCATTTTGTGGATGAAATTTTAAAATTTCTCAGTTTCAACATTTGCTTTGTTATCTGTTCTATTGGGAATAAAATGCTGGCTGGTGGGATTTGAAAGTAGTTTTGATTATACTCACAATTTACACTTTGTCCCAACTATTTCGGAATTGGGGTTGTATATATAGCATATGTGTGCTATATGAATGGGAGTATAAGGACACTAATGCCCATTGGAGTAAATATAGATATGTGTCGGAATACCCTATACAGAGAAATAGTACACCGTATGCAATGCAAGGATGAGGGGAAACTCCAGCGGAAGATAGTTCAATATGGTTTTATACAGTGTAGGTACATGACCACACCTGGAGTATTGTGTAAAGTTCTGGGGACCATACTTTAAGAGAGATATAGAGGCTCTAGAGAAAGTTCAGAGAAGAGCCACCAAGCTTATTCCAGGTATAAAAGATGAAAGCTACGAGAAGAGGCTGAAGATCCTCAATCTCTTTAGTCTTAGGAAAAGGAGACTCAGTGGTGATTTGATTGAGGTCTTTAAATATGTTAAAGGGATTAACAAAGTGGATCATGTAGGATTCCTTCGACCAAGTGTCGTGAGTAGAACTCGGGGTCACAAATGGAAGTTGACCAAAGGTAAGTTTAGCACTGATATTCAGAAATATTTCCTCACCCAAAGAGTAATTTCGGTGTGGAATAGCTTGCCTGACCATATTGTTGAGGCAGAGACCTTGGGGGTTTTCAAGAGCAGGTTTGACCTAAAGCTAGGTACCATTCTGGCACACCGGCTTAAGTCTCGATCAGCGGAGTGCGGATGTATTTCCGGGTACCCTAGCCATCTCAATTTCCGGCATTGCTTAAAGTCCTTACTGTCATGGTGATGGCAGCTGGACCACCGTCTCCACCCGGCTAGCCTCTCCGCTGGGCTAGCCCCTCTGCTCGTACTTGGCGCCGTCATTGCTCGCCCTGTGGTGTTGAAACTCCCATTGGTGACGGCTCAGTATGGGGCCGATGTTCCAGCGCCTCACTCGGACTACAGTAGTTAATTTTCTTTGCTGCCAATGATGTGTTTTTATCCCCCGTTTTGCTGTGTCTGGCACTACACCCCGCCTTGTTGAAGGAGGTTGTGGCTTTTCCAGGTCAGTCAGTCCTACGGAGAGGGGCGTGTCCACGGGAGGAATAGCCAATACCAGGCAGTCACAGAAGTGACGTTGTTAAAGAAAACCCGCCTTGATGACAGTTTGCATGCGTGTGGAAAAATGCCATGCAATACACGGGGTGCTGTTGTACTTTAAAATGTGAGGATTTCATTTTAACTTCGCAAATTGAATTGTCAAATGCATTTTCAAATTGCATGAAGAAATTAAATATTGAATTGCCCTTTCAATAAAGGTGCAAGAAATATGGCAATATGACATTTGATTAATTCAATTTTAATTCCTGATTGTCATTGAGATAATCAAAACTGTATTGAAGATTGTATTTGCTACTTTGTACATTCAAATGAATCACCATTTGAAGAAAGGTGCACATAATGAATTCCCATTTGAATAAAGGTGCACATATGCGTCCATATAAATAGGGGTTGGTTAGGAGGTGGACGAATAGCATGATGCTTCTCGGTGTGGCCTGGTTTACTAATCTGCATTTAATTGGCTCTCTTTATCTTATCTTACACAGGTTTTGATGCAATTTAGGTCTGGAAGGTTTACAAGTCAGTTTTTTTTGTTTTGGTTTTTTTCTTGCCTTTTCTACACCATCCCAACTTTGTCAGAAATTTGGTTGCAGGTATACATGTAACTACCTTTCTTTCAACACTTTTCTCTCAAACACAACTTTATCTCATCAGTAATTTCAGTGCTATGCAAAAAGAAATACAATTAGATTTTTATTGATGCTTTCTTTCTCTCCTCATGTTTCATGCTGGTATGAAATGTAAAGAGTCTTGAAAGGATAAAAAAGCTCCAGCAGGGCACTGCACCTCACCACAGAGATCGGCAGACACGAGGGGCCTCATTTCTAAACGATGCGTACGTCACTTTCTTTGCAGATTTCTTATTTTATAAAAACAAACTTGACATTAAAAAAAGGCAAATTATCAAGATTATGTACAATGTCAATAAATTCCAAGTCCATCCTGATTAAATAAATGAAAATTCAATGCAGTTTATTTTACCCATAAGTTTATAAATTAGGTTATTTTCCACAAAATGTCATTTTTATTTTTTGTGTATACGTATTATTTAGATATGAAATCCATGCAAATTTTTATAAATAAGGCCCTAGATCTCTCATTTTCACACCAGTTCAGTATATTAAGCCAATTAATTACCCTACACATAACAGGTAGGAAATGTCAGCCTTGAGCCTCCACAAAAGAGATGTGGGGGAGGTTATGGTCGTTTTCTGATATATGAAAGGGAGTACAGCCATCTGTCACTGGAAGTCTCCATGGTCAGTGTCTCAGTGGTCACACCTGAAGCACAGGCAGTCCTCACGCATTTTACAGCAAGCATCTGTTTGCTGTTGCTGCCGCCTGCCAGAATTGTCCTGGCTTGCTTTCCTGTTTAGATCAGTTCAGAATCCTTATGTTTATCAATCCTTTGCATTAATATGGTAATCTTTTTCATCAACGTTTAACAGCCTTATCACCGTAAATGCTCTGTCCTTTTAAAACACTGCATAATGCTGAATTCAGAATGATTCAACTGCAATAAATCAACTGAGACACACTGCAGAAATGTGACATTTTTGACTGCTGGTGGGATGAAATGGGGTTACAATTCCAAGTAATGCTGCTGAAGATAATCTAAATGTGTGATTATTACAGCAGGCAATTGTTATGCCAGGATTGAAAAATTTCTGTTCCGTACTGTATCAGCCATGGTATAATTTTCAGTCCGCTGACATTTTACCCCCATTAATGTGAGCCTTAGAAGTGTGAAATTAGTTTAACATACTTTGCTGGATTTATTTTATTTTCAAAAATGAAAGCGACAAATTGGAATGAAAGAAATGAGGAAAATGATTCCTTCATTTGTCAAGATCATTGTCCTGTCATAATCAAAGGCCTGACCTCAACCCCAAAAAAGTATGGATCAACTGGAAAGCTGACTTCGTGCCAGGTCTAATTGGCTGTCATCTCTTGTCTTAAGCTTTCCTGGCTCAAACAAAAGAAAATTCCTGCTGTAAGTGCTGTAAGGATGTATTATTGAACAATCTGTGAATACACTACTCACAATAAGTTAGGGATACTGCAGAGTGTACAAAGATATATTATTGAGAGTATACATTCTGCTTAAGTGACTTAGTATGTGATTAGACAATTGTTTCTGCATGCCAGACACTCATTGTTTTGTCATGTCCGAGAAGTGTGCACGGTCCGTCTGTCATGCTGGGGTCACTACTCCAAAAAACAAAATAATGGATAGTCATGTTAATCGGCCCTTCCCTTATTTTTCAAGGCCATAAATATGGGACATGAGTAAGATAGCTTCACCAATGCATGCACGCCGACAATTGACAGAGGAGCAGCGCTATCTGGCCATAGCCTATCTCAGGGTTTAAAGCCACATGCTCATCTTCGATAGGATAACGATCGCCTAAATCACACAATAACTTTAAAATACTTTACCTTACAGATTAATCTCTCCGCAGTGCAGTGATGCCTTTGAAAAAAATTAACGACATCGGGAAATGTTTGCATTTGACTGCCAAAGTGTGTAACCCCACCATTTTTCGCTCGCCAAGAAATACACACACATTTCCGTGACGTAGTACACATGATAGCGATTATAGCGAATCGCTATTATAGCGAATAGCAATTTTTATGCAAATATGACGCACATACATCAAGTCAACAACCATCCTCTTACAGTAGAGTCATCCAAACATCGCAATCATTTCTTTATGTCATATATGTTAGGCTATTTACCTCGTGCAAATCCAAAAGACGACGACTTGGCTTCCTTGTTCGTTGCGCGACACGCTTATTTTTCCTTCCGGGTCTATTTTTATCAACTTGCCGACAAGGGAAACCTCCTCAATAGTTTTATCTATATCACTGGACCTGGGGGTTCTAAAATCATGCAATTGTTCGTATTCGTTATATCTAGCCATTACAAAAGTTCTCTAAAAAAATTCTCAAAATTAAGTCTTAATTAGTGAAGCCGAGAGTATTTGGCTTTAAGGCACACAGTCTAATGTCGCCACTGAACTTGGTGTGTCCCAGAGTGTCATCAGTAGACTGTATCAACATCATGGGCCCAAAAGTGGAACACCAAGCAGCGGCGGCTCCTCGGCCGTAACAAAGGGAAGCCAGAACCTCGCCCTTCAAAGCTTAATGACTTCAACATTTCGTAGTTCACTTTTCTTTTATCAGCAGTTGCACATACGAATTGGTTGAAGGACAATCAAATTTATTTTCGAGAGAAAATGACGACGCAAATTATCAACACGTCTTTATAAATTAGTTTGCGAGGCTTCTTTCACAAGAAGCCACGACAGCCCATTTTCTACAATCTTAATATAGAAGAAAAGAATGCGATGTTGCACAGCTTATTGCTTAATGAGCCTCACTAATCAATTTGCGCATCTATGCCGTTTCGTGAGCTTCTTGAGCGCGGAATTTATAGCGTAGGCCTATGGTAATTTATGTCGTAATTTATGTGTGAAAGAAAACCCCTCAATTTCGTGGTGCAATGTATAACAATGCCATCGAAAATAAATTTGACTCAACGGACTGTTCTTCTAACAATCCGTATGAGCTACTTCTGATCAAGAAAAGTAAACTGCGAGAGGTTTAAGTCATTAAGCTTTGAAGGGCGAGGTTTTGGCTTAACTTTGTTACGGCCGACGACCCTCCACTGTTTAAATGAACGATTGAAAAGCTAAAAATTGACTCCACGATGAGGGATTAATAAACCGCCAAACATCGGAGAGTGTTTTCAAGAGACTGATTAGTCCGTTCTGCCTGCCCGTTGGTGAAACCCCGAAGAGAGACTCGCTGTGGCCCCCAACTGCTTACGAAACGCCTGCCAAAATCTGCCCGCAAACTGAGGGCCTCGGTCAGACACGACATCTTGCGGAAGCCCAAGCAAACGGAACACATTGTTTACCACAAGATGTGCTGTCTCCCGTGCTGAAGGCAGGTTGGGTAGCATGACAAAATGAGCCGCTTTAGAAAAACGGTCAACCACAACCAAAATGACCGCGTTGCCGGCATATACAGGCAGCCCCGTATCAAAATCTAATGCAATATGCGATCAAGAGCCCCTGGGAACGGGCAAAGGTCGCAGCAAACCAGCAGGAGGGAGATGGGAAGTCTTATTCCTGGAACAGATGCCACAGGCAGCAACAAACTTCAGAATGTCCCTCATCATCTCCGGCCACCAAAAACGTTGGGCCAGGAACTGCTTGGTCCGATGGGCCCCCGGGTGCCCCGCCAAGCAGGAAGAGTGTCCCCACTGGAGGACCTGTAGCTTTTCTCTATGCGGGACAAATAAACAGCCAGGAGGCACCCCCCCAAGACCGGGATCAGACTTCAATGCCTCCTGAACCACCGCCTCAACCTCCCACTGAATGGGTGCCACGACCTGTGCAGTAGGAATAACAGGCTCCTGGGTAGGATCGCGATCAGTGCAATCATACATTTGTGACAGGGCGTCAGGTTTAATATTTTTAGACCCCGAGCGATAGGTGAGCGTGAAATCAAAGCGGTTAAAAAATAATGACGGGAATTACACCGCCTGGTTTGCTGAATATATTGGAAGTTTTTTATGGTTGGTCCATACAACGAATGGGTGCTCAGCTCCCTCCAACCAGTGGCGCCACTCTTCGAGGGCCAGCTTGGGCATAGAAGGGCTGAAAAAGCTATTAATATATAAGAGAATCAGCTGAAAGAACATTTAGCAAGAAATTAATTTAACTGGCATCAAGTGTGTAACATGTTTGGCTATGAAAGGGATGTCTTAGAGAGGCTGAGTCTTCTGAAATAAAGATGGCCAGAGGCTCTCCTACCTGTGAGGGCTTGCTTTAAAAAATTGTGGAATACTTTAAAACCAATGTTCCTCAACGTCAAATTGCAAAGGCTTTGCATGTTTCATCATCAACAGTGCATAATATCATCAAAAGATTCAAAGAAACTGGAAAAATCTCTGTGTGTAAGGGACAAGGCCGAAGACCTTTCCTGGATCAGGGATGCTTGTGAATTAGATCTAATTAGTGGGCCGACCCAATTGAGCGCTGTGCCAGCCAACAGGAATAATATAAATGCAACCCGAGAATCCTCATTAACAAAATGTGACGGCTGAGCCCTAAAAAATATTTCACACTGGGCGATAAAATCCTTGCACTTTCCAGCCTCGCCACTATATCTTTGGGGCAGTTGTAACTCAGGTTCTCGGGGAGGATGCATAGGTGGTGCTTGTGCATCTTATAGTGAAACTTGTGCAGCGAGAGAGTTCATTCTCTCAGTCAAGCTTAACAGAACGCTCTCTTGATTCTTCAGCACGTTCTCTTGCAGGTGTAGTCTCTCAACTAATTTAGATTGCTGGCTGTCCAAATCAGAAAGTCCTCTCACGAACCTTGCTAATGTATCTTGCTGGCTGGCAACAGCCCTCTCAATTTAAGCCACCGCTGGCGTCTCCATAGTGGCTGTGATGGGCGTTGGTAGTAGGACGCCAAGAGCAGTGGCCAGAAATAAAAGGAAAAACCAGCAGAGTGCTGAGAGACTAAAACAGATAGAAATCACAAGACTCGCGCTACCAACGGACCTGACGCCATCCGTGGTAGAAAACAGGCGAGCTCGAAAAAAAAGAACTAAAGAAAAGGGAAATAAACCGAAGATCCCATTACTCACTAACGCTAATCCTGTTATGCAGCTAAGATCCTGACAATACTCTCTCTCAAGCAGGGGCGTGCTGGGGATCCAATTCAGACCGGGAGACTACCAAGCAAGCAGGCCACTGAAGTGTTGGGGTGGACTCAAAGCATGCGCGGCGAAAAATTTGTGGGGGTTTTTCTTCAAAAAAAGACCACTTTAGGCAGCATTTAGAGTCGTCATAGCAACTACAACAACACCATTAGACTGACAGCCACACAACAACACTCTATTAAACACAATCATGATGACAGCTCCACACAGTCCTCCATACCAGTACTTTTGTCTTCTCTAATCTCTTCTCTACATCATACTGTGTCCTTTTGTTCTATATTATTTATATAATGTGCAGAATTACACAAAACATGTTTGTATTATTTTGTCAGCAAATCGTTTAGATGTCATGCTAGCTTACAATAGCTAAAAAGAATACCAGTATTGAATAGGCTGTTCTAAAAGTCGATAGATGACGTCATTACCTTATTTGCATAATACACCTTGTGCATGTGTTTTGGAGTTGCCATGTGTTTTTTAATATTGCTTAGTTTGGCATAGAAATCAGCCTTGCAATATATGCAGTATGCCCGAGTATCATCCCAATAAACTGCTTCAACCTGCCTTTGAATTCAGGGTTTGATTCCCACTCCTTTCTGTACTTTTGAATGTACAGTTTAGACTTAGCCATGTTAAGCTAGAGGAGAAATGCCAACACACACGGAACTGTCTGGACGAGGCGAGTATCTTTATTTATACAGTTATTTATTTAAACAAAAAAAATCACATTTATCCTCCCTTGACTGTAAACCAACACTGAGAAAAAGCGGCGGGCTCGCATGTGCGATTCATTTGCAGTTTGGACACGGAGGGGTGAACATCTCTTGCTCCGACTCCAGCTAGGAGGGGCGACTGCGAGAGGACTGGGCCGCCTGTGAGTGCTCATTGAAGGGGGACAGGCCGACGGAAGCACCCGCTGCATGACGAGAGTAGTAACGATTAAAGTCGCTAAGTTGGCAACACTGGACGCGTCTCTCTCACTCATCCCCCCTCCTCTCACAGACTGCTCCATGTGCTTCTCTACACTTCCTGGGTTTTGGCTGTGTAGAGGCGGGCCAAAAAGCAACTAACCAGTCACAACAAGAGTCCTCTTAAAGAAAAACGGTGATCGCTGTCATTTCGACCAATCCTACCCTCTTATCACAGAGTTCATGTCGGCTACGTGTGCACTATGCAGTGAGGGGGCGTGTTCTCTGCCAATATAGTGCTGCCGGCGCTGCTGCTGTTGCAACAAGTTTGTGTTGTCTGCCTGGAATCAGCAGGCCAGTGGCTGCATTTTATTTATTGGTAGCCAGGCAGGCCAATAAGGACACAGGCCACCGGGAGAAGTCCAGAGCGTCCAGACGGGCCTGCACATGCCTGCTCTCAAGGAAAACATTGTTGAGCATAATCCAAAAGCACCACTGTGTTCTGTGAGCCAAGGCTCATTTTAAATGGACTGAAGCAAGGTGTCAGTGTCCTGTGGTCAGACGAGTCCAAATTTGTCATTCTTGTTGGAAATCATGGGTGTCGTGTCCTCTGGGCTAAAGAGGAGAAAGACCATCCCTCCAGTTATCAGCAATGAGTTCAAAAGCCAGCATATCAGATGGTAAGGGGATGCATTAGTGCATATGGTGTGGAACACTTGCATGTTTTAAAAAGCACCATGAATGCTGAAAGGTACAGAAGGGTTTCAGAGCAACATATGCTCCCCTCCAGATGAAATCTACTCCAGGGAAGGCCTTTTGTATTTCAGCAGGACAGTGCAAAACCACATACTGCAGCTATTACAACAGCATGGCTTCGTAGTAGAAGAGTCCTTGTGCTGAATTGGCCTGCCTGCAGTCCTGATCTTTCATCGATTGAGAACATTTGGTGCATAATTAAATGAAAAGTCTGTCAAAGGAGACCCAAAACTCTTCAACAGCTGGAAGCCTGTATTAAACAAGAGTGGAAAAAAATTCCAATGGTTAAACTCTGTAAGACCTCACAAAACAATACCAACAACGGACATTGCTGTGAGTGAAGGACTCACGTGTTCTTATTGACTAACTTCAATTCGAGCATTTTCCTGGCTGGTGCGAATCACAATATAATGGATAATTTTCACCGTCCAAGGACAGGGCATAGAAACGCAACGGTTACAATCAATCTGACTCCATTAAACAGTTAGCATACCAAATTTAGTTTTATCTTTGTAAAATATCTGACTCCAAATTAGAACTAGAATTTATAGTTTTGGGACAGCATGCGCGAATCTTGAGACAACTCTGCCATCAGATATGGCAGCGCAAGCCATCATTGCTCAGTAAATACATCCCCAGGGTTAATTAAACGCAACTGTCCTGGCTTAATTCGATGATAAATCGATTGGTTGAACGGGACTACCTTGATAGCAGCATCGAGGCAGACAAATAGCACTGAGCGTGAACGTATCAAGAACCTGGATTTATATAGAATGTAGCAGGCCGAAGGGGGGGCCCGGGTGGGGACTTGAACCTCCAGACTCCCGGGTAGAAGAGCCAGGCTCTTTGGCGATGTGGTCAGCGCGCATGACTCTTACCCGGGAGTCTGGAGGTTCAAGTCCCCGCCCGGGCCCTCCTTCGGCCTGCTACATTCATATACCCAAGGGCTCCTGAGAATGATCAACCGAATACTGGCATATAAATAGAATATACGCCCAAGGGTATCTTTAATAGCTAAATCTTAAGAGCTGGTATAACTTAAACCCTTAAGGGGTAGAACATAATCTCAAATCTAACTTAAAAGTATCGTTACCTACACATGTCTTAGTATGAGTTTCCCCTTAAGTCCCGGTCGCAACACGGCTAGAAAGAATACGCAAGCTGAAAAAGGAATAACAATACTTTAATTACCAGGTAGGCACAACTTGGATCAAACAAATCAACGCTTAGCCAATTACCAGTCACCCATAATTTACAAGGATTTAGAATATTTTCATACCTGGGAAAGATGAATGCCACGCGGAGCTAAAGTTGCCCCACGTGGTCGGGGAGAACTCAGATGTTCCCTCGCTCCGAAACAAGGCAATACGTGACTTCTACCACTTACCTACTCGCGTCAGATGACAAAGAAGAGAGCCAAGCGGTTAGGATCTCGTACTTTTAAAGAACCAAGACCACGCCTCCGAACAAGGTAGAGGCCGAATCAGAGTTTCACTCGCGAAGGTGTTACCACCAGGGGCAATTGCCCGCGCAAATTCTAACCAGCTTTTCAGGAGCTTCCCAAAAAAAGAGTGAAACATAATTTTAAGGGAAATGAAACATATTTCATTCAATTCCTTAGATTTCCCCAAGAAGAAAAAGATCAAACATGATAGGAATATGTGCTAAAATGATGCAGTTGTCATGGAAAAGCCGTAAAATGGAGTATTATAGTCCAATTGTGTTATAAATATATAAATGGTTTCTTTATAGGATGGTGAACATTAACATATTATGAATTTCACAGAGATTTAGATTGTTTTAAGGAGATTAATGTAACTAGGCTTTAACTTCAATGGGGACTGTGATACAACTCTGAGGAACACTGGGCAGCCTGGACGTAATGGCTCCAGCTTCCTGCTGTGAACAGAACAAGGGATGCCACTCTCACCGGCAGGCTGTAGGATTATAAAAGTTTACTGCTGGCTCTGGATTGTGTCAGATCACCCAAACATTCAGATTTTACACGGGTAATGAGCATGTGTTCCAACAATATGATTTTTGACATATGTTGTGAGCCAAATCAAACTTTCAGGTTCTACAACTCAAGAAACTTGACTCCTCAATGCCCAGATGCCTCTACTCTGTGTTATAAAGAAGAGGGGATTATACACCATGGTAAACAGACCCCTGTCCGAACTTTCATGACACCTGTAGCAGCCATCAAATTTTAAATGAGCTCATTTTTGGGGATAAAATTGTAAAATTTCTCAGAACGCATAGCAAATGTTGAAACTATCGTGAATAAAATACTGTCTGGTGTGATTTGAAAGTCATTGCATTCTGATTTTATTCACAATTTACTCTATGTCCCAACTATTTCGGAAATGGGGTTTTAGAAGGACGACTTTAAAATGCATAATATCTTTATAAATAAATAAATAAATGTTTAGCTTACCTCACCCTAGGTTTAGAGTGGTAGCTAATTAAATAATTGAGAAATTTTTTTCTGCAGGTCGGATGGAAATATTACCTAAATCAGCCTATCACAGCTCGGTTTTACTCTCTCATAAATGAGAATAGAGCATCCAACTAATCCATTGGAGTAGGTAAGAGACTGATGTTAGGAGCTAGCTAAATGGATTCCTTTTCCAGGTGGGCACACAAACACACGAACATCAATCTCTTTCCTTCTAGAAAAAGAGATCCGACCCCCCCTGTGAAATTTTGTCTTTGGCGATTTAGGCAGCCACATAGAGCGCCGTGTGCTGGAGGGACGCTGCTCCTCGCTCTCAAAATAGAAAAAAAAACAGGCGGGAGAATCTGGTCATCGATGACAGGACTGTTGTTTTCAAAAGGAAAAGAAAAAATGTATGCGCTGGTCTATTTTTTCTGAGAGGACATTTATGAAGTCATAACATCGGAATGGATTGAAGACTTTGACAGGAGTTTTGTGATGGAAGAGGGCCTTGAATATGTGGTCAACTGGCGTGAAGGGAAAAGTTGGAAGATTTTCAAATGTTGTGCCAAAATCGTGGTCGTCAATGGTAAGTTAAATCAACTTTCACAAATTTAGCTAACGGTTTTTGACTTACACTACCTAATTACTGCTGTGATTTTAGCGGATGAATTAGCAGACGACTTATTAGGCCCACACTTTCAGGTGTTAACCGTGACAATGTTAAGTCATTTGGACATTTCTGTTCACACTGTTTGAATAAGTTATGGAATTAAGTGCATGAGTTCTCAGGCTCTCAGGCGCAGGGTTAGGGCAGTCTGACGGAGGGTGCCGGTGGCCACATTTACATGAGAGCTTTAATTCTGAATAAAAATAATTTAATTCCGAATAAAAATTAATCCCGCTTTTAAAAGACCATGTGAATACCTAATTCTGAATAAAATTATTTTTCAGAATTAAACTCAATTCTGAAGTAAATGGCTGGTTTATTCCAATCTTAAATCCAAATAAATGAATTCCTTGATCATGTAAACATTTATTCCTTTTAGAATTAATTCCTGTCGTTCTGCGCATGCACACTTACAAGTTGATTATCCCACTTATAATATGGTTATTTGCCAGCAATATGAAATCAAAGCAATCAGAAATTTTTGTTGAACGTTTTGCTCTTGAACGACCTGATAATCAATAAATAGGCACCGCGCCTTCTCATAGCCAATACTATAGCCTATGCCAAGCTTAACTGAACCAGCTAACTTAGTTCAGCTTACCTTCATGGAGAAAGCATGCGCAAAAAAAATCTATCATGCTTTCACCAGCTAATTATTTGATAACTGATTCCATCTGAAATGGAGATTATTTATTACACAACATTATGCGTGATTATGCAGACTGATTCTAACTTGCTACCCACAATTACAACTTATGACGGTTTCCGTAGCGCCAGCAAGCTGAAATCAGTCTGTTGTCACAGCACGTAATTAGAGAACTGTCTGCAGTTGCTGATACATTAAGTGGACATGTTACCTTCCTTTGGAACTGTACACAGTTACTATCGTTTAATGAATAAAGCCTGATTATTTCGCTGCTTTAATATTTATGGTCATTATCGCTTGAGGACCTATTGTCAACCGCCCCGCAGGACATAACTTAATGCCGCAATATTTACTGGAGATAAAAGAGTAGTTTGGTTTCTGTTATACCCAGCCAAATGCCAGCGCTCTAACGTTGCTATGGCTATAGGTTGGCTAGTGGATCAATTTGGAACTTTAAACGGTGAAACTACCGTAGGCAGAACTACCTGTGCAGTTCCATGGTTTAAGTCAACACCTGCCAGCCAATTAGAAAGGAGTATTTCCCCAGACCATGGTAAACAAACAGGGAAAACAGTTTTTATTATGGGCTCTTCCATGGTGTAAGCCGAGATGAAAAGAAGCAGGGAGTGGAGTTTTTCTTCCGGTAGACGTAATACGTAAACACGTGCGCCCCCGTCCAATGCTTCCTGACCCCCCGATTTTAAGCGGAATTAAATAAAGGCGATTAAACATGTTTTCCATGTAAACCTCAATTGAAGCACTGATTACTAAAACCCCACAAGTCAAGTGTGACTTATGGGGTTTTAGTAATAGGTGCTTCAATTTCTAATTAGTATTTCCATTTAAACTCGAGGAATAATATTTTAATTCTGAATAATTAATTCTGAATTTATAAAGATTATGTAACCGTGGCCAGTGTTTTCTGAACTCTTAGATCAATCTTCCGGCTCACATCTCATCCATTAGGCCCCGTCTATTTCGTGGTGAAACGTATAGCTCAGTGTGGTAGGCTACTCTGTTAAATCTGTTTATAATGCTAAAATGCAAGCCACTTAGGGAGCAAGGTGATCGCAATATGGAAGTTAAACTGTATGTTATTTGGTAGTTTTTGGATTGGCTGAAATGATAACATGTCACAGAGCAACTGTTTTTGTGTCGCCTGCGAAGCATAGCGGCACATAGGGATCACTTTGTCCAGCGTCTGTCTGTCCGGTAGTCACATTTTCAGTCGGTAGTCACACGCAGGCGACACAAGTGTTGACCTGAACACTCTAGTTTACTTTTTTTGCGACTTACAGCAGTAGAAAAAGCACTTTCTACTGCCGTGGCTACAGCCTCTGCACTCTTGCTATTTGCTTTACAGCCAAACTCATGAACCCCTACAAGATTTTGTTTCATGCCCGTGGAGTCATATAACTGCAGTCTAGCTTCTTTCTGCTTTGATAAGCAAGGTAGAGCAAGACCTGAATTTTTGGGGTTCTTTTTAGCTAAATTTTTTCAGAAAAAGCTATTTATATTTGAAACCTAGGAAATGCCATTTGGGTTATCCTTGTTTCCTTGTTTTGGAATTTTATTCTTTACTATTTCTAATTGAGTTTAATGTTTTACTTCTTTTTTTCAGGACCACCCATTTGGGGAAAACAAACTCCGCCTGAAGCCCAGCTGCAAGGGCGGGAATGGGTCAGGAGACCAGTAATAAAGAGGTTTTGTTGGGGCACACTTAATGGCCTTTTTCACCTGTAACATTTATGGTAATATATGGTAATTAATTTTAATTCTATGTGCCTACTTTACAGCACACATTATTATTAACCATACTTAATCTCTGTTGTACTCTATCTTCCGTAAACAATTTTTAGCAGATAATTTGTCCCGCAGCTTTGAAGAAATCCCCACAGATTACATCTCCTTGTTAAGTCTATTAGAGTGACATGTGCTTTTACTTCTCTTTACGGTTCCATGTTCCAATAATTTTATAAAACGTTTTGAAATATTTGTCTTTTAAATGAATGGGACAAATTTTTGAAACTTGAAAACTATAATGAACAATAAAATCAAGTCCTGATCGTACTCATTGTAACTGCTCAGGCTGCTAACTTTAGTTTGTAGATACCACACTTGATATTGGGATGAGTGTACAAAGAATGAAGTTAATTAACTTTAATATCAGCGTGGACAGGGGTGGAGCCAGGGAGTGGCCAGGGCCACCAAAAATTAAACTTTGGCCAGCCCATCACCGTTTTGCCGGCAACTTTTTCTGTGCGCAAGTGTTCCCACAGTGACGCAACTCAAACTCAAGCAAGTAGTTCTCCATCGCTACAGATGGAGGCGGTAATAAACTCAACTTCACTTGTAATACACTAACATAATTACAGACAAAGAAGAAGTAGTAGTTGTGGTTCATGTGCGTGAGCTCTATGCATAAAACACCCTTGGCTCTACGAGTGAAGGTGCCAGCTACACTAGATTGCTGATAGGGTTTGCTCAAGCGACGATACTGAGCAACAAAAGAAATGCAAATTAGCTAGTAAGTTAATGTACTCTTATCATTACTCAGTCAAAGTGACCGCAGAACAAATTAGTTTGATGAAACGAGTGTATTTGTGCACGCGGTAGTAATAAATTTGATTTTCTGAAATAATTACACACATACTTATTTTCCGGTCTGTCTTTAATTAACTTGCGTTTCCTTTGTTGCTCAGTATATCTAGCTCGGTGCGCTCACGTGAAGTACCCGGAAGTAAAATTCGCACGTAGACTCCTATTCATTTTTGCCAACTTTAAAATAACATTTTCAAAAATACCTGGATGCGAGTCGGTGTTAATTTGGTATCGCTGTGCAGAGCGACATTTTGTCTCCCTAAGTAGGTGCTATTTGGAGGATGGAAAGCGGCACACTTCTAATGGGAAGATCGAAATGTGACTCGATGTCAACGTTTAAGTGTGAGCAGAATGTTAACAGAGATGCCAAGTCTCACACATTTTTTAGGCTTATTCACCGTAGTCTGCAATTATTCGTTGCAGCCTTAATGAGATTCTCACGCGAAATTAAATTAATTGTGCACTGTGTTTCATGACTATTTAAATTGTTTTAATGAGATAAGACCTTTTGAAACATCTTTATGCAATTCCATTGCTTCCAATCCCTGAGTAAAGACAAGCCTGAGAATTCCTGAGTCATAATTGATTTCCGTGTCACTAGTGGGGAAATCCACCGTGATGCAGGTGAGACTGATTAACTTGATGCGCAACGACTTAAATTCCGCGAGTGAATTTCTTCAGTGTGCATTGATTGAATAATTGCTGTGTTAACTTGACCGAGGCCTATGACCCTCTGATAAGATAATTGCTCAGATGTTTTTGCCGTTATAAGAAACGTTGATGAATGTCCGTTCACATTATCAAATTACTCCCTGGTTTCCTCACTTCATTGTACCCTGGTTGAGCATATTTGCTGTCAACCGAATTGTTTATATTGAATCATATGCCTAATACCAACGCTGATAAAAGGAAGCGCTGATTAACTATGGCTACTCCTTTCCTCAGCCTCATGTTTGCCCCAGTCCCGTTAAAACACTGCTCTCAGAAATGATAACTGCCCAGCACGGATCGATGGGACAGAGAAAGTTTTTCCCTCTAGGTTTTTAACAGCCAAGACCTTCTCCCCTCCTTGTCTTTTGGAGCACTGTATAAACAGACAAAGCGACTTGCCCACTCTTTTAAATATTATGCAGGTAAGAAGTATTGTCCTTGAATGTCAATTACAAGTCAATGCAGTCCCTGCGATGGTAAGGATACCAAGGTAGCTCGTTGGTGACCATTTTCAATCACTAGCGTTTGTTGTTAGTCAGCGGTCTATTCGAGTCAATGGGACGGCTAATTAGCTAGCTAGCACGAGAAATCGATTTTTTTTCCAATTTAAGTTACAAATTTGCGTTTTTTCGTTAACTAATGCATGAAATGTTTTAGTACAGCCCTTCAAATGAATATTGCTGCAAAAGGCAGGAGAATACAACTGTGTAAGTTTGTTGATAAAAGTGCCTTCTGTAATATTCTTGTGTCGTACATTGTAATTATCTTGTGAGATTTATCACCAATGAAAAATACACTAATTTCACAACTGTTTCAGATTTTAAAAAAAAAGTAGTTTTTTTTTTTTTTTCTCACCACTGTTTGAGGATTTTTCCCCCTACTGGGAGTTTTTTGCCTCATTTGCTGTAGTGGGGAATAGGCTGGGCACTGCGCTTTCAGTGACTCATCTGACTGTAAAGCGTCTTTGTGACAGTTTATCTGTGAAAAGCGCTATACAAATAAATTGAATTTGAATTTGAATTTGAGAAAAAAAATTTTGTTTAGGCATACATTAAAAGCTTTTTATGCGGGTCTTCCGGATGTAATTCTACATGGGAGTCACTGCCTGTATAGCTAAGTAAACGAGTGACCTATAAGCACTACTAGATCTACAGCAACTTTCCACGAAGGAAAAAATAGGATTTCAGTTTCTGTGCCACCCCTATGTGAGCAATGGCCTCAGTCTGACCACCCCGATGAAAATTGTCTGGCTCCGCCACTGAGCATGGATAACTGCATAGTATTATTACCTCCGCTGAGGAGGTTATGTTTTTGGTGGCGTTTGTTTGTTGGTTTGTTTGTGTACAACATAACTCAAAAAGTAACGGACAGATTTCGATGAAATTTTCAGAGAAGGTGGGTATTAAGTCAAGGAAGAGGTGATTAAATTTTGGCATATCTAGGCCAAAGTACTGTTGAGATATACGCCAAAGTTTCAAGATTTCAAGTCTTTCCAATGGGCCGGAGTTCCAATCACCGTGGGTTTTGCTGCCCCCTGGTGGAGGTCTGCGTTCTCTGAGTGCTTTTCTAGTTAGTAACTGTTATTTACTGTTATGTAATCATATAAATACTTTATAAAACATACTGTAGTGTTTCCAGTATTATTTTTACTGTTTTTTAAAATGCGCTGTAGAAATTTATTGTAATCCTGTAAAGTTTGGCATGTTAATATTATAGCAAAATTGCAGTCATACTGCAGCGTTTATGAAGCAGTACTATAGTGTTTCCTGTAGTATTTGTTGCTATAGTCCTCTATATTATTTCTATGGTTTTTTGGAGCACACTGTAGAAAACTATGTAGTATGACAATAGTAATTTCCTATGGTGCCTCAAAAAACATGGAAATACTAAAGGAAACACAAGAGTAATACTTTATTTACACTACAGTTTAACTATCATTTCACAATAAAAAACAGGGCAGGCAAAGGTATAGTATTATTATAGTAATTTCATAAAGTGCCGTCAAAAAACCATAGAAATACTGTATTATAGAGCACACAATGGTATACTTTATAAAAGTCAATAGTATGTGTGTAGTTATACAATTAACTTTAAGATCATCATGGTAAACTCTCTAAAGCGCGTTCCAAAAAAACCATACAATAACTAGAGTAATACTGAACGTTTTTTTTTTTTGGTTATGTTTAATGGTAATCTTACAGTTGTTTTTTGTAAGGGTATGTCAGGCTGTCCAATGATATTTCAATTAAACAATAATGCACCAGTAATATAAATAGCCCAAATTTATTTATTTATTTAACTTTAATTGAGGGAGGAAGGTCCCAATGAGATACAAGATCACGTCTTCCAGAGAGACCTGGTCAATGCAAGAACTTGTTTGTGTTTGTGTGCGTGTGTGTGTGTGTGCGTGTGTGTGTGTGTGTGTGTAAATGCAGTATAAACATGCAAACTCAGGCAAAGGTACAAGGCTGCCTGGAACTCCAAGGAAATCATGATAGTGAGTGGGAGACGGGGGGGAATGAGATTTCACTGTCATCTTATCAGTGCCACCTAACCTAGCTCCAGGAAGCAAATTTATTAAAAAAATAAATATGCTATCGCTGGCAGCAGCTCTTTTGTATCTGTCAAGAAGAGACAAAGCACAGCCCAGATTGATGTATGAGGCTCAGAAAATGAAACTTTCATAGTCTGAGCAATTGCCCCCGAGCGTACTATCAACTTCACAAATCTAAAATAAACACCAGCAAGAAAGTGCGATTGAGAGTGGTGACTGAGTGCAACAGGGGCAAATGAGGAATGGGACAGACATTGGGAGGGCAAAGCATGAAAAGGGTTTAGGGAGAATGCGCAAGCTACAACTGTAACAAGAAGGGAAAATAAATGGAAATCACTCTCCCAGTTCTATCAGAAAACAAGTCAAATTGAATCAAATTTTTGAAGCAATACAAAGTGAGATAGAAAATAGTACATGAGTAAAATGTCTTGTGGTGGCATTTTCACCTGTCCTTATTTATAGAGTTTAGCATCATTTCAGGCTGGCATGGAAATCAGTCCGCGTCACAAGCCCATTCCCAATATTATTTTTTTTCAGGTGACTCTGCTTGTCTGCTCCCTTGGGGAGAATAAGTTTGGGGGTTTGTGATTTCAGGGAATGTCTGTGTCATGTGTATATCGAGGGCTGACTACAATTAACAGTTATGTCCAGATGTTATATATTGGATATAACTGTTTATTGCTGTCAGCCCTCGATATATAGTCCCTCACGTCTGCTCAACTCTTGTCAGACTGTTGATCAACTTTTCTCTGTGCCGAGCTCCCTGTACGCCAGTGACTTGTTTGTGATATCTGTGACACCCATCAGTCTGATACTGAATTCTGTCTTAGCCTGACTGGATTTGTATGCTCCTGATTACGACCCATTTTCTACCCGACCACAATTACTGTGCAGGCCTATTGCTGCCCTGGCTTTTGGAATTTGGATGAGGGATACTGTACTTTCCCACTGCCTCACGATTTGGTACTGTTACCTGTGCTTTTTGGCTTACGAACCCCTGCCTGTTATTAATCATCAATTTACAGATACGTATTCACTTGAAGCCATTATTGATCGATAGCCCAGGCAATACCCTTCCCAAAAATGTATAGTTTATGGGGTATATCACCAGAAATAAAATTATTACAAATTTATCTGTAAAAAACCCACAAAAGCTCTGGGCCAGAGCCTATTGAAAGCTCTGGGAGCCAACAGGTTAATGTGAAACAGGCTGAGCTTTAACTTGTGGAATGTCACTGCTTGGATGTTGACAAGAGTTTTATTTTTGCAAAAGCAAACTGAACACACAGACCTGACTCGGCAAAACCACATTTTTCAAAACTTATTTTAAGGCATATCAAGCTAAACGGACACCAACGCAGAAAAATATAAACCATTTTATGAGCCAGAGGAATTGTAATGGTTGTGCTGCATGCAGTGCAGATGCGGAGGACGGGAGGATAAGAATGGGACTCAGGTGCAAGGATGGACTTGTATTGTTGTATTTATTATGCCTACTGCACAACAGCAGGCACAAACACTGCAATATAAAACAAAAGAGGAAACAAGGTTTCTTTAACACTATAAGTAATAGAGGACTTAATAATGCAATGGCGATAAAAACATAGGCAGCCCTAAGCTTAGAGAGTTAAGAGTTTTGATTTGCGAATATGGAGAAAAAATATTTTTTATTATTAACCTTTATTTAACCAGGTAATTAGCAAATTGAGATCAAGGATCTCTTTCACAAGGGAGACCTGGCCAAGCAAAGCAGCAACATACGTCTATAACACAAAACTAAAAAGAAAATACACAACACTGAAAAGCAGAATGGAGCGAAGTAATGAGCAGAAATACTCATAATACAACCCCAATTCCGAAATAGTTGGGACAAAGTGTAAATTGTGAATAAAATTAAAACGCAGTGACTTTCAAATCACACAAGCCAGTATTTTTTTCACAGTAGAACAGAGATAACATAGCAAATGTTGAAACCGAGAAATTTTTCAATTTTATCCACAAAATGAGCTCGTTTCAAATTTGATAGCTGCTACAGGGCTCAAAAAAGTTGGAACAGGGGCCTGTTTACCATGGTGTGTCATGGTTATGGTTTTTGGTCATGTTTATGTTCATGTTTGGTGTTCATGAGTTTGTCTCTTATTTATTTATTTTTGGTTATTGTAATTCTCAGGTTTTTAGCTCATTCCATTTCTCAGTTCCATTGCACTTGTCTCCCCTGTCTTGTGATCTAGTTGGTTCAGTCCGTCTTCCCTGTCTGCATGCCCACTGACTTCGGGTGATTTAAATGAATTCCGGTGTTTAAAAGATTCCTTCGATTCTCGTTTACTTCCTTCATCTTTGTGTTCTGATTACTAACAAGACTAACATTTGTATTTTGTATCATAGTCTACTAACACAACTAATCCATGTATATAGATTACAAACTTTCAAACGGGCACTCTAGTTCAATATGTAAAGTTGCATCGCTACTAAGTTAGACTAATTCCCTGTCAGCAATCGCCCTGTCCCAATCTCCGCCTCTCGCTCAGCTGTTCCGGTCTTCTCCTGAGTTTCAGCGAGATCTCTCGCACATGCTTAATTGCTTTCCTGCGCTCGTTATCTGTGCGCTTAGAACTCCTCCGGCCCTTGCAGGAACTCGAATTGGCCCCTGAACCTGAGAGTGAGGGGACTGATGAGCAGTAGGGTACCCTGCTGGCCTTTACCCCTCAGGAAAGAGAGTTAATGTGAGTGGGGGACTCAATACTTAGAGGAATAGATAGCTTAGTCTGTTCGCGCGACAAGGAGTCTCGTACGGTGTGTTGCCTGTCTGGTGCCCAGGTTGGAGACCTCCTGGAGCATGCAGACAAGCTCCTGTCCAGAGCGGGGAGGGATCCAGTTGTCATGGTTCATGTTGGAACAAATGACATGGGTAAGGGTAGGTTTGAGGTTCTGTAAAGCAAATTTGTGGAATTAGCTGAGAAGCTTAGGAGCAGATCCTCAACAGTAGTGTTCTCCGGGATTCTACCGGTACCACGTGCAAGCAGAGGAAAGCAGAATTTTATCTGGAGGTTTAACACGTGGCTACGAACCTGGTGTAGGAAAGAGGGGTATAGGTTTATGGGGCACTGGAACTTTTTCTGGGACAGGGCTGACCTGTTCAACCCTGACGGGCTGCACCTTAACCGCAGGGGTACCTTTGCACTGGGCCAGCGTATGTTGAGGGTAGCATGGGATTATTTAAACTAGGGACTTGGGGGGGCAGGGAGGTTAGTGAGTGTAACACATAGGGAAATGCATAGAGCCCTGATGGAAGCTGGTGGTGTTACATGCATTATTGATGAAATATTTTTAAAGCATCAAAGCGTAGTGGGGGGCTGGAAGCAGTGGCTGCATGGGAAATCAAGGGGGAAGAGCATTAGTAATAACCTGAAATGTTTTTATTTAAATGCAAGAAGCATAAAAAAAAACATTTCCAGAACTTGAGGCCGCTATGATTAGTGAGGGCTATGACATAGTTGGGATTACAGAGACATGGCTTAGTGCAGAGGATGGAGATGAATATAATGTAGAAGGTTATAAGCTCTTTAGGAAGGATAGATGTAATAGGCGAGGAGTAGGTGTAGCAATCTATGTGAATGAAAACATAAATGAGCAGGAAATTCCCGAAATTGAACATTCCTTGCCCTGTGAAGATATCTGGGTGAGGCTCATTGGCAAACACAGGCGTATGCTATCAACCACCAGCTTTGGACTGTTCTGTCAATGAAATGCTTTTAAAGAGGATTACGCAAGCTTGTAGAGGTGGAGGGACTATTATCTTGGGAGACTTAAATTATCCTGGTATCGATTGGGAAAGGGTGAAAGGACAGGGTAGGGGGGAAGAAGAATTTCTAGGTGTTATAAATGATATTTTTTTGGTGTACACACCATTTCACTAACCCACCCTGGAAATCTCATTCCAAAAGTGCGATCATCCTGCAATCGTCACATAGTTTTGGCCACATTTTGAACCCGCTACCTAATGACCTCACTCACCCTAGATAAAAGAAAATTACTAATGCACAGATAGAGGCTCTGGAGCCACAATTTATTAATTTATTATCCTGAGGAGCCCTAAGCAGCAATCACAATAGAAACCGTGGGGAAACTGTGTAAATGGATAATAAGCCTCTTTTAACAGGGGCTTACTTTCAGCTAACAGAAATGAAATACTAAATTGAGAAAAACTCAATATGTAATAAGCACTCCTTATAAGCCGACTTGAGTTTATCTAGTCCCGGAACTATTAATATACTAACCTATAAATATCACATGCCTTAGCTGAGAACCCAGATAAAACAGACTGGCTACAATGCCCAGGAGAAACTGGAGGAGGGAGGAGGAGGAGGAGCACTTCGGTAAACCCTACCGTTTAAATTCCAACCTAACCGAATGGACGTCTCAAGTGACTGCTACCCTACTAAATACTAAAAACTAAATACTAAATCTCAGATCCCCAGCCAAAAATGCAAACAGTAACTATCTAGCTCACTCGCCACAAATACAACCGACTTTAACCGAGAAAAGAGTACAGCCTCGGTTCCCTTTAATTAAAACGGACCGATTAAACTGTCGTTTACTATGAGAGCAAACTTAACATGGTATCTCCCCCAACAAGCTGTCGCTAAGCACTCACATAAGCAGTTAAACTTTAATCAGCTGATCAAGGCACCACAACCGGAGGAAAATACTAAGATAACGAAATTGGCAATGTGTTTAATCAGAAAAGCCCTTCGGTAATAATAAAATGTCAAAAAGACAAAAACACCAGTTTGCATTAATATTCAAACTTGGCAATGCATTTATATGGTAATGCGGTCAGGATAGAGAACGAAGGGGACTAAAAAAATCCAGGTGAACGTCAATATTTATTGGCTAGAAGACTGTATGAAAGGCAAGCCACCCAGTATGAAACCAAGCCGGGTTATAGTTAGATATCCAGGTAATTCAATAATATTCTTGGCATTGAGAGCTTGCTGAGGTTCGTTAGCTAAATCATTTGCAGAAAAACCAGGCGACGGTACCTCAGTCCTTGAAAACAACTCCGTATTACTTTGTATATCACACAATTCACTTAGTTAGACAGTTGTTTAGCATTTAAATTTATTCTTTGAATGAGTGTTTTAATTTATTTTACTTTACCTTACTTTGCTCTCGGGAGACTGAAACCCCCCTCAAAAAAAACCTAAAAAAACTCCCATCGCCTTTGTTTGAATTGCAATAGGCAAGCCACCAAGTATGGAACCAAGCCGGGTTATAGTTAGATATCCAGGTGATTCAATAATATTCTTGGCGTTGAGAGCTTGCTGTGGTTCGTTAGCTAAATCCATTACAGAAAAACCAGGCGACAGTACCTCAGTCCAGTTCACGCAGAGTCTGTATCGCATGTTTATGGCAAGAAGAAGACTGCATGCTTGTTTGATTGTTGTGGCACTTGCAACTGTTTTATAGGAAAATAAAGCTGCTTTCACTCCGGACGCAAAACAAATTTTTTGCAGGATAGATTACATTCAAAGGCAAAACGCGTGTTTTCGCGTCTTTGCGTTGCCTTTGACTGTAATCTGTCTAGTGTGAAAGCGGCTTTAAGATTCGCAACAGTCCTTGCGGATGCTATAGGCTAGCTACAGCAAAAATGAAAGATAAGTTTCATGCAAAACCGATGCCCCTCACCCCCAAGCTGCGCTATTTGCATTTAACTCTTTCATAAATTACACACTACTCGACCACAATTTTTACATTTGTATGGTAATTTCCCCGCCATAATTCCTTCTTTTTCCAGCAGAAAAAAAGAAAATGGCAGAAGTGAAATCTTTACCGAGGGAGAATGAGCAAAGCATTCTGGGCAAAATCAAAGCTTGGAGGGATGTTGGTTGTTCGGCTTTGTTTGAGAAGAAGATAATCGAGGGCTTGAGCTAATGAAAATGCGCCCTTCCCTCCGCAAAACTGGATTGGAACGACCCTACAAGTGGCAGCCATCTTACATCTGGGATTTTTTGAGGATTCCCGCTTTAATTAGAGGGCGATTGAACGCGACGAAGCAAGTATTTTTTTAGATTGGAATGCAGCCTAAATCTTCAGCTTCAATCCCTCCACACGTCTTCCTCTGTCTCAACCCAAGCAGAATGAACACCACCGAACAGCGACACAGCACAGCCAAGAGGTCAGCAACAGCAAAGCAGTGAGACAGCGAGTAGTCTGATGCCAGTTATCTTAATTACTTTCTAAATGTTCTTTCAGCTGATTCTCATATATTAATTGCTTATCCAGTGCTTTTTTGCCTGTGTCCCAATTTTTTTGATATCTGCTGCAGGCAGAAAATTTTAAATAAGCCCTTTTTGTGAAAATGTGAAATTTCTCAGTTTCAACATTTGAAATGTTTTCTATGTTCTACTATAAATAACATATTGGCTTATGTGATCTGAAAGTCATTGCATTTTCATTTTATTCACAATTTACACTTTCGGAATCGGGGTTGTAAATAGCAATCATATAAAATTCCAATTAAGTGCTGCAACACTGTCCAATGGATTTCTGCTCCAGGTCCTTTGAAATCAAAGTGAAGGCATCATAAGAAATTAAATTTGGGCATTTTCTATCTTTTTTGGAGTGTGTTCAATGTTTAAAGGGGCCGCAAATTTGAACAAGTCTCAACAAGACTAAACAATGCCACACAGACGTGGATTATACAAGACTTCTCATTGAGACTGAGAGAAGCTTAGTCATTATCACATACCGCTACCATCCAGTGGTAATGAGAAACAGGTGTGAGTGATCAGGGAACAATGAAGTGCGGTTCGCAATTTAGTAGACCGGTGAGCTGGACGGCTGGAGGCGTGTCCTTACAGGAATTCAGAAGCTTCAAAAGACATTGTCGTGTTATGTCACAATTAATGTGGATAGGAAAATGCTTGATAACTATTTCAGTGAACAATAATGCACGCTAAAGTGAGATAGACACTAATTCTACTGATTAATTCTTGCAACTGAAAAAATTAATACTCAGCTGTTAATAAGAATACGTAAATCAGAAGGGGTTTGGAGAAAGAATGTGCTTTAAGCTGAGGTGAGAGCAGGGCTTGACCCTTCAAACAAAATTGCAATTGACAGTAAAAAAGGAGATTGTTGGTGTTGTAATGTGAATATAGGCCACTAGATGGCAGTATTTACCTTTTTTTTTTATTCAGCTCAGACTGGAGCTATGTTTAGACATGTCCTGGACATGTCTGGGGCAAGTCCCCGAAAAGTAAAAAAAAGAGGTCTAAATGTGGGTGGGGTCTGCAAAAGAGTATATAAGGAAAAGAATTGAGACAGTAGAGTAGGAGGAGAAATTGCAAGAAGAAGGATACATGTGACCAGACCTGTCATTTCTGTTCAAGACCTGTGAAGTTTTCTTTTGTGGATTTTTGCCTTTGTTACAGCATTTTCTTCATCCAGGACATCACCAAGCCACCCCACCAAAAAGGGACTGTAATTATTTCTGTTTCTCTTATTTATCAATCTTGGTCATTTAGTTGTAGGTTATTGTTAGTTATTGTCTTTGTTAATGAAATGTGTTTAAGTTTTTAAAAACTGTGTGTCATCCCTTGCTGTTGCTTTAAATGTAATAACAAATTAGGGGCCATAACAGTGTCCATACTTTTCAAATCCTAATATTATCTATGATAAAATCTCTAAAAGCCTCTGAAGTCTCCTAGAACATGTTCTATTTATTCCACGGCATGCAGAAGTTAGCACTATTGCCTCACAATGGAGAGGTTTCAGGTTTGAATCCCTGCTAGCCAGCACCACTCCACTTGGAGTTTTCATGTTCTCCCCCCGAATATATACATTTTTGGGGGAACTCCTGAAAAACATGCTGTGTTCTGGTCCCCTAGCACGTTGTAGTACCCGCATGCTGCAGTATGGCAGCCCATTTCTTTTTTCTTTTTTTTTTAATTTGTCATCTCCATTCCCACCCGAATCTGGAATGCCCAATTGGTGAACAGTGTACATGGCTCGCTCGTATGCGACCCCTTGCTGCCTGGCTGCCCAATTCTGAACAGCTGAGAACAAAATTCCTTAAGATTACAAAATTTCTACTTGGGTCGCCCAACAGGAATCCACTTCAAGCTGAATTAAAATCATTCAGAAATAATGGCATCTTCATTAAAATAAGCTTGATTAGGAACACTGCAGTAGATCATAACAAGGGCAGTCAGAGACAGCAATATATGCCCGTCATGCGACAGTTTGCATGAAAGGGTTAATTTTGAGAAAAAGGGTGATCCAATCAGGCTGATTTCTGAGCTCATCAAAGTTCCACCTGATATGGTCATGCTGTGTGAATTTGGATGATTCGATTGAGAATTGGCGGAGTTATTGTGAACGCAAGCAACGGACAGACAGACAGGCGGACAGACAGACAGACATCATGATTTCATAATACGTCCCGTCTGTCTTAGGACGGGCGTATAATAAAAACTAGAACTGCATTTCGTCAGGACAAACCTCAAGAGTGTGCTTGCTAAAATGTTGACACTAAAGTTAAAAGCAATGACACTCACACACGCACACATGCGCACGCACACACACACACACGCACTAGAGTGGCAGTCTGCAAGAGTGAATATTGTACTGCAAATAAGCCAAGTCACCAAACTTTGCTTCATGCAAAAATATAGACAGTCAGGAAGGGATTATAGAGGAGCCGGGCCACACCAACTTGTTAATTCTCTCTTTTATTTTTTTTTTTTTGGGAAGCTTGATCAATATTTGATCTAACTTTATTCAGCAGTGAGTGACCTTGTTTGGCTCGCTGTGCTTCCAGCACGAAACCCAACCACGAACGATCTGTTTTATATGATAGCCAATGATTTTCTTAACCAACATTTTCACTTTCCTTTTAAAATAGTGCACATGAACATGGACAATGTGGTACTTATTCTGAGAGTCCCTCGGAGCAGTAGAATGTTTTGTGTCTCTTTTTCCTCCTTTTTTAAAGCGATGACTCATCTCGAGATTTACTATTATTTTTATTGAGTGTTGCTTTACAAAGGTGGTAGTGGAACTTTCATGATAATTAGACCCTCCTGGAGAGAAGAACGGCAATCTCCCTGTGGCCTGCTCCATTCAGTCGGGCTTGCTTCTCATCAGCTGCCGAAATGGGCATCCTTATCTGAAACAGTTGAGAAATACAAACATATGAGCCAGCCAAGCGTCCCTCATGGCACTCCTTGGGCAATCGGATATGGAAATGGAGGTGAGCTGATTAAAGATTTTCACTCCTTTTCAAATCCCTCTTTTTCTCTGGAAGATACTGAAAACTACATGAAAACAAAACAGTCCCAGAATATTATACATGATTTGTATTAAAATTAACATTTATAATTATATACTGAACAAAAATAATACGCAACAGTTTAGTCATTTTAATATTATGCATAATTATTTCTGAGGTTGGCTTAGTTGGGTTTATTTACGTGACCAACGTTGTGTGCGACTGGCCTGTGTGTATTACAGTCACCTTCTCCATATCATTGTGAAGTTCATGCCCTTTGTCAAAATTGGCCTGTTAGACTGGTGGGGCGTGATTCAGAGCTATTGAAGTCAGGTACTGTCAGCCCAGGCACATCCTGTACTCTGGTCAATAAAAGGCCACCCTGAAAGTCCCAGTTCTGCCATTGTTCAAAATGCAATAAATGACTCAAGCCATCAAGGAGCGTGCCATTGGCATGCTCAATGCAGGAATGTGTCTCAGGGAAGTTGAAAGGCCTCTTAATGTCCATGTGTCAACAATAAAACACCTTTTTGAGGAATGAGGCAAGACAGCAGGCCGCCCGCATGCATGATGACCATGTGTGACAACCCCCACTCAAGACCGCCATATCTGGACTCTTTATCTCTGTGATCGTCTGAGACCAGTAATTCCCACTGCAGATGAAACAACTGGTCCCCACCATCACCCCATTTTTACTGAAACAGTGAAAAATAATCTCCAGGAAGTCCATATCTTTACATCCTTTGCCCTTTGTGGATAGGACCTCTCCTCAGCTCGATGAAAAAATTGGTTCGACTCAGTGAATTGACACGTTTGATGGCCAATGGCACAATGGAGGACTGTTTTCTTTACAGACAAGTCATGTTTCCAAACAGCTGGACAGAGGAGGTGCGCAAGGTGGCACATGGTGGTGGAGTGCTGGTTTTGGTGGGAATATTCCAAGGACATTGCACCCAACCGCAGTTGATGAACAGCAACTTGAATGCAGTGTGATTTCATAATGAGATGCTGCTGCCTGTCGTCCTACCTTTCATCCATCAAAACAATAACCATCCAGCATGACCATGCCAGACCCAAGTCACCCGTGTATGCACAGAATTTCTTGAGCCTCAAAACATTAGTGTGCTTGAATGCCTGGTTTATTCCTCAGATTTGCCCCTACTTCCAGCATCTTTGGGATGTCCACAAGCAAAGAGTTCGTCATTGGTTCCCATTATCAGCCAATAGTCGCCAACTCCGCGTAGCTCTTGAAGAGAAGTGGGAACATGTCCACCAAGTCACCATTGACCATTTGTTACAGTCCACACAGCAGAGATGTGTAGCAATGCAGCAGGCCAAAGGCAGACATACCCAATATTGATTTGTGAAATTTGGACAATAGACCCCATCCCTTTATAATCACACCATTGTGAGATTTTTGTTTGCCTTTTTAAATCATTGATTGTATGACCATAATGCAATACATTTCAATCTGTCAACACTTGATGAAAGTACAATGAGCTTCTGAACATGGTCATATTTCTCACAAAAAAAGTGTTGTGTTTATATTTTTTTTCAGTGTAATTTGTGCTGTTCGTGATCTTACCATTGGTGAGCCTGAATCAGAGCAAGCTACTCTGAAGCCAGAAAAAAATGTTTTGAATATTATCTTACTCTCAAGTGCCTCCAAGCACGGCATCTATGAAATGGTCATAGATTGAATAAAATTTTTGTAGCTATGCTTATTTAGAGTTTTCATTTTAAAATTGTTTATTTTGTCAGATACACTTCAGAACAGTTGCATGTTATCATCACTTATAAAACAGGTACTTACCATCCTTAAATGTGATTGGCTGAGCCGCATTCCATGCCAGTATAAAATTACTGTAACCCACTGTGGCAGGCCAGAGCACAAAATATCCCTGCGCGCAACAAACTACTCTGCCTTCAACTGACTTGTTAGGTTACGTTTGTTTCAAGACTTTTAGCTCGCTATTTCAGTGTTAGCGAAGTTTAGCCTTTTAACCCGCTAACCAGTTGGCTATCTACCTAGCTAGCTATTGCATTACAGAGTTTGATATCACTTTTGCGTTGTTAGCTACATTCGTTACTACCTCGCTATTTCAGTAGCCTATTAGCGATATATTGTTGACTTTTTTTCTTGTGTGTTTATTTCATGGGCTATGCGTAGGGTAACCACATCCATTGTAGTGAACGCTAGTTAGTTGACAAGCTGGCTAGCAAACTAATGCACAATTCAACATATTTTCCTGGACACCGGCAAGTGTGGAGGACGAAAGTCAATCCTTTCCAACTCTCGCTGCTGGTTGTAATGATATGGCCGATCGGCGCAAGTTGAGAACAAGGAAACTCGAAAACCGAAACGAACGTAAAATTATTATTATTTAATTATTATTTAACGGGGTCTTCGGGAGACTGAAGGAGACAATCAAAATAGCCTGCTTTCATGGTATATCTACATTAGCGAGCTCAAATAGCCTGATGTAACATGATAATGGCGCTGGATGAAAAAGCAATCTTAGCGTCTGTGTTGCTTGCCAACCATTCTGTCCACTCTATCTTGCTTGGTGGAATAATGAATAGTTCTCTATTTTATTGTTGCATTATTACCAATGAATTGTCAATTCTTTTTGTGTGTTTATTTAATGGGCTTAGGGTAACTGTTTTATAAAAGCAGTAAGCCCCTTGAAGAAGTGGGTTACAGTGATTTTATAACGGCGGAGGGGCACTAAGGCATTTCTTAAAAAAAAATTTGCATAGAGAAACTCAAGATACCAACATATGAGAAATACTGTATTATATTAATGTTTTAATTGAACCAACCAAAATTATTCACTATTCAATTAAAAACATGTTTCCTCCAAAATAAGGTTTCACAATTAATGGCATCCTCAAAGATTATTGCAGATGACATTTACCAAAATGAAACCAGGTATTAAATTCCACTTATTTAAGTTTTATCTTTAGTGTTAAGGAACAATATTGAGCCATTACACTATATTGAGCTGTTTCCCTAGGATATAAAAATGAAGTAACACGTGCAGTGTCCCTTTGTCATCCAACATAATGAAGAAAACAAAATAACTGTTAGTTCAAAAGAGGCAGATGGTCATAAATCTTAAATATGGTAATGACTACAAGAAGATTCACAGACAATTGAATATGCTACTAAGTACTGTCAGGCAATTATAAGAAAATTCCAAAGACATGGAACTGTTGAAAACCTCAAGGATAGAGGACGCAACTATTTTGCTCTCTAGGATACTGAGGAGGATGGTGAGAGAAGCAACAAAATCCCCAAGAATCACTGTGGAGGAATTACAGGCCTGAGTGGCACCTTGGGGTCACCAGGTTTCAAAAAGCACCATCAAGGTCCACATCCACAACCACAGGCTCTGTGGAAGGGTTGCCAGAAGAAAGCCTTTTTTGACCAGAAGACAAAGAAACAAGTGCTTGGAGCTTGCCAAACTTTGTTCGGATGAGACCAAATTATCATTTTTGAATCAGATACCGCATCGGCATGTTTTGAATTGAAAGAGAGATTCATTCAAGGAGAAGAACCTCATATCCACAGTGAAATATGATGATAGGTCAGTCATTTTTTGGGGCTGTTTTATTTCAAGAGGTCCAGGGGCAATGGTTCAGATTGATGGCATAATGAATGCCACCAAGTATCTGAATATTTAGGCTGACAATCTGCTTACCTTTGCCAGAAGGCTGGGCATTAGCCGTGGTTGGACTTTCCAACAAGACAATGACCAGCATACCTCAAGATCCACACAGATATGGTTCTGTGACAACAAAATCAATGTTCTGCGATGGCCATCTCAGTCGCCAGACCTTAATCCAATTGAAAATCTGTGGGCTGAGCTGGAGGGCAGTTGATAAACGCAAACCCAAGAATGTGAAGGATCTTGAAAAAATCTGCTTTAGAGCGGGGGTGTCAAACTGACCCATAAAAGGGCTAAGAGGCTGCAGGTTTTCACTCCAACAATGCAGAAGCACACCTGAAACCACTGATTTAAAGTGCCAGTAAATACCTTGCATGTCTTCAATGATATCTCAATTGTGACAACATATAAAAATGGTATCAGTAGGTAGGGAAATCATTTGTCTTCACATCGATATGTTATACAAATTTTTACAACATCGAAAAATATGGATTTTGATGTTAAAAACTCACTCAACCCTCAAACTGAAGCGCGAGCAAAAATGTGATGTCATTAGAGTAAGTTCCCTTTCTTGTGTACCACGTGACGTGTGACGTAGCAAACACAACAGCAATGGCGGAAAGAATCAAGTTGACAGCCTCCGAGAGAAAACGCCGGAAAATTGCCCTTGATGCCAAAAGAAGACGATCCCTAGTATATATTGGGAGTGCTATTGATCGGTGGAAGAGTCTGAGAGAGCGACTGGGCATTGACAATGATGAGTTGGCCCTAACTTTGATGGATTAGTAAGTTGAAATACCGTGTTGGTTTTTCTTAGCAACATTTCTCGCGCTACTCGAGTTCATAAAAGTATACAACGTAAATGATAGTATGCCTCGAATGGGGGAATTATGTTTTGCTTATCTTGTTTGCCTCCACATTCTCCAAAAACGTTCCTGTCTGTCTTCTTTTTCGTCCGCGCGACGCCATCTTTGTTTACAAAGCGCGATTTCAACCCACAATGCTTTGCACGGTAAACAATCAAGCCGATCTATTTTTAGACTGGGAAACCCTTTTTGAAAAATTTCCTAAGGTTATTTTTGGTCAAATAGTTTTTATAATTTTTTTGGGCCATATTACAGATAGCTTGACTTTTGGAATTTAAAAAAAAAACACATGCAAGGTATTTTCTGGCACTTTAATCAATTGATCTAGGCCTGCACAACTGATTTTAGTTGTATCAGGTGTGCTTGACACCTGTGGCTTAGAGGAATGGTCCAAAATCCCCCCAAATGTGTGCCTTAACCTTGTCAAAAAAAATTACAGGAAAAGACTCCATGTTGTAATCCATACCACAGGTGGTTGCACTATTAAATGAAGGGTGCCAATAATTCTGAAACTTTGATTTTGTTGGTGTGAATTTGATCTGAATTTAGACAGCCTGACCAGCCTGCATTTCCTAAAATGGTGAATTATTGAACAAATATGCATTGTCAGTGTTGAATGAAATATTTATATCCCCGAACGCCGAATGGCGCTCCGGGGGATATTATGTTTTTGGTCCGGCCGCCGCACTACGTGTTAACGCGATAACTTCAGTAATATTTCAATTACAAATTACAAATTTTGCACATAAGTATCATAAAGAGGAGGAACTGATTCCATTTTGGACAATTTACGATGTCTAGATTGGCCACCAAGGGCCAAAAACTGATTTCAGTGTTCACGCGATAACTTCAGTAATATTTCAATTAGAAATTCCAAGTTTTGCATATAAGTAAGTATCATAAAGAGGAAGAACTAATTCGAATTTGGACAATTTACTATTTCTAGATTGGACACCAGGGGCCAAATACTGAAAAAATCACTGTTCCGCGATAACTTCAGTAATATTTCAATTACAGATTTTAAGTTTTGCACATAAGTATCATAAAGAGGAAGAACTGATTCTATTTTGGACAATTTAAAATTTCTAGATTGGCCAGCAGGGGCCAAAAACTGAAAAAAATCACAGTTTTTATCGTATCTCTGGAAATATTTGTCCGATTGACCTCAAATCAAGTGCAAATGAAGGGTCATGACTTGAGGATGTGTCCCACAATGACATTATACCTATTTGGTTCAAAATTTTGACACAAGGTGGAGCTTTGTCACATAAAATTCACCATTTTTGCTATAACTCTGGAACTATTTGTCCAATTTTCATGAAACTATGTGCAACTGCAAGGTCATGACCTCACAACCTGTCTCATGATGACATCATACCTGTATGGTTCAATATTTTGCCACCAGGTGGCACTTTGTGATGGAAAATTACCATTTTGGCCATATCTTCAGAAACATTTGACCGATTGACCTGAAATTAAGTTCAAATGAAAGTCTATTCAAGGTCTATTCAAGGATTGGGGAATTGGAGGATTGGGGGTGTTCGGGGATATACCCCCAGCCGTCGCCTCCGACGGCGTAAGCCTAGTTCCAAATGGCTTCATTAACTTTTTCTCTTTGTTAAATGACTTTTGCAGCAGGGAGCAACATCCCAATGCAATAGATTTTAGTTACGCTCTTTTATTTGCATTTTTGGGATCTGTCTGCAATTAAAAGAACCCCCATAACCGTCTTTTAGACTGTGTTACACCACAGTACCGTCACTGCTCTGAATTGTGAAATTGACTAAAACAAGATGAGCATTATCAGGCTTTGTCCAACCTGAATGGTAGAATTACTGCTCTTACCTGCTTTTACTGCTCTCTTCTCAGCCTGTGCAGCTACGCCTCTGTCAATCTTTATTATGGGCTTGTATGCTTGTTCCATGGAAAAACTTGGGAATATAGATGAACATGAACTGAAAATCCAAGTAGCCAATGAGGAACTCCGTTATGAACAAAGAGTGGTTTCCCTAATGAAAAATTACCCAAAATACTACATTGAAAATACAATTGTTTTCTAGTTCCATCCATCCATTTTCTATACCCGCTTATTCCTCACTAGGGTCACGGGGCGAGCTGGAGCTGCCCAGCTGACTACGGGCAAAGGCAGGGACCCACCCTGAACAGCTTGCCAATCCATCGCAGGGCGCACACACCATTCACTCTCACACTCATACCTATGGGCAATTTGGTGTCTCCAATTAGCCTGATATGCATGTCTTTGGACTGTGGGAGGAAACCGGAGTACCCGGCGAAAACCCACGCAACACGGGGAGAACATGCAAACTCCACACAGAAAGGCCCCAGGCCGGATTCGAACCCGCGACCTTCTTGCTGTGAGGCAGCAATGCTAACCACTGTGCCACCGTGCTGCCCTTGTTTTCTAGTTACCTACGGTAAATATTTATAAGGGTTATGCCAAAAAACATATATTGGGGAAAAAGCTAAAATTAATGCACGTAACCTGTGAACTCCATGCTCAAGAGCTCCCTGACTACAAACATTTTAGTGCTTTTTTCCATTCATTCGCTCCATGTGCATCTGCCACATTCTGCATTGTCTTTATCAAAGCAAGCCGCTCTGCTCGGATCTGATCTCACAACCATCTGGGTTCACACATTCATGCTCAGGGTCTGTCTGAGACCACATTGATCCTAAGATTTGCATACAGGAAATCAACCTCATTTTGCCTGCTGCAAATGCTCAGTTTGCAAATCCTTTTTTGTCTGTTCATCCAATTTCTCACCTGTGCTTCCTGAGACCTTGAAAATAGGGTGAGTTGGGGAGAGGAGTCTGCCTGCACAATGAAAAAAAAAAGGCCAGTCCCCTTATGTACCTTTCAATTTACTCCACACATCTGAGGTTTTGTCACAAGTTGGAAATACTGATGGGTGAGAAAAACTGGGGTGTTGTTTGGTAATAGTCCTGAATTTTGCAAGGCTATGCCACTTGCTAGCTCAATAGTGATGAGCGTATGCAAAAACAAACCAGAAAAAGATGAGGGACAGCAGATTTTTACTGTACCCCTGTTCTAGCCAAGGATCCTACAATCAGGGAGGAAGAAGCTATAGTTTCACTTTCCATTTAAAGGCTATTGATTGATGTCTGAGACGGCAGGGCACATTCACTCTGTTTGGCACGCGTTGAGTCTGTTTAAGCAGCCCATAAAACATGTCACCACACTGTGACACCTAATCCCCAAGGACACTCAGTGTGTCCAGACGGGGTGTCAGCCTGTGAGACCAAATTAATTTTTTTCTTCCTTCCCCCAAGTAAAGATGCTCGCCATGTTAAGGACGTGATGACATGATGGACAAGTTGCCTGACATCTGGCCGGGGATGATTTGTCCTGTGAGCCAGAGAGCATGAGTATGGTATGGTGGAGTGGTGGATGCAGCGGTGGGGGGGTGGGTGGGTAAAGTGGCTGGTTGGTTGTGTGGTAGCACGCAAACAGGGTGCAAGAAAAAGATGTCGGGAAATGCATTTACTGCAATTTTAATCCCATTTACTCACAAGTCACAGCCTATTTACAGGGTGAGAGCAGAGGGGAAAGTGCAGGATCGGGGGTGGTGGGGAGGTTTGTGACAGATTTCATTTAAATGTCACATTTGAAAGGGTGGGGTGAGGAGATTGAGGAGGTCAGATGCGACCAAGCACTAGCGGTCAAAGTAATTCTATCTGTTAAAAAGAGACCTCACTCCTTGCATTACAGGCCAGCTCCCGAACAGGCTCCATCCTCAACAGATAGAATCAGGCCAGTATTTGAGACCTCCCCATCTTATATTTTGTACATAGCAACTGAAACAGGGTGCTGTCAAAGCATTAAGCATGTTCCATGTTAATAGGAGGAAAATGACCTTCAATGAAATAGTGTGCTGTAATGCTGAACAACAACTATATTGCTGAAGGCAGAAAAATACTTTTGTAGTCTCAATTAGATCTGGCACCAAGTATACTAATTAACAGTCAAAGTCCTGAAATGGAATGTTTTACGAAGCCCACAACTAAAAAGATAATTTATTGAGGTTTGAAAAATTCCGACTTTAATTAGTCTTGTTAATTTATGAGGGTGGCATCATCAGACCCTTAGAACAACTTTCCAAGGCAAAAAACTTTTCTGATGGGGTCCCCCCCCCCCCTTTCGCCACAAGCTTTTATGTCCACCACAGCATCCTGCCATTGTCAACTCATGAGGACAATGCCATGCCATGTGATTCGGCTGATGACCAGCCCTCACTTCTTTAACACTGTGTACTGCAGTTACACCTCTAGCAGACTGCCAATGCCGTCGCAGCACAACGCAGCCCGTGCACAATTTATATGTACAGCTGCCTGTGTCTGGCCACCCAAGTGTGGTCACTAAAAAGACATGAGACTAAAATATTTGAACTGTCTGGACCCCTCTGATCCCCAAGCCAACTGTTGCTTTGGTGGGACTCGAACACCCAATCACCAGGCACCTGTTGTGAATTATAAAGACAAAAAACAGGGGCAGATCCACAGATAGTCACTTGGAACTTTTAATCACAATATCTATAGCCACACCTGGCACAAGCAAAAACATGAAAACTCACAAGGGGCTCAGGTGAAGAGTGGTCTTCGGACAGTCAAATTCAGGTGAGGGGTTCACAGCATCAACGCTATGAGGCAAGCCATAGTTTAAAGCCGGTCTGAGGTCTTTACTGGGAAGGCTTGACATGGGTAACAGGGTTCTCAAGATAAATTTCAAGACTATTATAATACCGGAGATGGAAGATTACTGAGCATTAGAACAGGTCTGGCTTAAAGCACAGCCAAGAGCACAAGACAATCCAGAAAAGGGGAAACACAATACAGAAACTAAAATACGCAGTGCGCCAATTAATAATGATGGGAAGGGGAGCCTGCAAGCATGCAGCAACATACAGAGCGACGGGGCAGAAACAATTAATTAATAAATCAATTTACTGTATAGCTTTCAGGTTTGAGTATGCTCGATTAAGCTTTTTCATCAGTATTACTGCCACATGTTTTAAAGATCATGCCTCTAAGCAGCCATCTCCTGCTTAATGCCTATTCCAAGAAATGTTGCAAATTTTAAAAAATATTCAGCCGTAGTCTAAGAAATGGGGTATTCACAAAATTTGGGGGGCACTTTTAAAAATAGTAATCAGTGCATAAAGTTGTTGTTCTTAATGTGAAAATATGATCACTGTGATCATAACCTTGTACAAACATGAGCAAATAAAAAAGTTAATTTTTGCAGTTCTTAAATAAAGGTATGCAGTCATCCATATGCTTGAAAGCAGGAGGCTGTTCCAACTATCCATTCTTCCATTATCTATCCTGCTTCTTCCTCACTTTTTTGCAGGGGAGCTAAAGGCCTATCTCAGCTAACTATGGGAAAAAGGGAGGGACACATCTTGGGTCCTGTCCCAATATCCACACTTCCACCCTAAGGTCTTCCTTCAAGTGTGCATATGCTGACGGCGCACTTAGGGGCGTAAGTGCAAAAGGAACCAAAGAGCGGAATCAGGATACTTCTGTTCACGTCGCGCATTACGTCACTTAAGTTTCGGTTCAGGACTCAGGAGAGAACAGCCTGTCATTCTCAGCCCTCAGCTTTACAAAATTTAAGGTCATCTCGTCCATCCCTTTGTGAAAATAATAGCAAAAGTAAAAATCGACTGAATAACCAAGACCAATACATGCCCCACAACTAGAAATGATAATGAGAAAGTTAATGCCTATTGACTACATTTATATAATTGATACTAGCGAATGTGGCGAACTCAGCCGAGGTGTTCATAGTTAATCTCATAATGTGCTCAGATTTGTAGCAAAAGATCACCTTGGCTTTACTTCTATGATACTTGGGCATGTATTTGTATTTTTTTGTACAGATGAACAGTGGCGTTATATAATGTGAGTGTAGTTGATGCAAGCATTTGGCTGGCGAATGCAGTGAAGTTAGCCGGGGTGTTCATGGTAAATCTCATAATTTGCTCGGATTTGTAGCGAAAGATCACCTTGGCTTTGGAGTTCGCTCCAGACTAACTGAAGCCAGTACTGCAAACTTGGGGTCTGGCTGTCTGAAATGAAGTGAGGCTGAATCAAGCCTCTGTGAAGCAAACAGAAATGATAAGGTGTTCATCTCACAGTAACAATGACGTATGATGAATGTTGTACGTTGTGTGCTACGCACTGCTGACAGAGGGAGACAGACACAGACCTCATATAGTAGTAGTGATGGCATGGGAAGGACTGACTTAGCAGCATTTATTTGCGCCATCCTTTAAATTGTCACTCACCGGCACATCATGCCTAACAACTCGGTTTAGCCGTGGCTACGTTCAGAATATAGAAAGGATGCTCGTGGCTTTTTATTACTTAATTAGTCCCCCCAGGAATCCGCGATTCCGCGATCGCGGAATTTACCGCAGATTTCAAAGCCCTCCGCGGAAATCAAAGCAGTCCGCGGAATATAGGGCGAGGTGCAGAATTTTATATTTTACATGTATTTTTCATCCCGGCCGCTAGATTTTGCGGTCAGATAAATGGGATCTAAGACTCGCTGCCGGTTACGGAAACTGATTTTTTTCTGCAGTATGCAGCATAAACTATATATAAAGATGGACGCACCACCCTGATTTGAAAAAAGAAGCCCATACCGTAGTATGGCATTCTATTTAATGGCCAGCAGATGGCGACGTCAGTGGTTGCAGAAAGAAGTTCAATGCAACAGAAGTCTATGAGAAAATTATTCTACTTTCCGACCTGGTTTTTAATTTAAATAATGATTTTTCACATCATTTTATATTAGCTATAGCAAGTTTCAGGTCTCCTTCATGATGTTCATTTTCGTGAATTATGGTCCCATATAAACTAGAATAAAGTATAAAGCCAGACTATGCTTCTGGGGCGTCGCTATCCTCTGGTCCTTGTCCGATACGGTCAGATCCAGAGCCACGTTCCTCCCCGGATCTTCGATTCACTTCTTCATCTTCGAACCAGTGGGTGACATCACGGTAGCTTCATCCATCTTTTTATACAGTCTATGGTATGCAGTAACGTTTACAATATCCTGAGTGAATAGTGTACTCTTTGTTTAAATCTTTACTTTGATCTTTGGCTCTTGTTCAGTTACTAAGCCTCGTTCACCCATAGTTTGGTGAAATGTTTTGCACTTTATAAGTTATGCAAATAAATCTGCTGAAGAGGGACAAAAAGAATATTGATGCTGCTTATTTTATAACCACAATGTTTCGCAGTGTTTTGGTATTGCAAATAATTTCATAAGAGAATTTTTGCTTCATTATTACATAAATTTGCTTTATAACTAGTCATTTTAGGTTTTTTTTTAATGCCTGCGGAAAATCAACTTTCAAGCCGCGGAATCAAGAATTGCTCTCCGCAGAATCAACACTTTTTCTCCGCAGATGCCTGGGGGGACTACTTAATTAGCCCTGCAAACGAATGCAAATCTGTACTGTTTCACGAGCTACACAAGCGCATAAATTATAAAGACGTGTTAATATTTTATATCATCATTCATTTGTGGAAGAAAACGCTTCATGATTTTGTGGTGCGATGCATAACAATGCAATCGAAAATAAATTGGACTTTCTTCGGTTGCTGCTAATCAAGAAAAGTGAACTGTTCTGATTATAATGCGTTGAGAGGTTTCCGAAGGGATTTGTTACTTTCTATGGACCACTACTGATTTTTATATATATATATATATATATATATATATATATTTATTTTATTTTTTTTTAATTGATATTTTGACAAATGTCAATTTCTGATCAAAAATAATTTGCACTTACACTTCAAAAGAGATTTTCTCTCCATTGCGTCAGCTTCCACTCACCCCAGCTTCAGAATTCTGTGGTAACAGCCGCTTTACCTCCCCCATTGCCAAGCTTTGGAAACATGGAGACACTACAGGAATTTTGGGTAACAGTCTTCAGCTAATTGAGGTCTAATCCCATGGGGTTAGTAAATATGGCTAACTGGGTTTTCACCAAGGGTATCTGCTTTCAGTGACAGATTTTTCATCGAACCTGTCTTCTTCTATGGGCGGTATTACTGCACAATATTAACATTTATACTAGCTCTACAAAAAAAATATACGAATTCAAGCAGAAATTAATTGAGAAATATACATGCAAAATATACACCAATTTTCTTGACACAAAATATCTTAACACAGAATCCCCAAGTAACCCATTGGAAAAGTATTGGTCGGACGTTCAATAACATTGTGCTTTTGATGATACTGGTTTATGTCACAAAGGCAAATGTAAGAGTGCCATCTTGAAGTGAAATAGTAAATTTAAGCTTTCTGTACACCCATTTATATAAATTTTTAGGATTATTCTGGCCATAATTGCACGTTTCTGGGGTTCATAACTTGAGAGATTTTTTCCCGTTTGGCTGTTTTCTTCGCCGGTGTCCGGTGTTCACCAAGGCCAGTATCTGACCCCGAAAGGCTACATCACGTTACAATACATGTAGCTATAGAGCTGCACGATGTAATAACACAAGGTTAGACTCATGCAGACAACAGACGGCGAGCCTTGCACTGGACGACATTTACCGACAATATCTATACATGGGCTGCTCAGCGGACTGTGACGACCAGTCCCTAACCAGTTACTACAGTCTTTCTCACTTTATCCTCACGGTTTTGTACCTAGTAAGATTTCGGTCTTTTCGGGAACAGGCTACAAATTTAAAGCCGTATCTTTTATATTTGTTAGGTATATAGGCATTCGTTAGGACACATCACCCATCAATTTTGGTTGCCATGGTAACATAATTCACTAAATAATAGACAATTTTGTGTCAAAAATAAGCCAAAATGAAAAATGTGGCTGATCGGGGGGTTACACTCGTTGGTTGCAGACAATCGACCTGTCTGGTTACATTCTCGAGGCATGCCCATTTAGGCAATACACACTCAGTAACACATCCATTGTCACTGAGCGCCGCCTTTGTTCCAGCGGCACTGGTACCTCTTTGATGCCAAAAGTAGCTAAATCATTATCAGACTCAGATTTGTGTTGAATTTCTTTATAAATTTACTTAGTAATTTATTTGATAGCTTTTTCACTTTTTCTGGAGTGGAAGAAGCAAGTCTCTAACCACAGCTTGCTTTTTGCGTTATGACCCTTTTCATCACTTGCCTGAATCTGACTCTGTTTCTCACCATTCAACTGCCCAAAGACTTTTTGAGGTTTTTTTTCTGTTTCTGCCACTTGCAGCCTACAATTAATTAGTTAAATATCTGAGGGGATTTTCCTGCACCTGATTCTTTCTCTGCTACTCACGATACGTCCAGTCTCAATTTTTCATTAAGTGCCCCAAATTTGAAGCAACCTTGAACTAATACAATGCATAATCCATTTTTGATATGTTATGGCCCCAATTTGTTATTACATTTATAACGCAAAAGCAACAGCAAGGGATGACAGACACAGTTTTAAAAACCTAAACACATTTAATTAAACAGACAAAGACTAATAACAACTAACTAACTGACCAAGATTGAATACAAAAAAAAACCCAGAAATAATTACAGTCCCTTTTTGTGGGGTGGCTTGGTGATGTCCTGGATGAAGAAAACAAAGGCAAAAATCCACAAAAGTAACTTCACAGGTCTTGAACAGAAATGACAGGTCTGGTCACACGTATCCTTCTTCTTGCAATTTCTCCTCCTACTTTACTGTCTCAATTCTTTTCCTTATATACTCTTTTGCAGACCCCACCCACATTTAGACCTCTTTTTTTTTATTTTCTGAGACTTGCCCCAGACATGTCCAGGACATGTCTAAAAATGACTCCAGTCTGAGCTTAACAAAAAAAAGGTAAATACTGCCATCTAGTGGCCTATATTCACATTACACCTCCATTCCAAAAGGGAAAAATTTTGACTCAAAGGCAAAATTTTTCTTTTCAATACAAAATGGTTAAGTGAACACTTGTCTATATATACATATCATACAATATTCAAACACATGACATATATATACACACATTCAAACACGGGATAAGCAATCAGCAATTACATTGTCTGTACCCTTCACATGCTTAATTTCCAAGTCAAATTCCTGTAAAATCAAACTCCAATTCAACAATCTCCGATTCTTGTTTTTCATCTTACTCAAAAACATTCACGGATTGTGGTCAGTGTACACAATCATTGGCTTTTGTCCTGTACAAACATAAACCTCAAAGTGTTGTAAAGAAAGGACCAGAGCCAACAGTTCCTTCTCTATTGTGGAATAGTTCCTTTGGTGGCGATTGAACTTCCTGGAGAAGTATGCCACGGGATGCTCAATGTCATCAGAGTCACTTCTCTGTAGGAGCACAGATCCACAAGCTTGGTCACTAGCATCGACCGCGATGGAGAACGGTTTGTTGAAGTCAGGAGATTTGAGCACGGGGAAGTGACACAGCAGAGACTTCAGGCGATCGAAGGCTCTCTGGCATGCATCATCCCAGGTGAACTTTACGCCTTTCTTCAGTTGGTTAGTTAGACTGAGAGCAATCTCAGCAAAGTTCTTGCAGAACTTGCGGTAGTACCCGATCATTCCAAGGAAGCGGCGCAAAGCTTTTTTGTTGTCAGGAACTGGAAAGTCCATGATGGCTTGGACTTTAGCATTTATGGGTGCCACCTTACCCTGGCCTATGACGTAGCCAAGATAGGTGACAGTAGCACAACCAAAGTCACTCTTGCTCAGGTTAACAGTCAGGTTAGCCTGGGTCAGGCGCTGGAACAACGTCTCTACATCTTTTAGATGTTCTTCCCAGGAGTCACTCCATGTGATCAGGTCATCGGTGTACGCACCCGTGTGTGGCAATCCGGCGATTGTAGACTGTATCATCCTTTGGAACGTGGCTGGGGCATTTTTCATGCCAAAGGGTAGGACTTCATACTGGCACAATCCAGATGGTGTGGCAAAAGCAGAGATGCTCTTGGCCCTCTCAGTTAAAGGCACACACCAATAACCCTTCAATAAATCAATCTTGGTCAGAAACTTTGCTTGCCCTACTCTATCAATACAATCATCAATCCTAGGTATTGGAAACACATCAGTTCTAGTTACAGCATTTACTTTGCGGTAATCTGTACAGAATCTAATACTTCCATCAGGTTTTGGAACTAGCACACAGGGTGAACTCCAATCTGAGTTGGAGGGTCTGATAATATCATGTTCTAACATGTACTCAACCTCTTTCTCAGCAATCTTTCTCTTTTCAGGATTCATCCTGTTTGGATGCTGTTTTATTGGTTTGGCATCACCAACATCTACATCATGAGAGGCTATAGTAACTCTCTTTGGAACATCAGGAAACAAATCCTCATTTTTCTTGATCAACCTCTCAAACTGATCTTTCTGTGAGGGTTCTAAGTGCTGGAGTTTTACATCAAGATTTTGCAACACTTCAGAATTTGACAATTTGCATGAAAGAACTTCAGCTTTAATTCTAGGTTCATCATCTTGAAACTCCCCCTCATCTTCACACATCTCGGCCATTGGAGGATCTGAAGTGACAGCTGCAACCCTAGCATTTCTGTCATGATAAGGCTTCAGCATGTTAATGTGACACAACTGTTTTGGCTTTCTCCTATCTGGAGTCTTCACAATGTAATTGAGATCATTGAGTTTTGTCAGAATTTCATAAGGACCATGAAATCTAGCCTGCAATGGATTGGACTGCAAGGGAAACAACACAAGGACCTTGTCTCCTGGTTTAAACTCACGGCTTCTAGCCTTATGATCATACCAAGTTTTCATTTTTCCCTGACTTGATTTCAAGTTCTCTTTGGCAAGGTCACAAGCTGCACGCAATCTTTCCTTGAACTTGCTAACATAGTCTAACAGACTGATATGCGGTTCTTTCTCTTGACATTGTTCACTCAACAATAGCAAAGGTCCTCTCACTTCATGACCAAACACTAGCTCAAATGGAATGAATCCAGTAGACTCCTGCACTGCTTCTCTAGCTGCAAACAACAGCAAATGAACCCCTTCATCCCAGTCTTTCTCATGGTCATAACAATAAGTCCTCATCATTGTCTTGAGAGTGGAATGAAACCGCTCTAAGGCACCCTGACTTTCTGGATGATAGGCACTAGAAAGAATCTGCTTTGCACCTAGTTCATACACAACCTGCTGGAACAATCCTGAAGTGAAATTGCTACCCTGGTCTGACTGAATTTCCCTGGGAAGGCCAAACAACGTGAAGAACTTTATCAAAGCCTTCGAGATTGCAGTTGCCTTGATGTTACGTAGAGGTATGGCTTCGGGGAATCTGATAGATGCACACATGATTGTCAACAAGTACTGATTTCCAGATCTAGTCTTGGGTAATGGACCAACACAATCAACAATGACCCTAGAGAATGGCTCCCCAAATGCTGGGATAGGCTGCAATGGAGCTACAGGTGGGTCTAACTGGTGTTTTCCAACTACCTGACAAGTGTGACAGGTTTTGCAAAAGTTGGAAACGTCTTTTCGAAGCCCAGGCCAAAAGAAGTGTTTCATGATCTTATCAACAGTCTTGTTAACACCAAGATGACCTCCTAAAGGTAGACTACGAGCCATTGTTAAGATCTCATTCCTGTAGACCTTCGGAACAACAATTTGCCTGACCACTGCCCAATCTGCATTGGCAGGGATATCAGGAGGGCGCCACTTCCGCATCAACACACCATCCTTGAGATAATACCCAACTGGAACTGCGTCTATTTCTTTATCAGGAAAGGCTCTCCTCTTTAGTACACAAATTTCAGGATCATTAGTTTGCTCCTCAATCAACCGCTTTCTGGACAGAGACAAGTCTCCAGACACATCAGAATCACCAGACCCATCTGGCTGGCTGAACAATGAACTGATAAAAGTATCTGATAAGTCCTCAAACGGAGAAACCATAGTAGGCCAATCAGAGTCATGAGGCGAACCACCTGAGTCCTGACTATTCAATGTACTGGACGGCACCACATCATCTTCTTCTTTTGCCTTCTTGGCCATAGCACGAGTCACTGCGCAAGAAGGATACTGAGATGGGTCCTCATCCCCATCTTCAGTGCTCGGCTGTGAAGTAAGATATACAGGGGGAACTACTTTGCCCCCAGCCAGGTCATTGCCTAGCAACAGAGAAACACCCTTTATAGGTAGACTTGACATAAGTCCCACCTTTACCTGTCCTGTAACTAAATCTGACTTCAAGAATATAGATCGCAGGGGTACAGATACAGTCCTCCCTTCAATACCTTGTACAAGTATGAAATCCCCTGAAGCGGTCTCATCACGTAACTCCAAGGAGTCCATCAACAAAAGTGACTGAGAAGCTCCGGTATCCCTTAGGATATATATGGGGACAGGAGTAGTATGCTCATTTAGAGCCACAAATCCCTCCGACACAAATGGAAGAAATTCCTCCCTCACAAAGTCAGCTGTATTAGGCTTTTTAGCCCCACAAGAAGCAGGCAATTTAGCAGATCGGTTATCTACTACAGGGGTTTCTAACCTTGTTTTCACAAAGGCATTTGGTTTGGTATCCTTTTCTTTTTCTTTCTTAGCTTTAAGGAACCAACAGTTAGTTGTAACATGACCAGATTTCTTGCAATAACTGCAAACTAGACCACTTTTGTCACTGTCAGCTTTCACACTTTGATCAGACCTGTTACTGGATTTCTGAGCACCATCACCAGATTTGTCTTTGTCTTTGGGTGAGGAATCTTGGGTATCACCATAACCCTTTATCTGAAATTGGGACCATCTATTGTTACTGCTAGACTGAAATTTGGACTTATGTGTGAGAACATATTCATCTGCAAATTTGGCAGCTGATTGCAAATTCAGTGCTTGCTTCTCATTAAGGTAGGTCTTAACATCATCTTTAACACAGTTCTTGAATTCTTCAACTAACACCATCTCTTTTAGTGAGTTGAAATCATCCTTGACCTCCATAGAAGTACACCATCGCTCAAAGCAAACCTGCTTTTCATTAGCAAATTCAACATAAGTCTGATTTTCAGATTTCTTCAGACCTCTGAATTTCTGTCGGTAAGCCTCTGGAACCAACTCATAAGCTCTCAAAATAACCTTTTTGACAACCTCATAATCAGAGGAATCATCTGCAGACAAAGCCGAATAGGCTTGTTGAGCTTTACCCTTGAGGACAGTTTGCAACATCAGAGGCCAGTGTTCCTTTGGCCACTGGCAACTCTTTGCTACCTTTTCAAAACACTGGAAATAGTTGTCAACATCCTTTTCTGAAAATGGAGGCACCAGTTTTACCTCCTGACTGGCACAAAATTTATTTTTAGTTTCAATTTTAATTTTTAGTTGCCCCATTTGGAGTCTTTCTTCTCTATCGAATTTCTCTAATTCAAAATCTCTCTGTCTCTGTCTCTCTCTTTCTGCTCTTTCCTCTTTCTCTCTCTCAAATTCTCTTTGTTTTTCTTCTCTTGCTAATTTTTCTAACTCAAACTGCCTTTGTTTTTCTTTTTCTTCCCTCTCAAATTCTCTTTGTTTCTCTTTTTCCTCCCTTTCTTTTTCTCTTTCTTCCCTTTCTTTCTCTTTTTCCTCCCTTTCTTTTTCTCTTTCCTCCCTTTCAATCTCTAGCATTTTTAATTTAAGTTCCATTTCTATATTTGGATTTTCCACTGGAAACTGTTCCAGATCTCCTGGTGCAAACACATTTTCATCAATGTAATATTCAACTATCTCTCTAGCCAGTCTTGCTTTTCGCATGGCTGGTTTTACCTCTGTCAGCTCCAACTGTCTGCAAATTTCTAGCAGTTCTGTCTTTTTAAAAGACTTCAAAACCCCTACGGTTGGTGATGCCAAGAAATCATCCATTGCTGTTGTCAATATATATCTAGGAAAATTCACAAAAACAATTTCACAATTTGAAATGTTAGATTTTCAATAAATGACTCACAAAATGGTCTATCCCGGACCTTGAGCCCCCAATTTGTTATGGCCCCAATTTGTTATTACATTTATAACGCAACAGCAACAGCAAGGGATGACAGACACAGTTTTAAAAACCTAAACACATTTAATTAAACAGACAAAGACTAATAACAACTAACTAACTGACCAAGATTGAATACAAAAAAAACCCCAGAAATAATTACAGTCCCTTTTTGTGGGGTGGCTTGGTGATGTCCTGGATGAAGAAAACAAAGGCAAAAATCCACAAAAGTAACTTCACAGGTCTTGAACAGAAATGACAGGTCTGGTCACACGTATCCTTCTTCTTGCAATTTCTCCTTCTACTTTACTGTCTCAATTCTTTTCCTAATATACTCTTTTGCAGACCCCACCCACATTTAGACCTCTTTTTTTTTATTTTCTGAGACTTGCCCCAGACATGTCCAGGACATGTCTAAACATGACTCCAGTCTGAGCTTAACAAAAAAAAGGTAAATACTGCCATCTAGTGGCCTATATTCACATTACAGATACATAATTGTGTGTGTATGTGTGTTTGTGTTATATTAACTCAATAATACAGCACTTATATCGTAGCATTGTACCATTCATTCCAGTGAATTCTGCATTTTGAGTTGTTCACACCAGGTAAACTACTTTGCACTGGGTCAAGACCTCGCGCTGCGTGAAGAGCTCATGCTTGATTATTGAGCCGCTTCAATAGAAAATGTCGACTTCGGAACTATAGAGTGTTGACAAGAGTCATGGTAGGATGGTGATTTTTTTCATGCACTCTGTATTTATCGTAGGCTAGATACCTGGAAATTTATTTAAAAGTATTACGACCACACTTCCAGAAGAGTTGGGACTGTAAAATGTAAATAAAAACAGTGCAATTTTTTGCAAATCATTTGAACCCTATATTTAATTGAAAATAGTGCATAGACGACATCAAATGTTGAAACTGAGAAATTTTTTGTTTTTTTGAAAAAATATGTGTTCATTTTGACTTTTATGACTATAATGTGTCAAGAAAGCAGAGTCAGGGGCAATTTTTACCACTGTGTCGTATCTTTTGCATCGCCTTTTATTTCAAAAATACTCTGAAAGCATTTGGGAACTGAGGTGACCAACTGCTTTAGTTCTGGAAGCAAAATGTTTTTGTCTTCTTGCTTGATATAGGCTTTCAGCTGATCAACACTTCACAGACTCCTTGGCACATTTTTTTCATAATGTGCCACATATTTTCAGTGGGTGACAGGTCTGGCCTGTACTCAAGCCAGTTTACCACCCAGCCTCTTTTACTACAGAGCCATGTTGTCTTAATACATGCAGAATGTTGTATTTGCCATTGTTTTGTTGAAATAAGCAAGGCCTTCACTGTCAGACCACTGGACAATTTTCCACTTTTCCATCTTAAATGACCTCAGGCCCAGCAAATTCTCTGCTGTGCTGCACTCTCCTGTTTAGAAAAAGGGATCTACAGCATGAAAATAAGGTGCCTTGAAATACCTTGAAATTCCATTAAATACTTTAAAATGATAATATTCAGTGTTTATGCAAGTTAATATGAATTGTATAATTAAAAAACTATTGCCATGCTGAAGGACAAAAGGCAGTTCCTTGGGCACCTATATGAAGTAATGATCTTGACCAATAAAGATTATCCATACTTTTCATATTTGATAGAGCTTTTTTTTATTTCTATTTAAGAAGTATACTGGTGGTTTGGTCTTTTTTATTTATTTTTTTAAATTTTGCATCTCCAATCCCACCCAAATCTGGAATGTCGGACTCAAGAACTATGTATAAGGCTTACTCGTACGCGACCCCTTGTTGCCAACTCGGGAAAGCGAAGGCAGTTCTCGGCTTTCCTCCGTAGCACGCGCCTGTCACCCACTGCTGCTTTATACTCTTTGGTTTAAACTTCACAAGTTCAGAACGAGGGCGGAGGATACCCAAACATGAGCAAGCTTAGAATCATACTGATGAGCCACCGGCCGGCCAACAGGAGGCATTTAAGCAACAAAGAAAGCAACCATATTTTAAATAACCCTTCCTGGCAGATCCCTTCCCAATTTGCATCCCTGTAGCGCAATGGCCAATTGTGCGCAACTCTGAAAAACCTGCTGACCGCTGCCTGTTGGTACAATTGGGGCTCGAACCCGCGCCGTTCTGCTCTGTAAATGCGGCCTCTGAACCGAGTGAGCTAACCCAGCAGCTCATAGCTTTCTACTATGAAACAATAAATATGTTCTCTGTGTTGTACAGAAGGACGTGTTTTTATTGCAAAGGTTACTCGAGGGTGAAAAGGTGAAGTCATGATAGATTCTTAAAGATTTACTCATGTAATCCATGGATCTTGTCACATAGAGGGTCCTCAATGAGTTTCTGTGATGTCTCACACTGTCATTTGATTACTGTCGTGATATGCTTTAAAATGTCATTTTTATGTTGTTATACTGAATGACCATGTCTGAGCTAAAAATGGCTTATTATCCCCCGCCAACACGAAGTGGGAGGGGGATATAGGTTTGACCTCCGTCCGTTCGTCCGTCCTTCCGTCCTTCCGTCCGAGCTAAAGGGGACAGCTTTACTCAGAAACTACTACTGATACAGTAACCAAATTTGGTGTGTTGCTTCAGACCATAAAGGCCTTGATTGAGTTTGAAAATAAGAAGTGCACGATTGGCTGGGGATGTTGTAGACCATGTCGACTTGTTTACTATGTAGTGCTTGTCATGGAGTAAGCTATATAAGGAACAAGTGAGGGAAGTTTCAGACACCACCTCAGAAGTCATCGCATTGAAGAAATGTGCCGGAAATCTGCGGGAGGCATGTGCAATACTCAGTTCTGTTGCATTAACAAACTGTGATCTGCTGACAGTGGCAACAAAGGCAGCAGTTTTAAGTCTCTAAACTTCGGTTTGTCACAGAATACGTACTTCAATTATGTTATGATGTTTACACATGAATATTAACATTGATGATAATACAAATGTATTTTGATGTATTTTTTACGATGACATTACTGTGGGCTTTTGTTTGCGAGTTGTTGTGGACAATCACTTTATAGGTTATTATAGATCAGTGGGCAACAGACAACCTGATGCATTGGCACTCTGTGTGATCCTTGAGATAAATTACTGCAAGTTCCTTTCACCTGGCATCTCAGGGAGTGACCAGGGATGGGAGGTGAATGCAATTAACTTCATAGCTAAGGATATAAAACCTGATGTAGGTCTGGATTTGAGTCCGCACTGACCTTGGAGGTGTTACAGTAGCTTGAGGAGTTGTAAAGTTGATCTGAAGTCAGTTAAACAGGAAAAATGAATCCCCTGGTCATCCTTTAACTTTTTGGTATACTTTCCCTCTTAAGAAAGAGGAGGAAGTGCAATTGTAATTGAGTGTCTCAGAGCTCTATTGTTGGTTCACCAGTGGTTTTTGTAATTTTTTTCTGCCGCCCTTACAAAAATTTACTATAGTTAACCATAGATTACTACAGTAAAATTGAAGTAAACCATAGTAAACTACACTTTACTACAGTAAACTCAGATGCCAAGTCTCACGCATTCGGCGTAGGTCTTACGCATTTTTTAGGCTTATTTGCTGTAGTCCGTAATTATTCATTGAATGCTTAAAGAGATTTTCATGTGTAATTAAAATCCTTGTGCATTGAAATTTCCGATTCACTTGCGTAAAGGTGCACCTCATCACAAGTAACATGGAAAGTGATTATAACTCCGGACTTCCTGTGCTTCTTTTAACTCAGGGATTGGAAACAATGCATGTGTTTCACGATCTTTTAAATTGTTTAAATGTAATAAGACCATTTAAAACGTTTTTATGCAATTCCATTGCTTTTAATCCCTCAGGAAAGACAAGCCTGAGAATTCCGGAGTCATAATCGATTTCCATGTCATTGGTGGGGAAATCCACCGTAATGCACGTGAAACTGATTAACTTGATGCCCAATGACTTTAATTCCGCGAGTGAATTTCTTCAGTGCGCTTTGATTGAATAATTGCTGACTATATAACAGAAATGTGAATGCTATTAAGAGGAGAAACTCGCGCCTAAGACGTAAGCCTTAGCATCTCTGGGAAACTATAGTTTGTTGCAAATATATTATTGTAATTGAATATCATTGCTATAGTTTACTATAGTAGAGTTTGACTTTTGTGATTTACATTAGCATCACTATAGTAAACTACAGAGTAGGGGTGTCAACATCTACACGTGTAAACGGTTACACGGATAATAAATCATAACCGTTTAGAAAAATCAATAACTGGTTACACGTCTTTTTCCCTCCTCGTTTATTTCTCACCAATACATATAGTCGCCTATTTTTAGGGGTGATAATGTTGCCCGAATGCTTCAGATAATAACATTTAAATACACTTAAATATTCCCACTAGTGAAGTTATCCGCATACAGATGTATGGGGCGCAATGTTACCTTGATATATATTTAAAAAAAGACCCGCAGCCACAGCCAGTGTCTCATCACATGAAGAATAGGCTGCGGAGGACTTGAGAAGAACGCTGCGCTCATCATCTTCTCCATGTGCAAATGTCCTGCAGCTGAAAAAAAACTGTTCATGGCTTGTTATTCTAGCCTATATTGTTGTGTGTTGTTGTACGTTATATTGTTGGTTGGTGTTCTGTTGGCTTTTCACGACCTGATCATGTATCCTCGCGTCTAAAGAGGAGGAAGAAAACACATTTTTTTTTGTCAATTTTAGTCCCCCTCTACTTTTTTAACTTGGTGGATATAAAGGTGAAGTTTTTTCCTCTCACTTTGGCTTCTTTTTGAGTTGCTTTCTCTCGCCAATTCCAGATTACTTTTACTTTGAGATGCATATTAAAACGCAGACGCAGCTCCCGTTGCGAGAGAGGGATGCAGTTTGCACTTTAAAAAAAAAGTACAAAAGTGGGCAATAGTAAAAACGGTGATTAAAAAAGAAGGTTTAACCTTTTTCAGCTTTCACTTGTACGTTTTCTTAACTGTCAAAATGATGGAGATTTTATTTTCAACTCATTTTACTTTCTGTGGTTATACAGCACAACTGCAATAGAAAAAGCTCATAAATTTCCGAACGTGTAACCGGGTACACATCGGTTAGTAGTCCCGTGTACACGTGTAGAAAAAATTGTAAACGTTGACACCCCTACTACAGAGTAGTTTATAGTGTAGTTATTGTTATATATATGAGTTTTTTTATGTAAAGCACTGTACATCATTCATAAATGGAGATTTATTTGTGCTGCCTCACTAGTCAGCTATTTGTTTATTTTGTTCATCACTTAGCACCCTCTAGTGGTAAGTCTGTAGAAAAACATGATCTGATGCAATACCACTTCTTTGTAATGAAATAGACTTGTGCTTTCGAGAAGTTTCTGGCTTCGTTTTTGCCTGGAGGGGGCCGAATCACTCAGAACTCCAGTAGATCTTTCCAGAATGTTCCTAGTCTATATGAATGCTGTGATTTTGTTCAGTTGAATAGAGTTTTTGTTTTGGCATCAGTTACATAGTGGCATTAGAGTGTTATGTTAAGATTGCACGGTGGATTATTTGTCGAAATTTTTGGATCTAATCAGTGAAGAATAAATTTGTTTAAGTTGTCATTGCTGGTTTTCTTTGCTGTGATTTTCAAGTCATAACGTTATAGTATATCGATAGTAATTCCGCAGAAATATAATAGTTACTTTAAAAAACTATGGTATTTATACTGTAGTATTTTGTTGTAATTTTTTATTAGGATACTCCACTCTGCAGACAGATTCTCCTGAAGATGCATTTTACATTGCATTATATGAATGCATATGTAAAAACAAAAAAACATTTGGAAATCAGAAGTTAAAAGATGAAGATAAAAATACAGTATGTTCACATTTCTGGCAATTTTATGAATATTTTCACTTTAATTGTGTAATGTGAATCTGAGTATTTATGACCCACCCAATCCCTGGATCAACCGTGCCTCCAGTGGACATGACAGGAATCCTTGTATTTCTACTTTGTACCATGTCACCTTAAAATCAGTTCATATATGTACCTGTACATCACAGTTCGTGACTACCTGGAGGATGTTACAATGGGATTGCGCACTTTCCAGAAGTCCTGCCTTCATATTTGACAGCATTAATGGAGTCCGTCTACACAGATGCCCTGTGCTACCTCGACAGAAAAGTGTCCAACAGCATCAGTTTCAGTCTGTCTGTAACCACAATCGTTTGTTGGTTCCTTGACATATTTTTGGGATACCCAGGGTCTGTCCGTGATGCAACGTGATGCATACAGATGCTGCTGCACCCACCAGAGAACTTCTACATCCCTGGTGATGGTGTATATATATGCCTGTCAGCAACCATCACACTTTGATTTGCCTAGAAGGAACCCTGTGCAACATCATGCAACAGCAAGGTCGATAATATAACAGACATTTAGTGTGATGAAAAGAAGGTGGAGATTTATCATCATCATATTGGTGAAGCCGACTTTAGCTGTTCAGGTGAAAGTGCTTTTTTCCATAATATTCCTCTTTCCTATGCAGACATCATGGAGCCTGCAGGGAATGCATTCAGGCCTGACGACAACAATGACATGCCACATCATGACTCGGATCAGTCGAGTGGAGAGGAGATGAGAGAGCAGCTAGCAGCGGCTGTTTGTGCTCCGGATACTGAGGTGCAGGAACATAAATATCTGTAAGCTAGGTAAGGTGCAGATGTTTCAGGTGACCGAGGGGGGGGGGGGTGTATATATATATATATATAAGGGACTTGGGGGGCAGGGAGGTTAGTGAGTGTTACACACAGGAAAATGCAGACTGCCCCGATGGAAGCTGACAGCGTAACATGCACTATCAATGTTTTACTTTTAAAGCAACAAAGCGTAGAGGGGGGCTCAAGGCGGCAGCCACATGGGAAATCAAGGGGGAAGAGCATTAGTAATAACCTGAAATGTTTTTATTTAAATGCAAGAAGCATAAAAAATACATTTCCAGAACTTGAGGCTGTAGTGATCAGTGAGGGCTATGACATAGTTGGGATAACAGAGAAATGGCTATGTGAAGAGGATGGAGATGAATATAATATAGAATGTTATAACCTCTTTAGGAAGGATAGATGTAATAGGCGAGGAGGAGGCGTAGCACTCTTTGTGAACGAAAACATTCATGTACAGGAAATTCCCGAAATTGAACATTCCTTTTCCTGTGAAGATATCTGGGTCAGGCTCATTGGCAAACACGAGACAGGTTTAAACATAGGCGTATGCTATCGACCACCAGCTTTGGACAGTACAATCAATGAAATGCTTTTTAGGAGGATGACGCAAGCTTTTAGCGGTGGTGGAACTATTATCATGGGAGACTTAAATTATCCTGGTATCAATTGGGAAATGGTGAAAGGACAGGGTAGGGGGGAGGAAGAATTTCTAGATGTTATAAATGATAATTTTTTGGTGCAGTTTGTTAATAAACCTACCAGAGAGAAGGCAATTTTCGACTTAGTGCTCTGTAAAAAAAGAGCTGAGGAAGGCTAGAAGACTGTATGAAAGACAAATTGCAGAGGGGGCGAAAACTAACCCTAAGCGCTTCTTTCAGTACTGTAGCATCAAAAGGAAAGTTAAAGAGCAGGTTAAGTGCATAAAGAATAAAAATGGATCGCTGCTATATGATGACAAGCATATTGCGGATGCCTTAAACAGTTACTTTGTTGAGAATTTTACCTCAGAGGGGGTCTTTATTTGGCCAGAGGGCATGTCAAATGCTCAAGATTATTTAGCGTAAATTGAGGTTCGGGATAACAAAGTATTAGACAAGTTGCATAAACTAAAAGCAGATTAAGGCGGCGGGTCCTGATGGCTTATATCCTAGAGTGCTCAGGGAAGCTCGTGAGTTCATCTTTAAGCCGCTATCCGCCATCTTCAGACGGTCTTTAGAAACTGGAGAAATACCAAATGATTGGAAACAGGGCAATATAATACCAATATATAAGAAAGGGGACCGTACCGAGCCAGGAAACTACAGGCCAGTGAGTTTAACTTGCATTTCGTGCAAAATATTGGAATCTGTCATAAAAGATGAGCTGGACTTATTTCTCGAACGTAACAGTATCTTGAGGGATAGTCAACATGGTTTCCGGAAGGGAAGGACATGCCTAACAAACCTTCTGGAATTTTTTGAAGAGGCCACCTGTGAGGTTTTACGAAATGAGCCAAGAGCGAGAACCAGATAAATGCAAAATGGAGGCTTTATTTCTGAAGGGGGAAACCCCCCAACAGAGCTGGCAACAGTACAATGTCCACAATCCAAAAGCAGAATCCAAAGGGCAAAATCCAAAACTGTAACCAGGGCACCAATAACAAAACTCAAGGTCAGGCAAAAATGGTTCGGTACACAGGCGTGGGTTTGGTGGAGAGGCCAACTCATTAGCCGTAAACAGTCCGAATCCAAATACCAGGGCAGCAAAGACAATAGACGTGGTCGGGCAAAAATAGGTCAAAACTCACAGGCAAAGGCAAACAGATCCAAAAAGGGCAAATCAAAAACAAGAGTCGGGCAATCCAGTCAGAAAGAAAATATCACAGTGAGCAAGGCGAGGAACGTAGCACAAGACAAAGGAGTAAAGACGATCTGACAAGGAACTAAAAGTGCAGACACCTTATATACACATCCGGGGTGAACACATGACAAGGGAGCACAGGTGCGATCAATGAAACAATAATCAGGATTGACACATGAGGGTTTATCTAATTACATGAATTTGGCGAATGCCGAAACGCAGTCAGGGATAACGAGACATTCCTATGAACGAATAAACGGCTCCGGTTAAGGAGTACTAAAGTGTACAGTCTAAAGAAAAGGGAAAGCCTGAGATATAAGTGGAAACTGCAGTAGAGATAATTAGTGATAGGCAAGGAGAGCGGAGATACAGATTGGGCGAATGCTGAGAGATCGTTAGTCTATTAGTATGTGCAGCTATACAATCCCGAGTGCAAGTTAGTCCGTTAGTAAAAATATACAATGTTAATCTTGGTTAGTAATAATCGAAAACAATAAACTGTTAGTATGGTTAGTGGACAGTAACAGAGAGAGGAAGGAAGAAAAACGAGATATGAAGAAAGATTGAAATCCCAGAAACCAGGAAATCACCCGAATGAGTGGCACGTCAGACAAGGGACCGTGGGCAAAGACCTACACAAGACAAGACAGGGTAAACGAAGTGCAGGACTAGAACTAAAAGCAAGGCTATGAAAACATGGCAAGGCTGTGCAACATGGCAAGGCTGTGAAACATGGCAAGGCTGTGAAACATGGCAAGACTATAAAACATGGCAAAGACATAAATAATAACAAAACATGAAATCAAACAACAAAACACAATACATAATCATGGGGATGGTCAGAGGCAGGCAGTGGTCACTTAAACAAACAGCATACGTGGCATGGCCAGGCACAAAACTTAAACATGGAGCTAGGAAAGGCATGGCTGAAATGCAGATTCACAACAGAACCCCCCCCCCAACGAACACCTCCTGGCGTTCAATTCGAAGAACGTAATGCAGCATGAAAGTCTCTTATTAAAGTCTTATCCAGAATGTGTCGGGCAGGAACCCAACTGCGGTGTTCCGGTCCGTAACCCTCCCAGTCGACGAGGTACTGTAGACCTCTGCCTCGTCGACGAGAGTCCAGGAGGGCACGGACCGTGTAGACTTCGCCTCCGTCGATGATCCGGGCGGGTGGAGGGGGATCAGGTCCAGAGGACAGGTGGTGGGTTACAGCAGGTTTAAGTTGGGATACATGAAAGGTAGGGTGTATTCGTCGCATGGACAGGGGGAGACGGAGGCGAATAGCAGTGGAACTGAGGACCTTTTCAATGGTGAATGGGCCCAGGTACTTAGGGAAAAGTTTACCCCCGTTACCTCTGAGGGGAATGTCCCTTGAAGAAAGCCAAACCCGTTGCCCAGGTCGGTACGTGGGAGCAGATGTGCGTCTCCTGTCGGCCTGCTCCTTCATCCTGGAGACCGACCTGAGCAGGGCCTGGCGGGTGGTAATCCAGGTGCGTCTACATCTGCGCACGAATTCACGAGCTGAAGGAACGGCTACTTCTTCCTCCTGAGACGGGAACAACGGGGGTTGGTAGCCTAGGCAGGCCCTGAAGGGGGAAACGCCGGAGGCAGCCGAGGTGTGGCTGTTCAGGGCATATTCCACCCACGGCAATTGATGGCTCCAGGAGGAGGGGTTCCTGACACATAAACACCTTAGAACATTCTCCACAGACTGGTTAGCTCGCTCGGTCTGGCCATTAGTTTGGGGGTGAAAACCTGATGACAAACTAACTGAAGTGCCAAGTGACTTACAAAATGCTTTCCAAAACAGAGCAGTGAATTGGGGACCACGATCAGAAGTGATGTCGGTGGGGATTCCGTGAAGTCTAATAACGTGTTGAATGATGAGATTAGCGGTTTCTTGAGCGGAAGGGAGCTTGGTGAGGGGGACTAAATGAACGGCTTTGGAGAATCTATCAACTATCGTGAGAATGGTGGTGTGGTGATTGGAAGGGGGAAGGCCAGTGACAAAATCTAGTGCAATGTGGGACCAGGGGCGATGTGGTGTAGGAAGGGGCTGAAGCAAACCTTGAAGGGGCTGGTGTGATGTCTTAGCCTGGGCGCAGACCGAGCAAGCAGCTACAAAACCCTGAACATCCTGAGTTATCTCTGGCCACCAGAATTTTTGGAGAATAAAGTCCTTGGTGCGGCGTACCCCAGGATGGCAGGACAGCATGGAGGAGTGCCCCCACTCCAGGACCTTGGGGCGCAAAGCAGCTGGAACATATAGGCAATTAGTGGGGCAAGCACTAGGGGTAGCAGCATTAGCTTGGGCATCCTTGACCTCTCTTTCAATATTAAAACATAGAGCGTTAATGAAAGCTTCCTTAGGGAGTACAGTATCATTGCAAGATCCTTCTTCTCTAATCTCAAAACAGCGTGAGAGGGCGTCAGGTTTAACATTTTTACTTCCTGGTCTGAAAGCGATGTGGAAATTAAAACGGGAAAAAATAATGCCCACCTGGCTTGTCGTGGGTTGAGTCTCTTGGCCGTCTGAAGGTACTCCAAATTCTTATGGTCAGTCCAGACAATAAAGGGAACTTTGGATCCTTCCAGCCATTGCCTCTATTCTTCCAAGGCCAACTTCACCGCCAACAGCTCCCGGTTGCCGATGTCGTAATTTCTCTCCGCTGAGCTGAGGCGGCGAGAGAAGAAGGCACATGGATGGATCCTCCCATCCTCCGTGGACCTCTGAGACAGGATGGCTCCAGCTCCAATATTGGAGGCGTCCACCTCGACGATGAACTGGAGCTCTGGGTTGGGAATAGTGAGGATGGGTGCAGATGTGAATCTGGTCTTTAATTCTTTAAAGGCGTCCTCTGCTTTCTCCGACCAACGAAACTTGAATTTGGAGGAGGTGAGAGCAGTAAGAGGAGCCGCAACAGAACTATAGTTCCTGATGAACCGCCGGTAGAAGTTGGCAAATCCTAGGAAACGTTGGAGTGACTTACGGTCCTCTGGTTGGGGCCACTTGGTAACTGCCTCCACTTTTACTGGGTCCATGCGAATGGTGCCCGGAGAAATAATGTAACCCAAAAAAGTGGTGGTCTCAACAAAAAACTCACACTTTTCGGCCTTCACGAAAAGGCGGTTCTCCAAGAGGCGACGGAGCACTTGGCGAACATGCTTAACATGGTCCTCCTGGGATTCAGAAAAAATCAGAATATCGTCAAGATAGACGAAAACAAACTTGTTTATCATGGGTCTTAAGACATCATTGACGAGGTTTTGAAACACTGCTGGAGCGTTGGTAAGCCCGAAAGGAAGAACCAAATATTCCCAGTGCCCCGTGGGAGTGTTAAAGGCGGTCTTCCATTCGTCCCCCTCTCTGATTCGCACTAAGTGGTATGCATTCCGGAGGTCGAGCTTAGTAAAGATCTTGGCTCCTTGCAGGAGATCAAAAGCGGTGTTCATGAGGGGAAGTGGGTAGCGGTTCTTAATAGTTATCTCGTTGAGGCCACGGTAATCAATACAGGGTCTTAATGATCCATCCTTCTTAGCTACAAAGAAAAAACCCGCACCAGCAGGTGATGATGACGGGCGTATAATGCCTGCAGCGAGAGACTCTGAGAGATACTTCTCCATAGCTTGGTTTTCTGGTCTGGAGAGTGAATAGAGTCGGCCTCTAGGGGGCATAGTACCTGGCTTCAGGTCTATGGTGCAGTCATAGGGTCGGTGAGGTGGTAAGCTGGTGGCCCGAGACTTTGAGAAAACCTCCTTGAGGTCATGGAATTCTAGAGGAACCTTTTCCAGGTCTGGAATCTCCTCCGGAGATGGGTTGTGTAGAGGGTCGAGGGCGTTGTGGAGGCATGTCAGGGAACAGTTGGGGCTCCATCCCTTAATTTCATTCTTGCGCCAGTCGATCTCTGGTAGGTGTTTGGCCATCCATGGATGGCCCAGGACGATAGGAGCATGGGGAGAGTGTAACAGGAGGAACTGAATGGTTTCGTGGTGGTTTCCTGACACCTTGAGTTTGATGGGGCTGGTCGTATGGGTTATTTGAGCGATCCTCTGGCCGCTGAGCGAATTGGCCACTCGATCAGGGAAGATCTTCTCTGTGGGAACGCCCCATTCCCGGGCCAGCTCCACATCAATTAAATTTTCCTCCGCTCCGGTGTCCACGTGAGCCTCGGTGGATCTGCTCTCGCCCCCCCATTCCAAAGTTACAGGAACGCATGTGCGATTGTTAGTTTCCTGTCCCGGCGTCACCCCTATTACTGTTGCTATGCGGGCACCAGGAGGACCTCTTCTCTTCTTTTTTTTTTCCCTGTTAGGGCACTGAGCGATAAGGTGTCCTCCCTTGCCACAGTAAAAGCAGGCCCCATCACGGCGGCGGCGATCCCTCTCCTCCACAGGAATGCGCGTACGGCCCAATTGCATGGGTTCAGGCTCAGGGAGGCGGCTGCCAGTAGGGGGTGATCGAGGCGGAGTACTCTGGGGAGCTGGATATAGTTGTCTGCGGGAAGCGAGGCGTCGGCGCTCCTCCAATCGCGAATCCACGCGAATAGCCAGGTCGACAAGGTCGTCCAAGTTCTCCGGTAATTCCCGCGACACTAGCTCATCTTTAAGTGCTTCAGATAATCCGTCAAAGAAGGCATCATATAGAGCTCTCTGTCCCCATCTGCTGTTGGTGGCCAACGTCTGAAAATCAATGGCGTAGTCGGCTACGGGACGCCCACCTTGTCGCATGCGTAGGATCTCTCGTCCTGCCTCGTGACCCAACTTGGTGCGATCAAAGATCCGCCTCATCTCTTCACCCAGTAGACGAAAAGTCTGTACACATGGGAGATCAGCTTCCCAAGCCGCTGTAGCCCACTGCTTAGCTCTTCCCGTCAGTTGCGTGATGATGAAAGCAACTCGCGCTCTTTCGGTGGGGAAGGACGAAGGCTGCAGGCTGAAGATGAGCTCGCACTGGGTGAGAAACGCCCGACATGCTCCCGGGTTCCCGTCGTACCTCTCCGGCGGTGGTAGACGTGGCTCGCAGCTGGGTAGGGGCGGGGCGGAAGCGGGAGCAGGAGGAGTATAGACGGTAGGCTGGGGTGACTGTAGTTGCTGAGCCTCCTGTACTGAGCGAGTGAGATCCGCCATCTGGAGACTCATAGTTTGCATGTGCTGCATCAAAGCACGGAGCTGACGTTCCTGAAACTCCAACTGAGTGCCCTGCTGGTGCACTGCCTCCTGCAGAGACTGGTCTGACGCTGGCTCCGTCATGGTCAGATCGTAATGTGAGGTTTTACGAAATGAGCCAAGAGCGAGAACCAGATAAATGCAAAATGCAGGCTTTATTTCTGAAGGGGGAAACCCCCCAACAGAGCTGGCAACAGTACAATGTCCACAATCCAAAAGCAGAATCCAAAGGGCAAAATCCAAAACTGTAACCAGGGCACCAATAACAAAACTCAAGGTCAGGCAAAAATGGTTCGGTACACAGGCGTGGGTTTGGTGGAGAGGCAAACTCATTAGCCGTAAACAGTCCGAATCCAAATACCAGGGCAGCAAAGACAATAGACGTGGTCGGGCAAAAATAGGTCAAAACTCACAAAGGCAAACAGATCCAAAAAGGGCAAATCAAAAACAAGAGTCGGGCAATCCAGTCAGAAAGAAAATATCACAGTGAGCAAGGCGAGGAACGTAGCACAAGACAAAGGAGTAAAGACGATCTGACAAGGAACTAAAAGTGCAGACACCTTATATACACATCCGGGGTGAACACATGACAAGGGAGCACAGGTGCGATCAATGAAACAATAATCAGGATTGACACATGAGGGTTTATCTAATTACATGAATTTGGCGAATGCCGAAACGCAGACAGGGATAACGAGACATTCCTATGAACGAATAAACGGCTCCGGTTAAGGAGTACTAAAGTGTACAGTCTAAAGAAAAGAAAAGCCTGAGATATAAGTGGAAACTGCAGTAGAGATAGTTAGTGATAGGCAAGGAGGGCGGAGATACAGATTGGGCGAATGCTGAGAGATCGTTAGTCTATTAGTATGTGCAGCTATACAATCCCGAGTGCAAGTTAGTCCGTTCGTAAAAATATACAATGTTAATCTTGGTTAGTAATAATCGAAAACAATAAACTGTTAGTATGGTTAGTGGACAGTAACAGAGAGAGGAAGGAAGAAAAACGAGATATGAAGAAAGATTGAAATCCCAGAAACCAGGAAATCACCCGAATGAGTGGCACGTCAGACAAGGGACCGTGGGCAAAGACCTACACAAGACAAGACAGGGTAAACGAAGTGCAGGACTAGAACTAAAAGCAAGGCTATGAAAACATGGCAAGGCTGTGCAACATGGCAAGGCTGTGAAACATGGCAAGACTATAAAACATGGCAAAGACATAAATAATAACAAAACATGAAACATAATAAAACATGAAATCAAACAACAAAACACAATACATAATCATGGGGATGGTCAGAGGCAGGCAGTGGTCACTTAAACAAACAGCATACGTGGCATGGCCAGGCACAAAACTTAAACATGGAGCTAGGGAAGGCATGGCTGAAATGCAGATTCACAACACCACCTGGACTTATGACCAGATCAGGGCTTATGACATCATATACTTGGATTTTCAGAAAGCATTTGATACAGTACTGAATGAGAGACTAATTTTTAAAATGAGCTCCGTTGGAGTTACAGGAGGTATTCTGAAGTGGATTCAAAACTGGCTACAGGACAGAACACAAAGAGTAGTGGTCAGTGATATCTCATCTGAGCTGGGTATGGTGGGGAGTGGTGTCCCCCAGGGATCGGTGTTGGGACCCCTGCTATTCCTCATTTACATTAATGACCTTGATAGGAATATTGAGAGCAGATTGGTTAAATTTGCAGATGACACTAAATTGGGTGGTTTGGCAAATAGTCTAGGGTCCACTAAAGTGATTCAGGACGATTTGGATAGAATCCAGAATTGGGCAGAAATGTGGCAAATGAAATTTAATCTAGCAAAATGTAAAGTTGTACATGTAGGTAATAAAAACATTAGACGGGATTGCTTCATGGGAGGTTTAAAACTGGAATGTGCTGCACAAGAGAAAGATCTGGGAGTGATTGTTAACCAAACCCTCACAGGTGCTAGCCATTGTGCCGTAGCAGTTAAAAAAGCTAATTGGATGCTAGGATACATTGCCAAAAGTATTGAGTACAAATCTAAGGAGGTGGTGCTTCTTCTGGACAACACGTTCGTTAGACCTCACCTGGAGTATTATGTACAGTTCTGGGGACCATACTTTAAGAGAGATATATACTATACAATAGTATAAAGAACCTGGCAAGCTTAGTTGGGCTAAAAGGCCTGTTCTTGCCATTCATGTTATGTTATGATATGTTATGTTATGTTATGTTATATATATATGTTATTGAACAACTAATATTTCTTCTATTTTCGCATTTTTGTTGCATTTAAATGTTTCAGCTCATCAGAAACTATTTTAATATTACAAAAAGATATCCACAAAACATGCAGTTTTTAAATTTCATTTCATGAATTTTTGTATTATTGATTTCATCTATTAAATAAAAATACCATTCCAACCCTGCCTCGCCTAATGTGAAATAGCAATTACCCCCTTAGTTACTTCATTAACAACTGAACAAATTTAATTGATAATTGGGTTCAATTTCACTAGACACACTCAGGCATTATTATTGCCAGTCTTGCAGAATCTAAACATTAATTAAATAGAACCAGTCTGGCAATGTGAAGTAGGCAAAAAGCAGCATGTGATGCCATGATCGAATGAAATTCAAGAACAGATGAGAAACCAAACCACTGACACCTGTCAGTCTGAAAAGAGCTACAAAATAATTTCTAAGGCTCTGAGACTCCAGCAAACCATGGTGAGAGCCATTTTCTACAAACTGAGAAAACTTGGAACAGTGATAAACTTTCCTAGTTGTGGTTGGCCTCCAAAACGTGTCCTGAGAGTACACTGATGACTCATCTAGGAGGTCACAAAATAACCCGACTAATATACAGAGCAGGCCTCACTTGCCTCAGTTAAAGTCGTGTTTACGATTTTGCAGGAAGGAAGAGACTGGCATCCATGCAAGAGCTGCATGAAACCACTGCTAATCAAAAACAATGCAAAGACTTGTCTCAGATTTGCAAAAAGATGTTTTGATGGTCCCCAACACTTTTTTGATAATGTTCTGAGGATTAAAAGTGGAGGTTTTTGGAAAGCGTAGGTCCAGTTACATCTGGCTTCAAGGTAAAACAGCACACCACAGTTAGAACATCATTCCAACAGTGAAACCATGGTGGTGAAAATGTGATGGTCTGGGGCTACTTTGCTGCTTCAGGATCTGGATGACTTTCCATAACTGATGGGATCTTGAATTTAGCTTTCAAGCAATCTTGAAGGAGAATGTCTTGAAGGAGAATGTCTGGCCATCAATTTGTAACATAAAGCTCAAATGCTTTTAGGTAAGGCAGCAGGACAATTATCCAATGCACGCAGCATGCACGCTCAAAAAAATTAAAGGTTTCGGAGAGGTATATATAAAGTGCTGACTTTTTTTTCCCCCAACCTTAATTCACCAATAAGTGCATACAAACAAATATGTGACCAGACAAATAAATGGGTTGCAAGTTGTGGTGTTGATTTACAGAGTAATATATACAATAATATTAGACAAAGACAGATCAACAAAAGGAATAGAAAAGAAGAGAAAAACATAAAATAGAAAGAGGAAAGAGGAAATAAGGGGGAAGAAATCGCAAAGGAAGGAAAAATGAGAGAAAGCAAATAAATAAAAACAATAGTAATAGTAATAATCATAATGAAATATAGAGATAAGAGCCGAAAGAAAAGGGAAAAAGGGGAACAAGGCAAAACAGTGTAACTACCAAATGATCCGAAATGAAGCAGAGTTGTATTTTGGCAGTTATTTCATAGTGTGTTAGTTTATATAAGTTTCCTTAAGGATTTATACAGATTAACAATTTCAAATACCTCAAGTTGTTTATTTTTGTTTTTATATCCCTTCTCCTCCCCATGAACAACCCTTTGTATATCTATGCTGCGGCGTTAACTCACCGGCATCGAAATGGCAGTGAGAGTTGTGGAGTAAATGTTGTTGAATTCTTGTAATTGATTCTTGTGGGTTGCTGACTGTTGTTCCGTTGATATATGTTGTGTATAGAGATCTAACCATTGTGTTGTTGTGATGTTTTCTCTGTTTTTCCAGTTGAGCAGCATTGTTTTCTTGGCGATAGTTAGGACCACAAGCAGGGGGATTGTGATTTATTTTGAGTTAGTGTTGAGTTCTTCTAAATTTCCAAGTATGCAGACGGTGGGGGATAGTGGGATATTGTAGTCAAGGAATCGGGATAGGGTGGTGGTTATTTGTTTCCAGAAGTTGTGAATTGGTGGGCAGAGCCAGAGTGCGTGCAGGTGGTAGTCGATAGTGTTGAGTGTGCAGTGGGTGCAAATGTCTGTGTGAATGTCCGGTGTGAAATTGCCATTTTTTTTGCGTGCATGACCGTTTTCAAAAATCGGGCGACGTCAAGTCCTTCCTGGTGTCCAAGTGGATATTCACAATAAATTTGGTGATTATTCGTTGAGAAATGTGGGAGAAAAATGTGTACATACACACACACACACACACACACACACACACAGATAGACATCGATCTCAAATATATTATAGATTAACTGAATTTTGGTGTTGCTAGACATGGAGAATATGTTGTTGCAGACTGTGTTCCAGAATTGACTGCTGTTTTGGATGATGAGGTCTCGTTCCCATTTGTTTATTGGTATGTGATGTTTATATAGCTTTGTGAGTAGTTTTTTCTTTGACAGTGTAATTTTATTGATGTTATATAATAGTGGTGGATGTTCTAGGTGGAAATTTGTAGTATTTATTTTTGTTTTAATTGACTCTTTGAGTTGGATGTATTGAAGGAATTGTCTCTTGTCGATATCTTACATTTCAGACAGCTGTTGGAATATTAGTAAAGTGTTGTTGTAAAAGATGTGGTGAAGGTGTGTGATTCCTTCTTCTTTCCATTTAGTTCCTATTAGAGGGGATTTGTTAGCAGTGAAGTCTGGGTTGTTCCATATGGGTGTTTGAGTCGTGGGTGAGGATGTTGTGTTTCTTATTTTATTGATCTTCCAACAAGCTGTCAGATTGTGGGGTTTTTGAAACAGTTATGTTTTCTGATTGTTGTACAGATAAATGGAAGGTCTTTGATTGATATGTCTTGGCAGTCTGTCTGTTCTATGTCTAACCAGGGGTGATAGTGATGGATTAAATGGATCCATTTGGAAAGGTACTGTAACTGATTGGCTTAGTAGTAATGATAGAAATTTGGTGCTTCTAGGCCTCCTTGTATTTTTGACTGTTGTAGTGTAGTTAGTTTTATCCTGGGATTTTAGTTTTTCCAGTAGAATGATGCTATTGTTGTGTCCAGTGTGTTAAACCATTTTGATGTAGGTTGGATGGGGATAATGGTGAATAGGTAAGTGAGTTACGGCAGTATCATCATTTTAATTGTGGCGATCCTTCCTATAATTGAGATTGGTAGTGTCATCCATCAGTTTAGGTCATCTTGTATTGTTTTTAAAAGTGGTGTGAAATTCAGGTGAAACAACTCAGGCAGCTTGGCGGAGAATTTTATGCCTAAATATGGGATGTTGCCAGTAGTAGGTGGTAATTGGGGTATGTGTGGTGTAGAAAGGGATGTATCTGCATTTATTGTGAAGGTGGCTGATTTATTCCAGTTTACTGTGTAGTCTGAGATGCTGGAGTATGAATTGATGAGTTTGATAAGTTCTTTGATTGAATTATTGGGATTTTGTATGAACAGGAGTATGTCATCTGCGTATAAACTGATTTTCTGCGTTATGTTTTTAGTATGAATGCCAGTAATATTGTTGTTTTGACGGATTGCAGCACCTAATGACTCAATGAAAAGTGCGAATAGTGATGGTGATAGTGGACATCCTTGTCTGGTGCTTCTGTGAAGTGTGGTGAGATGAGGTTGTTTGTAATAACTGCTGCTTTTGGTTGGTTGTAGAGTGTTGTTATCCACTGAATAAATGGCTGTCCAAATCCAAATTTTCCCAATGTTTTTATGACAAATGTCCAGTTTACCTTGTCGAATGCTTTTTCTGCGTCTAAAGAGAGAATGACTGTTTTTTGTTGCCTTTGTTGAGAAAAGTGGATAAGATTAAATAGACGGCGTGTGTTGTTTGATGAATGTCTTCCTTTAATGAATCCTGTTTGATCTGGGTGAATGAGAGATGGATGACTGATTCAGTTCGAGTTGTTAGTGCTTTGCTGATTATTTTTATATCTGCGTTAATGAGTGAAATGGGCCTGTGACTTGAGCAGTGAGTTGGGTCTTTGTTTGTTTTGAGTAATACTGAAATTAGTGCTGTGTTCATGTGATATGGAATTGATTGATTACTCTTAATTTCATCTGCCATTCTAACAAAAAGTGGTGATTCTGTTTTCCAAAAATGTCTGTAAAATTCTGTGGGGTATCCATCGAGTCCTGGGGCTTTATTGTTTGTCATGATCTGTAGTGCTTTTTCATATTCTATGGGGGTGAGTGGAGTGTCTAAAATGTCTGCTTGTTCTTTTGTTAATGATGGTAGTTGGAGGTTATTTAGAAAGTTGTCTATTTCTTTTGGATCCTTTTCTTTACCATTGCTATATAAATCATCATAATATTGTCTGAATGTGTTATTTATGGTTTGTGGGTCACTGGTGATGTTTCCTGTTGAGTTGGTAATAGTTGTGAAAGCGATTTTTCTTTGTTATGTTTGAGTTGGTAGGCCAAGTATTTTTCAGATTTGTCATTGTGCTCAAACTGTTTATCGAAGCCTATGTAGCATGAATTGTGTCTTTTTATGAATGATGTTGTCAATTTTATTTTTGGTGTTTCTAATTTCTGTAAGTGTGTGTTCTGTGGGATTAGTTGCATATGAATTGTGTAGTTTTTTAATTTGTTCTTCCATTTTTTTTTCTGTTTCTAGTTCTTTCTTCTTTTTAAATGTTGAGTATGAAATAATTTTTCCTCTTAATACTGCTTTGGCAATTTCCCAAATGAGAGTTGGTCTATTTTGTGTCATTTGTTTCCATGAATAGTGTCCATTTTTTTAAAAATATAAATCAAATTTGCTATTTTGAAGTAGTGATGTGTAAAATCGCCATCTTGTGCTGGTTTTTGTTTCAGATTCATTGTTCAGTGTGAAGCTGATGGGAGCATGGTCGGATATGATGATTGGGTGGATGGTGGGGTTCGAGATATCTGCCAATGAAGAGTTGCTTGTTAGAAAGTAGTCAATTCTTGAAAAGTAGGTGTATTCTCTGGATGAGGGGTTTTGTAGCCTCCAACTATCGCCAAGACCAATATCTGTCATAAATTGTTTGATAATTTGTGTTGAATGCCAGGTTTTGGTGTGATGTGTGCTTGTTGAGCTGTCTATTGTTGGGTTGATTACTGTGTTGAGGTCTCCGCCTATAATTATGATTGATGTTGAGAAGTCCTGTAGTGATTTAAAGAAGCTATGGTAGCTTCTAAAGAAGCTGGATCATCTGTGTTTGGACCATAAATACTTGTGATTGTAATACTGATGCTATAAGTTGTTCCATTGATAATGATATATGGTCCTTCTGGGTCAGTTATTGTGTGTTTATGAATAAATGGTGTATCTTTGTGGATGAGAACTGAGACCCCTCTTTATTTGGAGCTGTATGAAGAGAAAAATAATTGGTTGAAATATTGTTTTTTTAGCTTACTGTGTTCATTGTCTGATAATTTGGTTTCCTGTTGTAGAGTTTAATTTTTTAAAAATGATTCATGATTTTAGCTCTTTTTGCCGGTGAGTTAATGCCACGCACATTCCAGCTAACAAATTTTAATGCTGTGGGCATTGGATTTGGTAAATTAAAGGATATGATGTGGAACTGCCAGATTTTGTCACGCTGTATAATCTCTCAAGTAGCGGGGTTATGACACTGAGGACGAGGAGGGAGAACAAATGAATGAGACTCTGAAACAGTGAAAGAAGCGAGCAAAAGGAGACAAACAGTCGTACATAGACAGGGCATGATTCGCAGAATTTAAGCCTAATGACAGGTAAGTACAGAGAAAACTGGGTGTTTATTGGGTGTTCTGTTAAATGATATTGAGAGAATGTTTATGGTAGGATAAATAGAGTAGAAAAAAGAGCAAAAAAAAAAAAGAAAAAAAAATCCAAACTAATAATAATGTTGATGAGGATAATGAAAGAGGGAAGAAAAAATAAATGAATAAATAATAATAGGAGGATTCCGCCCCCCACCCATACCGGTGGTATACCTAAACTGTAGGTAAGCCCCTCACCCCATGGCTCGCCCCTTACCCATCGTACCACGCACACCTGCACACAGGCACACTTAACATCTATGAGCGTTTGCACACTCCCACACGTAAGTACACAACAGCACAAGCACACACCGGCCCAAAATATTATTGACCTATTTTAGACAAATACCCATATGGAGACTCATACTCCTGCACATCAACACACACCAGCCAAAAATATTAGAGATCTGTGTTAGACAAACACACAGATGGGGATTCACAGACACGTGCTCAGCAACAGACACATACACAGCGACATATCGGTACGTAGAAACACATACTGGCCAAAAATATTATAGAGCTATGTCAGACAAACCACAGATAGAGACTCTCAGAAACAAACGGTGACACATACATACACTGTCCAGAAAGAATTATAGAGCCATATAACACATTTAAACCGATACACAGACAAAGGCTCATGGATCAACATAGTGGGCGGCAGTAATGCGCACGAGATATTGTGTAATCCGCATACAAACAATCGAAGAAGACTCACTCATTCACGAACACAAGCAGTTATGCGCCGGGAAGAGAGAGAGATCCATTTAACTTTTCCCCCCTCCTTCTCTAAAGTTTAAGTCACTTCATGTTTAGATTATTATTTGCCTTTCCTGGATTTCCCTTGGGAACTGATCATTCATCCCGTAAGTTGTTCCTTTTAGTTCCTTTCCGCGACTCTTGATGAGTTCTGTTTGTTTAAAATGTTCAAATTTAGGGACAATGGGTCTAGGCCTGTTGTTTTTTATGGCGCCGATGTGGTGAACATGGTGAAAGGTGATTTTATTGACGGTTTCTGACATGAGTTTGAGAGCAGATTGCATGAATTCCTTTACTAGTTGCTCCGGGTAATCTTGAGGTTGTTCGGGTATTCCTGAGAAAATGAGATTGTCGCGCATGCTGCGGCTCTGTATGTCCAGTATAGTTTCTTTCATGAGTTTGTTTTCGTTTGAGATGGTTTGGACTTGTGCTGTGAGTGTGCTAACCGAATGTTTGAGTTCCTTGGTTTCGACTTGTAACGTTTCGAGCTGTGATTGAGGTAATTCGAGACTGGCTTTGAGTTCCTTTATGAATGCAGTATTTCCAAGATTGACAGTTTTTGATTTATGGACTCGAGTACACTGACCTGAATGGTTGTGGTTCCGTCGTCGTCGGTCTCGGTGGACCAGTCTCGCCGGGGTTGTTTCTGCGGTGGACTCATGACGCAAAGGTTGTAGAAGTACTCGTCCACTAAGTTTTCCAGCTGGTCCAGAGGTTTTTAAGATAGTAGTTTCAGGGAGATTCTTTGATTTACTGGTGTTTAGAGATAAAGTGCCGCCATGATGGATCTTCCGTTGTCTCGTGAGGTCTCCCGTCTCACACCGTCATCTCACCGTCATCACCTGCGACTCCAGTCTCACCTGACTTGAATATGATTGAGTGGAATGCAGTGGAATGACCTGAACGCACTCGCACAGATGTAGGCGCCTGCGGACAAGGAGCAACTCTATTTAAGCACACTATTCTATCAATAGACGGCACACCAGAACCGTTAGTTGAATATTCACAAGGAAGTAGTGCCTGTAAACGTTTCAGAATATGGATTAGTTAAGTCCCATCCCTGTTTCCCAGGAATAGCGCAGTGAATGTCACAGCTTGTCCACGAGAGCATTTTTGGAGCTGTTGGATTAGGTATTTGATGAGTTTTGAAGGAGCGAGGGGCCTGTACTGTTCACTTTTGTTATGTTCGCGGAGCACCTCGTGTCTCCCACCGGTAAATCTCAAAACAACAGGGATAGATCACTAAAGGTAATGTACCTTCTCATCTGACTATAGGGATTATGGCAATAGGCCAATTTGCCATAATGTTGAAATATCCCTTTCAGATCAGGTGAAATGGATAGTCAAGGCAGAACATCGACCCCTGCTTGTTGGAGAAAGTCTCTCGTGAGGCGAGCAGTATGGGGACGGGCGATGTCGTGTTGGAACGTGAAAGGTTATCGTTGTTGTCTATGATTGTTCAACAGTGGTTGGAAAACTAGTATTAAAATCTCATCCACATATTGCTGGGCCGTTAGAGGTCCACACATCACAACAAGTTCCCCCCAAAAACTCACATAAATGGCAGCCCAGACCATGACACTAGTCCCATCATACAGATTTCTCTCCAGAACACACCTGTCTTGATGACGTTCATATTTCCTCCTGTACACAGTGGTGGAGCTAGACTTTTATCCTTGGGGTGGCCAGAGGGTGGCCAAGGCTATTTCAGAGGGCCCCCAGACTATGACTATGAATGTGTTTCTCAAATAATCAATTGCAGTAGGAGTCTTTAAATGTTTAAATATTATATAACTACATCTTAGGCACACAGGAGAAAAGATTTGTGAATGTAATTTGTATAGTTTATTAACAATGTACAAAATGTAAAACACACAATTTAACATCAGTTTTTCAACAAACAATGACACCATGTTGACATGAACTACCTTATGCAGTTTCAGAACAACATAATTACTTGGTCGTGGTGAGAAGTCACTAAAAAAGTCAGTGCAAATACACCACTGTAGATGTAAGTTTAATATTCAAACTTTTCAGCTAGTTGACTGGCTAGCGTTTTCACATTACATTTCATTTAAGCCAACAGAGCATGAAGCAGCTATCTAGCTGAAAGTCTGCAAGTTTCATTAATCTAAAATCATTGGAGCAACGCGGAAAAAATTAGTGGCAACGGGGTCGGAGCTCAACAAAGTTTGCCCAGTTCAATGCGACGCTTAGAGTTAAATACAAACATTAATGTGGAGCGTGCTTGAATCAGATGCTGATCATCTGTTGACACCATGAGATCAAAGGGGGACTTTGCCATTAGGCAAGACAGGCAATTGACTGGGGCCCCCGACATCCAAGGGGCCCCCTGAAGACCTGAGAAAAAACAGAAATAAATAAATATGGTTTTGCTTATTTTTGACTTATTTTTGACTTATTAATTAATCACGTCATTCTAAAATGTATACGCTAAAATTGCGTCAGAGAATTTTAATTATTCATGAATTGCTGGTTTAAACTCTTATTACAATGGACTATTCCAAGAGTGCGTCTAGGGAATGACACTGGTGAAAACTGGGCTGTAGGCTGCATATAAAGACCAACCGGGTTTGTTCACATTCAATAGAAAATCTGACACTGATCGGAAGTGATGTTATTTACAAAGAGATTGATTGTGACATCTGTGAAATTGGCATTTGTAACGAGAGATCACATAAAAATTCTGAGAGAGTGAAGTTTTACCTCATGAAACACGTCTAGAGCCGCTGAAAACAGCCTGGAAAAAGACCTTGCCAGTATTGATTTGTAACCAGGGTTCTAACGTTAGCCTCGAGTGGCTACGGTAGCTAAGAGAAATAAGTGGAGGCAAGAAGCTCTCCAGTTAGTGTTGCTTTTTAATAAATTTAACCTGCCCGATTTTGCCACTCATTTAAAGGAGAATTCCGCTGTGAAATTGACTTGGGGTGTATTGAAACATGATAACGAGTACTAACCTTTGCCGAATACCCCACCTCCGTATGCATGCAACATTTTGAAATATATAGGGCTGAAGCTCCCAACAGGCTTATAATAGTATTGAATCAGGCATAGCGTTGCCATGAAAAGAAATCGCTATTTTTTTCATCATTAACAATGCTCAAAGTAATTCCACATTTCATCGGTAGAACTCCGAGGGCCCTGACATTTAAAACGAGGCACTGAGAGCTTTGAAAATGCACAGGTAGTTTATTAAAAAAAAATACTATTTTTGCAAACAGTACCTTGAGATAGTTTCCAGTCGCCTCCATCTTAAAAGTTATGATAAGTCGATTGACGAGAGAGGAAAATCACGTTCAGAGAGGAAATCACGTTCACAAAATCATGTTCTTGGATTATGGCAAAACCCCTGTATCTTATGGTGTGCTGGGTGGTTGTAAGGCTTTTTTAGGTGATTATTAGGGTGTACAGGGTGGTTGCTATGACGTATTCAGGTGGGCGCGAGGTGCAAGGTGGCTGACAGGAAGTTTACAGGAGATTGCTCGGGTGTTTGTAAATGGTTTATATGATGTTCTTAGGTGGCTGGTAGGGTGTACAAGGTGAATAAATCAAGAATGAAAATATGGACGTCAAAGGGAAAACATTCAACATTATAATTTACTATTACTAAAGGGAATAGGTAATGCCTTCCTACATGTCTCAGAAGAACATTTGCCACTTTTCTGCTTATAATCGTTGAACATCAGCTGAATGCTCATGTCACTTGGCCGGTACCTCCTATGTGGGGCATGCTCACCTCTGTGATAGCAAGAAGTGGGACAAAATAATTCAATATGTTCTAATAATAGAGCCATTTCAATTATATTGCTAGGAGTATGTCTTCCTTGTCTGTCTTGTGCTGGTTTTAAACTTGATGAGTGTGTGTGTCCAATCAAAGTGACTATTAGTCTATCATTGGATGATAGCCCAAAGTTGTTTAAAATGATATCTTACATCTTATATCTTAAAATGACTTCCTGTTGTTGGCCGTGGTCATCATTTACACAAAAGCGGAATGACCTGGTTCTTCCGCTAACAACAGCTGAGGTGTGGCGCTGGTCTCCCACTGTGAATCCATATGGAAAATAAAACTTCATCACACATTAGGACATGTTCCAATATGCCTCATGCATCTTTTTTTCCTTTGAAACTTTGTTATTTTCTCCATGCATTTTGTCATACACTTAGGGCCACAAGGCTTCCCCATCTGTAGAATCTTAATTTGTTAGCTTTCAGCTGCGGACTGCTCTTGAAAATGAATTTTGAGCAAGATAGTTATCTGTAATTTACCTCAGTACTCGTTGCGATTACCCGACCCAGTGCAGGACTCTGCTGTGAAGGTGGAGACATGCTGCGGTATTTGCGACAGTAAAAAAAAAGAAAAAGAAAAGAAATTTAATGGAGCGGCGGCTGGGATTTAGGAATGGCGGCCCGCCACTCCTAAATGAATGTAGAGGAAACACTGGACCAGCTGTGTGCTGTCAGATGTTCAGAAAGCCTTCAGAAACCTCAACCTGTATTGCTCGATTGCCCTCAAACTGCTCTTGTGTAAGTTTGTCTGATTTACAATGCAACAATTTATCGACTGAACAACCGAGACCAACACATGACTTAGAAAAAGTGGATTTCTATTGCCTACTTTGACATAATTAATATGGAATTGTAGGTGTAGCAATTTAAATGCAAAAATGCACCGATTTCTGTGGGAAAATATTAATCTATGTAACCTCAGTAATCAGGTTTCTTGAAATGAGTGAACATTCAAATGTATTATTTACAAAAGCATTACTATATCGATCTATTGCTGAATTGTTATATTCATTATATATCTGAATGCATTAATAATCAAGCATTAACTGATATTAACTGAAACTGCGATAGCTGCTGGAATTGGACGCCAAGAGCAGCGGCCAAATACAAAAAACAAATCTCACAGCATGTAGAGCAGGGGTGTCCAATCTTATCCAGAAAGGGCCGGTGTGGGTGCTGGTTTTTGTTACAGCCCAACTCTAACACACCTGATTCTGCCCACCAAGGTCCTGATTGAAACCCCTGATTAGTTAATTAGTGGAATCAGGTGCTGTAGCACTGCAGGCTAGGACAAAAACCTGTGCCCACACCGGCCCTTTACGGATAAGATTGGACTCCCCTGATGTAGAGAGACTAAAAACAAATAGAAATAATGAGACTCGCGCTACCAACCGACCAGACGCCGTCCGTGGTAGAAAACAGGCGAGCTCGAGGCAAACAAAAGAAAAGGGAAATAAATCAATGATTCCTTTACTCACTAACACTGATCCTGTTAGCAGCTAAGTCTCTAACAACAATCTCTCAAGAGACCTTACCGGCTAAAGCGCCAAAGAAGCACTGACACTCTTGCAAGGAATGCGAGGCGAAACTGGAGCTTAAATAGAGTCATAATTATCGATCTCATATGCTCTAACTTGATTTATATGCTGTTTTAAGTGCTTTTGAATTAGCTTTAAGAGTTTATGCTGTTTTAGTCCATTTTGAATCAATTTTAAGCTTTTGTGTAACTTTCTTATATGTCTTTGAATTCGCTTTTATATATCTTTTTAGATGCCTTTTTGAAATCATGTGCATGGTGAAGACAGGATTTTGTGATTGACCACAGCAGGGCTATGAATAAGTCCTAGATTATACCTGAATTAAAAGAAAATTCGGAAGAAGGAAGGAGGAAAATTTGGGGATCTAGGCTACTCTCAATAGGAGAGTATTAGTAAGTCCTGTTGTTTCATTAGAGAGGGCTGGAGCATAGGCTATTCCCTTGTCAAGGAGAATATAGAAAGTCCTATTATACCATTTCAGAGGTCTGGATAATGGGCTATTCTCCCACAAAAAGCAGAATAGAGAAGCCCTGTCATACCATTTCAGAGGGCTGGATGACAGGCTATTCTCAATCAAAAAGATTGAGACCTGCGATCTCATTTGAGAGGGCTGGGTAGCAGGCTATTCTTAATAGAAGAATATAGATTTAGATGTCCCACTTGTACCATTTGAGAGGTCTGGACAAGGGGGCAATTCTCAACAGGAGAATTTAGAAGACCTTGGAATAAGGCACAAGCACTAGGGTTGTAAAAGACCTGTTTCTATTACCGGCAGTCTTCTTTAGGAAGGCTTGCGTATAGTTTATCTAGCCGCCCCTTCAACCTTCACAATTATGTGCGAGGAGTAGGGAACGACAAATGCAGGTATTCTGCCGCATAGATTTAGGAAATAGGGACAAATAGGAATTGTAGTAATAGTTTAAGTTTATAGGTTGGATAGGGATTTAAAATTCAAACTCCCTGCTTTGGTCATCACATCTGTTGCTGATTGTAATAACTTTGCTGTAAATCTTTGGAGAGATTGAAGTTTTTATCTTTGGGTCGATCCATGCACAAGAAAATACTTCCTTGGAGGAGAGGACTTTGGTCTCTGTTGGGATATCTCTGGCCGATCCTCAGTTTCTCCAAACTGTTTTTGGGCGAGCTGTGACCCATCGAAGCAGGTCATAAGAAAATTTTTACCTTGGAGCTTTTCCAATATGAATGAATGTGAGAGCGGAAAGTGCACTGAAGTGTGTGTGTGCGCGTGTATGAAGTGCCTTTTGTAGATGTCTACAAAAATAGAAGCATTAATCAAGTGAATTTGTTTAAGAATAATTTAAGGTGCCCTTTGATTAGCTTATATTTTTAGTATTTTATGGAATTCTTATAATAATTGCGAGATTGGTAAAAAAAGCAGAATTTCCTGTTAAAAAAAATAGGAACGGCAGACGGAACTAATCAAGAGATATCATTGATATAACAAGTAGATAGATATGAACAATTTTTAAGAGAACACTGGTTTAGGAATGCGTAACAAAATACAACCTGCTGACAATGGAGCGAGGCATTCCCAAGGGATGAAAAGAACAAGTGAAACTGACTAGAGAGAGCTGGTAAGTTGTTGAAGTGTCTGAAGTTTGATGACGAGGGAATCCATTGAATACGGTGATTTAAGTTGTAATGTTTTACATGGTTTCTCAGAGAGGCAAGAATGATGATTTTGTTAGTAAGACCATTAGCTAGTTATTGTCATCAGGGAGGATTTGGCAGTTGGTGAGCATGTCATGTAAGTTCAAGAAGACAGATGGAGGAATTGAGTCTGCATTGTGCAACATGAATGTAGTTGGTTAAAGTAAATGGAATTAATTTAGGTGGCAAACTGAGCAAGAATTTAGCCTTTTTAATAGGTGTGGAATTGTATAGGGACAAACTTGATTTGCAAAATTGTGTGTTCATTATTATTGTTAATTCTATGTCTTTGTCATTGGAGTATTGGCCAGATTGGAAAATAGATTAAAAGGGACACTAAGGTCATCTTGATATTAAATATTTGGTTTCAAGTAATAAAATTTGCTTGGGTTTAATAATATTGTTCCTAATTTTATGGACAGTAGGATTTTTATGATAACCGCTAATGAGTGGAATTTAAAGGTGGGAAGTAGGGAATATTAACTGTCTACTATTGGAATACTAGACTACATGATTAATAAAGACAATTTGAAGAAATATTTTTATAGAAAGACAATAATGATACTAGTTGAAAGAATAAAGTGACAAGAATAATAGAAAATTTTAAAGCAAAACAGAGAAAGATATATATGTGATGATTAAAATATTATTTTCGATTAAACATTCAGATTGCTGATGAAAAATTAACTGTTAGTCCTTTTATTGAATACTTTATTATATTATTATTTATTATACTTTATTGAAGTACCATTGTGGTTTACTGAGTTAAAAATTGAAAAGTACCTAGGAAATGTAATTGTTAACTCATTTGGGAGCAAAGTGGGTAACCTCAAAAAGGGTTTAAGGTGTTATTAATATTTTTAAGAAATGCTTGAAGGAAAAGCAGGAATAAGGGATGCTAATTCTACATACTGTCAGTTAAAAAGCAGTGCAAAAACAAATAATTACTTACATCATGTTGCTCCAGTTATTATAGCAATCCGTTGGGCGGATGTATGAGAGGCACTTTGAGTGCATAGGAATGAGGGGCATATTTTTGATCAATCGTCGTGCTGTTTTGGAATATAAGTTGACATTAAAGATAAATTTTTTTGGGGTATAAACTGTGTATTGAGCATGGGCAGAACACTGTTGGAAGTTATTTGCAGTGAGAACAGAATACCCTGATAATAGGATACTGGAGTGATCTTTTATTGTATGCAATTTCGATTGAGCAACTCGCATTTATTAATATTGGTCTAGTAAATCTTTCAAAGTATTATTGTAGGTGTGAGCTTAAATAATTTGCATCTATAAATACTGATGTAATAAACTTGTAACTAATTTTGTATACGTTAAGTTGATGAAAGATGGGAAAAATTTTAAAGGAAAAAACGCATTTTGAGCAGAGCTGATATAGATCAAATTGAGTTGATAATGAATAAAATAAAATTTTTTTTAAAATAAAGCACATGAATAAAGATATAAAAAGTGAAAATATAAAAAGACACCAAAGTGGGAAGAAAGTGCATGCAACAAACCTAACTGATTCAGAAGTTTCTATTTTAAAGAAAAGGAAGATTATATGCCTAAAGCAGCAGTGAATATTACACATGAACGCATGAAATCTTATGGTACGAAAGTGGTTTAAAAGATTTAGATAAAATTCTAACTGTGAGATAGGATGGGTTTTTGTATACATGAGACAGCTCAACTAAGTGAACATGATTGGCAGAGAAAATATCTTTCATTTGGGAATCAAAGTAAAATAGTATTGACTTTATTAGGGATGTTGTGCTTCTTACATCAGAGATAATCAATCTTGAAAATTAAAAGTCGTTGATTAGAAGTTCGAGAACAGAAGGGGAGAAAGGGGGATCTAAGCAATATTATCTCATGTGGTGTTCTCTTCATTTGTTTAACAAGAATAAGTTTTGCCCAGTAAAGGAGTCATGTGAAGGATCAGTTTTATAACAAATGATGCATCACAAAAAATGACTGAAAGCTTCCTTGACCAAAGAAATATATTGAATGAGTAATGAAAGATTTTTCTTTGTTTTTGGACCGGATTTATGTGCTACAATTAAAGGAAAGTAATTGACTAATAAACTTTCTCTGATTTCTTAATTTTTATAGGAAAGGATCTGAGCGAGTGGGAAAGCAACAAAATTATGTTGATGGGGTTTTTGTGCATCTAACTCATTCTATTTAAACTTTTCTACTGAGTGTGGACGGCAGAGCATTGGAGATGAGAGTGGCCTTGAGTGAAAATGATAGGCCAGCTGGGGAACCAACTGGGGAGTTTCAACTTAAAAGTTTACCCTCTGAAATAGATTTGCGGAAATTCAATTTGGAGTCTTAACACAAGACTAAATTCAAAAGGTGGTTCCACCATATAATTGAAAAAGTCGACTAATAACGTGATCACACATTACTTTTCTTCCTGTTCTAAATTTATTTTTGATTAAGTGGACAAAATCTCTTCTCCGACTATAGTAGTGAGAAAGACGGGAACCGTGACAGTGACGGGGACAGCAACTTGCGTGACAGTGACAACTTGAGTCTTGAGTGTTCAAATAACAGAAACGGACCGAGCTGACCAAATTTGAAATGATTATTTACCTTTACGTGCTGGGATCCCAATGAATATACTGTATCACGATTGAGTATTTATCCATGTTTTTGAATTAAACAAATGAATAACTGACTAAAAAATAAAAATTTGCATACTCTAACACAGTCTAAAGCAACTCCACCCAGTTCTGCTGATGACGTGGTGAATTGTCACAAGCTGGGGCTAATAAGCCCTGACTGTGCATCTCCTCCATGCTTTTAGCGGAACCCTAGACTAAGGAGGGTTGTTCAATCATAATTCATTGAAAAACTCTTTGAAAAGATATTATTGTTACTGTTCCATTTTTGACCCAGAATATACTAAAGCACAAAAATTGAGAGCTCTACCCAAAATTATTGATTCAAGATTGACAGGGGCTCAGATGTGAGGATGAGCAATGTGGTAATTATGAATTTTTAAATTATAGTAATTTCTGGAGGTGGCACATGCACTGTGGTGAAGAAGGCATTGCATTCCGAATAATTAAGGTGAAATCAATGATTTTGTAAAGCACATCCAGAGTGAGCGGACAAAAATACACAAATAAATTTCTCAAATTGGGACTTTTTTTGGTTGGTGTCAGAACCATAATTCAAAACCCTTTTGCTGAGTCAAATTGTTACTGATGAATTGTAACTTTGACCATTTCATCTATTATTCCCACAAAGCAACTGCAATAGCACCAGTTTAACTGGAATCACCATTTGAACAGCTCATTAGGAGGATCAAGGAAACTTATCTCCTCCACAGTACAGAGCTCAATGCATAGCACCTGCGTGTGTGTTGTGTTATGGCCCCAATTTGTTATTTCATTTACAACATAACAGCAACAGCAAGGGATGACAGACACAGTTTTAACAACTAAAACACATTTAATTTTTAACAAAGACAATAACGACTAAACAACTAACAACTACGACCAAGATTGATTATAACAAAAACAAAAAGAAATATTTACAGTCCCTTTTTGTGGGGCGGCTTGGTGATGTCCTGGGTGAGAAAAATCCACAAACACAGGCAAAAATCCACAAAAGAAACATCACAGATCTTGAACAGAAATGACAGGTCTGGTCACATGTATCCTTCTCCTTGCAATTTCTCCTACTACTCTACTGTCTCAATTCTTCTCCTTATATACTCTTTTGCAGACCCCACCCACATTTAGACCTCTTTTTTTTAATTTTCGGGGACTTGCCCCAGACATGTCCAGGACATGTCCAAACATAGCTCCAGTCTGAGCTGAATAAAAAAAAAGGTAAATACTGCCATCCAGTGGCCTATATTCACATTACAGTTGTGACTCACTCCAGAGACGGGTAAGATCACCTACAGCAGCGACAACCTAAGGCAGGGGTGAGTCGACCCCCAGGTGACAAAGTACTGTATTTTGGAATAAAGTGGTAATTGACGAGGTCAAAGTGCTTTGGGAGACTATCATGGGCTATTGCATGGAGGTGCCAGGGTATTCTAAATGTAAGTACTTGGGAAGGCCTGGATGAAAATGCTCTGACTCCAAATTGTCTGCACATTCTTAGCAGCTAAAGTAAATATTATAAAATCTGATATATCTAATGTTAAATTATGCAGGTGAGTGTAACCCTCGTTCTGTATATGCTGAGTATATAGTGGAGCAGCATGTGCCTGTGTCTGTGTTTGTATTTTATTTTCTCACTCCAGTGATGGGCGGGTGGCTGTTTAACATACCAGCCGGTCAAAGCCCGCTCCTTCCTGGAGTCTCCCTGAAGTTTTGAGTGGATATGCTGAGACAGTGGTGTCAGCAGGACTACTATTGCTGTTCCAGACACTGCCACAAAACCCTGATTTCACGGAGTTGAGGAAGGCTGGGCCAGATGCCCAGCGCTGTGTGATAGAAGCTAGAATGCTAATGTAAAATATGCACAAATCGTAGGATATTGCTTTAATGCATTATGACCAGTTTATAAATGTATTTATATTTTTTGGTCATTGTCACCATAAAATGGTGGCAAAGGGGGGAATTGTGGGAAAATATTAATCTATGTAACCTCAGTAATCAAGTCTCTTGAAATGTCTCATTCAAATGTATTATTAACAAAAGCATTACTATATTGATCTATTGCTGAATTGTTGTATTCATTATACTGTATATCTGAATGTATTAATAATCAAGCTGAAACACTGTATTAATCTTAAGCAATGTGAATCTGAGTGAATGGTACTGTTTTTCCAGGGACTTTCTGTATCTCATATTGAAAGAATGCAAGAGCCTGCAATCAGTGAAAGGGGCCGTACTATAAATTTAGACTATATACCAGCTTCATGTCCAGCTGTGCCTATTAATTTATTGACCCATTCGAAAATAGAAATAGGGGATTAGCAACTATAAAATATCTTGTGATGTCTGGAGTGGTAGCATGAGTTGGGTAGAGTCCCCAGTTGGGTAGAGTTCAGGCATATTTTTAGACTGAGGGAGTTTTGCAGCTGGAGATCATAAAGAATCTGAAGATTGACAACAAAGGGACAACGAGCTATAAAGATGGGGACTTAGGAGATGATTGGGGCTGCTTTCAGCCCTCTGGTCCTCTATGACCAGAGCTTCTGTTTGTCTGAGTATTCTTCTTACCAATTCTTTGCTAAAAGATCATCAGTTGTATATGGTTTCTGTATCATCTCATGGTTTGATTCATATTGCCTTTGATGCTTGTTGCCTTTATTTGATTACATGCATATGATTTCTCTTGATTATGTATTGTCTTGCTTTCTGATTAAAAGATGAAGACACAATTACAACTATAAATTATGTTTTGGGTCCTTCATTTAAGGTCAATCCTAACCAGTACGAATTTCTCAACACTTCGCAGAACGTACCTAGCACCGCCCTTTTGCCATGAGTAGATTCAGCAGACAGAATGGATTTTCATGGCTTATTGCTTAACGAGCCTCGCAAAATAATTTATGCAAATCTGAGCCATTTCACAAGCTACATGAGTGCAGAATTTATAAAAAACATGTTAGTATTTTAAGTTGCCATTTATGTGCTTAAGAAAACACATAATAATTTTGTGGTGCCATGTATAACAGTATCGAAAATAAATTTGACTGTTGTACAAGTAATTAGTCTGAGCAACTGTTGCTAATAGGGAAAAGTAAACCACGATAAGCTTAGGTTATTGTTGTCCCCTGCCACAACGCGGACAGGGGACTATGTATTCAGCAGCGTCCGTACGTCTCGTTTCTTGTTAACGCGATATCTCATGAACCGTTGCACCTGCAGTCTTCAAATTTGGTATCGGCCTACATTGGGGCATTACGCAGACACCAGTCGAAATAAGTGACCTTGACCATATTTTTAAGGTCACCACGACACTTTGACCGCTTTTACAACTCTTGTTAACGTGATCTCATGAACTGTTGCACCTAGAGTCTTCAAATTTGGGATCAGCCTACATTGGGGCATTACGCAGACACCAGTCGATATGGGTGAGCTTGACCTTGTTTTCAAGGTCACCATGACCCTTTGACCGCTTTTCCAACTCTTGTTAACGTGATATCTCATGAACCGTTGCACCTAGAGTCTTCAAATTTGGTATCAGCTTACATTGCGGCATTACGCAGACACCAGTCGATATGGGATACCTTAGGCGGCACAATGGCTTAGTAGTTAGCACTACTGCCTCACAGCAAGAAGGTTAGTGGGTTTGAATCCGGCCTGGGGCCTTTCAGTGTGGAGTTTGCATGTTCTCCCCGTGTTCGCGTGGGGTTTCTCCGGGTACTCCGGTTTCCCCCACCCACAAAAAATGCAATATAGGAACACTCCTGTATGGCTGTGACTGAATGTTTGGTGGTGGTCGGAGGGGCCGTAGGCGCATACTGGCAGCCACGCTTCCGTCCGCCTGCCCCAGGGCAGCTGTGGCTACAAAAATGTAGTTTACCGCCATTGGAGTGTGAATGAATAATGTATCCATTGTGAAGCGTCTTTGAGTGCCCAGAAAAGCGCTATATAAAACTGATGCATTATTACCTAGAGTCTTCAAATTTGGTATCAGCCTACATTGGGGCATTATGCAGACACCAGTTGATATGGATGACCTTGACCTTATTTTCAAGGTCACCACTTTGGCCACTTTTCAAACTCTTGCTAATACATTGAAGTATGTGGTATTTACTGAAGGGGCAGGGGACATGGCCACCTTTAGTGGCAAACACTTGTTAAGCATTGAAAGGTGTGGTTTCCTCAGGCCTTTGTTACTGCCAATGGATTGCTACTGGTTCAAACATTATTTCTAAAAAAACACTTAAATTGCTGTTGAAAGTCTGCACTTCGAGCACATCTTGATTGTTCTTTTTTCGTACAAACCATTGTGGTGGTGTACAAAGCTGAAACAAAGAAAATGGTGTCTCTCTCCAAATGTTTATTTGACCCAATTGAAAACACATACGGTAAATTAGCTGATCGAGATCTGTATGTTTTGAAATAATTGTTAATTTTGTGATGGCCTTATATATTATCCAAGAAAATCTTCTCCAAAAATGCACGATGAAATACAATTCCTTTTCTCAGTAAGAAAAAAAAACACTAAAACTATCTCTCCAACTTCCAAGCCATGGGACAGTAACTATTTTTAAAACATTTTCAAATTGCACTTTGAAAGTAAAATTTTAGTTTGATGTTCAAGACCGATGGGGAGATATTATGACATTAATTTACGATATGAGGCGAACTTGAAAAGGATACAACATTAGTAATAAAAAAGACAGGATGGGGAAAATACTGAAAAATAAACTGTTTTTCCATTTGTTATAAATCAGTTTTTTTTTTTTTAAATTTATGCTGTTCTAGTGGCAGACTAATCACTAAAATGAGTGGATATCAGTCTTTCTCCCTAAGACCCAGTTTACTCCTCCACTAGGGAGGAAGAGAGGGCTACAAATGAGACAGGAAGAGAACATTTGGGCATAAACAGGGTTATTTTCCCACACATTCTGCCAGGGACAATTTAGGGTAATCTTGCTAACCCTGGCAGTAACAGGCACACACAGGCCCTGTGTCAGCAGTACAAGAGAAAGGTCATTTGGAGGAAAGCCTTGGCTTGGAAACTATTGAGACAGGATTAATCAAGAGGGGGCCAGTCCAGCAGCAAAAGCACATGCAGGTAAATGTTTGACTATACAAAGCAAGAGTTCAGTATCCTCAACAACACCCTAGCTTCAAACTTCTTTGCAGGGTGATGGGAAAAATTTAATGGGCAAGTCTTTTTGTTTGGTTGGGGAGGGATAACTTACTCCCTAAAGGGTTCTATCAGACAGTCCAATACATTTTGCTTATGTTATGGGAGGAATGCCATGTACCTAGTCTGCTAATACGGGCCAAGTTGAAACATTTTTTCCCCCTTGAGAGCGCCTCAGCAGCTATCCCCTCCCTCACCAAAAACAGAAGGTTCCTTCTACAGTCTCAAAGGACAGACACAGCACCTTGAGACTCCACTTTATTACACAGGTAACTGTTCTTCCCCCTTTTTTTGGAGAAATTGATCACAATCAAGGCAAGCTGTTAATGATGAATGCTCCCAATCAGATCCTCAAGTAAATGATATAAGCAAAGTATATACATTTTCCAAACAGCAATGTTTTTTGTATTATCTCCTGTGGAATACTGAGCAAACCCAGGGTCCTTTATATTACCTGGGTGCCTCTGCATCATAGATTAAGTGCTATTTCTTTTTCTGGGAGGAAAATGCCCAAACACTGATCTATATCTTTCAACTATTAGTGTAATTTCTCCCAAACCTGCCATAGAATACCCAACTATATTCCCCACAACATAAAAAAGAATCTGCAAATATCTTTTCAAAACTAGATAACACTAACGAAACCAGCAGTTTGGGTTCTTGTTTTATAACGATGGGAACATAATGCTGCATACGTGAAGATTTTGTCGGTGAATAATAATAATAATAATAATAATACATTTATTCAGAGAACCTTTCAAGCAATACAACACAGAGTGCTTCACAAACCGGTAAAAAAGGTATATTAAAAACAAGAGTATAAAGGAAAACTGAGGGAATTTAATGACAAAATGTCAAAGAATTAGCATTTTAAAAGCAGTCTTACACAAAATTACACTAGAAAAAGAATTTTGATAGTAAAACCAAGCCCATAAAAGTTAGTCATCAAAAGAGTTTTAAAAGTGGATAAAGACTCAGCATTCCTAATATTTATGTGGGGGCCATTCCAGGGTCTTGGAGCTTTAACTGAAAAGGCACAATCACCCATTTTTTTTTTGACCCTTTTACTTTTTTTACTTGTTTTTTTTACTTAGACTCTGGAACAGCCAGTAATGCTAGCTTTGAGGACCTGAGCCATCTAGGTTTATAAGGAATAAAAAGCTCACTTATATATTCTGGCGCCATACCATGTAGAGCTTTGAAGGTAATCAATAACAATTTTAGATCATTCGAAAATTAATTGGCACCCAGTGTAAAGATGCTAAAATTCGAGCAATATGAGCTCTTTGATTTGTTTTTGTGAGCAATCTTGCAGCTAAATTTTGAACTACTGGTGGTTTAGCCAGAGATTTCCTATTCAGGCAGGTACATAAGGAGTTACAGTAGTCTTTCCTTGATGAAATTAAGGCATGAATAATTTTTTCAGTATCTTCAAAAGACAAAACAGATCTTATTTTAGCTATGTTTCAGAGTTGCAAATGGCAGTCCTATACACGCTTCTTAATGTGGAGCTCAAATTTGAGTTTAGAATCAAAACTCATGCCAAGATTTCAAGAAAAGGGCCAAATATTTGGGATAATGTGTCAGTGTCAGTCTTAGGGATAAATGAATTCAGTCTGAGACTAACGTTGGACCAAGTATTATGACTTCAGTTTTATTTGAATTTAACTGCAAAAAATGTATGTACCATCCAATTTTGAACATCAGCCAAACAGTCATGCAATACTGACTCGTTACTGAAGTCACTGGCTTTCACAGAAAGTGTTAAGGATTTGGGGAGGGAAACACTAAGAGCACTGGGAACTTGGAAAACTCGGAAACAAGACTCGGAACTGAACTCGGAACACTCGGAACTGGGAGAGACTAAAAGGGGAGAGACGCCAGGAGCGGGGATCCAAAAATAATAATTTATTAAACAAACAGAAAACCAGAGAAGGGGGGAAAAACGGGGCACTCAGGCCAACATAACCACCATGCAACTACACTGAAAGGGGAGAACTAAGGGATCCAAATACTGAACCGCAATGGGCAGACTAGGGACACTCGGGACAACTCAGGAAGGGGAGCTAGGGAAACGCTCGGAAGGGGCAGACTCGGAAAGGGGACACTAGGGAACTGGAGCTAGGGGACAGTGGGAAGCAGGGTCTAGGGCAGGCACAAGACAAGACAGTGGGCACAGCTGGCAGATGGCTAACTCGGATAGCACAGCTGGCCGGGAGAAGGGTAAGAGAGAACATCAGGAGGGGGACAGACAAGACAGGAGGAACGTTGGCTGGGAAGCCGGCGAAGGCGGCCGGCACACTGGGGACTGGAGACGACGAAGGAGACAGGCACACTGGGCTCTGGAGACGGCGGAGGAGACAGGCACGCTGGGCTCTGGAGATGGCGGAGGAGACAGGCAAGCTGGGCTCTGGAGACGGCGGAGGAGACAGGCACGCTGGGCTCTGGAGACGGCGAAGGAGACAGGCACGCTGGGCTCTGGAGACGGCGGAGGAGACAGGCACGCTGGGCTCTGGAGACGGCGGAGGAGACGGGCACGCTGGGCTCTGGAGACGGCGGAGGAGACAGGCACACTGGGCTATGGAGAGGGTGAAGGAGACAGGCACACTGGGCTCTGGAGACGGCGGAGGAGACAGGCACACTGGGCTCTGGAGACGGCAGAGGAGACAGGCACACTGGGCTCTGGAGACGGCGGAGGAGACAGGCACACTGGGCTATGGAGAAGGTGAAGGAGACAGGCACACTGGGCTCTGGAGATGACGAAGGAGACAGGCACACTGGGCTCTGGAGATTGCGAAGGGGACAGGCGCACTGGGCTCTAGAGATGATGAAGGGGACAGGTGCACTGGGCTCTGGAGGACAAGGGCACCAGGGGCTGAGCAGCAGGAAGGGTAGGCTGGGCTGGGTAAGCGGCTGACTGGAACACAGAAGAATTGTGGGGACCAGAGGATAGTGCACAGGGCCGGGAGTAGTGATGGGAGCGGGAGTGGGAGCGAAGTCAGATCTGGAGGCTTGCTGCAGAGGCTGACAGATATAAGGTCGGGGGCATGGACAGACACAGGTGCAGGAACTTAATATAATTAACAAGGGGTGGAACATAAGGGAAACTTAATTACATGAAACAGATAAACATTGACACACAGCCGAGGATCACAAGACAATCCCAAAGACGGGATAAATAAACTGGGTAAAAAGACTCCTAAGTGTACAGAATAAGAGCCAGAATAGATAATCAGAATGCAGAGGGTCTGCAGAAATTTTAGCAAAGCCAGTGAATAGAAAAGCAAGGGGCGGAGACAAGAACAGGGTGACCGCTGAGAGGTAATTAGTCAATTAGTAATTGCAGCTATACAATCCCGGGTGCTCGTTAGTAGATTAGTATTATATACAATGTTAGTAGCGGTTAGTTAATTTAGAGAAAACAACAAACTGTTAGTAATTGTTAGTAGATATAGGAAAGCAAGGGGAAACTAGTAAACGAGAAGGTAGGGAAGGATGAAACCCAGAATCCATAAAATCACCCGAAACAGTGCCACAATCAATTGAGACAGAAACTGCTACAAACGATGACGCGACCGGGGAGAAAGCAAAGACAGTACATGGGTCAAACGTGGACTGGACTAACACGGGAGAGGAATGAAATGTGAACACTAAGACATGGACTAAAAACTGACATACCAAAATAATAAAAACCAAAAATTAACTAACCAGGCACACAGACCACGGAACACAACAGAAAGTAATAACTGTGTGTTGTCAGCACAATGATGATAAGATATATGATGCATATAAATAGAAAATAATATAGGCCCACGGATGGAGCCTTGAGGTTAACCCGAAACAAGTAGAGCAGATTATAATACACCATCATCAAATAGAACAAATATGTTCTATTTGCTAGATATGAGGAAAACCATTTCAATACAGTCCTGGAGAGCCCAACCCAATTTCTCAGCCTTCTAATCATAATTACATGTTCAATTGTAGTGAAGGCTGCACATATCCAAATGCATCAATAAAGCGCGGTCTCCAGATTCAGCATCATTCAAAAGATCATTTGTGAAGGGCCCTTCATGTGCTGTGTTGCTCTCTGAAGCCAGAATTAAATTTCTCACAAAGATTGTTCTCCATCACTTCAAAAATTTTCTTGGCTACCACTTTTCCCAAAAAGTAAAATAAAGGTTTATCATTTCAAGATCTAACATTCAAGAGTGATTTTTACCAATGAGTACTTCAGCGAGTTCAAAGGACACAGAGGGTTGATAAACATTAAATTACTAGCAACTAATCTGCAGCTTTCATGAATGGGCCCACACTTTGCTCCAGCCTGAGTAACTATGGTCTGAATGGTCAAAGCATTTGATAAAACCGATGTTAAGGGGGCTTTAAAATCACAAAGGATCCTGGAGATCACGGTAATAGACAGACAGCCAGCGCTTGCATATCCCACATGTAGTCACAAATCACAGTGCCTCAGAATATTTTCTGCCAGCATGTACATATAGTACTTTAATGACTGGGATACAGTCCATCTCCATTAAAAAGAATTGGTCTTCCCTATAAAGAATCCCAGTTAGCTATAAAGTGAAGGTTTACGAGGGCATACCATTTTTAAACCAGTCACTGAAAGCATTAAGCTGACTGAATTTCTCACTGCCACTGTTCAACAGCTTACAAACCGAATGTCCGTTTAAAACTTCCGATTCTCCAAGTTTAGTGTCATTCGTTCCTGCATGTAGGATGACAGTTTTTGCTGAATGCCTTCCGATAATTGCTGGGGCTTGACATCTCAAGTCATCAACTCTCACTCCAGGGACCCAATACATGTTAAAATCCTTAAAACCACTGGCAGTAATCAGGGAGATAACGACAGAGTCCACAATAACTACCGTGCATTCAGGACAAGGCAGTATAGCTGTTGAAGGGTAGTTTGTGGAGGCAGAAGAGTTTGGAGAACCTAGGGCTTCAAAATGTTTTTTGGTTTTGAAGACCGAAAGAGGAGGTGGGGAAGTTGGGTGCTGGGTTTGGCGCCTGGATGTTCCCATCTTCCGTGGCAGTGAGGAGCTGGGGTAATATAAGGCTCCCCTGGCCTTAGCTGGAATGTTGGGCAATTGCTTAGGGAGGATTGTGGTATTGAGGTAGCTATGGCCCTGGGGCGAGGGCTGTCTTGCGACTCTCGTCCACCAAAACCAGGCTCGGGTCCTGAGAGACGAACCAGCGGACTTCGTGGCTTCCAGGGCTGCGTCCAGAATGGCTTTCCTCGAGTTTAGCTGTGTCTGACGCTCTGCGAGCTCGGGAATCAACCCCTGAACAGAACGCAGCTCCTCCATGATGGTGTTGAACTCCATGCATAGGCTCTCCTGTAAACGCTCATCTCCTTCCAACCTCATAAGATTTAAAATTAAACGGGAGCTGGAAATGTAATTATGAAATTAAACACAAAATTTTAAAAAGCCTTAAAAAACTTAAGCACTTCAAAGACTGAGAAAGTAAATAGAGAAGTAGAATAAATTAATTTTGAAAACAAAATATAATAAAAAAAAAACATTTATAAAGTAATGAAAAGTCAAAAAAATGGGCTAAAATGTCAAGTGAATGAATAAAACAAGAAATAAAATGGGGAAATAAAGTAATACCAAGAAAAATAATAAATTGGCAAATAAAAATTGTTAAAAATACGAATGTTCTTTTTTTTCTAAATGGATTTGCTCTGCATCCACATACACATTGCAGAAACTAAGCCTTTTCTTTCTTGGCTGTAAGAAATGGGGAAAGTTCAACTTTTTATATTCTTAAATCTTTAAAAGAATAAAGTATCATTATGTCACAAATTCTGAATGGCACCAGAGGGCATCAGGCCTCATGCCTTCAGCCCTTGTGTGGTCACACTTTAGATGAAGTGTTGCTCATAAAGGCTTTATACACCATGTGTAATGCCTTCATAAATCGGACATATCTTCATAAATCATACATAAGCAAATGTCATGCTTTCTAAGGGGTGAAATAACACATCCTTATTCAGCATGTGATGTCAGATGTGATATAACTATCAATATCACTTAGCTAGTGGCTAAATGCTATAAAGGGTGACATTGGCAGCTAAGTGACATTGTCAATGTAACATCGGGCATCACATGCTGTATAACTGTGTTTTTTCACCCTTTACAAAGCATTACATACACAAAACTCTTTATGAGCAACACTTCATCTGAAGTGTGACGCCGTGGATTTCATGCAATTTGTTTAAGGCAGAATGATGGCTCAGACCTTTCCCCAAAGCTCTCCAAAAGCCCAGTGCCCGTGCTTGAGTGACCGATAAGAGTCTCAGTGCAGCCGAGGGCAATATGCAGTAGGCAGAGTGTATTGCCAGCATTAAGAGATAATCCTGTATTCCAAAAAAAAAGCTGTTCATACAGAATACCAGCCACTAAAACTAAACAGCAACTCACATGAAATTGATCATTAATCTTTGTTTTTACAAACCAAATATATCTGTCTACCATTCTAGTGCATCTCAATATTCAGGGACTGATTTAACTTTTAGATGGAGACTTCAGAGTTTTGCATTAGTTTTGCATTTGATTTTTGTTGTTTCCATCAAAATATTAATAATGTATATCACGCATGTGGGTATATTCCATTTCTCTATGAGTATGTGATGGGATCTGGGAAAACCAGTCACATGGTGAAATTTTATCACCTGGAGATTCTGATACTACCTGAAAGCTGATGTCATGCTGACTTTAAATCTGTTTTCATTATTTTCATACCTTGTCTGTATCAAATGTTATGGCCACCCAAAGTCAGCTGATCAGATGGATTTTCTTTCGTGGAATTTTGAGGAAAATGGTTTTAAAGTCTGAGATTCTAAAAGGAATCAGGACAGAAAGGTTCCAAAAGGTACGTCAGTCACTTTACTTATGTAAAACACGTATGTATACTCAATGTACATGTTGTAAAATGTACAGAAAGTTGATTTTGGCATCAAGGAACACTCAATTATAAATTAGTTGAAAATTCAGTTTCTTTATTTATGGAGACGTTCTGTGAATTTAACATTTAACAACACCAAAGTTTTGTCACTTCATAGAGTCATTTTTTTTTGCAACTATTGCAAGAATGAAAAAAAAAAACATATTTCATATTGATGAAACATACACATCATAAGATCTATTTTATAATAATAAAAAATACTGTTAAGCTATTATGCTATTTAATAAGGTAAAACCGTAAGGCTATATGTACCAGTACTATGTACAGTAATCGTTTTCTTAGACATTACTATAATACAATATAGGTTATTAAGTAAATTTGATGCATACATAATTATTGGCACCCCTGGTTAAGATGTGTTTGTAATAAATTCAGTTTTTTTCTAAATAATTTAGGACCACAATGGAAAAAAAGGGGAAATTTCAACCTTTAATTCAAGTGCATTTATTCAGTGGAAAAAAAATCCCACATTAAGAAATAATTCTTTTACATCAAATCGTGTGTGCCACAATTATTAGCACCCCTCATGTTGATACTTTGTGCAACCCCCTTTTGCCAACAAAACCGCACCTAATCTTCTCCTATAATGTTTCACAAGATGGGAGAATACAAAAAGACCATTCCTCTTTGCACAATCTCTCTAAATCATCCAGCAACCTGGGTCCTCTCCTCTGCACTCTCCTCCTCAGCTCACTCCACAGGATTTCAATGGGGTTGATGTCTAGGGACTGAGATGGCCATGGGAGGAGCTTTATTCTGTCTGGTGAACAATTTCTGTGTAGATTTGGCCACATGTTTAGGGTCATTATCTTGCTGAAAGATCCAGTGACGACTCATCTTCAGCTTTCGGGCAGAGGCCACCAGATTTTGATTTAAAATGTCCTGGTATTTCAAAGCGTTCATGATGTCATGCACCCTAAAAAGATTCCCAGGGCCTCTAGAAGAGAAACAGGCCCACAGCATCACTGATCCTGTCCCATACATCACAGTGGGCTTTTCTGCATACTCATCTTTTGTGTTCCGCCAGACCCACTTATAGAGTGTTTGTTGTCTATCTTGGTCTCATCTGACCATAGCACACGGTCCCAGTTGAATCCCAGTACCGCTTAATGAACTCCAGACGTTTGCGTTTATGATTGCGAGTGAGGAAAAGGTTTTTTCTGTACATGCCTCCCAAACAGCTTGTTGGCATGTAGATAGTGCCTGATGGTTGTTGTGGAGACTGTGTGACCCCAAGATGCTAGCATTTGTTGCAATTCTTTAACAGTGAGCTTTGGAGAACTTTTTATTTCTCTTACCATCCTCCTCACTCTGCGTGGTGGCAAAATAACCTTGCGTCCTCGTGCAGGCTTGTTTACCACTGTTCCAGTTGTTTTAAACTTCTTCATGATTCCTCTGACAGTAGATATGGGCAGGTGCAGTCGAGTGGCTATTTTCTTGTAGCCATTGCCTGACTTGTGAAGGTCAACACACATCTGCCTTACTTCAATGGTGTTTTCTTTTGTCTTTCCCATGTTGAAGAGTGGATAAGAGAAATGGCCTCTGGGGAAGCTTGTATTCATCCTTCCCTCATATACTTTGTGTATATCTGTAGATTTGGGCTGCGCCAGGTATGAATTGACTTTGATGTAATTGGGTCTTGTGATTTAAGCTTGTGCCTGCCAGGCGAAATAAATTGATATCCGCATCTGTTGTGTGTTTCTGACTTTAAACAAACATATACTTTTCGGTTCGGACTCCTGGCTCTCAATCGAGTAACGTAGTCCGTAATTGCGTGCCTGATCAACGCGCTTGGCATCTGCGTTATAAGGTGGATTTTCCATGCTGTGTATGGTGCTATTAAAATTGGCTTCGAGCAAGATTCCGTTTATATCTTTAGGAAATCTTAAAAGACGCAAGGCCTCTGAACGATGAGAATTCCTTTATGCCTTGTAGTTGCTCGCTTTGGCCCCCGGTAATCCCTAGTCATAACGTATTTCTATGTCAAATTACTGTGCTTAATAGGCCGCCAGCCTCTGAGTTCTTTCGCCGGATTGGGTTGTTCAGATGGTATTGGTCCGGCAGAGTAAGGTATAGACCAGTTATGAGTCCGATGCACAACGGAGCTCCAAATTAAGTAATAAATTGACTAATTAAAATCCGATCATATTTATGCAAATGCATGGTAACCGCAAATGACTGCAACTCGAATTTTGTATCCTAAATTTAATATGGAGTCAGATGTATTGTAATCCCTAAGATATTAGGGCTGCAGCATCCACTAGGCACGTTTCAGGCCATTTAAAAGCAGAACGTAAAAGACGTCATCACGTGAGGCCTGGGGCAGGGGTCTAGTGCTGACGCTGTAGCCAGACACCATTATTATAATGGAGACCGCAAGGACTTTCTTTTCCCTGGCTGTTAAGGCAAACACGGTGAGACCTTCCGCCTCAGCTAGGACCCTCCTTGGCCTAGTTGCACAGTGTATACATTGGTAGAACGACAATCAAATTTATTTTTGAAAGCGTTGTAATACATTGCTTCACAAAATTGTAGCGTTTCTTTCGCACATCAATGACGACGTAAAATGTCAGCATGTCTTCATAAATTCTGTGGACGTGTTTCTCACAAAAGGTGCAAGACAGCCCGCGAGGCTCACTAAGCAACAAGCTGTGAAACGTGTCGGACATTTCCTTCTACATTCAGCAATTAAGAATGTAGAAAACAATGGATTCTCGTGACTTACAGCTACACGAGCCTCGCAGATCAATCCACACGCGCCCCACGAGCCAGCTGGGCGCAGCATTTTCCAACCCATGAGTAAAGAAAAGCGAGAGAAATCCGAATGCGTGAGAGTTGGCAGATGTGCGTCATTAATGAAAACTGGCCACACCTGATAATGTTGAGAGGTTTTGGAGTTTCTTCAATGGTAATTTAAATGAATTGAAAACCGGGCAATAATTATCAATGTTCATTCTAACTTAACAAGTAGAACTGCCAACACATGATAATCCTTTGGATTTTTGGAGTTCAAGTAAATTAAGTTTTATTAAATGATTGGAAAAAGGTCATATCCAATCATTATTTTTAAGGGATGGTTTTGAGCTTCCCCTATTGCCAGTTCACCCGTAGCTACTGGTGGGTACACAAATGCTGACCTCAAGTCCACCACAGTGCAGTTCGTAAACACTGAAATCAGGTGGTCAGCTAGTAAGTTACCGGCATCGTTATCATCATTAGATTTAAAATTTGCGTAGTTAAGACTGCGTCGAGCTGGTGGCTGTAAATGATCCAGAGTTTCTAATGTTTGTTACCACCTGAAAGCCATGACAACGAAATATTGGCGCAAGTTAGTGCGGCTGAAGGGCCGCGATACCAGGGGCAATCATGACGCGCAATAAAAACAGCTTGTTTCCTAATTGTATTATCCTAATAATACTATTATTAATAATACATCCTCTTAAAGAGAAGAAACTCTGAAAAGTTCATGATGACCATTTTTACAACTTACTTAAACCGAGTACAATTTAAACACCAAGAAAGTAAATAGGCATGTAGCAAAACATAGGATAAAATAATATCAGTGCTCCATCACTAGCTTTTCTGCCAAATTTGTGCTATGCATATGAATGATACATCAAATGAAAGAGGAAAGTCCATAGAATCAAATGATATAAGCTTTGCCATTTTAAACTGACTCCACACTCAAATAACAGCAGGCATACACTTTACATTCGACAGAGATGAGCAAAAATATTTCCTAACATTTGCTATTTTGTTGTAAAAAAAAATTTGCTATTTTGTTTTCTCTGCCATTTGTCCTTTTGTATCCAATCAGTTCAATCCTTACAGTAAAGAACAGCCCACCTTGTTTCCGAATAAATCTCTAGCTCTCCATCTTTACAGCCTCTTTCCATGCTGGGACCAGACTGAGCCACAGACTTCAGTAGTTGAGTTTCATTAGTATGATTCACCATTTGTTCACAATTGTAACAGTACAATAAACTTGTTAAAAGACTTTTTGTCGTAATCTCTCGGTTCTACTACAACTGTATGGGTGTCTTGTGCATATAAAAGTAAATCAAAACGCTGCTCAGAAAGAACAAATTACCGTACAGACCATAATTTGCAGCAGCAATTTACGTAGCTGAGAGTGTCAAAAGGTGACAGTACGCTGTAGGGTGCCTTAAGAAGTTACGGAGCGCAGAGCAGTAAAAATCAGAGGTGGCAGTATTGTGTACCGGTGAGAACCAACCCATTTCAAGCACTGGCTTTGCCAAAAATAACATCCCTGAGTCTTCTCCTGTAATGTGTGACAAGGCTGGTAAACACATTGTATGGGATCTGATATCCCGTAGCTCAGTAACGGCAAGCAGTAAAACAAAAGCTCTCACTGAAGACCTGAATTGCCTGCTTTCCAGTGAGTTGAGAGGTTTTACGAAATGAGCCAATGGTGACAACCAGTAAAAAACAAAAAAGGAGGCTTTATTTCTGAAGGGGGAAACCCCCCAACAGAGCGGGTGACAGTAGAAAGTCCACAATCCAAAGTCAGAATCCAAAGGGCGTAATCCAGAGTTGTAAACAGGGCACCAATAACAAAAATCGAAGTCAGACAAATGGGTCAATACACAAGAAAGCGGCTAAGTACAGGGAGAATGCAAAGCTCGTGGTCTAGGACAGTCCAGTCAGAAAGATAATCACAATGATACAAAGCGAGAGAAGCGTGACACAGGTAAGCAATGGAGAAAACGATCTGACAAGGAAGTGCTACAAACAGACATCAGGTGCAATCAATGGGAATGACAACAAGGGAGAAACACATTGGGAGGAAACTAAAACACAGACAAGGATCAAAGGACAAACCTATAGATAGATAAACAGCTCCAGTCACAGAGTTCTAAAGTTCATAGACAATGAGAGAGAAAAGACAACACGAAGGAGTTTGTGGAAGACCCACAGAAACGCAGCAGAGATAATTAAGGAGTGACAAGAGGCGGAGACTAGAATAGGGCGATTGCTGAGAGATCGTTAGTCAATTAGTAAGTGCACCTATACAATCCCGAGTGCTCGTTAGTAAATTAGTCAAATATACAATGTTAGTGTTGGTTAGTAATGATCAAAAATAACAAACTGTTAGTATGTGTTAGTAAAATAGCAAAGGCAGGAGAAAGGAAGAATACAAGATAATGAAGGAAGATTGAATCCCAGAAACCAATAAATCACCCGAAGGAGTGGCATGCTATACAAGGGACTGTGAGCTAAGATAACACTCATGACAAGACAGGGGAGACGAGGTGCATTGCATGGAACTGAAAACATGGCATGGATAAACTGTGAAAGAAACTAAAACATGGAAAATAATTAAACAAGAAATCTAATTACCAAAACACAATACAAGATCCTAAGAATAGTCAGACATAAGCAATGAGTCAAAAACACAGAGGTCAGTCAGAACATGGTACATGGCCAGGTAGAAACTTGATACATGGCATGACAAATACAGAATCACAACATGAGTGTTATGGCGACCCACAGCGGCTAAATAAAAATCTGCAAGGAATTGTTTCCACCAACAACACTAATGCTCTCCTGGCACAACTAATGCTCTCCCTGGAAAGAATGATGGAATCACCACTGTTCATCCAGCTTTTTTACGTAAATTAACAAATCGAAGATCAGGCCTAATGAAACACACCTCAAATTAAATTGAATTATTTAAATTAATTGCTTTTTTTTTAATAATCAAGTTAGGGGAAAGTATATGGAATCACCTGTACAACGGAATTGGAAGGGGTGTAATGAAATAGTCAACTCACAATACGAAATAGGATATAGGGCACACGATACTAAATAGCCTCAATATGATATGAAAAAAAAAAAAATTACCCAGTGAAGATCTGTGTAATGAATTTTTCTTGATGAAAAACAATTTGACTGCAAAAGTTGGAGACGGTGTATTGGAGTGTTTTTCTTCACAAAGAAAAATTGAAAACAAATTTACCAATCTCACAAGTTTTTTTTAATTATTTCTTTCATATAAAAGTTTTGAAAGCTTTTATCTTTGGGCCTTTATACTTTTGGCTAAAAATGCACAAACCAAAATCTAATCTCTTAGCTTATAACAATTATAAAAATTCTGTTTTTTACAAGTAGATCACTACCTTGCTGAGGCTGAAATTTCAGCAAAAAGACATTGGGCTCTATAGACCAGGCATGGGGGGTGCAATTTATGTTGCAATTTTGTGCTCGGCGTAGCCTGGCGCAAGTACTCCTCTGTCCCGCCTCAGTCCCTCCTGCCGGCGCAAGTGGCAAAGAGGGAGGAGAGAAGGCATGTTTGGGTAAAACACAGCCGTGTCAAATCTTAACCAATCAAATGAGCTCCTCTCCTCACCTGTAATGTGTTGGAATATAGAAGCCTCTGTCCTATATCTGCATGATGCGTTAATGTCGCATTTTACTTTGCTGCTTCAGGCATGTTTTCTGCACCGCTTACGTCTATATTAAGCATAACGATTATGCATTAGCTGGCTAGCTAGGGCATTCGCGAATTACTACCATTAGCGAATTTGAATGGAATTTCAAAATGAAAATATGTCAGATCATTCAAACTTATGAAGTTGGAATGAAATACGACGGTTGCTCATTTATTTCTTCTGCCTGCATCACTGGGAAGAGAAATGATGGATAGCATGTTCCTAGTATTACACCCTGTTGCTGCTTAAAATTTTGGGATTAACATGCATGGACAAAAATGCAAGATACGTTACACATTTATTTTCAATATGTGATCTTAAATCAGTACGAGATCATAGCAATCAAGCTGTATTCCTTCCCCCCACTAAAAACTATAAAACCTAAGTGACAATAACAGTAGCCTGGTATTAAGCTGCTTGCACACTGGATGCGAAACAAATTTTTCGCAAGACAGATTGCGTTGAACACAGTGTCTACGTATCCTAAAGTCTGACAGGGTTTTAATATATCTCCGTGTCCGACAGTGGGATGGTTTCAATATAACTCTGTGTCCGACAGTCGATTAGAGTTTTTAATTTCTTCAAATCTACGGAATGTTTTAGATATTAAACAGTAATGTTTTGAGAAGAGTTCTTCAAGATGAGTACAGAGAATTTCAATCAATGTTTCTGTTTAAGCTCTGCTCAATAATGTGATTCGACATTTGCGCGGGACAATGTACAATGCCTGTCGGACATTAAATGCAAAATACTCCGTGTCTGACAGCCGAAATAAAAAAGAGGACAATTAGAACAGATTGATAGCGAAATAAAAAATAAAAAGAAACATTAACATCAAACAGAACATCCAATGAACACGGCGGTTTATTTATTCGCGGGAGTAGCTGTTACATCCACATTCTCGTAAAATTCATTATTTTAGTATGTCACCACTTAAAATGAACGATGTAGTCTTAGTGTTGCCAACTTGGCGACTTTCTCGCTAAATCTGGCGGCTTTCTGGTGACATGCTAAAATAAGTGAATTTACGAGAATGTGGATGTAACAGCTACGTCTTACAATTCATTGTTATACATTCGCATGAACAACAACGTCATATTTGGAAGTTTTACTTACCAACCGAAGGAGACACGCCTGATTCCGCCATCTCTGAAAGAAGCCTGGGGCTGTATGCGCAAGCTCAGTAAATGGCAAAGACGGATGCGATAGAAAATGTTGCAGTGTCATAGTCTCATGCTACCGAGTCAACTGTTTATGTTGCTTTTTTTACAGTTTCGGTAGCAGGGTTTAATTTTTCTGTTGCCATTTCCGCGATTTATGAGTGCATTTCAAAGTTTTTGTGAGCTGAGACTACGTTTTCTTTGATAGGCCTGAGAATTAAACACAGGTGGAAGCAATGAATGAAATACCAGAGCCGAAAGAGGAAACGTGATTGGACGACGAGATGCAGGCATGCTGAAGGCTGTCACACGACATCACTGGAGAAGGCAGAGAGGTAGTGGATCGTCAGATGGCGGAAATGAAAGCTGAAATATAAAACATAAGTAAAGCACAAGCACAAATAAGCAGAAGAAAACACACAAAAGGCAGAATCACAACAATTTGAACAAGAGTAATTTAAAATAATGTAACTCATAGCACTTGATTATATTTACTTTTGAATGTCTGAATAACCAATAGTGAAGGTGGAAAACATTTTGTTTAAGCGTATAGAATGTGACATGTCAATTGTTAACGCATTCGAAATTCTTTCAATCTAACATGGCAGCCTGGTTCGGCCTGTCTGCTTCTCATTATCTCTTCTTTATCACTACAGGCCACATTTTGGTGTTGATTAGTCACTTGGCTGAATAAATGGCTTGATTGCAAGTTAGGCAAAGTACATGGGAATTGATTTAAGGCGAGCTAATTATGCCTAGGCGATGGAGGCTGTCCAATCTTGCTGGTAATTAGCGGATTTCAAATCAAAGTTTCCTAACCAGAAGCATTTCAAATGACCGCATTGGGTATGTGTCATAGAAAAGGTCTTAAGCAAGCACGTCTGTCTGTCTCAGTGGAAGTTACTTTTTTTGCGTTTAAATTAATCGCGATTAATTAACGCGACAGCCCTAATTAAAATTAATTTGATCATTTCTGGATATAATTTCTGGCTGAGCTCAACCTAATTTTAAATTGCAATTACAATAAGTTACACGTGTGTCCATCTGCTCAGTTATATTTATTGGTGTTAATATACCTGATTCTGTTGCGCTCTCTCCTTCAGCCGTTCAAAAACAGTCTCACGCTGGTCCTCAGCAACATGTGGCAGGGCTTTGAATCTAGGGTCGAGGGCAGGACTCCCTAGAACAGGGGTCCTCAATCTTTCCCAGAAAGGGCCGGTGTGGGTGGAGGCTTTCATTCTAACCCAGCAGTCACGCACCTGACATCACGAATTAACCCCTAGAGTCTTTGCTGAAGACCCTGATTAGTAGAGACAGATGTGTAACGACTTGGTTAGATTGAAAGCCTGCACCCACACTGGCCCTTTCTGGGAAAGATTGAGGACCCCTGCCCGAGAAGATACTCATAAACATCTCCATTGTACCTGTCTTCGAGCTTGGGCAGGATTGCCTTCTTCATCGCAGCAGCTATAGTTGAGTCCTCCTCATCGGATGTCTTATGTGGATCGGGGTAATATTAGTGACATTTTCGGGTTTTTCTCATCACTCAATACTTTGGTAGCTCTTTTGAGAGGACTGAATAGCTTGACAATGTCCTCAGCATCAGTGATGTCATTGTATCAACGACGTCACTGTCCCGTGTGTTGCATCAAAGCTCTGGGCAGATAAGAGTCGCGGTCACAGCTGCCTGTCGTTCAAGGTAACGGTCGAGCATAACCGCTGTACTATTCCACCAGGTGCAAAGTCCATCACAACTTTATGAGGTGGCAGTCCGAGCAGTTTTTGTTTTAAGGCAAAATTTGCAGTGGTGGTGGTGCTTCGGTGAAAAAATGCTGCAACTCTTCTCACTCGACCCAGCAAATGGCTCACTCTTGGGACCCCCAGTCAAGCCTCAGTGACCAGATTCAAAGTGTGAACTAAGCATTTAATGTTCGGCCCCAGCCCAGACTCTTTTACAGCAACCTCCATATGCTTGGCATTGTCTGTGACAACAGCAATAGCTTGTCCTGGCTTCCATTCCTTAGCTGCCTATTTCAGTACTGCAGCAATGTTTTGGCCCGTGTGTGATTCAAACATCGCCCATGTTTGGAGCATGTTGCTTGTCATTTCCCATTGATGTCAATGGTTTGGGCTGTTACTGTTAAGTAGCTTTGAGTAGCACGTGAGGTCCAGCCGTCTGTAGTTATCGGTACACTCACAGCCTTCTCCATGGGGTCTTTTACTTTAGCCCTCACGCTCTCATACATTGCTGGAACAACAGATTTGCTGAACTGAATACGAGTTGGGATGTGATATTTTGGTTTGAGTGTGTGGACGTGTTTGCGAAATCCCTCGTCCTGAACAAATGAAAACGGTCTCATATCACTGGCTATACTTTGTTATCTCTTTTGCTCGCCGGCTTGAAGCTATAAGCGGTACAGCGAATGACTTCTGGAGAGTTGTTTGGTCTTTTGATAACTGTTTTTTAGGCGGTGGAGGTGACGTTAGCTTGTCTTTGATTGCGTTGTAAAAGGTAGGTCATGTTAATAGTGCTCACCGCGGTGTAAGCCATACTGTACCGGCTGAGTTTGCAGATAGTCTTTGTGGACCAAACTATCTTATCACCATTTTCTTGCCTCATAGCTGGAAAGCCGAAATGACTCCACACAACTGACTTATGAGTCCACGGAGCATCCACAATCTACGTCGTCCTCCATCTTGTAAACACTGCAGTGTGTAAGCTGCCATTGCAAGCGAGAGGGTCAAATCTCCCTGTGCCCCTTTCGCGTTCCTGACACTTTTTTTTTTGAAACTTTATTTTATTTTGTGCGTTTTAAAATTTTATTTTGCCTCTTTTTTTTGCGAAATTTCCTGCTACAAAATTTCGTTACACCCCAAGTAATCGGCATTTCTCAGCAAAATAACAGCACAAATATGAATATACAAATTGGTCTGATGTTACAAGAGAGTGCTTGCAGACCATAAAGTGTTTTTCTAGGCTAAAGTATAGCACCAACAAGACAGCTTGCAACTGTTATGAAACTGCTCAAAGTAGGAAATTCCACACGGCAAGTGGAAATGTGAAAATATAAACAAAATGCAAAGGTTATAAAAGGAATACAAAAGAGTAGACCACGGAAGACATCGAAACCTCAGGACAGAAAACTCAAACCAATATGCCTCAAAAATAGAAAATGCACAAGAAAACAAATGGAGGAGTTTGTATGTGTGATAGAATGGTCAGTGAAATGGGATTTACATACAGAAAAGCCAAACAAAAACCAGCAGTGACACCTTTACAAAAGAAAGCAAGATTACAGTGGGCTAAAGCAAGGAAATAATGGAGTATGGATGATTGGATGAAAGTAATATTCAGTGTTGAATCACGACTCTGCATTGGCCAAGGTGATGATGCTGGGACTTTAGTCTGGTGTCGTTCCAATGGAACATATAACATAATATATGAGTGGTGAGAACACGCCATTCAGCCTAACCAGGCTTATCAGTTTCCCATCACTGAAGTGAACCTAACACTTCAGATACTCAAGGACTAGATGGTATCTTGTTGATATCAAGCCTAGACTTGAAATCTCCGAGAGTTTCTGCGTTCATGATTTTGTCTTTTATTTATTCTTTTTGGCTATTGTAATGCTCAGGTTTTTAGTTCATTCCATTTCTCAGTTTCATTGCACTTGTCTCCCCCAGGGATGTGATTTTTCTGCTAATTCTTGAAATTTTGCTTTTTTTTCTGAAAAATTTTAAAAAATAAATAAAACTCCCATTTTTCAGTCACGAAAATCCAATTTCGTATCTACAGCATTCCGACTTTTAGTATTTCCATGACTGAATTGATCTTATGAATGATGCATTCTACAGAACTTCCGTTTTCAAATGAGCTAGCTAAGGCACTTCCGGTCAAATTTCATGCTGTGTGGGTGGTGACGCGGCGGCAAGTTTCAATACTGTGGAAAAGAAACGACTTTGATATTGCAGATATTCGAGACAACAGATAGCTTTAAGTATAGTAATACTAATAATTCAACCAGGAGAGACTCAAGTGAAAATCAAGAAGTATTTATTATGCTATGAGCATTAAGGGGTAACATGCATATAATAGAATCAAGTTTTTGGCGCTTGGACTCTTTGGGAAGACTCGAAGATCAGGAGCACGGCCCGTAGCAGCCGCAGGAAATCCCCCAAAAGTAAGGAGCGGAAAGCTCCCGGAAGCACAGCCTGATGGATCCCCAAAGAAAGGAAGGAATACTTACCAAGCAGGAACGACAAGGCAGAGGTAGGGATATGGCTGCTGAGATAATGAAATATGTGATGTTTTATTTTTAATAAATAAATAAATTGTTTTAATAATATTTCATGCGGTCAGCAATGGCTCAAAGGCTGCAAAGCCTTGCATTTTTTTTTTTTTTTTGCCGTTAGCTAGCAATGGCTCGAAGGCTGCAAAGCCTTGCATATTTTTTATTTATTTATTTTTTTTGCCGTTAGCCAGCAATGGCTCGAAGGCTGCAAAGCCTTGCTTTTTTTTTTTTTTTTTTTTTTTTACATGGCCTAAGGACTGCACGGCCCTGCATGCAATGCTGAGCATATGACCATAAGACCTAAATACCAACCACCAACCACCAGTAACATGCAAGCTTACCGTGAATTGTTATGGCTTCAGGGATGTTTGGGCTTTGATGATTGCTGATGCGTCGGGGGGCACATATGAAGCGTATGCCGATGATGACCAGCGGCCCAGTTGTTGAAGCGAAGCTGTGGATATACCTTGTGTAGCCGCCGAAGTAGCAGCACCTAGACTGAAGGAATGGCCTGAATAATGCTTAGGGGCCAAGTTGCATCTCAAAAGGGTGTGATTTAAATATGAGTTGAACCAGTATTTAGACATCGGATTACCATCTGGGGTGAGAAAGAGTGGAGCCACCGCTTCAGACGGAGGCCTAATCTTTAAGAATTTGCACATGGATTTAAAAGGGCAAAACTGGGTACCTGTGCGAGCAATAATAATACGGAAAGCACCGCCAGCTTTAAAGTGTTTCAGATGGAGGCTATAATGGTCCGGAGAGAAGGTTAAATCTGAGTAAGTGACATCTTTTGATGGATCAAATGCTGATGAGGTGGTAAATTCGCCGCTACTTAAAAACCCATAAAAAGCTAAAAGAAAAGAACAATCCAAAAGAGCATCTATGTAAGGGGAAAAACAACCTTGTCTCAGAACTACTAACATCCTATGCAGAATTGAAAGAGTGATGGGGAGTCTATTGTCTAATTCTGGGGGATGGAACTTGGTAATACCTTTGAGCAGAAGTTTAACTGAAGGATGGGAGAATCAGTGCTTGAAGTGGACCGGAACGCAGCGGAACGCAGTTCCGGTACTTCTGTATTTTTATCATATGCGTTCCTGCACTTTGAAGTTGAACAGAACGCACCGGAGCACAGTTCCGGCACTTCTTTATTTTACATTACATTACACATTATATATTTTCATCAAAGATTGTGGTTCATTCGATAGCCTAGATTATTCCATTGTCTGGGTTGCTTGTCGTTCATTCACATGAGCGCACCAATAAAAGAAAATCCCACATTTGACAACAAATTGGTTGCCTAGCTACCACTTCTGAGTTATTGCCATTGGTACTGAGGGCGCGCTCATTCAAGTCTGCACTGCTGTGGTTGGCAAGTGGGACGTTACGGTCCAAACCACAGCTGTAAATGGTAAATGTTTGCTGCCAATATTAACTGCTGGATTGTAAAACACCTACTCGGTTATGAAGACAAGGAACACATCGTTGAAAAGACGAGACCGCGAGGATTCATCTGCAGTAAGTCGATCATAATTTTATATCCACTCAGGGAATTCCTATGTGTTCCTATGTGTATGTGCACTCTATGGGACAGCTTTGAATCTCCTGTCACTCTGTGAAATGACAATAAAGGCGTTCTATTCTATTCTATTCTATTAAGTGCGACCAAGACGGGTCCAGTGTTGTTGTTTGTGCTAACATAAGCTAGCTAGCCACCAGCATGAAAAATAATTCAATGACTTGCCAACTGTTTCGCAAAACCTGCTCAACGAGCTCTTAATAAAGGATTTTAAACTAACATCACAATCTAACCAGCCAACACGCTGGAACAGTGTTTCGTCCTTTTAACTCTAAAGCACAAAACACTTCTCAGTCGTCGTTGGCTGGTGGTACGATAATTATTATGCAGTTCTGTATTGCTATTAAGAGTTTGAGCAGGCTTTGCAAACTATCCTATGTTGTTTGACCGGTGACTTCTAGCCAGACAATCCAAACAATGACATGAATAAAGTGCTCTGATATATATATATATATATATATATATCGCATGCTTGCATTCTATTCTCATTAAAGCTGTTTGCACACTGGACGCGAAACAAATTTTTCGCACGACTGATTACAGACAAAGTCAATGCAAAGACGCGATAGTTGGACAGGGTTTTAATATAGCTCCATGTCCGAAAGTCAGAAAAGTTCTAATTTTCCCGAGTATTCCAGGAATTATTAGATGTGTAAACTTGGCCATGTTTGTGTTCGACCTTCACAAAATGCAAATTGATAGCTATCGACTTTTCTTGGTCTTTTTAGCCTATTCGTCTGTTTTCGTTGAAGATAGACAGCAGTCTTTATTCGGTCTTCCTTTTGAAAATTAGTCAGATGGACCGAACAGATTCACGCTTTATTTCCACAGCTGAGATAAAACAGTGCGTGAGCAAATCAATTCCATGACCATTGACAGTGTGAAGAAATTATCGCATGCACGATCAAGACTGTCCGACACGAAATGCAAAATACTCCATGTCCACCAGCCAGCAAAAAGTAAAAGTATTGATATGAGAACAGATTTATCACGAAATAAAGAATAAAAACCAACAAACAGGATATCCAACAAAGATGACCCGCCAATAAATAAATCGCAGTGTTCATTGGATGTTCTGTTGTTAAAATGTTTCTTTTAATTCTTTATTTCGTTATCAATCTGTTCTAATCGTCTTCTTTTTTTTTGGCTGTCAGACACGGAGGCATTGTACATTGTGTCGCGCCAGTGTTGACTCACTTTATTGAGCGGAGCTTAAACAGAAACATTGATTGAAATCCTCGGTACTCATCTTGAAGAACTGAGCCCTCTTATCAAAACATTCACGTTTAATATCTTAAAGAGTCAGCAGATTTTAAGAAATTAAAAACAGTAATAGACTGTCAGACACGGAGAAAAAACTTAAACATCTTGACAATACGGTTGTGGTTCTTACTCTAGCTGCCCACATACTAAAGGTTCATTCAAAAATAGGCCTAATATCAGAATTATTGTGAAAACACATCTGTTTAAACAAGTACTGTAGCACAAAATGAAAAGAGTAGAGCATTGTCCTTAAGAGCCATGTTTGCTAAATGCATGAATGTAAAAAAACGTTTTAAGTTTCCAATTAAAAAAATAACGTGTTTTCAACTTTTCAACTAACCCTAAACCTTTTTTAATGACCGGGATGGTTCTCAGAAAATCAGGGTTCCTGCACTTCTTTTTTCCCACTTCAAGCACTGGGGAGAATAAACTAGGAACGGATGGGTCAGAGCATCTTGCGCCAAACTGAACACCAGCTACCAAACCTCTTACATAATGGAGCTTGAAATGGCGATCATCGACACAATGACAAATGAATGCGCAGACCGTACTGACTGAAATCCGTTTTAGTGGCAGATGCAGGGTGGCACAGAACAAGGCAAACATTCTCCAAGGAAAATCATATAATTTTAAAGTAGAGGGAGCTAGGCCCTTTCTCATGTAGGATCTAACAGACTCTAGATTGGGCTGCAGGGGGGGCTGCTGAACTAGAGAAGGGCTACCATATCTAGAGGGGGAACTGCGACCGGTGCTGGGCTGGCATTCGGGCAAAGGTTCTTGAAAATCTGGAAATTAAAATGTGAGAGAGAATCGGCAATTACGTTTACATGCCCCGGCACGTGACGAGCAGTAATGATAAAATTTTTCGAGACCGATAGCCAGGTGATGCGTCTCATGAACAGCATGATTTCGGGTGAGGATGAGCAACCTTTGTTAATGATGCTAACAACCGCTTTGTTGTCGCACAAAACTGCAATGCGTTTGCGATGCCAGAGCTCGGGGTAAATTTGGGGTAAATTTCCTGCAGTGCGGAGGATTCATTCTTAGGAAAGTCGCAGGGCCAATTGCATGCGAACCATTAGCCTTGGTAATAACCCCTAAAACCCACAGAAGGGGCGGCGTCGGTGAAGAATTGAATTGAATCGGAGGAACAGACCAACTCATCATAAAAAAACGTTACGCCATTCCAATAAGTCAAAAGTCTGGACCAGAAATTCAGATTGGAGCGGCAGCCCCCGTCCAGGGAAATGACGTCATGTAAATTAGGCACGGATGAGGCCCAAAACAGCAGACGGGAAATGAACGCACGACCTTGGGGAATTACACGCATGGCGAAATTGAGATGGCCAAGGACAGAAAGCATTTGTCGTTTGGTGACGACCTTTTCTGAGAGAAATGACCGGATACTTGAGCGAATGCGCTTGAGCTTATCGTTAGGTAGGGACGCTTTCATTTCTACTGTTTCCAGAGAAATACCTAGAAACTCTAAACAAGTGGCCGGTCCGGTAGTTTTAGAGTCAGAGAGAGGCACGCCTAAATGAGCGAACAGGTGTTTGAGTTTGGATAGAGACTGACCCGAATTATCCTGAGACGGATCGATCAACAAAAAATCGTCCAGGAGATGGAGGAGAGAGGGAATGCGAACTCTATTTAGAAGGATCCTGCAAAGGGCCTTGGAAACCTGATTAAAAATAGAAGGGCTGCTTTTACAACCGAACGTAAGACGAACTGCAAAGTAGAATTTGGATTCCCATTTCATACCGTAGAAATGCCACTGAGAAGGATGAATAGGCACTATTTTAAATGCGTCGTTGATGTTGGTTTTCGAAAGCCACGCGTCCTGACTAGCTAGTTTGATGAGATTAATTGCATTGTCAATTGTAGCATAATAGAGGGAAAATAATAATTGTAGCATAATAGAGGGTTCGAGCGGAATAAGGCTGTTGACACTAGAAATTGGGCCCGAGCGAGGAGCGGACAAATCTAAAATGAGCCTTTTCTTGCCCGAATACTTCGTTGTAGCGAGACCTATGGGGCTGGAACAAAATACGGGGAATGGAGAGGACTTGAACGGGCCGATTATATAGCCTTTATCTGGCTCCTTTTTAAGGAGCTGGGAAACCGTAGCTGGCTCGTCTAGGGCCGACTGGAGGTTTTTGAAAACACTGGAGGAGACCAGAGCAAGGTTATTATAGTTTTGAAATTTTCATTAGTTTTTATTTTTATTTAGTTTTACAGCTTGCTTTTTTATTTCAGTTTAGTTTTAGTTAGCTGAATGAGTTATTAAGCAGTTTTAGTTTAGTTTTTATTTTGAGGAATTCACTAGTTTCAGTTTAGTTTTTATTTAGTTTTAGTCTTAATTTTAGTTTTTCAGCTATTAGGAGGAAGGCCTTAATTTGTAGAAGCTGACAATGAGAAAAGAATGTATGACAGCAAATATGTTTTTACCTAGTCCTTCATTAATCCTGTATTCTTTGACCATCATCTTTTTTAACATGTGACACTGATGATACTAATATAACTGGGAAAAAAAATCCAATTCATCTCATCCCATACAGTCATTCATGCTCAGTTATTGTCAATAGTTTTCTTAGTTTTCGTTAACTATAATAACCCCAGACCAGAGGAGAGACGACCCCGACCCAAAACCCTTGAGAGAGGCCAGTCAGCAAATGATTTACAAACACATGATCAGGATGGGAAGACAGTTCGGATGCTAAAGCGGGAACATTTATTGGAGTACAAGGATGAATTTTCAGGAAGTCTTGGCACCGCAACGCTTCTGCTGAGTCGAAACCAGCGGGGGCACACGGATTTGGCATGTGCGTCTTTGCAGACCCTGCAGATGTGGAGAAAAATTCAGCTGGGGTAAGTACAAACATTCTCGTTGAAGTTATTGCATATGGGTTGATTATTGTAACTGAATACCTTACGACCGTGGCTGTCGTGTTTATCAAAGGGGGGAGATACGATATCAGATTGCGAAGCAAGCGGGGCAGGGAGTTTGTGAGAAAATATGGGTACCAGAGGGCAAAGGGACTCGGAGTGGCCCACGAAGCAGCAGGTAGAGCATGTCAATGCTTGGACTCCTCCTGCAGTCATAACTAAAATTTCAGTGTCCAGAATGGACCAGTCCAGCCGGATGCTAGCCTGGGAGATAGCTCTTGTGGTATTGATAAAATAAATTTCTTCCATATCTCAAGTTCAGGTCACCAAGCAAAGCCAAATAAGTGACCAGTTCTTGTCGGCGTTCGGGGTAAACTGAGCAAATTACGTTGCAGAATATGCCGAAAACTACTACGAATTCGGCGAAAGATAGGTCTTTAGACAGCCTGGGGTCCGCCGATTTGACAGCGGCAGTAATGAATTCCCCCGTGACTATTTTATCCTGACATTCTGGAGACGGGAGGATTAAACTTACAAGGTTGACATTTTTTCCTTGCAATATTTTTGATCGTAAACTAGCCGATATGTTTGCTCCAAAGGGGATGTACGGCCTACCTTGCAAGGGGGCGGCGATCGCTGATGCGAGCGAGTAATGAGGCATGCTCGGGACGCTTGCCGCTGGAGTGACGGGCTGGGAAACTGGCGCCGGAGCCGGTGCACGTATATTGGAGGAGGTCGGATGGGGGACTGGGAATGATGCGTGCTGTGCGGATTCGAGGCGCTGGAGGCGGGCGTCAATCGCTTGCATAGAATCGAGCAGGGACTGGAGGGCGGGTGGATAATGAGAAGCACTGCGACGAGGCTGCGGGGCCTGGGAGCGTGGGAGTGGAGCTGGTGGGGGCCAGCCTGCGCTTGGGTTGCGGAGCCAGATGAAGCGTTTTCCGGGAGCGCTTCCGACCGCCGGCCGCAGAAGAGGCGGGGGGGGAGAGGCAGCGGGAGCGAGACGGACTGGAATGGGGCGGGCCATGTCGTCAGCCAAAGCTTGGAGATGCGGGAGAGGGAGGTCCGGATCCGGAGTGATGCCCTGGGCCCTCAGCATGGCTTGGATGTCGGAAGCGGCGTCTTGGCGCTCAGCTAGACGGACGCTGCGCCTAGCTGAAGTGGGTGTAGAAGGTGGTTCGGATGCATCGAACAACTTGGATCCTGAAGCGGACATGGCAAGAATAAGAGATTGCTCTATGAACAGAAGAAAGAAGGTAAGAGGGTATGCCATAAGCAATGCGCACTGGCTGTCAGCGAGCGCCAGCATGGGTGACCTAGGGCGGAGAAAACAACATATTTAAAAAAGACGGCAGCTGAACAATTGGCTAGCCACGCGATGGAGGTGAGCCCTGGTAGGATAGTAGCAATCAGCAGCTATGCCAGCTGACTGCTCATTGACAGCCCCGGATATTGACTGCAGAGTCACGAGTGAACATGCATGAACAAAATAGAAGGGGTTGACGAGCGTGAAAGAGAGTCTTCCTGACTGAACTTACGCTGAGCTTCATATAGTCCATATACCTGTATTTTGCGAAGCCCATTCAATTAGTGGTGCGAGGATGAAGCAGTCTTGTAACCTGAGTTTCAGCGGCGTGAATGGTTTACGGCTGAACACTGCTGCGTCCCTTTATGTAACTCGAGACGAATGCTGTACACCGCTGGTAAGTTGTGTGGTTGGTTCAGTGTGTATCACTATCGGGGGGGTGCGAGTGGGTGCTTGTCTTAGCTCTCTGACCCACTTTCGCCTGCTCCCATTAATGGTAGTATGACCAGTCAAACCATAACATTGCATTACGTAAGCTAACCAACAAACCTGATGGACCTTTATTTTCCTACCTCACTTTCGCACACTTTCATATGAAGCAGTATCACCCTACATTTTGACTTCGGTGAATGCTGAATTAATTAGTTACTGTGGCCACCATATAGTGCTAACACAGCTGGCGGTCTAGCTCCAAAGCTAAATCATGGTTATTTCATCAGCTGCCCAGCTAATCCATGACGTTTAGCAATATTAGCGAACGATACCACTAAGAAACGCAACTTTTCTATTGCGTCGTATAATAAAAGGTGCTTCAGGACCTCAATGAGCCCTTCCTCGTAGTTTCACTTTCATTTTTTCTTGTAAATGGAGCGTCACTGGCCAGCGAATATAGCCGAATGTGGCTAGTTAGTGACACTGTTTTCCGTTGTCATTTAGCTTATTAATTAGGTTAATATGTAATGCATATTTCCAGGAGTTCCATCAGGATTGTGTTTTTAGTCAATAATTGGAAGCTGAAAATACTCACAGAACTCATAGATGGTTTCTACAGCTGATTGGATAAAGAACAAGATGATGCGCACTCTATAGAGATGCTAACCCACGCCTCTTGTTGACCTTGACCTTTCAACCTCAAAATGCTAATTTGGACCGGGTACCCTAGGATCATCTACCTTTCAAAGTTTGGTCACCCTACCATCAGTGGTGGCCGAACTGTAGCGCGGACAGACACACACACACACACACACGGAGACAGACAGTGCTAAACTGTAAACCCACGCCGCCTCGTCGGGCGTGGGTAAAAAAGATATATTAGTGTGTATCTACAGTGATTATGTTCTTATTTTTCATTTTTGCGATTACACAGTACATTCAGGGAAGTCTAAATTCATAAAATCCCATGAGCATGTGACTTTGTGAAATGATTTTGGAGTTGACTAAGAAGTCAATGATTTTATTGATATATTGGCTATATTCAATGAATATTATTTGACTTTTATCGGAGTGCAATAGTGGCAGATTAAATTCTTTACAAGCTTGGAGCTTGTGACTAATTTTGACTTAGAAAGCTAAGATTGCCTGTGTTTGTTGGCTTGAATATACATTGGATAATATTTCTGTTTTTTTATTATTTTATTGAATTCTTAGTACACTAAAAATCACTAAAACCTAGGAGCTTCCTGGGGCTTCGCCCTCCATATCCACCCCACTAGGGCGCTGCCCTGGACCCAGTTGGGGGCCAGTGGTCCCCAGTCCCCCGGCTAAATTTTCAGATAATTTCACTTCACCCAAATCACATCCCTGCTCCCCTGTGTTGTGATCTAGTTGGTTCAGTCCGTCTTCCCTGTCTGCGTGCCCACTGACTTGAACTTTTTCTAAAGCCTCTATGTCTTTCTTGAAGTATAGTCCCCAGCACTGTACTTCAGTACTGTGAGCACACAATACTCTAATTGTGGTCTGATGAATGTATTGTACCAGAGACGCATAACCTCCTTTGATCTATACTCTACTTTTGGTTATATATCACAGCATCCTATTGGCATTTTTAACTGCTACAGCTCAGTGACTAGAACCTGTAGGGGTTTGGTGAACCATCACTTTTAGATCCTTCTGAGGTAGAGCACATTCCAGTTTTAAACCTCCCATGAAGTAATCCTGTCTCATTTTTTTATTTCTGACATGTGGAACTTTAAATTCGACCATGTAGAATATCATTTGCCAAGTTTCTACCCACTTCTGAATTCTATCTAACTCATTTTAAATCACTTTTGTAGACCCTTATCTGTTCGCCAAACCTGCCAATTTAGTATCATCTGCAAAATGAACTAATTTGCTGCCAATGTCCCTGTCTAGGTCATTAACCCCTTGACGCAGATATAGATGCTGGCATCCATAAATTCAAAAATTTGATTCTTAAATAAGAAGCCTTGTTGAGATCCCTCTGACCACATCTCCTTGTGTATTATTAGTTTTTCACCTGTCCGTCTGTCCGTCCGTCTGTCTGTCTGTCCGCACTTTGTGATGGCTATAACTTTTGATCGGCTCATAATAGGACTTTGATACTTGGCATATGCATTGCTTGAGAGAGGGCAATTCAAATGGGGTCATGACTTTTGACCTTCTGACCTTGACCTTGGAGCATGTTTGGTGACAAAAACTTTAACATGGGCCATAACTTTTCATTAGCTAGTAATAGGCATTTGATACCTGGCATATGTATTCCTTAGGATAAGGCCTTTCTGATGAGGTAATGAGTGTTGACTTTGTGACCTTGACCTTTAACCTTTGATTGACTCATGATAGGCCTTTAATGGTTAGCATGTGCGTGTTATGTACAGGGGCATCAGTGTTTCACAAACACATCTTGTTTTTTCTGTACCTATTTCCAGATCCATTCCAAATTACCTCTGATAATTCCCACAGCCCATAATTAAAAATTTAGTCTCTCATATGGCACTGTATCTCATTTTCTCTGAAAATCTGAGAGTATGAAATTATAGGTCCTCCTCTGATCATACGTCTCTGTGGCCTCTTCAAGAAATTCCAAAACGTTTGTCCAGCATGACCTTTCATTACTGAAACCATGTTGGGTATCCTTCAGGATGTTATTGCATTAAAGAAATGATTTCAGCTCATCTTTTATAAAAGCAGCGACTTCCCTATGACAGCATGTAATTGTAATTCTTGCACTGAAGTAAATATTAGCTCAATATAGTGAATACAAAAGACAACTCAAGTTTCACTCATGCATACTTTGGAGGGAAGAATCAGACAATCAGAGAAAAAAAAGGAACATAAATTAATTTCCCACTGCTGGACCATCAACACAGAAGGGCGGGGGGGTATTGCATCAATCAATTCAAGCAAACAAAAGAGCGCCAAATGAGTGGGAATTTAGCTCAAAATTAGTAAAGCTTATACAGACTTTGGCTAAGCTATTGTGCTTTTGTTGTTCTCTGTTGCTGTCACAACTGCCAAAGCATTATTTGGCCTCTCATAGGCTAAACCTATTTGAGGGATGGAGAGATAGTGAACTTAAGTTTTTTCATTGACAGCATCATTGTTATTTTAAGGATTGTGCAACTTCACAAAAAAATTGTCATAATATCTAGAGTCAAACAAGGCCCTTGAATTTTAGCTGTCAGTTGGCTCAGCTTGGGGCAAGTTGATCCAGCCAGTTGAGTTAATTGAGCCAATGCACTATATAGGGAATTTCAATGACAAATATTGATGAAAACAATATTAGACCCGGGTTGATGAGTAACAAATATGTTTAGAGGAATAATGTTATACTGAATTGCAATTGTGTTTGATGTCCCGATAGCTCAAGATATTCATTACTTGAAAATGAGGAAGTGCAAGGTAACAAAGATAGTACTTTCTCTAAAAAACACAGACCAATTACTTAATTACTGCACCAGCAAAAAAAAACAAAACAAAAAAATGATATAGTAAAATAACTACACAAATGTGTCAGAAAACTAAAAAAAGAAATTAGTGTGTAAATATGTCTACAAAAGATAAACACATCAACACAAAAATGACCAGGGTCTGTATTCAGCCATATTCATGGCGGGAGTATAAAAGCATAATCGACTGATCCATTTCTCGAGCCCATGCAATGTGAACTTTCGCTGCACTTCTACGTCGTAATGGAGGGCAAAACTTGCCAGAAAAGCAAACTTTTCAAAGGAAGAGATTTGTGTATTACTGCAGGAAATATTGGCGGAGAAAGATAGGATGTTTTCTCCTCTGATAAACGAAGCAATGAATAAATGTAAAACCCAACAATGGAGAGACATAGCTCTTAAAGTTATGGCATGTGAGATGGCCACTCGCACAGTGGATAAAGTACGAGATAAGTGGAAGAACCTAAAAACTGACACACTTTGAAGAGTTATGGATGAAAAAAAAACAGGAGGTGGTCTTCCAAAACTGCCAGAACCCTTTGAGGATGCAGTGCTTGGAATACAAGGCCTCAGTGCTCCCATAGTGGAGGGCTTGATTGGTTTAAGAACTTGAATGGTAAAATTGATGAAAAATTGATTAATTCTTGGAAATACCAATTTTTATGTATTTGGTGCATTGTCCAGTGCACCAGTGATGACGATAGGAAACTGACTACTGTCCCAGTCTGATAAAGAAATTGATTGTTTGATTTCTTGACTCATTTATTGATTCATTATTATTGACTTTATTGATCAACTTATTGATTGAGGAAAATAATTTGCTGCAGTCGTGCATGATGACTGTACCCCGTTTTGAATTTTACAGGTCCCATTCAGAGTTTTTATGTGCCATCGTAATTGCGAACGTTTAACATTTTATTATTATATTTTTTTTACCCTTGTCTTCTATTTGAAAGCTAAGGAAGAAAATGTTCAGAGTGAACTGATAACTCCATTTGGCACTGTTCTTTCCACCTTATATGAATGCTTGTATTTACTTTTCAGAAACTTTTCCTGATGTGTTTGGCACTGCATCAGCAGGTGCATAGCCACTGGGTGAGCCTGACGGTGAAACTCTTCTCATTTTCATACTTCTTTTCTTCACAGCATATGCTTACGTAGTGTATTTATGAAACCTATTCAACTTAGGCCAAAATTTGATCTTATTGTAGATATTTTACTATATGTTTCATAGTATTGGAGGTCGCTAAACTTCTTCTGCAAATACAAGGGGCTTTTTTGGGAAATGAAGATGCATATGCTTTTAATGTCAGTGCACTTTATTTTGTCACTGTACTTGTTAGGTTTTTAGCAAAATTGCTACAGAGGAACCGATATTTTATACTTTCCTTGAGTAAATGTGCTTATTTATGCAACTTAATATCATACACAGAATATAAATTAATTGCATAGTCTGTCATCATAAAATTTGGTAAAGTTTGTTTTAAATGTATAACCAATTTATAGTTCAGTACATGGACTTGTTTTCCTTTTTTTTCCAATGTGATATTCCTGCCACATTTCCTAACGACACACTGAAGAGGTGAGTAGCCATCATTTGTTAAATATGTTCTCATTCACTGTTCTTTTTCACGTTCTGTTCGGAAGTCTGTTTTTATTCAGACAATTTTGCTCCCATCAGTCATCATCCCGATAACAAAATGTCATCAATATCATGAATGACAATCTTTCTACCCACTCACCAACCCCTACTGCATCGGTCTTGATCAAGTCCTTTTTCAAGAGGCTGTGCTTGTGGGAAACACCCTAACCGAAACTTTCCCGTTTGTAACCACTGCTTTCCAAATTAAATTGTAATTAGATTTAATTATACTTTGAAAGGTATTAAGCCAAGTACTGCAAGCTTTCACTGTTCAAGTGCTTGCCCAATGTGGAATTGTTCACATTCACTTGCAGGAAGCCTCTAGTGCCTGGAGAAATAGTTGACCTACCTGGAGATGAGGATACGACGGATCTAAAGCCATGACGCAGAGTCCCTGATCGGCAGTCATGTCTCACAGCTCCAGCCACAACCTCAACCCAGTAGCTCTGGCCGATTGCTTTGATCAACAAGCACCCCGCGAGTGCTACCGTGATCAAATGCTTCAGTAACATTATCATGGTCATGGACAATGAACCACAGCCCAGCGCCTCTGGTGGGCAACAGCATAAAAGACAAGAAGAAGTTGGAAAAAGAGGCGTGAAGCAGAAATGTGCAGACCAGGTACGACTATCCAAAGGGGAGTCTGAATTGAAAGAAGAAGAGCAAAAATAACTCCAAAGCCAAATTGAAGTGAATGAGGCACTGTTGAAAACTATGCCTGCTGTAGAAAGAGTGCTGATGGCCCAAAAGGAACTGGAAATAAAGTAGAAAAATAAATGCTTATGCTAATGCATTTCTAATAAATGAAATGACATATTTGGTATTGTTGTAATTTTTTAAAAGGTTTTGCCATTCTCAAATTGTCATTCATTGTCATTCACATAAAAACATTTTGGTAAAATAGTATTTGATAACTTTTGGGGTTCTATAAATTGAGAGGTTAATGGGCACTGAATGAGCAAAGAGAAAGTAAGAGTGGGAGACTTTTAATTTTGATCCTCAAGTGAAAATTCCCATGTATTGATGAGATAAGTTGTGCCATGCTTTCACACTAGTATTAGAGTCTGTCTGGTAGACACATTTTGTGTTTAAACATGTCAAAGGTGACTGGATTGTGGGACAGGTGAAAGTGGTTTTATGCAAAAAAAACAAAAAAAACAAAAAAAAAAACCTTCAATCAGTTCAATCTGTTATTCAGTGCTTCTCAAACTTTTCCTGTCATTCCCAATTTTGGAGGGGGGGGGGATTTTCAAGCCCCACCTGTCTCTCATCAACCCAACTAAATGGTAATGAAATAGGGTAAGTTTTAAATGTATTTAAATGACTACAAGTCATGAATTAAGGAACAACAACAAATGACAGATAAATTCCATAATTAAATAAACTCTGATTATACTGCAGCCATGGTCTGGCAAGAAGTCTATTTGCGAAATAAAAATCTTGTCATTTGTTGTTCCTACTTGAAAAATTCACTGATGGAATGGTGTTCCTTTTTCCCAACTTTACCACCTGCTCAAGTCTTCTTTTACGTGTTGCCTTGATGATCTGATGATTCTTATGTAATAACATGAATAATACGGCCGAATTCTGGGAGACGACAGAAGCTCCACCCCAATGTGCTTCGGCTAATCGAACTGAAATCAATCTGAATGCCTGGGAATACACAACACATCCGCAGCACTAAGTTTCTGCACATTATCAGTTTCTGTGAGCGAGCAACCCCTGGTTAAGATGTTCTCTTTAGCTTCTAATAAATTCAGTTTTTTTCTAAATAATTTAGGACCACTATGAAAAAAAGAGGAAAATCCAACCTTTAATTCAAGTGCATTTATTCAGTGGGAAAAAAATCCCACATTAAGAAATAATTCTTTTACATCAAATCATGTGTGCCACAATTATTAGCCCCCTTTTGCCAACAAAACAGCTCATAATCTTCTCATATAATGTTTCACAAGATGGGAGAATACAAAAAGAGGGATCTTCGACCATTCCTCTTTGCACAATCTCTCTAAATCATCCAGTGACCTGGGTCCTCTCCTCTGCACTCTCCTTTTCAGCTCACTCCACAGGTTTTCAATGGGGTTGAGGTCTGGGGACTGCGATGGCCATGGGGGGAGCTTGATTCTGTGTCTGATGAACCATTTCTGTGTAGATTTGGCCACATGTTTATTATCTTGCTGAAAGACCCAGTGACGACCCGTCTTCAGCTTTCCAGCAGAGGCCACCAGATTTGATTTAAAATGTCCTGTATTTCAAAGCGTTCATGATGCCATGCACCCTAACAAGGTTCCCAGGGCCTCTGGAAGAGAAACAGGCCCACAGCATCACCGATCCTCCCCCAGACAGTGGGCATGAGGTGCTTTTCTCCATACTCATCTTTTGTGTTCCGCCAGACCCACTTAGAGCTTTTTTGCAACAAACAATCTATCTTGGTCTCATCTGACCTAAGCACACGGTCCCAGTTGAAGTCCCAGTGCCGCTTGGCGAACTCCAGATGTTTGCGTCTCTGATTGTGAGTGAGAAAAGGTTTTTTCCGTGCATGCCTCCCAAACAGCTTGTTGGCATGTAGATAGCGCCTGATGGTTGTTTTGGAGACTTTGTGACCCCAAGATGCTGTAACAATTCAAACCTATGATTATTATAAGGGAAGAATGCTACTAAAATCAGAGGGAAGAATTCAGACACCAGTAGTCGCGTTTTTATGTAGGATTGTTAGTTTACTGACATTGGTTAGACATTTTATTTTCACTGAAGCGATGCTTTTTGCAGCACCAGCGAAACCCTTAGGTCAATAAAATAATCCCCTTTTCTCAACATAAAAAAGAAATCTCAATCTGATCCGATTAACTCAAAAGTCAACGCTCATTCAAAAAAAAAAAAAAAAAACCAATGTTCCATTCCCCGCTGCTAGATTGCAAAGTCCAACAACTTCAAAAATCAGGAAAAACCCAGCAGTCCAAAAAAAACTGTTATCCACAAAATACGCACTGCAGGCCCACAGCAAAAAGAGAGAGAAAAAAAACACCACACCACGGTGTGGTCTCACCACACCGAAAGCCCGATATCAGGAAATATCCCTCTGCTTCTCCAGTTCCTCCTCAGCAACTCCGTTCAGTGGGAGAAACGTTACTCCACTTTACGCCCCAGGGTCCACGCAAAGAAGAACGATCCAGAAAATTGCAGCTCTTGTTTCCCCATCATACAATCGTAACCTCAGTCACACAGCTTGTCTCTCTCCTGGCCTTACCACTACTCCCTCAAATAACCTCCTCCTCTCAGGTACAGGCCAGGTGAGCTCACATGATTCTTACCCCTCCCCACACACACCCACACAGGTAACAAAAAGAAAATACTTCCAACAGCACTTTCACATAATTCTCAGTAATGGCGCCATTACCTTAATACTTCAAAAGGAAAAAAATAGCACATACCTACATCATCCTACACATATATTCATCATTTTCTTTTATAGGACATCAATCATTATGTAAGCACATGTAAGGGTTACAATGCTACTATTTGTTGCAATTCTTTAACAGTGAGCTTTGGAGAGCTTTTTATTTCTCTTACCATCCTCCTCACTGTGCGTGGTGGCAAAATAACCTTGCGTCCTCGTCCAGGCTTATTTACCACTGTTCCAGTTGTTTTAAACTTCTTAATGATTCTTCTGACAGTAGATATGGGCAGGTGCAGGTGAGTGGCTATTTTCTTGTGGCCATTGCCTGACTTGTGAAAGTCGACACACATCTGCCTTACTTGAATGGTGTGTTCCTTTGTCGTTCCCAGGTTGAAGAGTGGATAAGGGAAATGGCCTCTCTGTCACATCATATTTATACACCAGGGAAACAGGAAGTGATGAATTACTGATAAAAAAATACTAGATACTCTGATCAACTTTGCAAACTACTGTAGAAATGACAGAAATACTTCAATTACATTTATTTCCTATAGGAATTGTTAGGGGTGCCTATAATTGTGGAACAGGTGATTTTATGAAAAATAATTATTTCTTAGTCAGGGATCCCCCCCCCCCCCCCTAAAATCCACTTGAGTTGAAGGTTACATTTTTCTACAATTTTCAGTGTGAGAGTATGACTCTGCAATAAAAATTTAATTTACACTGCCCTGCCAAAAAAAAAGTCGCTCACTCAAATATTTAGTTGGAACCCCAGTGGCTTTGATTACAGTGCATATTCGTCTCGTCATTGTTTTGACAACTATAGGCAATGCCAGAACATTTATCTTCTATCAGAAATGCCATAATTTTTGGCCGAGATCTTATCCTCTCGACATAATGGTTGAACCACTCGGTGGTCTTTCTTGAGCACATCCCAGTAACTTTTAATGTGGTCAGGACTTTGTGGTGGCAAATTTGTTTGTGAAAATGATTCCTCATACTTGTTTTTGTCATTCATGGTTTTTTTGCTAAATACAAGCCAATAACTTGCCCGTTCTGAAATACTGTAACATCTTTTCCACCATCAAGGGATGTGGTTGTGTCTTCCGACATGATTTTTTAAGAAATGAGTAGCAACGCGCTTCATCAGTCAGGGTTAAAATGATTATTTCCAGCTGAAACATATTAATAACCGCAATAATGATCCAATTATAGAATTTGATCATTAGTTTCCAAACCGTGAACTTTTTTTTGGCCGGGCAGTGTATTTTAAGGCTTTTAACACAGCTTAACCAGGGGTGCCAAGAATTATTGAGGGCGCTACATATATAAAGAATCTGAATTCAAATGTGTCAGACTTGCATTTAGGCCTATGTCTTTCCTATCATAAAAATTATATGCTTTCTTTATCTTGTATGCAGTCTAATGACATGTTCCAGATGTACCCTCAAATGTAGCCTATAGAGACAATTTGGAAAATGTCTCCTTTGTTTTGATATGTAAGGCGCGCATTGTTTATTTCCTGTTAACTAGCAAAGGCGGTAAATTCAAGCAATGATCCAGAAAATGTCACAGAAGCGGATTTCGCATTTCTTTTCCACAGCTCACACTGAGTCTTCTCAGTGTCTAAGCTAAACTGAAAAAGAGACGCTCGAACGAGTGCATGTCGAGGAAAAAGGAATGCGATCGCAGCTATGCAAAGTTCCGAATAAACATGGGGAAAGTATACCAAGTATACCATATTCTGATGCCCAGGTCGCCTTGTTTCTACTTGAGGTGAGTAGAGCTGGGCTCCGTTTCAGAAAGCAGGGAAAGTGGTAACTTTGAGTTTGTTAGCACAGAGTTGCAGGAAACTGAGTTTTCCGGTTCACAATTTTCAATTTCAATTTATTTGCATAGCGCTTTTCACAGATAAACTGTCACAAAGACGCTTTACAGTCAGAGATGAGTTACTGAAAGGGCAGTGCCCAGCCTATTCCCCACTACAGCAAATGAGGCAAAAAACTCCCAGTAGGGAGAAAAATCCTCAAACAGTGGTGAGAAAAAACTCCCCAGTGGTAGGAAATCTCAGGAGGAACCCGGCTATAGTGGGGAAGCCCATCCTCCGCGGGCTAGCCTGTTGATAACAAGATAATGACAATACAGTTCCATTAAAGTCCTTCTAAACAGTGCTATCAGTTGCTCGAGGAAGTGGGATGCCAAGGATGGTGCAGAACTGGATCAGGACCGCATCAGGACAGCAGCAGCCAGGGCTCATGGTGGGGGACAGGGCTCAGATGATCCAGGACTCAGGGATGTGGAGGGAAAGATCCTCGGAGAGAGACAGAAAAAAGTGGGGTGAGGCACTGGATAAACGACTGCGTATTAATAAAAATACAGTCCTGTGTCATGCCAAATGAGAATTTAGGAGCTGACTGGTCAGGAAACAGTCAACACCCCTCCATCCACTTCTTGCAGCACAGAGGGCCTACACTTATTCCAGGAAGATCACTTTAGATTTTTTAGACACTAGTACCATATGGACCGCCCCGGTGACTAAGGCTGTAGCAAGCCCCACTGGCACTGTTAATGCATGCTCAGTGCCATCGGTTCCACATGGATTTGCTTAACTGTACACCAGTACCATATGGACCTCCCCAGTGACTAAGGCTGTAGCAAGCCCCACTGGCACCGTTAATGCATGCTCAGTGCCACCGGTTCCACATGGATTTGCTTACTAGCACACCAGTACCATATGGACCTCCCCAGTGACTAAGGTTGTATCAAGCCCCACTGGCACCGTTAATGCATGCTCAGTGCCACCGGTTTCACATGGATTTGCTTAACAGTACACCAGTACCATATGGACCTCCCCAGCGACTAAGGCTGTAGCAAGCCTCACTGACACTGTTAATGCATGCTCAGTGCCACCGGTTCCACATGGATTTGCTTAATATTACACCAGTACCATTTGGACCTCCCCAGTGAATAAGGCTGTAGCAACCCCACTGCCACGTTAATGCATGCTCAGTGCCACCGGTTCCACATGGATTTACATAACACTGGCTTCCAATATCGTGAACATATGATAAATCAAGGTTGTAGTCAGTCCCACCAGAGCCAGCATATAACTAATCATGAACTAATCGTAGGCTTGACTAAAAAGATAAGTTTTCAGCCGACTCTTGAAGATTGAGAGTGTGTCCGAAGCCCGAATTTGTCTTGGGAGATTGTTCCTTAAAATTGGTGCTTTGTAAGAGTATGCTCTGCCTCCAATTGTAATTCTAGATATATTTGGAATTTTCAAGTAATCAGCACCTTGTGAACGAAGTAATCTTGGTGGGGAGTAAGGAATGCGAAGACTGCAAAGATATTCCTGGGCCAAGTCATTTAAAGCTTTGTAAGTTAGTAATAGTATTTTGTACTCAATTCTGAACTTTACAGGCAGCCAATGAAGATTTTTGAGCACCGGGCTAATATGAACACATTTTTTAGTCCTCGTCAGAACCCTAGCTGCAGCATTCTGCACCAATTGAAGACGTTTCAGGGCTGAGCTAGTGCAACCAGACAGTAAGACATTGCAATAGTCCAGCCGAGAGGACACAAATGCGTGAACCAATTTTTCAGCATCTTGAAGAGACAACATTTTTCTAAGTCTAGATATGAATCGAAGATGGAAAAAAGCCACTCGGATGATATTGTTGATGTGAGCCTGGAAAGAGAGTTCTGAATCAAGAGTCACCCCCAGGTTTTTAATGACAGCTCTGGCAGAGACAGAGAGGCCATCTAAGTTAAGAGAAAACTTAACAAATGAGCCTCTAAGAGATTTGGGACCCAGTACCAATATTTCAGTCTTATCTGGGTTTTGGTGAAAAAAAATTTTGCGTCATCCAAGCTTTAACAGCTTTAAGACACATCTCTAATCTAGTAACCGGATCATTTTCACTCAGTTTAAAGGATACATAGAGCTGCGTGTCGTCTGCATAACAATGGTATTTAACATCAAGTCTACTTATGATATTTCAGAGCGGAAGCATGTATAGAGAAAAAAGCAAAGGGCCCAGAACAGATCCTTGAGGTATTCCAAAGATAACCTTGGAATACTCTGAACACTTATTATTTACCCGGACAAACTAAGATCTATCAGACAGATAAGACTTAAACCACGAAAGGGTAAGTCCAGAAATACCAACTAATTTTTCCAACCTATGAAGAAGAATATGGTGGTCTACAGTATCAAAGGCGGCACTTAAATCGAGAAGGATGAGAACAGAGATGCGGCCACTATCCATAGAGAGAAGCAGATCATTTACTACAACAGTGAGGGCTGTTTCAGTGCTGTGATGCTTTCTATAGGCAGACTGAAAACTGTCAAATACCTCATTAGTTTGCAGGAAAGAAGAGAGCTGTTGGGCGACACATTTTTCAAGGATCTTAGATAAAAATGTGAGGTTTGAGAGTAGCCTATAATTGGCTAGGACTGTGGGCCGCCAAGAATGGGCAGGAGTTCTTTCATTACCTTTGTGGGAATGGGATCTAAGATACAAGTAGATGATTTGGAAGTAACAACTAATTTGGCTAGTTCGCTTAGGGATATAGGAGAAAGGGGTTCAAACTGGTTTGTGTGTAATGTGGAAGACTCCATATCATGAGAAACGCCATTACAAACTGGTAAGGAAGCAGTGATCTTCTCTCTAATTCCAATCATTTTGCCATTAAAGAAATGTAAAAAATCATCACTGCTGCAAGAGACTGGAAATTGAGGGTTACTTGCAGCATGGTTGTTAGTTAACTTAGCTACGATTTTGAACAAAAATCGAGAATAATTTTTATTTTCCTGCATGAGATTTGAAAAGTAACAGGACCTTGCACAAGAGAGAGCATGCTTATATGCAATAAGGCTCTCCTTCAAAGCACTATGGAATACCTGGAGTTTAGTGGAGCGCCACTTGCATTCTAGTTGACGAGATTTTTGCTTTAGCGTCCTTGTCTGGTCAGTGTACCATGGGGCTGGCCTCTTCTTCTGAGTAATCTTTTTATATTTCAGTGGCGCGACTACATTAAGGGTACAACGGAGAGCATCAGCAAACTTTTCTGCAGTATTGTCAATAGAGAGGGCACTGACTGGATGCTCAAAATAAGATGGGAAAATCTCAGTGAATTTTGTAGAAGTTGTTGCAGTGAAAGTACGACCAGTGTACATCCTAGTTTCTAACAATGCAGGGTGGGTCAATTGTAAGCAGAATGTGATAAGAAAATGGTCAGACAAACTGGGATTATGTGAATGAATCCTGACCTGCCCAATGTTAATGCCAAAGCTTAAGATCAGGTCTAAAGTATGACCATGAAAATGAGTTGGGCCAACAACACTCTGAGCGAAGCCTACTGACTCCAAAATGTTAGTGAATGCGGATGTTCGAGAATCATCTGCCCTCTCAAAGTGCAGGTTAAAGTCGCCCAATATAACTATTCTATGGTAGCTTGAAACTAAGTCTGAAAGGAATTCTGAAAAATCTTGAATAAAGGCAGAGTAAAGGCCAGGGGGCCTGTAGACTGTCACCAGAGCTAAAGGCTGATCAGGGGTGGGCCCGCACCTGTATCCAGCACTGAAAAATTAGTTGCTAAAACCTCAAATGTATCAAATTTAAACTGCAGTTTTGGCACTGAGTGAATGGAGTCACTATAGATAGCTGCAACACCCCCACCTCTTCGGCCCAGGCGGGGGTTTTGAGTGTATATAAAACCAGGTGGAGAGGCTTCATTCAAAGATAAGTTTTCATCTGGCCTCAGCCATGTTTCTGTGAGACACAGTATATCAAGATAACAATCAGAGATTAATTCGTTCACAAGAGCTGCTTTAGAGTTCAAGATTCTAATATTTAATAGACCAATTTTGAGAGAATATTTATTTATTGACGGATTTAAATAGTTGGTGTGATTGCAAATCAAGTTTTTGTGATGTACTCCGCGATTCTTCTTTCTTAATTTAATTGGAATTCGAGGAACAGACACAATCTCTATGGGGTTTGACCTAATCAACGGTTTATCAAAGCTGAATGTTAGGAATTCAGATTTAACTCTCGGCAGTCACAATGCGAGTTCAGTCCAACTCAAAGTCAGTTACCGCAGCAACATAGTCCGTTAAGCTAACCTGCTCCCTGGCAGGTTTTCAAATAACCCAAATTCTTCTCCTCCTGAAACTACAGACTGTGGTTGCGTGTCCGTTCCTTGAAGAGACAGAGGACATTGAAGCGCAAATACTAAGAAGATTTCTGTTAGGAGAGAGTTATCTGACCACTTTTAGACTTTTTATCGTTTTCGGATGAATATTTGTTAGAGTGTTCCGTTTCTCAGTGGAACATATAGCCTAATTTATTTCAACAAAATTGTATTGCTCGTGTGCCACACTGAGGACATTCCCTCAGTTCAAAACAAATTGCGTAGCTCTTAATTTTTTATTGGTTGCAAACAGCAGTTCTCATTATTGTTTTGTTTTATTACGGAAAGAAACAACCACGACTACCACGCTACAAAAAAAGAGGTTTCTGCAAAAGCCTCAGACTTAGTTGAAACCACGTCCGTAAACGAGGAATCCTCAGATGAGGAGATTACGGACCTATCTGCTGTTATGGCTGCTACTGCAAGCAGCGAAAGCAGGATTTTGGCACGGATAGACTTTAGTACAGCTGATTTGAACACTAAAATAGATGCACTCCGGGAGGACGTGGTGAAGCAGGAGATGCGTTTGAGTGAGGTGGAGTCCGGCCTGAATGTTTATTCGGATAAGACGGCTACGACTGCAAACGAGGTCGCCATGCTAAAAACGGAGGTCATATCACTCCACTGGAAAGTGGAAGTAATTGATGGGGAACAGCGCCGATTTTGTGCACGTCTGATCGGGATAAAAGGTTTTGAATCGTGTGAGGGACAACGGCCCACTGCGAGTCTTGCTAAATTATTGCAGGAGCTGTTGGGCCTTAAGTACACCCCAACTCTGGATGTAGCATATCGCGGCGCCTGACGTGCTAATGAGGGGGGCCCTCCTAGAGCCATCGTGATTAGATTCCACTATCTATGGGAACGGGATGAGGTCTTCCGTACAGCGGCTCGCCTAGCGCCGCTGACCCTGGATGACAAGAGAGTGAGCATATTTCCAGACTATATAGCAAAATCACCAGATCTTAACAATAGTCAATTGATACTGGGTGATCCAGATTTGCTGGAGGTGTGGTGAAAACCTTATCTTTCAGATAACCCCACAGTAGGTAAGATCTGGGGATTCCTGAGGGGTTATTTAAGGCAGAAGATCACACAGGCAGTTGATAACTTGCGCCATGATCGCCTAATGATCCAACGAGCTGTCCGCGACATGGTCAGATGATGCCAGCTATGCATTGATAGGGAGGGCGGTTATGTTGAGGGGCCAGGGCCATGAATTTACTTTGGGAACATTTCACTGAATAAATGAGTAATCTTCATCAATCTTTTTGTTTGATTTCTCTTCCCAATTTTTCGTAATGAATAACACAACATTTGGTACTGTAAAGATCTGGGTGCCCTTCAAAAGATGCATTGCTGCTCATTCACCCGTGGAAATGAATGCATGTTCTAGGCATCATTGGAGAGAGCTCAGTCAGCCCTTTCCAAAGACATATTACACTTAAAAAAATATTAAGTTTTTTTTCATAAAATATAATGATTTTTTTTGGGTATACTTTTTTTTTAACACCCTGTATATCCAACACAACAGCATCGATACCAAAACTTTTGATGTTAGAAAGCTTTAGACATATCTTCGGTTATAAATTGAACTATTCAAAGCGCTTACTTTTCCCAATTGACCATATAGATGGAGATTATTCTAAGTTTCCTTTCAAATAGAATACAATATGTTCACATATTTAGGAATTAAAGTTACCCGGAAGATGGAGAATCTGGAGAAATACAACTTTAATTCATTACTGGAACAAATAAAACAAGATCTTGGGAAATGGTCAACTTTACCAATTTTGTTAGCACGTCGCATTCATGTAATTAAAATGACAGTGTTACCAAGATTTCTTTATGTGTTTCAGATGATCCCCATATTTGTCCCGATGAAAACATTTAAGCAGTTAGACTAATTTCTTTATTTATATGGAACAACTCTAATCCTAGGATGAAAAAAATGTACCTGGCGGTTCCTAAAGTTGCGGGTGGGTTGGGGTTAGCCAATCTTCTTTGGTATTATTGGGCTGCCAATATAGTAAAACTAGTTTTTTGGATTTATACATCGGAGAATAAACATGGTCCAGACTGGGCTCATAGGGAACTATTATCCAACCCTTTACCAATAATCACATCATTGTTACCTTACAATGGTAGTAAATATCTCACAAACCCAGTTGTTAAAGCCTCACTTAGGATATGGTTACAGTTTAGGAGACATTTTGATTTTAAGCTGTATAGTAGGTATTTTCCAGTAGCAGATAACTACTTTTCTCCTCCGTCTGGGTTTGACAATGCATTTCAATATTGGCACAGAAATGGGTTGATATTCTTTTGTGATTTGTACCCTGATAATGTGTTTATATCATTTGAAACTCTTGAAAATGATTACAATATACCCAGATTGCATTATTTTATATTTCTTCAGATACGTAGTTTTGTTGGAGAAAAATTTTCTTAATTTCCTCTTCCACCACCTAGGAATCAGTTGGATGCGATTCTAGATTTAGATCCTTGTGAGAAGAAACGTGTATCGGTGATTTATAATATGATAGGAGACTTGAAACCAATATCATGGGATAAAACTAAAATGGCATGGGTAAAAGATTTGGGGGTTGAGCTGTCGGAAGATATATGGCAACATAGTTTAGAACGTATTCATACCTCATCATTGTGTTTACGCCATGGCCTAATTCAATTTAAAGTACTCCATTGCTTATATTATTCAAGGGATAAATTGTCCAAATTCTTTCCTGCCACAGATCTGGGTTGCCCGAGGTGCAGTTATGTACCTGCTACAATCGGACCCTTTATGGAATTTCAATTATATACTTTAACATTAATTCTATTAAATAGTTATAATTATTTTATAATATGCTCAAAATACTAATTACTTGGTATTTGATGAGAGGACCGCCTGACTATTTCTGTAATTGTTGTGCTTTTTTGTCTAGTTAATTTAATTTTTGTTTAAGAGCCTTTGGGAGGTGGGAGAGGATGCATGTATTTTTGTGCCCATGTCTGTATTTGTATGCTTATTAATGGAAAAAATGTAAAATAAAGAGAGAAAAAAAAAAAGAAAATCACGACTTAATTCATTAAAGGCACAGTCAGTTTCTACCAATAGTGGTCTCGTGGGCAATAGGCAAATGAATAACTCTCTGGGGAGTTTTTAATTCTTCACAATAGGCCCTATATGGTGGAAAGTTTGCTAATTTGCTGTCAAGAATGATCAGTAGTTCATATGTTCAATTCATTCCAAGTCAAAAGACCTCAAGGTAGAAGAACTAATGTTTTAAAATGTGAAAATAAGTGTGTGTGGAATTATCCTGAAATAAGTTACTTCTATCAGCTTGGAATGACACCGGGCGTTTATCACAACGAGCTGTACATGGCCATTTACCCAGCTGAGTGAGCCATCCTTAAACTGCATTCACACCTGACACGAAACAAATTTTTCGCGTGACGGATTACATTCAAAGTCAGTGCAAAGACGCGCGTTGCATTGACTTTGAATGTAATCTGTGGCGCGAAAAATTATTTTCGCGTCTGGTGAGAAAGGAGCTTTACTCAGAAGTTTAACTAAAAGTATGTTAATGTTCCAAGCTTCTGAGGGAGAGGGGCGAGTGGCATTTCAACTGTCAACAATAGTGACGTCATATCGCCGATACAGCCTTTAATAACTGTGTGGTAATCAAAGTATCCCGCTTAAAATCAAATCCTTGTTCAATAACACTGTGCGCACATATATGAGCACAAACCCCCATCAAAAATTCCCCAAGGAGACATAAGATACAGGGATTTTGCCGTAATTCAAGAACATGATTTCCTGAGCGTGATTTCCTCTCTGAACAGCTCCTTCCGAGATCTTCACGAGATCTGGGTAAGTCCTGACGTCAGGTTGTGCCATCCAATTAATACAGACCTAGGCAGAGCCAACCACTGCACTGGACCTGACCACACCGGAAACTATTCTAGCAGGCACTAACAATGGCAAATCATACTTTGCCTTAGTAGCGTCTACACTTTTGGAAATACAAAACAAGAACTGCTGATCATTTGAGGTGCAATTTTGTCAGTATCTCTCACAAAGCTACTTGTCCGTTTACTTTTGGACTCAGAAAAAAAAATATATTTCTCATCCAAAAGACGTTGCCACCAGAAATCAGTGGGTAGCTTTTTCGTTTGCCGGCATCAAACAGCCACGGCCATCGGGAACGTTAGCTGTTTGTGCTCAGCATTTCACCAAAGACAACTTTGTCAAAAAAGGATAATTTGACACAGGATAAGTCTTTCAGCTGCTTCCCAAACCTGAAGCAGTTTCATCAATCAAGCGCTTGGAGCCACAAGCTGTAAGTAACCATATAACAGTAAATAATGTAAGTGAAGCTAACGTGTTACAGGTGGCTAGCAGGAACGCTATCGATGGTTTGCACTAACAACTGGCCTCAAATGCAGGCTTTGTAAAATATCTGATGATAAAGCCTGTATCTGTTGCGACTATCCGTGACTCACAGACACAGAAGCTGTAAGTTGCTTTGACTACATAACCCAACCTGACGTGATAGCCAGTTGATTGTGGCTGTTGCACAGCAGCTAACGTAGCCAAGTTACTGTTGCCAATGTTTGTGTCCTAATTATGCAAGAGTGATATCAGGGGAAAATCTACAGAAGGTGTGCAAACATAAACCTCATTTGAAGCTAACTTTTAATACTTGTTTGCAATTTGGATGCTTCGTACAACTGTTCACATTAACAGAACTTGCTGACTGTAAAACCTGTATTGCAAAGGTTTGTCTCTGTGGTTATGACCGCAAGGTTACCAGCTACTGCATGTTAGTTGGCATGTCATGCTAATTAAATATGCTCCTGGTTAACGAATATGCAGTAATTCTAATCGGTATGGTTGTGTTGCTTCGGTGAGTGTAGCAGGCCGAGAGAGGGCCCGAGCGGGGACCTTCAGATTCCCGGGTAATTGTCAAACGCGCTGACCACATTGCCAAAGAGCCAGGCTCGTTGGCAAGGTAGGCAGGGCGACCACTTATTAGGAGACATTGCTAGTGACAAGACCCTTCAACTGTCGCAAAAGCATCAATGTAGCAGTTTCATCATAACATTGCCTGATTGTAGCCACTACAGTCAGTGATCGCTTCAATTATCCATGACCTGGATCAGCCGGATACTTCACAAATGTCTTTGCAAGCTCTCTGGTGCTTCCATGAAAGCAATGTGACATGCAGAAGTGATCAATACGCTAGCTCCACATAAGCAACTTGTCCGCGCTAACGTAACTTACTGTCTGCAAAACCTGTGTTATGTTCATAACATAACCGAGCTCTCTCTACCTGTTGCGTACTATCTATAAAGCTGCTTTCACATCAGACACAAAACAAATTTTTCGCAGGACAGAGAAGCCTATATTCTAAGTTAATGCAAAGAAACAAATACATGTCAAGCCGCTTTAACACCGAACGCGAAACAAATTTTTCGCGCAACAGGTTAGCTACATTCAAAGTCAATGCAAAGACGGGAATACAGGCGTTATGTGTGTATTAAGCAGCTTTCACACCAGACGCGAAACAAATTTTCCGCGAGACAGATTACATTCAAAGTTATGATCGATTGTCAGCTACTGCATGTTAGTTTGTGTGCTCTACTAATTAGTGGGCCTGAGCTGAGAGCAGGCCCACTACTCTCCCCAGTAGACAAAGACAAAGGAACACACCATTCAAGAAAGGCAGATATGTGTCAACCTTCACAAATCAGGTAGTGGCTAAAAGAAAATAGCCTGCAAATAGCCTTGCCTGCACCTGCCCATAAATACTGTCAGAGGAATCATTCAGAATTTCAAAACAACTGGAACAGTGGTAAACAAGCCTGGACGAGGACGCAAGGCTATTTTGCCACCACGCACAGTGAGGAGGATGGTAGGAGAAATAAGAAGTTCTCCAAATCTCACTGTTAAAGAATTGCGACAAATGGTAGCATCTTGGGGTCACAAAGTCTCCAAAACAACCATCAGGCGCTATCTACATGCCAACAAGCTGTTTGGGAGGCATGCATGGAAAATACCTTTTCTAACTCACAATCATAAACGCAAACGTCTGGAGTTCGCTAAGCGGTACTGGGACTTCAACTTGGACCGTGTGCTTTGGTCAGATGAGACAAAGATAGAGCTTTTTGGCCACAAACACTCTAAGTGGGTCTGGCGGAACACAAAAGAAGAGTATGCAGAAAAGCATCTCATGCCCACTGTGAAGTATGGGTGAGGATCGGTGATGCTGTGGGCCTGTTTCTCTTCCAGAGGCCCTGGGAACCTTGTTAGGGTGCATGGCATCATCAACGCTTTGAAATACAAGGACATTTTAAATCAAAATCTGGTGGCCTCTGTCCGAAAGCTGAAGATGGGTCGTCACTGGGTCTCTCAGTAAGATAATTACCTGAACAATGTGGCCAAATCTACACAGAAATGGTTCACCAGACACAGAATCAAGGTCCTCCCATGGCCATCTCAGTCCCCAGACCTCAGCCCCATCGAAAACCTGTGGAGTGAGCTGAAGAGGAGAGGACCCAGGTCGCTGGATGGTTTAGAGAGATTGTGCAAAGAGGAATGGTCGAAGATCCCTCTTTCTGTATTGTCCCATAGGAGAAGATTAAGTGCTGTTTTGTTGGCAAAAGGGGGTTGTAAAAAGTATTAACATCAGGGGTGCTATTAATTGTGGCACACATGATTTTATGTAAAAGAATTATTTCTTAATGTGGGATTTTTTCCCCACTGAATAATTACACTTGAATTAAAGGTTGGATTTTCCTCTTTTTTCATTGTGGTCCTATATTATTTAGAAAAAAACTGAATTTATTAATGCTGAAGAACACATCTTAATCAGGGGTGCCAATAATTATGGAGGGCGCTGTATATATTAAATCGTGCGGCTCGATCGGGAATGGTGTGGTATGTCTTTTCTAAGCAATCCAACTTACGGATTTCCCACAATTCCCAAAAAATGTGGATTTTCATCCCTCCCTAGCAACCAGGCAGAACTCCATAGCAACCGCCTATTTACGCACAATCAAACACCCTCACCACCAAAGCAATGGCCAAGCAATGCCTTAGCAACCATCAGGAATACCAATTGCTACCGCCTGGCATCGCCCTAGCAACCACATGGAGCGCCATAGCAACAGCCTAGCAACGCTCTAGAAAAAGCCCAGAACACCAGGAACAACATAGCAACTGCCCTGCAACACCTTAGAAACCACCCAGAACACCATAGCTACAGCCTAGCAACGCCCTAGCAACCAACCAAAACACCATTGCAATTGCCTAGCAACCACCCAAAACACTATAGCAACCGCCTAGTAACCACCTGGAACACCATAGCAACAGCCTAGCAATGCCCTAACAACCACCCAGAACACCTAGCAATGACCCAGCAACCACCCAGATCACCACAGCAAACAGCCTAGCAACGCCCTTGCAACCACCCAGAACACCATAGCAACCACCTAGCAACGCCCTAGCAACCACCCAAAACACGCTAGCAACCAATTGGAACACCATAGCAACAGCCTAGCAATGCCCTAGAAACCACCCAGAACATCATAGCAACTGCCTAGCAACCACCTGGAACACCATAGCAACAGCCTAGCAATGCCCCATCAACCACCCAGAACACCATAGCAACTGCCTAGTAACACCCTAGCAACCACCCAAAACACCATAGCAACTGCCTACTAACCACCTGGAACACCATAGCAACCACCCAGAACACCATAGCAACCACCTAGTGTCCATCAAGAACACCATAGCAACCACCTAGCAACCACCCAGAACTGCCAAGCAACATCCTAGCAACCACCCAGAACACCATAGCAACAACCTAGCAACCACCTGGAATGCCATTGCAATCGCCTAGCAATGCCTTAGCAACCACTCATAACACCTTAGCAAACACCTTTTTTACATCTAAAAAATGCAGACAAAATATAGACAGAGACAAAATAGACTATTGAGTAGTCCCAGCAGCATCTCAGGGCACCCCTGTGTCCCGACCTGCAGAGGCTAGGCCCACTCTTACAGTTTCTGTGGGAATTGTCAAGTTAAAAATGCTCCTGGTTAATTTATATGCAGCAATTCTGATCGGTATGCTTGTGTTACTTCGGTATGCATCAATGTGACAGTTTCATCATATCGTTGACTGATTGTAGCCACTATCGTTAGCTGATTGAAGCTAACCGGAGAGGTGCAGTTAGACAAGCCGAAGATTTTGCTCCTGCTCTGCACAGCTCCTGATCCAAGCCACAGTCATCTCCTGCTTAGACTACCGCAACTCCTTGCACGCTGGCCTACCATCCTGTGCCCGTCATCCCCTGCAGCTCATCCAGATTATTGCTTGTAGTATTATGAAATAACAGTCTTTTTAATTTTATCTCTAATTTTAAATGTGGACTTTTGATTTTGACCAAATATATCCTACACATGCTCTGAGAAAAGTAAAGCGAAAAACAACTAAAATCACAGAGGGGCATTTTACCACTTAGTGCAATTCAACTCAACCGAATTGACACTTTGTCCATGGGAACAGTATTCTTTTTAGCGTAACAATGAATAATATTCCTTGTCAACTGGCCTGATTTTATTGGCCGTCTTTGAGTTTCAGTGTTCGGCTATCACTGGCTCCATATGTATTTACTGGGAATGAGTCAGCAGACTAAGAACAGGTAAATGGGCCTGCTGGTCTATAATTATCAATTCAGGACAAAAACAGAGATAAATGTCGGCCTCGATCATAGCCATGTCATAGCCATGCTCGATCATAGCCATTTCTATGGTCAGACCTTGAGGAGGTAAGCATGGCAATTTATTATGTAAGACATAATTATAAGCAAGGTAGAGGCATCAGCCTGTCAATCAGAATGAGATTTTTCATGAGGGTCTTGTTAACACCACAAGACAAGACATGTACAGTAACATTTTACATGCCCTGTTGCATTGCAAGTCCCAAAGTTCTCATGAGCAAAAGAAAGAAGGGAACTCTCAGTGTTGTCACCTCCCTCATTATGATCAGAGATCTTTCTGCGATGCATTTTTAAAAGTCAGATCAATCTGATTTGATTTCAGTCATCGAATTCTTTATCGTAATGAGGGGGACTTAAATCTATGGGAGGAGAGCTAAAAAGGGGAGGGAAAAATAAATTAATTTTTGGTACCCAGAGAATTGGACATGCAATGACCCCGCAGAGGCCATGTTCATTATATGATATACAGCCTTTGGTTCTATTTTCTCGGGGACATTATTTATCAATCTCGGAATGTCTGCATGCCGTTAATCCAGGGCCTTGACTATTCATTATTTCCATGATTTAACCTGCATTACTAAGCATAAAAATAATTAAAATTGAGGAGTTTGATTTTTTACATTGATGTCTACTGCAATTACTGTGCCCTTTCAGAGGATTTAAATTGTGCAAATGCACAAGCACAGGAACTGATTTAGTTTTACCATTCAGTGACTCCCTTTGATCATTTAAATTCCAGCCAGAGGTCTTTAACAGAAACAGAGTAGTGAGACAAAATATGAAAAACAAAGAGCTAAAAAATAAATGCACCAAAAAGTGCACTGCACAATGCTAGCATCCAGTTTATGTTACTGTTAGCTTGTCTATTCTCATTTGGTTGCAACATGCATTATTTGCAATGTCATACACGCATTGAAATTAAAATAGCAAAACATGAAAAAAGAACCATAAAACTGAGACTTGTGTACCAGCATTTCCGTTTGTTTTATTACTCATCGTAATTTGGCTCCTGAATTGTTTGGGGACTTAATGTGTTTACTCTCTTGTAGTTAAACTCATATGCAAATAGAAGCTTATTGTTATACAAATGCACAACAGACTCGTCCTCTGTGCTGTTTAAAATAATGAATTCAGCCTTGTACTGGCTTTTTTTCCTCAAGCAAACAACAAAAAAGTAATGTCCCTTGCCTGGAGGTCTTATCTTGCACCATGAAGGGACCTGTTCCAGAGATGGTGAGCCTCTTCCGCTCACTGGTTAACAATACAGTTTTTATAGATCAGAATCATATTGGATGAGAACTGGTACTACAATTACTTTTAGTTGAGCAATTGAATCACTGAGAAGGTGCACCCGAATGTGTTCACAAAATCATAGAATCTATTTAATCTTCACGCGGCACTGCCATGGCCAACCAGGCAAAGTCATTTTATTAATTAGGTTTAATATTTATTATCCTGGTAAAAAGCCATTTGAAAAAAACACTAAAGTTGACACTTCGAGAAAAGGGTTGCAAATACACAGAACATATACAGCACATACAAACAAAATCTGTTGAGAGTAGTTTGCAATAAAGCAAGAGCATTTTGTGGTACAGACTTTGGTTAACTTAAAAAAGATACTAAGAGAGATGAGGGAGCCTAGATTAAGGGTAGCCTGTAGGTCATTGCAAGACCAAGTGTTGAAATTAAATGAACTCCTTTCTCCAGTCTCAGTCAGCGTAGGTGGCACCTTTAAACGTAGCTGATTATTGGATCTTACGTTTCTAGATTATAGGTATTTTAACACAGTAAAACTTGGAAGATTTTTAACTGGATAACCTTCCCAAAATTGCCGAGGACATTAAAATGTGCCAGTGCTGCAACCTGCATATGGCATGAGAAGGCCATCCTTTCTGCTTTTATACTCTGTTATAAACTGGCACCTTTTTTGCCAGTTATTTCAACTGTAATTTTACTGTCAGTTTATAACAGAGGTTCCATGTATGTTAACTGTACACCACAGTTAAATGCGTGCAGGACTCTACTTAGAGTTAAAATGTTAGTAATGTTTTTAAAATGCAATGTAATGTAAATAAAAAGGAGACAATGTGTTAATTAAACTGTTCAGGTCAGTTAATTTCAGAGATGCCAAGGCTTACGTCTTAGGCGTGAGTTTCTCCTGGAATTCACGTTTCTGCGCTGTAGGCAGCAATTATTCAATCACAGCGCACTGAAGAAATTCACTTGGGGAATTTAAGTCATTGTGCATCAAGTTTATCAGTTTCACATGCATCACGGTGGATTTCCCCACTAATGGCACGGAAATCGTTTATGACTCAGGAATTCTCGGGCATGTCTTTACTGAGGGATTAAAAGCAATGGAATTGCATAAAAATGTTTCAAATGGTCTTATTTCATTAAAACAATTTAAACAATCATGAAACACATGCATCGTCCCCAATCCCTGAGTAAAGAGAAGCGGGAAGTCCGGAGTCATAATCTCTCTCCATGTTACTTGTGATGAGGTGCACCTTTACGCAAGTGAAATGGAAACTTCAATGCACAGGGATGTTAATTCCGCATGAGAATCTCAATAAGCATTCAATGAATAATTGCGGACTACGGTGAATAAGCCTAACAAAATGCGTAAGACCTACGCTGAATGTGTGAGACTTGGCATCTCTGCAATTTTTAACAGTGTAGTGTGCAGAGATGAGTCTGGTGGACTGCATTTAAACTGTATCTCAAAGTTGCATGATAAAGTGGGTAAAGTTTTGATAAGACAGTGGGACAGGCAAATCTGTAAACGGTATCACCATAGTCTTTCCGAGACATAAACAGGGCTGTAACCAGCCGTTTACGTGCAGCTAAAGAGAAACATGAGTTTAATTTGTAAAAAAAAACCCAGTGTTATCTTGAGTTTCCTACTTAATGTTTCATGGTGGTGTTTGAAGTAAAGTTTTTTTTCCAATAAATGACCAGATATTTATAGGTGTCAACAAACTGAATACTAACATCATCAAGGGTGTGAATGGAGAGGGAAGGAGCCTCTGTTGTGTTCTGTGGGTTTTTGTGTTTTGTTTAGTCAATTTAGGTTTTATTTTTTTGTGATGTCTGTTTTTCGTCTGATGGTTTTAGTGTTTCCACATATCGTATCCCTCCCGTGTTAGTCTGGTCCACGTCTTACTCATGTACGGTTTTTGTTTTTTCCTCTGTCGCGTCATTAGTTTGTTGCCGTTTCTGTCTTTATAGATCGTGTCACTATTTCGGGTGATTTAATGGATTCTGGGTTTCAGCCTTCCTTCCGATCTCGTATGCTTGCTTCACCCTGCTTTTCTATCTTACTAACCCTACTAACAGTTTGTTGTTTTTCTATAATTTACTAACCAAAACTAACATTGTATATAAGAGTGATGTACTAACGAGCACTCGGGATTGTACAGCTGCACTTACTAATTGACTAACGACCTCTCCGCATTCGCCCTGTTCTAGTCTCCGCCTCCTGCTCTCGCCTAATCTCATTCGCTGCATTTCAAGCAGATTCTCTGCAAATTCTCTCATCTCAGTCCTGCCTCCTACTCTGTGCACTTAGAAGTCCTTATCCAGTTTATTTATCCCGTCTATGGGAGAGTCTTGTGATCCTTGTCTGTTTGTTGGTGTTTTCCTGTTTCATGTAATTAGGTTTCCCTCGTGTTCCCCCCCCTTGTTATTTATATTATTTTTAGCACCTGTGTCTGTCCGTGCCCCCTCCCTACATATTTCCCGGCTCTGCAGAGCAGTTCAGATCTGACTTCAGTCAAGGCAGTGCAGTTCCGTGCAGTCCAGTCTTGGCTTGACTTCGGAGCAGTGCAGTGCAGTGCAGTCTGGCAGATGTTTCCCGAGCCCTCTGCATCCGTGTGTCACTGTGCCTCCCGAGCCCCCTGCGTCCGAGTGTTCCTGTTTGTGTTCCCTTCCTGGTTTCCCGAGTGCCCCGGTCCGTGCCAACCCTCCAGTGTTCCCAAGTGCCCCGGTCCGTGCCAACCCTCCAGTGTTCCCGAGTGCCCCAGTCCGTACCAGCCCTCTGGTGTTCCTGAATGCCCCAGTCCGTGCCTAGCCCTTAGTGTTCCTGAGTGCCCCAGTTTTTGAAAATACCAGTTTCTAAGTTTTTCCCCTTTTCAGTGCTTGTGCACAGTGGTTTTGTTTTGGTCTGTGTACCACGTTTCGTTCTTCCCCGAGTTTTTGATTAAAATCTGGTATTCCCTTGCATATGGTGTCTCTCCCCCCTGTTCCGTGTTTTCCCCGTGTTTCCTTAACAGCCTCAGTATTGCTGAGGGCAAATAACATTGCCTTAGTTTTGTTTGCATTTAAAAATAATTTTAATTGAATGAGAGCATGCCGCAATGAGTTAAAATCAGACTGCAACTTGGCATCCGCAGTCAAGTTAGAAGGAGCAGAGGCATACAAGACTGTATCATCAGCATTCATATGGTACATTGAGTGTTTCAACTGGTCGTTACTCTTATTAATATACAATAAATGAGAAGAAGTCCCAGAATGGATGCTTGGGGGACTCCTTAACATTGGGTAATGTTATTTCTGATAATATTTCCCAATCTGACTGTTTTCGGTCAGTTAAATATTCTGGAACTAACTGGACACTTTGCAACCAATACCAGCTTTCACGAGGCCACTACCGTGTTGACTGCCTTGTCTAAGTATAGAAAAAATGGCTACTACAAATTGTTTTTTTTTGATCAATTGCAGCTTTAATGTCATTGAAGACCTTCAGACCAGCAATCACGGTACTATGCCCAGCCCTGAACCCGGATAGAATGGGACTGAGGACATTGTTTGAGTCTAAGAACAGTTTCAGCTGATCAGACGCTAAGGATTCCAAGATCTTGGCCAAAGCAGAGATTTGAAATTGGTCCATAATTATTCAATTCAGCAGGGTCACCAGCCTTCAATAGCAATGTGACAGAGGCTAGTTTCCATTACAGGCCATTTGCAAGTAAAAATTGAAAGATAAAAAAATTCTAGTAACTGGTTTAGCTATAATTGGAGCTGCAATTATTAAAAAGAAAGAATCAAGCCCATCAGGCCCAGCGGCCTACTTTGGGTCTATTGTTTGGGGGGCATGCAAGACTCCAGAAACTGAAAAGGTTATAAAATCTAAAATAGGGGCAGGCTGGGAAGTATTATGTCACCTGATTGTAGGCTGTGTTCTGACCTTGATGCAAGTCATGAGTTGCAGCCATGTTTATCAAACAAGTTCACAACATTTTTAAATGAAGATTGAAAGTATTAAACATATCCCTTTATCATAAATGGATGTGCGATTGACATTCAGTTTATTGGGAAAGCTGGAAGCTTTATTATTCTGTAGGGCTTTAATTGTTTTTCAGGACTAAGAATGATGATTGAGGCAATCTGCGGTTAAAGACAAATAGTATTCTGCTTTAGATGTTTTTAATGAGTGATGTGCATTTGTTTCTAAGGGATCGAAAAAGCAGCCAGTCGTCTACAGAATGTGGCTTTCTGTCTGAGAACCACTGCTCATTACGAGCACGAATCATATCTACAATTTCTTTGGAGACGCAAGCACTGTCCTTATTTTTAATTATGAATTTTCAAAAGGGACCATGCTTATTTACAATCATTAATTAAAAGTGTTGCTGAAAAAGGGCACTGCCTCTTCAACAGTAGCTTTCAAAATTATTTGTTGCCAGTTCAGTCCAGACAAGTCATGCAAGCCTGTTCTGTGAAGTGTTTAAAACAGTGTCTGGTTACAATCAAAGTCTTGGTTTTGGGAAGTTTGGTGTTTCTAAGGCATGCAATCTTGCAATGATCGCTGATATCATGACTCTGTCAAAGACTCCAACTACCAGTGGCGGATTTAGATCTAGGTGACATGGGCAGTCGCCATGGGTGGCATCTTAGCAGGGGTTGCCAGCGGGAGCACAAAAAAAAAAAAAAAAAGCCACTCATTTGCTGCCTTCACTTGATTAGATAACTCCAGTCAGTGGATTTAAAATATGTGCCTGGATGCCCTCTTGTCAACTCGGCAGGCTGCTGGCTGCCTATGTTCAGGCAAAGACACACCTCTTCAGAGAGAGAAGGGAAGGATCAAGCCATAGACATATATGCGTAGACGACGCAGTAGCAGATTTGGCCCATTGATGCAATACGTTAGTGTGTCAGCCATATCCGGGAAGGCAGGGTCTGCATGTAAACAAATGCAAGTTAATGGGGGAGATGTGGATTTTCTGAAGGAAGTGGCTATTCACCCTGCACCGGGGTGAATTGAGGGAAAGAAATCAGCAATCTGCCCCGCAGCGGGGCGGATAAGAAAAGCACTTCTGCTGTTTGTCCAGAATTCGGACCAATAAGAGATTTCACTTTATAATCCGCCCCACTCTTTTAACTTTGTCGCAAAATCTATAACGTTTAAACTTCTCACTGATTTCAACGAGCCGTATTTATAGGGTTTATGATTTACATGGAGTATGAAGAAAACGTATTTATCTTCAGTAACTTTAAATCTCGGTTAGTTAGTTACACTATGATTACTGTTAGATGCTCAAGAGAGGATTATGGTATCAATGTTAGACTCGTTAAATGAACTGAATTCGTAGCGTGATGGAAAATAATTCACTGCTGCAAGGAATTGTAAAAATTCGTCCAAGCATGAATCAAGCTTCTGTCTTCTGAAGGCAGGAGAACAAGAAAAAAAAGATAACGTTGACGATACCCGGGACCAATACCCGCAAATGGCGGTTTTATTGCCTTTTAGAGCCTTAGTTTTCACTATAATTATTGATAAACGTTAAGTACTTACAAGACTTAGTTCAAAGTCTCAGCTTCATCGCTAGCTAACCATTGTTGGTAGGTAGGCTAGGTAACCATTATTGATGACCTTTACTATTAACTATTAACTGAATTCCATATCCAACCTCCACTTTCTCGGCATTTTATTTGGCACAATGATTTGAAAAGGGGCCCTGAAAGAATTCTACATGTCAGAAACAATTTAATTTGACCTGAAACTTTATTTATAATTTGGTGAACCTTCATTAGCAGACGACATAAAGCTTGTTCATTGTACTGTCTTGGTTCTAAGTTTCGAAAATGACATTTTCAATGCAGTAGACTTAATTAAAAGATGCATCTAATGTCTAAAATAGTGATAGTTGTATTTTTGTGGGATGTCCACTGCCTATTGGTGGAAGTGATTTGATTCTGGTTCCTATTCTGAAAGTGTGATAGGCCTCTGATATAAAAGATAAAATGTAAGTTATGTAATTAACAGGTACATATGGTGTCAGAGACCTGTTTATTGTATTTCACAAATTATTTTCGCAAATTATTTATTAAACTTTATTTAACCAGTAAAATCACATGAGACAAGTCTCTTTTACATGTGCGAACTGGTCAAGAGGCATAAAGTTTATGTTGAAACATACAAAGGACAAAACATTGAACACATAACACACACACCTCCGAACAACATACAACACAACCAGCACAATAACTACCTATAAAAAAAACAAAGTTGAGAAATAAAAAAAAAAATTTAATTTAACAAAAAATGAGAAATAGAAAATTTTATAACAAGTAATCCTAACTTGTGAGCCCAAAGACCTAAAATAATAATGAAAATTTTGGGGAGATTATATAAAAAAGGGGGTTATGCATCAAAACAGGAGCCGTGAATAGAGTGAGTATCCTTGATGATCCTTTTAAAGCTGGAGAGAGAAACCAGTGCAGCCAATTTGAGTTTAGACTGGAGGTCATTCCACGACCAAGGCCCAAAGTAGGAAAGACTTATTTTCCCTGACTCAGATTTGAGTGGAGGCACAACATAGCGTAGCCAAGAATTGGATCTTAGATTGAAAGAATTTTGAACCAAAACAAATTTGGCACAGATGTAAGAGGGGAGGTCACTGAGAATGGCTTTATAAATAAAAATGTACCTGTGTTGCAACCTGCGAGATGTTAACGAGGACCACCCAAGAGCAGAGTACAAAGTACAGTGGTGAGTCCTAAAAGGAGAGTTAGTGATGAACCTCAAGGCTGCGTGAAAGAGAGGATCAAGTTTGGCCAGTGTTGAGGCACAGGCAAATCTATAGACATTGTCACCATAGTCCAGCTGCGGCAGGAAGAGGCCTGTAACCAGGGCCGTCGTATAGGGGGGAAAGGTGATGACAATTAAAAGGGCCCACAAAACCCACAGTAACCGCCATGACTAAATTGTTATGCATAGACCTAACTGCAATTCATACTAATGCACCAGAGTTAATCACAAAGCCACGCTATATTGATGAAATAAATTTCACAACCCCCTTCTTAAAAATGGTTCAGTCCATGCTTCGTGCTCCTCTTGGAAAATTTTCTGTGCATTTTTGCTTGCGAGGTTCGCGAACTACGGCAGTCAACACACACGAATCTGGACACCAGAAAAGGAGAGAGAGAGAGGCCAGCAGAGCAGGGGCCCAGAAAATTACAAAATTCTTTTCAAAGAAAGGTGAGAGTACTAGCTTGCTATGTTAGCTGTTCAGGCTGGTTATTCAGCTGCTAACATTTTGTAACATGCGGTCAGCTGAGTAAATAATCGCCTGACAAGAATGACATTACTCCGTTATTGACGGTATCATCTACCAAAAAGATCGGTATGGTCATCATTCGCCAGCCATTATCATATACCGTCAAAAAATCTGGTAGCAGCAGGACACATGCCTCCACCCTTATTATGAGTGGTTGCTGCATACATGGCTCTCGTGACTCGACTGTACAGGCTAGGTTTGGCTTGCGAACTACATGCAGTCAGTGTGGTAACTTTCGGTGTAATTGAAACAATCGCTTGACAAAGCTGACATTTTACCTTCTTCACTAAAGTGTTCACCAAAACTAAACTGCTACTTTATTCTGTTGCCATAAGTCTTGTTAACGCGGGGGGTAATTTTGCAGAGCTTACAATATCAAAGTGAAGCTATGTGCTTAGAGCTTGAGAGAGAAGCCCATCTAAATTTAGTTTATTCCAAGACTAGGTATGTTAGTTCTTCATTAGTTTGTCCATAAAATATAATTGTAAATGTTTACAAAAGCAATATGAAATGGAATAATTAAATCGTTATGCACTGCCACTCCAGAATCAGCTGTGGTCACGTCATCTGAACCTGACCCAACAGTAGACCTTCATCACCAGCAGTCTGAAGATGTTTTTGATGGTGAGTGAGTGTGGCAGGAACTGGTTTGCTATTTAGGTTTAATAGTGAACTGTTGTATCAATGGCAATTACGTATTGGTCAGTCTCCCAGCCATTTGAATTATACAATTAAATGGCAAAATTGGCTGGACTTATTTATAAGTCTACTTAAGTCACTATCCATCCTGTTGACAGAGCCAGGCCCATCTCCCTACAGCAAGGCTACTTCAGGTAGTGAAGGGAATAGTGAAGCAGATTATAGCTGTAGGCTACAGCTACAAAAACCCAAGAGAGGCGTAATAGCCTTGCCAGACTTTCAATTGGAAGTCAGTTAAGCAGACAGTTGGATTTCAAAGACCTTTAGGAGTGAACAACAAAATAACTTAAGCTCAAGTTGACATAAGGGAAGACTTAAAATTATAGATTTTGATATTTATTTTACAAGAAAGCATTTCATTGTGTTGTCAAGATTACTTGCAAGAAATTCAAATAGTTAAGTTACATAGCTACCCTTTGTGATTTCACTATAACAGCTCCATCCTGTGTTGTATCTTTAGCCAGTATACTTCGAGTTATTGTCTGTTGCATATCAGCGCTCGATGTTTTACAATTGAATATCCAGTCCCCATTTGCTGAGTGGTTAATTGAACATTTATTTCTGATCAGACTAGATGTAGTAATGTGGTTTCAGGTAGCTTCTTTTGTGAATTTGTGCCACATCTAATAATTCAGAATTTGCATAATAATACTCTCGACTCTGTGTTGAGTTGTTAATCAATAAAAAAAAAAAGAGGAAAAATTGGGTGTATTGCATCTGGCACTGTCAAGAACACAGAGAAACAGAACAATGAATAACAGCCATTGTCGTAAAAAAATGACAATGAAAAGTCGGGAGTGGGGGCCCACACTGATATTCTTACAGGCGGCCCAGAATTCCTAGCAACTGCCCTGCCTGTAACTTGCTGCTTACGTGAAGCAGGGGAACAACATGTCTTCATTCGATAAAAGAAACTCAAAGTAAATTTTAATTTCTTTGCCATAAAGTCGACATGATATTTCAAAGTAAGCTTAGTATCCAGCCAAATACCAAGATATTTGGAAACTTCAACCCATTTAATGGATGTTCCGTCAAGAGTTTTGATGGGTGGAGGGATATTTACTGAGCGATTGGGGGCAAATAGCATGGCCTTGATTTTTTGGCCATTAAGTAGGAGCTTACTACGTGTCAAATTATGCTGCAAGGAGACAAAATCCAAAGCCAAATTTGACACAGCCAGATTCAAAGAAGGAGCACAAGAATACAAAACCGTGTCATCCCCATACATATGATACTTAAAGAACTTGCAATGGCTGCATATGCATAAATTAAGAGGCACTTCTGAAATATTTGGTTACACCCTCGAGCGCTGTCTATTTAATGTCTTTTGAGTAATTCATTATTTTTGTTCCAAGAGCATGTACATATGGGGGACACCAAAGCGGAGGTTCTCCCGGGATGCCATGGCAGCTAGAACTGCCACTGCCAACTGCCACATACTTATATACTGCATTAGTTAAATTGATTATAATTTAGGTATCTTTTTCAGGTTTGCCAAAGTTTATTCTGGTAGGGCTGCCAACAAGCTGAGAAAAGACTCAGGGAATCACAAACCTGCTTGAAATGATCAGATTTATCGCTCAACTACCAACTACTCACAATTTAAATCAACCATCAAAATTAGTTCAGATTTGGCTGAAATGAATAGTACTTCAGTTAAACTTGTAAATGATTTGATGCTAGCTGATAGGGGCCTGCAGCAACTAACCACTGAAAGAGGGGGTTACCTGCACAGCTAAGTGCTCAAATTGTTTCAGAATTGATATGGAATGAAGAGCATGAACCCTAAACTTTTTCAGAAATGTATATTGCAACACCACCAGCTCTGCCTTTGTAATCAGTTCTAAAAACATTATAGTCAGCAATATTAATAACTTTTTTAGGTGTCGATGGTTTCAGCCAAGTATCAGAAACTACAGCAACATCTGGCTTTGTGATCATAAACCAGGTCTTGAAGATATCCAACTTGGGTAAAAGACTGAAAATAATAAAACACTGATGCAAAGGATGAATATATTTTGGTACATGGGGACAACGACATAACACAGTTAATTGCATTTGGTTGTATTTTCTTCTTCTGAACCCTCCTTGAAACCACTTAGCACATAAAAATGAATACAAATCACTGTCTTGGTTAGTTTAATTGTACTCCGAATCTGCATCAATGGAAATTTTGTTTGTATCTTCCTTTGATGTGCATACATGAGGACAACATTCCATTGTGACATTCAAAACATAAACAAGTAGGGTTTTCTGGGGATTAAGAAAATGCCAATTGCCAGCAATTTTCACCAGTGCCAGACTTTTCACCCACCTGAATAAGTAACATAATTGTATTCTTACAATCAGAAACTGGGTCAAATGGTTATTTTGAGAGTGTGCATACAGTGCCCTCCATAATTTTTGGCATCCCTGGTTAAGATGGCTTAAAAGCCTTAAAATTAAATTTTTATAGCAGAAGCATACTTTCACACTGAAAATTGTAGAAAAATGTAACCTTCAACTCAAGTGAATTTTAAGGGGGGAAAAAATCCCTGACTAAGAAATAATTAATTTTAATAAAATCACCTGTTCCACAATTATTGGAATCCCTAACAATTCCTAGGAAATAAATGTAATTGAAGTATTTCTGTCATTTCTACAGTAGTTTACAAAGTTGATCAGAGTATCTAGGAACATTTAATTAGTAATTCATCACTTCCCGTTTCCCTGGGGTATAAATATGATGTGACACAGAGGCGATTTCTCTTATCCACCCTTAAACATGGGAAAGACAAAGGAACACGCCATTGAGGTAAGGCAGATTATGTGTCGACCTTCACGAATCAGGCAATGGCTACAAGAAAATAGCCACTCATCAGCACCTGCCCATATCTCCTGTCAGAGGAATCATTAAGATGTTTAAAACAACTGGAACAGTGGTAAACAAGCCTGGACGAGGACGCAAGGTTATTTTGCCACCACGCACAGTGAGGAGGATGGTAAGAGAAATAAAAAGTTCTCCAGAGCTCACTGTTAAAGAATTGCAACAAATGGTATCATCTTGGGGTCACAAAGTCTCCAAAACAACCATCAGACGCCATCTACACGCCAACAAGCTGTTTGGGAGGCATGCACAGAAAAAAACTTTTCTCACTCACAATCATAAACGCAAAACGTCTGGAGTTCGCTAAGCAGTACTGGGACTTCAACTGGGACTTTGGTCAGATGAGACCAAGATAGAGCTTTTTGGTAACAAACACTCTAAGTGGGTCTGGTGGAATACAAAAGATGAGTATGCAGAAAAGCACCTCATGCCCAATGTGAAGTATGGGTGAGGATTGGTGATGCTGTGGGTCTGTTTCTCTTCCAGAGGCCCTGGGAATCTTGTTAGGGTACATGGCATCATGAACGTTTTGAAATATCAGGACATTTTAAATCAAAATCTGGTGACCTCTGCCCGAAAGCTGAAGATGGGTCGTCACTGGGTCTTTCAGCAAGATAATGACCCTGAACACGTGGCCAAATCTACGCAGAAATGGTTCACCAGACACAGAATCAAGCTCCTCCCCACCCATGGCCATCTCGTCCCCAGACCTCAACCCCATTGAAAACCTGTGGAGTGAGCTGAAGAGGAGACTGCAGAGGAGAGGACCCAGGTTGCTGGATGATTTAAAGGAATTGTGCAAAGAGCAATGGTCGAAGATCCCTCTTTCTGTATTCTCCCATCTTGTGAAACATTATAGGAGAAGATTAGGTGCTGTTTTGTTAGCAAAAGGAGGTTGTACAAGGTACAATTGTGGCACGCATGATTTGATGTAAAATAATTATTTCTTAATGTGGGATTTTTTTCCGACTGAATAAATGCACTTGAATCAAAGGATGGATTTTCTTCTTTTTTCATTGTGGTCCTATATTATTTAGAAAAAAAACTGAATTTATTAGAAGCTAAAGAACAAATCTTAACCAGGGGTGCCAATAAATATGGAGGGCGCTGTATATACAGCTTGGTCCATAAATATTTGGAGAAAGACACAATTTTAATTCTTTGAGTTTTGAACGCCACCACAATGCATTTGAATAGAAACAATTAAGATGTACTTGAATTTCAAAAATGGCTTGCCAACACACTCCGGCCACATGAGGCCAGGCATTATCCCGCACCAGGAGGAACTCAAGAACCACTGCAGCAGCATATGGTCTGAAAATCGTGCCAAGGATTTCATCCCTGTAACTTACAGCGGTCATACCCGTTGGCTATGACATAGAGGTCTGTGTGACCCTCCGAGGATACGCCTCCCCAGACCATCACTGACCAACCGCTAATTTGGTCATGCTGGATGATGTTACAGGCAGCAAACATCCAGCATGGCATCTCCAGACGCTTTCATGCCAGTCACATATGCTCAGCGTGAATCTGCTCCCATCTGTGAAGAGAACGGGGGTCCAATGGCAGACCTGCCAATTCTGGTGTTCTCTGGTGAATGCCAGTCGAGCTGCACAGTGCTGGGCTGTGAGCACAGGTCCCACAGAAGGATGTCAGGCCCTCGTGCCATCCTCATGGAGTCTGTTTCAGACAGTTTGGTTAGAAACATGCATACCAGTAGCCTGCTGAAAGTCATTTTGTAGGGCTCTGGCAGTACTCGACCTATTCCTTCTCGCACAAAGGAGCAGATACCAGTCCTGTTGCTGGGTCAGTGCCCTTCTACGGCTCTGTCCAGCTCTCCTCATGTAACAGCTGGTCTCTGGGTATCTCCGTCATGCTCTTGAGACTGTGCTTGCAACTGCATGTATGGATGTGCCATTCTGGAGGAGCTCGACTACCTGTGCAACCTGATTGGGCAGTAGGTGCCACCTCATGCTACCAGCTGAGAAAAGGACACTAAAAGAACGCAAAACTGGAGAATAATGTGTCCGGAAAGATTAGGGAAGGAATTGTCTGTGGCCACCACATGCACGATCATTCCCTGTTTGGGGGTTGTCTTGCACCTGTTGTCATTTCATTTGCAGGTGAAACTGATTTACAGTCACTTGAGATTCCTCAATGGACAGACTAATATCCCTCAAGTTTAACTGACTTGGTGTTATTCTATGATGAATATGTGTTCCGTACATTTTTTTGAGCAGTTTATTTTCTACAAGTTTCCCAATGAAAGTGTGATGAAGTTTGGGCAAAAATTGTGGGGAAAGATGTATTCTTGATTATTCGGGGCCCGTTTCATGCCTAGTTAAGAACATACATTCATCAACACATATTTTTTAATTTACTAGTGCCAAGTGTAACGCATTTAGCATTAAAGTGTTCCATAACTATTAAAATGCGTTTGCGTTAAAAGATGTAAGACAAGCTGGTTAGTTTACACAGCCACAAAGGATGTGTTAATTAACGAAGATTTAAGTCAAGTGGTTATAAATGAATGCTTAACTGGCCACATGAAATGAAAATAATAATATACAGTGGGACTCTGCCAGGCAGTGCTCGCAAAACTTCACTGCCATTACCTGTCTTTTTTTGTTTTTGCACGGGTCCAAATGCTGACAGCACCAAAAGTGAGTATTGACATTTTATGTGCATTTTTGTAAAAGGTTATAATTTATAATTACAACCCCAATTCCAAAATAGTTGGGACAAAGTGTAAATTGTGAATGAAATGAAAATGCAATTACTTTCCAATCACACCAGCCAGTATTTTATTCACAATAGAACAGAGATAACATAGCAAATGTTGAAACTGAGAAATTTTACAATTTTATCCACAAAATGAGCTCATTTCAAATTTGGCTGCTACAGGTCTCAAAAAAGTTGGGACAGGGGCCTGTTTACCATGGTGTAGCATCCCCTCTTTTTAACACAGAGTGGAGGTTTCTGGGCATTGAGAAAACAAGTTTCTTGAGTTTAGCCATTTAAATTTGATCACACTCTTATTTAATACAGGCCTCCAGCAGCTGGAGAATTTTGGCTCCCCTTTGATGGACTTTTCGTTTAATTGTGCGCCCAATGTTCTCAATCGGTGAAGGATCAGGACTGCAGGCAGGCCAGTTCAGCACACGGACTCTTCTGCTATGAAACCCTGCTGTTGTAATAGCTGCAGTATGTGGTTTTGCATTGTCCTGCTGAAATGCACAAGGCCTTCCCTGGAATAGATGTCATCTGGACGGGAGCATATGTTGCTCTAAAACCTTTATATACCTTTCAGCATTCATGGTGCTTTTTAAAACATGCAAGTGTCCCACACCATATGCACTAATGCATCCCCATACCATCAGAGATTCTGGCTTTTGAACTGAATGCTGATAACAGGAGGGGTGGTCTTTCTCCTCTTTAAGAGGTGCCCAGAGGACACGATGCTCATGATTTCTATCAAGAATGTCGAATTTGGACTCGTCTGACCACAGGACACTTTGCCACTTTGCTACAGTCCATTTTAAATGAGCCTTGGCCCACAGAACCCAGCGGTGCTTCTGGATCATGCTCAACAATGGCTTCCTTTTTGCATGATGGAGTTTTTGGTGGCATCTGTGGATGGCAAAGCTGACTGTGTTTACTGACTGTGGTTTCTTGAAGTAATCCTGGGCCCATTTAGTATTGTAAATGACAGATTCATGCTGGTGAGTGATGCAGTGGCGTCTGAGGGCCCAAAGATCATGGGCATCCAGTAAAGGTCTTCGGCCTTGTCCCTTACGCACAGAGATTTTTCCAGTTTCTCTCAATCTTTTGATGTTGTCATGCACTGTCGATGATAAGACCTTCAAATCCTTTGCAATTTGACGTTGGGGAAGATTGTTTATAAAGTATTCCACAATTTTTTTTACGCAAGCCTTCACAGGTTGGAGAGCCTCTGGCCATCTTTACTTCTGAGAGACTCAGCCTCTCTAAGACATCCCTTTTATAGCCAATCGCGTTACACACCTGATGCAAGTTAACTTAATTACTTGCTAAATGTTCTTTCAGCTGATTCTCTTATATATTCATTTTCTTTTTCAGTCCTTTTTTGCCTGTGTCCCAACTTTTTTGAGACCTGTTGCAGCCAGAAAATTTGAAATAAGCTCATTTGGTGGATAAAAATGTAAAATGTCTCAGTTTCAACATTTGAAATGTTATCTTTGTTCTATTGTAAATAGCATATTGGCTCGAGTGATCTGAAAGTCATTGCATTTTGATTTTATTCAGAATTTAAACTTCGTCCCAACTATTTTGGAATTGGGGTTGTGTGTGTGTATGTGTGTATAAATATATATATATATATATATATATATATATATATGGCTTTTTTTTACGCAACTTGCTGTAAAAAATAGACTGCTGTCCGATTGGAAAATGTAAACGGATGAAACCACGTACTAGTCACCGAAATTACACTACCGCTCAAAAGTTTGGGATCACTTGCAAATTTCTTTGTTTTCCAAAGAAAAATACATTTTCATGCATTTCACAAACATTTTTTTTCCATTTCACAAACATTTTTATCCATTTCACAAATGATTAAAATTAATCTGATGACCTTCAAAGAATGATGTACATTTTTGCATAGAGGCCTATTATCAGCAACTGTCAGTCCTCTGCATCAATCTCCTGGTATGGCTGCTAATCCAAGTTAAGCATTTTATAAGGCTAATTGATTATTAGAAAACCCTTCTGCAAATGTGTTGCACAGCTGAAAACCTTTGAACTAGTAAGGGAGCACAAAAGGGAGCATGGCATTCTTCAGGTTCGTTTAGTACCTCAAGCAGCAGCAGTTGTTTGTTTGTTTGTTTAAACGCTCAAAATGGCCAGAAAGAAAGAACTTCCTTTTGAGACCTGTCAGTCTATTGTTGTGCTTAGAAAAGAAGGCTATTCAATGTGAGAAATTGAAAATTTAAAATCTCTTACCATGCTGTCAACTTCTCCCTTCAGAGAGCAGCACAAACTGGCACTAACAAGGACAGAAAAAAGCAGTGGGAGGCCCCGATGCACAACTGTGCAAGAAGACAAAAATCTGAGAGTGTGTAGTTTAAGACAAAAACACCTCACAGGTTGTCAACTAGCAGCTGCACTAAATAGTTCCCGTCAAACACCAGTTTCAGAATCAACAGTAAAGGTGGGTTTTTTTTTTTTTTGATGAAGGCAAAGTTTGAAGTACATATTCATCATTTTGCATTAAAATCATTATTTCTAACTCAGACAATGTCAGATTTGCTATATTTCCTATTCAGACTAATTTCATGTGTGTTTCCATGGAAAACAAGAAAATTTCCGAGTGATCCCAAACTTTTGAGCGGTAGTGTACCTTCATTCGCTGAAGAGTTCTGAAATGCCCTCGCTGAGTAGCAGTGCATAGACCTAATTCTAATTAATTATAATTAGGTCTTTGCTCTGGCACTTGGCGAGTTGCGTGACCGTGCTGCAAAAACAGGTGTATTTACGTGTTGCCGAAATTACCTTCATTTGCAAAAGAGTTCTGAAATGCCGGTCCGCTGGAAAAAAAATACCGTTGCTGAGTGCCAGTGGATAAACCTAATTATAAATACATTTTTTTTCTGTACTGAATGTAGCCCATTATTTTGTCTCTGTTTGATCACATGGGGGAGACAGGTCGTGTCTTCTTTTGCCACTTTATTATTCTTGAATTGGAAAACATGTTAATAAAGGAAAACCATCTAGAATTAGCCAGGACTAATTGTTGTCAATAAAGGGATGGATATATGGATGCATGTTTTGGTTGGATGCATGTTGTAGTTTGTTTCTAATTAATTTATCGACTCCAATCAATTAATTAATTATTGCTTTGTCACCTTCCAGATCCTTATATTCATTCCTTACACCTTTACCACACCCGTTTTCAGTGATTGTTAGCTCTGTGTATTTTAATTTTACTTTGTCTTTACGATAGTGTATGTTTGTTTGCGAGTTTCATCCCGATTTTGTGTCTGTCTCATCCTGACTCAGGATTCCCTCCTCTCCATTCCCACTCCCTCCTCTTATTTCAACCCCTGGTTGGAATCCTGACCTTGATCTGCTCACCCCCCCAGGATCTTGATTTCTGCCCAATGTCTTGACTATGCACTGCCTGTCTTGGATAACCTTTAATGCCTGTTTTTGACCCTGGACAGTTAATGATAATGACGTTCTGTTTTCTCCTATCCCTGGTTTCGCATTTGATTCTTTCAGCTGTGACATTTGAGACAGTAAAACTTTCCAACATGTTAAAAATTAAGATATGTTTATTTTGAAAAATCCTAAAATAATCAAATGATGTGCTGCTGTATTGCTTTCAATGTAATACAGGTCATAAATAATTTACACACCACTGCTTTCAATTTTAATTTTAAATTAACACAACATACCATCTTTTGTCTGATTTTCGATATTACATTTAGTATGAAGATCTGAAACTATTTTGTGCGACAGATAGGTAAATACAGAGGAAATCAGGTGGGTGTGGGTGCAAAAACTTTTTCCAGACACTGTCTATACTGACTCGAGGCCTACTCCAAACCAAAAAGTCTGCAGTTAATGTTTAAATGTCAGTCAGGAGCCTCATTTGCAACTCATTTGAAGCTCAATATCTCTGACCACCGATAAAACAGACAGTTTATGGCTATTTACTATTTATGGCCAACTTAATCAGTAGATGGACTAGTGTGCAAATCAGGATTCAGACCAGATAGAACTGATTTCCATTCATTTATGAAGTAACCACTGACACAATTCTTTAAAATTTGCATTTCAAACATACTGGATATTGTGGAATTATTCCTCATGAAAAGTCAAATTATGCAACAAATTAAAAATACAAATTGCCTAATTACCACACCAGTCACCCCCTTCACTCAGCATGACCTTTTCATTTTTCTGGAAATGACTTCATGAGGGGAGCAAACCTGCGAGGACCTTATTAAGTCCAATGATTGGACTTCTGACCTCCTCTAGTTCTGACCTGAATTAAAAATTGTCCAATTAGCGCCTTTAATCATGAGTTATATACAACCAAACAAGGGTGAGATTATAAGTAAAGTAATTAATCTGGTCTAACAGCTTCACTAATGCATCTGGTCTAATTGGCTTTGGATTTTTGGAGTGCTGTGAAAAAGTATTTGCCACCTTTCCTATTTCTTGTACTTGTAATTCTTTGTCAAATTTTAATATTTCCAATCATCAAACTTATTTTACAACCCCATTTCCAAAAAAGTTGGGACACTGTGTTAACTAACTAAAACAGGATGCAATGATTTGCAAATCAACTAAAACCATATATTTAATTGGAAATAGGACAAAGACTACGCATCAAATGTTGAAATTGAAAACGCTTATTGTTTTTTGAAAAATATGTGCTCATTTTGAATTTGATGACCGCAAAATATTTTGAAAAAGTTGTGAAGGGAAAACAAAAGACTGGAAAAGTTGCATTATGCAAAAAACAACTGGCAGAACATCTCACAGCTCATTAGATTACTTAGCAACAGATCAGCAATGTGATTAGATATAAAACATCTTCCATAAGTAAATGAGGGCTTAACCACTGTATGAATGACTGCATGGGCAAATAGTTAAACAATTCAAGAATAATGTTTTCAACTTAAAATTACAAAGAATTTTGAGATTTTATCCCGTATGGTAGATAACATCATTATAGGATTCTGAGAATCCACAAAAATCTCTGTACGCATGGGACAAAGCAAAAATGCAATCTTGAATGGCTGTGAGGTCAGGTCCTTGGACAGCACTCCATTAAAAACAGACAGGATTCTGTGGTAGAAATCACCGCATGGACTCAGAAACACCTCTGTGAACCATTGTCAGTAAACTCAGTTTGTCAAAGCATTAGAGAGATTAAACCATACAGAAACAAGATCCAGAAACACTACTTTCTCTTGGCCCGAGCTCATTTAAAAAGTACTGAGGCAAAGAAAACTGCCCTGTGGTTTGACTAATCAAAATGTGAATTTTTAGTTTTTCACCTGTCCGTCTGTCCTTCCGTCTGTCTGTCAGTCCGCACTTTGCCATGGCTATAACTTCTGATCGGCTCATGATAGGACTTTGATACTTGGCATATGCATTGCTTCTGAGAAGGCAAGATTTCAGATGGGGTCATGACTTTTGACCTTGTGACCTTGACCTTTGCGCATGACGTTTGGTGACAAAAACTTTAACATGGGCCATAACTTTTCAGTAGCTAGTAATAGGCATTTGATACCTGGCATATGTGTTCCTTAGGATAAGGCCTTTCTGATGAGGTAATGAATGTTGACCTTGTGACCTTGACCGTTAACCTTTGATTGACTCATGATAGGCCTTTAATGGTTAGCATGTGCATGTTATGCATGGGGGCATCAGTGTTTCACAAACACATCTTGGTTTCTTTTTAAATCATGGATGCTACATCCTCTGGGCTCAAGAGGAGAATGGCCATCCGGCTTGTTATCAGCAAATAATACAAACCCTGGGATGTTGTGTAAAATGTGAATAAAAACAGAATATGATTTGCAAATCTTATTCAAAGTATATTCAGTTGGGTACACAACAAAGACAAGATATTAAATGCCAAAAATGATAAACTTAATAGTTTTTTTTTTCGAAAACATTCACTCATTTTGAATTTGATGCCTGTAACGCGTTCCAAAAAAGCTGGGACAGAGGAAGCAAAAGACTGGGAAAGTTGAGGAATGCTCAAGAAACACCTGTTTGGAGCATTCTTCAGGTAAACAGATTAATTGGAAACAGGTGAGTGTCCTGATTAGGTATAAAAGGTGGATTTCTGAAAGGCTCAGTCATTCACAAGCAAGGATGGGGCAAGGTTCACCACTTTGAGAACAACTGCATGAGCAAATAGTCCAACAGTTTAAGAACAATGTTTCTCAATGTGCAATTCAGAATCCAGAGAAATCTCTTCATGTAAGCAGCAAGGCCATAAACCAACATTGAATGCCCGAAACTGTCAGTCTCTTATGCAGCACTGCATTAAAAACCGACATCATTCTGTAAAGATATTACCATGTGGGCTCAGGACCACTTTGGAAAACCACTGTCAGTTAACACAGTTTGTCGCTACATCTAAAAGTGCAAGTTAAAACTCTACTATGCAAAGCAAAACAAAAACACCAACAACACCCAGAAATGCTGCCGGCTTCTCTGGGATATGTCACCTCATTGTGGTCTTGAGGCTCCTTCAGTCTGAAGGTCAAAGAATAGCGAATAATTTTAAGCATAAACATCATAAATGTCATAGTTAATAACTATATTACTGAAAATACTTTAAAATAGAAGGATTAAGCGAGAGTCATACTCGCACAATCCATTTCATATCAACATACCCCATTTTAGGGTTTACAACGGTTGGTTGATGCAAGTGTTCGGAGGAAGACGTTGCTGGCATTGACACTTCCTGGTTTTTTTCAGTGAATGTTGGCCATACCCTTGGGCAAGATTCAGCAAATTCCCTTTGAGTGCCATGGCCGGGAACTAAGTCAAATGTACCATTGTTTTCACACGTGGCCGTTGCAAATCTCCATTTCAAAGCTTATTTCTTGCACAAATATCCTCCTATTTCGGCAGTATGACATCAATTTCAACAAATTCTTTTTTTATTCATTAGGAAAATATATAAGCTACAATGTGCATTGATAAGCACATGATGATAATCATCGTTGACACTTTGTGGGGCCCCAGAATGGGTGGCCCCTCCAAAAAACAAAAAAAGTAAAAAAATCTTTTTTTGTCATAAAGAAAATTAATACTGCAGTTTTCTCTGGTGGATTCCAGGGCTGTGCAAAATTCAGAATTTCAGAATTCAATTCACTTCAATGGATGAATTTGAATTGACTCCACCCACAGGATGTTGAATTGAATTTGAATTTGAATTACAGGAAGTGGAATTGACATACATTTTTTTTCCAAATGGAAATACAGACACTAACATTGAGCATACATTTTCTTAATGTTGGAAAGCTTAGCAATACATCTTAATTTCAAAGTAATAAAATAAAACAATGTTTTTGTAAATACCGTAATCATTTATTCAAGTACTTTACAGGGTAAAGTTGTTGCATCTAATGGTCAACAGTTCCTCAAACGTTTTGTCATTGAGGCAGCATCGTTCTGGTCCTAATATCTTGCCTGCAACACTAAATATCCTCTCAACAGGTGCAGAGGAAGCAGGTATGGGCAGATATTTACATGCAAGTACAGCTAGGTTTGGGAAACTGTTTTGATTTTCTTTCCAGAACAATAAAGGATTGGCATCCTCAGGCATGGTGTGCCAAAACACTTGACTCTGAAGAAGACCTTGTGTCGAAACGTTAGTCACCTGCACCTTAATAAATCGCCTTATATAACTGTGTGCTCCAGGGCTTCTTCCTTTGATATCTGCATTTTTACCCCCCCCTTTCTGAGAGGCACCAGTTTATGGCTATAATTCTGCCAGCTGATGCGCGTCTTTCCATCATATATATATTTTGTATTGTTTGTGCATCGCTTGTCAGGAGTGCCAGTGATTTTGGAGCCCACTGTATGTAAAATAATGAAAAGGACACAGTTTCCATTCAAATGTTAATGTTAATAAAATTGTTTTTATGGAAAGTGGTGCTTCCTGAATAGGCTCTGTGCAGCTGTCCCGTTGGCGTTTTCAGTCCAAAATGTTGACAGCGCTAATGCACTGCCATGTTATGGAGGTTGTTACAAAAGCACCAAAGTTTTGTCAGTTAGCCTTGACACTCTTGTTTACAGTTTTTCAACCTATCAGATTAATGAAAACGTCCTTTTCTAAAACTGAGATTTAATAATAGGGTGTGTAAGCAGTCAACTGCACAAAAGCCCAGTTGGACAGGTATTGCCCTATGCCTCTCCTACCTTCGGGATCATCAATATGTCGAAACATAAGCAATCATCACTTTTAAAATTCACAAATAGAGAGATCCAGTCGGAACCATCATCAACATTTGCGCTATGATGAGTCTGCATTGAGGACAGAGGTGAATTATAAAACGATTCTAGTACCCTGCTAGCTACATTCACTTGTGCTATTTTTATAATTTTATTTGTATTCTTCTGCATGACTTGTGTTTAATGGTGCACATTCAGAGGACCTGTTTATGACGCATCTGACATAAATTGTTTTATTTGTCTTGTCCAGTGAAAGGAAACGGGTTCAAGAAAAGGCAAGTAATAAAATATTTTTCCATTGTTGTTTTTCAATATAATACAACCCCAATTCCGAAATACTTGGGACGAAGTGTAAATTGTGAATAAAATTAAAATGCAATGACTTTCAGATCACATAAACCAATGTGTTATTTATAATAGAACATAAATAACTTTTCAAATGTTAAAACTGAGACATTTTACATTTTTATCCACAAAATGAGCTTATTTCAATTTTTCTGGCTGCAGTAGGTCTCAAAAAGTTGGGAGAAAGGTAAAAAAGGGCTGAAATAGCAAGTCATATAGAAGAGAATCAACTGAAAGAACATTTAGCAAGTAAGTAAGTTAACTGGCATCAGGTGTGTAACATGATTGGCTATAAAAGGGAGTCTCTCAGAAGTAAAGATGGCCAGGGGCTCTCCAACCTGTGAAGGCTTGCATAAAAAAAATTGTGGAATACTTTAAAATCAATGTTCCTCAATGTCAAATTGCGAAGGCTTTGAAGGTCTCATCATCGACAGTGCATAACATCATCAAAAGATTCAGAGAAACTGGAAAAATCTCTGCGCATAAGGGACAAGGCCAAAGATCTTTACAAGATGCCCGTGATCTTCGGGCCCTCAGACGCCACTGCACCACTCACTGGCATGATGCTGTCATTGACATTACTAAACGGGCCCAGGAATACTTCAAGAAACCACTGTCAGTAAACACAGTCCACCATGCCATCCACAAAATTTGAATTAATCCTTAAACATGTGTTGTGTGTTGGTTAACGCATATATCAAGTAATAATCATGCAATTTAAGATACAGCAGTTTTGCATGCTTTATGGCGGGTCTGGGCTGAGGCATGCTCCCCCATTTCTAAAAAATAGCACTACAACCCTGTATATAAGCTATTATTGTTTATGTTGTAGGTCAACATTTATGCGGTGCAGAAACTTCAGTTGTTTTGAACAGAGTTTTCAAATGTTATGCCAATAAACACTGGTAGCTCACTATATATTAATATCTCAGTTTGTGCTGAGATTTTCATGTCTATAAGCTATGATCCTTCAAAAAATTAAAATACTTTGGACTCATAGGAAATGGATATAATGAGCAACTGAAAACTTTTTCATACACAACCTGCGAGTGGGTCATGTAATTTGTACAAACAACATGATTTATTTACACATGGTTATGCCGACAATGTTGTAACACTTTTTCAGTACACTGAATGGAAAAATGGAAAAGGTGGAACTGGATTCAGATGCAAAGATGGAATAGGTTTTATGATACCTTTTCTGATGCTTCCCAAAGGCAGAAAAGGCAAATGCAAGGACAAACACTTGTTTGTTGAGGGTCTTCTATAGTCACAGGAATACTTGGTGTACAAAGTCTACACTAGAGTAGCACAAGATACAGGCTAACAAGGCTTACGAGACTTCGTCCTGAATGAGTGCGAAGTTTGTGTTTATATAGGCACAGGCGGTAAATGACAGAAAGAGCCTTATTTATAAGTGGTGCATACGCATTGAAAAGATGTGTACGATACTTTCTTTGCAGATTTCAGACTTATAAAAACAGACGTGACTTTAAAAAAACTAACAAAATTAAGAGGATTGTGCATGTTTGCAAAATTCACATGCAGTTTTCCTTACTATTTTATAAATTAGATAGTTTTTGACTATACCCTAATTTTATTTTTTTTGCGAAAGAAATATTTAAGTATGGAATCCAAGCTGAATTTTATAAATGAGGCCCAATGAGAAACAGATGCGGAGGAGTGTGGAATGCGAACCGGGTCTTAACAGGCAGATGATTGAGGGTGCTGGAGGTGTGACGTTACAAATGTCATGCAGCCACCAAGGTTATTATAGTTTTGAAATTTTCATTAGCTTTTATTTTTATTTACTTTTATAGTTTGCTTTTTTATTTCAGTTTAGTTTTAGTTAGTTGAACAAGTGATTTAGCAGTTTTAGTTTAGTTTTTATTTTGAGAAAATTGACTAGTTTTAGTTAAGTTTTTATTTAGTTTCAGTCTTAGTTTTAGTTTTTCAGATATAAGGAGGAATGTGTTAATTTGTAGAAGCTGACAAGGATAAAAGAATGCATGACCGCAAATATGTTTTTACCAAGTCTTTTATTAATCCTGTATTCTTGAACCATCATCTTTTTTAACATGTGACACTGATGATACTAATATAACTGAAAAAAAAAATCCAATCCATCTCACCCCATACAGTCATCATGCTCAGTTATTTCCACAGCTTTTGCCATGTTTGAGAGCTAACCATCTTCTTCATTGAATGCGCGCAGGGCAGTTGCTAGGAATTCTGGGCCCCCAGACTCAATATCGGTGTGGGCCCCTGCCCATGACTTTTAATTGCCATTCTTTTATGACAATGTATCATGATGTTATTCTTTATTTTCCTGTTTCTCAGTGTTCTTGACAGTGCCTAATGCAATACACCCAATTTTTCCTCTTTTAAAATCGACCACTCAACAAGGAGAGTATCATTATGTAAATTATGAATTAATAGTGGTCTTATTCACATTCACTAACTCACTCACCATCAAAAACATATTCAGACTGCTATTGCTGGGTCAGTGACCACAGCTGATTCTGAAGTAGCAGTGCATAAAGGTTTAATTGTTCCATTTCATATTACTTTCTTCAACATTGAAAGTTATGTTCCATGGAACAACTGATGGAGAACTAACCTACCGAGTCTTGGAATGAACAAAATCAGTTTCATTTTAGTAAAGCCTTGAAAAGCGATTGTTAAAGTTACACCTAAGGTTACCAGAAATAGGTAGATTTGGTGATATTTTATGCTCCGTAGGTGTAATCTATATGAATTCAATTGCAGGTTAAAAATAGACACTTTTAGGAAAAGTCAGTGACCCTCAAGGTTGAATTCTTTTATTTTGATAAGTTATGACACAAACAAATTTCAGAATGGTCAAAATGACCGTCATGGTAGTTCTAGTGTTAAGTAATTAAAAAAAAAAAAAAAAAAAACTTTTTTCTGTGGCAAAAATTCACCATGGTATTGATACTGTGCCACTCCAATATCAATTATAGTCATCATATATCATTATACATAAATGCATGATTCCCTTCCGTGGATTTACGCATAGATTCCTCCATCGACTAATTCAGCGCGGACTTGTATCATCCTCCTAAGGACTCTCATTGATAACCAGTCACTGTAATGTTTGCTCAGGTTCATCTGCGTTAAGCACTGTGATAGTGAACACCCATGTGAAACTTCCCCGGTAATTATCTATTGATTGACATGTTTCTTATCCAATTCGAGAGAGTATAAACTCTCACAGTAATTGAAAGACATTGATTGTACCATCAGAAAAATATTTATAGACAGATAGATACTTTAATGATCCAAAAGGAAATTTAGACATCCTGTAGCTCTTAAGACACACACTTATACTGTACATTCAACACACACAAGAACCTTTGTGCAACTGCAAGTTGGGTTGTATTCAGCCAAAATAAAAACTTCACACTTGTTTGGAGGTCGGGTCATTCCATGTCAAATCAACCAATGGCAGAAAAGTTGATGTCTCAGAATTTCTTTAAATTTTAACCAGTTGTGAAGTGACCATATTTGAGAACATCTGCAAATTTTCCAAGGGTTCTGATGTAAATTATGACCCTCAGCCCCATAAATATGAGAGGGGGGTGCATGCCCAAAATCGCACCCCTTATTCTGAACAGGTTTTCAAATGCCTGTAACTGGAAAGATATACAACTTAGACGACTGAAATTTGGTAATCCCACTTGTTAAAATTTGAAGAAATTCTGAGACATCAACTTTTTCACTTTTGAGAAAATTGGTTGATTTGACAGGGAATGACCTGGTCGATAAGTTGAACATACAGATGATGATGATGTATCATAAAAATAATGTCCATAATGTAACCAGTTCCACGTGAAATGCTACGGAAATGTCCAAGAGTAAAAAATGGTAAGTTACAACTTGAATAAGAGCAGTGCACAGGCGATTACATATGGTTTGAGCAGTCACACGACCTCTAAACAATTCATTCCTAGTGGATGTTGCAGTGACAAATCGATTATGGAAATGACGTAAGACAATTTGTCGGTCTTCTGCTTAACCGCGCTATAACTGCGCTATAACCGCAAAACAAAGCAGCATTGTATAACACAAATCAGACTATAAATCAGCAATTGTTTGTCTTATAGCCATAAAACTCACAGGATATATTTATAAAAGGACTTGAAACATACCCTGAAAATTTCATTCAAATTGGCTGATAGGGGGTGCTATAAATGCAAAACAAAGCTGCACCGTATAACACAAATCAGACTATAAATTAGCAATGGTTTGTCCTATAGCCATAAAACTCACAGGATATATTCATATAAGTACACATCATAAGTTGTTGGTCCAATCATTACACTGGCAAAATAGGTCCACATAAATACCTGCAACACACTCTTAAAGTGGTTTTTGTCCCCCGCCACCAGATAGCGAGCAGAGCGGGGGACATATTATTCAGCTCCGTCCAACCGTCCGTCATGTCCCGTTTGTTCTGAACGCGATATCTCAAGAAAGATTTGACCAATTCAATTCATCTTTGGTGTTAAGGTATATTGATCTAAAATGCCGACCCCAGTTGATTTCCGTGACCTTGGCATTATTCTCAAGGTCATTATGATCATTTGACCACCTAGAAATTCCTTGTCAACATGATATCTCAAGAATGGATCGATTGATTCCATTCATCTTTGGTGTCAAGGTGTATTGGGGCGGGGGACATAGTATTCAACTTCATCTGTCCGCCCGGCCGTCCGTCCATCATGTCCTGTTTGTTGTGAACGTGATGTCTTAAGAATGGTTTGATGGATTCCATTCATCTTTGGTGTCAAGGTGTATTAGGGGAGTGCTCACAGCCCACTCGATTTTTCGTGACCTTGCCATTATTCTCAAGGTCATTACGACCATTTCACCACTTACAAATACCCTGTCAACATGATATCTCAAGAACAGTGTGACCGATTCCATTCATCTTTGGGAATAAGGCGTGTTAGGGCCGGGGGACATAGTATTCAGTCCACTGCCCGTTTGTTGTGAACATGAAATCTCGAGAACGCTTTGACCGATTTTATTCATCTTTGGCTTCAATGTGTCACTTTGTGATATACCGATACCAGTCGATTTCTGTCACCTGGTGGGGGACATGGCCATGTGTAGTGGCAACAGTTGTTAATTAAGCTGTTAAAGCTTTCCACTACTAATGGTCTTTCTTGGCTTGAACCCCGGAATTGCCGCTTGCAGCTATATTTGTTTTTGCTTTGACACTGAAAAAATTTTGATTAAGTTACTTGCAATCTTAAAATAAACACTGCTGAATAAATGCTACCGAAGTAAGTTTTGGGTCAATTCATCATTTTTCATATTACCAACCAAAAAAAATCATCCAAATTGAATTTACAATCTCAGTGCAGTCTATCTGTGATCTCTTTTTCATTTCTATGTAAATAATTTCTTAATTATTATAGCCTTATGTATTTGTCTTTATTATTTAGCAAACAAATTGCTTGATTGTTAATTAGACTATCTTAAACAGGAGCAGGTTGGGAGCAAATATGCATAAAAATGTGAGAGGCCTCTATACCTCTATACCTGCCTCAGATGGCAGGCCAAAGAAAATTTGTCATAAAATTTAGGGGCGTGCAGGTTGGAGAGACTTATGTATTTAGTTTTCAAGTGTCTTCACTGATTATGTTTTTGGTGTAATCATTCTGTGAATGCTTTCTAAAAATGGAAGGTTTTGTGGACCACATTAAAACATTTCTGTCAATAAGCTTATAATTGAGTGATATTATGTGTACTTTGCAAATTTTCGACTCAAAAATGTTTCTTATTCCAACTTGCATAACTTTAACTCAATCTAGAATTGAAATGTCCTTATAACAATGCAGGCTGTATATTTGGTGTTCTCGACTATGCACAGTGAAATGTTTCAAGTTCATACAACACTTATAGTGTAAAATTAATTCTTACAGAAGCTATCTGAGTCCACTTTTGATTTAACACTCAGCATTTTGCTGTATACTTACATAATGTGATATTATTCGTGATATGCAATTCCTACTGGTGAATTTTGTTTCTAGTTCCAAATCGTGAAAGCACTTTTATGCTGGAATAATGCTTTATCTCTACTTAATGAGCTTGCAAGATGTGAAGTATAAATTGAAGAGACAGAGGTATTTTAATATTTTGTATTGACTGTCTTGCATGAGATAATTATCCTGACTCTGATGTAACAAAAGTGCAGTGAACACCTCCTGGCTTTTGCCTTTTAACACGCTTTGCAACAGAAGTGGCCATGCCTCATCAGGCCATTCAAGACTGGTGGCAATTCTCTCAAAATTGACAAAATATTTGTGCTCTGCTTTATCATTAAACGGTGGTACCAGTTTGACATGTTTGCCAAAATCAAATTTGCGTTGGGCTCCCTCCATGCTGGCTTGATGTTTAAGACAAGCTTCTATTTCCATTCTTTTCATTTCAACCTCAGCGTCAATTCAGCGCCTTTCAGTTTCCCCCTCTATTCATTGTTGTTCAAGTTCTAATTCCTCGAGCCTGAGCTCTCTATCAGCCACCACAAAGGGGTCTTGGGAATCACTGTAATCCTGCAAGGCTTCTTTTATCAACAGGTCTTCATCAACGAAAACTTCCACAATCAATTTCTCGCTGTCCTATTTCGGCATAGATCTTTTCACGTCAATCTTGAGAATCTTAGCGATCTCCATTAACTGGTCTTTTATTGAGAATCTATATGTTATCTCCATTACTTTTCAGCTAAATGACATAAATATTGCCAGTGTGGTGTCATATTCTCAATTCCTTCAAGCAATATTGAATTAAATTGTTTTCTACGGAGGTGGAGGGGAAGATGAAGTATCTTTACAGAACGCACCTTCACCCTCCCCGGTTTCTACCACTATCCTCCCTGCTGCGGGGGGGGGGGGGTTTGGGGCTCTGAATGTTTCCGCATTTGTGCGCTGGTGCTCGTGCTGTGGGAGGTGCAGGACGGGCTGGTGCATGGCTCAGTGTTCTGGGTAGGTTCTGAGTGGCGTGCGACGGACGGCTCCGGGCACGGCCGCACCAGCTTGTTCACCATCAGCAGGGTGTTGGGCTGCATCATGACGTGATGGTTGACGGTGTTGCAGTCCAGGTAGCGGCGCAGTGTCAGACGCAGCTTGGCGTTCTGCTGCATCAGCTCGGCTCGCTCTTGGCCCAAGCACAGCTGCTCCAGCAGGGCCTTATTGTAGCGCTGCCACACGCACTCCAGCCCAGAGTTCTGCAGTACAGATTCAGCCAGCTCCTGCGTCTATGGCTCCACACTGGTTGAAGGTTCGGGGCTGTGCTCCTCTCGGGGGGCAGTTCAGAAAAGTTGAAAAAACTCCCGCACACTGTCCATTCCGCATGCAATAGGCTATTAATTCACAACGTTTCGATTGACAGACCTTCGTCCGGTGAAATTTCACATCAGATTCAAAAGTAGACTTAAGTAGTTTGGTTGGCTAGCTTGAACCAATCAGATCTTACTATGTCATGACATCATTAATTCATTCATAAAGGCACTCATTCACAAGGTCTATAAGGAAAAAAACAAAATCAAAGAATTAAAACATTGTTGAGGAAGAAGCAAAGGAAATGCAAAACCCCTAGTTTTTAAAGCATGATGTCGAGGTTGAATTCATCATTCAGACCCTTTGTAAAATAAAGTTTGTAACGTAAATATCCAATCTGCATCACCTCTTTTTAGCAACAGGTCATGGTCACCTCCCCTCCATGGTAGCTGGACCTGTTCAATACCAAAAAAGTGGAAGGACGATATGTCATTGTAGAATCTGATAACGTATGCGTATGGCTGATAAAGCTCGGTCCAGAGCCATGCCAGATAGCAATAAAACTTTTGTGGACTTCACCCCCCCCCCCCCCCCCCACCACCACCAGGATGTTCCCTTAGCCTGCCAGTGGAAGGTGTCAGTGGTCTTTAAGTGTCCCTGGCTTTACTCTGTACGGGTGGGGGAGTAGTTGCAAAGCCCTGGCTGACACAATGCCCCTTTGGGAGTTCTATTATTGTCCTCAGTCCATATTTGTTTAAAGTAATCTAAACCTATGAGAACTTCACAATATTCTTATGTTTTCAATATCCTGCAAAGAAATATATAATTATTCATCTCCAGGCTTTCATATTTGGAGATATTCATGTCATGTTCGGACTTGTTATTCTTGGGGGAATCCAAGGAGTTATATGGAGTATGTTTCATTCCCTTTGAAATTATGGTTCATTCCCTTTTGGAAACTCCTGAAAATTGGTCAGAATCCTCTCGGGTATTCACCCTATTCTCCTCTCTCAGCTAAATTGCTTTATTACATCCTCCAAGTGGTGACAACCCAAAAACCAGATTTGACCCCCCTTCCAGGGCGTTTTATGGCCATGCCGTCTGGATGAAAGACGTGGTTTGGCTTAAAGGAAAGAGAAACAATCCATTCTGGGAAGATCGTATTCGGTCTCTCCCTGCACACGTTAGTGCGTGTGTAGCCTTTTCCTCCAGGTATGACTTTATTCTCCTTTTCAAAGTTGTGTGTAACTTGTAATTGGCTTAATGTTGATTTGTTTGATTTAAGATCTTGCCCACCTGGTGAATAAATTATTGTTATTCCTTTAAGCTTGCGTGGTCTCAGTGACTCTTAACACATTTACTTTCTTTCTAGCCCTGTTGCGGCGGATACTTATGGGGTTAATCCCAACCGAGGAACGACTGGCCAGCGGCCCGGAATGGGAATTGGTTTTATTAAGTCGGAGAGACAATCATGATCACTCACATGCAGGGTTTATGTATTGCCGGTTCTGGGATTTTAGCCTGCAGGAAACCCACGGACAAAAAGTCGGTTATCTGTTAAAATTCCCAGAAGGAACCCATGGGCATGCATAGATCTGGGTTCGCAGTAGTCATGCCAAAAGATGCTGTTGCTGTGATGTTTTGACTTCCAACCTCTAACCTAACCAATGAACCTAAGATCTGGCCATGGTGCTAATACCTGGGAGTATCAATAAAGTGACGGCGGTTGTCTTTTAAGAGTTCAAGGTATAATCAACCGAAGATTCACGCATGTTGTCCCTAAACTAATTCTAATTTGGAGTCAGATATTTAATGAGGGTATAACTAAATTTCGTATTCTAAATGTATAATGGAGTCAGATTAATTGTAACCGTTGTGCTTTTGTGCCCCTTTCTTCGAGCAGAGAAAATAGATCCATTTTTCTGCGATTCGCACCAGCCGGGAGGTAGCGCGTTTTAACACCAGCCCAAAGAACACGTTGAGCCTTCACCACTACAATTTCCGTCACTGGTATTGTTTTGTCGGTTCTACGTCATGTTTGTAATCATTAAAGTGAACTGCCTCTGGGTAATCATGATCATTTCTGCTTATGGTGCTTTTATGTTCACTAATGCGTTGTTCAATTGTCTTGTGGTCTTGCCCACATACACCAGTCCACATGGACATGTCAAGGTGTAAACTATGTGTGTGGAGGCGCAAGTAATCACACTCTTTATAGAAAAAGACCTGTTTTTATGAGGGTGGCGAAATGTGTGTGTCTTATATGTGTTGTTACACTGTGTGCAACTTCCACAACAATAGTTGCCAGAGGACAATGGACTTAATAGCCTTTGTGAAGCTCTCCTAGGCTTGGTACTGGCAAAATCAGTATGAACCAGGAGGTCTTTTAAATTTCTTTCATGTTTATGCACAAAGAGCAGTATATCTTCCATCATGTCTGACAATTCTAGATCAGACTGGAGAATGTGCTAATATTTTTAAAAAATTGGACGTATGACGTGCAAGTGTGGGGAATAAGGCGTAATGCAAGTTACTGAAAATTTCTTTTCTTTTTACTTTTCTTCAGCAAGTCAGATTGGGGTTTGTTAAGGGCTGTTGCATAAGCTTTTTCAACCCATTCTGCTGGGTACCCTCGCTGAGTAAACCTTTCATCTCACCTACCTTCTCCACATAGTCCTCTGTAGTCTCGCATATCCTCTTCAGTCTAAAGAATTGACTTTTAGGGAGACTTCTTTTCAGAGGGGTGGGATGAAAACTGCTCCCCAAAAGGAGTGTATTTTTGCCTGTTTCTATTCGATACAGTGTGGTGGACAGATGACCTTCTTTTTTAAGAACCCACATGTCTAAAAAATGAACCTTCTCTCGGCTATATTCCATTGTAAATTGCAGGTTTTTATCAAAGCTGTTCAACAAGGCAAAAAACTCTGAGATCCTTCTCTAACCCATGAAAAAGGCAAAAAACATCATCAATGTACCTGTACCATTTCAAAATTTTGGACAGATGTGTATTCTTTTCAGCATTCATAATGAAGCTTTTCTTCAAAGAAACCAACAAACAAATTTGCATAGTTTGGTGCACAAATGGATCCCAGGTTTGTCCCGACACTTGCAGATAAGTCACCATAAAACGTAAAATAATGTTTCTTCATTACCAGGGCAGTTGGATCAATTATTAATTCACTGGGCAGAATTGCAGGCGCATCTCGATCTTTAAGGGAGAAACCCAAAGCCTCCAGACCAACATCGTCAGGTATGTTAGCGTATAAGCTAGCAATATCTAGCGCGACCAGAGGCACTTCATTTGGTAATTCATCCATACCTGAAATCTTATTAATAAAGTCAGCAGTATCCCTTATATAGGCTGGTAAAGTTTTGATGTAGGGTTTCAAAAAAAAAATCCACAAATTCAGACAAGGGGGCCAGCAGCAAGTCAATTTGGGCCACTATAGGGTGGCCAGGAGGGTAACTGAGGGAATTGTGCACTTCAGGCAATGTATGGAACATGAGGCGAATTGGATGTTGGCAGTATAGAAAATCAAATTCATTTTTGGTAATCCAATTATTTTCTCTCACCCTTTCCAAATATGAGCGTCCTTCTTTTTGGAGAGTACTTGTAGGGTCTGATTTCAGTCATTTATAGAATTTTTTATTTGAGAGTTGAGATAGAATTTCTGCCTCATATTTTACGGTATCTTGTATAAAAATACACCCACCTTTATCGGCTTGCTTAATTATCACTTCTTTATGATTGATCAATTCCATTAGTGCCCTCCTTTCATTTTTTGTAAGGTTATTTTTCACATGAAAGGGCTGATCAACTTACTAAAAAATGTCACGTTCAACGAGTCACAAAATGTATTGATGGAGCTTACGCGGAGCGACGGCAGGGGCCGCTGCCCCAGGGCCCACAGCCAGTGGGGCCCCTCCACGGAGCCCCTGCAGCCGCAGTGAGCTTCATTCTCAATACCACCAAATAGATAAAAACACCAAAATTTTGCACAAATGAGATGTTTTCATCGTTGTTCCCCCACCTGTGCATTGTATGCAGTGATGTTCATTAAATAAACCTCCATTTCGTTAATCTAATCAACAATCATTCATAACTATTATATCAAGTTTTCATGCTTAATATAGCCACGTTTTAAAGACTATTGCTGAAATCAACTATTTTCTTATTTTATTAATATTTTCTTTCATACTGATTTGCAAATTGTCAAGATGATTTGCTGGGTAATGTGTTGCCCAATGTCAAGCCCGCATTTGATTTGATCATGTGACCACATTAATGTCTGTAGCCTCTGATAGTTCAAGCGCAAAATTTGAACATCATCAAATTTGCAAACTCAGGAGCAGTCATTCCATTCAAACATAAAAGCAGTAGTCTTTTGGAAATGGAAGGAGAGGGTAGCAAAGCTACCAACACTAAGTTCATTTGGCTTCAAGTAGTTGCCGCACCATGGACAACCTTCCTCAAGCAGCAATACAGACAACAGATAACAGATCAAGCTATGCTAACGTCTGACCTAAACAGTGATAACATCCACGGCTATTGTATGAATTTTAAAACAAGATGATGATGATGTTGCTCAGCGCAAAGTTTGACGAATGCCATTCAAATGGGCGAGTAGGCCTACAAGTGACTTTTCTTTTCGTCCGGAGTCGATTATATATTTAAGATCTATGGCAGAAATAAAGCAGTTAGTGTGCAGTAAATTGGTAATTTTATGGGATTTATGCAGACACTGTTTTGTTGGGTAATTTAGGGAACATTCTGGCATTGTTTTAAGTATATTTAAATATCATTAAATATTGCAGCTTTTGTCCATCTCTTTGTGTGCTTTTTCAAGTCATGAATGTACTGCCTTTATGTGAGATATTGCTCTCCTGGGGTAATTACACAGAAATGCAAGGTTCGGAGGTTTTAACTGGCCTAATTATCGCTGTATTGGAATTCTTTCCAAGCTAATTGCAAATTTCGTTTTCTTCCCATGAAGTTTACGTTCACTTGTGCCTCTATGAAATATTACAAGCAGTCTTAACCGTTAACTGGTATTTATACAATATTTTTCACTACTGACTGCCCTGCCACACACTAGTATATATGCATGTGACATGCTTTTGTTGTGGAGCGCACGGAAAAATGGGGCCCCCCGAAAGCCTATCCATGGGTTCACGGACGCTTTGTCCGAGTGCCCATACCGAAACATCAACATCATTATCTCACTCTTTTCAGTAATGTAATGTTTCTCTTTTTTTGCTCATGTATACACTAGTGGTCATAGTCTTGGCAGGGTAGCAAGTTTCGATATTTACATATCTTACCCAAATCTAAATTCACAATCTTAACCGCAGTTCTTAACCAAATTTCCGCAGTTTCAGTAATCTCCTCAGTTATTTTCTTTACCTCATGCAGGCCAATAATTTGTCCCTCCTGAAAACAGTACATCAACACCATTTCCATGGCCACTGGATATGATCTGACATCGTTGCTTAAAGGGACATTGTGAAGGAATTACTCCCATCCAGCGTTGGAATGATGTATTACATTCTAACGAATAATGCACTCTCGCGCCTCATTTTTTTAAACACGTATTGCAACTGCGGCAGCCACCGTGTATCAAAAGCCTTGTCAACGCTGATGATACCAAGGATGTATTAATAGAACTGGTACTACTGAACCGAAAGCCAGTATATTGAGGGCTGACTGCATTAAACAGTTATACCCAATACATAACATCCGGACATAGCTGTTTATTGCAGTCAGTCCTTGATATAATTGGCTACATGAGGCAGCAAAACACAGTACCATGAATCGGTGTACGATATTCAAAGTAATGGTAATAAACAACTCTGCTTAGGTGCATCTTGAACATTTTATACTATGAAAAAGCAAAGCAAGTGTTAGCTACATGCACGCTTATAGAATGTCACCTTCAATAGTTACCGAATACATACCCGTCATCCAACCCATGTTTACCAACAACAGCTTTTACTACCTCACTGTTTATTCTGTGACCTTACATAAAAGACAGGTGAAGCAGTCGAGTTGCTATATAACCAAGCCATTCCTACTGGTGTCGTTACACCTGCTCATTTTACCGACTTGCTAATGACATAAGCCGACAGCACGGAATCTCCTGACCAGTGCTACACGAAGCGAACCGCAGCAGTGCAGCTTATGAGAACGCGCTTAGAGACAAGGTCCCCTTGGTGTTCGCTTAGCCTGAATTAGTGCAACAAAATTGTCTCTGCCGTGGAATTAGTCACCAACAATCTATAAGAGAAAAATCAACAGATCGTATATTGATCATTTGCGGTAGTCAAAAAATTTATTCATGGATCTATTGGAGTGTCTTTTTCAATTGTTCCTTATGGAATAATTTCCTTTTGCCCCCCATGGCATCATGTCACTTGCGATCAGCTTGACCGCGAAGTCCTTGTCGGCGAGCGCTTATAGAGCCAAAACCAAGTTAAAACACCTTTGTTCGCTCATTGCTAAACTAGAGTCTTAAGCGCTCATTACAAAAATCTTTAAGCATTTAACTACACTCACCCTCGGTAAGCAGATTTTTAGCTGTACTCGCGTAATCAAGTGGTCAGGCGGAGTTGACCACGTTTTATAGTTCGGCTCGTTACTTGCATTATGCATTAGGGCAGCGGTTCCCAACCTTTTTAGGCCGCGCACCACCTTCTATTTCCTGACCTAGCTGACGCATCACCATGCCCAACACATAAAAAGGCACCGTCTATTTAAGTCTTATTGAGTGCATCGAGTTTAATACAAAAAAATAGTAAAAGGGAAATAAAAGTGAGTTTTCATTTAAAAAATTTTTGAAATAAAAGCCCACAGATGATTTTCTTGAATTTTTCTAATGTGTGACACTGCCACATAAATTTTAAGTGTTCTCTTATTCTTTGAATTATATTTAACGACATATGGTTGTAATTGCATTTTACGAGTTTCCCGTTATTCTCACTTGAACTAATGAATGAAGCTCTATTGCTCTCTAATGGCGTCTTTTATCTTCATTTTTGCTTCATCATTGCGGGGTACTTTTTTGTGGCTTATTTGGGACTCACTTGGTGGACTGCCACTTTATATGTCACGGACGGATTTTTCCAAGGAACTCCTCCTTGGATTTTTCCCTTTGCTACTGCTACCTCGTGGTTCTGCGCTTGCGCAACCCTGAAATCTCGGGCTGTTTCCTCGCTCATATCTTAAGTATCTTCAAAAATCATAAAAATAGATGTATTTTCAGAGCGCATTTCGACCTGTAAGCGTACATACATTTGCATGTACATGCTGGGTTTTCCTGAAAATGCAGAAATTAGATGACAATGGCGTATATGGGCATAGCTATATCTTTGAGCAAACTTATCCAACTCGTTATAAAATCTTATGATAAGCTCACAAATAACAGAGTTACTACTGTAAACTGATTCATATTGCAGAATCAAGTCGAAAACAAAGACTTTACGATCGCTTTGTATTAAGGTAGCATTTTTTGACAAGGGAGCAAAATTTGACAGAACACCAGCATTGCCACATTCACTGTGGAAAAAGCATCGCTAGAACTGTCTGAAAGTGCGCATTTTATGGGACTGAAACAATATTTTGAGCGATCCGACTTGATCTGTTTGAGCTGTTTGTTACAAGTGAAACAACATTTGAAATAATGCATTTTTATTTATTTTTTTAGTAAAATAAAACACAATAGGCCGCCATTACCCTTCTCATGTCGCGCACTACCTAGCGGCAGCTTGCGCACCACAGGTTGGGAATTCCTGCATTAGGGGAAGTAGGTGTACATTTAGCAGTGAGTCTCGACCACCTGTAGATGCAAAATTATGCACAAAATTCACCGTCATGAAAATATAATGTCAGATGTGGCGGACCCTCATAGAGACTGTCAAAGCACGGACAGGTGTCATTTGTGACAGGAAGGCTGCTGCGAAGTCTAACGAAAAGAAGTCTGCTGCATGGACCAGCATCCAGAAGCGCAAATCGAACTGGGAATTGGAAGGGACACGGACACGTCCTTTATTACAACAATTAGTCCTGGCTAGTTCTCGATAATTTTCCTTCACTGAGGCATTTTCGAATTATCTTCATTGGCAACTGAAGACACGGTTTACCTCCATATGCGATCTAACAGTGATGCAATCCTGGGCTTAATTCAGTATAGAGAAATGATGTACTTATTAAAAGGCTAATGCTTCGCCTTGATTGAACTGGTCCGCATTGTGATGAAATATCGCCTATCACTCTCGGTATTGCATGGGTTGATAAAAAATGTGGCACTCTGCTGTTAAATAGGCTATTAAAAGCGTGCGGCTCAAGCTACTTTCTCGACAGTCGACAGGTATACAGTTTTTAACGTTGATTTAAATGGAGCAAACATGCGTCCAGATGAATGATTGTTGTCTTACTCAACAGGTGCTGCTTGTTCTCTCCGATTAAGCGTGGATTGCTCTCGGAGTGAACCTTTTGTTATTTATGAAAATGACTGAGAACAGGTCAGGACAAATCATAGTTTAAAACGGATGTTTTGTGCAAGCCAATTCTCAGTTCTGGCTATGCCACTGTTTACTGAATTTATCCCACGATTTCACCGCTGTTACATTGCATATGGAGAGAAACAGTGTCTTCAGTTGATATGATAATTGGAAAACGCGTCAAGGAAAGGAAAACGATTGAGCACTAGCTAACTAACCACCACTCCCTCCCCCCCCCCCCGGATCAATTTGCGCCACAGCCAACATCATAAAGTGCAATAACAGCATTCTTTCCAGACCACACAAGAAGAAACATCAAAGAGTACAAATAACTCTGGCGGCAAATGAAAAATAAAACTAAGTCTGCCGATTGAGCTTGGAAAATTGATGCACTGAAAACAGGTGGTGGCACCTTCTCATTATTATAACATGACCATAAGCGTAGCTTATTCTTTAGTCCTATATGACAAAAATTAAGCACGTTTTAGGAACTGTTTAGCCGTTTCATTCACATATAGGAGATAAGCAATTTTTGTAGCAATGAGCCTGTATGCTTACGTGGTTTCAGTAGCTTTAGTCACGATAAACGCTGGCTTTTAGTCACTGTAAATGCCAGCTTGTAAAGTCTACCCACCAGCTTCACCGCCACTAAAAGCCGGTGGGTAGGCTTCAAAAGCCGGCATTTACCACAATTATGAAAGCTACTGAAACCACGTAAACATACAGTTCCACCTGCAACAATGAGGATGCAGTATTTTAGCAAGATCTACTATTATGCTGCTCATGGTAACAAGCAACACTGTGTAACAAAACTGAATGAAAAGTTGCGTTTAGGCCAATTTAGGCAGTACAGTTGACTTACTTGTCGAGAAGAAAGCTGGCAACTTCAGCGTCCCTAAGAAAATTTTCTCCTTCATTAGCTCCCTCCACCTGGGGAAGGCTAGCCCGATGTTCACCCTTGTTTTTTGAGAGCGCCAGTCGCGCTGCCTTTTCAATTCTTTTTTTTCATTTTTTTGCGGATGAGGATTCTGTCTCCTGTGCTGCTGCTGCATATGTATGGTCCAGCATTACACTGCAGTAGTACTGATTTTCAAAGTCGCCGCTATAGCCTCTCTCACTGATTTCCACCGTTGTCTCAATCACTCTGCACTGGCTGGCAGGGTAATTGCAGATTTATTCCATGTTTGGTGCCATTTGTCCCTTGCCGGCGGCAACAGTTTCAAGATGGCTGACTGTCATGGCGCTCCCCTACCAGCTTACCCGTCCAATGTAGAAACAAGTATAAAATTCTTCATTTACAATAATATATCAGATTACTAGTGGAGGTCATAATACACCAATGATGACACATATATGAATGCAGATTTAGACTTTGGCAAATAAAATAATGCAAATGGGCCTGTCCACAGAAATGGGGTACCTAAGGGGCATGGTACATTAACGGTTAAATAACACGTCACAGTGTTCGACAATTCACTGAATTGTATGTTTATTGTGTTATACATATGATAAAGATATAATAAGAACATTTTTGAAGTAATGCTTTGCCTAGTTTTATTTTTACTTGCAAAAAGAAGGAAATGTCCGCATTGGTTTTTGACATCGTTTCTGACATTGTAGATGTTGTTAATTTCAGGGCGGTTTCAGCCCATCAAAGGGCACCCTTATTTCAAGTAAAGTTGTCAGCTTGAATAAATAACTTAGTTTCTTTTAGTTTCTCTTCATATTCTAAAAAAATTTAATGACGGGTAATTTAATGACACCCAATTTGAAAAGCTAACTCGAAACCATCGTCTGTCCTAGCAGTTACGAACATAAAAACGGGTCAGACTGGGACATATTTGCGGAAATAACCAGCCATACATGTACGAAAAGTTAGAGTCCATTTGTTGATATACGATACAATTATTGATTTCTGTTTTCTTTCCTTCTGATTTCTTTCAATGATTGTTAAAAACTTTGCGTTGCGAGTCTGTCCAAAGAATATTACGTTCGTAACCCCACATAAACAAGAAAAATTAATGCGAATCTACGACTGTGAACTCAGTCACAGCTGAATACTAAATATGCGTGTGCGCCTCGACGTTGACACCATTGCTTGAATGTCATGCAAGCATCGTCTGCAATGCTGGAATGATTTTCTCTGAATCTGTCACGAATATTACTTACGTAAGTACTGTTACGAACGTAATAGAAAATTAGCAATGATCACATCATTTATTTGACTTAATCAACACTATAGTTTGGGCGAGTGTTGTGTTCCAGGGTTCTGGCCTTTGGCCAGAACAGTACAGCATTTATGGTTTTAACAGTTTCATGTTCCAAGTTTCATAGTTCATAGTTCCATAGTTCATGTTCATAGTTCATGTCATAGTTTTAACAGTTTCTTGTTTCAGGATTTTACATTTCAAGTTTCATTCCTTGTCCATGTTTTTGTTTTCGCCAGGTCTGCCATGCCACTCCACCGCTTGTCTGCGTTCCGCCCCGTGCCTTCGTTGTTGCACATTTCTGAGCTCTGGTTGGCTTTGGTATTTCCCTCTTCCTTCTGTGCTGTGCTGATTCGGGGCTCTCTAAGCTTAATTGGCAATTAACTGTTTTTAAGTTACTAACATTTACTAACACTCACTGGGTGGTGTAATTCTTAGATAGGCACATTACTAATATTACTAATTTAGACAGGGAGTTTATTGTCATGATTCCTGCTTTGCTATTTCAAGATCTTGCTGTGCTTTTCTGTTCTTAACATTCATGCTTGCTTCCAAACTGCATACTTAATTGGTACTTAAGCTGAGCACGCTCATTCTCTTAATGAGCAGGTCATGTCATCCAATCTCTGTCCATGTCTTGATCTTGCCATGCCTCTTATTTCTCTCTCTCCAGGTGTTACCCCTCATGTCATGATTTCTGAGCCTTTATCTGGATGCGGTGGAAGTTGGCTGGCAGACAGTGTCTCGCGTCTCATTGCATGTGCAAGTGTAGCCAAGTTCTTGTTGTCAAGTCCCCTAGCATTTCTAGTTTCAAGTCTCGTCCTAGCCTCTTGTTTTGTGTATATATATTTAGTCTTGTTATTTATTTTTCTTGATCTTCTCGCCTGGAGTTTCCAGTGCCTTTTTGTTTTTTGCCTTTTTGCATTTTTTGTTTATAGCTCTGTGTAGCTTACCTCAGTTTGTTTTTTGCAACCCTTTGGGCCAAGTTTTTTGTTGGCCCTCGTGCCTGTTTTGTTTTGTTAATAATAAAATCCTCATTCCCTTTTCCCGCATCTGGTGTCAACTGATTCCATATCAGCGAGTGATGCACTTTGAAGTCTCAGATTGGACTGCAAACATGGAGCAAATTCGCCGGCTTTTTATATAGATTATACCTACGGAGCATAAAATATCACCAAATCTAGGCTACCTATTTCTGCCATTAGCGGTCTCACTGACTGTAGCCTACAGTTTTGCGGCTGTAAAATTTTTCGAAAAAAATATCTTTAGTTTGCCTTGCAACTAACCAATGCCCCTGTCAGAGTTGATGGAGTAGAGTAGGCTAGTGTAGAATTATTTTATTTTATTGGGCAGCACTGGCAAAAAGTTTGAGCCAGCAGTAGCAGGATACGCTGGCACCAAAACGAAGGCAGTGCCAGGTCCGCAGGAGTTGACTCACAAAATAAGACGCGTCACCTGCTGCAATTGCTTCAGACCCGTCTGTGGGAATTGCACCAGGAAAACGGAGGTCACCTGCGCAGACTATTACGATTAGACTAAATGCTACGCCACCCCAATAAATAAAAAGGTAATCAGAAAAAAAGTTCAGCACCTCCCTGGCCAATTGTTTTCTAATTCCGTGTCATTGTTCCGATTATGTCATAAATAAGATATTCCATATGGTTATGTTGTTATAAATGTTGAATCCGATATGTTCATCAAAATAATGTTTTTAATCGTTGTTTTTGTCGTTCTGAATTGTTTAATTATTTCTTTACCCGAAAATATCGTTGTGAATGTTAACAATAAAGCCGCTTTCACACTGGACGCGAACGAATTTTTCGCACGACAGATCACATTCAAAGTCAATGCAAAGACTCGAATCCGCGTGAAACACGCGTATTTGCGTCTTTGCATTGAATTTGAATGCAATCTGTCTTGCATATTTAAACCATTAAATATGCCACGTGGGAGTAAATTATATTATTTTCGAGGAAATGTCTCAGCAGTTTATCTCATCTGTCCTGTTACATACGTAATGTCTTTCAGTTAGTTTTGGAAAACGAATATTGTTAGTTGTGGTGTTGATTTATGTAAGGTTTTTTCTATTGATTGATGTTACTGATGTTCAATGGAGTTCATTTAGCTCAATTCTTTACTTTGCAAGGTGTTTGCTTTGAGTGTTGAAAAACACTATGAGCCAGAATTTGCAAGCGGGAAATCCACAAATTGCAAATCTGGAAGAAAATTTGATTTTTAATACTACTCAATGTATTTTTTATCAGTGTTATTGTTTTTATGACTTTTAGAATAAATTAATGTTTTCACCTACTTCTAATAAGCATTTTTTGTTGATTTTAGGTTGAAATATCTGTCTTGTTACATACGTAAATCGGTGTTGCCATGACCATTTCAACTGTGTGTTCCGAAGTCATCTTTGCTGATATTATCCTTATGACTGCAGAAAGTTATTCAAGGTCCGTTTAGTGACTTATTAGGTTGAATCTTTTTTCTCCTTTATTGGTTTATTTTTCAGCTTGTGTGTCACACTTATGTACCCCATTTCTATGGACAGGCCCAAATGTTACACATTGTCCCTTTAAAAATGAGGAGCTACTAACAGCATCAGCTAGGGTTAAATTACTTTTTACCAGCTGAAACATGTTAATCACTGTTGTAATTATCCAATGGAAGGCTCTTGCCTTTTTGTTTAATTAAATCCAAGAGGTGGCTTTAATGGCCGTGCAGTGTACAAACTCAAGACATGAAATAACCTGCTGCATTCAAACTGTCAGTGTTGTTTATTTATTTATTTATTTAAATTTCTTTTTGATTTGTTTGAAGTGTTTTAATCAAGTTCGTACTGTACAATTAAATTTTACGTGATATTCCAGTCTTTTTCAGTCAGACTTGTGAAATCTTCTGAGGGCAGCTGACTTTTTTCCCCTCACATGCCTGACTGGCTTGTGGCAAAAAATGGGAAAATCCAGCTTTGCCGACAAATCAAATTAATGAAACTCATGTAGTGATTCTCATTTTTACCTGGCCAAATGCTCGGAATAAATGAAAATGACTAGTTTTCTCCTTGCCAAAAGCTTGGATTAAATAAAAATAGGCGTGCAATGCACGGAATACCCCTCAGCCCGATGTCAAAGTTTTTGGAGACGCGCGCCCGCCCGCCGCCCGCCCAACCGCACAAAGGATAGCAATACCCCGTCAGCCTTGAGGGCTGAGGGGAAAAATTACTATTCTCATTTAACAATGTCTGGCGACCATACCCTATATGCTTTTGCTGCCAAAGCACTAGCAACTTTTCTCCCCCTTCCCTCAAATTGACTGACAAAGAGGCTTCACTGTATTTTTTCTTAAACTTAAGTTTGCTTGGCTCATAAGTGAAGATTTGTGTTGGTTAATACCCCCATTCCACACGACCGTTCAAGTTACCATTCCCATACCGATCAAGGAATGGTACCAGAACGGGAGAGGTTGGGAGGGAACCTTAATGCAGCCTTATTGGAACGGCACTGGACATTAACGGAACTCCATCAAATGGTAGGAACGGTTGGGATGGCTGAGGTTGGGCTGTATGTTCAAAATTTTGGCCGTTCCCCTCCCGTTCTGAAAGAACAGTAATGGATCCTTAGCATATCGTTATGAGAACTGATGAGTCGTTAATGGAACGTAAGCAACGGTAACGCAACACAAATGCATCGGGAGTGAACGGTCGCCAATATTTGCCCAGCACCCGTAACATTCTCATACCGTTGCTACCGTTCCCTACCATTCTCATACCGATTTGGTAACATTCTGATCTGACCCAATCCTACCTCACCGTTTCAACCAGATTGTCTTACGTTCCCCTTGTGTTGTATTAAGGTTCCAGTAGCATTCCGACACCGTCCCAACCATTCCAATACCAATGCATTAGCGTAGTCGCACCGTGGCAGCCAATGTGTATATAGGTGTCATGTTCCAATACAAATCAGTTTATTTTCACAGGAGCTAGAGTGCACACTGTCACAGAACAGAAAACATGGGCGTCGACAGTTAGGCTATCTTTTTTTTTGGGTGAGGGACTTGTTTTCCATGTTCTTTTTTTATCTTTTCGTTCTTAAAAAAGGACACGAAGAAGGAATTGTAATTTGAACTACAACATTTATGCAAAGCTAAAGAATAAGCTCTATGATTGCCTTACCTTGCGTAAAACGCTGTGCCTACGTGTCCGAAAGTTGGACAGAGTTTTAATATAACTCCATGTCCGACAGTCGGATGGTTTCAACATAACTCCGTGTCCGGAGTTTTGATCAGACGGCTCACTTATTCAAGATGGGCACTGAGAATTTCAATCAATATTTCTGTTTGAGCTCTGCTCAATAAAGTGAGTTGACATTGGTGCGGGACATTGTGTATTTATGACGAAGTTAGCGACTGCCAGACAGAGATCCTAAAATAGGCTACTCCGTGTCCAAAAGTCATATAAGTTTAAATTTTTCTCGTATTCCAGCAATTATTAGACGTACAAACTTGACCATGTTTGTTTTCGACCTTCACAAAATGCAAATTGATATCTATCGACTTTTCTAGGTCTTTTTATTCGTCTGTTTTCTTTCGTTAAAGATAGATAACAGTCTTTATTCAGTCTCTCTTTTGAAAATTAGTCAGATGGATTGAACAGAATCACGCATCATTTCCACACCAGAGATAAAATAGTGCTTGTAGTCAGTGAGCAAATCAATTCCATGACCATTGACATTGTGAATTAAATATGGCATGCACGATCAAGACTGTCAGACTCAAAATGCAAAATACTCCATGTTTGGAAGCCGGCAGAAAGTAAAAGTATTGATATGAGACCAGATTTATTACGAAATAAAGAATAAAAATATATCACCAATAATCAGAACATCCAATGTGCACTGCAAACAATTTATTTGGGCCATTTTTATAAATACAACAAAGTCCGTACAATGCCTGTTGGACAATAAATGCAAAATACTCCCGTGTCCGACAGCCAAAAAAAGAGGACGATTAGAACAGATTGATAACAAAATAATAATAGAACACATTTTCACAACAAACAGAACATCCAATGAACAGCGCGATTGATTTATATGCGGGCCATCTTTTTTGGATGCTGTTTTCATTGTTTATTTCGTTATAAGCTAAATCTGTCATCCTGTGGATAACAGGATGATATTGCGTGTCGCCCCAACTGGGATTGTTATGACTTGGAAAAAAATCACAACAAAGAAAACCAGCAAAGAAAACTAAAACAAATTTATTCTCCAATAAAGAAAGTTCTTCAAAGAATATTCACTATTTAATTCCTAATAACACTCCAATGCCACGAATTAACTCTGTTGCCGAATCAAAACTCTGCTTCTGCTCTGTTCTCCTCTGCTGTCTGCCCTGCTCTGTGCTTAAAATCGCAGCATTAATATAGACTAGCAACCTTCTGGAAAGATCCACCGGATTCCAGGGAAATCCCGCCCCTTCCAGGCAGGAAGGTGCCAGAAGCTTCTAGAAAGCACTTGTCCTTTACATAGAAGTGAGATATTACATCAGATTATGTTTTACAGACACACCACCAGAGGGTACCAAATGAACAAAATAAATATAGCTGATCAGCAAGGCAGCAAAACAGCATGTAACAAATCTTCATTTACAAATTAAATATAATGCTGAACAAAAAAATACTCATACATAACAGGATCAATGTAAAAGTCTCAAAACTACAGTAGGCCTACTGTAAATGAAACCGCGCCAGTTTCAGTGTCCGGGAATACACTGTTGATAATAAACAAATAAACTTTTTTGCCAGGTAGCCTAATTTAACTGCCACCGTTTAGCCAGTTATTTTAACTGTAATTTTACAATTAGTTTACCACGGAGTTCAGTGCATGTTCAGTGTAAACCTTGGCTAAAGGCGTACAGGACTCCACTTACAGTTAAAATGACAAGGAGACAATGCGTTAATTCAACGGTTGAATTCAGTTAGTTTATGTTTTGAACTGTGTAGGAAAGCCGAACTGGCTTGGTGCAGGTCGGTGCAAAAATACATAATGGCAAATACCCGCCTGGTTCTTCTAAACGCCTGGGGTCCAAGTCGATTTTGTGAAATAAACGCCCGGGCTACTAAATGGTCATATAGCATAATGGTAGGCCTATTCCCTTTATAGATTTCTTTCCAAGTTCATTATTATTTTATTTGTTCTAGTATTTTGTTAGGCCATGTGAAATGTCCAATAAATTGAATTTTATTTTTTAACAACTGAATACTTGTTTGATATGTGTCTCGCTTTTATAACCTCTGTAGATCGTTACGGCAATGGTAACATAGCGCTACTCAATCGTTAATGGATTGCTAACAGCATTCTGCGGTCGCTGTGAAATCGGTAATGAATGGGAGAGGACAGTGCACTCGGTACAGCAGCGATGTGGGATCTGAAAGGAATGTTGCTGGAACGCTAGTGATTGGGTATTAAAACGGTAAAAATTGTTAAGGACACGCTGTATGGACCTTACATGGTTGGAACATGAACTGTATTAGAACCCTACAGCATTGTTACGGTCGTTAACAGATCACTACTGGAACGCAAGAATGCCGAAAACGACCGTTCTCCTAGCGTCTGATCGGTAAAGACAGCCGTCCTGAGGGCGGCTGAGAACGGCTGAGAACGGTAGCTTGAACGGTTGTGTGGAATGGGGGCATAAGATAGAAAATGATACAGACCTATCCATTTAATAGTTGACTGCAATGACTATCCGAGGTGGCCCTTGATAATGCTTTGCCCCCTCTGGAGTGAGAGCCTACCTCCGCCCCTGGATGGAAGCATTGGTTGTAGAGGGGCAGAACTTACTTTTAGGTTTAAATGCAGTGGAAGAGGATGTACTAAATGTATCCACACTTCTAGAGAAAAAAATGCCTGTTTTATTCGCCTAAAGCACTTAAATAGATCGACTTTTAGTCCAAACACATTGACGCCACAAGTGGGCACAAAAGACAGTCCTTTGGCCAGGACGACCATCTGATCATTCGACATTTCTTTAGAAAAAACATTAATTACTGTCTCTTTCTATGCAGTGTCCAGGGTTGGTCATTCCTCGATGTCTGCTTCCTTCTCCTGCCCTTCTTTGCCCTCCTCTCTGTGCATTTCTTTGCCTCTCTAAAAAAGGACTGGCTTGAATTTGAGCTGGGCCACTGGAATCACTGTCAAAAATGAAATTGCTCTCTCAGGATGAGCTTCCTGTGCTGAGCTGCTCTCCGCGTTTGTGCGCTGGTGCTCGTGCTGTGGGAGGTGCAGGACGGGCTGGTGCGGGCTCGGAATTCTGGGTAGGTTCTGTGTGGCGTGCGACGGGCAGCTCCGGGCACGGCCGCCCCAGCTTGTTCACCATCAGCAGGGTGTTGGGCTGCGTCATGATGTGATGGCTGACGGTGTGCTGTCCAGGTAGCGGCGCACTGTCAGACGCATCTCAGCGTTCTGCTGCATCAGCTCGGCTCGCTCTCGGCGCAGGCAAAGCCGCTCCAGCTGGACCTTATTGTAGCGCTGCCTCACGCACTCCAGCCCAGAGTTCTGCAGTACAGCATCACCCGGCTCCCGCGTCTGCGGCTCCGCACTGGTGGAAGGTTCTGGGCTGTGCTCCTCTGGGGGGGTCGGGGGGCAGTAAAACTGCAGCGACCTCTCATCCTCCCGCTCCAGCTTTCGACATGACTCTGCGAGCCGCAGGAGTTGGCTGCCCTTTTTCACGATGGCGTGCAGCTGCTTCACGGCACTGTCGCTGCACAGGATTAGCCTGGTTAGCCGGCGGCGGTAGTGTTGCTTGTCTGAGGTGAATTGCCCTTGCAGCTGCCTGGCCATCCGAGTCTTATTGTCCCTGATGCAGCGGAGCTCTTGCCCCTCCTTGTAGTCGCGCTTCTGTGCCGAAGCCAGCCTAGAGCGGACTTGTGCGATGGACAGCTGCATCTTCTTGATCTGCTTCATCAGTGCGTCGATCTCCTGGATGGAGCGCTCATCACGGGCCAGGAGGCTCTGGAACTCAGTGTACTGGCTTTCTGTGGCGTATGTGTAACTTGAGTCAGCCTCCTGGATCTGATGCCAGACTTGCTCAGCTTCATGTCTGAAATGAGCTTGCAGGATGGTCTTCATCTCCTTGCTCGTCTCCTCAATATAATTGCTGGTGCACAGGAAGTCGATGTGAGTATTGGTGACAAGCTCATCATGGTGCTGTGCTCTTGTGAAGTCCAATTCCTCCAGGGACATACACCTCTCTCTGTGCTGAGCCAAGATCAGCTCCCTCTCTTTGCGGAAGGCAGTACAGAGCTCCTCTATCGCAGCTTTCCGGTTCTGCTCCAGAGTACTCAGTTGCTCTCTGTGTCGCTCCAGAAGTCTGTAGAATTGATCCAGGTGAGAGGCAAAGCACCGAGCTGATAACTCCCGCATGCTGTGCATCTCGACTTCCAAATCCTTAATGATAGTGTCCTTGAGGTCCACAGCTTTCTCGAATGACTGACTCAGCAAGGCGATATCATCACGGAGCTCTTTGGCGCGGTCCTTCTGAAGCACCGGCTCCCATTTCTCGTCCAGCCTCATTTTACTGATCACCGAGGCCTGTTCCTCCACATCCATCTTTTTTAGCCCAAAGTAGGGGTCTAGGGGTATGATTCTTGCTTTTGGTGTTTGAGGTCCCGGTTTCATATGCCGGACGAGCCCCCAATTTATTTTACGGACAGGTGTGTGTTCCAGAATATACTGGAAGATTCAAATTTAGAAGTAGGATTTAATTTATACAATTTACTAAATAACTCAGCGAATGAAATGTAGCAATTACAATAATGCAGGAATGGACAATGAAATGACAATATTGAAGATAGAAATACTATTCACTCACAGAAATTGTCCGTCCTCGCAATGTTCTGACGATGACGCTGAAAATCCACTGGAATCTGATGTCTTCGGTGTGGTGATCCTGATCACCACAAAGTCTGTATCCAAGAGGTGTCTGTGTTTTCCAAAGTTCGATTGCAGCTAGCAAGGCCAGTAGCAGACTGGAGATGATTATCTTTTTCATTGGCTGCAAGTTCCTTTTACATAGGCTCTGTAGTCCTGAATGATGTCATATAGAAGAAACTTGAATGATTTCATAAGGAAGAATCTTGAAGGTGATGGCTCTTGTAGAATCCTGCAGACAATAGAACCCCCTAGATGGCTCCTGAAGATTCTATGGTGTTCACAGTCACCGATGTCCACAAGCACTTATGAATATTCATTACCCCTATTGGCTGAGCAAAATAATAAAATCAGGTCTTACCGTCACACTTTATAAAATGGGTGCTTCCCATCCTTAAATGTGATTGGCTGAGCCGCGTTCCATGCTGGTATAAAATTACTGTCTCCGTGGCAGGCCGCAGCACAAAATATCCCTGTGCGCAATGAATTTCTCTTAGGTTATGTTTGTTTCAAGAGCTTTAACTCGCTGTTTCAGTGTCAGCGATGTTTAGGCATTTAACCCGATAACCAGTTGACTATCTACCTAGCTAGCTATTGCATTACAGAGTTCGACATCACTTTTGCGTTGCAAACTATGTTGCTAACTTGCTCGCGATTTCAGTAGCCTATTAGCGATAAATTGTTGACTTTTTCTTGTATGTTTATTTTATGCGCCACATCCGTTGAAGTGAACGCTAGCTAGTTGACAAGCTGGCTAGCAAACTAACGCACAAATCAACAAATTTTCCTAGGCACCAAGTGTGGAGGACAAAAGTCAATCGTTCCCTACTCTCGCTGCTGGTTGTAATGATTTGGCCGATTGGCGCAAGTTGAGAACATGGGAACTCGAAAACCGGAACGAACGTAAAATTATTGAACGGGGTCAAGCTAGTTGACAAGCTGGCTAGCAAACTAATGCACAATTCGACATATTTTCCTGGACACCGGCAAGTGTGGAGAGCAAAAGTCAATCGTTCCCTACTCTCGCTGCTGGTTGTAATGATTTGGCCGATCGGCGCAAGTTGAGAACAAGGAAACTCGAAAACAAGTAACGTAAAATATTAACGGGGTCTTCGGGAGACCGAAGGAGACATTCAAAATAGCCTGCTTTCATAGTATTAGCGAGCCCAAATAGCCTGATGTGACATGACAATGGCGCTAGATGAAAAAGCAATCTTAGCGTCTGTGTTGCTGGCCAACCATTCTGTCCACTCTATCTTGCTTGGTCGAAGAAGTTCTCAATTTATTGTTGCATTATTACCAATAAATTGTCGATTTTTTTTTCTTGTGTGTTTATTTAATTGGCTAGTTTTATGTAGGGTAACTGTTTTATAAAAGGAATAAGCCCCTTGAAGCAGTGGGTTCCAGTGATTTTTTAACGGCGGAGGGGCGTTCTAAGGCACGACACGCAGCACTGTAACCCACTGCTTCTCAGGACTTCTTTTACGGAGGGAGGTGTTACTAAAGGAATAAGTTGGAATGTATGACAACTTCTCATGTCTAAAGTGCTTAGCATTGTAGTAAAATACAATAACAAAAGAATGCTAAATGTCAAAAGCTGACAACTCCTCTTCAGGGAGAACAGCATCAAAGAGAGAGCTCAAATCAGGTTGATGTTTTGTTCTTGGATCAATTTCTCTCTGGACAAGGACATCTCTGTCGTAGACAGTTCTGGCGTCTCTCAGTTCACATCAGAATGTTGAGCAAAATCCTGACTGGGATCAGAAGATTGACAAAGATCCTCCTTGGAATCTAGAAATGTCCCTGACAAATCCACAATGTCATCTTCAACATCAACATCCTGCAATTCGGTCAAAAACATTTCCAAAAGACTTTTGTATTTCACCATATATAATTAATAAAAGTAACCTAATACAGCATGAGAGACCTGATCTCAACATCATTAAGGCTGTATGGGATAACCTGGGGAGACAGAGCCAAGTGAGACTGGAAGCCTGCAGAGGAGGTGTGACATATTCAGCAATATGCTTTCAGCAATCTAACCACCAATAATCATTTCAAACTACATTACTGTGGAACAGTGTCCCAAATTTTTAGGCCAAGGGAAGTCACACTAAATATTGATTTGAGTTAGTTTTTAACAGATCACAGCCCTTTATAGTACATTTTTCAATATTGGGAAACCTTTAATTAGTTATGGAAGCATCTTAACCTTCCAGAATTGTGTAAAAGGCGCCAAAAACTTTTGCAGTGCTGTACAGAGAATAACGCTTAAGCATTTGAACAATTTAACCATTTTTAACAAGTAAAACAGCTTGCAATACAAGCCACAAAGGATGGTAAAAAGAAAAATATTAATGTGACATGGGCAAAGCTCACCACAAGATTTTGTTTTAGATTTTTTTTTCCTTCTGTTATTGCAGCCGTGGGCGGCATGGTGGCACAGTGGTTAGCATTGTTGCCTCACAGCAAGAAGGTCATGGGTTCGAATCCGGCCTGGGGCCTTTCTGTGTGGAGTTTGCATGTTCACCCCATGTTGCGTGGGTTTTCGCAGGGTGCTCCGGTTTCCTCCCACAGTCCAAAGACATGCATATCAGGCTAATTGGAGACACCAAATTGCCCATAGGTATGACTGTGAGAGTGAATGGTTTGTGCGCCCTGCAATGGATTGGCAAGCTGTTCAGGGTGGGTCCCTGCCTTTGCCCGTAGTCAGCTGGGATAGGCTCCAGCTCGCCCCGTGACCCTAGTGAGGAACAAGCGGGTATAGAAAATGGATGGATGGAGTATTTCAGCCGTGGTGGCTACTCGGCACCTTTCCACAAAACTTGAAAATGAAAATTTTTCATTTTTTGTGTCCCATGAAGATATGGCCTTACTTGTTGTTCTTTCAAAAAAAAAATGAATGTGACTTGGGCAAGGAGTTACAGGTACCCAGTGCATACTCTTGGTAAAGTGGCCTAATTACTAATAAAAAGTCATTATGTGCCATTACAAACAATAAGGAAAGTGGTATGGTTTGGCAGCTTTTATATCAGATTACATACATTTCGAAAAAATATCAGGAAAATAAGCACAAAGTTTCAAATAGAAATGTATTTCTGTTTCTAAATCCAGGACCATTTGTCCAACAGAGGAACATCTAAATTTCAGAATTTTATTTCATTACATTCATTTCAGACTTTCTGTGGATGATAAATTAACGGCAGAAATGTCTAATATCATGCAGCAATCGCCCCAGTTTCCCATCATTGTGCTTTTTAGCAAGCCAGTGTTCCCACTCAATCACTCTAAAAACTGCTGGGTCAATAATCACCTAAATTGGGTAATTACAGTGACCCAATGGGTAGTCACTATATCACCTACTAGGCACTGGGTCAAAAGGACCCAAGGCACTTTGGTCACAATTTTGACCCAACATACTGGGTCAACCTATTTTACCCAAAAATGGGTGACTTTGAGCCAGTAGTGTGGGTCACTCTTCACCTTTTGCTGGGTCAATGTTATTTAGTTAATGCTGAAATTCTTTACCCAATGTTGGGCATTTCTTACCCAGCATTGGTTTATTTTTACCCTTTTGTTGGGTTGATGTTATTTAGTTAACTCTGAAATTCTTTACCCAGTGCTGGCCGTTACTTACCCATTGGTTAATTTGACACTTTTTAATGGGCTTTTCTTATTCAGTTCTAAATAAATAACAGACAACACAGAAACCGCTTATTTACATTGTATATATTTGATACATATTTGAAACAGTACAAAATCATTAAAAATACCAATGTGAGAAAGTGGGAGGTGGACAGAGGGTGCTGCTGGTTGGGGCTGATGGAGCGTTAGGCCCTCAGACTGCCATCCTCTCTGGCAGACAGCTTCATGAGCAGCATCGGCTTCACTGAGGTACTCCGGCATGTTGGTTCCAATCTGTGAACAAAACAGATTCCATTCGGGAGTGAGGAACTTTCATAATTTTACTGAAATAAATGTTAAGTCAAATGGGGGAAGTTTAATACTCCTTACAGTGTTACAGAATCGTTGTTATTTTGACATGGACTACATGGGGAAAGTAGAATATTGCCTTCAAGTGTCCCTCACATTTTACAAACAGTTCGATATTTATAATGATTCACTGCATTTCTATGGCACTTTTCATGACAGCCAAAGCACTTGACTCTTCTCATTCACACACATGGAGAAGCAGCCAGCGTCCTTTCTGTGCGCACACACACGCACACACAGGCACACACACACACACACACACACACACACACACACACACGTGTGCACACACTTAATGACAGAGAGCCCCAACACAGAGTGAGGCAAAAGACAGATTTACTATACCTTCAAATTTCGGGATGAGTTCTTCAAGATTCCGTGACCTGAGTCGCTCTTTTACGTACTCAGCCATGGAGTCGGAAATGAGACCAAAGAGACAGCAATCAGTTATCAACATTCCATTTATATCTCCCTAAATGCTCAGATGAAACATATAGGCCAGGCTGCGACAACAACAGGGTTCAAGGTTAAGGTTTTTTTTTTTCCCCACTAGCTCAGTCAGGCAAGTTGGCCTGAGATCTACTTGACCAAAGTCAATTTTTAGTTACACCCAAATAAAAATTGTTTCATTTAAGCAGCTATCAAATGTCAACAAAGATGACCATCCATTTTTATGCTTAGTTTTAGTCTGGATGAATACATTTATAGGCTATAAGAAAAGGCCAATGTGACACTCCTTTTTTATAGTCTTGACAACTATAAATAACTTATTGAAATCAATTGTTAAAATAGCCTTGACGTCATGACATTATCACAAATTCACACATACAAGATAAAAAAAAAAAAATTTGAAGAAAATTCAGTTGAATGTGTAATTTTCTAAACAGTCAAAAAACGAAGCTGGATGACGTCATAGAGTAGCGTGGGATCATGGGAGCTGTAGTCCTTTAACGTATACAGATCTGATGTTCCTCACTCCTTTCACGAAATAAACCGACAGTTGCAGTTTTTTGGGGGGGGGGGGGGGGAGGGGAGCGAGGCTCGGCAGCAGAGAAAATAACTCTCTTTATTCGCGAGTGTCTTGCTGTTTTTAAATTAAATTAAATATAATGCTGTACAAAAAAATACTCATACATAACAGGATCAATGTAGAAGTCTCAAAACTACAGTAGGTCTACTGTAAATGAAACCGCGCCAGTTTCAGTTTCCGGGAATACACTGTTAATCATAAACAAATAAACTTTTTTGCCAGGTAGCCTAATTTAACTGCCACCGTTTAGCCAGTTATTTTAACTGTAATTTTACAATTTGTTTACCACGGAGTTCAGTGCATGTTCAGTGTAAACCACGGCTAAAGGCGTACAGGACTTCACTTACAGTTAAAATGACAAGGATACAATGCGTTAAATTAACGGTTGAATTCAGTTAGTTTATAACAGTTTGTAACTGTCTAGGAAAGCCGAACTGGCTTGGTGCAGGTCGGTGCAAAAATACATAATGGCAAATACCCGCCTGGTTCTTCTAAACGCCTGGGGTCCAAGTCGATTTTGTGAAATAAACGCCCGGGCTACTAAATGGTCATATAGCATACGGTAGGCCTATTCCCTTTATAGATTTCTTTCCAAGTTCATTATTATTTTATTTGTTCTAGTATTTTGTTTGGCCATGTGAAATGTTGTCCAATACATTGAATTTTATTTTTTAACAACTGAATACATGTTTGATATGTGTCTCGCTTTTGTAACCTCTGTAGATCGTTACGGCAATGGTAACAAAGCACTACTCAATCGTGAATGGATTGCTAACAGCATGCTGCGGTCGCTGTGAAATCGGGAATGAATGGTAGAGGACAGTGCACTCGGTACAGCAATGGTGTGAGATCTGAAAGGAATGTTGCTGGAACGCTTGTGATTGGTACTAAAACGGTAAAAATTGTTAAGGACACGCTGTATGGACCTTACAAGGTCGGTACATGAACTGTATTAGAACCCTACAGCATTGTTACGGTCGTTAACAGATCACCACTGGAATGCAAGAATGCCGAAAACGACCGTTCTAGCGTCTGATCGGTAAAGACAGACGTCCTGAGGGCGGCTTAGAACGGCTGAGAACGGTTGCTTGAACGGCTGTGTGGAATGGGGGCATAAGATAGAAAATGATACAGACCTATCCATTTAATAGCTGACTGCAATGACTATCTGAGGGGCCCCTTGATAATGCTTTGCCCCCTCTGGAGTGAGAGCCTACCTCTGCCCCTGGATGGAAGCATTGGTTGTAGAGGGGCAGAACTTACTTTTAGGTTTAAATGCAGTGGAAGAGGATGTACTAAATGTATCCACACTTCTAGAGAAAAAAATGCCTCAGTTTTATGTGCCTAAAGCCAGTGTTGTGTTAGTTCACAATTAATATGAACTAGTTCAAAGTTCAGTTCACAGATTTTAAAATGAACTAGTTCAGTTCATAGTTCATATTTCTTTTAAAAAAATGAACCAAGTTCACAGCCCAAAAAATGAACTAGTTCTTTTTTAAGTTCATTTTTAACGCAGTCATCCAAGAATTTTTTTCTTCATAAGAGTCTCTTCTTATCTGTTCATCCCCAACTCCCAATCACTGCCACAATGTCCAAAAATGGAATCACAGACAGCTTTTATTCAAAAAGTTATGGTGCTGAAAAAAATGTCAGCAGGTTGCAACTACATGCAGAAAGTCAGGTCCAGCAAAGTCTCTGAAAATGAAACTGTCCTTCATTACAACTGCATGAATCACACTCTAATGCAGTTCAAAAACATTAGCCAAGACCAACAATGTTACAGTAGGCAAGAACACTGAGTAAAAGTTGTCTAGTGCACCCCACCACTGAATTTCCCATTGACTATAATGGAAAAACTCCAGCTATTGTTATTTAAAAGGTATACAATCGCAAATCTTTCCTGCGTAGGACTGGATTACATATTTTTTTAAAAATCGAGGCGCAATTTTGCTTGACGCTTTTCGGGAATGAAGTTATAAGAGCTTGTTTTAGTCAACGGTTAATCCATTGGTAGGTCAATATGACTCACATCTGACTCTGACTGGTCACTTGCACAGCATTAGTGAATAGTCTGCAAGAACATTGCTGCTGGTAGCAGTTTGAACCAGGGGTGTCTCTAGACCCAATACTGTACTGGGGCACAGCTGGGGCACAAACTATTTTTAGCACTAATTTATCATAAAAAGCATAAATAGTGCTTCAAATTATACATTCATATCAGATTATCTTGTTGTCTGGATCTATGATTAACCACCTGAAATGGACTGATGCATTTTGCACTTTACTCTAGACCTCTGAACCTGGTACAAGCAAAAAAAGACTGTACAACATTAAATAGCTCTTCCATTACTCTAAATATAAACTGTATGTTTACGTGCCTGGCAGGCCAAAACACTAAATTATCTATGCCATACAAACATACACAGAGGAAAACAGACAAAACATTACCATATCAACAGTTTTGAATCAAGGCACAAAGTGTGCAAAGCTACACCAAACTGACTCACATTCAAATCACATTTCATTTTCACTGCAGTATTAATTGTAGGCTAAACATTCATTGCGTAATTCAAGTAAACCACTCCATCAAGGTACGAATAACTGCAATCATTAAACTGTATCTGAGATGTTCCATTCTAATCAGTGCATCTTCACTAAACATAAAACTATATTCACTAGTGTCGGCTATAACAGTAGGCTATCTTTAAGTCTTTACCAAAACTGTGTACTGTCCTTTGTTATCCTCAATGTCACATAACCAAAGTACTCGATGAGCCCGATTCTCTGTTCATACAGAACCCATGTTTTAACGTGAAATAGCTCATATATGGTCATCAAACATCGATAGCAATCTCCAGACACCGAGTTGACATTACTAGGCTAACCATTATGAATCAACATTATGCCTATGACGAGCCAGTTAGCTATAGGGCAGCAGCTAACGTCTGCACTAGGCTACGTCAATTAAGACGGCAGCTTAAAGTTTAAGCAAAGTTGTGACATTTGAATTCCCATGGAAATGGCGACACAGAGGAGAAAACAAACAGTAAGGACAGGCAGTTGCCCAGCACTAACCTGAAGACAGGTGAACGAATGACGGTGAGAGCAGTCAGCACTGACAGACACCGCTGTGTGCGTGACCTTGTGTTCCTAAGTTCTGAATTGAGCCGAATCGCAGCCAAAGCAGCGTGAATATTAAGTAGCCACATGCCATTGTGTACTATACGGAGTGAAGTGAATAAATTAGCAATGAGTTACAGTCGTCATATTAAGTAGTTGTGTGTCTAAGCGCTCTGTTACTGTAAATTCTCTTGCTGTAGATTACGTGGACATGTAGACTTAAAACGTGATTTTTTTTTATCCCTTGGCGAAAATTATACTGGGGCACTGCTGACCAATAATGGGGTACGTGCCCCAGTAAAATGTCGGGTTCCGCCGATGGTTTGAACTCCCATGGTTACTGAGCTATGTTTTCATTTCACGGAACCGACAGCCGAGCTGTATGCTGAAGCGCTATCTTCGCTGGCAATCATAGAAAGCTAGCCAGTTTGGTTGACTGCCTTAGCTATAATTGCGTTATCGTAATAATTATAAACAAAACTCACAGCTTGCTCACTTAATAGTCCCTAGATAGGCAGATGCCGGATAAGGATGCTGCTATTTGCGCAATTCATCCGGTATGAACACGTTACATAAACGTTTCTGCCAGGTCATTCGCTATGGCTAATTCTATGTAAAAATGCAACTTGGGTTTATTGTGCCAACTAAGTTTATCTAGCCAGCTAGATTACAGATAAAGTTTGCGATCACAGCCGTCTACAGCGACCCTATTATTTATCAAGCCAGCTGGACAAGTGGCTAGTAAGTGTTGCGCTTCCTATGATTAACACGTGTTATATGCTCGACTTCTTGAACAGTGTCATGTAAGATTGTGCATTAATTTATATTCTTAAATGTTTTTCGATCACAACTATGTTGAAATTGTTTCGGAAGACCCCTTAGTTAGTCTCCATAGGACAACTACGCTCTAAGAAGGATACGGCGGCCGCCCCTCCAGTTCTACGTACATTCATTGGCATAGACAGAGCAGCGGCGGCGTCAGTTGATGACGTCATCACAAGTCGACTGGGAGAAGTATTTTTGGCAATAATATTGAACGCCCGTTATTCCTTACCAAAATGAACTCGTTCAGGGAATCGTTCGTTTTCGGCAGATGCGTACGTTCAGTTCATCGTTCGTCAAAATAATGAACGAGTTCATGAACGTCGTTCTTTTTTCCCGTTCATGCACAACACTGCCTAAAGCACTTAAATAGATCGACTTTTAGTCCAAACATATTGACGCCACGAGTGGGCACAAAAGAGAGTCCTTTGGCCAGGACGACCATCTGGTCATTCGACATTTTAGAAAAAATATTAATTACTTTCCCTTTCTATGTAGTGTCCAGGGTTGGTCGATCCTCGATGCCTGCGTCCTTCTCCTGCCCTTCTTTGCCCTCCTCTCTGTACATTTCTTTGCCTCTCTAATAAAGGACTGGCTTGAATTTGAGCTGGGCCACTGGAATCACTGTCAAAAATGAATTGCTCTCTCAGGATGAGCTTCCTGTGCTGAGCTGCTCTCCGCGTTTGTGCGCCGGTGCTCGTGCTGTGGGAGGTGCAGGACGGGCTGGTGCGGGCTCGGCATTCTGGGTAGGTTCAGTGTGGCGTGCGCCGGGCGGCTCCGGGCACGGCCGCCCCAGCTTGTTCACCATCAGCAGGGTGTTGGGCTGCATCATGATGTGATGGCTGACGGTGTTGCTGTCCAGGTAGCGGCGGTGTCAGACGCATCTCAGCGTTCTGCTGCATCAGCTCGGCTCGCTCTCGGCGCAGGCAAAGCCGCTCCAGCTGGACCTTATTGTAGCGCTGCCTCACGCACTCCAGCCCAGAGTTCTGCAGTACAGCATCACCCGGCTCCCGCGTCTGCGGCTCCGCACTGGTGGAAGGTTCTGGGCTGTGCTCCTCTGGGGGGGTCGGGGGGCAGTAAAACTGCAGCGACCTCTCATCCTCCCGCTCCAGCTTTCGACATGACTCTGCGAGCCGCAGGAGTTGGCTGCCCTTTTTCACGATGGCGTGCAGCTGCTTCACGGCACTGTCGCTGCACAGGATTAGCCTGGTTAGCCGGCGGCGGTAGTGTTGCTTGTCTGAGGTGAATTGCCCGTGCAGCTGCCTGGCCAGCCGAGTTGTATTGTCCCTGATGCAGCGGAGCTCTTGCCCCTCCTTGCAGTCGCGCTTCTGTGCCGAAGCCAGCCTAGAGCGGACTTGTGCGATGGACAGCTGCATCTTCTTGATCTGCTTCATCAGTGCGTCGATCTCCTGGATGGAGCGCTCATCACGGGCCAGGAGGCTCTGGAACTCAGTGTACTGGCTTTCTGTGGCGTATGTGTAACTTGAGTCAGCCTCCTGGATCTGATGCCAGACTTGCTCAGCTTCATGTCTGAAATGAGCTTGCAGAATGGTCTTCATCTCCTTGCTCGTCTCCTCTATATAATTGCTGGTGCACAGGAAGTCGATGTGAGTATTGGTGACAAGCTCATCATGGTGCTGTGCTCTTGTGAAGTCCAATTCCTCCAGGGACATACACCTCTCTCTGTGCTGAGCCAAGATCAGCTCCCTCTCTTTGCGGAAGGCAGTACAGAGCTCCTCTATCGCAGCTTTCCGGTTCTGCTCCAGAGTACTCAGTTGCTCTCTGTGTCGCTCCAGAAGTCTGTAGAATTGATCCAGGTGAGAGGCAAAGCACCGAGCTGATAACTCCCGCATGCTGTGCATCTCGACCTCCAAATCCTTAATGATAGTGTCCTTGAGGTCCACAGCTTTCTCGAATGACTGACTCAGCAAGGCGATATCATCACGGAGCTCTTTGGCACGGTCCTTCTGAAGCAGCGGCTCCCATTTCTCGTCCACCCTCATTTTACTGATCACTGAGGCCTGTTCCTCCACATCCATCTTTTTTAGCCCAAAGTAGGGGTCTAGGGGTATGATTCTTGCTTTTGGTGTTTGAGGTCCCGGTTTCATATGCCGTACGAGCCCCCAATTTCTTTTACGGACAGGTCTGTGTTCCAGAATATACTGGAAGATTCAAATTTAGAAGTAGGATTTAATTTATACAATTAACTAAATAACTGAGCGAATGAAATGTAGCAATTACAATAATGCAGGAATGGACAATGAAATGACAATATTGAAGATCGAAATACTATTCACTCACAGAAATTGTCCGTCCTCGCAATTTTCTGACGATGACGCTGAAAATCCACTGGAATCTGATGTCTTCGGTGTGGTGATCCTGATCACCACAAAGTCTGTATCCAAGAGGTGTCTGTGTTTTCCAAAGTTCGATTGCAGCTAGCAAAGCCAGTCTAGCTTTCAGCAGTAGCAGACTGGAGATGATTATCTTTTTCATTGCCTGCAAGTTCCTTTTATATAGGCTCTGTAGTCCTGAATGATGTCATATAGAAGAAACTTGAATGATGTCATAAGGAAGAATCTTGAAGGTGATGGCTCTTGTTGAATCCTGCAGACAATAGAACCCTCTTGATGGCTCCTGAAGATTCTATGGTGTTCACAGTCACCGATGTCCACAAGCACTTATGAATATTCATTACCCCTATTGGCTGAGCAAAATAATAAAATTAGGTCTTACCGTCACACTTTATAAAATGGGTGCTTCCCATCCTTAAATGTGATTGGCTGAGCCGCGTTCCATGCTGGTATAAAATTACTGTCTCCGTGGCAGAGCGCAGCACAAAATATTCCTGTGAGCAATGAATTTCTCTTAGGTTATGTTTGTTTCAAGAGTTTTAACTCGCTGTTTCAGTGTCAGCGATGTTTAGGCATTTAACCCGATAACCAGTTGACTAGCTAGCTAGCTATTGCATTACAGAGTTCAACATCACTTTTGCGTTGCAAACTATGTTGCTAACTTGCTCGCGATTTCAGTAGCCTATTAGCGATAAATTGTTGACTTTTTCTTGTATGTTTATTTTATGCGCTATGTGTAGGGTAACCACATCCGTTGAAGTGAACGCTAGCTAGTTGACAAGCTGGCTAGCAAACTAACGCACAAATCAACAAATTTTCCTGGACACCGGCAAGTGTGGAGGACAAAAGTCAATCGTTCCCTACTCTCGCTGCTGGTTGTAATGATTTGGCCGATTTGCGCAAGTTGATAACATGGAAACTCGAAAACCGGAACGAAGGTAAAATTATTGAACGGGGTCAAGCTAGTTGACAAGCTGGCTAGCAAACTAATGCACAATTCGACATATTTTCCTGGACACCGGCAAGTGTGGAGAGCAAAAGTCAATCGTTCCCTACTCTCGCTGCTGGTTGTAATGATTTGGCCGATCGGCGCAAGTTGAGAACCAGGAAACTCGAAAACAAGTAACGTAAAATTTTAACGGGGTCTTCGGGAGACCGAAGGAGACATTCAAAATAGCCTGCTTTCATAGTATTAGCGAGCCCAAATAGCCTGATGTGACATGACAATGGCGCTAGATGAAAAAGCAGTTTTAGCGTCTGTGTTGCTGGCCAACCATTCTGTCCACTCTATCTTGCTTGGTCGAAGAAGTTCTCAATTTATTGTTGCATTATTGCCAATAAATTGTCGATTTTTTTTCTTGTGTGTTTATTTAATTGGCTAGTTTTATGTAGGGTAACCGTTTTATAAAAGGAATAAGCCCCTTGAAGCAGTGGGTTCCAGTGATTTTTTAACGGCGGAGGGGCGTTCTAAGGCACGACACGCAGCACTGTAACCCACTGCTTCTCAGGACTTCTTCTTTTACAGAGGGAGGTGTTACTAAAGGAATAAGTTGGAATGTATGACAACTTCTCATGACTAAAGTGCTTAGCATTGTCGTAAAATACAATAACAAAAGAATGCTAAATCTCAAAAGCGGACAACTCCTCTTCAGGGAAAACAGCATCAAAGAGAGAGCTCAAATCAGGTTGATGTTTTGTTCTTGGATCAATTTCTCTCTGGACAAGGACATCTCTGTCGTAGACAGTTCTGGCGTCTCTCAGTTCACATCAGAATGTTGAGCAAAATCCTGACTGGGATCAGAAGATTGACAAAGATCCTCCTTGGAATCTAGAAATGTCCCTGACAAATCCACAATGTCATCTTCAACATCAACATCCTGCAATTCGGTCAAAAACATTTCCAAAAGACTTTTGTATTTCACCATATATAATTAATAAAAGTAACCTAATACAGCATGAGAGACCTGATCTCAACATCATTAAGGCTGTATGGGATAACCTGGGGAGACAGAGCCAAGTGAGACTGGAAGCCTGCAGAGGAGGTGTGACATATTCAGCAATATGCTTTCAGCAACCTAACCACCAATAATCATTTCAAACTAAATTACTGTGGAACAGTGTCCCAAATTTTTAGGCCAAGGGAAGTCACACTAAATATTGATTTGAGTTAGTTTTTAACAGATCACAGCCCTTTATAGTACATTTTTCAATATTGGGAAACCTTTAATTATTTATGGAAGCATCTTAACCTTCCAGAATTGTGTTAAAGGCGCCTAAAACTTTTGCAGTGCTGTACAGAGAATAACGCTTAAGCATTTGAACAATTTAACCATTTTTAACAAGTAAAACAGCTTGCAAGACAAGCCACAAAGGATGGTAAAAAGAAAAAATATTAATGTGACATGGGCAAAGCTCACCGCAAGATTTTGTTTTAATTTTTTTTTCTTCTGTTATTTCAGCCGTGTTGGCTACTCAGCACCTTTCCACAAAACTTGCAAATGAAAATTTTTCATTTTTTTGTGTCCCATGAAGATACGGCCTTACTTGTTGTTCTTTCAAAAAAAAAATGAATGTGACATGGGCAAGGAGTTACAGGTACCCAGTGCATACTCTTGGTAAAGTGAGATGTACACATGGCCTAATTACTAATAAAAAGTCATTATGTGCCATTACAAACAATAAGGAAAGTGGTATGGTTTGGCAGCTTTTATATCAGATTACATACATTTCGAAAAAATATCAGGAAAATAAGCACAAAGTTTCAAATAGAAATGTATTTCTGTTTCCAAATCCAGGACCATTTGTCCAACAGAGGAACATCTAAATTTCAGAATTTTATTTCATTTACATTCATTTCAGACTTTCTGTGGATGATAATTTAACGGCAGAAATTTCTAATATCATGCAGCAATCGCCCCAGTTTCCCATCATTGTGCTTTTTAGCAAGCCAGTGTTCCTACTCGATGCACTCTAAAAACTGCTGGGTCAATAATCACCTAAATTGGGTAATTACAGTGACCCAATGGGTAGTCACTACATCACCTACTAGGCACTGGGTCAAAAGGACCCAAGGCACTTGGGTCACAATTTTGACCCAACATACTGGGTCAACCTATTTTACCCAAAAATGGGTGACTTTGAAAAAAAAAAAAAATTGGCCTGTAGTGTGGGTCACTCTTCACCTTTTGCTGGGTCAATGTTATTTAGTTAATGCTGAAATTCTTTACCCAACGCTGGGCATTTCTTACCCAGCATTGGTTTATTTTTACCCTTTTGTTGGGTTGATGTTATTTAGTTAACTCTGAAATTCTTTACCCAGTGCTGGCCATTTCTTACCCATTGGTTAATTTGATACTTTTTAATGGGCTTTTCTTATTCAGTTCTAAATAAATAACAGACAACACAGAAACTGCTTATTTACATTGTATATATTTGATACATATTTGAAACAGTACAAAATCATTAAAAATACCAATGTGAGAAAGTGGGAGGTGGACAGAGGGTGCTGCTGGTTGGGGCTGATGGAGCGTTAGGCCCTCAGACTGCCATCCTCTCTGGCAGACAGCTTCATGAGCAGCATCGGCTTCACTGAGGTACTCCGGCATGTTGGTTCCAATCTGTGAACAAAACAGATTCCATTCGGGAGTGAGGAACTTTCATAATTTTACTGAAATAAATGTTAAGTCAAATGGGGGAAGTTTAATACTCCTTACAGTGTTACAGAATCGTTGTTATTTTGACATGGACTACATGGGGAAAGTAGAATATTGCCTTCAAGTGTCCCTCACATTTTACAAACAGTTCAATATTTATAATGATTCACTGCATTTCTATGGTACTTTTCATGACAGCCAAAGCACTTGACTCTTCTCATTCACACACATGGAGAAGCAGCCAGCGTCCTTTCTGTGCGCACACACACGCACACACAGGCACACTTACGTAATGACAGAGAGCCCCAACACAGAGTGAGGCAAAAGACAGATTTACTATACCTTCAAATTTCGGGATGAGTTCTTCAAGATTCCGTGACCTGAGTCGCTCTTTTACGTACTCAGCCATGGAGTCGGAAATGAGACCAAAGAGACAGCAATCAGTTATCAACATTACATTTATATCTCCCTAAATGCTCAGATGAAACATATAGGCCAGGCTGCGACAACAACAGGGTTCAAGGTTAAGGTTTTTTTTTTTCCCACTAGCTCAGTCAGGCAAGTTGGCCTGAGATCTACTTGGCCAAAGTCAATTTTTAGTTACACCCAAATAAAAATTGTTTCATTTAAGCAGCTATCAAATGTCAACAAAGATGACCATCCATTTTTATGCTTAGTCTTAGTCTGGATGAATACATTTATAGGCTATAAGAAAAGGCCAGTGTGACACTCATTTTTTATAGTCTTGACAACTATAAATAACTTATTGAAATCAATTGTTAAAATAGGCTTGACGTCATGACGTTATCACAAATTCACACATACAAGATAAAAAAAAAAAAAAATCAGAAGAAAATTCAGTTGAATGTGTAATTTTCATAACAGTCAAAAAACGAAGCTGGATGACGTCATAGAGTAGCGTGGGATCATGGGAGCTGTAGTCCTTTAACGCATACAGATCTGATGTTCCTCACTCGTTTCACGAAATAAACCGACAGTTGCAGTTTTTTTTGGGGGGAGCGAGGCTCGGCAGCAGAGAAAATAGCTCTCTTTATTCGCGAGTATCTTGCTGTTTTTTACGCTCTACTCAGAAATAGTACTTACATTTGCTAAGCGGTTAGCAATCAACTAGTTATTTTACCAAACTGCTAGTTACTTAGCTTTACAATTAATGATGGCTTCTCCCTCGCTGTTTCGGTCTCTTGCTCAGTACGTCTCATGTTAAGCTAACGTTATTCCTCTGCCTATTTTATAAATGCAATTTGTGGCATGAGCTCAGCATCATAGAAAGCTATTGTATCGTGCTGTGGTTAGCCAGCCTCCGCCCCACATCGCTCTGCACCCCCACAGCTCCACACCCACAGCCCCGTACCCCACAGCTTCACACCAGCGACACGGCCAGAGGAGGACGTATACTTTTACTATTTTTCGCAACTTGTCCGAACAGGCAGGCGAGTCGCTAGGTTTACTTGCCTGGTGTTCTTTCGATTTCTCCTTTTATTATTTTGACCGTTTAAACGGTCTATAGGTAGGAGAAATCGACGGAACACCTGGCAAGTTAATATAACGACTCGTTGGGGTCTGGCCGGTGGGCTCCGTACCAAAGACCCAGCCAGCCTCCAGCCTAGTTTAAACTCAGTTTTCTATTCACGTTAATCCGACAAGCCTACAGTATCAGTAGCACTGGCTCCGTAGACAGAAGGCTTAGCTCGGTAGCCTAACAGACAACAGCTAACGTAAGCAATAGCGTAACACACAAGATGCCGTGTATACATTCCAACTGTACCGCTATAGACAATATCTTTTCCATTCATTCTGAATAAAAAAAGCCGCAAAGGCGGTAGAGTTGGCATGTATGAGCCGTGCTATGTCGTGAATATTAGCAAGGCTGAATAACATTAATATGAAATAAAGCCACTTACTTCCAAGATCAGAAGATCGTCCCTTGCCCCTGCCGGCAATCCACAGCAGCGGGAAAATTGACCCATTAAATGGGTATGGTGCAGTGGGAATGGGACCCAACGTTGTGGTTACCCAGTTTGAGGTCAATGTTCGCGCCGCAACAAAATAGACCCACAGATATTTAATCCAAGACTAAATTAATCATCCAATATTAACGGACCCATCAAATGGGACCTTCAGTTCACCCAGCAATTTGTACTTAATGACCAGGACCTGGGTATTGTGCTGTGTAGTCCGTTGCGGTGACCCAGGTTGTGGTTAATATTTGTGCAGCAACAATAAAAGACCCAAAGATATTTCACCCAAGACTAAATTAGTCACCCAATCTGGATCTGTTGTCAACGACCCAACGATTGAGTCATGAAATTCACCCAGCATTTTTAGAGTGTGATTAAGATATAGCTTAAGGAGTTTTTTGTTTCGGTTTGCACGGTGTCGCCACAGATCATACTCGAATGTTTGCCTTGCCTTCTCCAAATTCTGGGTATGGGCCCTTGTGACAGGATTGAAAAAGTTTCTATTGCGACAAACTGTTTGGTGGAAGTAACCAAGCTGAGACAGCCCTCTGTATGCAGGCCATTCATCTGTAATTACACCAGTACCATTCTGAACATAACGTTCAATGACTGAGAATAGGTTGGGCCATACAGTGGCGACATCTAATTCCCACGAAATTGCGAATAAAAAGTATAATAGGCTATCGGCCACTTGAGGGCTCTAGACATACAGCAATGCTCTTGTCAAACGATGTAATGCTACCTTAAGTAGAATAGAATGCCAATTGTACCTCTCCCTCTTCCTACTCTCTACTCTCGATGTGCACCAACTCACTGGTGCGCGGCTTAATCCTCCATGGTTAGACTGAGGATCTAAAGGTTGAATGATAGCTCATCTTATAAATCGTTCTGCAGTCAGCACCAAAATATTATATAGTAGCCTAGTAGTAATTTTACTGACCTGTGGGTCCAAACTACACATAGTCAAAGAAAATTTTCGCCACTTCACAGTGAAAGGCATATGACGATTCGTATTCAAAAATAAAATCAACTTGTTGAGGTGCTTCCGTTTATCAGCTACGTGTTCTCTAACAGCAGAGCGTGCGCTGCCATCGGCAGTTAAGACACTTCTTGGATGTACATTTCTATAACACAATTCTATACACATATCACCCAAACGAATAGGTAACTTATTACTGAAGCTTGTATGGTCATAAACTTAGCCTTGCTCTCATTAATTACCACACCATGAGACAAAGAATAATCGCGTAAAACTCCATGGTGGCCAAAGCAGTTCTCTGCGTCCCAACAACTAGCGCAACAAGCCGAGCGAACCTTCAGTGCGGCTGGCCGAGTCTAGGAAGCGCGCCGTAATCGCCTTAAACCCTGGCATTGTTGACGCGATATTGTTTTTGCCTAGTTTGGGAAAAAATACGCCTAGGCCGACATTATAAGCTGTGTTGAAAAAAATCGCCTAAAGCCCCCCCAAAACAATCTTGAAATAAATATATGAGGAAAAAAGAATGTCAGGATATCGCAACACTGTATGGGAGAGTAGGCGATAGCGCCAGTGCGTCACTGTCATGTTAATTTTGTTCCAGTAAAACAGCCTGTTTGCAATATTTTGCCTGATGGCATTTCGTTTGGTTGCAAAGATCAGAAATCACGGTAAGGTTCAATTAATAGACAGCGCCTAAAATTTGTATTAAGAATTACAGCCAAAAGCCAATGGTATGTTGTGCGCCATTCAAATCCATAATTTTGCAAATCATGTCACACAGACCCGCTGTATTCTTTTTCTCTTGCCTCCTTTTTGAGTCGGGTCGGGTTGGGTTCGGGTTGAAAATCAGTGCGAGTTGTAGCGGGGCGGGCGGGGCGGGTTTGCTGTCACGTCGGGTCGGGTTGGTGCGGGTGTTAAAAAACCTCGACCCACGCATCACTATTGGACATACAATGATAAGATTGCTTTTAGGGCTAAAACTTCTCAGATATGTCTCATAAAAGTCTCAGATCCGTCTCTTGTTGTTCTCTTTAATTCTGCTTCAAAATAACTAAGACATAATTGAGATCCGGAGCATACAATTATGAAATCTCCTCAGTTTATCCCACTCCTCAAGTATTGCTCTGATGGTTATCTCAACTGAACCTCCTTTGTCTTAGTAATGTCTTGTCTCTTTTTAGCTTATCTCTTGCTCCCAAGGAACCCTTAGGAGAAGTAACTCAGAAACAAACGATCACAGAATTATACGAATATGAGAAGCTCAAAGAGACGAGATTAAACAACAGATGAGCAACGCATTTTTCCTACGGGTTATCTTCCCTAAACTTAGTAATCGGTAGCAACCATTTTAGCTATAGTGAGCCAACAGTATTCCAATTAGTGGTTGAAAAAATACGTTTTGTGAAGCAAAAAAATCCGACATTGTATTGATTCTCTCACATTCTACTGTCAATTACAGTCATCACACACAAAATATGCGTAGTTCGCTCCCATGGATTAACGCGTAGATTCCTCCATTGACAAATTCAGCGCTCCCTTCTATCCACCCAAGTACTGGTGTCGATAGCCAGTCAATCAATTATATACTCATATTCACCTGCGTAACTCTGCAGTTATAGTTCACGCCCTCGTGAAGCTTCCCCGGTAACGAAATATTGATAGACTCATTTCTTATCCAATTCCCGAGTGTTTAAACTTTCCTCAATAACTGAAATACATTGATTGGACAAAAAGATTAGGATACAAAGCTAAGCGTAAAAGTGAGGTCGGTTGTATTCTTCGAATGTTGTATGGACGCGGTCAATGGGAATTATTCTGAATGAAACCGTACTGGAGGGTTCCTTCTACCCGATACATCTGTCTCTGGAGGAGGGCATCAATGAAGAAAACAGGTTATACTTCTACTCTGTTTGCATTTTGCTCATTATAGCTTTTTGCTGTAGAATTTATATCGCGTTTAAAGATATCAAATGCCGAGGTTTTCGTTTCTCCAAATGCATGCAGCCCAAGCACGTCGGTAGATCCCTCGGTACGTTCATTACACCATTCTGTTGAATATGGAGGCAAATGTCGGTTTATTTTTCCTGAAAGTCAAATTTCTGTTCTGTTAAAATTAGGTATATTTCAGAATTCAGATATTAATGAGTTAGTGAGTTTTTAGCCTTATAAGGTGTAAGGTTATGAGCTCGGATGTGAGAGCAGTTAGCTTTTCATTGCAGCGTGAATGTTATAGCTGTTTAATCAGCACTTTATTTAATGCTTGGGAGACTTCGAAGAAAAATGGACAATATTGTTAACTTTATTAAGGAGAAAAGGCATGTTTTGTGTTTGTAGAGGTTACTGGTGACCAATGATGTTCAACTGCACTGATATTGATAAATTCATGCTAAACTCAAATAGAAAATCATTAGTTCATGCTAAATTTCATGCCCCAAAAGTTAATTTGTGTTAAGTATGTGATTAATGTATGATTTGACAGTAAAACAATTTTGACGGATCTCAGACTTTGGGGAGACACCTGGATAGCTGTCTAATTTGGCTCATAGCAAGCGGGTAATCTAGAATGTAATTTTCAAGATGAATTGTACTTGTGGTGAAGAAGTTTATGATTCCAGAAATGTATAGTTTTAAGCCCCAGCAGTTTTTCAATTGTCAGTATTATTTTTTGTGCTAATTCAAAGTAGAATTTTGATGAAGATTTTTTGTGTTTGCAGCCCCTTTTCTCCACCAAAATCATAAAAATAAACTGAAATACGATGGGAGTCTAAATGCTTCAAGTGTCTAGACTCAATTGAGCCAAGGTTTTTCTGTCTGTAAAGCTGCAATCTTGAATTATAAAGCATTAAATCAGGTAACTCCTAAATAGCCAGATTTGGCTTCTGCGCAAAGGGGTTAAACTAAGGACTTGAGGGGCAGGGAGGTTTGAGAGTGATATCAATAGGGAAATGCAGACTGCCCTGATGGAAGCTGACAGGGCTAGATGCATTAGTGATGATACCTTTTTAAAGCAAAATATCATTTTGAGGGGATTTTAGCAGCAGAAAGCTGGGGAACAGGAGGGTAGATGCAGAGGAAATAGTGTGAAATATTTTTTATTTAAATTCTGGAAGCATAATAAAAGAAATTCTCAGAACTTGAGGCTGTTAATATTAGCAGGGGCCACCACATAGTCAAGATTACAGGCGTGGCATGGTGAAGAGGATGGGGTTGAATATAATATAGACGGTCATAAGCTCTTAAGGATGGATTTATCCAGAAGGAGGGGAGAGGGTGTTGCACTCTATGTGAATGATAACCTGAATGTGCCGAAAATTCGTGAAATTGTACATCTCTTGCTCTGTGAAGATATTTGGGTCAGACTCATAGGCAAACATGACACAGGTCTAAACATAGGAGTGTGCTATCAACTGCCAGCTTCAGACTGTATTGTAAATGCAGGGCTCTTTAAAGCTAGGCAAGCTTGTTGATGAGGAAGGACTATTATTATTCAGTAAGTGACTGCAATTACCCTGCTATGGATTGGGAAATGGTGAAAGGACAGGGTAAAGAAGAGGCTGAATTTCAAGATGTTATAAATGACAATTTTTGGTGCAGTATGTAAACCTGAGAGAGAGCGAGAGAGAGAGAGCAATTTTAGATGTTGTGCTCTGCATTGACCCCAATTTACATTGTAAAGGTATTAGAGCCACTTGGGGCTAGAGGTCATTCTACTATTACTTTTTGGCATTTCATGGGGAGTTAAAAAATCATCCTTGAAAGCCAAAATTTTTTATTTTTGTCACATGGTGCAGCCTGTAAACTGATGTTCGTTTTGTTACGGAGATATCAAATAGGGCGCTAGTTGCCTGCATTGTTTTCCTAAGTAATTGTTTCTCTGTGCCAGTCTTGAGCCATTATTAAATTATTCACAAAATACTCAAAAAATAGACTCCCTCCCTGAAAAGAATCTCTAGCAACATCAGGCTGTCCAATCCATTCCATCTGCTCCCTCACAGTGGAGTAATGGATTTTCTATATGTAAGAGAAAACTTTGGTATAGCAGACTGTTGAAAAGCATAGTTAGGAAACAAGTGAAGCTGCTCAACAGAATGCAGATCAAGTACAATATATATTTTAAAGGTGTGGAAATAATGTAGTCACCAGCTGGTTTCATTAAGCCAGAGACATTGGAGCTACCATTTTGTCCACATTTCACAAAATAGACAGGACACAGAGGACATTTATATCTCATGTGATTTTATTAATTGTCTGTATTTACAAAAAACTTTATTTTTTTATTTTATTAACAATGGCAAGTTCCGGGCGGCACGGTGGCACAGTGGTTAGCTTTGCTGCCTCACAGCAAGAAGGTCGTGGGTTCGAATCCGGCCTGGGGCCTTTCTGTGTGGAGTTTGCATGTTCTCCCCGTGTTGCGTGGGTTTTCGCCGGGTACTCCGGTTTCCTCCCACAGTCCAAAGACATGCATATCAGGCTAATTGGAGACACCAAATTGCCCATAGGTATGAGTGTGAGAGCGAATGGTGTGTGAATGGTGTGTGCGCCCTGCGATGGATTGGCAAGCTGTTCAGGGTGGGTCCCTGCCTTTGCCCGTAGTCAGCTGGGATAGGCTCCAGCTCGCCCCGTGACCCTAGTGAGGAATAAGCGGGTATAGAAAATGGATGGATGGATGGCAAGTTCCATTGAAAACACGTTTCCCTTTTTCAAGTCCACTCAAGGAGAAATGCTAGATAGAGCACTGGGTTACAGAGGTTCAGGTTCAGGCAATTTGAGCAATTATGAAGATAAGGGCCCAATCAGCAGAGTTCTCCCTACACTGTTATAAACTGACTGAATTTAACAGTCAAATTAATGCGTTGTCTTGTTATTTTAGCTGTCAGTATTGTAATGTGAATATAGGCCACTAGATGGCAGTATTTACCTTTTTTTTGTTCAGCTCAGACTGGAGTCATGTTTAGACATGTCCTGGACATGTCTGGGGCAAGTCTCAGAAAATTAAAAAAAAAGAGGTCTAAATGTGGGTGGGGTCTGCAAAAGAGTATATAAGGAAAAGAATTGAGACAGTAAAGTAGTAGGAGAAATTGCAAGAAGATGACCAGACCTGCCATTCTGTTCAAGACCTGTGACGTTTCTTTTGTGGATTTCTTTGCCTGTGTTTGAGCATTTTCATCATCCAGGACATCACCAAGCCACCCCCACGAAAAGGGATTGTAAATATTTATGTTTTGTACATAATTCAATCTTGGACTTTCGGTTAGTTAGTTGTTATTGTCTTTGTTTAATTAAATGTGTTTGAGTTTTAAAACTGTATCTGTCATCTGTTGCTGTTGCTGTTGCTGTTGCTGTTGCGTTGTAAATCTAATAACAAATTGGGGGCTCAAGGTCCGGGATAGACCATTTTGTGAGTAATTTATTGAAAATCTAACATTTCAAATTGTAAAATTGATTTTTTTTAATTGAATACATATATATTGACAACAGCAATGGATGATTTCTTGGCATCACCAACCGTAGGGGTTTTGAAGTCTTTTAAAAAGACAGAACTGCTAGAAATTTGCAGACATTTAGAGCTGACAGAGGTGAAACCAGCCATGCGAAAAGCAAGACTGGCTGGAGAGATAGTTGAATATTACATTGATGAAAATGTGTTTGCACCCGGAGATCTGGAACAGTTTCCAGTGGAAAATCCAAATATAGAAATGGAACTTAAATTAAAAATGCTAGAGATTGAAAGGGAGGAAAGAGAAAAAGAAAGGGAGGAAAGAGAAAAAGAAAGGGAGGAAAAAGAAAAGCAAAGAGAATTTGAAAGGGAAGAAAAAGAAAAACAAAGGCAGTTTGAGTTAGAAAAATTAGCAAGAGAAGAGAAAATAGAAAGGGAGGAAAAAGAAAAACAAAGAGAATTTGAGTTAGAAAAATTTGCAAGACAGAGAGATTCTGAATTAGAGAAATTCGATAGAGAAGAAAGACTCCAAATGGAGCAACTAAAAATTAAAGTTGAAACTAAAAATAAATTTTGTGCCAGTCAGGAGGTAAAACTGGTGCCTCCATTTTCGGAAAAGGATGTTGACAACTATTTCCAGTGTTTTGAAAAGGTAGCAAAGAGTTGCCAGTGGCCAAAGGAACACTGGCCTCTGATGTTGCAAACTGTCCTCAAGGGTAAAGCTCAACAAGCCTATTCGGCTTTGTCTGCAGATGATTCCTCTGATTATGAGGTTGTCAAAAAGGTTATTTTGAGAGCTTATGAAATGGTTCCAGAGGCTTACCAACAGAAATTCAGAGGTCTGAAGAAATCTGAAAATCAGACTTATGTTGAATTTGCTAATGAAAAGCAGGTTTGCTTTGAGCGCTGGTGTACTTCTATGGAGGTCAAGGATGATTTCAACTCACTAAAAGAGATGGTGTTAGTTGAAGAATTCAAGAACTGTGTTAAAGATGATGTTAAGACCTACCTTAATGAGAAGCAAGCACTGAATTTGCAATCAGCTGCCAAATTTGCAGATGAATATGTTCTCACACATAAGTCCAAATTTCAGTCTAGCAGTAACAATAGATGGTCCCAATTTCAGAAAAAGGGTTACGGTGATACCCAAGATTCTTCACCCAAAGACAAAGACAAATCTGGTGATGGTGCTCAGAAATCCAGTAACAGGTCTGATCAAAGTGTGAAAGCTGACAGTGACAAAAGTGGTCTAGTTTGCAGTTATTGCAAGAAATCTGGTCATATTAAAACTAACTGCTGGTTCCTTAAAGCTAAGAAAGAAAAAGAAAAGGATACCAAACCAAATGCCTTTGTGAAAACAAGGTTAGAAACCCCTGTAGTAGATAACCGATCTGCTAAATTGCCTGCTTCTTGTGGGGCTAAAAAGCCTGATACAGCTGACTTCGTGAGGGAGGAATTTCTTCCATTTGTGTCAGAGGGATTTGTGGCTCTGAATGAGCATACTACTCCTGTCCCCATATATATCCTAAGGGATACCGGAGCTTCTCAGTCACTTTTGTTGATGGACTCCTTGGAGTTACGTGATGAGACCGCTTCAGGGGATTTCATACTTGTACAAGGTATTGAAGGGAGGACTGTATCTGTACCCCTGCGCTCTATATTCTTGAAGTCAGATTTAGTTACAGGACAGGTAAAGGTGGGACTTATGTCAAGTCTACCTATAAAGGGTGTTTCTCTGTTGCTAGGCAATGACCTGGCTGGGGGCAAAGTAGTTCCCCCTGTACATCTTACTTCAGAGCCGAGCACTGAAGATGGGGATGAGGACCCATCTCTGTATCCTTCTTGCGCAGTGACTCGTGCTATGGCTAAGAAGGCTAAAGAAGAAGATGATGTGGTGCCGTCCAGTACATTGAATAGTCAGGACTCAGGTGGTTCGCCTCATGACTCTGATTGGCCTACTATGGTTTCTCCGTTTGAGGACTTATCAGATACGTTTATCAGTTCTCTATTCAGCCAGCCGGATGGGTCTGGTGATTCTGATGTGTCTGGAGACTTGTCTCTGTCCAGAAAGCGGTTGATTGAGGAGCAAACTAATGATCCTGAAATTTGTGTACTAAAGAGGAGAGCCCTTCCTGATAAAGAAATAGACGCAGTTCCAGTTGGGTATTATCTCAAGGATGGTGTGTTGATGCGGAAGTGGCGCCCTCCTGATATCCCTGCCAATGCAGATTGGGCAGTGGTCAGGCAAATTGTTGTTCCGAAGGTCTATAGGAATGAGATCTTAACAATGGCTCATAGTTTACCTTTAGGAGGTCATCTTGGTGTTAACAAGACTGTTGATAAGATCATGAAACACTTCTTTTGGCCTGGGCTTCGGAAAGACGTTTCCAACTTTTGCAAAACCTGTCACACTTGTCAGGTAGTTGGAAAACACCAGTTAGACCCACCTGTAGCTCCATTGCAGCCTATCCCAGCATTTGGGGAGCCATTCTCTAGGGTCATTGTTGATTGCGTTGGTCCATTACCCAAGACTAGATCTGGAAATCAGTACTTGTTGACAATCATGTGTGCATCTACCAGATTCCCCGAAGCCATACCTCTACGTAACATCAAGGCAACTGCAATCTCGAAGGCTTTGATAAAGTTCTTCACGTTGTTTGGCCTTCCCAGGGAAATTCAGTCAGACCAGGGTAGCAATTTCACTTCAGGATTGTTTCAGCAGGTTGTGTATGAACTAGGTGCAAAGCAGATTCTTTCTAGTGCCTATCATCCAGAAAGTCAGGGTGCCTTAGAGCGGTTTCATTCCACTCTCAAGACAATGATGAGGACTTATTGTTATGACCATGAGAAAGACTGGGATGAAGGGGTTCATTTGCTGTTGTTTGCAGCTAGAGAAGCAGTGCAGGAGTCTACTGGATTCAGTCCATTTGAGCTAGTGTTTGGTCATGAAGTGAGAGGACCTTTGCTATTATTGAGTGAACAATGGCAAGAGAAAGAGCCGCATATCAGTCTGTTAGACTATGTTAGCAAGTTCAAGGACAGATTGCGTGCAGCTTGTGACCTTGCCAAAGAGAACTTGAAATCAAGTCAGGGAAAAATGAAAACTTGGTATGATCATAAGGCTAGAAGCCGTGAGTTTAAACAGAGACAAGGTCCTTGTGTTGTTTCCCTTGCAGTCCAATCCATTGCAGGCTAGATTTCATGGTCCTTATGAAATTCTGACAAAACTCAATGATCTCAATTACATTGTGAAGACTCCAGATAGGAGAAAACCAAAACAATTGTGTCATATTAACATGCTAAAGCCTTATCATGACAGAAATGCTAGGGTTGCAGCTGTCACTTCAGATTCTCCAATGGTCAAAACGTGTGAAGATGAGGGGGAGTTTCAAGATGATGAACCAAGAATTAAAGCTGAAGTTCTTTCATGTAAATTGTCAAACACTGAAGTGTTGCAAAATCTTGATGTAAAACTCCAGCACTTAGAACCCTCACAGAGAGATCAGTTTGAAAGGTTTATCAAGAAATATGAGGATTTGTTTCCTGATGTTCCAAAGAGAGTTACTTTAGCCTCTCATGATGTAGATGTTGGTGATGCCAAACCAATAAAACAGCATCCATACCGGATGAATCCTGAAAAGAGAAAGATTGCTGAGAAAGAGGTTGAGTACATGTTAAAACATGATATTATCAGACCCTCCAACTCCGATTGGAGTTCACCCTGTGTGCTAGTTCCAAAACCTGATGGAAGTACTAGATTCTGTACAGATTATCGCAAAGTCAATGCTGTAACTAGAACTGATGTGTTTCCAATACCTAGGATTGATGATTGTATTGATAGTGTAGGGCAAGCAAAGTTTCTGACCAAGATTGATTTATTGAAGGGTTATTGGTGTGTGCCTTTAACTGAGAGGGCCAAGAGCATCTCTGCTTTTGCCACACCATCTGGATTGTACCAGTATGAAGTCCTACCCTTTGGCATGAAAAATGCCCCAGCCACGTTCCAAAGGATGATACAGTCTACAATCGCCGGATTGCCACACACGGGTGCGTACATCGATGACCTGATCACATGGAGTGACTCCTGGGAAGAACATCTAAAAGATGTAGAGACGTTGTTCCAGCGCCTGACCCAGGCTAACCTGACTGTTAACCTGAGCAAGAGTGACTTTGGTTGTGCTACTGTCACCTATCTTGGCTACGTCATAGGCCAGCGTAAGGTGGCACCCATAAATGCTAAAGTCCAAGCCATCATGGACTTTCCAGTTCCTGACAACAAAAAAGCTTTGCGCCGCTTCCTTGGAATGATCGGGTACGACCGCAAGTTCTGCAAGAACTTTGCTGAGATTGCTCTCAGTCTAACTAACCAACTGAAGAAAGGCGTAAAGTTCACCTGGGATGATGCATGCCAGAGAGCCTTCGATCGCCTGAAGTCTCTGCTGTGTCACTTCCCCGTGCTCAAATCTCCTGACTTCAACAAACCGTTCTCCATCGCGGTCGATGCTAGCGACCAAGCTTGTGGATCTGTGCTCCTACAGAGAAGTGACTCTGATGACATTGAGCATCCCGTGGCATACTTCTACAGGAAGTCCAATCGCCACCAAAGGAACTATTCCACAATAGAGAAGGAACTGTTGGTTCTGGTCCTTTCTTTACAACACTTTGAGGTTTATGTTTGTACAGGACAAAAGCCAATGATTGTGTACACTGACCACAATCCGTTAATGTTTTTGACTAAGATGAAAAACAAGAATCGGAGATTGTTGAATTGGAGTTTGATTTTACAGGAGTTTGACTTGGAAATTAAGCACGTGAAGGGTACAGACAATGTAATTGCTGATTGCTTATCCCGTGTTTGAATGTGTATATATATATCATGTGTTTGAATATTGTATGATATGTATATATAGACAAGTGTTCACTTAACCATTTTGTATTGAAAAGAAAAATTTTGCCTTTATGAGTCAAAATTTTTCCCTTTTGGAATGGAGGTGTAATGTGAATATAGGCCACTAGATGGCAGTATTTACCTTTTTTTTGTTCAGCTCAGACTGGAGTCATGTTTAGACATGTCCTGGACATGTCTGGGGCAAGTCTCAGAAAATTAAAAAAAAGAGGTCTAAATGTGGGTGGGGTCTGCAAAAGAGTATATAAGGAAAAGCATTGAGACAGTGAAGTAGTAGGAGAAATTGCAAGAAGATGACCAGACCTGCCATTCTGTTCAGGACCTGTGACGTTTCTTTTGTGGATTTCTTTGCCTGTGTTTGAGCATTTTCATCATCCAGGACATCACCAAGCCACCCCCACGAAAAGGGATTGTAAATATTTATGTTTTGTACATAATTCAATCTTGGTCTTTCGGTTAGTTAGTTGTTATTGTCTTTGTTTAATTAAATGTGTTTGAGTTTTAAAACTGTATCTGTCATCTGTTGCTGTTGCGTTGTAAATCTAATAACAAATTGGGGCCATAACAGTATAGTCCAAACACGGAACCTCTGTCATAAACTGATTGTAAAATTATAGTTGAGATAAAAGGTGCCAGTTTATAACAGCGCAACTGCATCTTCTCTGATCAAGTCAGAATCCCTGAAGGATTTCTTGAGTTTCCGCTCAAGCAACCCACCACTAGTTTGTCCTGCTGCCCCAATTATGTAGCTTTATATCTTGATCCAGTCTTCTTATTGGTCGGACAGTTTAAGCACTGTACTGAGAGTGTCATGGCAAAAGCTGAGCATTTCAATGAGAATGACCGCACTGCCTGGCAGTGTTTGCACGTGTGCTGTTTGTTATTCAATACAATCTACATTACATGAGGACGCATATTCACAATCTCATATTAGCACTTAAAAGACCTCCAAGTGGTGCTATAAGTTCATATCAAAGAATTACTTCATAGACTTGAGGAATTGGCGTAACTGCTACATTGACTTTGTTGATAAGAATGTCAGTGTGTGTCATGTTTGCACTTATGCACAGGGTCCAAACCAACTTTTTCACTTAGCTGCCAGGCTGGCTGGTACGTGAATTTTTAAGTGCTGATCTGAATCCGCTGCTGACACCTTACTTTCAAACCCATTCAATTCATCATAAGGAAATGTCCTCAGTAGTGTGCAGGTAAATGATGGCTCCCATTAAAGTAAAGACCTTTCTCATAATGTTTTGCTTGTTTCAAAGAATAGAGTCAATTCTTCTGCAAACATGTATCAAACATTTGTAAAAGAAGCAAATGGAAAGCAGGAATAACTTTTGTTGCTGGCAGAATTCTTCAATGGAAGAAAAATATTAAAAAGGAAATTTGGATCAGACATTACATTGCTGGGAAAAACAGTTTTATGGAAAGACACATTTCTGCTCAAACACCTCCTTTCCGCTGCTTATACAGTCCGGTGATGAGTGTGAGAAATTATGTTATTCCCAGCAGTCAAAGACAACAATTGCTGAATAACATTTAGGCAAACATCTGACACAGGAACCTAGGTTTCAAGACCACTAAGAATGAACCTTTATCATCATAAAAAATTGTTTAGCGATTCAGACTGAACATAAATGTAATCACAGATGAAAGTAGGCAACATGTCCTGTCTTTTTTTTTTCTTTTTAACAAATTGACTTCTCAAAGAAAGGCTCAGCGCTGTTGCTTTTCACCAATTGCCTGTGTTGGACCGTAAACTGCCAGTTACTACACCCAGTAGTCTAGCAATGGCCATGAAATTGCCTTTTTTCCCCCCACTGAAGCAGTTGATTTATTAAAGGAAACATGATTAATAAGGTGAATAAGGTCAGTGCATCAACAGGTAAATGATTGTACTCACAAATGCCTGAAATATGCCCTGTTGGTATCTGCTACATTGTAGCATTTTGCTAGGGGCCAAATAGCGAAGAGCGGTCCGAACTTGAGGTCCTGAGTTTATGGCATTGTTTCAATGTATTGGTGAAATGATCACATCCCCAGCTAAATCCACCATTATCATTGTACCCTCTCAACAGAATAGAAGCAATCTGATCTTGCGCAAAACTGTCATATATCAGGAGATGAGAGAAGGAAGGGGATTTTTTTGCCCACGTCCACACTTCTGGTAATAAGTCAATGAATTCATGACGAAATGCGATGAGCATTTTGAAGCTTCGCAGTCGAATACCATCATGGATACATAGATATGAATATGAAAATACCGCAAAATTCAAATAAAAGCTACATTTCTGCCATCATTTTTCCACAAAAATAAATGAGCATTTTGATCCGAGTGTGATGCTGCCTCCTCTTCATCCTGTGAACAGAGGAATTCTCTTTTAAGATAGGATTTTGCTATAATGATCTATCCTTCGTTTCAACCTTGATAACTGCCGGGTAGAAAGTCATTTCTTTACAGGGATGGAGATGCAGAGTGCTGCCAATAATTTTTCTCCAGAGCTTAGCTGTCAGATAAAAAATAATTCCTTTCTCATCTTTTCATTTACCAGAATGAGTCTCAGTGTGACCGGTCTCTCTCTGTTTCTGTTTTCTCTTTTATTTTCTTGTCAGTGTAATTCAGTTCACTTTCTTATTAAGTCAAAATGAGAATGAAATGGATAATATATTACCTTGACTAAATTGGAATATTGCCTGCTCAATGTAATGCCACAGTTATTTGGTATTTATTTTCCAGATCTATTACTGCTGTCAAAAAAGAATTATTTTTTGAATATATCCAAACATATGCTTGCTGAATTGATGACACCTCAGTCAACAATGAACAGTGGTCAGCCGTGCTATGTTGCGCTTTGTCTGTGATAGCAGAGACCAGTTCTAATGATAATAATCATTCTTATTATTGTTGTTATTATTATTAGCCACATTTTTTTCTAGGTCACCATGTAGGGCCCCAACTTGGCTGAAACATACACTAGCATGGAAAGTGCAAAGAAAATTCACAAGACTGATTTGAGGAGTCTATTCATTCTCTACTATAATGAAAGTAACACATACATTTATGGTATTAAACAGGGGTAGGGAACCCTGCTCCTGTACGGCCATAAGCCTAAATGTTCCATATATCCCTCTGCTCTATTATACCTGGTTCAACAACCAGCTTCTTAGCTGTAGATTTGAAAGAGAAGCTTTTCATTGCAACTGTCACAATTTACAAATGCTGTCTTTTATGATCCATAGTACAGGGAAAAGCCATAGCTCAGAACAGAGGAGAGGGCAGTCAAGCTAAGTTGGTAATGACTGGAGCGGGTGCAGACCAGTGGCCGTCCCAGGGCAGTAGTCAAGTGGCGAATCCCCCAGGCAGAAGCAGGACTGCTTGACAGTAGAACCAAAGAATGGAAGTACCAATCCTAGAGGGGCTTTGGAGATGTTCCTTATGAACTGATTCAGAGGAACAGACCTGAACAATGGATGAACAAAAACATGGTTCCAATCCTGGATTCCGATATAAAGTTTTGGGAAGTTATTTCCAATAATAAGACGCAGAATGATAACTATGTTTTTCTTAATCATTAATGTACCAAGAGCACATTAAATGAGAGCTAAACCTCAATACTATATGACACATCCTGACTGGTAGGCTTTGTGGGGCAAAGAGTATGACAATCCAGCAATCATACTGAATCCACTACTCCTGACATTTGCGAGAGGAGCATGGCATAAAAATGACAAACCTGGGAGTTGGAAAAAAACACAACAGAACAACCGGGGGGAGACAAAAACACATGCAGGCTGCTGCAAATGTGGTCGACTCAATCAAGGACACACAAGGGTTTTGACAGTTTTCTGCTTTCTCTGTTATCTTTCATTTTAGCAAATAAAACCGATATTTTAACTCTGTTTCATTTAGAATACTTGCTGCTGCAGTGGTATCATGTAAAATTTTGATATTGTTCATGGAAACGTACTTCTATTTGCCTGTGTTATGGCCCAATTTGTTATTACATATATGACAGCAAGGGATGACAGACACCATTTTAAAACTTAAACACATTTAATTAAACAAACAATTTTAACTAATCTACCATCTACTCTACTGACCAAGATTTATTATATACGGAAAAAAAAAATTTTTACAGTCCCTTTGGTTGGGTTGCTTGGTGATGTTCCCGGTGAGGAAGATGCTCCAACACAGGCAAAAAATCCACAAAAAGCTACACAGGTCTTGAAAAGAGTGACAGGTCTGGTCGAATGTATCCTTCTGCTTGCAATTTCTCCGACTACTCCACTTCCTCAATTTTCCTCCTTATATACTCTTTTGCAGACCCCACCTACATTTAGACCTCTTTTTTTTTATTCTCTTAGACTTGATCCAGACATGCCCAAGACATGCCCAAACCTAGCTCCAGTCTGAGCTTAACATAAGAAAGGTCAATAGTGCCATCTAGTGGCTTCTATTCGCATTACACCTGAAATAATTTTTGGAGTATAGTGAATATTTCTCAGCCATTAGTAAAACTTTTGGAAAGCCAGTAATTATGATTTTATAACAATTAGTCACGGTCAAATTGCAATGCACTGAAAGGAAATGCAAATGCACAATATGTAGTCAATGCTCGAAAATACATTCCCTGTCCGAAAAAATGGCTGAGAGCTTGTTTATTATAACAATGACAATAATTAATATGAATAATTGGAAGGTTCATTTTTGAGAAAAAAAATTGCAAGCACTGTGCAGATGCTCATACAGATCCTGCTGAGGGTCACTTTGCAGAATACTTTTGGGAGACCCATGGATACGTTAAACATTTCCTGCGGTTTATTTACTGTACTCAAGGAAATGTAAACTAATATCCAGTTTCTGAATGCGCTACTATAAGTGAGTAATTCTGAAGTGATCACACATGGTTCATGCACAAATTGTGAAGAAGTAAATTCTGCTTGCTTGTGGAAAGGTCACTAACTGTACAATGCTCATTTAGCTTTAGCAATCTCACTCCAAGTTGGTCGGCCACATTGTCACTATGTGCATTATAATAACATTAGCACGCAATTTGTGGTAATTCACCTGGTAAATCAACAAAGTGGAATGTGCTAGCTGCTGCTGATACGATGGAGTTGGTTTGGGACGTCATTTGGACCTCTCTAGTAAGCAACCCACTCTCAATCGCAAGCACTGACCATTGAGCCCCCTCCAGCTATTTATTAGACCTTGAAATGTCTCAGTTCCTCTTGTGGGGTTTCAGCAGGCTTTGGGAGCTACCTGGACCCTTCTCCCAAAATACTTGGATCCTTCTTGAATTGTTTTTTGTTGCTTGTTTCGACCTGACTTTTGTCCACAGTGGTGCCCCCTATGTCATGAAATTAAAAGACTGAAGGAATCTGGATGTGTCTTGATATATAAAGGGCTAGACCAAAAACAACTACCGAATCTCTGATCCCTAATTCACACTTTACAACGTGCTAACACCTGCTGACGTTTCACTCTCCTTGGTTTGGCCACTTTAGGGCAGTCTAGTTTTCCGAGTGACGTCACTGGAAGCAAAATACTTCTGTCAATAGTTGTTGGCTCAAGGATGCTTATATCAATAATGACATTAATCCAACTAATTGTTATTTTTCTTGCCTGAAATTAGAATTTTGGAGGGATTGCAGTTACGTATAAAAACTTTTGCATATTGTTGAGTCTTACTACTCTTGAATGATATATAGTCTTCCCACACAACACAACTCACTGTATATAATTGCGGCCCTTCCCAGGTACTGAGCAGCACATTAGAGGAAGTTAATTCATTTTCAGCCAAAATGGTAAACCTGCCAAGAACCTGCCACCTTCCTTCATGCAAGGTTTCTTTTGACATTGTCCCTGTGGGCAGAGAACCAGATTCAGATTCAGATTATGATGAATTTATTGTCATTGTTACAGAATAACAACGAGATTACGTTTGGAGAGAAAGTGCTTCGGGCCGCTGCAACGTGCGTCGCGCCACCAACTCCACTTTCTTCTTTGAAAATTAAGATTGCAGTTAACACAGAAAAAACACATATTGATGACATCAGACACTATACACATCAGGTTTATAACACGACATCCTAGAAACGCGTTGGAATTTTTCATGGGAATGGGGGGGGGGGGAATGGGAGGCGGGGGAAGGAGGGGTTAATGAAAAATACGGAGGCATCCTGTGGCAGGGAGGGGAGGGGGCTGTGGAATGCAGAGTCCAGAAGTAGTTATCAGGGGTAGAATGTTCTGTCCTTGAGGGAAAAGGGTGTTGTTGAAGAGGACCGGTCCGTGTGAGGCTGAGGCAGACAGAGGGAAGACGCGGAGTGGGGGAGGGGAAGGGGTAGGGGGGTGCCGAATTCTATTCAATTTCGGGTGGAACAAGCAATTTCGATCGATACGCTATCCGTTTTGTAAATTTTGTACTTTGCGCTTTAGGGCCACAAGTTCTCCCATCATCTCATCCTGTCTCTTGTCCAAATTCACAGTCAAACGCACAAACTCCCCACACGGACTCAAAACAGCTTCAATCTTTCTGTGCATTTCCGCAGATGATCCCAGAGTCTTTTTGAGCAGCTCTCCATTCTTTGATGCCCGTCGATGTAAATCCATCGCCTGTTCACTCGTTACTCCACTGAGGCACTCCATATCATTTCGGTGCTAGGTAGCGCGTTGGGCATTTTCCTCGCTCCCAGCTCACACACTTTGCGATAGATCAAAGCAACTCCCATGCCAATTAGGAGAAATCATCACCATAAATACAAAGAGGTAAACATCCTCCACGTCTTCTAGGGATAGTGCCGCCAGACAAAGAACTTGCCATCTCAACCACGCGTCCCGAACGTAGCCAGCAGCAAAAGTCGCGTCCGGGTAGCGCGGCTCACGAGGTGCTCCGCTTCTTGGTGAAAAAATTCTGTCAATCGCATTCTGTCAATCGCACCAGCTAATTAATTCCATCTTACTTGAAGAGCCTCAGAAGCAGATGGAGGGTCCGAAAAAAAGAAAAAAGAGGGGGTAACAGGACAAAGAAAGAAGACGCAGGCAGGAGCAGGGATAGGGTGCAACTGCTCTCCTCAGAAGGCAGAAGAAGAATGAACCATCAAATAAGATCAGAAAAGACAAGATGACAATAATTAGCTTCTCCTCCGTATTTTTACGGGGAATTTGTGATAAATCTTACCAATATTTCATCAGCAACGTGGCCTAGAAGACAGTGTACACACCACCTGCCATCACTAGATTGGATATCCAACTCGCGTATGCCAAATTCATTTCCATAAACCAGAGCACTGCCTGCTTTTTCAGTGCACCGCAAGCTCAAAATTGGATGTGCTGGTACTCATTGCGCCACTGCTTCAGACGCTCTTGTCGTTCTCCATAAAAAATAAATGGGAGGCATAGGCATCACCTGACGCGCCATGCCAGTGTAAAGTACCATAGGCGTACCTGTCTTAAGGACTGCCATGGAATCAATCAGTCTGGCAGGCTAGCTGGACCCCTCTCACCAAGTACCTTGATCTGTCTTGTGAAAATATTTAGTTTCCGCTTGCTTGTTTCGACCAACTTTTGTCCACACGGGTGCCTCATAATTATGCACTGTAGCGGGTGAAACGCTGTCAAAGTCCCAATCGATTTGGCATTGTAGAACATTATTCTGTTAGTTGTGGATTCAAACTATAAGCATCTGTTAGTTAAAGGCTGTGCCTCAACCAATCTTTGCTCTTGAGGGACTCTACCTTATTTGGAGGCTCCTTTTATATATAAATACATGATTAGCTGACCTGTTTCCCATTTCATAACCTGTCTTATCTTATTGTTGCAAACTTTTAGATTAGTGTCTGTCTTAAATTACCGCTATGCCAAAGTATGTTGCAGTCATCAGATGTGAAATGTGTATATCTTCAATAAGAAATTGCACGCATTAGTTAAAGCATCAATTATATGTAGTTAAGTGCTTCCAATGTAGTTGTCAGGGTTCTCACCTTGCAGTCCCTCCCTTGCGGCTTGTTCTCACCTCCACCTTAACCTCTTAAGCCCCAGCCTCTTCTTTAGGTTTCTGTTTAAAAATGACATACCCAAAATGAATAGAGTATATCTCTGTTTCTGTAGCATGAAGTATCAGAGAGGGAGACATGGAAATGTGGAGAGAGGGTTGATTTTCTGACGCTACTCGGATTTTGATATTTGAACATTAATATGCTTGGCGTTTGAGTTGTGCTTGGTGTATGTAAAAATGACTTATATGTGCTTGCAGCAGAGGCTCTCCTGTTTCATTTGATGTGTAATATGACTATATTGCTACTTAATTAGCGCGGCGTTGTAGGTATTTTGCTGCGGTGACTCATTGGGGGACCCTGGAGTTTAAGAGGTTAACAAGCTGCATTTGTTGCTTGTTAACGTGGAGGTGATTACCAATAGGGCTGGCAGTTGCCAGTCCTCATTTGTCTCTGCATTCTCTTCTTTTTACCCTGTGTGTAACTGCTTACCCTGTGTAACTGCTCCCCAGTTTTTTTATGTTTGTATGCTGGATTTTCTTTTATTAAAAGTCTTTTTTTTTCCCAGCCTGGTGTTTGGGTCCTACTTTTACCTTTAGGCCCATGGTCCTAGCTCCCACCAGATTGACATTTGTATCTGGCAGTAGTGATTTTATTTCCATTTTCCATAGTGTTCCCATACTTTTGGTTTGAGTGAATCTTTTCGAAATGCAACCAGTAATAAGCCTTTGAGGATTAAATCTCACCCTAAGGAAAATACAACTAAATAAATGTTGATAGGCTTTGTAATTTTAAGGGGATATAACAGTAGTTTGTGCAGCCATTCTGGATATCTGGTGAGAGTCTTTTAACTTGTCACGATTTTTGTCCAAACTTTGAGCTCTTTGAGAGGACTCCCTCTCAACCCCCATCCCCCTGCCCTCAACCATGATGGATTTGATGACCCAAGGCAATGTCCGTAAAATTAATTATAGGCAGTTTTTCGACAAACTCAGCTGACAATGATCCAAGCATTTTTAAACCTACTTTTCCCTTTTGCAACCAGATGGCATTGGGTCTGGTAAAATAAAGGATGCTATAGTCAAATACCCTTGCTCTCATGCAAAAAAAGATACGAAAGTTGTGTTTTTATGTCAGTCACTCTTTTATTGCATGGTTCAGAAGTATACTGAAAATGTAAGTTTTCCTTGATGTGGCACTGGGACATCATGGCCAAAATCGCCAAAATGAATGTCAACTTCGTGCTCCAACAATTCTAGCATTTGATGTGACATAACACAGTGGTGATAGATTGAAGTTTGATTTGGTTTGGTTTACTTATGGATATAGAAAGACAAAAAGGATCCAAGGGATAACATGTAAAAGCACTTTATTCTAACATGGTCCCTGATAGAAGAGAAAGGACATACAACAAATGCAAACACAAAAAAACTAAACAGAGACTACACATCAAAAATCCCAGATAAAAACACCATGAGCTTCCAAGCAATACATTACCCAAGTCCTCAATCTAGAGTCTAGTTCCCCTAATTATCTACTTTATTCCACTAGTAAACCTTTTTTTTTTTAAAAATTTCGGCATGATTGTAAAGTCATTTCATGACAATTTCAACAACACAACATGTATCATGACCGAAAGAGTCGCGGGAGAAGCGAAATCGCTTATAAGAGTCCCGCCCCCAGTTTCCAGAAAAAAAGTTTGATTATAGTTAAAATATCATAAGGATTATAAAGCACAGCAGAGCTAGTGTCCATGTACGCTACGTTTTAAACGTCAGGAAATAAGATCGTGAAATTTATGAATATCATGACAATTATAATTACAAGTTAGTTGATTGTTCATATAACTTTAGATTCAAATGCCACTCTTGATCCAAAGCGACATTGCCCCGAAACCCCTTTCTTGATCATTTGGTTTGTTCCGGCTAATTTGGAGTAGATGAGAGGTACAATAATACCGGATCTTGGCTTGGATCTCTTGATTAATCTTAGTTTCCATCGCCTGGGTTCACCCTTCCCTTATCGGATGTAATGATTTCTCGCAGTATATGCAGTCCATCATTGCCATCCTTGATGTCGAATCCAATTATATTGAGCTTTCTGTCAAAGGTGGCCATGCTATTCAAGATTTTCTTTATCCTCTGGTCAATCAAATGCAGTCCAAACCCCAATGATAGCAGACCTGCTATCATGAATCCAGTTAGATGGACGTCCTCTACATCCTCGATGTCCAGGACTGTCAAACACAGCGAACGCCACTTTTCCCATGGATCCATGATATAACCGGCCGGGAATGTCCCATCCGGGCATGTCGGTTCTCCAGAACCTGACCGCCTTGTGGAAATAATTTTGTCGATTGCATATTGAAATATTTTTGGACAGAAGGAATTCCATCACCTGCAGTTCCACAGATTTATTATCCATTATTTATTATTATTTATTATCCATTATGTTTAAAATCCCTTTTCGTTTCAATTTTAATATTAAATGGAAGACTATTCCATAAAATAATTCCAGTGTAAAAAATGACTTTCTTGCCTCACTATTCACATGGCGCATTACATGAAAGGACATTGGCCCTAGTCTCATGGGCATGTTGAGTGTGCACCATCAGAATCTGAGATCCCAAATACTTTGGAGGACACCATTATTGATATTGTACATCTGATTGAATTTGAGTTGTTCAACCCTAAGCTGTACAGGCAGGAACTCGACCCTCTTAAACTCATTCATTCCAACATGATGCCTGGAGGGTTTAGACAGTATGAAGCGGATCATTTTGTTTTGCATAACCTGCATCTCATTTTTCATTTTCATCATCAGGCCACTGTACCATGCTGAGCATGCATAGTCAAAATGGCACAGAATGAGTGCTGAGACGAGTAATTTTTTTTTATTTTAGAGTCAAACTGCCTTGTATTACTGTATAAAAATTTCCGTTTGCTGGCACTTTTGTTCAGTAATTTCTCTGCAATGGAATATCCTGATAGTGTCTGGTCCAGTGTAATACCTATGTAACAGAATCCTCAATTTTATCTTTGTTACATGTGACTTTTAGCGCAGGTGCCTTTTACAGTTTACATCTAGTGCCAAATAGAATTCACTCAGTTTTCCTTAAGTGTAATGGCAGTCTATTGTCTATTGGCCACTCTCTTATATTTTTCAGCTCTCCAATAAGAGTGTCTTCAATTTTATAGATATCTGTTCCAGACACTAGTAGTGAGGAGTCATCGGCATACAATAATCATTAACATTTGACTGCAGCTAGCATATCATTAACGTAAATAAAGAATAACAAAGGGCCCAATATTGAACCTTGGGGCACACTATGAGTTATTTTCATGGGTTCAGACTGGACTCCATCAAAATGACAAAATTGATTTTGTTCTGATAAGTATGATTTAAACCATGATAAGGATGCCTGTCCAAAACCCATGCATTGCAATTTTGATAATGGTCCACTGTGTCAAATGCTTTCTGTTAATCCAGTGACACCATGCCAGTGTAATTACCTTTTTTACTTTCTTGTCTGATGTAATCACAAAGATATGTGAGATACCATGTCCTGGATACTACTGGATACCATGTCCATGTCTCATCATTTATTATGCAATAACACTCAACAGCCTGTTTTTTTACCCTGTGTAACTGCAGCCTGTTTTTATCCCCGGCCGTGCATTTAGCGCGAAGCGGGGGATATAGTATTCAGCTCCGTCCATACGTCCGTCCATCCCGAACATTGTCAGCGGGATATCTCAAGAAGGAGTCAACCTATTTCAATTCTTTTTGGTACCAACCTTCCTACTGGGAATGCGCAGACACCAGTCGGTTTTGGTGACCTAACAGCGGGGGATATAGTCACTTTCGTTACAAACTCTTGTTACAGTTGTCATGTGACATGAATATTAGGCCCTTCACAATTAATTCCTAGTTTCCTGTTGCAGGTCTTGAAAATGGGGAAGTTAGAAGTCGTTGAAAATTATTTTCATGGAAAAAGTCCAAAATAAAAATATTCAAATATTTTTCACTTTTCAATTTTGGACATGGTTGGTGACACGAAAGTAGGAATAAATTGTGAAAGGCTGTAAATAGACCTCTTAATGCCCTTAAACATGTCTTCTGAAGACAAGAGACTATTAAAAAAAAAAAAAAAAACTTGTTAAAACCATCTAAGATAATTTATTTTACAGATATACTACACGGTAAATAGTAAACCAAATAAGAAGCAGCAAACTTTGTTAACATTAAAACAACTTCCATATACTTGTTTAATGAACAGAAAACAAAGTCACTGAGAAAACAAGTCATATTGTGCATAAACTTTGGTTGCAATAACTACATAGCCATGGTGTCCATGTAGCATAGGTAAATGTTAAATAGATACCAAGATAGTGTGGATCTGCATACAGAAGTGGTTGCAAACCTTTTGGATTTTATCTGTACACCAATATGAATACCAGCATGGATTGAATCTTACATGGAATAGAACTCTGCTGCACATAAAACTAGATCTTGATGCACAATTACATGCACATGGTGTCCACGTACCATAGGTAATTGTCAAATAGATCCCAACATTAATTGGAAGATAACTGCTTATTCTGCATACAGAAGTGGTTACAAACCTTTTGTATTTTATCAGTGTATCAATATGGATTGAATCTTACATGGAATAGAACACTGCTGCACAGAAAACTAGATCTTTGCTCATCATTCTTTACAGACATGGTGTCCATGTAGCATAGGTAAATGTGGATTACTGCCACTTTAAGTTGGAATTTTATTTTGCATTTCTCATGGTTCTAAATGGATGGTAACTTGTTTGTACTAATTTCATAACAATATAGGATGAACCTTACATAAAATGGAACTCATATTACAGAAAACTAGATTTTGTTGTGGATTTACTCGGACACGGTGTCCATGTAGCATAGGTATTACTATTCAGTGGCATTTGAAAGGCACTTTGAACAAACATTGAGTGATTATATGAGTTAAAGTTCATAAATATCTGCTTGTAAGGGATGTCAACTTGTCGTGGATGACAACAAACTAGTTATTTTCTTTTATTGTACCATTGAAATAAAAATTGGAAAGTTGATGACCATATAAAAGCAACCTGCAGCCGTAGACACCACAAACTCATGTATCCGTATTCCATTTTTATGGTTTGTAATGCTGTCTTTTGTTTAGTGTAATTAAAATGTGTCCTAAAGGAAATTATTTTGCCACAACACCATTAGGAACATGAGACATTCTTTTTTTTATAAACAGCCATCAATTACTGAAATGGTGTCCACTTAACATAGGTATTTTGGAAATGCTCAATCTGCAATGGCATCGCAACAAAGTTTTTCCTGAAAAAGATTCAGAGTTTTAGTTTTCTTTTATGATAAAAGGGGTTGTTTGGCTAATAGAAAATCATATTCAACTGGATCTACAGCCATTCTGAAATCTTGACTTGCATGTCACACTTTTGCTCCCAATTTCCTGGAAGTACCCATTTGATAACATGTCTTGATAAAAGGAGTTCAGAAAGGATATCCCAAACTTTCCAGATCCTGTTTAGTAGAAGCCAAGTTGGTAGCAACAGTAGTAAAAAACGTGTTGAAATGATTTGATATCACCTATTTGTCAAGGCAAATAGCATTATCAGTGTGAATACCACTGTTACAGCTGTTACTATTTGTTTTCCCTGCACCTATGTCTTTAAGGATTTTCCATAATTTCTTTGGTTGGTGAATATTCTCTGCCATTGCTTCAGCATAGTAGTCAACCTTAGCCTTCTTTATATGATATCTTGCTTGGTTTCGGTTATACACGAATTTCACAAAATCAGCTTGTAGATTTGACTTCTTTATACCTCTTGAAAAAGTGATCTCTCTGTCTAATTAAATCAATAATTTCAGTTATCACCCATTTGGCTTTCTACAGTTTCACTCTAATTTCTCTTATTAGTGCAACCATATCAAATACTGTTTAGAACTTCCCCTTAAACAGTTCCTATGCCTGGTCTGCATCATTACTGTCAGCAACTGTACTCCAATCCTGTTCAGGCAGTTTACACTCAAATGCCTCCTTGGAATATTGTCTTGAACATGTTCATTTTATGGAATGATGAGTAGTAGCAGTAGAAGCCTGGCAATGTGACCTCCCTATCCTCAGTGGAGTTGTCCAACCACATCTCTGTCACTGCAATCACTGTAGCTTTTGTCCTTGCAGCGAACTGCCTTATTTCACCCATTTTGGGAAGTAAGCTCCTTGCATTCAGATGAATAAAATGAAATCCTTTTTAGTTTAAAAATTCTACGGACGTTTCGTCTGTGATTGCACTATCATCCTCCCCGAAATATTTATCCTCTCGACCACATTTCCATAACGAAACCGGCATTACACACCAGCTGAATGTTTGCTCGAGGTTTAACGGCTAAGATGTATGTTTTGCGGTCTATGTTTGCACATTTTATGTGAACAAACTCGTCACACAAATCGCAAGCAATTGCATTCGCTCTCCTCACAGTCTTTCCATAGTTCGGGTTGCATTTGGTATTGCATTGTTTATGGAGTTCATGATGGAACGGTCGGATTAATTAATTAAACAGTTCATGGTGTCCAAGAGGTATTAGGCTAGAATGTTTGTTTCTGGCATTCCCAGCCGATTCAACAGACCAAACTACTTCCACGGCTTTCCGAGCCACAAATGAGTCATACATTACCACGATTTGACCAATGGTTAGCAGGAACAATGTGACAAATTGTCTGTTTGCCATTTCATTGTTTCAACCTTACCGGGCTGTCTAGAACTTTTAAAGCTTTACCGAGAGCTGCGTGCTGCCAGTAAGCAGACTGCCTTGCAAGTATGTTAAGGTGCGTTCAAGACATCCTGGGAACTGGTAATAGTCCCAAATTCACGGAGGAAAAGTGTTCTTTGAAGTTAAGTTTGTTTGCGATGGAAGACAGATGATTCTGTAATACTATTCATGTTTATTCATCAAAATAACAATGTTTAATTCATATAAGCAGATTTGTTTGGACCTACCACAAAATCAAAATGTGAATTCTGTTTAAAACTGAGGCACATGGACATATAGTTATTGTGCTCCAAGAATTAGCCGAGAGAAATGTGTGACTGGAGGAAAAAAATCTCAACATCACAAAATTTGTACATATCACCATTGTGCTCCAAACCCTCGAGTTTGTACTTAAGGTATAGTTAGCGATCATAATCCACGCACTTTTTGACAAAATCACCGTATTTCTCCTCGCTATCTGCAAGCTGTCACTTCTGAGAGCATGCGGAAAAAAAATTTGGTTTCAATTCACAGCCTGGGCTCTCAATTTCCAGCAGGTAAATCTGTGGCTCGGACCGAGCCACCAGAACATGGGTCCACCCTCCCCACGCCCAGGGGCAGGATCATACTCGTGCAGAGGTCAGACACACAGGGGAGGGGGAGTAGCAGGTCACGTAGCATGCGCAGTTAGAGTAGAGAGAGAGTCACGCCATTGCAGTATTTGCGACGATAAGCGTGATAAGTTTAGCTAAAAGTGGTGATCTAAGTGCCATTGTTAATACTCATTTTGTAATGCCGAGCTAAGATACTTGTCAGATACCTTGTTGTAGCAAGTACTAATGGTGTAAATTTATTGTCTGGCAATGGTCGTCATTGTTACTAATGGGCGTTTATCACAACGAGCTGTACTTGGCCATTTACCCAGCTGAATGAGCCATTCTTAAACTGCTTTCACACCAGACGCGAAGCAAATTTTTCACGCGACAGATTAATTTCAAAGTCCATGCAAAGACGTTTCACGTATATTTGTGTCTTTGCATTGACTTTGAATGTAATCTGTTGCGCGAAAAATTTGTTTCGCATCCGGTGTGAAGCAGCTTTACTCAGAAGTTTAACTTTAAGAAAAGCGCGTTCATGTCCCAAACTTCTGAAAGGGAGTGGCGAGTGGCTCTGTTGTGTTTTGAGAACTTTTCAACTACCAACAATAGTGACGTCATATCACTGATACAGCCCTTACTACTTTGATTGGGTCAGGAAGGGGGTGATTTTGAACCACGGATGGGCAGTAAGTGGTAAATCCTCATTTCCATAAAAGTTGGGACACTATGTTTAAGGTAAATAAAGACTGAATGCAATGATTTGCCAGCAGCCATACCACAATTCGATCTGCTTCAACCGCGTGGTTGAAATTAAGCAGGTGTGGGCTTGGTCAGTACTTGGATGGGAGACCACTGAGGAAACAGTGAAAGTTTTTTGTTTTCTGAAAAATATCTGCTCATTTTGAATGCTCACAACATGCTTCTAAAAAGTTGCAACAGGGGCATGTTTACCACCGTGTTATGTCACCTCTTGTATTAAAAACACAGCTAGAATTTGGGAATTAAAGAGACCAACTGCTGTAATTTTGAAAGCAATTTGTTTACACATTCTTGCTTGATGCAGGATTTCACCTACTGAACACTTCACAGCCTCCTTTGTCATATTTTTAGTTTCATAATGCGCCAAATATTTTCAAGAAATGTAAGTTACCCATTACATGTGCTCTAATGTACCTCCATATCATCATAGATGCTGCAGACTGAGTCAAGATCTCCGTCCAAACACCAGAGACGTGTTGATTTTGGCATGGGGCGAGTTGATTTTCATTCTAAAAGTTTTTTCAGTCAGGCAGGTATTTGCACTTTCCCATGTGCATTGTTTCCTACTTCTGGAGTAAAGAGGTGATATAACATGGTATAATCTTTTTTTTTTTAATTAAAATGTTTATTGTCTTCAGGGGTTGAAAACCAATATTAAATGCACATTGAATCATTATCAACCTATAAATTAAAGTTGATTACGCATCACATTGCCATCAAAAACACAGTATAAACATTGATTTGTGGATTTATGGCTGACTAGGTGATAATCTTTGCTAGTAAAAAAAAATTTCATCACTTCAGCCATTGAGACCGAATGGGATTTATTGCCACAAGTCACAGAGCCACCACCATGGAATTGTCACCATCCTAGAAGCACCCACGAAGAAGCGTCTCCAAGGGATGTAAAAATATAAAAGCCATAGGAACTGGCATCGTGAATGAAAACAAAGTTAAAACATTGCATTTACATCTCTTTTATTTTTAGTTGGACTACATAAAAGCTGACATCTGTTTTGTTTGGCTCTTTTGCAGATGCCTCAAAACAATTCATAACTGAATCTGCATTTACAGAGGTTGCTGACTTTTAATGGATTGGATATGTACTTGATGGATTGGGTTGAGCTGGTCAACATGCACTTGCAGACAGATGTAAAGAGGAGCATTTAAAATAGGCTACTATTAAGAATAAATTATAGTTTAACTGATTAAATATCATGAATTTGATAAAATGTAATGAAATGAACAACTAACTAGAGGCACTCCAAGAGTGTAAACCTCTGCCAAGGCAGCACAGTCAAAATCTTGCTGAGTGAATATGGCTCATAAGAAACTTAAGGTATTTCAAACACAGGATTTCAAGATGGCTCCCAATGGCGAACATAATGTTTGATGCAGTAAGTTTCAAACTGATGGGTTCCGTCCCTGATGCAAGAGCAATCTACCCACAAAATTTGAGTGTTATCACTGGGAGTGAAGTTCAGTTATCGCGTGTCATAGGATTTCAAGATGGTTGCTGCGGTGGTCCAAATCAGTAGGGTCCATCCATGATGTAATAGAAACCCACCCGTAAAATTTCAGAGACAAATGTTCATTACTTTTTGAGTTATCTTGTATACAGACAGACAGACAGAAAGACAGACAAGCCAATGCCAGCAAAAACTTAACTCCTTGGCGGAGGTAATAAATGTATGATTTGACTGATTGACTGAGCCCTAAAGTAAATTACTGTAAATGTAATGTGATGTTAATGTAACATGTAAGGAAATTAATAAAATCCAATAAAAAGAATAATTATGAATTGAAAATCATTAAGAATAAGACTCACTGTATGAAAGGCATAATGTAGGCAAAGTAAGGCAACCTAGCACAAGCTGTGCAAAGAGGAAATGAGCTGAGCTCATTTGATCCAGGATCTGATTCTGAAGGTTTGCAAGTTTCATTGAAAATACAGTTTAAATAAACCTTTTTCTGCTAAAACAAAAAATGTTTCATTGAAAATACTGCAAATTAAGTGAAATGAGATCTGCAGCCTAAGACTATATTTCATCTTTCTGTGCTTGTTGGTGATTAGTTTGCTGAACGGAGGCCTACAGCCTTAGACTGCATTCATACTTTTGTACACACCGAAGAGAATAAATAACTGGAGATAATTTTGTTGAACTGAGGGCTGTGTATGCTATGTTAGCAACTGAGATCAGAGTACTGAAGAAAGTTATTATTCAACAGATTTATTATTTAGCAACATTGATAGCATCTATGGAATCTGGGATATCATACAGTGGCTTTGAGCCACTGTAATTTTCTGGCTGAAGGGTTTCGAAAAGGATGGGTGGGTGAAATTTTAAGGTGGGCAGGTAGGTTTGAAATCTACCTGTCCATGGGCAGGTTGACAATTTGGATCTTGTTGCACCCTGTGTTGGCTTTTGAACTCTGCGCTGATTACAAGCTGGATGGTCCCTCGCCGTGATTTCTAAAAAGAATTTCAGATTTTGATTTGGTCAGACCACAGGACAGTTCTCCAGTTTTCCCCACCTTTCCTCACTTCTTGAGCCCAACCAGTGATTTCCACAACAGAATTCAGTCTGTTTTAAATGCAGTGCTGCCTGAGGGCCTGAAGTTCACACTCAATCAATAATGGTCTTTGGCCTTGTTCCTTGCAGATATTTCTCCAAATTCTCAAAACCTTCAAATGATATAATGTACAACAGAGGATAAAATCTCAAAATCTTTGCAATTCTACCTAAAGAAATGTTATTCTTGAATTGTTGAACAATTTCTCCATGCTGTCTTTCACACAGTGGTGAAGACCTCGCCATTTTTGCTTCGGAAAGACTTCATACCCAATCATGTTACAGACCTGTTGCCGGATAACCTAATTAGCTGTCAGTTGTTCCACCAGGTTAGCATCATACAGCTTTTCCAGTCTTTTGTTTCCCCTGTCACAGCTTTTTTGAAATGCGTTGCTGGCATAAAATTCAAAATGGGCAGATATTTTTGCAAAAAAAAGAAGAAATTTCTCAGTCTCAAAATTAAATGTGTTACCTGTTTTCGTTAGAATTAAATTTAGGGTTGAAGTGATTTGCAAATCATTGCATTCTCTATTTATTTCCATTTTACACACCGTCCCAGTTTTTTTTTTTTTAAAACAGGCGAGCACATCAGGAAGTGGTACATCCGGATTTGCTGTAAAGTAAAGCACTGTTAGATATCATACTTGGACTAATTTTTCACCTGTGGCTAGAGTGTATCAATCTAACTTAATGTGCCTGTTGATCTCACCGAAACCAAAGAACAACATGATGTAGCAGAGCCCCATGTGTAATGCTGTTTTAGAGGACAGCAAGCTCCCTCTCAGAAGCAGTTTTAACCCAAATCAATTATCAAGTGGCGCCAGGCACAACATACCCTGCCTGATTTTTTGGTGACCTTGGCCCAACTAGGTCCGAAATGTAATCAAGTAATCTTTGCACTGTTGCACATTTTCCCTGATAATTTTGTGTAATTTGATCAAACCAATTTTGCACTAGGCTGTGAACAGACACGCAAACAAACACATTAAATTGTTCGGATGGCAATACCTTCTCAAATTACTCTTCAACTCAACTCAACTTTATTCATTGAGAACTTTAAAAATAACCACAGCCGAAACAAAGTGCTGTACATAAAAAGAAATAAGAACATAAAACAATTAAAAGCAATAAAACAGAAAACAGTAAAAACAATGAAAACAACGAAAGGCACGAAAACAAGAGCAGAGACTCATGCTGGGTCGAAGGCCAGGAAATAAAAATGGGTTTTAAGATGAGTTTTAAAATGGGCAGCTTTTAACTTCAGTAACCTCAGCTCACCATTCCTCATACAAGGGTCAAGTGGATGAAAGACAGCACAGGAAACAACTGTTTTCTAAATATAGATTCCCATTATAAATATGTGCAACCGCCAAAACCACAATCTGTGACAGAAGCACGTAATATCTGGTCAGGACACAGAGCACGTGAACACGTGTCTGTCAATGACATTAGTTTTAACGAAGCAATGAAATTTTCAAAATTCACCAAAGTTAAAAGATAGGGATCTCTGAGATTTCAGGTTTTTTTTTTCATCATCATCCCAATGACCAATTCTTCCCAATATTGAGTGCAGCCCCCAGAACTCGGCGGAAGTCCATTTTTTTTGTGGCGATTGGACCTACTTGCGGCCACTATTGCATGAACAGAGTCAAAAAAAAAATGGAACAAAGCTACAGTCTGGGATTTTACCAAGTAAAAAACATAACAACAATCATAGCAATTTCGCCAAGTAAAACTAAATGCAACCAAAAAGAATAGTTCTCACCCTTCTATGGCCAAGTTAGTAATTATTATGTCTCCCCCCTGGAGGGGGAGGGGAGACATATCGTTTTCAGCTCCGTTCGCATTTGCGTTCGTATCAGCGTTCCCACTTCGTTTCCGGAGAGTAACTCCAAAACCTTTTGCGTGATCTTAATAAAACTTCACATTCTTACTACTCAGGTCCTGAAGTGGTGCCTTTTAGTATGTGCCTGTCTGTCCGTCCATCCGGATGTGATCCATTTTTGTCTGGAGCATAACTCCTGAACTGTTCACATGATCTTAACGCAACTTTGCATACTTACTACTCCGGTCCTTCAGTGGTGCCTTTCGGTATCTGCCTGTCTATGTGTCCATCTGTCTGTCATCCAGTGGGTTTGGCAGGGAAGGGGGTCAAGGGGGAGATGTCTATTTTTATGAGAAAAAATACACTCCAGTTGTCCCCCGCCACGCGGAACGCGTGAAGCGGCGGGACATAGTATTCACGAGTATTCACGACCGTCCGTCCGTTCGTCCCGAATCCTTGTCAGCAAGATATCTCAAGAACGAATTGACGGATTTCCTTCAAATTTCATGTCAACATGTATTAGGGTGATACCCCGGTGCCAGTCGATTTTGGTGACCTTCGCCTCACTCCCAAGGTCACACCCAGAGATTGCTCGTTTTGACACGATTTCATATCTTGTGGCGGGGGACAAAGACACGTTAGTGGCAAATACTTGTTTTTTAAGCTGGTATTCTGCAATTCTGTTTGAATCAGGTAATTCAGGCAAACAAAAATAATCTAGATTGCATATCTGTTTAATGCAGTTTAAATGCAGTTATTTTTTTCTTCCTATTGTTGAAAGTGTCCCAGGTCCTGTGACCTTAGAGCGATTTTATCAATTTCAGCTAAGCAAAATTCGAGCAGATTTTTTTTATTTATTTATTTTTTGCATCAAATTTGACATCAGTGGGTTCAGAATTGCCTATATAAAGATTTGCATAAAACCCTCTTCTAGCCCTGCCAGTGGTGGTTTTCCAAGCAGTCTTGCAGAATTGTGGCTGGCTGTAAGGAGGAATGGATTCTATATCCTTTCTGTGTCAAAGTAAGTTTCTGTTGAAAAAGGTAGAATGGGTGGAATGCTGTGACTTTCACTTTTTGGTGTTTTTGAAGCAGATTGGTAGCCTCAGCTATTCCCAGACCTCCGCAGCAATATGCCAACTTGGGCTCAAAAGACTGTTGTGAACATAAACATTGTTATTTTGTCATTGAGCTCACCAAATTCCCTAGATCAACTCTCAGCATCTAGAAATAATTCACCCCAATGACCTCGGGATAACAAGAACAAATTTGCCTCAGTGTATATCTCGGCATTGAATACTAATGTTGGAAAAAAAAGTCTGACGAGAACAAATAATGTTTCAGATTAATGCTCTGATGTCATAACAGCATTTGTCAAAATGTAAATAAATAAATGAATTATTTACTCTATGTTGTGATTTACAACTACACTGCGACTATGCTTCAGCTGCTCATTGGTTTCTGTTTGGAGTCTTTGAAGACTACACTTTCTGTCTTGTTGGCTTTATTACTGTGAATCATTTCCGCAATGGTAATGTAAACTGCTGGGGTTCATGTAATTTTGCAGTTTTAATATTTATGTTTCTTTTTAGTCATAACTTGTCATACAACGTGGTTGCACGTTTTATGTTCAATATCTGCAATATTTATGCGCCTATTTATGGTTTTAGAAGACAATTCCAGCCAATTAATATTAAAGGGGACCTAACTTGCTGATCCTTCTTTTAATACATATTAATAATATGATAATGTTGGTTGTCCATGCTCAACCTCTGAAAAGCTTCTAAACATAAGGTACAGGGATATTGCCGTAATCCAAGAACATGATTTTGTGACCGTGATTTCCTCTCTGAACAGCTCCTCCCGAGATCTTCAAGAGATCTGGGAAAAACCTGACGTCAGGTTGTGCCGTTCAATTAGTACAGACCGAGCCAGAGCCAACCACTGCGCTGGACCTACCCAGACCAGAAACTATTCTAGCAGGCACTAACAACGGCAGATCATACTATGCCTAAGTAGCGTCTACACTTCTGCAAATACAAAAGAAGAACCACAGATCATTTAAGGTGCAATTTTGTCAGTATCTCTTCCAAAGCTACGTATCCGTTTACTTTTGGACGCGAAGAAAAACAAATATTTCTCTTCCAAAAGACGATGCCACCAGAAATCAGTGGGTAGCTTTTTTTGTTTGCGGCAGCAAACAGCCATGGTCAAAGGGAATGTGAGCTGTTTGTGCTCAGCATTTCACCAAAGACAGCTTTATAAAGGATAATTCGACACAGTATAAGAGTTTCAGCTGCTTCTCAAACCTGAAGCAGCTGCATTGATCAAGCACTCGGAGCCATAAACCGTAAGTAACGCTAACGTGTTACGGGTGGCTAGCAGGACCGCAAGCGATAGTTAGGACTAACAACTGCCCTCAAACACAGGCTTTGCAAAATATCTGAAGATAAAGCCTGTATCGGTCGGGACTGTCCGTGACTCACAGACACAGAAGCTGTAAATTGCTTTTACTGCATAAGCCACCCAGACGTGATAGCCAGTTGATTGTGGCTGTAGCACAACGGCTAACGTAGCCAAGTTACTGTTGCTAATGTTTGTGTCCTAAATTTGCAAGAGTGATACAGGGGGATATTCCACGGAAGGTGTGTGAACATAAACATCATTTGAAGCTAACTTTAAATACTTGTTTCTAATTTGGATGCTTGGTAGAACTGTTTACAGTAACAGAACTTGCTGTCTGTAACTGCTCGGTTACCAGCTACTGCATGTTGCGTGTTGTGCCAATTAAAAATGCTCCTGGTTAACTTATATGCAGCAATTATGATCGGTATGCTTGTGTTGCTTCCGTAAGCATCAATGTGGCAGTTTCATCATAACATTGCCCGATTGTAGCCACTACAGTTAGTGATCGCTTCACTTATCCATGACTGGGATTAGCCGGATACTTCACAAATGTCTGAGCAAGCTCTCTGGTGCTGCCATGAAATGTATTTATGAAGGCAATGCGAAATCCAGAAGTTCTGCCAGTTTACAAATGATTTCTCTGCACTGCCTTGACATAATTTCATCCCCCTTTAGGAATTGTTGTGGCAAATAAAAAGCGGGAAAAGGTGGAGATTAAGTAGGTAATTCTTTCCTGCAGAAGTAATCAATTCACTAGCTCCACATTAGCATCTTGTCCGCGCTAACGGAACTTACGGTCTGCAAAACCTGTATTATGTTCATAACATGGCCGAGCTCTCTCTAGCTGTCGCGTACTATCCATAAAGCTGATTTCACATCAGACACAAAACAAATTTTTCGAAGGACAGATTAGCCTACATTCAAAGTCAATGCAATGACGCGAATACTGGTGTTATGGGCACGTCAAGCTGTTTTCACACCAGACGCAAAACTAATTTTTCGCGCGACAAATTACATTCAAAGTCATGACCGCTTATCAGCTACTGCATGTCAGTTTGCGTGCTTAGCTGATTAAAAATGCTTCTGGTTAATTTATATGCAGCAATTATGATTGGTATGCTTGCGTTACTTCGGTTAGCATCAATGCGACAGTTTCATCATAAAGTTATCTGATTGTAGCCACTACAGTTGAAGCTAAACGGAGAGGTGCTGTATTTGTTTGCCGAGTTGGGCAGCAGTTAGACCAGATGTAGATTTTGCAGAGCTTGGGGTGCGTATGAAACGATTGCATTACTTATCCATGTCCGGGGTCAGCCTGATACATCTCCAATGTCTGGGCAAGCTCTCTGATACTACTGGTGAAAGCAATAGGGAAGCGCACAGGCGTGTCCGGTATAACAAAGGATTTCTCTGCTTTGCCATCAATTGAATATTAAATTCTTTCCTGTAAAAGTGATTGATTCGCAAGCTCCACTTAAGCAATGGTTCATGCAGACAGAACTCACGGTCTGTAAAACCTGTATTATGTTCACAACATAACCGGAGCTCAGCCTAGCTCTCGCACGCCATCCATAATGCGCCCATTTTCCGTGAGGAAAAGCTGGTCATTCCGAAGCAATAAGTAAACCATTACCACGGGTAATTTCCAAAAAGGCCGTTTAGCTTGGAGCTTTCGCTCCTCCGTCATATACCAGCACAGAAGTTTCTCCACGCTAACAACACACCACAGCGATGAACATGAACCAGCAGGTCCTAATACACACCAAAGCAGTCCATAAGCTGTTAGTCCACTTTTAGCTGCTCCTCACTGTCCATGTTTCCCTCTAAACTCAGACCCACAGGATTTCTACGGTCTCCGGTCTACACTTGGGCATGTTGATCCGTTCTACAAATGTGTCTATATGGGGTGGATTCTAGCTTTGCCGGCATCCTAGCTACGGAGCAGAAAAACCGCTGTACTCACCAACTGTTGCCAACTGTAGTAGATTGCAAAATTCGTGCTTGAGCTGCCAGACTTTCGCACTGCGTCCTCCACTTTCGTCGTTGTGTTTATTAGAACAAGTTAATTTCATGAGAGCTATACACATGTACTATGTTAGATTGCAGAATATGCCGGTCGATTCCCATCAGTTTCACTCTGGATCCGGACCAGGAAAACTATGTTCTGCTGCCTCGTCCCGACTAGATCCGCCATCCACAGAGCTGGCCAGTCAGAAGAGAGTGGTCATTTGGGAAGTGGGAGCAATAGCGGAAGAGCCACCCCAATGAGGCCTTTCAAGTAGAGGCTACTATGGACAACAAATGGGGTTTTTTGAGGATGGCAGTATGAGCAAAATAAGTATCCTTTTTTACCCCTCAGCCCTAAAGGCTGACGGGGTATTGCTATCCTTCGTGCGGTAGGGCGGGCGGGCGTCTCCAAAAACTTCGACATCGGGCTGAGGGGTATTCCGTGCATTGCACACCTATTTTTTACTTTGTGTGATCAGGAGTACTCTAGGGGAGTCAAAGACCAAAATAAAAACTTGGAAAAATAGGATATTAGGTCCCCTATAACTGAATTGGTTTCTTCAATAAAATATACTTTTGTAAATAAAAACACTAATGTTACTTAATTCTTATTTGTTCAGTATGGAGCACAAAATTGCTCTCAGACATGTTTTACGATACTGTATCAGTGAAAAATGTCAGCTTTAAAAATTGCTCTGCACATGAACTTCAGCTAAAACCCTTGATGTTTGCAGTATTGTATAACTTTCCTTTGGCTTTAAAGAAGCACATACTGCTGCTCATTTTCAAATTTCACAGGACAAATGAAAAATAAATGTCAGGTACTGTACTGAGCTGAGTTGTCTTTATTATTTTTCCTGCAATCCAGCCACCCTTCTCAGGTTATTCCTCCTGTTCCCCCTTATTAGTTCTCATTGTTCAATTATTGTACTGTGCGTCACCTTCCGTTCCTGACCAAATCTGTTTCCTATTGTTAATTGCTGTGCATTATAGGAGCACTCCTGCGTACGGCTGACCAAGGAACTGGCTTTAGAACTAGAGTTGGTCCCTCGGGCTGCTCTGTGGCTGCCCACTGCTCCAAACTAAAGGATGGGTTAAATGCAGAGGACACATTACTCCACGGGGTTCAATAAAGTATTTCTTATATCTTTAAGTTTCTGGTCTGCATTCCTTCACTACTGGAATGTTTCTCTTCATTGTCTTCTAAGCCAGTTTTGCCTGGAGGTGTTACCCTCAGTGTTTGGAAACTAAAGATCCATTATCCTCTTTCTGAAGGATATTTTCGCTGTGGCTTCAGCTCCAATTTGGCAAGTTGGCTTGTCCCTCTTTCCCTAAAGTTTGAGAGTGCCCCTGGTACTGACCTCAGACCTGTCCCAAACCACTGGTTGCTCCTTCCTCAGTGATCCTGTGCACCTGCCCGCTAACTTTGACTGTTCCTAACTGAGTTTTCAGCCCAGTGCATCTTTGAGTTTTCCTCTGTTTGTGCAGCTTTGAGCTTTCATCATTATTAAATACGCTCCTGAGGCTTTTTTGGTGATCTGTGCCTCGTTCCTTAACTGCTGCCCGTAACAGGTACAGTGCTGCAACTGTGCAATTACTTTTGTTCCACAACAACCATTATTTGAATGTGATTAATTGCACTTTGCTAATATGCAAATTCTACTACAACTGCAGTACAGGGGCTAACAAGCACTCAACGCAAACAGGGCCATTTACCCAATCTAAACCCCATTCAATGCAATGGGTTTAATGACAGTGTCACAATTCAGTTGGTGAAGGCATTTTACTCAAAGCACACCTGTTTTTTTTTTTGATGTAACTAGCTTTAAAGAAACTAAAGACATATTTTTACACTTATTTGAAGCAAATGACTCCCCTCCCTGAACCTAGGTCTGGATCTGGTATTTAGTCATGATGGTGGAGATTATTGTATTTTAATAATCTTCAAATAACCTTGGCTCTTTTAATTGTTGTTGATTAAAGGCACCTTTTGATGAATATCTGGCAACGGACATTCCACGAAAAATAGGTACTATTCAGGGCTTGCAAATGAGTGATAAATTTGAGGTAGAACGTTGCCCTATGTTTATATTTGGTATTCTGTGGCCATTATCATCGATCAAATGGTAATTTAATATCATTAAATTTTCAGTCATATGTGCTTTGGGCTTAAAAGCAGAAAATGCTGCAGATGGCTCAAATATCAGAGGTATGTACCATTAATTAGAGGTATGTACATTAATTACTTCATTATTTTTTTTCCCATAAGACCAGTTTCATGTGAGATTTGTGACTAAGATCTACAGGCTCCAATTTGCTCTTTAACTTAAAGAATTCTTACCTTTCTGACATGGGGCACAGCACTTATTAAAAATTTGATCATGAACAACGCCGCCTCCCTCCAAAGTCCCACCCTCTTCTGCCTGACCTCTGAGGCTCCCCTCCTCCCCTGACGCGTGCGGTGAGAAAGTGAGCAGTGCGAATGAAGCTGCTTTCACACCGAACGCGAAACAAATTTTTTGCACGACAGATTACATCTCGTGCATATTCGTGTCTTTGCATTGACTTTGAATGTAATCTGTAGTACGAAAAATTCATTTCGCGTCCGGTGTGATCGCATCTTGAAACGGGGCAATGGAGTCAGATTTAGAGGCACCAGTTAGTGAAAACTCACCAACAGTAATTACTTAATATACAATTCTATATGTGGTATAAAATAAAATGCCCTCATAAGGTCCGACGAACTACCATTAACGTTATTATAGCAATTATAGCATTTCAGCGCCTGTTTGTTTACAGTCAGATGCGTTGTTTTTTGGCAGAATTCATACATATTTTCTTGCAAAACTGCTGTCATAGCATCTTACCTCACCAGAATTGTCCAGGTAACGTTAGTCTGGCAGAGAGACGCGCGACTCGCAAGCGGTGACAGTGGTAGGCAACTGGAAGGGACGCAGCGACGGATAACAGACAGGAAGCTCGGCAAATCATTTCATTCGGATCAAAGAAAATGATTGGTCTGACTTTTATCAGAAATATATGAGAATTGAATATTCATGAGTTTCAACACCTGGTGGATTTCTTTTACATTTTAGTGTGCCATATTAGGAGCATTTTAAGATTACAAAAGAAAGTGTAAAAATGCCAGAAAGGTAAGAATTGCTTTAAGGCTGAATAAATTTTGGTATAATTTCAATAATTTAAGTGCTGAAATTATTTAAAAATCCGGATAGCCATGTTTTAAATGGTGAATAACCACTTGCCTTTTGTGCTTTCCAGTTAATTTGCAGAGTATTTTCTGTTTTACTGTCCAGGAGACCCTGTACATTTGACGGGAAGGGTTTCGTGATGCTTTGCTGTTGCGTTTTGTGTAGCCAGTAGTTTGTATTCTGTAGTGATCTCCCAGCTCCTGGTCCCAATGCAGGAGTCAAGCCTCTTTTGTTAAAAGAATTACGTAAGGAGGGGTGGCAGTGGAGGTGGCTCAGGGTGGGGGTTTGGGGGTGAGGGCTGGTATTCAGGGAAAAGCAAAGAACACCAAGAACTGGGAAAAAGCAACACAACGTGTATATATTACATCACTAATCCCCACTAAATCACTTATTATGCAGTTTTGTATGACAGAGATAAAATGATTAGGCAGCAATTGAGGAGTCTGAGATCTGTTCTTACAGCCATCCAACATGATTGCCAAGTAATACTTTGAATTGCAAATGACTAGAATGTGCGCTATAGGGCGAGGAAGGGGGAGGCCAGGGGGTAGGGGGTTGGTGGCATGGAGAGGAGAGACAGAAGAGAAAAGGATGTGAGGGATGCTTAGTATTTATGAAGGCAAATTCATTCTGTGAGAGCTCTTTGATAGAGTGTGAATCCTGTCCTCCAAGGACAAGCAAAACGCCTGTAATGGGATAAGTAGCCTGTACCATTCGCTTCTCACGATAACAGTTCCCATATCCAACACGTGTTGCCCTCTGCTTTGCGTGGACAATGCTTTATCCAGTTTACCTGCCTGCATAATGCGCTGCACACTGTCCATGAGGGAAAAGCACATTTTGCATCAGGATTTCTGGAACAGGCCCCAACTTTTTCTTGAGTCGCTATCTTATAATGATTTGTGTCATATCGCTGTCATCACTGCCCTGTATATTGATCAGCATTCCTGCTCAAGGTTTAATGCAGTATTTCAGGTTCACTGGATTGTGTGGCTTACAGCTTGGATTTGCTGCATTATGCATTCACACCAAAAATCAGTGCCATGGGTATATAAAGGACCTTAGTCTGCTTGAAAATGTCTTTGAGCATGTGCGCATGTATGAAAGCATCTCCACAATTTGTTCCTGAAAGAGGCCTGGGGATCATCAGCACTGTGTTTACTCACTTCTTTCATTTTTAATGATAAACATATTCTTTCTTGTCCCTCTCACCCTGCTGTCAAGTGTAATGTGTTTTGCTGGAGTGTGACAAGTGTACAGGAGTGCAAACGTGCCTGGCAAGCTGCCGGCTCAAACCAGTTTCTCAATCCAAAATCCTGTGAGTCGCCCATAAATTCATTTTGCCTGAATCCCCAGACGGAGAGGCTTGAAAACTGACAAGCCAGACCATTACCTCCACCCGCTCCCACCTCCCAAGAAAAATACATTTTTAGAATCATTCTTTCTGACCTGTCTCTGAGCACCAGCAGGCCCTGTTGTTGCCGAATAGCTTTACCTGATTTTCTTCAGCAAGTTCCTGCTATTGACCAGTGCCTCCATTTCTCTGTCTGGTATGTCCCCACCAGTGACGGCTGGTGAACTGGCGATTGGGGAGGCTAGAACCCATCCCTTGAAAATAATAATGGTCATGACCTGTTTTCAATCATTCATTTGAATGACCATTACAAAAGTGTGGTCAGTTTTCATTAATGATGCACGCCTGTCAACTCTCACGTATTCTGCGTGAGTTTTAATGGTATTTTTACGTTTCCCTGCTGTAGTCAGCAATTATTCAATCAACGCATATGTAAGAGATTCTCACACGGAATTGAATTCCTGGTGCAGGGAGGTTTATCAGTTTCACCTTCATTATGAATCTGGACTTTTCACGCTTTTCTTTACGCAGGGGTTGGAAGCCATGCATATTTCATAATCATTTAAATAGTTTAAATGAAATAAGATCATTTGAAACTTCTTTATGCAATTCCATTCCATTATTTCATTTAAACAGTTTAAATGATCAAGAAACACATGCATGGCTTTATATTTTGAGAATGGGATTATTTAAATTTGACACGTGCAAATTTATATGATACAATTGTCTCATGTAACCTAAATTTTGACTAAATGCTAAGGCACTTCCTTCAACAGCTATATTGTAAAACATTCTATGCACATTATTTTCAATATTTGCTATACACCCTGCAAATTGTATAAATCTTTTATGCAGCTGACAATGAATTGGCATTACATTTAAAATCTCATTAAGTAAATCACAGTGAGTTATATAGTTATATATATTGTATAGTTTAACCTTAAAATTCTTCGGACTGCTTTATAGGCCATGCTGTATAGAAAGGTTCCCATGTCCGAAGATAATTTCCATAAACAGCTTCCATAGAGAGACATACTGTAATTGCCAGTAGTATACGGAGGCCAAGCGCAACGACAGAGGGAAAGAGAGTAGTACGAGCACAGTACAAACATAGAGAATAATATTGACCAAATGCAAGTACTTGCGCTTCCAAAGGACGAATAATAGTACGAACCACGGAAGCAACGTGAGATAGAAAAAGGGAAAAGAAACTCCAACAATAAGAAGATAGAAAGTCATACAAAACCTGACTACAGATACCTTTGGCTATAGTGCGAAGCTAAACACAGACACTCTTGCGAAGGAGGTGTGCCAGACATCCTGCTCATATAGATTCGCCCCAGCTCAATCAACCAGCTGGGTAAAGAATTTGATGGCCCAGGAATTTGTTATCGTCCCAGGACGAGAGCCGCAAAAAAAGGTCCAAACAACACGCACACCAAACAAACCATGACTCATACAGTACAAGTCAAACAAGTAACACAACACAAACGATGAAGTATGATTAAAACACACTATTGACATGTTTACTCTTTTTGAACCTGGGCCGATGACATTGCCTACATGCTTTGAAAAAGGTTTGACCTGAAATGCCTCACCGTTAAAAATAATAGTCTGGCAAGAATGTACAGAACTTTGGGGATCAAAAACAAATAGCTCACCTTTAGATAAATTAAACTGAAAATCAAATTCAACCGAAAATTCTTTGGCCACACAAAACATCTCACTTAGAGCAGTTCTAGAGGGAGCAAGACCAATTATGTCATCAGCAAATTCAAAAGCTCCCATATAATTATATCCAATAAAACACCCACAAGCTTTACTATGAAGCTTATGTAGCAATTCATTAATAAATACCCCAAATCGAAACAGAGACAGAAATCCCCATTGCTTGATGCTAAAACAACTGCTAATATGATCTTTCCATTTTATGCGACACAACTGATTACAATAAATATAGGCCAGTTGTCTACCTTCAACAGGACATATTCCTTTACGCATCAGCAAACTAAATAATTTTACATCCTGTACACGATCAAACACTTTAGTAGCATCCAAGAGCATAGCGTATACATGGCTCCCATTTTTCTTGTAATAATTTATTACCTCTTCAACAGCAATGGTGCATTGGAGGATAGAGTAGTGCATTTTGAATCCAAATTGCAGATCAGCTGTTTTAAATACATTGTTATTCAAAATTACTTTATCAAGAATCTTACCGAAAATATTGCTTAAGGCTATGCCATGGTAGTGTACCGTTGTACAGAGAGATTTATTTTTATTCTTTGGAATAGTTATAACATACAACTATAGTTATAAAAGTATTCAGAAACATGGAATCTGGTGCAAACCTGTGTCTCAGCATGCAAGTGAAAATAAGAGCCATACAAGAGATCAGTGCCATAAATTACATGATCGCTAGTGCAGTCAGTACTACCATCATTTTTACCAGATTTTAGTGATTCAACCTCATCCTTAACTTGTCGCATTGTAATAAAATGAGATTTTGAACATGAATTTATATTTCAGCCCAATAATATACTGTTTTCCATTTCCTGTGTAATGGATTGCATATCTTCCAAATTATAAGAAACACTATGATATAGCTCGCCAAATTTATTTGCACACACATCCGCAACATCAGATGGGTTAACTGCCCCGTCCACAATATCAGGATATGATTTTGTAATACTTCTGACTTTTTTTTTTTACCTCTAACCACAGATCTCGATTTTTATTACCGGCAATAGCATCAGCCATTTTGTCAGCCTCTATGCAATTCTTATTTCTTTCAATATATCGTAATGCACAATGATAACGAGCTTTTGTTTGGCGTCTGATATGGGCTACCACTCTGTCTAGGGGAGCCCATTTCGTGCCACAAGTTGTGCCAAAACATGGCCCGCTGTCTGTGCTCAGATACGTACTCATTACAGCCAGCTCTGTTCACGCATTCAAGGGATCCCTTACTCAGGCTAGATGAAAGCTTGAATTCAGGCCATTGTTATATTTTCCTGAAACATGTTTAGCTCCGAAGCATGCTTTGTACAAAACTAATCTGAACATCTGAATGCCTTGTATGGAACCGATATGTTGGCTAGCTGTGAATTGAGGTAGCCTTTGTAAGCAACAATATTTTCCTCAGTAGAAGCTCTCCAATCAAGGCTTCTCTTCCCAGTAGCATTTGGCCCGGTATATTCATCAGCACAACTTCGATCTACAGCTATATTAAGGCCAAAAACAATAGGACAATGGTTCGAAGTATTATCAACCGAGTGAATACTTTGGTATAACATAATCTGGTAAACGGAGTGTTAGATGTGAAACTGCATGGCTGGAATAAAAGCCTAAAAAAAAGTCTAATCATGCATTTGTCACTCATGAAACAGGTTTTCATTATGACTGTGCACTTAAATTTTGTGAGGAAGTAACTCTGTTATACTGTATACTGCTCATTGTTCACAGAGAGTGAGATGCAAAAGGAAGATATCAGCTGTGGTGTTAAAAATAAGCGCTGCGGAATTTAAATACACGAGTTTCGGAACAGCAGTGCTAATTTTTTTGCTCTTTGTTGGAATTTTTTATTTTTTATTTTCTGTTTCAGCTTTGATGTAAAAACATTTCATGTCCTAATATGTAAAAAAAAATTTTCTACTGTTATGACAGTTTTAAAATTTTATTTTCAGTTGAGAAATAATGTGTCTCGGCTTCTTTTCCCCACGATCTCAAAATAAAATAATTATAAACATCTGGTCTGTTTGTGATTGACTGAGCAAATAAGATGATGTTGCCAAAGTGTAAAATTGAATTATAAGGAGTGCAGTTGCAGTTAATGGCAATGTTGGAATCCATGTCTGGGGTAATATCTGAACAAAAAAAATGTTGTGGTTTTTAATTCCTATCATTTTCTTTGTCTGCCACCAACTCAATGCTTTTCTATGCCTGTTTTTAAGTGTAACTGCTTGAGTGTTAATTATGTTGTTCTTGATGTCTGCAGAAGTGGTGGTATTTAAATTTTATAATTTTATACTGCATGTGAAAAACGTTATCACAGCGCTGTTCGAAGTCTAACTCTTATAATTCTAGGGCACACATGATCGTTCTAATGTTCATGAGTGCCTAGCTGCCCAGCTGCATACATGATTGTGCAAGGGTGTGTGTGTGTGTAGGAAGCTGCCAGTGTGTACCAAACATGATTCATGGCACACTCATCAGAAGGTTGTTGATGAGGCAGAGTGTATTTACTCAGGTAGACATAACAATGACTCGGGCTGGCTTTGATAAACACGGGCAGAATGTGCGGGAGAAAGGGGGAAAAAAAGAGTAGAAATGATGAGAACTGTCACATTTGATCACCGCCACGCACGCGCTCAGTTCATGGCTCATTGGCGCAGGCTCCAAATGTCTCGCCTGCTGAACAATACGGCAACAGGGCAGTGTGCAGCCAGTGGAGATGGCAGGGAGGAGGGGGTGGGGCGGACTGGTACTTCCAATGAAATTATTTATTTTTTATATGCATCCTCTTGTCATATTCAAAGCTTACATCTTCTATTTTCAGATCAGCTTTTCCTTTCTTCTTATGGAGTCCCTTAAGGCTGGGGGCAAGGGGGTTGTGACTGATTTGTTGGGTGGAAAGCGACTAAGAGGCAGCGAGGAAGCGAGTCAAAAAAGCTGAAGGGTCATTTTTCAATTTTGTACAAAGCATTTAACAGAACTTAATATCCATTTTTCAACTCAATATTATTGCATATGTGTCTCTACACAATACTGGAGAAATTTCAGGGATAGTTGATTTTCATTGTTTTATCATCAGATAATAATTCATGTTCATTTTTTTGCACACATGAGAGATATAGTAAGGACAAAACTACCACTTGAACCCAAAAGGTTTTTTTTTCTTTAATTAAATTAATTTAAATGATTTTTGGCTCAAATAAGGACACCAAAATGTGACATAAAAAATAAGTTTTTATCAAAAAGGATGAGGGAAATTAAATTAGTCAGTATTATGCGCATTTACCCATGAGTCATTTACTCACAGTCCAGTGAATAAATTCCACTTTGTTACAGAGCTTTTCTGGTAAGAAAATAGGACGATATTGGACTAAAATTATCGGGTTATGGTCGTTGCCCTACTTGCCCGCTGTACTTAACGACTGTTTCCAGAGCAGGCAGGTCTTGAGTGAGTGGCAATGTACTGCTACTCCATAGAACAGCGTTTTCCAAACATCCCCTGGCGTACCCCTTGTCCTGCAAAATAAACGGCTAACGTGCCGACGCAGTCTGTCGACACAGAAAACGACCGGCAGCGTTTACAGTCATAAGCCAGCATTGTCATAGACTTTTTATAAAAAGTTATCTATGTAAAAAAAAGTTATCTATGTAACAGCTCACATAATAAAAAATTACCTACCTGTTCAACAAAAAGTCTGATGTATCAGCATCGTATTTCAGGCCCAAATCCTCCTGGAGCTTCCTCCAGCGGTGAATGGATGACCCGATGTTTACTCAGCTTTGAGTCCTGCGTTGCTCACATTTCCTCTTCGTCTCTGCCTTTTCCTCTGCAGACTTACACTTTCTCCCAACTTTTGCTGGTGGGGCAAGCAGGGGCCGCTTGCTGCTGTCGCTGTCTTTCTTTTCCATTCTTCTAGCCCTTGTTGCTAAGCTGCTACTCAGCTACTTCTTCTTCTTCTTCTTCTTTAATGTTTATTGGCAGTTTGCGCAAACACTTGGTGCATCGCTGGATATTTGTAACCATTCCGTCCCCAAAAGCATTTAAGAATTTGCATAGTGATGGCAGCAAGCCACATATGCACCTCATTCTGAGCACTGCAGTCATGTTGTGACAAGAAAAGGCCTTCATCAAACAGCTCGAAGCATAATAATCTGGTATGTGATTGATGGATAGATACAGCATTAAGATTTTCCTTCAGCAGAATTAAGAGGTCTAGCCTTAATGAAAAGGATACCCAGACCAAATAGTCACCACGAACACTTGGCAACATACTGTAAAATGGGGTAATAAAAGACACTTTTGTGATATTTTTTTATGATTCCTCCCAAAGCATTCTGGCCAAGTATGTTTCAAATCTGTTTATTGCTGTCAATCATAAAAGAACAACAGAATCATATCCAACTCACCCTGCAATTTTCAAGTACCTACCAAGGTATCATAAAAATAATGTATCATGACAGGGAGTGTCGAATAAAAATTTGAATTTGCGTTTGAAAACTTTCCAAGAAAATTGTCCCTTGTTACCCGGCCTTCGCTTATTACCCTATTTTATGGTACTGTTCTTCTCTACCATAAGAAAGCAGTGCTATTGATTAATCCTCAATATTCATTACGTTCGACCATGAACCATCCAATATGTTGGGTGTGTAGCAAGCAATGAGAAAAGAAATAAAGTTAGCATGCATTCTATTTTACAGAAGAAACAAAAGTTTTCCATTACTGAAACTGATCCCACCTGGTGACTGGTGGATCCCTGCACATGCAGTTCCAGTGAGATGGCTTTCAGCTGTGGCAGGAGATGGCAACTGGATCTTTTGTTTTACAGTCACTGGGTGCTCAAGAATTGAATTCAGTGCAAAGCGAGGGTTTGCAAATCTGGACGTTAAGTATGTCAGGAGAATATTTTGTGGACCCCCCCCCCCCCCCCACATTGGCAGCAATAAGCTGTGAAAAAAGAATTCTCCCCTGTTGGCAGCAATAAGCTGTGGAAAAAAAATATATTTTTTTTTCATTGGCAGCAATAAGCTTCCGTACTTAGGCACATTTAATGTGAGCTACTTTAAAGGTGACCTGATATGCTATTTTTCCAAGTTTATATTTTGGTCTTTGTCTCCCTTAGAGTACTCCTGATCGCACAAAGTAAAAAAAGGGTCCTTATTTCGCTCATCCTCAAAAAACTCCATTTGTAGTCCATAGTAGTCTCTGCCTGAAACGCCTCATTGGGGTGGCTCTTGCGTAATGGCCCCCACTTCCCGAGTGCCCACTTTCTTCTGACTGGCCAGCTCTGTGGAGGGCGGATCTAGGCGGGATGAGGCAGCAGAATGTAGTTTTCCAGGTCAGGCTCCAGAGTGAAACTGGAAACTCCCGAAGGAATCAACGGGCATATTCTGCAATCTAACGCAGTACATGTATATTGATCTAATGAAATTAACTTGTTCTAATAAACGCAATGGCGAAAGTGGAGGACGCAGTGCAAAAGTCTGGCAGCTCAAGCACGAATTTGCTATCGGCTACAGTTTGCTACGGCAACAGTTGGTGAGTACGGCGGTTTTTCTACTCCGTAGCTCGGATGCAGGGAAAGCTAGAATCCACCCCATATAGAAACATTTCTAGAACGGGTCGACGTGCCCAAGTGTAGACCGGAGACTGTAGATATCCGGTAGGTCTGAGTTTAGAGGGAAAAATGGACTGTGAGGAGCAGCTAAAAGCGGACTAACAGCTTATGAACTGCTTCGGTGTGTATTAGGACCTTCTGGTTCGTGTGTATATAGCTGTGGTGTGTTGTTAACGTGGAGAAACAAACAGCTTCTGCGCTGGAGGGGCGAAAGCTCCAAGCTAAATGGCCTTTTCGGAAATTGCCCGTGGTAATGGTTTTCTTATTGCTTCGGAATGACCAGCTTTTCCTCACAGAAAATGGGCTCATTATGGATAGCGTGTGAGAGCTAGACAGAGCTCCGGTTATGTCATGAACATAATACAGGTTTTACAGACCTTAGGTTCCGTCTGTGTGAACCGTTGCTTATGTGGAGCTAGCGAATCGATCACTTTTACAGGAAAGAATTTAATATTCGATCGATGGCAATGCAAAGAAATCGTTTGTTATAGCGGACACATTATAGCCTGCGTGCTTCCCTATTGCTTTCACCGGTAGTATCAGAAAGCTTGCCCAGATATTGCAGATGTATCAGGTTGACCCCGGTCATGGATAAGTAAAGCGATCGTTTCATAAGCACTCAAAAACGCACCCCAAGCTCTCTGCAAAATCTACGTCTGGTCTAATTGCAGCCCAACTCGGCAGACACATACAGCACCTCTCTGTTTAGCTTCAACTGTAGTGGCTACAATCAGAAAACGTTATGATAAACTGTCACAGTGATGCTTACCAAAGTAAAACAAGCATACCGATCATAATTGCTGCATATAAGTTAACCAGAGGCATTTTTAATTTGCAGAGCACGCAAACTAACACGCAGTAGCTGATAAGCGGTCATAACTTTGAATGTAATCTGTCGCGCGAAAAATTTGTTTTGCGCCCGGTGTTAAAGCGGCTTGACTTGCTCATAACGTGTATTCTCGTCTTTAGCCTACATTCAAAGTTAGTGCAACCTGTCCTGCGAAAAATTTATTTTGTGTCCGATGTGAAAGCAGCTTTATGGATAGTATGCGACAGCTAGAGAGAGCTCAGTTATGAACATAATACAGGTTTTGCAGACCGTAAGTTCCGTTAGCGCCGACAAGTTGCTTATGTGGAGCTAGCAAATTGATCACTTCTACATGAAAGAATTACCTATTTAATCTCCGCCTTTTTCGGCTTTTTATTAGCCACGACAATTTCTAAAGGGGGATGAAATTATGTCAAGGTAGTGCAGAGAAATCATTTGTAATCGGTAGAGCTTCTGCGTTTCGCATTCCTTTCATGGTAGCACCAGAGAGCTTGCCCAGACATTTGTGAAGTATCCGGCTATTCCACGTTATCAACTCCCTGGCCGTAAACATTTCTTTCAGACACTCTTCACTCCATACACAACTGGGGAAGTAGAGATCGTTGAAAGGAGCTGCAAAGTAAGTCATACTTTGCTACCAGATTGGATTGGTGGTCAAGTCGCACAACCAAGCCATACATGAGCCTTACCACCCACTTCATTGACTAAGATTGGAATTTGAAAAAACAAGTGTCTGCAAACTTCCAACTTTCCCGAGGACCATATAAGTGAGGTCATGGCCTCAGAACTGACAGAAGCACATCTTTGGGACTCAGTGAAGACAGACAAACCTGCATCACAACAGACAGTTTGACGAATATAGCGAAGGGCCACCTCACCAAACAAGAAGACATGACTGCAGTGCTTTGGGCATGGCCTTCACTCAGCTACTGGCGAGTAGAGGAGCCGAATTATATAGAATGTGTCTCTCAAAATTATTTTGGCAACCTTAGTTTTATTTAAGATAAAAGAATGACGCTGAAATCCCACATTAACTTCAAGCATATTATTAAGTCTGACCAGTAGTGGAAGGAGTACTGAGAACTGTAACTAAAACATTGAGAACAATTAAAAGTACTGGTGTGTTCGAAAAATACTAAAGTAAAAGTACACAGTGTTCTTCTCAAAACAGCATAAATTATTTTGAACAGTTTAAATTGGAGATTTTTGAACTTTTTTTTTTATTCAGAAAATTATTCAAAATGATTAACTAAGTAATTAGTCCCCTCACATTCATGTCAGGTGAAAAATAGATGCAAAATGCTTGCTTTTTTTATGAATCTATTTGTAATGTTTCATTTCATAATTTAGGTTTTGCTTTGATCACAAACCTTTACATAATTACTGTAAGCAAAGTTAGTGAACAAACTTTCCTTTTTTCATCAAACTTCCATTCTAATGCTAACCATGTTATGAACGTTAGCTACCCAAGTCAACTGTGCAATACAATCGCTAGCAAACAAAAACACCTCCAATAATATATTTATAAATAGTAGATGATAGAAAAGAATGAGATGTGTTAACATAAACATTTCACTTTTACACACTACTCTATTCGATCGACTGTGATCTAAATTGCATGCACATACACTGAAACAGACAACGAAAAAGTCATGAATGCTGAAACTGCAGCTGCTCTACTCACATACTGTACTCAACTGAACCCGTGGCCGTGCTTCTAGTGCCTGAGCCTGATGATGATTGTGTCCTGTTATATATTCAAAACAGGCTTCCACAAGGGTGTGTCCTTGCTCCTAATTGTTTAATATCTACTCAAATGACAAACCATATACTCCGGCTCTAGAAGTCTCCTCTATATTGATGACTTGCGCATTGCGTTTCAGAAGCATACATGTGAAAATTCCCCCAGCAATGCTCTGGATGGTCACATCCCTTACTATGCCATAAACTATGTATGCGCTAACCCAGAAAAAACACAAATATACACTTTTCATCTGAAGAACAGGGAAGCCAACCGCCTTCTACAGATTGGGTGGTATGGGAAACGGCTGCAGCACACCATCAAGCCGGTCTACTTAGGGGTCACACTTGACCGGTCCCTGTCATACATGACTATCCTAGACAGCAAAAAGGTCCGTATAGGATTCGGCCACTTCCGCCTTACCTCCGTTTACCAGTCAGACCCGCTGAACACAACTGCAATGGATCTGGCAGATTGACAGTCGCCCGACAGATCTGAGCCAGATATGGGCTGTAAACAGTTGGTCTTTTGTGGATCCGGTTCAGATCTAGTTCGGATCTGTTCCAGAACTGCGAAGTGGATCAGTGTCGGATCTGGGCCAGGGAGCAAAATTATCTGGAGCAGATCGTTTTCAGGATGTTGGACTACATCCGGCGCAGATCCGACCCGGATCTATTTGCTGTCTGGGTATCACTAAGACTAGGTGAAGGTGGGATCAAGGAATAGGATCCTCAGGAAGCTGAGGAGTATGAAGTGGAGTGCAGATGCTAGGACAATTCATACTGCAACCCTGGCTTTGTGCTTCTACAGCAGAATGAGCTTTACCGGTCTGGAGTAGATCAGCTTATGCCACCTGGATTGACCCAGCTTTGAATGCTGCTTGCTGAGCTGTCACTGGCTGCCTGAAACATAGGAAAGACACAGGAGCTTTGCTTGCTCCATGGCATTGCACCCCTTAGCATCAGAAGGATTGTGGCATCCCAGAAGGAAAAACTGAAACATGCTACCCTCTATTCAACAATGTATTGATAGGAAAGAGGCTCAAATCACGACGCAGCTTCATACATTCTTTTGAGTCCCTGAACAACAGCCCTCACAACCCGCGACTGTCCCTGTGGTCTAACCATCTTTTTAAAACACCACATAGCGCAAAATCCACAAAACCCTTCCCGCTGGCTCCAGTGAGGTATGGCCCTTCTGGTCATGTGTCAACTATCTGAGAACTGCAGTGGGCCACTGCAAAGCTAAACCAGTGAAGTGGGGGTATGGCAAGAATAATGAAATTTGTTGCCTGTGTGGAGAGGAACAGACTGTGCAACATCTGCTAGTCTTCCCACATTTACGAGGCCCTTGCAGTCAAGAAAACCTGGAAGCATTATCCCCTTGCGCAGAACAATGCGTCCAACACTGCATCCAGACAGTTTAATTTGAAGTTTTTGCATAGTGACTTAAGAAGAAGAGCTCCCTGCTATCTGTCCAGCGGCCGGCACAGGTCAAATCACTCCGTTAAACCTTCTGCAGCACATCTCTAGGACTTTCCATTGGTTAAGGTACAGACTCAGTGGTGGCCAATTCACATGTGGAAATGATTCCTTATGCATGCTGTAGCATTCATTCACTACTTGAGCATGATGAATTTTGGCATTGTACAACTTGAATTCATGTGTGTCGTCAGTGCTTAAAAAGTACATTGATGGTATACTGGGCGTTCAGTATATTCAGCTGGTTAGCTGAATTAATTTTATTGTTGCACAACATTGCTAGGCCTGGACCTGCCCAACTGAAGCAACCCCAGATCACAGCACTGCCGCCAGAGGCTGGTACAGTGGGCACTATGCATGATAGGTGCATAGCTTTGTGGGAGCCCTTCCTTGCCCGGAAAGTGCCCATCACTCTGGAACAGAGTAACTCTGGACTCATCAGACCACATGACCTTTTTCCATTGCTCAACAGTCCAATCTTTATGCTCCCTTGCAAACTGAAGTCATTTTTTTAGGATTAGCCACACTAACACAGTCGTTAGTTTTTGAATAAGCCAGGTGAGTGATGTGCAGCTCCCTGCCTGTGGCCCAGGTTAGTAAAATTTACAACTCCTGAGCCGCAGGTTTAGGCAAGCGACTTGACTTTTACATACTTGTAGCTCAAAGCTTTAATCTCTCGGTAGCACGGCCCTAGTAATGGGTGCTTTGCTTTCATTGCATGCTCGCTACATGCCCTGTAGCAACCATTCAGTATTTCCATATAAAAGTTTATCATCTTCAGAAATAACTTGTAACCTTTAATGAAAGTGACATACAGAAGCTCACTTCTTAGTCTAGTTGAAACCTGCTGTTCTTTAATTATCCTCGTTTCATGTCATCATATCTAGGGAAGTCAGCCACATGGCGCTTTCTCATCCCACCTCACGCATTTCAATTTAATTTGATCAGTTTATAACCTTTGGCTGGAAAATTGTATTCACATATTATTAATTTCATGCACAAATCATGTACATGCATGTGTATGAAGTTTATTGACTTTCCTATGCTAACCTTCTTCCTTTGTCGCATTCATGAATTTTTAGGCTTCTCAGGCATAAATGTTGTTTTTGAAGTGAAGATGGTTTGTAATTGATTACTTAGATAGTCCAGAGTGTAAAGAACTTAACCAGACTTAACAGCGTATTTCTGTTGTTTTAGAAATACCGAGTTATAACAAACCACAAGAAAAGCTTTATTCATTTGCACATTAGGCTATATAATGATTAACTGTGGAGCCCATTTATTAAATTGAAGCATATTGAAAATACTAATTTTAAGAACGCCCCACACAGTTGATCAGAAATGCGAATAGAAATGAGGCTGTAGATATAACCTAGAATAAAAGTTAACCAATGTCCTGCAATGGAACTCCTCTGTCTGTTCCCCTTCGTGCATGACAACGGCACATTTCAACGCAACAGTAACGTCAGATGTAAACGCATTCTGATTAGTCTGCATCAAGATGGCAGGCTATGCTCATCCAATTATCATGGTTAGCTGATTGAAATTGTCACAGGAATAACCTTCACATGGCTGCTGGCTATTTGAAGTTTTTAGTTTGTTTACATTGTACAAATGGTTGGCCATGTGTGTGGTTCAGTAAATAGGTGGTGTGCTATTTTCACTCAGGCTCCGGCAGGTTTCAGGTATGCCAGGCGTGTGGTCAACACCTCTTTCCCTCGGCTGATTAGGTGCGTAATGGCGCATGGGAGCCAAGATGCCTTATTTCAGCATTATTAATCGCCTATTAAAGCATGTTCAATAACCTATAGCTGCTTTGTTTTTGACTGATGTTGGTCTTTACCTCTCTCTCTCATATCTGCTTGCAGAACTTATTAGGGCCTTGTGTCTAATTAAAACTGCGTAGCTTTCAAGCGTCAAAATGAGAGTTCAGTACTTTCAGTACAAATTCTTGCACATTCCTGTATGGGAACCTTATTTTTAATTCATTTTGGATCGCTGAGAGCAGAGACAGTTCATTCAAAATGTACTGTATTACAGGTGTTGTGGCAGAAATTTGTTGATTCAGTGGGCTCAACCTTACACCTGTCGCACTGTGACACAAAGAGTAATGCAAGTGTCTTTGCTAGTTTTTTATGTACTGCCACAGTTGTCATTATCCCATCCCATCACCCAGTTTGCATTCATAGCAGATGTAACTGCACCAGACTGAAAGCTCATGGGTGTGTTGGTTTTAAAATGAGGTGTGTTCAGGCATATTTATGGCGCATTGCTATCTTGAGACTGTAAAAAGCGATTGCGCTACTGACAACGAAAACCTGGCATACAGTCAATGGTCAGTTTTTCACTGTTAATTTTAGGGTGCATATTCAGATAGAATGCATCTTTGTGGGCGATTGCAGAATGCACATATTCTCTGCTTGCAACATACCATACATGCAGGGACGAGTAGCAGCGCCCATTCATGCAAATGATTAAAAATAAAAAGATTACAATGTGAAAGATCATTGTCAATATGTTTAAACAATGCATGTCAGAATGGTTAGTGCGACCGACATCCGCACATCAAAGCATGCTGTGATACAGGCTATTTGATTCATAACTGAATCTGCTCCAACAGGTAATTTGCGATTGAACATGTGAGGTTACGTTTGTAGGTATTTGCAAATTATTCTGGATAAAGCCACGACTCCTTGATACTAGTGAGCGCTGTCATTGTTGCTGTTTTCCAGAACATCCCTCCTGGAGGGGTGGCTGTTCGGGGACAATGATGCACCTATGCATTAACTACACGGCAAAACAAACGTTTGAAGTGGTGAAAAGGGGCTTCGGGTCTTTGGATAACTTGTGCATGGATGCCCTGTTATCCACAATTAACTAAAAAAACTATTCTGAATCTGACGTGATTTACCTGGCTGCAACCCATCTGTCCCCCTGTTATTATCAAATGCAAAACTCTGCATAATTTTCTTTCGAATATCTAACTTGACTAATTGTTAGCCAAGCGGAAAGAAGTTCTTTTCACTCCTGTCAGATAGTATTCAAGGGGATACAGTTGCATAATCAAAATAACATTATTTTTGTCTTTTTCTCACCATCTGTTTTCTTCACTTGTTTTAATTTCTTTTGGTCTTTCCGCACCAGAGCATAGTTATTTATATTTTTATCAGTGATGCTGAATTAGCATCTTTTTTTTTGTTTGCTTGTTTAATGGCCAAGTTGTAATGCAATGTAGAGTTCGAATTTAGCTCCAGGAATTCATGATGATGACTTTTAACATCTAAATATGAATAAAACAACTCTGGATCCATCCATCCATTTTCTATACCCACTTATTCCTCACTAGGGTTGCGGGGCGAGCTGGAGCCTATCTCAGCAGACTACGGGCAAAGGCTGGGACCCACCCTGAACAGCTTGCCTCTGGATAACATTTAAAAATAGATATATTACATTGTTGGAGATCACTGTGCTCAGGTTTCCATATTTTCAGTAATGGTTTGCTCATGCACTTCGCAGACCCTTTCATCTGCAGAGTACAGTTTCTTTTTCTGCTACTCAGCAAATATCCCCTGTTAATAGCAATCTGTCAAGATACAAGGGCATCTGGTTTTTAAATGGAATGGGAGATGACACTGACTGCTTTATTTCATGTTATGCCCAAAACGTGCCTGTGATTAATTTACAGATTAAGTCCAACCCCTTTGAACCAAGCACCACTTTTTGCACCCAAATAAACAAGCCACCGTTAAACAAGCAAAAATGGATTTGGATTTGCCCTTAATGCACTTGCACCACACGCTTCAGACGTTGCACTTACTTTGTCAAAATAGGGCCAAGTGAGTAACATATCCGCTAAATGTTATCGGGACCTGTGTCCTGTGAATAATTGGTTGTCGTTGGTCTTCATTGCTAAGTTTAATGTGATGTACTTGAAATTTGTTGCTCAGGAGGCAAATAAAGCATTATCTCATTTGAGCACTGTGCTTTGGTGGAAGAAAATGAATGAACTAATATGATGGTGTGGAAATTTCAACTATAACAGAGAATTTCCAAATGGTGGTCAATTGATAACATCAGTGCGCATCGGACAATGTCTTAAAAAAAAACTCAAACCTGTGGTTACTACTGGAGGTCCTGATTTTTCACATTAGTTATGATCCTGAATACCACAAAAAGTACCCCAGAGGTGCAGCATCTACACAGTTACAGACACAGAAACAGCAGGCAGGGTTTTGCTAATGTGATTCATTGTATTGCACAAATGATTTAGTCATTTGTTAAGCAACACAGAAAAGCTAAGAACTCAGTCATTTTGATATTTGATATTTCATTCAAAATAATAACAAAATGAAACCTTGAGTTGAAATTAAATTATTGAAAGAAAAATAATTATCATTATGAAACAAATATTATGAGATTGGAGAAGATATTGCATGGTTATCTAAAACTGTTTCCTGTTTTAAACTCACCCCAGATCGTTCAAATTCCTAGGTCCATGTTTATGGACTCTTATTCAGCACATCCCTCAGGTTTTTAATTTGATTTTGGACTGGAGTTGGAACTGGAAAGGCCAGGACAAAACCTTCTTGGTTGCTAAACCATTTTTTATGCTGATTATAATGCATGCATTTCCCTGTAGTAAAATCCAGCAATGGCCAAATGGACCCTCATGACCTTCATGTTTGTACCCACCTGGATGACCAAATTTAACGCGTTCCCTGTTATAAATACTTGGACATCTGGCTGGATGACATGCTGACTTTTGATTTGCTTCTTGAAAATTTGACTAAAAAAATTAAGGAGTAAAAGAGGTTTCTTATCCAGAAATAGGGCTTGTTTCAGTTTAGAAAGAAGAAGATTTTGTACTCAGTAATACTCCCCATGCTTGATTATGGCGTTGCAATTTACAGGAATGCATCTGTTTCTGTTGAGACAATATTTATCACTCTGCTATAAGGTTTAACACTGGTCTTGACTTCTGCAGCAACCATTGTGCCTGATACAATTCTAGTCAGGCAGATGGGGGTCATGGAAATCTAGACGAGACAACCCTGGGTTTTTATTTGTTTATGAATGTGTTTTATTTCAATTCTCTATCTTGCCTCTCTCCTTGCTCGGCGAGTGGGTTGCAATGGGACATGGTCACAGGTCAAGATGTTCCTCATTCTCGAACAAAGCTGGGTTAGGCTGCTTTTTTATCATAACACTCCTCACACCTGGAGTCAGCTGCCAGGGGAGCTGAAACTGAATGAACTGGCCCCATTTGGACATTTTAAAACATTTATCGACAGAACTGCAATTGTTTAAGTAATTGCTATTTTAATTTATGATGGAAATTCTATTTATTGTATTACTATTTTAATTTTCCTTGTAATGTGATATTTTAATTGTTTGCAATGCAGGGCCCTGCTATAAAGGATACCTCAGTGTAAGTCAGGCCCCCAGCTTAAATAAATCTCAAAAGAAAATAAATAAAAAATGACCCAGTTTATGGCAAAGGCAGTAAAGCTTTCATTATCTGCTTAATCTGCACCCCATTTTTGAGAAAATTTCCATCCAAAGAAAAGTCTTTTGTATTCTTCACCACGGTCATAATCACAGGCATGATGGTGCCTTCTGAAAGTTGACACTCTGGAGATTGATGGTCAAAATTGCTCAAAGTATCATTCAAATTGAGTAACAAAACTGGAGATTTAATTTATTGTCTGGCGAAAAAAGATTTTGTTTCCAAGTCTCATCAGCCTTGAAAAAATAAAGCCTTTGCCAGAAGCTTTACCAACTGCAGGTTGAATTATTACCTCCGCCAAGGAGGTTATGCGATCAAGTCGGTTTATTTATTAGTCCGTCTGTTTGTTTGTTTGTTTGTCTGTGGACAGGATTTCTCAGAAACTACTGGACGGGTCTTCATGAAATTTTCACCAGAGGTAGACCTTAGTCCATGGACGACTCCATTAAATTTTTATGATGATCCGGATCTTTTTTTTTTTACAAACTAAGTGACATTTCTCCAAACCTAATGAACGGATTTTGATTAAATTTACTCTGAATGTAGATCTTGGGCAATTGTTTATATGAGTATGAAGATCATGTGGCTCAAGATTTTGAATCTGGATCCAGATCCAAATCAATATTTTATGATTTTCAATTAGGCAATTCTCCATAACAACTGCAGCATTTCTACCAAATATTGACCAGGAATACTGTCATGGTGATGAAAGATTCTTAAAAGATCAGTAATAATGACTTCCATTCTCATTGGTCCAGATCCAGATGAGGATCAACAATTTGGACTCCAGAGGTAATGCCTCTTGATGAATGCTTACCAGATCTGGCACAACTTTGACTATTCAACCTCATTTGTGGAAATGACAAAAAATATTCCCATCCGTGCAACTTGACTGATCGTCCTGAAATTTTCCCCGTAAGAAAAATCTTGCATTTGTATCAACGTCATCCCTTGGCGGAGGTCAGAAATCTCGAATTGCTCTTGTTAATTAATATTTTCCAAATGTTTCTTTGGAAATATTAGTATGATTTTAAAAATGCAATTTCGGATACAAAAAATTTTCCGTATTTCTTATCACTCACATGTTGTTTAACGGTGTTTTACTGTTTCCTTCTGCCTGTCTTTTCCCTCACCTGTGGCTGAATTTTCACTTGAATTTACTCTTCCGATTCTGAGCACAAATTGTGAAGTTGCATGTAAAATGTTCTTGCTCCCTTGGGAAAACTTCAACCTGTCCTCCAATCATATGCTCAAATAGGTTGATTATTCTCATTTACTCTGATTTAGGGCCCATAGGCGCATTTCCTAAAATCGCGCCCCTAATGGCAGCAGGAAGGTACTATTTAGAGTTACAGTTTCAGTTCCAGATACAGTTTCAGTCATATTTAAACTCAATATATCGTTTTGGGGTTAGGGTTAGGATTAGTTTTAGGTTAGGGATTTTCTGACGGTGACGCTGGCGATGGAAACCAGATTGTAGTTAATTACGTGACCGCTAGAGGTCACTTCTAAACTCCTAAACTTAACTTTAGGTCATAATAAGCTGCTTGACAAACAGCCTTTACGGACGTATTTTGTGGGAGGTCAGGCTCGAAAACTTCCCTTGTTGAAAACTATTTGAAAAATTATTTGTCATAAAAATTTTTCTCTTGGCTGCTTTTCGCATCTGCCTTTTTGAAGTTTAAGGCATCTTTTTTTAGTCAATTCTAAAAAACTCCCCTGTCCACATGACATTGTTTCTAAAAATATCTGCATCCACACGGAGACGCCTAAAAAGACCCAAAACGGTGGAGTAAATATTCCAGGCCTGTGTGTGGCGCTGTATAGCACTGTGGCATTTCTACAGAATACACGAAAAAGAGAGAAGAGGGCGCATGCTTCCCGCCTCTTTCTCCATTTTTGTTCTATTTCCAGGGAAATGCTACAGTGCCACACAGTGTCACACACAGGCCTGGGGGCTGTGATGGGAGCTATCATGTAATTGTTTAAAAAAAAAAAACTGTTTTGGTTGTCCACAAGAAAATGCTGGGGTGGCGTTTTCAAAATTTCTCTGTTGAGTATGAAAGGACCATGACTCACTGACTCTCACTTCCCTGATTGCCATATTAGCCCGCTACCAGGATATTCTTTTTTCTAATTCTTTGTCTCAGCTGTGAGAGATTCGCTCGTTGTTACTGACGAGGGACAGAAGAAACATCTTTTAATATTTACACAATAATGTCTCATGACAGTAAAAATAACTTGCCTCAAAAATGGATGAACTCTGATACGGCATGCCAACATGGTGAAAATCAGGAAAAATGACAGTACTGAACTATCACGATTATCACACAGGCAGTATTGGGCCTCGGTGGCAATGACCCACCCACAATGTGCTCTAGTCCACCCACCCATATAAATTTTTTTTAATTTAAAAAGAAATGATCCATCTATTTTACGTTGTACATAATTTGAGGGAAGTATGCGGAAATTGGTTCCAACTCCAGAGGCAGCGGAGTCAAAATTGGAGAAAGCACAAAGCATCCTCATTAAGTATTGGAGTACTGCAGTGACTACATCACAGCCACTTAACTTTTAGTGTCCAAAATAAAATCCCTGTGGAAATGTATAATGGGGTATGGAAACTTTCCAGCTAGGGTGACCAGATTTCCTGAAACGAAAACTGGGACACTTTGCGCGTGACCGTAGCGCGCGTGCATGTGAGGTCATAGGCGCAAATATTAGGCTCAGTTTCAGCACGTACTGCTCACAACATAGCCTAATGGGGAAAAATCATGTATGTTTTTGGCAGGCCTATTTACACATTTAAGAGAAAATATTAAAAAAGACATTGAATAAGTTTCATGTGGGACTATCATTATTTTTATGAATTGGCCTGAAGCTGAAGGAAGTTATGGAAAACTCACCATCTGAATGTTTTTTTTTTTTTTTTTTACAAAGCATTGTAACACATTATATCTCTTAGATCTCTAGTAGGCTATGTCTGCGTGTGTGTGTGTGAGTGTGTGAAATGTCAACCTCATAGAGCTCCGAAAACATGACCTCAACACAGAGACAAACACTCCAAGGAAATGATCAGCGAAACTCAAGTTTAGTTCATGTGAACAAACGACGATGCTCAGTAAAATGCAGTGTGGAACTGTACGTCTCGCTACTCGACAGTCCATCCTGGCCCAAGTGAAGATTTCTGGTTTGGCTGAAATGAGACCGATTTGCTGATGACATACGGTGAACAAAATGATTGCAAATTACCGAAGACATGATCGTATGACGTATGATGAAAATGTTTGGTTTGAAAAATTTACTCGTGCCTAAACAGGCTAGGCTCTTTAAGCTGGAAAATTGAACTCCATGGTGAGCCAAAGAAAGACAGCTACAACTGTGTCAATTAAAGATTTTTTTTTCCTGTTCATGCCCATGACTTACTTAGAACATCTTTGTCTAAAACTTCAAACGCATGAGGTTTAATGAGGCATGAATGCCACTTTAAAAGTTAGATGGTGTACTACAACACTGTTGATTTAAAGGCCTTATTAAGTGTTAAATATTACTTTGTGTTATCTGTACAATGTAACGTTGCTGGCATAGCGTACATCTGTAGCTTAGCCTACGCTACACTGCCACACACAAACACACACACACACATTGTTGAAATCATATCGTCGGCCTGCTGATAAAACCTTTTATCTCCAAATTGATAAGAAAGAAAAACTCGTATGTCCACTATTCTTACATGCAGAATTAAACATTTTTAATTTTATTTATATTTTTATTTTTTATTTTTCTGTAAAGTTTATCATTTTAAAGATTTTAAAGGTTTTATCAGCAGGCCGACGATATGCTGGATGCTTTATTCTTTCTATGTGTTTTTTGTTCACGATCGAGCTATAACAAGAGCAATCTGAGATTTCTGACCTCCACCAAAGGATGACGTTGATACAAATACAAGGTCTTTCTCTCGGAGAAAATTTCAGGACGATCGGTCAAATTTCTCTGATAAGAATATTTTTTGTCATTTCCACAAATGAGGTTGAATAGTCAAAGTTGTGCCAGATCTGGTAAGCATTCATCAAGAGGTATTACCTCTGGAGTCCAAATTGTTGATCCTCATCTGGATCTGGACCCATGAGAATGGAAGTCATTCCTGATCTTTGAAAAATCTTTCATCACCGTGTCAATATTTCTGGTCAATATTTGGTAGAAATGCTGTAGTTGTTATGGAGAATTGCCTAATTGAAAATCATAAAATATTGATCCGGATCTGGATCCAGATTCAAAATCTTGAGCCACATGATCTTCATACTCATATAAACAATTGCCCAAGATCTACATTCAGAGTAAATTTAATCAAAATCCGTTCATTAGGTTTGGAGAAATGTCACTTAGTTTGTAAAAAAATGATCCGGATCCAAAATCTGGATCCAGATCCAGATCATCATAAAAATTTAATGGAGTTGTCCATGGACCAAGGTCTACCTCTGGTGAAAATTTCATGAAGATCCGTCCAGTAGTTTCCGAGAAATCCTGTCCACAGACAAACAAACAAACGGACAAATAAATAAACAGACTCGATCTCATAACCTCCTTTGCGGAGGTAATAAGACCATGTTGGCTATGTTATTGCTGACAACAGGGGACATTTCATGGTAGTTGGTAGAAATTGGGACATTTTAGTGTCTGGACAGTCTATTGTCGGGACTCGGGACAAGCAACTCAAAATCGGGACTGTCCGGGAAAAACCGGGACGGCTGGTTGAGCTGGCTTGCTGTGAGATTAGACTATGGGGTACACGGATGCATATGATCACATCAATTTTGTTGTTTATTGCTGAAAATGTAATGCTTTTGCATACGTAGTCCAGTTTGTTGTCCACTTTTGCAAATTGCATATCCACTACAGAAACCCGTAGTAGCCCGTAATTTTGCTGAAGCCTCAATTTTAGCAAATGTTCGCAACATAAGTTGACAGAAGCCGATCAGGGGAATAAATTGCTGTTGGCCATTGCCCAGGAAACCAATAAACCTGCAACCAAACAAAGTGAATACATGGCGGGCTACTACTAGCCAGCTACATGTGATGCTAAGAAATCAATGGATGACAGTGAATAGGTATTATTTTGCCCTATAGATAGCTAGCATTTATATGCACCCAATATGACTACCAAAGCCAATGAACTACCCAACAAGTCAATTTGTTAGATAGTTACATCTGATAAATTAAAAGTTACATTTGACACATATATATATCAATCAATAGAAAGTTTTCTGCTACTTTACTGCTACCTATGGTTATTACCTTCGCCAGCGACTTCGCTGACGAAGGTAATGTTTTGATCCCCGTGTATTGATTACCTTCGCCAGCGACTTCGCTGACGAAGGTAATGTTTTGATCCCCGTGTATTTATTACCTTCGCCAGCGACTTCGCTGACGAAGGTAATGTTTTGATCCCCATGTATTTATTTGTTTGTGTGTCTGTCTGTATGTGTATCGAATAACTCAAAAAGTACCAAACGGAATTTCATAAAATTTGGTGGGTTGATTTGGCATGACCTGAGGATCAATTGATTAGATTTTGGGAGTGATCGGGTCAAAGGTCAAGGTCAAGGCCACGAAAAGGTCAAAACCGACTTTCGGCCATATCTCGGTCAATTTTTATCCGATCGGCATGAAACCAACGCCAGTGGCGAGGGATTCAGTGGCGTCGGCGAAGGTATGCGCTCTACCGAGTGCCCGTTCTAGTTTGTTTGTGTGTCTGTCTGTCTGTGTGTATGTATGTGTATCGAATAACTCAAAAAGTACCAAACGGAATTTCATAAAATTTGGTGGGTTGATTTGGCATGACCTGAGAATCAATCGAATAGATTTTGGGAGTGATCGGGTCAAAGGTCAAGGTCAAGGCCACGAAAAGGTCAAAACCGACTTTCGGCCATATCTCGGTCAATTTTTATCCGATCGGCATGAAACCAACGCCAAAATGTGCAGAATTATATACCCGATCCTGTGATGTGAAACACGGTACAATGGGGTCAATACCCATGTTTTGATCCCCGTGTATTTATTACCTTTGCCAGCGACTTCGCTGACGAAGGTAATGTTTTGATCCCCGTGTATTTATTTGTTTGTGTGTCTGTCTGTGTGTATGTGTATCGAATAACTCAAAAAGTACCAAACGGAATTTCATCAAATTTGGTGGGTTGATTTGGCATGACCTGAGGATCAATCGATTAGATTTTGGGAGTGATCGGGTCAAAGGTCAAGGTCAAGGCCACGAAAAGGTCAAAACCGACTTTCGGCCATATCTCGGTCAATTTTTATCCGATCGGCATGAAACCAACGCCAGTGGCGAGGGATTCAGTGGCGTCGGCGAAGGTATGCGCTCTACCGAGTGCCCGTTCTAGTTTGTTTGTGTGTCTGTCTGTGTGTATGTATGTGTATCGAATAACTCAAAAAGTACCAAACTGAATTTCATAAAATTTGGTGGGTTGATTTGGCATGACCTGAGGATCAATCGATTAGATTTTGGGAGTGATCGGGTCAAAGGTCAAGGTCAAGGCCACGAAAAGGTCAAAACCGACTTTCGGCCATATCTCGGTCAATTTTTATCCGATCGGCATGAAACCAACGCCAGTGCCGAGTGATTCAGTGGCATGGGCGAAGGTATGCGCTCTACCGAGTGCCCGTTCTAGTTACCTTTGCCAGCGACTTCGCTGACGAAGGTAATGTTTTGATCCCCGTGTATTTATTTGTTTGTGTGTCTGTCTGTATGTGTATCGAATAACTCAAAAAGTACCAAACGGAATTTCATAAAATTTGGTGGGTTGATTTGGCATGACCTGAGGATCAATCGATTAGATTTTGGGAGTGATCGGGTCAAAGGTCAAGGTCAAGGCCACGAAAAGGTCAAAACCGACTTTCGGCCATATCTCGGTCAATTTTTATCCGATCGGCATGAAACCAACGCCAGTGGCGAAGGATTCAGTGGCGTCGGCGAATGTATGCGCTCTACCGAGTGCCCGTTCTAGTTTGTTTGTGTGTCTGTCTGTGTGTATGTATGTGTATCGAATAACTCAAAAAGTACCAAACGGAATTTCATAAAATTTGGTGGGTTGATTTGGCATGACCTGAGGATCAATCGATTAGATTTTGGGAGTGATCGGGTCAAAGGTCAAGGTCAAGGCCACGAAAAGGTCAAAACCGACTTTCGGCCATATCTCGGTCAATTTTTATCCGATCGGCATGAAATCAACGCCAGTGGCGAGGGATTCAGTGGCGTCGGCGAAGGTATGCGCTCTACCGAGTGCCCGTTCTAGTTTGTTTGTGTGTCTGTCTGTGTGTATGTATGTGTATCGAATAACTCAAAAAGTACCAAACTGAATTTCATAAAATTTGGTGGGTTGATTTGGCATGACCTGAGGATCAATCGATTAGATTTTGGGAGTGATCGGGTCAAAGGTCAAGGTCAAGGCCACGAAAAGGTCAAAACCGACTTTCGGCCATATCTCGGTCAATTTTTATCCGATCGGCATGAAACCAACGCCAGTGCCGAGGGATTCAGTGGCATGGGCGAAGGTATGCGCTCTACCGAGTGCCCGTTCTAGTTACCTTTGCCAGCGACTTCGCTGACGAAGGTAATGTTTTGATCCCCGTGTATTTATTTGTTTGTGTGTCTGTCTGTATGTGTATCGAATAACTCAAAAAGTACCAAACGGAATTTCATAAAATTTGGTGGGTTGATTTGGCATGACCTGAGGATCAATCGATTAGATTTTGGGAGTGATCGGGTCAAAGGTCAAGGTCAAGGCCACGAAAAGGTCAAAACCGACTTTCGGCCATATCTCGGTCAATTTTTATCCGATCGGCATGAAACCAACGCCAGTGGCGAAGGATTCAGTGGCGTCGGCGAATGTATGCGCTCTACCGAGTGCCCGTTCTATTTTGTTTGTGTGTCTGTCTGTGTGTATGTATGTGTATCGAATAACTCAAAAAGTACCAAACGGAATTTTATAAAATTTGGTGGGTTGATTTGGCATGACCTGAGGATCAATCGATTAGATTTTGGGAGTGATCGGGTCAAAGGTCAAGGTCAAGGCCACGAAAAGGTCAAAACCGACTTTCGGCCATATCTCGGTCAATTTTTTTCCGATCGACATGAAACCAACGCCAGTGGCGAGGGATTCAGTGGCGTCGGCGAATGTATGCGCTCTACCGAGTGCCCGTTCTAGTTTGTTTGTGTGTCTGTCTGTGTGTATGTATGTGTATCGAATAACTCAAAAAGTACCAAACGGAATTTTATAAAATTTGGTGGGTTGATTTGGCATGACCTGAGGATCAATCGATTAGATTTTGGGAGTGATCGGGTCAAAGGTCAAGGTCAAGGCCACGAAAAGGTCAAAACCGACTTTCGGCTATATCTCGGTCAATTTTTATCCGATCGGCATGAAACCAACGCCAAAAGGTGCAGAATTATATACCTGATCCTGTGATGTGAAACACGGTACAATGGGGTCAATACCCTTCTTAGCGGTTGGGGGTCAAAGGTCAGGGGGGTCATTACCTTTCGAACTTAAAGGCGTATTGATGTAAAAAAAAATATATCGTACTCTTGTCATTCATCGATCATTTAAAAAAATAAAAATTGGTCCTCAGAGTTATGTGGCGAGGGATTCAGTGGCATCGGCGAAGGTATGCGCTCTACCGAGTGCCCGTTCTAGTTTAGTCATGTAGCTATCATTTATATTCACCTAACACCTAACATGACTAGCTAAGCTAACTAGCTGGGTAGTTCACTGGGCATATTTTGGTTCTTATGCTGGTTTATATTCTGGTTCTTATGCTTGTTCTCATTCTGGTTATTATTCTGGAACTGTCATTGATCTTCCTAGTCTTAGAGTTTATAATCTTCAGATATTACGGCAGTGAAAAATAGAAATGCTCTTTATTGTCATAGTGGCAGTCATTAAATTCTTCATCTTGCACAGCGACTTGGCACTTTCTGCCATTATCCGTGAACAAACACACCTTTTGGCTTTCACTGATGAGACTCATTTGATTTCATTCCTGTCCAGATCCAATAGCCACATGCCTTAAACTTCTCAATTATTGCCCCAGCTGACAAAATGTCAATTTTGAATCTTTTAACTACAGCACCCTACATAATTATTGGCGCCCCTGGTTAACATGTGTTAAAAGCCTTTTAAATAAATTCAATTTTTATGCAGAGGCATACTCTCACACTGAAAATTGTAGAAAAATGCAACCTTCAACTCAAGTGAATTTTAAGGGGAAAAAAAAATCCCTGATGAAGAAATAATTATTTTTTAATAAAATCTCCTGTTCCACAATTATTGGCTCCCCTAACAATTCCTAGGAAATAAATGTAATTGAAGTATTTCTGTCATTTCTACAGTAGTTTACAAAGCTGATCAGTATTGAGGAACATTTAATTAGTAATTCATCACTTCCTGTTTCCTTGGAGTATAAATATGACGTGACACAGTGGCCATTTCTCTTATCCACTCTTCAACATGGGAAAGACAAAGGAACACACCATTCAAGTAAGGCAGATGTGTGTCGACCTTCACAAGTCAGGCAATGGCTACAAGAAAATAGCCACTTGCCTGCGTCTGCCCATATCTACTGTCAGAGGAATCATTAAGAAGTTTAAAACAACTGGAACAGCGGTACCCAAGCCTGGACGAGGACGCAAGGTTATTTTGCCACCACACGCAGTGAGGAGGATGGTAAGAGAAATAAAAAGTTCTCCGAAGCTCACTGTTAAAGAATTGCAACAAATGGTAGCATCTTGGGGTCACAAAGTCTCCAAAACAACCATCAGGCGCTATCTATATGCCAACAAGCTGTTTGGGAGGCATGCAGAGAAAAAACCTTTTCTTACTCACAATCAAAAACGCAGACATCTGGAGTTCACTAAGAGGTACTGGGACTTCAAATGGGACTGTGTGCTTTGGTCAGATGAGAACAAGATAGAGCTTTTTGGCAACAAACACTCTAAGTGGGTCTGGCGGAACACAAAAGATGAGTATGCAGAAAAGCACCTCATGCCCACTGTGAAGTAGGGCGGAGAATCGGTGATGCTGTGGGCCTGTTTCTCTTCCAGAGGCCCTGGGAACCTTGTTAGAGTGCATGGCATCATGAACGCTTCGAAATACCAGGACATTTTAAATCAGAATCTGGTGGCCTCTGCCCGAAAGCTGAAGATGGGTCGTCACTGGGTCTTTAAGCAAGATAATGACCCTAAACTTGTGGCCAAATCTACACAGAAATGGTTCACCAGACACAGAATCAAGCTCGTCCCATGGCCATCTCAGTCCCCAGACCCCATTGAAAACCTGAGGAGTGAGCTGAAGAGGAGAGTGCAGAGGAGAGGACCCAGGTCCCTGGATGATTTAGATAGATGGTCGAAGATTCCTCTGTCTTTGTTCTCCCATCTTGTGAAACATTATAGGCGAAGATTAGGTGCTGTTTTGTTGGCAAAAGGGGGTTGTACAAAGTATTGACATCAGGGGTGCTAATAATTGTGGCACACATGATTTGAAGCAAAAGAATTATTTCTTAATGTGGGATTTTTTTCCCACTGAATAAATGCACTTGAATTAAAGATTGGATTTTCCTCTTTTTTCCATTGTGGTCCGATATTATTTAGAAAAAAACTGAATTTAATAGAAGCTAACGAACACCAGGGGTGCCAATAATTATGGAGGGCAGTGTATGTTCTTATAGCCATTTCCAGATTTGTGAAGCTCATAATTTTCTGTCGCACATCATTGCTTTAGTCTTCTGTCTTAACCAAGGGGATGGCTGATTTCAGGAAATAAGCCTCAATTTTATATCCCAGAGAAACAGGAATTCATGGGTGACCATTGACATTTTGTTAATTATTATGGTCGACTTAAAAAGTAATTTATAATTAGCAATATACTTTAATTAGATTTTTCTTATCAGATTCTCTAGACCTGCTTATAATTGTCGCAGACATTTTTGTAAAAAAAAAAAAAAAAAACATGCTTTTAATGAAGATTAGAGAGAATCTTCTGCTTGTGCTTTACTTTCGTTTTATTTTTCAGCTTTCATTCTGCCGTCTGATGATCGATTCCCTCTCTGCCAAGCTCCAGTAATGTTGTGTGACAGCCTTCAGTTGCCTGTGCCTCATTTTCCAATCACGTTTCCTCTTTCGATTTCGACTGTGGTATTTCATTCATTGCTTCCACCTGTGTTTAATTCTGGGTCTCGCTAAACTCTGAGAGAATGCATTCTCTGATAGGATAATTACTAACCAGCACTTATTTGAGGGTGATGTTAAATATTTTGTCACATAGTATAAACCTTAATTAACTCATTAGCGAGTGCGAGAGTTTCTAGCTTTTGTATTCCTGCCTAAGCTTTCCCTTATTAGCTGCGTTTAAAGCTGTGCTTTTCTTTGCTTCTCTCGTAGTGCTTTTTACTCTTGACGTTTAGATTACCTTAATCTAAATGGTCTAGTTTGATTGATGGTCTCAGTGTCTTGCCTCAAGTCTTTATGGTTTACCCAGTCCTCGTTAATTTGTTCATTAATCCCATGTGTTTTTGTTCCAGTCGAGACTGCTTTTCGAGTCCCCGCCTCCTCGCATGACTATAAATGTGGCAGAGATGGGAGGAGTCATCAGATGGAACTTTATTAGCCTGTGCTGTGCATGGGGGAAATTTCAGCTCCTTGTGCTTTCCGAGTATTTGGCTGTGCCCATGTCTTTTTTCTGCCCCTTGTTTAAGTCTCCCAGTGTGTCCATCAGTCTAGTTAGGTTCAGTTTTTGTTTTTCTCGTTTATCGACTCTTGGAGTGAGTATTTCCGTTTCCCCCTGCCCTGGGCAGTGTACCTTAGTTTTCCCAATCGCTCGGTGCATGTGCACAATGTTTTGTTTCTGGCCTGTGTGCCAATTTTCTTCTAGAGTTTTGTGTTTTTAATAAACACTTTCTATCCTGCATCTGGTGTTCCCCTGCCTACCTCTGAACAATTTTCTTTAAATTCAAGGTTATATTTGTCACTGTTTTGAATGAGCGAGTGGGACTTTTAAATAGAACCACATTTTTGTGCATAACCTGTAGCTCATATTTACCGAGGCTGCCCCTGTTCATAGAAAGCACTAAGTTTCACCCAGTGGTACTCTAAGAATTACAGAAGAAATCAAGTGGGTATGGAAAAAATTGAATATTATACCTGCAAAAAGGGGCAAAAACCCCAATCCCATTGAAGTTTAATATCTGCCTACGTTGTCATTGTCTTGTGCAGTGGTTCCCGAACATGGTCCTGCGGACTCACTGTCTGCTGGTTTTTGTTTCAACCTCAAATACAATCCCTGAATTTGAATGAGTTTCTAATTCTTAATTGCACAAGTCTTTTTAGTTTATTTACCCTAGGCCGTGTTATGTCAGAATGTGCTCCATATTCAAATTGTACTTGAATGAAATTGACTTTTTATTGCTGAAAAAAGTAGATTGTGACTCATGAAATTGAAAAACCATTTGGCTTCTAATTGTTGTAATGGTGACACAAGGTCAATATTAACCATTCATTATGTAATTAAGAATTCTAATACAAAGCAAACTATATAAAGAGTCTAACCTTGGTGTTATGTTTGTGATTGGATTGAGGGAAAACATTTTGTAAGAGCTTTAAACACCTGCATTCAGAACAGTTGTTCGGTTTGATCAAATAAAACATCTTTCCTGCTTCCCTTGCCTTGCTTACGTGGAATATTACAAAATAAATACATGAACTTTTGGCTTTTACGCATCATGAAATGCATAGCCATACCTGTCTGTCTGTTTTTAGAGGGTGTAACATCTCTTGTTGAGAACAAACTAATTTAGAAAAATAGTTTAAGTCTGGGATTTTAATGGTGGTTGGAACAAAAAGCAGCACTGAAAACCAATAATGCAAAGATGCTGTATGCAAAGAACTGTCACACCATCATCAGGTCATGTTGCATACTCCTGCCAAAAAATAAAATCTCTAATGAACAACAGCAGCAACAACAATGATAAAAAATGATAATGATTCCCATTCAATATATTTTAACTCTGTAATATGTAACTTTTTTATGCGGTGAAAATAAACCATATTCCGGCTAATTAATAGTGCATGGGAAGTCTTTTTTTTTTTTATTTTTTTTTATTGCTCTATTAGTACGGAAGTTTACGGAAGCTCATTGCTGCCAATGAAAAAAAAAAAAAAAAGATTTTTTTTTTTTTCTCCACAGCTTATTGTTGCCAACGTGGGGGGGGAATTCCATGAAATATTCTCCTGACTTCATTAACATCCAAATTTGCAAACCCTTGCTTTGCACTGAATTCACTTCCTGAGCACCCAGTGAATGGAAAACAAAAGATTCAGTTGCCATCTCCTGCCACAGCTGAAAGCCATCTCACTGGAACTGCATGCACGGGGAACCTCAAGTAACCAGCTGGGATTAGTTTCAGTTAAATTGAAAACTTTTGTTTCTTCTGTAAAACAGAATACATGCTACCTTTATTTCTTTTCCCATTGCTTGCCAAACAGCCAACATATTGGACGGTTCATGGTCAAACATAATGAATCATAAGGATCAATCAACAGCATTCCTTTCAGTACTGTTAAATGGGGTAACGGCCAGGTAACGAGGGACAATTTTCTTGGAAAGTTTTCAAACTCAAATTCAAGTTTTTTTTCGACACTTCCTGTCATGATACATTATTTTTATGATACCTTGGTAGGTACTTGAAAATTGCAAGGTGAGTTGGATATGATTCTATTGTTCTTTTAAGATTGACACCAATAAACAGATTTGATAGCATGCTTTGGGAGGAATCAAAAAAAAAATCTCTGAAGTGTCCCTTATTACCCCATTTTACGGTATATAGCCAATTGTTCGTGGTGACTCCTTGGTCTGGGCATCTTTTTCATCCATCCATCCATCCATCTATCCATCTATCTATCTTACCAGATTATTTTATGCTTTGAGCATAAAATAATGGCCTGTTCTTGTTACAGCATTACTGCAGTGTTCAGAATGAGGTGCATATGTGCTTTGCTGCCATCACTGTGCAAACTCTTAAATGCTTTTGCGGATGGAATTCTTACAAATATCCAGCAATGCTTTAATATCTAGTGGGAAAGGCTTCAAAGAAGAGTCTGTCGTAGCAGCAAATGGGGGACCAACTCCTTCTTAATGCCCAAAATTTTGGAATGAGATGTTGGATCGGCAGATTTCCCCATTCTTTCATCAATTCAGTGTATTAATATACTGTTAGTTTCAAATTGCATGCCTCGGGCCAGAATGAGGTGCACATTTCTATTCTTACTCAGCGCTAACACACAAGATCACCTAATGACAAAGCCCCTGATTACCAAAATCAGGCTGCACTAAGATAGTCCGAAAGAAAATTGTTCATTGCTTGGGTCCCAGCATTGAAAACCATGGTACTAGATTTACTCCTCCTTTCCTAAGTACAAAAATCATTGTACAACAATAATCACTGAGATGTGCACAAAGACAGAGATGACTCAATGGCAACTTGAATATCAAAATATTCCTTTAAGAAAATAAACTTTACATCAAGACATTGTATTACTAATTACATCACATCTCTGTGACATCTGCACCAATATGCCAACATACATGGGGATAAGTATCTGCAGATAGTGTGGCATGCGTAATGTGCGACCATATTTTGCCACCAGGAGAACCTTTTCTTTATCCACGAATAACATAACATTACATAACATAACATAACATAACATGAATGGCGAGAACAGGCTGTTCAGCCTTACTCCGCTCGCCAGTTTCTTTATACTATTGTGAATATATCCCTTCAGATATTCAATGGTATTTAGCTTTAAGTCAAGCCTGCTCTTGAAAACCCCCAAGGTCTCTGCCTCAACAATATGGTCAGGCAAACTATTCCACGTTGAAATTACTCTTTGGGTGAAGAAATATTTCTAAATATCAGTGCTAAATTTACCTTTGGTCAACTTCCATTTGTGACCCCGAGTTCTACTCACAAACACTTGGTCGAAGGAATCCTACATAATTCACTTTTTTAATCCCTTTAACATATTTAAAGACTTCAATCAAATCACCCCTTAGTCTCCTTCCTAAGACTAAAGAGATTATGGATCTTCAGCCTTTGCTCATTGCTTTCATCTTTTATGCCTGGAATTAGCTAAGTGGCTCTTCTCTGAAATTTCTCTACAGCCTCTATATCTTTCTTAAAGTATGGTCCCCAGAAATGTACACAATACTCCAGATGTGGTCTGACGAATGTGTTGTACAAAAAGAAGCATCACCTCCTTAGATTTGTACTCAATACTTTTGGCAATGTATCCCAACATCCTATTGGCTATTTTAACGGCTACGGCAAAATGGCTAGGCTAGAGCCTGTGAGGGTTTGGTCAACAATCACTCCCAGATCTTTCTTGTGTGGAGCACGTTCCAGTTTTAATCCTCAAGAAGTAATCCCGTCAAATGTTTTTATTACCTACATGTACAACTTTACATTTCGCAACATTAAATTTCATTTGCCACATTTCTGCCCAATTCTAGATTCAATCTAAATCATCCTGAATCACTTTAGTGGACTCTAAACTATTTGCCAAACCCCCAATTTAGTATCATCTGCAAATTTAACTAATCTGCTCTCAATATTCATATCAAGGTCATTAATGTAAATGAGGAACAGCAGGGGTCCCAACACTGATCCCTGGGGGATGCCACTCCCCACCATACCAACCTCAGATGAGATACCACTGACCACTACTGTTTGTGTTCTGTCCTGTTACCAGTTTTGAATCCACTCCAGAATACCTCCTGTAACTCCAATGGAGCTCTAACAATAAAACAATTTGACAATAAAAATTTGTCTCTCATGCGTGTTATGGCCCCAATTTGTTATGACATATAAGACAGCAAGGGATGACAGACAAAATTTTTTAAAACTTAAACAGATTTAATTAAACAAAGACTGACAACTAACCTACAATTTATACTACTGACCAAGATTGACAAATACAAAAAGAAAAATTTACTGTCCCTTGAGATGGGGTTGCTTGGTGATGTCGTGGGACAGGGAAATGCTCCAACACAGGCAAAAATCCACAAAAAAACTTCACATGTCTTGAAAAAAATGACTGGTCAAATGTATCCTTCTCCTTGCAATTTCTCCTTCTACTTTACTCTCTCAATTTTTCTCCTTATATACTCTTTTGCAGCCCCCTCCCACCTTACAGACTTTTTTTTCATTCTCTGGGACTTCCCCTCTCAGGACATGCCCAGGACATGCCCAAACCCAGTTCCAGACTGGGCTTAACAAAAAAAAAAAAGTCAATGCTGCCACCTAGTGGCTTTTTTCCACATTATATGCGGTACTGTATCAAATGCTTTCTGAAAATCCAAGTATATGATATCATAAGCCCTGCCCTGGTCATAAGTCTTGGTGGCCTCTTAAAAAAATTCCAGGTTTGTCTGGCATGATCTTCTCTTACGGAAACCATGTTGGCTATCCCTCAAGATACTGTTACGTTCAAGAAATAAGTCCACCTCATCTTTTATGATAGATTCCAATATTTTACATTCAATGCAAGTTAAACTGACTGGCCTGTAATTTCCTCGCTCGGTACAGTCCCCTCTCTTACATATTGGTATTATACTGCCCTGTTTCCAATCATTTGGTATTTCTCCAGTTTCTTAAGACCGTCTGAAGATGGCGGATAGCAGCTTAAAGATTATCCCATCAACTTCCCTGAGCACTCTAGGATATAAGTCATCAAGACCCGCCGCCTTCTTTGCCTTTAGTTTATGCAACTTTGTTATCCCAAACCTCAATTTCCGCTAAATAATCTTGAGCATTTAACATGCCCTCTGGCCGAATGAAGACCCACTCTGAGGTAAAATTCTCAACAAAGTAACTGTTTAAGGCATCCGCAATATCCTTGTTATCATATAGTAGTGATCCATTTTTATTCTTTATGCACTTAACCTGCTCTTTGACTTTCCTTTTTCTGCTACAGTACTGAAAGAAGTGCTTTGGGTTAGTTTTTGCCTCCTCTGCAATTTGGTCGTTCATACAGTCTTCTAGCATTCCTCAGCTCTTTTTAGACCACAGCCCGCATTTTACAATATTCAGCCTTAGTGTTCTCATTGTTATCCTTTATGTACATCTTATAAAGATTCCTCTTTTCCCTCAAAATCCTACAAATACTTTTGGTCATCCACTGAGTATTCTGCTTTTTCTACTTACTTTTGGACACCTTTGGAATGAATTTGCATTGTGATTCTAGTAAAACCTCCTTAAATCTTTCCCACATCTCATTTACAGACTCACAGTCCAGGAATGTCTCCCATTTTATTTCACTTAGATATGAGCGCATCCTGTCAAAGTTTGCTCGCCTAAAATTGAAAATGTTGCTGCCGGGTGGGGGGGGGGGGGGGAAAAACATATATATATATATATATATATATATATATATATATAAATTTTTTTTTTCATCCATAAATGTTGCTGCCAGGTGAAAACCGAATGTTGCAACAAACAAATAAACAAATAAGAAATTCCCCTTATTGGTGTTACTTTATTAGAAAGGAAGTGTCTTCTTGTCAATCTTGCAGTCTGAATGAGGACTGTAGATTTCACCAGTTCAGCATTCGCTAATGGAAGGTGTTTTGAAAACGCCATTAACATTAGTTTGGAGCAAGCCATTGAGTTTGTTAATTACCTTTTGTGAGAATTCATGTAAAATCTTAAATTAATTCAAGTCACTGTTTTCAGTTTGCAAAGCAGCCGAGCCCTGAGCCAAGTCGCTAGCCTGAAGTTCTCTTCCAGCCTATGAGCATTGCGCAAGTCTCCCTTTGTAAGACGCATAACAACTTCAATACCCTTGGTTGATATATTGAGCCATGTCTCTGAACTTGCACAAAAATACGTGAAATGTATGTGTAAATTTACAATTTAGAATTATAACAACCATCCCTGGATGACTTGCCTTAAACTGAGGCCACATCTGTTTACAGCATTTCAAAAGTTCACAGCCATAATTCATGCAAACAGGCATAATCTGCGCTCCCCCTTCAGATTGCGAGCCCAGTCAGCTGACTAACCAGAGGACCATCGCCCTGTCTCTAAATGTGGTGACAGAGAAAACGGAAAAAAAAAAAGCTTCACCATCGAGCCATACTGGGCTAGCTCTGGTGCTCAGCGAATATTTTCCGATTTTTGCGTTACTATAATTAGAAACGGGGCAATAGCACTCTGGTGAGACAGCTGAGTAGTGTCTGAGAGACATCCGCGTCTTATGTTTCCTCAGCAAAAGCAAGTGATGATTGCTAATTTTGATCATGTGATGCCTCTTGAAAATGTAAGTTGGGTTAATAGAAAACGGAGTTGATAGCTGAGGCAATGCCGCTGAACTTCCTTCCCACAGCTTTTAAAATTCGCAGTTAAGGTGTCCTTATGTTGTTGCTCAAGCTGTAGAACACGGAATCTGACTCTGAAATTGTTTTGTAGTAAAACGAAAACGCTACTCCAAAAACACGCTGACAACCTGGTGTTGCAAACTTCTCAGTGTCTTACGAAACGCGTCATCGGTGTGGCTGTTAAAGCGAGGGCACTGGCTTTTCACTCGCTCAAATGACCGTCTTATGGCATGCAAGTAGTCAGTGAGCAATATAGCTGGCTTTTTGCTCAAATAAAATAACCCTTCCGAGCACTTTGAAGTCTGTACAGTGTAAGTGTATTTGAAGTCCTGTCATTGGGGAAGCAAATTATGTCGTGTTGGTGTCTAATTTGGCTGAGTAATGTTATTTCAGCTAAATTGGCGTTATGGCAAGCTATTACTTCAGCTATATTTGAAAACTCCTTTAAAACTGCCTGATACAATCATTGAGCTAACCATCTAACGCGATGAAACTCGTGGCTTATAGTTAACGTTGGCATGCAAATTAACTTGACATTCACCGAATAGCGACGAAGAACAAACGCTACTACGACTAGTTAAGTGTCACCGTCTCGTGGTCATTTTTGTTTGCTAGCTTGCTAGTTAGTGGTGAACTAGCTATAATGGATACTAACATTATTAAGCTTTGGAGGGAGCAAGATTTTCCTCCATTAGCAATGTTCGCTATTTAGCCTGCTAGCTAGCAGAGCCAACAGTAAGTTTGGGGAGAAATAGCGGTAACCGTTAGCTAGGCCTACAATCTCGTGAAATCGCTTGTAAGCGTGAGCTGCTCTGTATAAGTTTGTAGCTGGCAAGTGAATCACTGCGTATTTTTCAACTCGGTGCAACGCAGACCATATTTGCACAAGCTTGGCATACAACTTACAGTTAATGTAGCCAACTCCATCAGGTCAAGTTTTGGCTTTCGGGTCAAACGTGTGGTAATAAATCAACAAAGGAGATATTGTGTATAACGGGTCTGTTTAAGTTTCCAGATGTAAATGCACTTTCAGAAATTCGTGTGACTTCACTCGCTGTGAAGTTATGCGCTTGAACATATGCGCACTTATTGGTTTTATCACGAGAAGAACCTGGGACAATTTGCTGACCCCTATTTTTACCACCCATCTAGGTGGCTGCCGCAGAAGATTCGGAGGAAGACAAAGCCATTCAATTTCTTAAAGAGAGGGGGGTTGCCGAGGAAGCACTCGCCCAATTGAAAGAGGAGGTAAAAATTACGCAGACTGAAAAAATTGAGACTTTGGATCAAAGCAATAAAATAGTGTCAACTTGTTACAGCTAATTTTTTGTTTTTCTCAATTGACAAAAATTTTACAACAGTAAAAAAAAGGTAAGTTTTTTTTTTTTTTTACTTTGATCCAAAGTCTCAATTCTTTCAGTGTATTTTGCTTACTTCAACGCAGCGGATTCAGAACTGATATAGCTGTGTCACACAGTGCACTGTTGGTGTAACATTCATTATGCCACCTGGGCTGTCATGTAAGGAGTGAAGTGAGGTTGCAGGGAGGAAAACAAGTTTGACTCCATTACCTTGAAATCCTGTCATGCGAGGATTTGTGAGATACGAGTGGCGAGGTATTCATGCTTTGGCTGGAGTGTACGTAAATAATGGGGGGCAAGACTTTGTAGCCCGCAGAGTGTGATCAACTGCTTGCTGTGTTTAGATTAATGCTACTTGTCCTGCAACCCTGCAAATAATATTTAGTGTAATTTTGCGGCTGTAACCCGAAATTGCCTTTCGGCTCCTGAAAGTCACAGCTATACCAGTGAGTCCTAACTAAGGTTACACTTGATGAGTGAAATCATCCAAATATCCTGACTCTTATCAATATAAAACAATGCTTGGATTTCAGAGCAGGGTAACATCAGGTCAGTGAAGCTCGCAGTAAGCCCAATGAGTAACCCGCTTGCAGTGTTACCCCTGAACCAATTAGGGGATCGTTTGGATGCACTTCACTTGCCTCATACTGCCCTGTTTTAGTGAAATTTGAGTGGTTTAAATGTAGTATACATGTGTACATTTAAGGCACTTTGCCATGAGGTAATCAGATTAAAGCTGGCTAATTTACTTCGCACAGAGTACTTCAGTCATGTTTGGAAATCATAGAGCTGTATCCAGCAGAATTAAAAGTTGAACACATGCCATCAAGTTTTTTGAGAAGTGAATTAACATCAAGCTGGTGTGGAAGTTGTCAGGAAAAAAGGTCAAGGAGAAGCAAACCACATGAGCAGCACAACTATGTGAAATATATGAAACATGCATCCAATTTTTTTGTTTTTTTTGCTGTATCACGTTCCTGAGAAGTAATAAGTCATTCAATGCATCTTGTTACTTTTACATAATAATCCAGCAGAACTCTGTAATTACAGTGAGTAAAAGTTTGCTACCATATTTTTCAGATTGATAGCAACACCATTCCATGGATTGCCAAAATTATTCCTAAAATGGGAGACAGGCCAGCTGTGAGACACAACTGCTGAGATTCAATGGATGAGAGGGAAAGTGGGAGGATGAGACTCTTTGAAAAACTGAGAGAGAAAATGGGGATCAAGACATCTAAGGAGTCTTCAACCGGGCAAAGTCCCTCACAAGAAAGACACAGCAAAAAAGGAAAGTCGAGTTTGGCTGGAAGCATGATGGCAGAATCATGTGGGCAAGATTTGGGGGGGGGGTACACGGGCTCTGAGAGTAGATGGTGGTGCCATTCAAGGCACTCTGCTGCAGATTGATAAGATCTGTACTTTCCAATGGGAGCTTCCCCTCTAGGAAAGACAGAGGATTTTAATTTGGATATTCTTGATTACAAACAAATGATGCTGTCATCAGAAATGACTTTAGCTAGTTTATGTGAAAGCATGCACATGGGCATGCATGAGTTAAATTTTACTATACTTACTATAGCTTTAGAAAAATCTCCTGTGGACAGGTGTTGAAAACTAGCACTTGTGCTATATACACTGTAAGCAACGCATCTGGTTCGTCCAATGTGATTTTTGATGTCCATGTCAAATAAATAAAACATAACATACCTCTCTAGCATAAAAAAAGTTGAGAAAAATGACAACAGCCAAAGTAAGCAAAATCACAAGGCTGCCAAAAACACCAACACTAGCCCTGTATGCGCGGAGGCCAGATCCAACGTCCCTCCAGTTGATGTTCATGAAGTCAACAAGCAGTCTTAGTGACATTGTCCACCTTAGACCTCTAAAGAAGTCACTTAGTTTTATATCTGATGACGATGATGATGAGACTCTTTCCCTTAGCAACTCATCCTCTCTCAATCTGGATGACAGTGACAGCTCACCCCAAAAAAATCGAGATCTTGATAATCAAACAAAACATCAGCAGTCAGATCTTGGCGGTAGTCTGCTTCCTCAGCCGTTAGTTTCTCTAGGTTCTGCTGTAATGCTGCAGGAGCAATTTCCATTGTGGTCTGACACTAATGGTGAGACTACATATGTAACTGTGAAATTACACCGGGTTAATATTCTAAAAGAAATGGTAGCACTGTTCAAATCAGAAGATATCCTACAAACACACATTAAGTTTAGTTTTGTTGATGAATTAGGATCAGACGCTGAAGGCATCTATCGCGAGGCATTCTCTGAATTTTGGAATAATTTCCTAGCGTCGTGAGCAGAGGGAGAAGATGTTCGTGTTCCAGCATTATGTCCTGAATTTGGATTCCAGGAGTGGCAAGCTGTGGGCAGAATTTTAACTTAATCGTTCTGTACCCACAATGTATTTACTTTGCAGCTAGCTCTGGCTTTTTTTATTTCTCTAATCTTTGGTGAAGAAGCCGTAACACCAAATGATCTTCCCGAGTCACTTTTTAATTTTGTTTGTCACAACGATTCTGAAGTCTTGCAGAGTGTGACCACTGGGCTCATGACCGAATATGACAAAGAAGTGTTCCTGGAGATTTTTGACAAAGAGGGTTTCCATGCACTTCCATCCCAGGATCAGGTGCCTTATGTTCTCCAGCAAATGGCACATAAGAACCTGATCCAGGAGAGCAGCTATGCTGTTGAAGCAATGTGGCCCATTGTGTAGGCAGGTCTTGCAGACAAACTCAGAAATGTTGACGATGTCAGAAAGATGTATACTAATCTGAGACGGAAGATATTGTCATATTGTGGGGTGGGGTGTCCTGACTGCCTCAAGTTAGGTGAAATTAGCACTGATACCTCAGATTTTTAAAAAAAATCTATATTTTCTGGTTTGATGTGAGTTTTGTTAGCACGTTCATTTTACAAGTACTTCTCTTTTGTACTTCCCCCACCATATGTCACTTTATCTGTGGCTGTGGCATTCATAGTCAGCATTCTTTAATGGACTTTATTTTCATCTTGGGTCTGATATAGTCCTTAAAGTCTTTTGAAACTAAATTGCATTAAATGGATTAACAAAAGGCATGGATTATTTGTAGAAGAATGTATTGAATTGGAAAAACAATGCTTTGCAGTTTTTGAGTTTTAAAATTCAAAAAACAATATTTTATTTTCTTGCAACAAGCTTACCTTGCTGACCATGCAGACTTGTTTTCAATGTTTAACATCTTCATTTAGAAGGATTCCATGTAATACTTTCCATGGTGTAGCATTATCAATGCCAGATAAATCTGTCACATGCTCTGTGAAATAATGTTCATTAAAGGAAAATATTTCAACTTATACACATCTCAGCTGTTGAACTAAACAAAGCAAACTTGCTGTGTGTGCACAGCGCAGGTTAGCATTGTCTTGAATCACTAATGCATTCAGGGAAATGATTAAAAAAAGGTCAGGTGAGCTTCCTGAAATGTAGTTACCCTGTGTTTGGAGAAAAAAAAAGCTGTTAAACAATCCAAGGTTCATACAAACAGTACCTTCTAAGACGGCATCAGTTTTGCCATGCTACGTTTAATTACAGGCGTGACTTCATGTAATTTCGCGAGAATATGTACAATTCAATTGCTTCATGAGGACTTTGGGGTGGCTGCAAAATATTCTCTTCCATAATCTGGCAACATAATTCAAAAACAGTCTCATCACAAGGGAAGGGCCCCCTGGATTCCACTGCTCTCTGCACGAATCTGAGCCTCATTCACGCACTGCAGGTGGTCCGCAGCTCCATAAAGGTGTGGCGCAGTGTAAATGAAAATATAAGAATTTCAGGAAGTCAGTAGAATTCTAGCCGAAAGATCGATCTCATCTTAATTTCAAATCCATTGCGGTCGTGCACTGAGGCCAAATAATGAAAATTCTGTCGCTGTCGAAATACTTGTGGGCCTGTCCGAAAAAGGGTCGTGATTACCTTACTTTTTAAATCTCGCGAAACAGATGAGTTACCTGTTGTGTAATGATTCTCTGATTTCTGTTGCTTGAAGTATGAGTTGAGAGTTTTAATGAAGCAGTTTAACTTCATAGTGGCAAGACACTGCTACTTTCGTGTTGTCCATCTGTCGCCAAGTCTCCAGTAAGAACGTCTGTTTTATGGCCAGTGATAGATTTGACAGAATACGTATTATTTTACTTTCAACTCTGCTTGAGGCATCGAAACATTTTGCAGTGTCTCGCCCACGTGGATGGTATTGTTATGAGTGTTCAAATCTTGCATGGAATCCTAAAAACTGCAGGATTACACAGAAGAAAGCAGAGATCCAGCTTGATCGATGTGGCACTGTTCCTGTGTGATGAATAGTCAAAACATGGATAGCTGCAGGGTTACAGGCTTATGCATCTTAAATGCATTAAAGAGGGATATGTCGTCTCCCAAGACACATTAGGCACCTTTTTGAAAGCGCTTGATCCTGAGGGTGTCCAACAGAGAAGCAGACGTCTGCTTCGCCGTTGTTTGTACTGGGATCCAAGGCCTACCTTCATTTGGCACTTGGATTCATACCTCAAATTGAAACCATTCGGCATCTGCATCAATGGTGCAATTGATGGCTTCTCTCTTATGATTATGTGGATGCATGCTTACTGCACCAATAGTGATCTGAAGGTCATTGCAGGGTACTTCATTGATGAGGTTCAAAATCGGATGGGATGTCCTGCTCGAATACGATCGGATATGGGAACTGAAAATGGCACTGTGCAGCAATTGCAGATTTTTCAGATATGTGCATCAACGATCGTTTTGCAAGGAATTGTTTTATTTACCGTTCCAGCAATCATAACCAGCGCATTGAAAGCTGGTGGGCGTTTTTGCAAAAAAAAAACGTCCCCAATTTTGGATGAATTGTTTTCAGTCGCTGAAAGATGACGATTTCACTGGAGACTTCCAGGACAAGTCCCTCGTGCTGTTCACCTCTCTTAATTTAATCGAGGTACGTTTGTCGGTCTTAATTTAACTTTGTTGTTTTGGTCAAAATGTTTTTCTTGCCTGCACAGCGAAATACCACTCACTCGGAATTTGGACTAGTTAAACGTCCACAAACACGCACGACTGATTCAAGTTAAGTTCGGGTAAAGTTGGTAGCTGTGCAAACATAAAGGTGATGACTTAGTCATTAATAAGGCCGTAATATTGATTTGGTGCTTTGACTTGTCGTAAATAAAACTATCTAGTCAAGCAGCCTTGAGCCTTTACTCGGGCGTGGAAATCTTGCATAAATAGGCTAACGGGTATGGAGACCCAATCACCGTGATCTCCAAAATGGAAGAAATTCGGATTAATATATACAGTGACAAAGTCATACTTTGTTTCTACTTTGAGGTAGCCTTCATCTTTTTAGGCTGCTTCATGTGTCAGCCAAACTGTTAATAATAATGAGCACATATCAAATGAAATGCGGATTCCTGTATTTGATAATAGAAGCGGAGCAGATGGGTAGCAGGTATGCTAGTTAGCATTTGTACTTTCGGGAAATTCACCGTAGGGTGTTTCCTTGTCTTACACCCGTGGGATAGGTTCCAGCTCCCCAGAAACCCCTGTGCGGAGGAAGCGGTGTATTAATGGATGGATGATAATTGTAGTAATACAGTGATCCACCCCATACTCATTTGGCTCCCTCTTCCACTCCAAGTGACTACATATGAGATGAGTTCCTCGTTCTTGAAAGCAGAATGTGCCATTTCACCCCCACACTTTTTTTTTTTTTACTAAGGAAGAGCTTCAGGGCTTTGTTTCCCCTTGGAACACCCACCACATCAGGCCAGCAAGAAATGCAGTAGTACCACATGGATGACCTTTCCTCTTGTACACAGCGCCACACCTTTATGGAGCTGCGGACCACCTGCAGCACGTGAATGAGGCTCAGATTCTGGTGTGCAGGGAGGAGTGCACTCCCAGGGAGCCCTTCCCTTGTGACAAAATTGTTTTTGAATTATGTTGCCAGATTATGGGAGAGAATATTTTGCAGCCACTGCAAAGTCCTCATGAAGCAATTTGAATTGTGCATATTCTTGTGAAATTGCATGAAGTCACACCTCTAAACGTAGCATGGCAAAACTCATGCCGTCTTAGAAGGTACTGTTTGTATGAACCTTGGATTGTTTGACGGCTTTTTTTTTCTTTTAACAAACCGATGGTAGCTAAATTTCAGTAAAATCACCTGACCTTTTTTTAAAATCATTTCCCTGAATAATCTGTGCCTTTTGTTAATCCATTTAAAGCAATTTAGTTTCAAAAGACTAAGGACTATATCAGATCCAAGATAAAAATAAAGTCCATTAAAGAATGCTGACTATGAATGTCACAGCCACAGAAAGTGACATATGGTGAGGGAAGTACAAAAGAGAAGTACTTGTACAACGAACTAGCTAACAAAACTCACTTCAAACCAGAAAATATAGATTTTAAAAAAAATAAATAAATCTTGAGGTACCAGTGCTAATTTTGCCTAACTTGAGGCAGTCAGAACACCCCACGGAAAAACCAGTCTTGGGCACAGTAACTATGAGACCTCGACAAATATGGCTCCTTGGAAAAAACAAATCATTCATTCAACCATATCTGCCCGACGATAATATCTTTTTATCTACTTCATGCTCCGCACTTGTAAATTAGCTTGATTTTAGGCTATGTCCATCCTACGATACCCAGATGACAGGACAGCTTCCCATTCATTTTGGAAATCTCTGGATGAGGTATAGGTAGCTGGAAGCTCCAGCAGTGGGCCACATGTATGTGCTATCGGCCTCCTTTCTATTCCGGATGACGCACTAAATTCAACATTAATGTCATCAACACGAAGAACTCTTGAGGCAGTGAGGAAATGTAGCAATTTTGCTAGACCGTGGTCGTCTTGAGCCCGTACGAACTGTTGAAGGTACCGAAGGGCCTGATCCTGTTTCTTGTTTGCAGGATTAGCTCGCAGTATGCTGCAGACCCTCTCTGCAGTTCGTTTTAGATTAGTGTACATCTTTCTGACATCGTCAACATTTCTGCGAGACCTGCCTACACAATGTGCCTCATTGCTTCAACAGCATAGCTGCTCTCCTGGATCAGGTTCTTATGTGCCATTTGCTGGAGAACATAAGGCACCTGATTCTGGGATGGAATTGCATGGAAACCCTCTCTGTCAAGTATCTCCAGGAACACTTCTTTGTTATATTCGGTCATGAGTCCAGTGGTTGCACTCTGCAAGACTTCACGATCCTTGAGACTAACAAAATTAAAAAGTGACTCGAAGATCATTTGGTGTTAAGGCATCTTCCCCTAAGATTAGAGAAATAAAAAAAAATAGCTGGAGCTAGCTGCAAAAGAAATACATTGTGGGTACAGAACGATTTAGTGAAAATTCTGCCCGCAGCTTGCCACTCCTGGAATCCAAATTCAGGACATAATGCTGGAACACGAACATCTTCTCCCTCTGCACACGGCGCTAGGAAATTATTCCAAAATTCAGAGAATGCCTTGCGAGAGACGCCTTCAGCGTCTGATCCTAATTCATCGACAAAACTAAACTTAATGTGTGTTTGTAGGATATCTTCTGATTTGAACAGTGCTATCATTTCTTTTAGAATATTAACCCGGTGTAATTTCCCAGTCACACATGTAGTCTCAGCATTAGTGTCAGACCTCAGTGGCAATTGCCTCTGCTGCATTACAGCAGAACCTTGAGCAACTAACGGCTGAGGAAGCAGAATGCCGCCAAGATCTGACTACTCATGTTTTGTTTGATTTGCAGGATCTCGTTTTTTGGGGGTGAGCTGTCACTGTCATCCAGATTGAGAGAGGATGAGTTGCTAAGGGAAAGAGTCTCATCATCATCGTCATCAGATATAAAATGAAACGACCTCTTTAGAGGTCTAACGTGGACAATGTCATCATCACTGCTTGAATTGATGATGATTTCATCAACACCTACTGGAGGGACGCTGGATTTTGCCTCCGCGCAGACAGGGCTGGTGTTGGTGCTTTTTGCAGCCTTGTGTTTTTGCTTATTCTGGCTGTTGTCATTTTTCTCCTCTACTTTTTTTATGCTAGAGAGGTAAAATTTCACTCATGCATGCCCATTTGCATGCTTTCACATGAACTATCTTCAGTCATTTCAGATTACAGCATCATTTTTTTGTAATTAAGAATATCCAAATTAAAATCCTCTGTCATTCCTAGAGGGGAAACTCCCATCAGAAAGTACAAATCTTTAGCTATCTGCAGCCGAGTGCCTCGAGTGGGACCACCATCTACTCTCATAGTCCGTGTACCCCCCCCCCCCCCCACATTGCCCACATGATTCTGCCATGATGCTTTAAGCCAAACTCAACTTTCCTTTTTTCTGAGGGACTTTGCCCTGTTGAAGACTCCTTAGATGTCTTGATCCCCATTTTCCCCAGTTTATCAAAAAGTCACCCTCCTGCTTTCCCCCTCAATCGTGAATCTCTGCAGTAGTTTTACACACCGTGATTACAGAGTTCTGCTGGATTATTATGTAAAAGTAACAAGATGCATTATTTCTCAGGAACATGATACAGCAAAAAAAATAAAAATAAAAAAGGGAAATAAAAAAACTTTTTTGGATGTTTCATATATTTCACATAGTTGTGCTGCACATGTGGTTTGCTTCTCCTTGACCTTTTTTTTCCTGACGACTTCCACACCAGCTTGATGTTAATTCACTTCTCAAAAAACTTGAAGGCATGTGTTCAACTTTTAATTCTGCTGGATAGTAGAGTCATTCTTGGGGGTCCCGTGACCATTCTTTCCCTACTTTCTTTTCTCGATTGATTTGACATTCTGAACCAGTTAGAAGAAAAATGAGCTCCTATGTACCTCCCAAAAATGACGGCTAACTTTTCCACTGGCCTAAATTCAAAACGGCCACCAAAAAGGGCGTCGGCACTTATAACTCAGTAACTAATTCCGCTAGTGGGTTGATTTTGATGTCCAGACATAGGTTTTTGGGGTCAAGCTATCCAATGCTGCCATTGGTTTCCTTGTAAAGTATGTCTGTTGCCGTGACATCCAAGATGGCCGCCTGATTGGCCGCCGATACATAAATTGGCTTATTTCTTGATTACTAATTCACCTAAACTGCTGATACTGGTGTCAAAACATATGTTTTGGGGGGCAAGCTATCCATTTAGACCAATAGCAGTCTTATGAAATAACCCTATAATGAAAAAATCCAAGATAGCTGACGGCCACCATCTTGAAATACAATGAAATTGGAATCTCTGGCTCCCCAATGAGCTACTAAAACAAATGAGGCGTCATTTCTTACTGTTCTTGTCTGATCAATGCATTGGGTTTATAACTGTAAAGTTATTAAAGAGATCATTCAGGCATCTTATTTCAAGATGGATGCTGGCCGCCATCTTGAAATACATTAAATTTAATATCTCTGGCTCATTTTTTGAGAACTCGCCTGTGGAAGATTAAATCCACTCAAATGCTTTTGAACATGATACTGTGGTTTACTCCAACGTTTGAAGAAAGTCTTCACTATCACTACATGAGTCACTATCACTGTATGAGTCACTGTATGAACTAGCACTGTCAGAATCACTGTCATCGCTGTTGACCTCTGTGTTTGGCTTTTGCGGTAGCGGCATGGACAGGGGAAGTGGGGGCTGTGTTGACCGGACAGGTAGACACAGTCCTTTTACCAGATGCCATCCGTGGCCAATCGGTGATGGGTGACTTTGCAGCTGATAATGCTTGAGCTGAAATTCAAGATAGTTTGCACGATACAGGTACTGATGGAGACTGTTTGAGTCAGGCAAAGGTCGGATGGTGCTCTTTTTCTGGGCCCTCCACTTTGCAGCCTTCGCCTCTCCTGGTGTCGTACTTTTGGTATCACCATACACAAAGGGAATAACAAACATTTCCAAATTGCACCAAAATCAACCCAATAGCTGAATTAGTTACGGAGTTATAAGTGCCGACGCCCTTTTTGGCGGCCATTTTGAATTTCGGCTTGTGGAAAAGTTTGCCGTCATTTTTGAGAGGTACATAGGAGCTAATTTTTCTTTTAGATGGTTCAGAATGTCAAATCAATCGAGATTTCTTATCTATGTCACCCTTGATTCCGCCTCTTTTGACCCCGACCACTGGAGATTGTCCATACCTTTTGTGTTGCAACGTATCACTGTAAGTTTCCACTTAATAATAATGTCAGGGGGGAGGGTTTTGTGGCCGGACAAAATGCAGCGGGAAGTGGCTTACGTCTACCACCTACCGGTTTTAAGACATAATTACCCTATGAAAGAGGTAAAAACTTGCACACAGTTTCTTGTTTAGCATCACCATTATGCTAAACATAAGCAGTGTGCGAGTTTCACCTTTTTCATAACATTAGTTTCACCTTTTCCTCAGACTTGAGCTAACTTACAATGACCTCTGCACTTGCAACAGAAAATACATGGAGGTGTGAATACATTTAAAAAAGAAAGTAGTCTGGAATGTTTTTAAAAGACCCCTTTATTAAACATGAAAGAAAAGAAGAAATTGAACATGGAACAAAAGAACAATTGAAGGAACATTATAAACATGCAAAACAACCCCAAATTGAACAAACAAAAATAAACATTAACATGACGTGGGTCCTCTCCTCCTGTTTTCTGACAGTGGGGGAGAGAGAGAGGCCAAAGACAAAATAACAGTGATTAAAACCTGTAATGCTAGCTACTCTTAAACACATCACACATATTTAATGTTACATTGCATAAAACCAATAAATATTAAATCTCAAAGTGCTTACAAATGCAAAATGTGGACTGATGTGTTCTAGGGTCCGAATGTCAGGGAAGAAAGGGAAGTACTCCTGAGCAGCTAGCTCAGGCTATGGCAGAGGTTGAGAAGGGAGAGAGCATCAGGGCAGTGTCAAAACATACTGAAATCGACCCTCTCCGACAAAAAGCTCAAGAAATTTGAGTGTAAGCCCCATCCCAAATGGGCAATCAGCTACGCAGAGGAGGAGGCCCTGGTGAGCTACATCCTGTGAATGGCAGAGCACGGGTCCCCGCTCACCAGAACCATCATCAAATGCCTCGCTCTGGAGATGGTGAAGGAGGGACACATTCAGACCCTGTTGAACCTTGAGAAGAGTCTTAGTGACAACTGGTGGTCCCGATTCAAGGCTCCCCACCCAGAGCTACGATCCAGGACCCCAGACTCCCTGGACCGGGCCAGAGCCATCACCGCCATTTTCAACCTGTATGAATACCTCATCAGCACCCACAGTCTCCATGACAAACCACACCTCATCTGGAACTGTGATGAGACCGACTTCGGCAACAAACTTAAGTCCAAGGAGAAGGTCATCTGCCAGAATGGGAGGCGGCATGTGTACCGGCAGCAGATTACCACCAGGGAGCACATCATTGTGCACCTGGCGGTTAGTGCTAACGGTCCCTCCCGTCATCGTTTATCCCCGGTGACTGTCCTTTCACCTACGCTCTGGATTGCCCAGCCAACAGCCTCTACGGGTGCTCTGAAAAGGGTTACATGACAGCAGACCTTTTTCAGAAATGGCTGGTGCATTTTATCAAGCATGCACCGCAGGAACATCCATTGGTGCTCATCATGGACCAGCATGAGACACACTGTAGACACCAGGTGATTGATTTCTGCCCGGCCAACCACGTGGAGGTCCTGGTCCTTCCTCCACACACCACGCAAATGCTTCAGCTATTGGATATGAGTGTGTTTAACCCACTCAAGGCCATGTTCAGCACCCTGGCCAGCTCTATGGGTCTGATCAGGGGTGACATGGTGGTGGGAAAGACTCACTTTTCGTCCATGCTGAAGCATGCGCACCTGAAGGCTGCCTCCACCACTAACATCCAGGCAGGCTTTAGGAAGGCAGGACTCTACCCTGCCTCCAGGGAGGCGGTCGACATGACACAGGTTAGGTTCTGTATTTTCTTTCCTTGTGTTATGAAACTTGTGTTATGAAATCAATCTGAAAAATACTAGTTTTAACCCAGACCATTTATGTCTATATCTAACCATCTAGATTGTAAAGCTTGTGCCCACCTCCTTCACTGCTCCAGAGCCTGCTCTTGGGCCTGCTGTGCCGTCCTGCTCCTATTCACCCCCTCCGGCTTCCTCCACCAACAGCTCACCTGTGCCCACCTCCTCCACTGCTCCAAAGGCCGGTCTCTCCTCCACTCCAGCTGCTGGTCCCTCCTCTGCCACCAAGTCCTTACGGCCTGCTAGTTGTGATACCTGCCCAACATGTAACAGGAGCAACAAAAATTACCTAGTGGAGTCTGGCCTCATTCCCCCTTCCCTGGCTTACATTCTATGAACACCATCCTTCGGCTTCAAAGCTGCACGCCGCTGGGTGCCACTTCAGGCCAGGGTCATCACCAGCGATGAGTATTTGGCTCATCTGGACAGGCTGGAGGCAGAGGAGAAGGAGAAAGAGCTAAAGAAGTGGAAGAGGAAGGAGAACCAGGAGAAGAGGAGGTTGGAGAAGAGGGCCAGACTTGAGAGGGCAACATATAAAAACCCTGCAGCTGGAGATGGTGGTTGCTGGGCAACATGTAGAGGGATCTCACCTCCGGGGTCAGACACGAAGTTTGACGAGTGGGTGCAATGTGACTTTTGTGAATTGCGGTTACACCTCGTCTGCGCCAACCTGGATGAGGTCTCCGATGGAGAGTGGCTGTGCCACAAGTGTAGTGTCACTGTCTGATGCGCGCGCACACACACACACACACACACACACACACACACACACACACGTACAAATATAATGTTCAGTTCTTTAATTGTTATAACTGTGTCTCTAAAATTTAACTTGTGTATATATGTAACGTTAACTTTGTTAGCTTTTCTCCACGAATATTCTTTAAAAAAAAAAAACAAACATCTGTGTGTGTCTATGCTGTGGTGGTGATTACACTTACATATACTAGTATTCCATAAAATCAGTCATCATATTTAACATTTTTGTGCTTAATTACACAAATTAACTGACAAAATTTAATTTTCTCGACTGATGATTAACTTTTAAATTTTTCCTTTCCTTGCGCACGGACGTTTTTTTCCACATTGTTTTATCCTTATTTACTGATTTAAAACTCAACTTTAACTCCTAAGAGACTATAAATGTTCAATATCTGACCATTATTCATCGAAAAAATATATTTTTATGGTATTAAAAGTGCCTTTTCTAACCTGTCCGGCATACCGTGATTGAAATTCTCCACGGGTCTGAAGTACCGTGAGTAGTCCCAGAGATTCGAACACTCCGTCCTCCGGTGGTTTTTTCTAAATTTCTTCAAAATGATTTGTCCAATCTGTCAATCAAACTTTGGCTTATCTGGTGTCTTAAGAGTATTTCAATCAGGCATCTCTGTCTGCGCATTGATACGTTATGGGACTTTTTACTGTGCTAGGTGGTCACAAAGTGTACGGAACACTGAGTCTGTTACCTTACGTTTGACCAGAAAGCCAAAACCTTATCTGACGTTAGTTAGCTACGTTAACTGTTAGTCGTACGCTAAGCTTGTGCAAGTCTGGTCTGCGTTGCAACAAGTGGAAAAATACGCAGTGATTCACTTGCCAGCTACAAACTTATACAGAGCAGCTAACGCTTACAAGCGATTTCACAAGATTCTAGGTCTAGCAAACTGTTACCGTTATACCTCCCCTAGCTTACTGTTGGCTCCGCTAGCTAGCAAGCTACATAGCGAACATTGCTAATGTAGGAAAATCTTGCTCCCTCCAAAGCTTAATAACGTTAGTGTCCTTCATAGCTAGTTCACCACTAACTAGCTAGCTAGCAAATGAAATGACCATGAGACGGTGACACTTCACTAGTCGTAGTCAGGTACAGCGTTTGTTCTTCGTCGCTAATCAGTGAATATCAAGTTAATTTACATGCCAATGTTAACTATAAGTCACAAGTTTCATTGCTTTAGATGGCTAGCTCAGTGATTGTATTAGGCAGTTTTAAAAGGAGTTTTCAAATACAGCAAGCTTTAGCTGTAACGCCAATTTAGCTGAAATAACATTGCTCAGCCAAATTAGACACCAACACGACATAATTTGCTTCCCAACAACAGGACTTCAAATACACTTACCCTGTACAGACTTCAAAGTGCTCGCAAGTTGTTATTTTATTTGAGCAAGAAGGCAGCTAGGTTGCTCACTGACTACCTGCATGCCATAAGGCGGTCATTTGAGCATGTGAAAAGCCAGTGCCCTGGCTTTAACGACACAGCAATGACGCATTTCATAAGACACTGAGAAGTTTGCAACACCACGTTGTCAGCGTGTTTTTGAAGTCGCATTTTCGTTTTACTGCAAAACAATTTCAGCGTCCGATTACGTGTTCTACAACTTGAGCGACAACATGACGACACCTTAATCACAAATTTTAAAAGCTGTGGCAAAAAAGTTCAGCAACATTGCCTCAGCCATCAACCATGTTTCCTACTAGCCCATATACACGCCTTAACCTTGAGGATCAGGTATAGCAACTTACATTTTCACAAGGCATCACATGATCAAAATTAGCAATCATCACTTGCTTTTGCTAAAGAAGCATAAGACATGGATGTTGTACCTCAGAGGTAAGAGCACCATACACAACCTGCTGCAAAATTGAAAAAAATCACAATTTTTTCAGCTTACCTTAATGCACTGCCCGGCCAAAAAAAAAGTCGCTCACTCAAATATTTAGTTGGAACCCCTGTGGCTTTGATTACAGTGCATATTCGTCTCGTCATTGTTTTGACAAATGTTCTGGCATGGCATTTCTGAAAGAGGATAACTATATGCAATCATTTTTGGCCGAGATCTTATCCTCTCGACATAATGGTTGAACCACTTTCTTGAGCACACCCCAGTAACTTTTAATGTGTTTAAGGTCTGGACTTTTTGGTGGCAAATTTGTTTGTGAAAATGATTCCTCATACTTGTTTTTGTCATTCATGGTTTTCTTTGCTAAATACAAGCCAATAACTTGCCCGTTCTGAAATACTGTAACATCTTTTCCACCATCAACGGATGTGTCTTCCGACATGATTTTTTAAGAAATGAGTAGCAACGCGCTTCATCAGTCAGGGTTAAAATGATTATTTCCAGCTGAAACATATTAATAACCGCAATAATGATCCAATTATAGAATTGTTCATTAGTTTCCAAACAGTGACTTTTTTTTTTGGCCGGGCAGTGTAATTAGATACCAAGTGAAGTATTTGGGTGTGGAAAAACATTGACCAAAGATAAATTACACTTTAATTTTGAGAGCGGCTATACATGCTTCTAGCTTATAAAGGTGACAGCCATGACACTGTTGACAATACTGGGGCATGCGCAGCGTATGGATTGTTTTCGATATCACATAGGCACGCGCGTACAGTGAGATCGAGCACTCCGTTTCCGTGCGCTAGTGTGTTCAACATCTAGCCGTTTGTGTCATTGTGGGGGTTTTGTCATTCACATTTGGACCTTTGTTTGAGTGGTAATTCACGTACTTAAGTTCACCAAGCGCCTAACAACATTAATTTTGGAACTTGCATCGAAGTTGGCTTTATGGATACTATTCTATTGATGTCGTCTCAGTGTGCAAATAATGCTGTTTGGTGGTGCCCGGAACCGTAAACAATGCGGTTCCAGGTACAAAGTTTAATTTTTCTTTGGACCTCATAGGAGACCTCTGCCGAATCATAAGTCTGGAGAGTGGCGGCACGATGTTACATGCCCTTCGGTGGCGCGTACAGCAACAGGTTAAAATTTGCTAAAATTTGAAGAAGGTGGTAGACGCCGCTGTGTTTACGTCGCCACATATACTTGACCAGATGAAAACCTAAGCAGTCGCTGCTGCTCGTGTGCGTGGATGGCAAAGACCTCTTGATCTGCCACCACTGGCACTCAATATTTGAGTATGTACGCCAAAGGAGGCAGGAGCAACGAAGTTGAGGGAGTGGTTCACCGTGAGATGCTGGAAGTTCTCCTCGCTGAGGCAATCGTAAGCAGGCCAGCAGTTGGATATGATTTGTGAACCGGCGTCAACATACTCTTTAAGGGGTGTTCGCGTCGCCGAATTCCGGTTCTCAACCTCGACGAAAAAAAACCTCATTAGTCTTACGGTAAATACCCCCCCAAGACCCACTTACAACCGTGGGCGTTTGTGCGATGGTATTTTCGGCGTCCAAATTTGGACTTGTGAATTTCAACTACGAGCCCTGGACTCCCTATAGCGGTGGTACTACACTGCTGGACGATGTGAAGGCAAACTTGGCAACAATAAGTGAACCAGTTGACGATGGTTTCCTTGCTTGTGACTCCGTCATCGAGGCTGGATTCCTTTATTGCCACTTTTTGACATCTGCGCCGCCCAGCAGTAGGTGAGCACCAGGACTTTTTCGAGCGACATCCTGTTGCCTGCGAACCAGGTGCCACGACAAATACTGTGTTCGGAGGTCTGAGTGCTGCATCTCTGATTGTGGCAGTGCCATACAAAGCCCACTCGAGAGTCTGCCTTAATAAACCACGAGAGGGCTCTGCGACACTGCCCACAAAACGGAACGCTAGCAATCAGACCCCTTTCCTTGCAGAATTCGATCATGGACTCGAGTCTGCAGCTGCTGAGGCAGCCGCCCCAAATTCCTTACATCTTGCACCGTGCAATCACTCATTTTTGTTCTTGTTTGTCGCTGATTACTCCATGACCCTTTTTGTCTTGAAACTAATTCTGTGCACGTATGACCAATTTCATCACGCCTTTTATTTCCATTCAAAATAGGAAATACACGCGAGTGCATTTAAGGCTGCCCATTTACATGACTTTCACAACAATAAGTCGTAACTAGGCTTATGCCGTTGGAGGCGACGGCTGGGGGTATATCCCCGAAAGCCCCCAATCCTTGAATAGACCTTGAGTAGACTTTCATTCGAACTTAACTAGTGAATTACCCCTGGCGAGAATAACTTTGACGCGAAAAATTGACGTTTGACCCCAGTGACCTTGACCTTTCAAAAAACTAACCAATCAAGGACAATTCCAGGGACAACCTACATAGACCCACCAAGTTTGATGAAGATCCGTCGGAGGACCTCGGAGGAGTAGGGGAACAGACAGACAAACAGACAAACGTTCCTCAAATTATAGTTTGATGTCAGGTCAATCGGACAAATGGTTCTGAAGATATGGCCAAAATGGTAATTTTCCGTCACAAAGCGCCACCTGGTGGCAAAATATTGAACCATACAGGTATGATGTCATCACGTGACACGTGAGGTCATGACCTTGAAGTTGCACATAGTTTCATGTCAATTGGACAAATAGTTCCAAAGATATGGCAGAAATGGTGAATTTTATGTGACAAAGCTCCACCCTGTGTCAATTTTGAACCAAACGGGTATGTCATCGTGGGACACATCCTCAGGTCATGACCTTTCATTTGCACTTGATTTGAGGTCAACCGGACAAATATTTCCAGAGATATGATAAAAACTGATTTTTTTTTTTCAGTTTTTGGCCCCTGGTGGCCAATGTAGAAATTGTAAATTGTCCAAAATCAAATCAGTTCTTCTGCTTTATGATAGATACATGTATGCAAAACTTGGAATTTCGGACCAAAAAACATAATATCCCCGGAACGCCATTCGGCGTTCGGGGATATAATTAAGAAGGAAAACAACCATATCTATGATTTTGCCCTTGTGTAGCTATTTGGCTGATTGTTTTCCATGCCTCACACCACGAAAAATGTTAACTGCGCACAAATTATTCCGAAAACCTCCGAGTTTAGTATATATACCCAGTGATGGATTGTGTTTTCGTGCGCCTACATTTCGAGCAAGTATTGAATTTCTTCGTTTGAACGGTGGTGCATTTCTTAGAACAAGACAAGCGTGACACATAACGGTAATCTGCCGTGCTGAAGTACGGTTGCTTTCACATTTGATGCTAGTATGGATGGATCGTGCCCAAATCCACCTCTTCCAACCATACCTCGCTGCGTGCCGTGCCCACACTGGCCAAACGAACTAAACTATCTCTATCCCTAACCCAACTCATAGGGAATGCTATCCCTGTGCCTACCCTTAAATCAACTCAATAAGAATGCTCAAAAAGAATTTCCAGATGTGGAAAGCGGAATAGCCACAAATTTTTATTTATTTATTTTTTTTAAACTTGCGCTGTATCTACCCCTTCCTTTTAAAATTTTTCCCCCATCATTCTAAACCCCCATCTCACTCATAAAAATCCCCCAAAAATATTTGTGCCCCCTTTTAAAATCATTCTGGCCAAAAAAAACCAAAAAAAGTGGAGGTCGTGTATGGTACTCTTGCCCTCTCGGACACTACTCCGCTGTCTCACCAAAGTGCGATCAACCTTTCTCTAAATATAGTAACACAAAAAGCGGGGGAATAATAATTAGCTTAGCGACAGAGCTAGCCCAGTATAGCTTGGTTGCCAAGCTAATTTTTATTTATTTATTTATTTTTTTAGCTTTCTCTGTTACTATATTTAGAAACAGGGCAATGGTCCTCTGGTTAGTCAGCTAACTGGGCTCACAATCGGAAGGAGGAGCGCAGATTATGCCTGTTTGCATGAACTAGGGCTGTGAACTTTTGAAATGCTGTAAACTGATGTGGCCTCAGTTGAAGGCAAGTCATCGAGTTTGTTAATTTGCCTGTACATCAAGGATTGTTATAATTCTAAACTGTAAATTTACACATGCATTTCACGTATTTTTGTGCAAGTTCGGAGACATGGCTCAATATATCAACTAAGGCTATTGAAGTTGTTATGCGCTTTAAAAAGGGAGACTTGCGCAATGCACGTAGGCTGGAAGAGAACTTCAGGCTAGCAACTTGGCTGCTTTGCAAACTGAAAACAGTGACTTGAATTAATTCAAGATTTTACATGCATTCTCAATACACAAGGTAATTTATAAACTCAATGACTTGCTCCAAACTAATGTTAATGGCATTTTCAAAACACTTTCCATTAGCGATTGTTGAACTGGTGAAATCTGCAGTCCCCATTCAGACTGCAAGACTGACAAAAAGGCACCTTCTTTCTTAATAAAGTAACACCAATAGGGAGAATTTCTTATTTATTTGTTTGTATACACCTGGCAGCAACATTCGGTGTGATTGGAAAAAAAAATTTTTTTTTTTCACCTGGCAGCAACATTCATGGATTGGAAAAAAAAAAAAATTCACCTGGTAGCAACATTCATGGATTGGGGGGGTTCTAGGGTTCAGAGTTTGGTCAGTGATGGCAGCACTGCAGTAATGCTGTGACAAGAACAGGCCATTATTTTATGCTTGAAGCATAAAATAATCTGATACGTGATTGATTGATACAGCATTAAGAGTTTCCCTCAGCAGAATTAAGAGGTTTAACCTGAATGAAAAAGATGCCCAGACCAAGGCGTCACCACGAACATTTGAGAATATACCGTAAAATGGGGAAATAAGGGACACTTCTGAGATTTTTATTAATTTTTTGATTCCTCCGAAAGCATGCTGGCCAAGTATGTGTCAAATCTGTTTATTGCTGTCAATCATAAAGGAACAATAGAATCATATCAAACTCGCCTTGCAATTTTCAAGTAAGGATCGACCGATATGGATTTTTTAGGGCCGATGCCGATACCGATTTTTTTCCATCACCCTTAGCCGATAACCGATAATGGACTGCCGATTTTCTTGGGCCGATATTTGTGGCCGATACTGCTTTTGCTCCCTCAATTTACATCAAAAAAATTACACAATGATAAAAAATAACAGAGGTCTCAGGTTAGACAAACATTTATTGAAAAGTTTCAACCAGCCATCGATGTGATGGCTGCTCCTCCCCAGTGAGATGCGCAGCCCCCCCCCAAACACACACACACACACATCATCTGAGCAGGCGATGACCGAAAAACTCTGTTACCACTGGATTGATAACGACAGCAAACATCTCTGAATACGTTTTCACGAAACACTGACACAAATTAGTTCTACATGTAAAACATTTCTCTCATCATTTAAGTTCCTGTAGTGCACGCTAAAGACCTCACTGATAGCAGACGTGGCTGCGCCACTCCGCTCTGAGAGAGAGAGCACACAGCAGGGCTCGAAATTAACTTTTTTGCTTGGTAGCGCTGCGCTCCTGAGTTCAAAAAGTTAGGAGCGCGAGCAAAAATTTAGGAGCGCACAAGCCGAAATCAAAGAAGCACCAATATATGTATTTTTTAATGTTTAAAGAAACTACAATATAACACTCCACATTAACAATACAACTGTCTCCAACAAATGACAATTATTAAACAATATGAGGGTCTTTAGTTCATTGATTAACAAAGGTTTCCACTAAATTGGCTTTATGCCATATCTTGAGGCCAGGATTTAACATTGGGTCTCCTTTCTCTCTGCCCTTCCGTCCATCTTCCTCACTGCGTGTGAGGCATCAAATATGTCCAGAGGACCCTCCACACTGATCCCAATCAAATCTTAAATTGCATTAGGGTTAATTGCAGATCTGACGCAAAGTCCTTTTTTGCCTCAATATTGCAATATGAATCAGTCCACAGCGGTAACTTTGCGATTTGTTGGCTTATTATAACATAAGCAGACTTTATAATGAGTTGGAAATTTGCGTGGATCGGTTGAATTTGCTTTCATAGTTGCAATCGCAACATGCAACTTCCTTGAGGGACTGAGCAATAGATTCACTCCGAGAACACGCCGGTACGGTATGATACATTTCGGTACAGCGACAATCATTAATCTGGAAGCGTAATTTCGTGCATTTAAATCAGCGTTATTCAGAATTGCACATAGACGTTTTAAATGGTCTTATATTTTATTTAAACAAAACAATCATGAAACGCCAGTTAAATCACTTGATGTGTGGAAAAGGTAGCGCAGACGTTTGAGAGCAGTTTGTCTTTCATAAAGCGTTGAACAATTTTTGAGTGGCCAGAAAAATTATTTAGATCTGAATTTATCCCATTATTTTGGCGTCAATTGATCTCACGGAGAAAGAAACCGTAGCTTCGATTGCCAGAGGATTATTGTCAAAACTGGAAAACGTGTTAATAAACGGAAAATAACTGAGTACAAACCAGAAACAATCTTTGACACAAAGGCATGGTCCGGGCTCCTCGAGAGACGCCACTGCACACGCAATTGTCTTCTAATTTCGGAATTTTCAGGAAAACGCTGCGTGTACTTGCAAATATATTAACGTTTACTAGTCTAAAGACGCGCTTTAAAAAATGTTAATGATTTTTGCAGATGGGATACTGAAGATATGAGCGAGGAAACCGAGACGGAGATTTTAAGGCTGCGCAAACGCCGAGCCGCGAGGCAGCATATTTTGATAAGTTGCAACCAATAACAGAAATACGGATCTACTCGTTTACGTACAGGTGTCACAGTATTTTCTGTGTTTCGTGCTTTCTCTATGTTTGGAAGGACGTTCACGTTTAAAGCGTTTGGACTCAGTTGATAACGCGCTGTTAACAGCCAGATTCGGGTCATTATCTTTACAATGAACACGGTGCACTTCACCTTCTTATAACCTCAGCCATTCAACATTTTGATGCAACTCTTCGCGAGAATAATCAACTGATTTTCGCTGCCGATTCATCCGAATCACCGTCATGATTTTCAGTTTCAGTAACTTTTGATACCGACTCGACTTTTTTAACGTTAACGGTACCAAAAAAAAAAGAACAAGAAGTCTTCCATCGCTCTTCGTTCCATTTTCAGTCCAAATCTTGTGCATAGGTACAATAGTAACTCTCATTCCCGCGAAATGGATTGTTTTACGGCTAATATTAACCATTCTAGAATCAGTACTGAGGTTTACGACGTCAACCTCCCCTTTGATTGGTCAGAATGAGGCGTTTAATTGGGGGAAAAAGCGGTCGCACAGGTGCAACTATTTTCATTCGAAGGTCGCAGAGTCTTAATTTTGCTGGCAATTTCGGGCCCTCCACATACACACACGACAGCGCATTTAACCTCACCCCGGTGTTCGCTGAATTAAACTCCTACAAACACCATGACAACATTGACATTACTTAATCCGTAAACCGGTGTTCATTACATCTGTACATATTAGCCCACAGCTACATCAACATCTCCCTAAATACAATGGTAAGCACTTATAAAGACAAAGCATTCAGCAGCATTCCCGTTTTACTGACCCACAAACTTAAATATGTTTGCAAGCACGTGTACTAATTGGCAATTACTTGGCATTCATGTCTCCTATTTCAAAGTGGGTGGCAATATTTCAACTAAGTATAACAGTGAGAGGCTAAAAGAAATTTTAAAACACCTTGTTCTGAAGCAGCCATTGCGTTCACCACTCTTCCAGAAGGGGAGGGGTAATGCGTCTGCATGTGCTGCAGGGTCTTCCGGCAACACAGAGCTGCCCCTGGATGCCTGTCTGTAAATCATGCCGCGGAAATATAAATCGGCGAACCCACGCGTGAATCGGCCGATGCCGATTCTGATAAAAAATGCAAAAATCGGCCTAATATATCGGCCGGCCGATATATCGGTCGATCCTTATTTTCAAGTACCTACCAAGGTATCATAAAAATAATGTATCATGACAGGGAGTGTCGGAAAAAAAGCTTGAATTTGTGTTTGAAAACTTTCCAAGAAAATTGTCCCTTGTTACCCGGCCATTACCCCATTTTACGGTACTGAAAGGAGTGCTGCTGATTGAACCCCATTTTTCACTGTGTTTGACCATGAACCGTCTAATATGTTGGCTGTGTGGTAACCAATGAGAAAGAAATAAAGGTAGCATGTATTCTATTTTACGGAAGAAACATAAGTTTTCCATTTTACTGAAACTAATCCCAGCTGGTTACTTGTGGTTCCCTGCGCATGCAGTTTCAGTGAGATGGCTTTCAGCTGTGGCAGGAGATGGCAACTGAATCTTTTGTTTTCCAGTCATTGAGTGCTCGAGAAGTGAATTCAGTGCAAAGCAAGGGTTTGTATGTCAGGAGAATATTTTGTGGACGGGCGAACTCGCAACCAGATTGACCATGTTCTCGTCAATAAGCGCTTTAGAAGATCTCGACACGAGGGCCATGCGAGGAGCCGATATTGCTTCTGACCACCAATTGGTTAGAACCAAAATCAAGCTGAAGCTAAAGAAGACCATTAAGCCACCCAACTCGCGACTTAGATATGAAGTCAGCAAGTTAAAGGACCCAAAAATCAGGAAACAATTCTCTGCGGGGCTGCGTAACAGCTTTGCAGTATTGGAGGCCATAGAGGCCACAGATGAAGAAGAACCGGATATAAATTCAAGATGGGAGCAGTACAGGGATGCACACACATCAACGGCCAAAAACGTCCTAGGTCTCACAAAGAGGAAGAGTAAACCATGGATAAGTGAAAGATCTTGGTCACGCATCGATGAAAGGAAGCAAGTTAAACAACAGCAATTAGCAGGAGTGAAGTCTGCGAGACTACAACAACAGCTGAGGGAAAAGTATAGAACGATAAAGACGTCAAGTCAAGCATTAGAACCGAGAAGAGAACTTGGTTAGAAAACCAGATCGATTATAGCTCAAAGGGCAGCTGACCAAGGAAATATGAAGACCCTGTATGAGACCATAAGCGGAGTTTGCAATGATAAGCGACACAGTAATGTGGCAGTCAAGGATAAGTCGAATAACATAACTAAAGAAAGCCAGAGGTTGGAGAGATGGAAAGAGCATTTTGAAGACATCCTCAATCGCGATCCACCTGAGAATCCTATGGAAGACTCAATTATCCCTATACCCATTATTATAAGCACAGACCCAATTAGTTTGGAGGAAGTGAGGCTCGGAATTCTCTCTCTTTGGGAAGGAAAGGCAGATGGCGTTGACAACGTTGTAGCTGAGCTCCTTAAGGCTGACGTGGAAACATCTGCTCGAAAGCTACACGAATTAATCCCAATCATCTGGGAGCAGGAATTGGTACCGGACGAGTGGCTCAAAGGTCTAATTATAAAGATACCGAAGAAAGGCGATCTAGGCGACTGCAATAACTGGAGAGGTATTACTCTGCTGGTTATTGCCAGGAAGGTCCTTGGCAAGATTATCATCAGGCTAATGAAGGAAGGAACAACAATAAGACTGAGACCCGAGCAAGCAGGGTTCCTGGAGGGGCGAAATGCCACCGAATAAATCTTTATACTGTGGAACATCATAGAGCAGGTGTGTGAATGGCAGTCCCCACTGTTAGTCAATTTCATCGACTTTGAAACAGCCTTTGGATCATCATGAGCGCGTATGGAATACCAGAGAAATTGATTAACATCATCAAACTACTACAACAACGCCAAGTGTGCTGTCCTTGATAAAGGTTTAACGTCCGAGTGGTTCCAAGTTAAGACTGGAGTGAAGCAAGGCTGTGTGATGTCAGGGTTCCTCTTCATTCTAGCTATTGAGTGGGTAATGTGTCAAACAACAGCAGGTGCAAATACCGGCATACGATGGAAGATGACTAGTCAGCTTGAAGATCTTGACTTCGCCGATGATATTGCACTAGTGTCACCTACAGCAACCCAAATGCAGAGGAAAACATCCAAGTTGTCCGACACAGCAAGCACGATAGGCCTGCGGATCAATAGGAAGAAAACCGAGGTCCTCAAGATAAACAGTAAAGATCCAAGTAGGAGGATTAAATTCGGTAATGGCGAGGAGATTCGGGAAGTTGAAGAATTTGTTTATCTCGGTGCTACGGTGAGTGACAGTGGAGGCGCTGACAAGAACATGGAGAGAAGGCTAGGGAAGGCGAAGGTGACGTTTGTAAGGCTGAGGAAAGTGTGGGGGTCTAAGAAGATCAGTAGACAAACCAAGATCCGACTACAACACACTAGTCAAGCCCGTTCTGCTATACGGATGTGAAACTTGGAAAACCAACCTGGCAGACAATGAGAAACTGGATTCCTTCCAGTACAAGTGCCTAAAAAGAATCCTGGGCATACATTGGCCGTACATAATCTCCAAGACGGAGCTAAATGAGATATGTGGATGCGATCGGCTAAGTGACCTTGTCAAACAGAGGAGGTGGAGATAAAATGGCCATGTGTTAAGAATAGACAGAGATCATCATTGTGTCACAATGTTGAGGTGGACTCCCGAAGGGCGACGAAAAGTTGGCAGGCCTAAAACAACATGGCGGCGGACAATCGAAAAGGAGAGGGATGATGCAGGCTGGAGGTCGTGGGAGAGGGTCCGGGTCCTTGCTAAGGACGGAATGATTGGAAGAATCGTGGGGCGGCCTTATTCGTAACTAAGCGCGAAGAGGCGAGGTAAGGTAAGCAATATGCTTCCGTATATTTGATATTTTCAGGCTCTTTGCAATTTTTTTTCACGTGCTGGTGCCATTTTTGGGAATTGATTGATACAAGGAGCATACAGAAACATGGTGAGAGTGCACAGTCAGTATTGGAGTGGGAAGCACTATCACTTCACAGCACTGAGATCCTGGATTTGCCACCCAAAATTCCCAGGTTGTATCCCTGCTTCTTAATCTATGCATGCTTGGATGGACATGCATTCAAAGAATCACACATCCATGCTATTAACTGAAACGCATCAAGCCACTGCATGCCTTGTTACATGTTGTTGGATTAATTTGAAAGCCTGTCTTTAAAAAGCGTCCAAAATAATACAGAAATATATCCAGATGATAAATTCAAGTGCTGCTTATATCAAACTGTTGCAAAACCTAACTGAAATAGCTGATATTTTAAAAAATGAAATTATCAAGACAACCTTAATCTGATACTTTTCAGTTGTTAATGTGAGCTGCCAAATGAATAAAACCAAGAGAATAAAACATGAAAAAATTAAAACGAAAAGGCTAATTCATAGTCTACAGAGTCACCTTTTGAATTTTTTACAGCAGCAAGGCTTTGTGCGCAAGTTTCTATTCACACAGCCAGACATGGTTATTTTATTCCACTCCAAATTTTAAACTTCAACTCCCATTAAATTCACTGGGGGATCTCTGTATGTACGGCTGTCTTTCGATTATTCCTTTGGTTTTCTGTCAGGTTCAGGCCTAGGTTCTGACCAGGCCATGACAAGGAAAATTTTCCATTCCTGACGACATACCTTGGTTGAATTACATGTGTACTCAGAATCATTGTCATTTTGAAGGTTGATATTCCTGATTGAGGCAGGGTGGTTTTGAACCAAAATACCTTGATATTTGAAACTATTCAGTATCTTAGCTGCTTTGACAATTACCCTTGCCCTAGTGAAGAAGTTGCGAACAACACAAAACTGTGCAAGTGTTTCTTCCTTTCATTCATCATCTTTTGGCTTGGTTGTCTCCAGCAGCCCCAAGAACCAAAAGGTAAAAAGTTCAGTACTTTTCTGATTCTATTCACCAAGTTTCATGTCTCCACCTCGGGCACAGTGAAACCACTCAGGGTTCGAAGTTGGAGGTGCATTTATGCATATAACTTTTGAATTAGTGTGTGCCCGATTTTTAAAAATGAGTATCATTGGATTCCTTGAAATCAAGCTGAGTTGACATACATTTTTGCTGGGTAAGATTTTCCACTGTATTGGATCTTTTAAAAAAGTAAACACAAATTTTTTTTTTAATCTTATGTCCAATTGGAAATTACCTAGCGGCGTTTGGGTATCACGTCAAGAAAACAAGGCTATCTCCTCATCTGACTCCATAATAACACTTCCCAATCTCAAATGGGAATGTGATCTGGCATTATCTCCCGACCCCGATTTTTAGACACAAATATGCAGAAACGTCTTCACTATGACCACGAACATTAATTTACAACTCATACGGTACAGAACTATTCATAGAATCCATATTACCTAGAGTAAAATGTTTAAAATGGGACTAAGTGACAGACACTTGCTCACAATACACTTTAGGGAGCACTGACACATACTTTCATGCAACCTGGCTCTGCCAACATGTCCACTCTCTCTGGACCCCAGTAACTGAGACACTATCCATGGTCTTGGACGGCAGAGTCCCACTGTCTCCCACACTCTGCCTTCTAGGAGATACCTCAGATACTCCTTTCCCCCCCAAATACACACTTTCAGTCCTTGTCTCTAGCTATCGTTAAGAAAATAATCTTTCAAGACTGGAAATCTAGAACATCTTGTCATTTCAGTCATTGGATTAATCTAATCTGAGAATACATATCAACAGAGGAAATTGCAGCATGCAAAGAGAAAAATATATCTGCCTTTAAAAATACCTGGAATCCTTTCATAACTTTTCTAGAAATTAAACAGTAAATACATCCATGTGCATTTCCACCGCCCTCGCCTCTACCTTCCCTACTACTATTTATTTCAGCTTCCACCTCACACTCCTCCCAAGCTACTCCTGTTAGTCACAAACCGGAATATAGACATACCAATATTCACAACTAAAGTATTAAAACTTTTTCTCACATACACACTCCCACTCAATCCACATCACAATTGGAAATGCAGGTTCATTGCTAAGATTATAAATTCAAAGAATTCCCACTCTCGCCCAACATCTGCTAAGACTGTGATTTCAATTGTTCTATTATCTTGAATGTTCATCTGTCATTCTTAATCTCACTCCATATTTCTCAGCCATCTCATTGTAATTGTTTGTTCTTGTCTCTGTCTGTTTGTGTGTTACAGTTTGTCCATTTTTGTCTGCACCAGGGTGAATGGGCTTCGGAGCTTCTGAAAACCTTTTTCTTGTGTACCTATACCTGAATAAAAATAAAGTTGTCTTCCGAAGAGGGGGGTGGTGGAGGGGAGGGAAAAAAAAAAAATCAAGGCTATGCACAAGGTCAATAACCGTTTCCATCTAGGTCATGGGTAGCCTGAGTGTATGCCTACTTGGTCTCCAACTTTATTTAGTTGGAAGCACACGAGACATTTATGACATTTATATTCTTATTTTTAATTTGAATTAAAAATTCTGCTATTACATTTAGGTTGTGTGAAATGTTTATATATGTTGTGTACTCCAATGGAAATGTTGTCTGATATATTTGTTCAAATATCCATGAAGAAAGAGTTTTTCATACCGCAACAAATTCCAGATTGTGCTTTTGGCGCGATATCTGGAATATTATTGTGGAAACAACCCACTAATTAATATTTTAATTTTAAAAAAGTACTTAAATGCTCAGCCTTTTATTTATTCAAGTAGGCCCTACATGTAAAATGATGATGAATATGTCTAATCATTCTATGTGTATAAAAGGATCACCATGAAAAGTTCACAATTCTTTATCACAATTGATCTATGATTCCGAACAGACTCGTATTGTACCTAATGCTGTTATAGTAATTTGCATACTGTAATGTGCTAGAAAACAAAACACTTAATAAAATGATGGGCACGTTTACAAATTTCTTTCATATTTCTATTTAATAAGGCTTTATTAAGTATTACTACCTCTTCTAGCAAATATTATATTCTATTTGCCCCTATGTTATTGAGCTTTATATTTTTGTGTGAAAAAGCACTTTAAAGCACTTGGGGATTCTGCTGTAATGACTGTGATACATCATGGGTATCACTGAACTAGCCACTGGTACGCCATTTAAAGCACAGTAATACCATGAGCTTCAGGGACTGTTTTTACTTTTGTCACTCTCTGGTCAGGCTTTGATCTACTCTGCAAAAATATTTTGCTTTCATTGGAAGAACTGACACTTGATTAATGCTCCTTCTGTACCCCCTAACATAATACAATTTGAGTCGTAAATATTTCAGAACCAGAATGACAATGTCCTTCTAACATTTTTCACGTCACATATTTCCCCCAGTCTTTTCTAAAATCAAATTCCAAACAAATCAGTCCACATTTCACATCAAATTCTTGATCCTGTGAGGTTTGCGGAACCATGCATACCCACCACATAAAAATCCTTGACAAAATGTAAATCAACTTAAAATATTACTTTATTTATTTTAATTTGACATTTTATTGTCGACATGCAGCCCGGGAGTAAACAAAGCACAGTATGATGGAAAAATTCTTTAAATATTTTTTAAAAAAGAAAAAGTACACATCATATTACTCCGAAAGCCTATAGAACAAACCGCAGTAACCATGGATAATGTGTCTCCTTGGGCTCATAAATTGTGAATGCCCATTTTACTTTTACTCTTAGGAAATTAAGCAGATGTTCTTTTTTACAATTCTTACATAATTTACCATATGACCCTTTTATCCCCCCAGCCCCCAAGAACCCAATCTGCAGTTTGGTAGCAATTAAACTACATTGTTCCCCTGAAGTATGTCCCAAGCAAGCATCGTCTGATTGGAAGGAATCTGACTAACTTTGTGCCCATCATCAGTTCTGGCTGTGTACTGGCTTCTTCTGTAAATAATTTGCACATATGAATTAGCCGGCAGCGAAAGTTGCTCTAGCGCTGTTATGCTGCTTTTAAAACTGGAGTTAGATTTAATTGCCAGCTTTGAACATTTCCATGCACTTGTTTGAATGTCATAGTACTTGCCTGATTTCATGGCCTTCAGACATAAAGGATTATAAATGTCAAGGTGCAACAGTGTGTTGTAGTCACACAATTTCCAGACTGTCATTAAAAAAGCCACTTCAATTTTTTGAGTTATTCAGGTGTGCAAATATTGATTTGCTCTAAATTATAACATCATATTTCCAAATCTTAAAAAAAAAATGTTAACTTTCCATTTTTAAGAGATCAGAAACATATACTTTAATTTGCCGCCTGAGGTAAGTAGTCATTTGCAATGGAGTTATCTTTGTTATTTCAGGAGCAGTGGGCAGCCAAAGTGCGGTGCCCATGGACCAATTCCAGTTCTCAAACCAAAGCCTTGGTCAGGGGCATTAGTAGGAGTGTTCATGTGAAGCATGTCTTTTGAAGTGGGGTAAACAGTACCTGGACGAAACATACATGTGCGTGGGAAAAACATGAACATGTTAGGTCCTGGCTGGACTGGGACTTGCACGGGGAACCTTGGTTTTACAAGGCAACAGTGCTACCTACTACACCACTGTGCTACTCTTGATCCGGTGGTAAGTTTATTATTCACCTCAAGATTTAGCCTTTGCTGTTCATTTCAACAAGTCTTTTGGTGTTTTCACATCCATGGCAATATCAGCATCTTAAAACAACATAGGTTTTCATGAACATGGTAGTCTGAAAATAACACAGTTTTGCTTCCAGCTTTTGTTTCCACAGTAAAAGAAACAAAATCCCAATGACACTGTACATTAAGCTTGGCACCTTAAAGACACTTAGTTCATAAAACCAATATTATGATGTCCTTACAACTCAAAAAATAAAGTTGTCCCTGCTGCACTAGTGAACTTAAAATACGAAAAACCCAATAAAAGATGTGTATGCCAATCAAAAAATTTTATTTGCGATAAATCACATTTTCACCTATCAGCCACATTAAAACTACCTGCTAAATATCGACGCCCTCATGCTGCCAACACTGCTCTGTCAAATTGATGCTCACTTGAACTATGAGGCATTTCCCAGAATTTCCCAGAACATCACACTCCCTCCATCAGCTTGTTATTTTCCTGCAGTGCATCCTAGTGGCATCTCTTACTCAGGTAACTGATGCTCACACACCAGGCTGATGCATGTGATGTAAAAGAAGACTTACCCAACCAGGTTACCGTTTTCTGTTGCTTGAAGGTCCAGTTCTGACACTCACATGGCCAGTGTAGGCACTTTCGGTGATGGTTCAGGTTTTCAATGGGCACTCCGACAGGTCTGCAGCTACTAAATGCTGCATTCAGCGGGGTGAGATGCACTGCATGTTGTGACATGTTCTTTTCCCAAGTATCAATAAAATTCTTTGCGACTTGTACCACAGTAGCTAATTTGGGACAGGCAGGATAGCCTTTTTTGCCCTTGAGCATCCATGAGCCTCAGTCACCCGACACCCAGTTGTCAGCACACAGTTTCTCCCTCCCGTCACTGGGCAATCACCACTGCTGACTTGATTGGAGCACGCCAGAAGCCTTGCCACTTCAGAATTGGCTGGACAAATTTGTCTGTTGGTGAAGATTTGGCCCTTGTGAAGTCACTCAGGTTTTGTCTCTCTCATATCCAACAAGCTAACTACAAGAACTGACTGTTTGCTCACTTTCTACAGTGCTGTGCAAAAGTATTTGTCCCCTTCCCAATTTAATCTGTTTTTGTTTATATGTCAAATTTAAATGTTTCAGATCATCAGACTAATTTTAATAAGAGAGAGACAACATCAGTGAAAAAGAGCAGCTTATAAATTTCCTTCATTGAAAGTTAAGAATCATTCAAGACCTAAATCACCCGTGTGAAAAAATAATTGCCCCCCCAAACCTCATTGCTGATTTTGCCCCTCTTTGCAGCAACAATGGCCATCAAACCTTTGTGATAACTGGCAATAATTTTTTACATCGTTGTGGACGAATTTTGACCCCCTCATCTTTATAGGATTGTTGTAATGCAGCTACAGTGGACAGTTTTCGAGCATGTACTGCCTGTTTCAGGTCATTTTACAGCATTTCAATTGGATCTAAGTCAGGACTTTGACTACCCACTCCAGAACCTTCTTTTTTTTTGAGCTAGTCAGAGTTGGACTTGCCTTTGTGCTTTAGATAATTATCCTTTTGTATAACCCAAGAACACTTAAGCGTCTGGTCACAAACTGATGGCAGGGCATTCTCCTTCAGAATTTTCTGGTTGAGAGCAGAATTCATGATTCTGTTAGTAATGGCCAGTCGCCCAGGTTCAGAAGCAACAAAGCAGCCCCAGGCCATCACACTACCACCCCCGTGTTCGACTTTTAGTCTGATGGTATGCTGTGTTTACTATATATCAGATTCAATGGGACCCATGTCCTGAGAGGTGTAGGATGTGTTGTCACCACCTGCCCTCAAAAGGGGGTAGGCGTTCACCTGGACAATGGGATATACTATCTTGGGTCATTTTCTGTTAATGTCTTGCTCTTTTATGCTTTGTTCCCAACCATGTAATAATGTATGTTTAGTCATGGCAACCTGAGTAAACCACTAACTGAAGATCTGAACCAAGTTTCTTCATTTTGTCAGAATACATCACATTAGGACAACGCTGACGGGATCTATGGATTTAAAGAAGATTCAAGGAGGCTCATATTGAGGCATTTACTGAATAAGAAAGAGGCTTGCTTGTCATATTCCTGAAATGGAGGTGCCATGAGCTCAATATGAGCAAGGTGGGAAATGTAACCCCATTTGATTGTCAAACCTAAACTTGGGAAGAATATTGTGAGACTTGGTTTTTTTTTTTGCTGCTAATGATATTGAGGATGCTGCTAAGAAGAGAGCTATTTTGTTGGATGGGGTTGGGGCAACTACATATAGTTTATTAGTTTATACTTCATACAAGTTCTATTTTTGACTCATAAGTCCACAGAACATTTTTCCAAAAGTCTTGGAGTCATAAAATATGAGATGAGGCTTTGTGTTGTCAGCAGAGGTTTTTGCCTTGGAGCTGTCCCATGGATGCAGTGTTTACCCAGTCTGTTTCAAATTGTGGAATTGTGAACTCTCACCTTATCTAAGGCAAGGCCTGCAGTACTTTGGATGTTAGGATGCGTTCTTTTGTGACCTCCTGCATGAGTCGTCAGTATGCCCTTGGAGGAATTTTTGCAGAACAGCCACTCTTGGGGGAAGGTACATTGCTGTTCCAAGTTTTCTCCATTTGGAGATAATGGTTCTCACCGTGGATTGCTAGAGTCCCAGAGCCTGAGATGTGGCTTTGTAACCCTTTCCAGACTAATAAATGTCAATGCTTCTCATCTATTCTTGAATTTCTTCATACCGTGGTACAGTGGCGTAGCGTGGTGGCGCTGGGCCCCGGTGCGAGAATGGCGCTAGCCCCCCCCCCAGGCCTATCCGCGAAGCAGAGGTGTAATTGTAACAGAGCTTTAGTTTTTTGAGGATTTGTACTTTACCTGAGTTCTTTTTTAAACCTGGACTTTTACTCTACAACATTTAAAACTTAAAAATTATCATTTTACTTCGTTACTTTGACACTAGCCACTTCGTTACAAATTAAAATATGAACGCAATTCATCGTTTAAGATTTATCTGGATTTAGCGTCTTCGAGAAGAACAAAGGTGCTCGGCAGCAGGGTATGTTAGTGCGGGGACAGGGAGCTGCAAATTTATCCACGTAGTTACAATATTCTATCACTAGATGGCACACCCGCATCAGTTATTGGATATTCACAGAAACGTCCTCTGTACCCAACCACTTCAGCTACAGTGAGCCAGAAGGTATCCAAATCAGTAATTAAGAAAAATCAGTTTTCTGAAAAACGCAGACACGCATAATTAATAGGGCTATTAGAACCATGGACAATGAATATTTGCACAGCATCTCAACATCACACAACACGTTAGGCTGTTTGAACCATGAACAACAGTGACAATACATTGCCAATGAAAATGCGAAAAAGATCCATACGGCTGAACAGTCAACCGTATTTCCCTAACAGCACAACAGTGGCCAAATCAATAAGTAAACAGATAGATGGACACACATCCTGGCACAGCAGCCATTTAACCACAACCGGCAAGCTGATCACTTGCAGTAGCCTAATAAAAAACTGCACTCACCCATTCAGAAGTTAACTCTGGGTGCCTTCTGCTCTGCAAAGTCATTGAGCAAGAGGGCAATGAGGTGGTAGCATTAGCCTCCAAGTCTGACTGCTGCGTGTCGCCGCTATCATTCACAACGCTAGCAGGAACTGCATCTGGACAAGATGACTATTTAAAAAATGCATTCAATTTCGCCAATTTGGAGTTCCGTACATCGAGCTCTTTTTTTCTTTTCTTTTTTGAGCACCGCTTTTGTGCTGCTCAACATGGTGCTCAAGACTTTTCACCTCCAATACTAGGCTAATGGGTTAGCTGATCTCTCAAAAAAAGAACACTTCACGAGCAAGCGCGTAGCCTACGAAGCTACGATCAGAAAGGAATAAGTGAATGTCAACTAATTGGACAAACACATTTCCCAGCAGGCCATGTTCATTTGAAAATGTTGTGAATAAAACAATCAAATATATGATTAGTAATTGTGATTATAACTGAAAAAGTATCATTACTGAAATACAAAAGACATATATCAAAGAAAAGAGGAAAAATGGCCAATGTGTGTGTGGGAGGGGGGGGGTTGTAACCATGACTGTGTTGTATGAAACAGTGGAGCATTATATATACTCATCAACTCCCCTATTAGGAGAAGGTAATACTGCTTTGAACAGGACACTTGAAATGATGAAACTACTACTTGTAAATTCTTTATGTGTTGTGATAAGAGGAAGAACGGCATAGTTAATCACCGTGGGCCCTCAGGGGTCATCGGGGCCCCGGTTCAGCGCACCGGCTGCACCGGCAATACCTACGCCGCTGCCGTGGTATCATATGCTGCTCTTTGCCGGCTTCACATTGCTAGACAAGTTCCTTTTAAGTGATGTTTAGATTCAACAGGGCTGGCAGTAGTCATGTTTGGGAGTATATAGTGAAATTGAGCCCAATCAGGTTGTCCAGCAGTCCCCTAAAACAAAATTCCCTGACTTTTCCCTGACCAATTGGTGAATTTCCCTGACCATATATCGCACTATATTCATTGCGATTTACAACTTTGTCATCATATAGAAAGTGAAAATCATGTTGAGATCCTCATATATATTACATCAATGTTCTAAATAGTGACAAAAACCAAATATATGATCATCGGATCCAATTTTGCAATATCCAACATTACTTACAATCAATAAACAAATTTGTGAATTATTTTGAATATTCTATTTTATTGCCACATACCTTAGCCACTTCTCGCGTGTTGTGTTATCAAACCTTTCCAATAATGGAGAAATTCCAACAGTGTACAACAGCTTTAAAATATACTTAACCATCCCTTGAAGTACAGGGAACAGTTTCATAGCATATACTTATCCTGACTAAAAATACAGGGAAACAGTTTCATGACTTAAGACTTATCCTGACTACAAATACAAGGTTCAGTTTCATGACTTAGACTTGACTTTGACTAAAAGTACACGGAAACAGCTTAGCCATAACTTAACCAAGTACAGTGATCTCGACACAGATCAGCATTGTTAAGACAGGAAAAAATCTGGCAAACTTCCAGTGAATCGTATACAGTGTATCATAAATCATCATTGAAAGTGACATAATTAAGGAATAAGAATAAGCAGTGGGTTACAGTGATTTTATAACGGCGGAGGGGCGTGCGCGTCGTGCCTTAGTGCCCCTCCGCCGTAATAAAATCACTATAACCCAGTGCTTCGAGGGGCTTATTCCTTTTATAAAACGGTTACCCTGCATATAGCCCATTAAATAAACACACAAGAAAAAAAATCTACAATTTATCGGTAATAATGCAACAATAAAGTTGAGAATTTCTTCCACCAAGCAATTAAGAGTGGACAGAATGATTGGCTAGCAACACCGATGCAAAGATTGCTTATTCATCTAGCGCCATTATCATGTCACATCAGGCTATTTGGGCTCGCTAATGCAGATATACTATGAAAGCAGGCTAGTTTGAATGTCACCTTCGGCCTCCCGAAGACCCCGTTTAAAATTTTGCTTTCGTGTCGGTTTCCGAGTTTCCTTGTTCTCAACTTGTGCCAATCTGCCAAATCATTACAACCAGCAGCGTTTAGGAAACTATTGACTTTTGTCCTTCACACTTGCCAGTGTCCAGGAAAATATGTTTAACTGTGCATTAGTTTGCTAGCCAGCTAGTCAACTAGCTTGACCTCTTCATTAATTTTACTGCGTTTTGGTTTTCGAGTTTCCTTGTTCTCTACTTGCGCCGATCGGCCAAATCATTACAACCAGCAGCGAGGGTAGGGAACGATTGACTTTGTCCTCCACACTTGCCGGTACCCAGGAAAATATGTTGAATTGTGCATTAGTTTGCTAGCCAGTTTGTCAACTAGCTAGCGTTCACTACAATGGATGTGGTTACCCTACACACAGCCCATAAAATAAACACACAAGAAAAAGTCAACAATTTTTAGGCTACTTAAATAACAAGCAAGTTAGCAACATAGCTTGCAACACAAAAGTGATATCGAACGTTGTAATGCAATAGCTAGCTAGGTAGTTAGCCAACTGGTTATCTGGTTAAAAGGCTAAACTTTGCCGAGACTGAAATAGCGAGCTTAAACTCTTGAAACAAACTTAACCTGATGAGTCAGCTGAGCGCAGAGCAGTTCGTTGCGCGCAGGGATATTTTGTGCTGAGGCCTGCCACAGTGGGTTACAGTAATTTTATACCGGCATGGAACGCGGCTCAGCCAATCACATTAAAGGATGGGAAGCACCCGTTTTATAAGACCAATATAGCTTCCAATTGGTCACTTTACACGTTGTAAAGTCCAATGAGCTAGAGACTAAATGAAGTTTCCCTCAGTTTTCCTTCATTGGGAACAAACTGTGTGACTGCGCAAAATGTTGCAAAATCCGTCATCAAAATAGCACGCGCGAAGTTGTCCAATCAAAATTCCCTGACTTTTCCCTGACTTTTGGAGTTTACTCATTTTTCCCTGACCACTTTCAAAATTCCCTGACTTTTCCCTGACCTGGAAAAATTTTCACCTCTCCCTGACTTTTCCCTGACCGCTGGACAGTCTGCCAATTAATTAAATTGGTTTAATGGGTTGAGTTAGTTATTAAGGAAGCAATTACTTTTTACACAAGGCCAGGTTTTCCATAGCCCAGTTGCAGAAAGCCAGGGTCTCCATCCCTGTACGCCACCTAATCCCCTACTTCTCTCCTCGTGGGTGGTGGGTCCATGCAGAGGTGGCTCCATGCAACCTCCTCGGGCTGAGCCCAGCCAGGTCTTGGGAAAAACCCAGCCAACATGCGCTTGCCAGTGAGCTCCCCTCGTAGGCCCGACTCCAAGAGGGGGTACCAATGTCCCTATTCCAGGCAGGGTTCTCACAATTTTTGGGTATTCATCCATAGGGGTTGAATGAATTAAATTTTTTCTGGCCCCTAAACTGGAATGGTTCTGCCATGCAGTCCCTCCCCCTCCCGCTGTCTTCGCCTCCACGTCAACGAGCCACACCTGTTGCTCATTGAAGTGGAGGTGAAGCTTAGTGGAATTAAGGGCAGCTGACTGAGAAAATCAGCCATTGGGCCCCAAAACATGGAAAGTGACATCTCACCGAATCAAACAGTACTTGGCTATTCAACAACTTTCCCCAAATATTTCAACATAGCATTTAGTGGTTACCATGGAAACCAGTCTTGTATTGTTTTTAGCTCAAATGAGCCTGTCAGCCAGCAATAAATAAGAGCAAATTTGGCATTTTTGAGGGCAGAAAAATTGTCATAAAAGTGCAGTTCAAAAAAGTTTTTTCGACTTGAGCACGAAGCAGCACAGCTCCCCTTCCTGGCAAAGTTCAAATTTTGGTGTCAAGCAATATTTTTTTAATTCAGAATTTTTTTTTTGAAAGACCTGAAGTGGCTTCGTGAAAATTATTAAAAAACAAGCTCCACTAACTTGTAAATTGTGAGTGAGCAGACCTGATCTGTGAGCAAATATTCACACAATGTGCCGAGAAACATTGTATTTTCCCATACCTGTCGTAAAATTTGCTCACATTACACGCATAATGTGCCTGGAGGAGCTCAAACTTTCCAAATTTTGTCCATTTCCAGCCTGCTCAGCAGGCGATTATCCCGAGCAAATGGTTTTAACATAGTTTTAATGGTGCGTGTTTAGTAACTCTTGTCAAGTCTTGACAATATGGATGACAGATTATCGTTTTCTTGCTGGACCCTACTACCCTAGCAAAGCTCCCCTCTCAGGTGTAGCTAATTGTCTTTGTTAAGATGAGAAACCAAACGCATCGGTTGAACGCAAATAAGAGCACATTTCAATCTTCTTCAATTAAACAATCATTACGCACAGGTTTGACGACTAGCTTAGGATGTGACAAAATTTAAAGCGGAAAATCCACAGTGGTTTTTTCGTGAAGAGTTGCCTATTAAGGCATGTGAATTAAACATTTTACAGAATGTATTATTCCCCAGAACTACTTGAATATAGAGTAGCTGGAAGTGCGTTTTTTCCTCATCTTCAAATTTTTTTCACTTTGTTTCACTGACTTATTTCTATGTGCTACATCAAAGTAGATTTCCGTCACAGAAATGACCCATTGACATAGAGTCTTTGATTATCATCTGCATGACAAACTTAGTAATATACTACTGTTACTGAGAGTATTCATATTTTGAGATTGTCATGTGATTTTTTGTACCCCCCTTGAGGTTTGGGTGTGTGATATTATGTAACTACCAGGATCTATTTTCATCACAGAAATGTACCACTGATATTGATTCTTTGATTATCATCTGTGTGGCAAACCTTAAAAACAAATCCTGGCAGAGTTCATATTATGACATAGTGACTGTAGTGGAATTTACACCTCACAGAAAATGTTCAACACTTGTTGCTTAGACAGTTGTGAGTCTGCATAAATTCCGGTGTAATTGTTTCTTATTTTATGAAGAAGGGAAGGACAATGTCTGTGAATATTAACATGGTTTACATGGGCTGCCCTCCTGTATGTAGTATTTATATAATATATTTGTGAATGATAACATCTTGGAATATTAGCATGGTCCATAAAGGTCACTCCTTGAATGTGATAGTTCACTTGCATTTTCTGAGCACTTCTTGAAAATGAGGATAAATATGTGTGAATATATAGGTAGTTAATATGAAAAGCAATAACCTTTAAAGATATTCCCATGGTTCACTGGAGTCACTCTACAAAATTATGTCACATGATGACAGAGTGAATGGATGATCTGCAGGGGTCTGATCAATTTGACCATTTTAACTCATTCTGTTTCATGAAAGTAGGGCCACATTGGTGGGAAAACTATTGGCACTTCATCTGAAAGGTAACAACTTTTAAAGAAATTAATACGGTCCACACAGGTCAGTCTATGAATGACTTGCAGATGTGCAGGGGTCTGATGAATTTCCGCATTTTCACTTGATTTCACATTTTTTCAAAATAAGGCCATATTCGATTGCAACATACTGGCACATAGAATAGAAGACAACACTTTTTCGCTATATTAACTTGATCTCCAGGGGTCACTCTTTGAATGTCATACAAATGACAGGGTCTATGGATGATCTGCAAAAGTGCAGGGGTCTGATGAATTCCGCCGTTTTCACTCAATTCTGTAAACTAGAGCCACAATTGTGTGAAACTCGCTGGTACTGAAAATGTGGGAAACATTTTTTTTATTGTATTAGCATGGTACGCGGGGGTCACTCTTTAAATGTAATATGATGATAGTAGGGGTGGGCGGTATAAAAGGTATAAATGGTATGCGGTATAAATTTGACCAACGGTAGAGATTTTGGGTTATACCTTCCTATCGCGATAGTTCATTGCGTCACCACAACAAGGAAGGAAGAAAAATGGCTGCGAGCAGTGAGCGCATGGAGGAGGAGGAGCTCGTAAAAAAGACCGGCTCAACGTCTGTGGTTTGGCTACAAGGTGTCAGATAGTGCTCAGGAGAACATAATCTGCAGGATATGCCGGGCGACAGTGATCGCTAAACATGGAAACACGAGTAACCTGTTTTATCATTTAAAAGCCAGACACGTTCTGGAATATGAAGAAAGCCAACGTATGCGTGGTGACGCGCAAAAGCCAAGCCAGTCTTTAAGTGGAAGGAAAAAAGTTGGCACGACACAACAGCAGTCTATCACCCAGGCATTTTCAAAAGGCGTAGCGTATGATCAAAAAAGCCAGCGGTGGACTGACATAACGAAGTCCATCGCAATATTTTTGTGCAAAGACATGGTGCCTTTCCAAACCGTAGAGAGAAGCAGCTTTTTGGGCATGGTGAAGACGCTCGATCAACGTTACGTGGTACCAAGCCGCAAATATTTTAGCCAGGTGGAAGTGGCCAGACTGCATGACGAGGTTCGCAATGAAGTGTTAAAAGAGCTTCGTGACATAAAACACTATGCAACCACCACGGACTTGTGGTCGAGTCGCACTATGGACCCGTATATCAGCCTGACAATCCACTTCATTAACGACGACTGGAAGTTGTGCGGCAAATGTCTGCAAACATCGTATTTCCCTGACGATCACACAGGGGAGTTGATTGCCCAGGGACTCAGGGAAGCACTCGCGTCATGGGAACTTGACGAAGAGTTGCAGGTATGCATCACCACTGACAACGGCGCTAATGTCGTTAAAGCAGTGGGACTCAATGATTGGACACGACTCCAGTGCTTCGGCCACAGGCTTCACCTGGCCATTGGTAAGTTTATATTTTTTGTTGGATAATGGCAATCATAGCCAGTTCTTTGCTTGATACAATGCTGCCCTACAAAGGCAAAGTGCAGTGCTATAGAAGTTTATTCATCTTAAAGGGCCAGAAGACTATTTCCCTACACGCCTACAGTGAATACACTGGCAAGTGGAACCATTCGCAATCCCGTTACAATAGTGGTGATGTTTTCTGTACTTATGTAATAGGAAATGAGATATAGTTACAAGACAAAGCAGGTGTTACAAAATCAGTTATCACCACAAATAATTAATTAACAATAAATTAACTTCTAAACTCAATTTGAAAAATATGTAGTTGTTGCATTTTGGCTTTGTAGGGCACAATAGGCACTGGTCACAATGGACACAAGTTTAACTGTCATTAAAAAACAGAGAAATTCTGTCCTGTAGATTTGACACAACATGAGTATCAACTGCCATGTCCTTAATATTGTACAGATAGCCTACCTGTTTTTCTGGAAATGTAGATGTGTCAAAAAAGCCTTCATCGTGGAATTGAACAGATATTGTTTTGTATTGTAATCTGGTATTAGATTGTGCTTGTATTTAGACCCATATCTTGATGTACTCTAGTATTATGTGTTTTGTTACTGGAGCTGGACCAATAATCTCTCACAATTTTGTCAACAGAAGCAAGTGTGAAGGAGCCCCGGATTGACCGTGCAGTTGGAGTGTGTAAGAAAATTGTGAGTGCATTTTCTTAGACAAATAAGAGGAGAAAAGCATTGGCCAAAGCCCAGGCTGAGCTACACCTGCCTCATCACAGAGACTCCAACAAGATGGGGGTCACGGCAGCAAATGATTGAGAGGGTGCTAGAGCAGGAGAAAGCGATCACACAGGTCCTGAAAGAGGACAAAAAAACCAGGCACCGGGTACCTACTTGGCAGGACATTGATGTCTTGGAGTCAGTAAACAAGGCCCTCAGTCCACTGATGGAGTTCACAGATGCACTTTCTGGCGATGTTAGTGTGTCCTATCTTAAACCTGTGCTCCATGTCCTTAACAACAAGGTTCTGGCTCCAGGTGATGATGACACAGAACTAACAAAGCATATGAAGAGGACCATTCTCCAGTACTTAAATGAAAAGTATGCTGATCCTGCCACTGATGACCTGCTGGATATGGCCTCCTTCGTTGATCCACGGTTCAAAATATCATACATAGCAGACAACCGAAAAGATTACATCAAGACAAAAGCAGAGGCAGAAATTCAGGCCCTGTTGGAAAAGTACTTGTCAGCTGCATCATCCACACATTCACCACCACATACCAGCACAGCAGCTGCTGAAGCTGGACAGACCAAGAAGGTTAAGCGCAGCCTGGGCAGCTTTTTCAAAAAGGCATCCATTCCTGGCCCAGCTGCTCTCGCTGACAGAGATGCAATTGAGGTAGAGCTACAAAGCTACCTGCAGGCACTGGATGTGGATGGAGAGGTCGACCCATTAGAGTGGTGGAAGCTGCACCAGGCAAATTTTCCTAGAGTGGCAAGCCTGGCCCGGAAGTACTTGTGTATTCCGGCAACCAGTGCACCATCAGAAAGGGCATTTAGTACAGGTGGCAATATTGTTACGTGCCACCGAGCTGCACTAAAGCCAGAGAATGTGGACAGGCTTGTGTTCTTGGCTAAAAATCTGCCGTAAATGTGTAAAAATGATGTTCAGTGTTTGCTTGCATGTATGAGAGAAGCACAAAAACAAACACAAAATTTTGTTTACAGAAACGAAACCAAAGGAAGCTATTGGAGTTGAAGTACTGTAGCATAACTACCTCTAAAGTTTCTTAAGTTTATTGATTTTGCACTCCATTTGATAATTTTGTGTCTATATGTTTGGGTATGTTTGTTTACAGGCTTGAGTTTACCTCTAAAGTTGATTGTTGTTTTGCACATTCAAGTCATTTTCAATTTCAAAGTTACCCATTTTACCTTGTTGTACTATTTTTTATTATTTAAATATCATGCATGTTTATATTCCATGTTAAGAAACTTGAAAGTGAAGTTACTTGTTTTATGTTTTGTACAATTACAGTTTTGCACAATAAAATTTCTTGGCATATTCTTGACTTATGTTATTTAATAGTTTAAAAAACAGCTTCCTGCTTGAATGCTTTTACCATGGGCTCTGGTGCCTATTAAGAAGCTGTTAATACTGTTATGGCCCCAATTTGTTATTACATTTATAACACAACAGCAACAGCAAGGGATGACAAACACAGTTTTAACAACTAAAACACATTTAATTTTTAACAAAGACAAAGACTAATAACAACCTACAACTAAAGACCAAGATTGATAAATAAGAAAAAACAGAAATAATTACAGTCCCTTTTTGGTGGGGTGGCTTGGTGATGTCCTGGATGAAGAAAATGCTCAAACACAGGCAAAGAAATCCACAAAAGAAACGTCACAGGTCTTGAACAGAATAGCAGGTCTGGTCATCTTCTTGCAATTTCTCCTACTACTTTACTGTCTCAATTCTTTTCCTTATATACTCTTTTGCAGACCCCACCCACATTTAGACCTCTTTTTTTTAATTTTCTGAGACTTGCCCCAGACATGTCCAGGACATGTCTAAACATGACTCCAGCCTGAGCTTAACAAAAGAAAGGTAAATACTGCCATCTAGTGGCCTATATTCACATTACAATACTGTTAACAGTTAGTACTGTAACATACCAAAGTATACCGTGATATATACCGTCAACCGTCAATGGTTCAAATTATACCGTGATATAAATTTTAGGCTATATCACCCACCCCTAGATGATAGGGTCTTCGGATGATCTGCAGATGTGCAGGGGTCCGATGAATTTCCCCATTTTTACATGATTTTCAGTTTCTTCAAAATAGGGCCACATGCATGAAACTCTCAGACACCAAAATTGTAAGGCAACACTTTTTTAGCATTTTAACTTGTTCTACAGGGGCCACTCTTTAAATGTCAGATGATGACAGGGTCTATGGATGATCTGTAGATGTGCAGGGGTCTGATGAATTTCTCCGTTTTCACTCGTTTTTCCGTTTTTTCAAATTATGGCCTCGTTCGTGTGGAACATGCTGGCACATCACAACTTCTATGGGAACAGTGTCTATCTCCCTCTGTCAGCAGTGCGTAGCGCACAACGTACGTCACTCATCCTACGTCATTACCTTACTGTGAGAAGAACGCTGGCCTTTTCATTTCTCTTCGCTTCGCACTGGCTCTATTCAGACTTGCTTTGTTTCACTCGGCCGGACCCAAACTTTGCAGTACTGGCTTCAGTCAGTCTGGAGTGAATTCAAAAGCGAAGGTGATCTTTCGCTACAAATCCCAGCACATTATGATATTATCTATGAACACCCCAGCTAAATTCACCGCATTCGCTAGCGAAATGCTTGCACCGGCTACACTCACATTATATAACGCCAGTGTTCATCTGTACAAAACGATACGAATACGAACACATGCACAAGTATCATAGAAGTAAAGCCAAGGTGATCTTTCGCTAAAGATCTGAGCGCAATATGAGATTAACTATGCACACCTCGGCTAACTTCACCGCATTCGGTATCATAGAAGTAAAGCCAAGCTGATCTTTTGCTACAAATTCGACCACGCATTCGCTAATAATGAGATATTTTCAATGACTGGGCTTTGTAATTAATGGCATATACGTTGATGGATTTTTCTTTTCGAAGGATTAAATCCAAAATAAAACAAGCAATCGAGTATAAATGCTTTCAACAAAGAAGTTAGGAATGAAGAATAATTCCCTATATATTCCCTTTAATGACGGTAGCCTACTTTAACAATGTTTGACACATTGAAAGTCGCAAATTTCCCACTACATGTTCCAGGAATTAATTCACGAAGCTTTGCTGAATTGAATGGAAGGGATCATGTCCATATAAACGGGCCTTAAAGATTATAAACATGCCGAAGTGTTACCTTTTTTTTTCTTTGCGCGCCTGTTTGAAGCATGAAACATTCTCGGCTATACTGTATAGCGAAATGCATGCATTTATGTCAGGTCTGTTTTGTGAAGAACAGCACGTATCACAGTAAAAGTAGGCGAGATTCCGAATCTAAAAAAGACGCTCGGCAGAAGCATAGATATATACAGAACAGTAGATTAGCCTATTTCACAAGATGGCCACGCCTACCGGAAAGAATGTAAAAACACTTCCTGTGGCTAATACAACAGAAGTTTACAGACATATACTGTTAATTTGTCTTCTCGCAAACTCCTCTTTTTTATTTTAAGAGATGATTACAGTTGTGGGCTGTATTTTAGAATTACAGGGTAGCATGCGGAGGTGTAAATTTGTTTAAGGTTTTTAAGTTAGCCTTTTCTTAATTTGTTTTTGATTGTATAGGTATAGCTTATGATAGCTGCCATTTCAGATAATTTCGCTTGCTTGCCTGTCAAAATGTTAGCTAGTATACGACTTAATGACTTATTAAATGCCTGTGTTCGTAAAACTCACTAATAGAATGTTTGTTTTTCACTTTACCTAGCTATGTCTACTCTCAGATATTGTGTAGTGGTTACTGGGTTGGATGTTGTATCATTCAGTCACTGAGGAAGCTAGCTAATTGTACCAAGGTTGTAGCTACAGCGAAGCGAGATTGAGGGCTTGCTAGCTAGGTGAGTTGTGTTTGACCTGAAGCCATTTTTTTTTTGTCACGAACACAGCTCGGTTTTATCTAGGCTAGAACACTTAGCAACGGTGTCTGATAGGGAGCTTGAGGTTTGCCCCGCCAGCTTATGCAAAGAAAGTCTGGCTAAATGTAACTTGCTTTGCAGTAGATGGCGAGCAAGCTAGCTAGTAAATTAAGATATTGTAAATGCTTGATGGCTAATGACCACCATTACCTGGCGTTTCTTTTTGATTACTGCAGCTGCTGCAGCTTGCATTTTCAACAGACACCTAGGCATTCCTTCTGGGGTAGCCAGTGAAAGACCAGTAACCATCGCCAACTCTGCGCTTTCTTCTCCAGAAGCAGTATTCCTGAAAAGGCGAAAATGCAGTTCTCCATCAAGGCACCAATTATCAACTAAATTAATACCATACCTTCGCAAAGTTGGTAAAGGAGTAGCCTTGAACCAAAGAAAATAATAATTTACCCCTGCTGTTCTAAATATAAAACAATATTTCTTCCAGGGAAATCCCCTTTGAAAAAGTGGGTTAGTCTTATTTTCGGGGACTTGGCTTTTTAGTCAAAATCAGTGATTCTGCGTATTTTAGTCTATAGTCAATATACGTAGACAATAGATGGCGCCGAACTACAGTCTGCCTTGTTTTATATTTGTTTTTCTGAAGGTTTTATCAGTAGTTTCATATATATATATATTCGTGATTAAAACAAGATGTCACGAAAACCCCTTTTTCCCAAAAATTTGTCTTGAGAAAGGGGGTCGTCTTACATCCAAAATCCTCTTATATTCGGAACAACACGGTGATAAAGATTTTTATTGCTTACTTGGTAAATGTTTAATTGATGTACCTTGTAATATAGACTAGAGATACTGCAAAAATGCAAAGCAAAATTACGTTTTACTACCCTTATATGTATTAGAAATGTCGATGAAGAGTAAGTCTTATTTTTCTCGTGATTTTTTATTTTTTTATAGTCAGGTATCATATGTGGGACACACTGAAATAAATGCCCCATCAAGGAAATTGAACAACCATGGGTTTTTCACATCCAGACATCTAACAGCAGTGAATGAATGCGTAACTATAATATCATTGTCGGTAAAATCCATGAGTAAGCTAAGCAAGCCCAACTGGGTGGCACATGTAAACTGAGGCGTCCCAGTCTGAGACTTCAGAAGTCTGGCCTCCTTTTCCAGGGTGTACTCAATGAATCTGCAGGACTTGTGAAATTAAGATGTCAAAGTTTACATCATAGCCCATTACAGCACCCTTGGTTCAAAATATGTCCCAGCTACTGCTTACACGAGCATACAACAGATTTGGCACAGGCCCCATGCTTATGTAAAAAGGGAGTAACTCAAGTCATTACTGGACAAAGACGAATGAAAATGAAAAACTATAATAAAACCAATTTTATTCGAAAAAATGTTCTTTGTTAGGCAACTGCTTCAGAGCCAGCTGGTGCACTTGTAGTGCTCAATTCTACAGCCTCAGGTAGAAATTCTGTGCAGTCAACACTAAAAGAACTAACTATAGCAAATCTGCATATTTGCAAAACTACAAATTTCACACACAAATGTTTCTGGACCACTGCCTAACAAGGACAACTTGACAGCAACAGCATCAATAACTGGCCTTTGACAGCAGCTTACAGCCAAAATTAGTGATGTGTTGTCAAGCACTGAACTGACTTTCCAAAAAGGGGTCCTGAGTGGATAAGATGCAACATCATGGGTACATCTCAATTCTCTTAAATAGCATCCATGTTTCCCTCACTAGTCTTTTCCTTGCGTCACAGTCCTTCCCACCATGGAGAGATGCAAGGAAACTATGCGATGAGGGAAGACAAAAGGAATCCTTTCTTCTGACGAATCACACGAATCCACATCCATTTCTGATGATGGCACACAGCTGGATCTGCTGCCAGTGTCTGTCATTACGGACTGACCGCATGGTTTTCAGCTGAAGTCTTCCAGGAAGGCTGCCCTTGTGAAAACTCACTCATGGCTCCTCAGAGCTCTCTCCTTGCAGCAGAACTGAGAGCTCAAGTGAAGAGCAAGGAAGAATCAAATAAGATTTTAGATGTACCCCATGTCCTCCAGTTCTCAGATCCTTTCCAAGGGTGAGCAAGTGCACCTCATGAAATGACAAAAAAGGCAAACCAATTTATGTATAGAATGTCATACAATCAAACTAAAACTTCTTTAATAAGAAATATGGCACAAAGAGTGTAAAAACCCAAGGAGATTAGATGATAAAAGAGCAAAAGTAAATGAGTAGTTGGAGTTCAAACCGAAGGACTGTATATTACAAGGTAACAGTGCGAAGGATCACTAAACACTAATAAAACACCTTGGTAAATTTGCGAAGATCGAACCAAGTAGCACCAATAAGTCATAATTAAGCAGCTAAAGGTTGTCACTGTGTCTTCATGAAATTACAAAAGAAGTTGAACAAATTGATCCCTTACATCTACATAAGCGGTGGCTATTGAACTGAAAATATTAAGCGCCAGTTGGATAGCCTGCATTGCAGGATGTGCCAAAAGCGAGCACAGAAGTTCAGAGTAGTGTAATTTTTTATTTCACTTTTTTTTTACGTAATTAAAACAATGTTCTTCGTTGAATTTACCTCGTTGCAGCATTGCAGAAAGAACGAAGAGTGTTAAACTGCCAAAGGATTATTCTAATCTTTGAAAGACTTTATTAAGCATAATTATCAAACACTGGTTGGAACAAATGCGTTACATTAAAGTTTCATTAAGATCTGCCAACCCCGACTTTCCACCCCATTGCTGATTCTCTGTCTGCTGCTCTTTAGAGCTGCACTGCCAATTGGCAGTGCAGCTGCATTCTGGTGTTTTTAGCTCCGTGTGTGTTGCTACTGCTCCCCTGTCTGTTTTTAAAGTATATTTATTAAACATGTTTTTGTTTGTACCAGCCTGTACGAGTGGGTCCCTTCACCCAACCATGGCACAAACTGAGACCAATTTGCAATGGGAGACCCTAACAAGAGCTAATGCTCCAGGCAACATAGCTCCCAATATCCCAGAGGCACACAAACTTCTACAGCACGATAAGGTAGGGATTTTTGGAGGAAGGTAGATTGCCCCTTCCAAGTGGGGGGTGAGTCATTACCCCAAGTAGAGGAGTTTAAATATCTCAGGGTTTGTTCATAAGTGAAGGTAGGATGGAGCGGGGGATCAACAGGCGGAGCGGCGCAGCATCTGCAGAAAAGCGAGCATTGTACTGGTCCATCGTGGTGAAAAAGGAGCTGAGCTTGAAGACGCAGCTCTCAATTTATTGGTTGATCTTTGTTCCAACCCTCACTTATGGTCACAAGCTCTGGGTAGTGACCAAAGGAACAAGATTGCAAATACGAGTGGCCTAAATGAGCTTTCTTTGCAGGTGACTGGGCTGACCCTTTTGGATAGGGTGAGGAGCTCAGACATTGAGGAGAGACATGCATCATTTTTACAAGATTTTCTACATTATTTGCCTCATCTTTGAGTGGTTGCATTGTTTTGGTTCATATACTGATAACTATCTGTCATTTCTGACTGTAGAACATATTACGCAGCCACAAATCCTCAAAAGCCAAAGTTGACATTCTAAATGTCACAACAGATGTCTTTTATTAGAAGCCAGTTTTTGCCAATTTATGCAATACATGATCATCGCCTGATTTAAAGTGACTGGCATGTAGCACAATATGCTTGAAGATCAGCAAGAATGTCATCATTAGTGGCTAACATGTTTGATAGGCATTGAGAAAATAAAGGCCACGGTTAGTTACATGCTGCTTTACAAAAAAAGGCCCTATGGGAGAATTTAGCAAATGTAATGCAATTTGTGTTTGATACTGGCAAACAAAATAAGCAAAGTAGTATGATGAATTATGATACTTATAAAATGGGCAATGAGTCGCTAAATCACTTTTCTTTACAGTACTCTGGCCCACTATACGTTGTACTTCCATTGTAGCTAAAAAGCTAAAACTATCATCCGCGGCAAATTACAATTCAAGCATGAGTGTGGCAATCAAGGGTCTGAGTAGCCAGAGTTTACTGATCTTGATGTAAATATGATGTTGCACCACTATTTTATATTGATCCAACTCAAAATATTAACTTCCTCCTGTATCAGCCCATTTGGCACTCATTGTTTTCCATATCAAGGCTTTGATTAAAGCCAGTGTTTTTGTAACATCACAAGAAGTCTGATTTGGCAATCTCCTGCGTCCCCCTCCGACCCTGGCCACTAGAGTGCTAAATCTTTTAAATTAAAACACTGTCCCACACCTGAGCGCTTGCCAGGAATTCTCAGAAACGCCTTATTGCTTGTTTATAGCTCAGGTTTGGGAAACCAGAAAAATGAGCTTTGTCAGTCCCTGCCTATGCCAATACAAAATTCCCATGTACAGTTTAAGATTGAGTGCTCAACCGACTGAGGAAAAAAAAATGGATCCCAACAGACGGACAGATGATTTTTATCCTGTTTTGTAAAAGTCAAAAAATAAAAATAAAAATCTGCTGTATACACTGATTCTGGTCAGACATGAAAGAATGTAGTCTGTACAAGGCACTTTGGAAAACTTCCTATTGTAAAATGAGAGAGAATTAGTCTGTTTTCCCTAATTTTACAGTAGGATGTTTTCCAAAACACCTTGTACAGACAACATTCTTCCATGATTGACAATAATCTGTGTATATCGCTGATTGATTTGTTTGTTTGTTTGTTTTTTTTACTTTGACATAACAGGTTAAAACCATTGTGCAATAGAACTGCAGCATTATTTCACTAAGGAATTGAACCAATGACTTTCAAGTTCCACTCCCAGCTGCCTAAACATCATAATTTTACTCAGTGACACAAAGCCACACACTTTTAAAAGCAGGTCAGAGTTGTCTTCATTTGCAAACTGAATTTCTGGCCAGCTCCATTCATTTAGTTTCTTTGGTTGCAAGGCTACTTGTATGCATGGGCACACCGAAGATACAATGTTGATGAATACCCCATATCCATCTGTTAGTCGAAAGTTCTCAATTGCCTAAAAAAAGGAAAAAGAAAAAAAACTGAGTTTGTGTTTTGAAGTTCATGTTACTCTCAGACGTTGGAGAAAATATTTCCACATATCACTGCATTAATATAAGGGTCTATCTTTACTGATCATCCTTTGAGCATGTTACACAAACTTCTTTCCATTTCGAGCTCATCAAAGAGAAGGCAGTTCTAAATCAACTGCTGAATTTTTATGATTGCATTTATAGTAGGCCAACCCATTTCTCAGACTGATGATTATATAAAGAGCTCAGTCACTTTCATGCATTTGTTATTTATTTGTTTATCTTGGAACATTTCTCGGACTGAAATAACTGTAGCAGGACAAAAATAAGTTTTACATTGCTCAGCCCAGTACAAAATAGAACAACATATTTACGAAAGAAAACAAGAAAATGCTTTGGAGGAGGACAAAGCGACAGTGGGCATCTGTATTGTTTCAGGCTTCACGTAGATAAGGCGCGATCTCGCTCCCCAATCTCATTGAACTTGCAGCTCGCTCCATCTGAATCCTGCGCGTGCTGACGTCAGGTAAACGGTGCACGCGCTTCCGTGCGTGGATCAGGGAGCGCGTTCCTCCTCCTCAATGCATAAGCGAATGCAGGGCTGCTATTTTCCCGACTGTGTGCGGTTGCCTGTGGATGTCTCGAATGCCAGAGTAGGAGAGTCTTGAGTGTGATGTGACATAAAGGGAGAGGTGTAAGAGACGGAGTCACGACTACTATGTGCAGCCTGACCATCTAGCCTGAAGCACCGGGAAATGAACAGACTCGGAATAAGCGGACAACCGTGGGGCACCTTGTCATGTTCACAATGTTGCAGAGTTTGAGAATGAGCGCATTCTTAAACACATTTGGAATACAGTGTACCAGATGATGGAGACGCATCGTGGAATTATCCATCCTGACTCCAGTTCCTGAGCAAAACTGCTCGCCTCTCCGTAGAGCGCTTCTGTATTATTTATTTTATCAACTTGCGTGTATTTCTTTATTTCGTTTCCATTAACTTTAATTTAATGCTTAATTTATCTCCCTGTTATCTCAATGTTTCTTTTCATGCGTTTTTCGGAGGATAGCAGGGGCACTTCAGCGGTTCCGAGATCGTATGTAGCGCTGCACCAGTAAATCATATTGTTAAACTGAAACACGCCAGGGATGGGAAACTTCATGTGGATCTACGGAACAGATCTGGAAATATATAATCACTACTGCTAACAGTGATCAGGTACGGAAAGCCGTGTTTATTTCCCATTGCAGTGCTTGGATGAAAATGCTTTAGTGTGATTATCTCACGGTCGGAGGCTGAATTGTGCCGACACTTTCGGCACACTGATTGTTTGATTATTGAGGCGGAAATACGCAAAGGAGATTTGGCTGACTGCTGCTGCTAAGTATCTAGTCGATTCTATCATAAAAGCAAACCTCTTCGACAAATTTACAGAAAGGGTTTCAAGTGACAGTTTTAATGCTAAACGAATGAAGCTGCGAACATTACACCTTGTAGAAGCTTGCCTGTATCTGAGTTGGGTATTTGCTGCGCTCCAAATCAGTCACGCAGTGAAAAGTAAAGTCTGCATTTACATTCTGCACAACTGCGCATTTCTTGCCGTGAGTGGACCACGAGTCGGGCTTCTTTTCATCCTTTATTTGGCAGTGAACGTCTTGACGCTCGCCGAATCCCGCTTAACCCCTCTCCTCCCCCGAGCTGCACTCTGCTGTGCGCAGTGAAGAGCATTCTGTCGGAATCACTGTCTTATACGGAAGGACTGTGACTTGTATGTGTATAAACCAGACCAATGTCTCCTACTATGCTCATCATTGAAACCGTGGGCTCTGATTTTGTTGGTTATTATTAGGCTGTTTAATTTTTTTTTAGGGAGGGGGAGAGAGAAGGAGAGCGCGAGCGAGAAAATGATTTTTTTTCCATCATTGCAGGTGAGATGAAGATTGTACGGAACGCAACGATTTTAATCTGAATACTGCGATGACATGCGTTTGCGGTTCTTAAAAAATGGCAATGCATTCAGGAATGAATGTTTTGCCAATCCATCGCTCCCTTTCAAGAGCACATCTTCGGAAGAATGTTTAAAAACAAGCTTTTTTTCGGCGCCCGCCGTGGTCATTCTGATCAAAGTTGGAGATTTCAGAATGATTAGCTAAAATGTTATTTATTTATTTATTTATGTATTTCAGCCGCAATGCATTTCTCGCTCTGAAATCCCAAATAAGTGCGGCTCCCATGTGTTCGAACAGCAAGCAGGTGGCATTAGTCATACACAAAATTCTTACACAATCGGGAACTATAAAATTTTGAACTCATCTGTTGAGTCTCTTAACTACCCTCGCAAGCATTCGCCATTACCTGCATGCAATCCTTTACTTGTTCGTTGAAAAATACAATAACGTGGCCAGTATACGTTATGTATTACTAATTCACCACGGAATTTTTTTTTTAATTGAAGTTGCTTAGTCTATTGCAGTATCGATGAAATATACTGAATAACACAATACTGTACTCTGCTCTGGAGCGCGTGCTATTACCCCTTTCGCCATATTACGCCATGGAATGATGAGTACATAGCGTAGTAATGACAATGAGGAAGCTGACCGCAAGTATGGGCACTAGGAGTCAATTTACGACGTCGCACATGTGTAAAATCTGAGATGGGCGCTAAGTCACGAAGTCCAGTCTAGGAGGGAGAGAATTCCGAATAAGCAGGCCGATGCAAGTCTCGTTCGGCACATTATGAGCGCATGAAAACCACAGCGCATTAAACAAGGAATAACGAAGGCCTGAATCTTGAAGGTTATTTGAACCGGCCGCGGCTCATTGTTTTTATTATATATTTTGGAACCTCTGTATTAGACGAGTTCGTGTCCGTTCCTGACCTCAGGCATATCCTCGGAACGTTGAATGCTGTATAGAGGTGCAAGAAGGAATGTCCCCTTACTCTGACATTCATGTGGTTAACACTGGAGAGACACATGGACTAAGAGAAAGACAACAGCTTGTAATGTTGTGGTTGAGCAGGCCTCAGTGATTTTATTATCTGAAATAATAAAGAACTCGGCAGTCTGCTTAAAATGCGTTTTGCAACTCATATTTGGAATCTGTCAAAAAATTGTTTTCTACTTGTTAAAGAGTTGATATTTTTACTCCAGTAAATGCTGTCAGTTTGCATGTTGCTGGCTGGTTAGACTCCAATATGGAAAAATAGCTGACAAACTAGCGTTAAACCCTCAACTTGGAACTCTGCACTGTTCTGTCAGCAGCATTCTTATCGAATCACTCTTCTGATGTTGAATTTCTGTTATTCCTCCCAGCGTGGAATCTATCTGTAGCTTCTTTAATCTGATATTAGTAGGCTGTAGCCAGTGACTCAGACTGTTTGTCTCAGGATCTTGGAAACGGTGTGAGATGTTTGACACAATATTTGTCTGTTTTGGCTTCCGGCGGAGGGTGTGGTTGGTGGGTAATTGATTTTTCCTTAGTGTGTAGCTGTCTGGGGTATGGAAAGAGGATTATGCAAAATACCTGAATAATCGAGCAGCTGGCCCAGATCACTAAACTTGATATCTCCACAAATCAATTAAATATTTTGGCAAGAAATGTGTAAAATGCACAACCATTGGGAATTGGGGGGAGAACGATGGGCGAGGGTAAATTATCCTGAATTGCTCAGATAATTCACAATTTGAATAAAATTGATTGCAAGACACTACAATAAAAATTCTCTCTACCAACTTTCCTTCAAAATACATTTTGTATTGATGACTACATTTGTTTGTCCCCCTCCTAGATTCAGGCTGCAGGCTTCTCTTGGGTTCTCGTCGTGGCACCTGTCCACAAGGGACGTGAACTATCAACAATACCTCTATAGTTTCCCACTGTCAAGTGTTGAAATGTTGACATATATTAGCTTTGGCAATGCATTTCATATGCTGTTACTGAACCTGACTGTAAACTAAACTGATACTTTTGGTCATATGGTTGAATGTCCAGTTTTCCAATGAGTGACGATATTCATTGTAAAATGTGGCACTATAGAGTGTTTTTTACTAAATGTAAATATCATAAAGCCTTTTACTGCCATCAATAGTTAAATAAGGGTTAAATAAATAGCTCATTAACACAACCAGACAGTAAGATGATAAAAAGTCTTATTACATGGCATTGTCAAATGCTCAATCCCGATTAGTCAATTACAACATTCTAAGGTCTGTTATCTCTGTATAGCAGATCGTTGCTATGAATAGCAGGGCGTTGCCACGGATGCTTCGGAGTTACCGGTGCTTATAGTTACAGTTCCAACCGTAGAAACGAAAGGACTATTTTTTGCAAGTAGCGGGCTATTTTTTCAAGTGGAAACAATGGGAATTTTTGTAAATCACTCAAATTATATTTAGATCAACATTTTATGTCAAACTTTTGATTTCTTTTGTGAGTAGCCGTATAATTAGTGGGATAATGTAGAGTGAGCCGGTCGCTATAGAGAAACAAGAGCCATTTGGCAATGGTGGATCCCCCCGGCTGTAGGTTGTGTAACCTACAGGTTGTGTGGACAGACGGACGGACCGAAACCCCCAAAAGGCGCAACTAGACCATAACGAGAAGCTCCATACCAAATTTGGTGTTTGTAAGTGGTATAGTTTTCGAGTTCTGGTCCGGAAACGATTTTATTCCAGACGGAAGGACAGACGGACGGACAGACACACTGATCGCTATATCCCCCCGCATTATATGCCGGGGGGATAATAAACCCCTTCAGGGTGATGTAGGACACATCACCCTGTCTGGGTTTATTTCATTATACTGACCGTCTCGCTCTACATTATCCCTTACTTAACATGTCATTGAAAGTTCCAGACTCAATATCCAAATATGAATGACTGGGGTGTGCTCAGAACTCATGCGCAGACAGTAGTATAAAGTTCACGCAGTTTACTGGAGCCAAAATCGGGGTCAAACAGTCCAAGTTGTAAACCATAGTTAGGACTGGGGTACAGAATCCCTGGATGAAAATCAAAGTTGATAAAAGGCAGACGTCCAACAACCAGCCAGGTACATGAAGTACAGAAAAGGAGACAATATCCAAAACCAGCGATCAGCCTGAATAATAACTAGAAGACAAGATACTAAGGGCAATCCAAACTCCTTAACTGTAGAACAAAGGAAGTGAAAACCCTGGAAATCAAACTTGATGGAAATAAGATTTGTATGAAACGGAGCAAAAGCAGCTGAGACAAGCTCACAAAGCACTGAGAGAAGCAGAGAGGTGATGAGGGCAATGAGGGACAGGCGGGGGAAGTAGAAAAGAGCACAGTGGGGTGTGGCATCAAACAAAGTTATCAGACAATGAGGGACACAAAGCGGTGTGGGCAAGACAAGTGGAAGAGAAAAGGTAAACACAGACATGTGGAAACACGAGAAGGATAAACAAAGGAACAGAATAAAGCTGCTTTCACACCGTGTACGAAACAAATTTTTCGCACAACAGATTCCATTCAAAGTCAATACGAAGATGCAAATATTTTTGTCTTTGCATTGACTTTGAAAGTAATTTGTCACGCAAAAAATTAGTTTCGCGTCTGGTGTGAAAGCAGCTTAAACCACAAAGTACTTAAACTAAAACATTCAAATATACTCAGCCGAAATAAAAACTTCACACCCGTTTGGAGGTCGATAAGTTAAACATACAAGATATGAGGTTTTAAATTATGATTTTATTTAATTCTGTACTCATTAAAGATGGTGTATCATAAAAATAATGTCCATAATGTCACCAGAACCACCGGAAATGCAACGGAAATGTCCACGAGTAAAAATGGTAAGTTACAACTTGAATAAGAGCAGTGTGCAGGCGATTACGTATGGTTGGGGCAGTCACACGACTTCTAAACAGTTCATTCCTATTGGACGTTGCAGTGACAAATCAATTATACAAATGACCTAAGACAATTTGTCGGTCCTCTGCTTTTGACGTCACACGTAGGCTACCAGAACAAGGTCGGTCAGCGGTGGTGCCAGTTTGTTGGATACGTGTCCAAAGATCATGGATAGTCCGTTGACTCCATCCCATAACCCTTGCAACGTCAGTGACGGATGTTTACGCTGAATGTTTGACAGCCATGGCATTGATAATCAAGGAATAATTAACAGTAAAAACTTTTTTTCCGAGATGTCACTCTAACGTGCTAACATGAGCTCAGTTGTACATCTCTCATATGGTCTCGTGACTAGGAACACGAGAAAACATGGTTTTGGCTTAAAGTACGCTTGCACGTGCTACGTACCTGTGCACGTCGGAGTTAATGTGTGTCATGATGTCTTTGACAACGCATTTACCCCTAGTGGTGATAAAAACTCTTTTATTAAAAGTTTCAAGAAAATATTTACAAATTTATGAGTGTGAAGTTTCTTTTTTGACTCAGTATATAATTACCTAGAACAGATGCTGAAAATGTATGTGGAATATCGTCATTAGCGGCAAGGAAAAAAAAACAAAGTGTAATAGAGAAGGATTTGAGTGCATGTGGCTTACATGACAAAATGACTGTCATTGCTTGGACCAATTAATCTCTCTCTGTAGATGGGGCAACCTTATTGTACTTATACTTATCTGAACAATGTCCTTAGTATGGTTTGGTTCATGGTGACCAGACCGTATGTCTACATGTAAATTTTTACTTGTGTTTGATTGTACAGATGAATATGTTGTTCATAGATGGAGCTAGTGCACATGAAGAAATCTCATTTGTTGCATAAATAACATAGGAGCGTCAATGAGAATGCCATATACTTGTATTGCATGTCCCTATTGAATTCCATCCACTTCTGGTTTGTACACGGAACCTTTAAAATGCGTGTTCACCCAAAAATAAGATTTGGGCGACGGAATCTTAATATAAATATAATATAGATATATCCTTTTGCACTGGTCATTTTAAATATAAATACATTCCCTGTGCACTGGTCATTTCAAATTATAATCAGCCGTGACAAATTTATTCGCATTTTCATCACGCAAATCAGGATCATTTCAGAAACAATTTTTCTTCGGCTATCTTTGGCAATGACGTCATGGAAGATATCTAGCCAGCGGCAGACAAGACATTGTCAATGTCATCGGACGCAGTGCTTCGTAATTGTGGATTATTCTTTGGGGAAAATGCCAACTATCTGCCTTGTTTACGGCTACAACAATAAGGCCGATGCAAGCAGAGGCATCATTGTCCACAGATTTCCAGAAAAACCCCACAAGACAAAAGGCATGGGTGGATTCTGGAAGAGGAAATAAGCAGATTTCACGGACCCCACATCAGAATCAGTGATCTGCTCTAAACTCTTCCCAGGTGACTGCTTTTATCAGCCAGATCCCTGGTCACTGGTAAAATCTGGATATCACTGTGAGTTTGAAATTACTGAAATCACTGCTTAATAAGCAATTGGTTAATAAGCCAAGCCCAAACTGCTCTAGTCCGGAATTTTTCCCATCTATTCTGCACTCAGAAAAGCCAGTTAATATGCTGAGAGAGCCGCTTAATAAGACCATGCTAAAATGAGTGTAGAAACTATTTTATGCAAAAAATGACTCAAATCGAAATTAAATCTAGCTTGAAACCCAGAGTAAATTCAAAATTTCGGTCATGATGGTAAAACTGGAACAGGACCAAGAGCTGCAAATGGAGAATAAAAAAAGCATAAGCTTCTGGTTTGTTCAAGTCAATGGGATGAATAAATCGCTTGCCACCATTGTAACACTTTTTGCCATTAAATGAATAAATTCAAGTTTCTTCAACATCTGTTACACATGTAACTTGCGAAAGCCTTTGCATACCAGCCAGCCAGTTGTGCAAACAGGGCTTCGTTTCACCTGCATGGGCCGTGTTGTTTGTCGAGTGTGCACGGTGGAATGAAGGTTGCGTGTTGTCATCATGAACGTAGGTTACCTATTTTCGGATATCTTCTTTGGCTCGTTTTTGAGAAAAAGCGGCAAATTCGGGGCATTTTTAATTAGCAGGATACTGTTCATAAACTGTTTAGTCAAACGTAAATGTTAGAAAATTTGATGATTTGCACTTTAACATGTTTATGAATATGGGTATATACCTGAGTAATATAGCAGAGATATATGTGGGAGAAAATATATCTACAGTATGTGCGAGAAAATTAGCCACTCGAAATCTGTAACTGTATATCTGCATTTTGTTCATGTATCCTGCATTCAGGTTGTTTGCATGATGTATGTGAAATCATGCATAGATAAAAATAAGGATCTTTTATAGATATAAAATGATTACAATTCATAGGATGAACAGTGAGGGGACATCTTTGTTTGGTTCACTCATATAATTTTTAGATATAGAATATGAAAATTAATTTTTGTAATATGATAAAAGTTTTTTATCATCTAATGCATAAAAATTATTTGGTGGTTGTAAAAAATTAGGGGGAAAAGGTATCATATAATTAAACAACAATCATTTGAAAAGTCAATTCCCTTCTGCTGTGTTTCAAACAGAACCAAAACACATTATTTTATGATCTAAACAACAGAGTGCAAAAAAGCTGGCACAGTCTACTGTTTATCACTTGAACATCACCGTGCCTTTTAATCACTCTAACTGAATGTTTGGGCACTCATTTGGCTACTCGAGGCACCAGCTGGTTAACGCTAGAAAGTGGAATTTTTTTCTATTCTTCAATTAAGCTAGTCTTCAGTCGTGCAATTGTGCAGAGCCTTCATTCCCATTGGTTTTGCTTCAAAATGTGCCACATATTCCTAGTTGTAGACAATTCAGAACTGCTGGCAGGCTAATCCCTGCTCAGTGTAATCTGCTTTAACTTTGCTGGCAAATTCAGGTACGTTCTTAAAGCAGTGGACATCTAGATGGCAGTGTAGGTAATAGATGACTTGAACATATCTTTCTGCATTAATGGTGCATTCACAAATGTGCAAGTCTGCCATTTCATGTGCATTGACACACCTTATACCATGATAGATGCTGGCTTTTAGACCTGATGAGAACAGTTTGGGTATTCCTATTTTCTTTCGTACAGAAAATGCAGCTTTTAATTCCAAAAGCACTTGCAATGTTGACATGTCACACCAAAAAGTGCTTCATCTTCTACTGTCCATCTGAGATGATACCAAGCTTTTTTTGTTTTGGCTTTGCATAGTAGGGATTTTACTTACATCTGTGGATGCTCCAAGAGTGATTTTGACATTCCAAGATTTACTCAAGTATTTCCAAGTGTATATTGTGATATCGGTTCTGAAAGTGACATCCAAGCGATCAGAGATAATGCATATTTGAGCGTGCATTACGCACTTCTTGGTTGTCCTGTACACACTATGATCCAGCAAGATTCCCTCCATCTTTTCATCACATTACATACTGTAGAGCAGAGCTGGGAAATTCTGGTCCTGGAGGGCCAGCATGTATACCCACTTTTGTGTCCAAAAATCACTTGGACTAATGAGCGAATTGGCAGTGCACACAAACCTGGGTTTAGTCATAGATTATATCAAAGTAAAACGTTTCATTTTGGGACACAACAGCGGTGTTGGGGGTCAAGAGCTTTTCAATAAATGCTGCTAAAACGCCAGATTTCATTAATGATTCAGCTAATTAAATAATTAACAGCCAGTAATTTGCGTGAAAGCCAGAAACAGAAACGGCCCTCATTGGCCACCTCTGCCGTAGAGGGTGAAATGCCAAAAATGGAACTGATTTGTCCATGAAGAATGTTATTCTGAAAGTGATGGATTATGAGATTACATATCTGCTGGCAAATTGACGAGCCTTGATCGATCTTTGCTCATGGGTACAAGGCCTTTTTTGGAGACTGGTTTTACACTGTAACATGATTTGCTTATCTGTTTTACATCGCTTGTTTGACATCACCTTATTACAGCAATTTCCCACATCAGTATAAGTCCTACAATGCTCCTGTTCCAACTATTTAGGTGTCTCTTGCAGTTATTAAATTTAAAATGAGTGCATATTTTCAATAAATGATTTAATTTAAGCTGAAGCATCTATTGATGTGTTGCTTTGGTGTTTTCAGAGGGTGCATGAGCTTTTCATAAACAATGTATTTTTCCACACACACACACACTCACACACACACACACACACACAGGCGCGCGCGCGCACGCACATTTCTTTTTTAAGTTTCATTTGCATTGATTTGCATTTTCCAAAATGTTGCAACTTTTGTGGAATGGGGGTTGTAAGCAACACAGCCAATAATCTGTATATTTAGTTCTAGCATATACGAAAACTACAATCTGAAGTTTCTAATTAACCATACTCAATTCTTAGGGAAACCATGAGTGACAATGTAATTGGCACCCCTGGTTTTGCGCTTTGTACCAACACCTTTGGCAAAGATGAAAGTGCATCTTTTCTTTTAGTTTGTGGTCTGTTTGAGAGAGGAGTTTTGACCAGGGGTCCATGCAAAGATGTTCAAAATCATTGTGAAAAGAAAACGGAATTACTTCCAGAAAGCGTTGAAGCTTGCGAATAAATAATTTAAACTGAAATAAAACTACATAGATTTCGCATATGCTTGCAGTTACTACTGATAATTAACTATGCTGTGTATCACATGCGGTCATTGTTCTTCATTGAAATTTAGGCTGCAAATAATTCCGTGCCTGACTACATGTTGCAAATTTGATGGTATTTTCACTGTGCTATTCTGTTTTGTTAGACAGTAACATATTTACGCACTTTTCAATGTACCACAGCCTGTTGACAGTTCAATTGCGCGTTCAACTGAGAAACAGAGGCCCATTATTCAACCCTTAAAAAATAGAGAAACTGAACCTTATGTGCAAATTGGGCACCTTATGGGAACATTTATGATTTTGGCTAATAAATATTTAATTGTGGTAACTGCTAAGCAGTGCAGAACCATGATTCCCTTCAGGAGAATCAGGTTTTAATTAATCACAATTAATTTCCTACTGTTTTCTTCATCATTGTGCAGGAAACAACCTCAGGTCCAAGCATTTCATTCCCATTTTACCAAGGTTTTTGTGTGATGCATTTTCCCCTTGCCTTTAGTGTACTCCTGAGTTAAGTGCACCACCACTAATCTTGCATTTTGTGTACATGCTGGGGAAGTCAATGCAATTGCTCTCACCTTGTTCTGAATTCATTTCAAGCATTGCTAAGCAGGTAGAAAACAGAGGCTGTTGATTGTACATGAATGTTATCTCTGTGCAGATGTCCCTGGCTACTATGGATTCATGCTTGTCTTCTCTGCCGTTGCGTCCACGTCCGTGGACACTTCCTTGTGGACGCTGTACAGGCTGCAATTTTTGACCGGTTATTCTCATGTTGGTATGGACATGTGTTGTACTTCACATGACACCTATCGATTTTGGTTGCCATGGCGTCTGTATTGGCCGAATAATGCGCAAATTTGTGCCAAAACTTGGATATAATTTTGGATATAATGCATGAAATACCTCTGATTGCTGGTTGCTGTGTAATGTAATTTTCACTCATTATTATCATTATGCTTCTGACCTTGAAAGAGTTGGTCGGGGGCATCATGTCTTCACCCCTTCCATCCGTCCGACCGTCTGGGTGTCCTGTCCTAAACTTTTCCTTTGTTGCGCTCTAACGTGAACACCGCTCAACGGAGGTTTATTATTTTTTTGTGGGGTGAATGGTCATACATAGGGGATGATGCCGTTTGATTTTCAGCTTGCTGCACAAGCCAATATGGCCGCCACAGCAGCCATCTTTTTTTTTTTTTTTTTTTTTTTTTTTCTATCCCGCCACCACCCCCCCACTTTGGAGGACAACTTTATTAATTTAATCAGTTATATAATTAAGTATGAATCCTCCTACCATCACCCAACAAAACACACACCCACAAAAAACAAAAAAAAAAAAAATAAAAAAAAAATTTAAAAAAAAAAAAAAAAAAAAAACTAAAATAAAATACAATACAATAAGGATTACATTCACAGAGTTTTATATTTTGGCATTTGTAACCATTAGCTCATCCATTCCATCCCTTTGTTATTCCCAACCTTCAGCCTCCCGAATTTTATCCCATCTTTTGGCATAAATTACAAGACCCGTCTCATAGGCCATCGCACACTCAATTCTACTGTAATACATGACAAAATTCTTGAATCTCTCAAGTCTTAACTCCCCAACAGATGTCAACTTGAAAATAAATATTTTTGCAAGATATACAATTATATTACATATTTGGTGTTTTTCTTTAGTTACATCACCCAGTAATACCTTAAATAAATCTAGTTGTATACTATTATACTGAGATATCCAATTTTGCACCTTTATCCAAAAAAGGGCTGTTACAGGACAGTACCAAAACAAATGGACTACTGACTCCGCTTCCTCTTGACAGAATCGACAGAGGGGTGACGGCTCAATTCCCCAGATATTTAGCATCTTTTTTGTTGCTAGAAACTTATATATTAGCTTATATTGAAAATATCTTATCTTCGGATCAAGTGATGTATTGTAAAGAATTTTGAAGACTTTATTCCATGGAATTGGTGTGTCTAACAAATTTTCCCAACTATCTAGAATTCTATATGGTGTCGCAACTAAATTCTTTGTTCTTAAGTAAAATGTGTATATATGTTTATTAATCTTTATTTTCTTTAACCATTGTACCATTTTCATTTGAGGCAGACAGACTAAATGTCCTCCTGGTCTTTTAGTAATTTTTGATTTCCAAGTATTTGGTAAAGCTCCAATAAGTTGATTATATTGTTGCAGTGTGCAGACAGTTCCATAAACACTAGTTAATTGTCTGTGGGACATAATTTTATTTTCCTCATTCACTATATCCTTTAAAAAAATAATTCCGTTATCGAACATGCGTTTCCAGAAAATCATTCTTCTATCAACAAGTATATTGGAATTTAACCATATTATTTGTTGCAGAACTTCTTCTGTATTTTCTGGTGGATGAAACTGAAATTGCAACCAACTCTGTAGAGCTTCTTCCAGAAAGGTGGAAACACTAAAAAACATGTCAGTAATTAACTTAATATGCACAGGTTTAATCTGCAGGAATGGGAAGAATCCTTTTTCACAGCAGCCATCTTTAAATCCTTTGTCGCGCTCTAACGTGACCATAGCTCAATGAAGGTTTATGATTTTTGTTAGGGTGAATGGTCATACATAGGGGACGATGCATTATCAATTTTGAGCTCACTCTGCCATTCAATATGGCCACCACGGCAGCCATCTTGAAATCCTTTAGCGCACTCGCCAGAGGTTTTTGCTTTTTGGTGACCTGAATGGTCATACATAGCAGATGATGCCTAACACTCGCTTTCTGTACATGTTCTTCAACTGTTTCAGTTGGGGGCATATGCCACGCACTGTGTTGCTCTTGTTTTTATCTTATAATATGGTTCGAGGCCTGAAATATCTAGTCACAAAAACAGGTGGCTAACATCACACCGAATGCCAAGATTAGCGTTTAGTTGGAGGATGCTGCAACACAAGCTTAACATCTATTAAAATGACCACTGGTACTACGGCGTGGGTTCGATCCCTGGTCATACCAAAGATCAGTGGTCGGCAGCTTTTTCAGAACAGCACACGATTGGCTTAAGTGCTGCAAATTGGGAAAGGACTGCCGGGAAGGGAAATTAAAAATGATTTCCTTGTTCGTTGCTCAAGCCCCTCCTGTTGGCCAGCCAGGCGCTCATCAGTGACATTCTAAGCTTGCTCACGTTCGGGTGTCTTCCACCCTCATTCTGAACTTGCGATAGTTTCGACCAATGATTGTAAAGATTCAGGGGCTGACAGGCGCGTGCTTCGGAGGAGAACCGCGAACTGCCTTCTGTCCTGAACTGGCAACAAGGGGTTGCATACAAGCAAGCCTTGAATGCAGTTCTCACATTGGGCATTCCAGATTTGGGTGGGATTGGAGATGCCAAATTAAAAAGATTTTTAGAAATGACCTCTGTTGTGGTCCATACCAGGAATCAAGTATGAAGACAGACTTGCAATTCAACTGTTTTTTGGCAGCAGTATGGTAATGACGGGGACCAAACCCCTAGGAGAAAAGGTAGGGAGAGAACCCCTGGAGTGGAAGAGGAACAGTTCACCACAGTTGTAGAAGGTAATGAATAGCGGCTGTCTCCAGACCATGGCTTCCGGTGTGCTGCCAGATTTTGAAACGCTTGCCAGCACTGGACTACCCAGGAAGAGGAGGGATGATGCTTGAGAGGAATTTGGTCCCAGCCCTGGCTCCAGCCTAGCTTTGGAAGCTTGTTCCTGACTAACATGATAAAGTGAGTAGACTTGCAAGGGTTAACAAGATGCGGGCCGAGCCCTGGAGCCCAATTAGGATTGGAGGCTTATTCTTGAAAACTGGAGTTGATGAATAGCATTGAATTAAGATAACTTGAACTTGGTCCCAATTTTGGAGCCTGATTAGGATACAAAGCTTGTTCAAATAAACTAATGACAATAATGGTTTCAAATAAACTTTAGCTGACACTAAATAACTGGTTGCATTAAAATAAAATCAAAGAAGTTTACTAAGAAATATGTGTCTTGGTTCTCAGTACGAATGCGACTTTACAATCCAGCAACAAGCACAGCAAGCATGTTAATAATGATTTTCTAATATCAGAAAACAAGCAAATAATGAGATTCAGTCGAGAGGCAAGACACACACAACAATGTTATGCAGGGAATGTTTTGCTCCTGATAAATATCTGCTAACGATTTGTGTTCAGTGAAACAAAAAAGTGATCTTTTTTTTTTTTTTGCCAAACACACTTCCTGCATTTACTCCTAACATTGGTTGCTTGTTTGACTCTATTTTTGTGAGTGAGTGTTTGTGCCAGCTACCTTGTGTTATCAGAATCATCAAAATCTGCTTTCTCCTTTCAAACACGCTGAATGTGGATATTCTCTTTTCAGCGGTTCTTACAAATAACCAGGCGGTGTTTTTGTATAAGTTTCTCCATCCATACCGCAGTCTTGTTGTTAAAAATGTGAGTACTCCCTCCAGCTTTATTGTGGTTGTTTACATTGGTTTTATCAGTTTCCAGTTTCGGGTCACAGTAACCTGACATCACAGTATCGATAACATTTTCAAAGTTCTGCCATGCAAAGCTTGACCAGACATAAGGACTTAAAGCGTTTATAAAACTCCAACGTTCCCGTTGTGATACTGCAGGCACTACATGATTTTCAGTGGCATGCCATCAGCCTCTGACCCTTAAACGCATAATTGCTTTCAACCTGTTCCTGTTTAAAATTGCCTGATTTATAATCAAACAATTAATTTACTGAAAAATAAAGGGCAAGATATTGGATAAGCCTATAATGATTATGAAATTCTAATGAAATGACAATTAGATTGCTGATGGGCTACATTGACAAAGTACTTACTAGTGATATTGAAAGAATGGCAATGATACAAATCATTAATTTATTCAAAACTTTCTTTGAATTCCATCTCCTGTTTTAGCATTTTTTCAGTAGTGTAGCCCAGTTTATTTTAAGATTTAACTTCATCAAAGTGTTTTCATTGTTCAAAAGAATAAACCACATTTTCAGGAAGCGAACTCACACACTTGATGCCGCGATACAATGATAATTAATTTATCAAATTACAAACAGTTCTTACATCAAAGCATTGGTAATTGAATAATTTAGCAAATTGGTTATTATTGCAATGCGGCTGTGAGTGAGAGACTGCCCTTTTTCACATTTGTAATTTAACCGTGGTCAACAACTATCCTGCTCTGGTGTGCATTCCTTCTCTCAACTATGTTGTGAAAAAGAATAAATTTAAAACGGGGAAAACATCATCTTTGGCTTATTAAACCCAAGGTCTATCAAAAATTGGCACAAAAGGAATTAATAATCTTCAAAAGGCATATCTGTTTTTATGTCATCATTAATATGGATAGGAAAATGCCAAATAACTAGCCAATGCCCCTTAAATCAAATTAATGGCATTATTGTTAAGTCTACCAAGAAGACTTGGAAGTGAGCACATAAATGTTTGCTAGATAATTAGGAAAATGAAATGAGCACCAGTACAGAGTGATCGTTCATCATAGGGGGAGGCCACTGGAGGGGGGGGGTGGCGTTGAGGGTATGGCGTATAAGAGTTTTAAAGCTCTGTATGATATGCAATTAGCTAGTTGGGAATGCCCTTGTTCAACAATAACTAAAGGTACCCTTTAAATGGTAATGCATCAGTGCATCATTTGATCTTTGGACATTTCAAACTAAACACTCTTGAGACCACAGGCTTTGTGAGTGTTTGTATGCTAAAGAAGGCTTGGACATCCAAAATAGCAGTCTGGAAGGCAAACATAAACTTACAGCATACAGAAAAAATGGTCTCCTTAACTCATTCCCAACTGGCCTACATGAGAACAAAATGGCTAAGGAAATACACTGCCAAACAAAAAAAGGAATTGAAATAATAAATTTTTCGATGTCCCAGACTATTCCTCTTCCAATGAAGTATCACTCCGTTCCAGAGAATTTCTACCAGAAAACTTTTTTGATCTACTTTATATTGAAGGCCCAACTCATCCTTAAAATCCATAACCGATACTATTTCGGTGACAATTCTCATCATTTTGATCAATATCCATTCAGTGATGATGATGAAAACAAAGCGGGTTCCAATGCATACACTATAGTGGTCATGTGCGACAATGTGAACACAGGATTATTCTAGAAAATGATGTAATGTGCTTCAAGGAGCAGATTATTCGATATTAGGATATCACTAGAAAGAGTATATTATCAGCTTTTTGATGTATAACACAAAGTAACCCAAATAAATAAGAAATACAGCGCCCTCCATAATTATTGGCACCCTTGGTTAAGATGTGCTAAAAGCCTTGAAATAAATTCAATTTTTATTGCAGAAGCATACTCTCACACTCAAGTGGATTTATAGGGGGGAAAAAAACTAAGAAATAATTATTTTTCATAAAATCTCCTGTAACACAATTATTAGCACCCCTAATAATTCCCAGGAAATAAATGTAATTGAAGTATTTCTGTCATTTCTACAGTAGTGTACAAAGTTGATTAGAGTATCTAGGAACATTTAATTAGTAAATCATCACTTCCTGTTTCCTTGGGGTATAAATTAGGGCTGTCGCGTTAATTAATCGCGATTAATTTCAGCGCAATAAAAATAATTGCCACTATGAGGCAGACAGCCTTTCTTGCTTATTACTTTTTCTATGGCACATACCTAATGAAATGCTTCCGGGAAGAAAACTGTGATTCGAAGTCCGCTAATTACCAGCGAAGTTGGACAGCCTCTATCGCTTTGGCATAAATAGCTTACCTTAAATCAATCCCCGTGTACTTTGCCTAACTTGCAATCAAGCCATTTATTCAGCCAACTGACTAATCAAAATCAAAATGTGGCCGATAATGATTAAGAAGTGATAATGAGAAGCAGATGGACCTAACCAGGTTGCCTTGTTAGATTGAAAGAATTTCAATAATCTGAATAAATAGCAGACCTCTGAATTCCACCTTTCATCGAGGAATTTTGTATGCATTACAAAAGATATTTCTAAAAAAAATGAAATTATTCAAAGATGGCCCTGGTTTTAAGAGCTTAGGCTACGTGAAGTGGGAAACATTTTGTGAAGCATACCGAATGCGAATGCAAGAGAGAATATGTTTGCATTGCAGGCAACAGTCAAATGCACCAACGATTTGGCAATTAACGTTCAGGAGAATCTTTGCCGCAAATTTGAGGCATTTTTTATGAGATAATTGAACGAGAGTAATTTAAAGTAATGTAACTCATAGCACTTGATTTTATTTACTTTTGAGCATCTAAATAACCAACAGTGATGGTGGAAAACATTTTGTTTAAGCGTATAGAAAGTGACATGTAAATTGTTAACGAATTTGAAAATCTTTCAATATAACGCGGCAGCCTGGTTAGGTCTGTCTGCTTCTCATTATCTCTTCGTAATCATTATAGGCCACATTTTGGTTTTGATTTGTCAGTTGGCTGATTAAATGGCTTGTTTGCAAGTCAGGTAAAGTACACGGGAATTGATTTAAGGTTAGCTAATTATGCCAAGGCGATGGGGGCTGTCCAATCTCGCTGGTAATTAGCGGACTTCTTCCCGGAAGCATTTCGGGGTAAGTGACCGCATTAGGTAAGTGTCATAGAAAAGGTAATGAGCAATCACGTCTGTCTGCCTCATAGTGGGAGTTACTTTTATTGCGCTTAAATTAATCATGATTAATTAACGCGACAGCCCTAGTACAAATATGACGTGACATGAAGGCCATTTCTCTTATCCACTCTTCAACATGGGAAAGACAAAGGAACACCCCATTCAAGTAAGGCAGATGTGTGTCAACCTTCACAAGTCAGGCAATGGCTACAAGAGAAAAGCCTCTCACCTGCACCTGCTCATATCTACTGTCAGAAGAATGATTAAGAAGATTACCACTGTTCCAGGTGTTTTAAACAAGCCTGGACGAGGACGCAAGGTTATGTTGCCACCACGCACAGTGAGGAGGATGGTAAGAGAAATAAAAAGTTCTCCAAAGCTCACTGTTAAAGAATTGCAACAAATGCTAGCATCTTGGGGTCACAAAGTCTCCAAAACAACCATCAGGCGCTATCTACATGCCAACAACCTGTTTGGGAGGCATGCGCAGAAAAAACCTTGTCTCACAATCATAAATGCAAACGTCTGGAGTTCGCTAAGCAGTACTGGGACTTCAACTGGGACGGTCTGCTTTGGTCAGATGAGACCAAGATAGAGTTTTTTGGCAACAAACACTCGAAGTGGGTCTGGCGGAACACTAAAGATGAATATGCAGAAAAGCACCTCATGCCCACTGTGAAGTCTGGGGAAGGATCGATGATGCTGTGGGCCTGTTTCTCCTCCAGAGGCACTGGGAACCTTGTTAGGGTGCATGGCATCATGAACGCTTTGGCCATCACTGGATCTTTCAGCAAGATAATGACCATAAACGTGGCCAAATCTACACGGAAATGGTTCACCAGACACAGAATCAAGCTTCTCCAATGGCCATCTCAGTCCCCAGACCTCAACCCTATTGAAAACCCGTGGAGTGAGCTGAAGAGAGTGCAGAGGAGAAGACCCAGGTCGCTGGATGATTTAGAGAGATTGTGCAAAGAGGAATGTGGTCGAAGATCCCTCTTTCTGTATTCTCTCATCTTGTGAAACATTATAGGAGAAGATCAGGTGCTGTCTTGCTGGCAAAAGGGGGTTGTATAAAGTATTAACATCAGGGGTGCTAATAATTGTGGCACACATGATTTGATATAAAAGAATTATTTCTTAATGTGGGATTTTTTTCCCCCACTGAATAAATGCACTTGAATTAAAGGTTGGATTTTCCTCTTTTTTTACTTGTGGTCCTATATTATTTAGAAAAAAACTGAATTTATTAGAAGCTAAAGAACACATCTTAACCAGGGGTGCCAATAATTACCTGGCCCTTCCCTAGGGGGGGGAGCCAGGTTAAGCAATGATCATGTTACAAGGACAGTTAGCTAGCTAGCTAGCTAGCTGCCCGGGATAAACTACGCCATGCCACGGGGACCAGCGCATTGTTCGTCTGTCCTCGTATTAAAATGGAGGCTGCTACGGCTCGTAGGCCTATTTGCTTGATGCCTGAGGAGCCTGGATTGTCGTGTATTATATTGTTTTCTATGTCTGCTTGGGTAATTTTTGTATTATTTTTGTGAAATGAACATTACGCAGAATTTCTGTGAACGTTTGTGCTGTATGTAATTATTTCGTTATAAGTGTGTAGCTAGCATGCTAGCTTGCTAGATGGAGCTCCATGTTGTGACACGGACCCCTGCGAACCATAATCGCGATGCATTTTCATAAAACAGTATGCTAGTTTGCATTAAATAATTATGTTTCCTAATTGTATGAGATTTGTCGGTTGTGATGTTACGATTGAATTTGTGCTTTTATTTCTATTTGCGTTGCATTATTCCGCATACTTTCGCTGCATACTGCCCGTTTTTCGTTGGCAGACAAAGTGATTGCGTTCACACGGATCTTGCATGGAATTGCACACAGCACACGGGCTCCGCTTTCTAGCCAGCGGGGCTTGCTGAAATCACCGATTTTTTAAAATTAATTTTTTAAGATGGTATAACGTGTTCTTTCGTCTTCTGTGTGTAGTTAGCATTTTGTTTTACCTAGCTGGACACAGCTAAGCATTTTTGTGGTCATTTCTGCAGTATGAATGAATTTGACTTATATGACAAGGAGAGTTAGCTAGCTAGCTAGCTGCCCGGGATAAACTACGCCATGCCTCGGGGACCAGTGCAGTTCACCGCTCTTCGTATTAAAATGGAGGCCGCTGCGGCTCGTAGGCCTATTTGCTTGATGCCTGAGGAGCCTGGATTGTCGTGTATTATTTTTGCGAAATGAACATTACGTACAATTTCTGTGAATATTTGTGCTGTATGTATGATCATGTCTGTGTGTGTGTGTGTCTGTCACTCACTCTGTCTGTCAGCCCGTGGCTGGGGCCAGGTCTGCTATCTCTGATTGCCTTGTTATTGAGGGCAGTGTACAATGACAGAAAATTTGATAAAATTTTTTGCTGCACATTTCTGACCAGGATTTGGCAGTGCCATCTGGAAAGAGTTGAGCACACTGGGGTTTTATGGAAGGTGGAAAGACTGCTTTTTCAAAATTGTGTCGAACACTGTGTTTATGGCAACCCCCTGTGGTGCAGAGCAATTGAATCATTGAGTTTCCAAAGGGCCCGACTCCAGTAAATTAGAGGTCTGCATATCTTATAACAACTATAACAAAAAAAGGAACTTTCTTGTAATTTCAGCCAAAAGTATCCCAATGGCACTCTCTTGTAAAGAACTAGAATGTGTTTTTACTTGAAAAACCATACATCCCCCCATTCCCCTTCCCTGCCTAACCCATTGGACAGACAGACGGACAGACAGACAGGCACATATCGAAAGGCACCACTGCAGGACCTGAGTAGTAAGTATGCAAAGTTTCGTGAAGATCATGCGAACGGTTTAGGGGTTATGCTGCGGGCAAAAATTGATCTCATCCAAAAGAACTGACGGACTGACGGCCGCAGGCACATACCAAAAGGCACCACTTCAGGACCTGAGTTGTAAGTATGCAAAGTTTTGTAAAGATCATGCAAACATTTTTGGAGTTACGCTCCGGAAACAAAGTGGGAACGCAAATTCAAACGCAAACGGGAACTGAGCCTAAAACAATATGTCTCCCCTCTCCCTCTGAGGGGGAGACATAAATATACTAAAAAGAGTCAGTAGAAGATGACGGTGGGCGGGGGGCCCTGATTATTTGCAAAAGGCATGTAAATCCTACACCAAAGAAATTCAAACAAGAATGTTGAGGTGATTTTCTGGAAGTATGTACTGGCAACATCTACCAAAGACTATGAACTATGAACCACATGTTGACAAAGGCAATACTAAAACTAGAGTCATTAATGACCAGTGTTTTGGTTCTGCTCCGGAAACAAACCCAGCCCTGCGACTGAGTCCAAATCCATGTCACTTCCATGGAAAGGAAAAAAATTATAATTTCAGAAATATGAAAAGGGTAAGTAAGGGTAAGTACTGTGTATTCAGTACTTGGGTAATGCAGACACAAAGTTTCAGAAAGATATAATGAACGGTTTTTGAGTTGTACTCCGGAAACGAACCTGTGTCTGTACAGAGTCCAAATGCAACAGTTTTCAATGGAAACGAAAAAAAAAAAAATTAATTCCAGAAATTCCTAAGTATCAAAAGGCACATCCAGACATCATGCTCAACATATCTGTGAAGTTGCGTGAAGATCGGATGTATAGTTTCTAAGATATCCCTCAGACAAGATATGATTACAGACGGACGGACGGACAGACGGATACACTGATGACTACATCCCCCCTGCATTAATGCTGCTGGGGAGATAAAATATATGGATAATAACATATGGGCAAAAAAAAAAAATCAATTTTTCCCTTTCTTGAAAGAGAGTGTTCTTTGGAGTTGAGCCCCTTGGAAACTCAAGGATTCAATTTACTTAACCACAATCTTCCATCTTAAGATCTTATTTGGTGGCCCAACAGTGTCTTTAATGTATGTGAATGTGGGGGACTGAAGTGTTGGTCAATCTCACGTGAAAGCCCCAATATTTCCCCCTAGACAGTCCCTCATTTCATTGTTGAAGAATCATATGATCAGTAAATAGAATAGATTTCTCTCGCCTAAGTGTGGACCGCATTCCTGGATTATTTTTGTTGCATTCGAGGTATTTAAATATTGATTCAAGTCAGCAATATTTACGCTCCAGGACTAGTGAAGATATTCTAGCCAAATAATGAAATAATCTGCTGCCGCTTTGGAGCACAGTTGAGAGGTTCTGTAGTTGCAACCTAAACTCTCATCACCCATTACAGTGGTGATGGGATTGCTGTGTTAATTGAGCTGATTTCAGAGAGTGGCTTTCCCATTGGCTGCTCTCTTTCTCCTCATCATGTCAGGGCAAAGCCTGGGTCAGAGTCATTTGCATATCAGCAGGGATGCTTGCTGTGGTTGCATAAGTGCTGCCTTTGTTGGCAGACAGAATTTTATTGGCTCAGTGCAGCATACATAATGAACAGCATTCATGCTGAAACTGCACCAGTGTGACACTGGAAGTGTGCATTAGTAGTAAGGTCAGCAGTGCGTTGCAGCAGTCAGATCGGCAGTTTTATTTTTGAAGGTAATTTTTAATGTGTGAGATTCAAACATTTTATTTTTCTCGAATTTTTTTGGCAAATGATGCGCCATGGCAAATCCGTTGGCAAGGAAAAACGTGAAATGTACGTACAGCACGGCTGTAATCCAACAATGCATACTTTATCGGAGCAGACATCCCCCAACTTTTGAATGATAACATTTGTCTGCAAAGCTAATTGGCAGTTTAGAATTTGGACCATGTGATTGGAAAATATGCTTCAAATCCTCCTACCTTCCTTACGTCCTCCAATAATTCTCCCAATATGGTCCTGAAGTGGCACAGTTGACAGACTGTTCTAACACTGCAAAGCGGCCATCTATGTGTGTAATGGAGGCTGCCATGCTCTCTTGTGCTTCTGTATTCAAAAAATGATTGGATGATTTTCTCTGCTAAATGAGGCCAATCCATCAAGCTCAAGAGATGGAACATTTAGCTGGAGAAGAGGCAATCAGGCGAGTGGTGGATCTCTCTGCTCGGGTAGTTTTAGCACATATGCCACTATCGAGGGCTCAGTCCTCACACACGTCCCACAACTATTCTATCTATGGCTGTAAAGTGGTAATCGAGCCTCAAGTAAAAGGGATGAGACATGGAAAGCTTGATCTCTGATGTTAAACAACAAGAAACTATTCTAATGAACATTGTGAGGTGTACTTTGCAGCTGTGAGTGTATGCAAGTGAATTACTATATCTAAGTATACATAATTCATCAAGATTAAATTTTTTCCTTTGGAATATAATGGCGTTTATATCCCTAGTACCTATACTAAGGATAATAAATGGACTTGATTTTATCTGATTTCCTGTCTGGTGAAAACAGTGAGAAATGAAATATCAATTACTTTGCAAACAAAGCAGTTGTTGCTGCCTTCATCCATTTTTAAATCCAATTTACAATAAAACTGAGGAAAATTGGGAAAGACATAACTGAAATAAGTCCTATCAGATGCTGCTTTGAAGAGGTAAAATATTGAAAAAGGATTTAAATAAAACTCCTGCTTCTTACAGGAAGGTGGAAGATTAAATTTGTCGTGGTCACTATGGCACAATCTGCAGGCTTGAGGGCTGTTTAAACTCAATTTTAAAAAAATAAAATGGTTGTTTTGTACAGACGGACGGACACTATTCCAATCAGGAAACCAGTGCGGGGCGACATGAATGAAACCCTGACTACTATATAGTGAGCAACATAACAAAAATTGTACCACTGTCCAACGAATCATCTCGGTTCTGTTGGCTAAGTCAATCACCAAATTTTATCAATTTGAACATAAATTTTACATGCTGAAGAGGAGAATCAAGTATAACCCCTGCAGCTCAGGCCGCACAGATCATTAGGAGGGAACATTCCGGCATCTGATGTCTACGCACCACAGACTTCAAGCAGTCAGGGCATACAAAGCATATGTGAACAATGTTTACAAGACATGGTCAAGACCTAGTATATAGCTGTATGTTTATGGTTTATATGCAAAATTTGGCCAACCAACGGTGTAACTGCATCACTCACTCACTCCGACACGGACATCTGCGGAAGTAGTCTGGCCACAAATGATGATTTAATCATTCAAGTCAAGTCAAGTCATTCATTTGTATACTACATTTAAAAACAACAAGGGTTGAGCCAAAGTGCTGAACAAAAAGTTGGCTAAGGAGTCATAACAAGGACAGTAAGACCATACATCTACACAAGATTAAGTGTGGTTATTTGTGGCAAAAACAACAGCAACAAAAGTAAATAAAATAAAATAAAATCAAGTAAGACCAGACATCAGTCTGAATTAAAAGCAAGTGAGAAAAAATTGGTGTTAAGATTGCATTTAAAAGAGGTAATTGTAGGGGAGGATTTGATATGTGGAGGGAGGGTATTCCAAAGCTTTGGAGCAGCTACAGAGAAGGCTCGGTCACCACGGGTTTTGAGGCGTGTTAGTGGGACAGCAAGAAGTGACTGATCTTGTGACCTGAGTGACCTGATTGTAGAGAGTGGGAGCAGAAGTTCAGAAATGTAAGGTGGGGCTAAACCATTTAGGGCTTTAAAAACAAAAAGTAAAATTTTAAACTCAATTCTGAATTAAACCATTGTAACTGAGCTAAAATAGGCGTTACGTGTTCCCTCTTTTTAGTGTTGGTAAGGAGCCTGGCAGCAGTGTTTTGTACCATCTGAAGTTTATTGAGATTTGATAGTGACATGCCTATGTACAGGGAATTACAGTAGTCTAAGCAGGAGGAGATGAATGCATGGATGACAGTTTCAAGATTAGCAGGGGACAGAGTGGGTTTCAGCTTGGCTATAGTTCTTACTTGATAGAAGCTGCCTTTAACCACGCTACTGACTTGCTGGTTAAAATTTAAGGAGCTGTCTAGTTGAACGCCCAGATTTTTGACTAGGCTATGTAAATTTGGCGAAAGAGGACCAATTGCATTGCCAAGGCTAGCGACGGAGGAGGGGGAGCCAAATAAAATGATTTCAGTTTTGCTTTCATTTAGTTGCAAAAAGTTGCATGCCATCCAGGTTTTGATATCCTCAAGACAGCTAAACAGTTTGTTAAGGGTGGAAGTGCAATTTGGAGTGAAGGGCAGGTAAAGCTGTGTGTCGTCAGCATAGCAGTGATATAGGATGTTATGCTTCTGGAGGATAGAGCCAAGGGGCAGCATGTAAAGGGAGAAGAGCAGGGGGCCTAGAATGGATCCTTGGGGGATACCATTTTTACTCGCAGCAGTGGAGGAAGACTGGCTACCTATTTTGACACGAAAGGTTCTATCCTCCAAATAGGACCTAAACCAGTTCAGCACTGGGCCTCGCAGCCATACTTTGTCATGTAGACGTGCCAACAGAATATTGTGGTCTATAGTGTCAAATGCAGCACTGAGGTCAAGAAGGATAAGGATGGCACATGAACCAGAGTCTATGGTGAGCAAAATGTCATTATACACTTTGAGCAAGGCAGACTCTGTACTGTGAAGGGCTCTGAAACCTGACTGAAACTTATCCAAAATGTTGAAATTGTTTAGGTGGGAGGGAAGCTGCAGGAAAACCACTTTTTCTAAGATCTTAGAGAGAAATGGTAGCTTAGAGATGGGTCTAAAATTTTTGGGGTCATTGGGGTCCAGACTGGGCTTTTTTAACAGAGGCTGGACTATGGCATGCTGAAAGCTAGAGGGGACAATGCAATTAGATAAGGAGAAGTTTATAATAGCAAGTATGATGGGGCAGAGTATACTAAAAACTTCCTTGAAAAGTCAAGAGGGCATGATGTCAGAGGGGCAAGAGGAGGCTTCAAATGAGACACAATATCTGTCTGCTGCCATTCAAAATGTTAAGACTGTTTACTGTTGGTACTGAAGTGCTGGACCCAAAATAGAAAGTGTGTCACTGTCCAATAAGTAATGGAAGTCACTGTATGTCATGCAGCTCCTCCTTTACTGGAAAAAAGAAGTATGTCAGCTCCAACAAGTCAGCTCCGGGACCATAGGCAAATCTTTTAGACCAGGCCGATTCAATTGAGCACAAGATGTTTTTTATCAACCAATCGGGCATCTTCAAACAATTGTTCCCTCACCGGATTTAAAAGGCATGTGGTCAACGTAAGCTTGCTAGTGTCATGATTTGCTCTACTTGTTCACTTGCATTTCTTAATGCCTCAACAGTTAATTTTGAAGCACTTTTATGACTTAAAAAATGCAAATGGATAACAAGTTGCCTCAATTGATCAATAATAACAGTACTAAAGTGTCACACTAGCCAGGGTTAACATGACATTAGCATTGTTGTTCCAAAAAAACCAACTTTCTGAAAAGAATATAAATTTAATGAACCAAATTTAGTGGTTCAGATATTAAGCAATGTTCAGTTATTAGTTATTAGAACTAACATTCTTCTGCACATTAACCACTGACCTGATATTCCTAAGAACCCATGACTGAAAAATGCTGTGTTGTGTCTGTGTTTTAAGTCTACAAACTGGAACAAAATCCAGAAACAAACAAGCGTAACACATTTGGGAAATTCTGTGCTGCATTGATAGTAGGGCTCTGCCATACTTATCGAGCAGAATGACTCTCTTTAAACTGCCTTTAAAGCCGAACCAAAGGCAGGCAGCTGCCTTCTCCTGTTGCTTCCTGACTAACAAATCTCTGATCTTTAATCAAGCCACTAAAGCAACTCATCCCCCTGCCTCCAGGGATGGAAGCAGCCTCGTTCAGCGCGAATCGTCAACATAAATTGTCAAATCAAGTCAAATCCTTCTGTGCCCTGGTGGAGAGGAACAATCATCAGCATTAATAAATAATAGTGTGCATGGTGTTGATCTGTGAGATCAGCCAGCGGGGTAGGTTGGTGGGATGAGGGGTGGAATCATTTGGGGCACGGCTAGGGGGTTAGATCACACAGGTTCTGTCCTTCTCTCCATTCAGTATTATGTATTATTATAAATAAATGATAAGCGGTTCCACCCACTGCTCACAACAGCGTGTACTCAGTTTTGCTTGTGTGGAATACTTCACTCTAAGCTCCATATGAAATTCAGTTATTTACCAATCTGAAATCCGCTTGCTGATCTGAAAAAACGCTGATCTTCTCTGCTTCTGTGAATTACTCTGGATAGAGCATCTGCTCAACAGTTTTAATCTCATTTAATGAAAGGATAAACACGAGACAAATTGCAGCAAGGTTGTCAGGAGTTTCTTAATGGCCCAAATTCCTTCAGTGAAGTGACCAAAAGCTGTTATTGTCAAAACAACACTGACTCCGAAGAAATGGGCGCAGCTTGAGGACCACAAATTCAAACCGCAGTGCGAACGTATATTGTTTCACAAAATATCCAGTACTATGAACAGCCAATTTCCTGACTAATGCGCCATCGCTGGATTTTGACCTTACCTGAATTAAAATAAACTTGAAACTACTCATATGGCAATAGAAACATTATCTGCATTGTCGCTTTGAAAATTTTAATGGGCTACCCCTTCCATTTGCCAGTATGTGTGAGTCTTGCTCAGAGAACAAGTCTTAGAAATTGATGCTGTAGTTTCTTACTTTGTTGATTTCTTGGAAAAAAAAACTCAAAATGTTGTAAGCAGGCTGTGACCTGTACTGAGCACCTTAGCCTTCTGGTTTTCTTCCCAAATATTTCTGTTAAAGCGGTCAATTCAGTTTTTGCCACGTGAACATGTGATAGCTGCGAGATGTGGATGCCAAGTGCAGCGGCCAAATATAAAAGGCAAAACAGACTAAAAACAGATAGAAATAACGAGACTTTGCGCTACCAACGGACCAGACGCCGTCCGTGGTAGAAAACAGGCGAGCTCGAGGCAAACAAAAGAAAAGGGAAATAAATCAAAGATTCCCTTACTCACTAACACTGATCCGGTTAGCAGCTAAGTCCCTAACAATAATCTCTCAAGAGACCTTACCGGCTAAAGCGCCAAAGAAGCACTGACACTCTAGCACGGAACGCAAGGCGAAACTGGAGCTTAAATAGAGTCAGGGCAACGCCCCCAATTACTGCCAGCTGGCCCGGGAATCCGATAGGGAGCAAAATGATATTGTCCCGGACGAGAGCAACAAACAGAGCTCTCAAAGCTCCCAAACCATGACAAAACACGCCACATTTAATAACAATAAAATATATTGCGTCTCTCTCTCTCTCATATATTCTCTGTCTCTCATTTTAAATATATATATATATATCTGTATATACACACACGCACGCACGCACACACACTAGAGATGTGACGTTCGCGAACGAGTCGAGTCTTTTGAACGGCTCTTTTAAGTGAACGATGAGAACCGATTCGAAGTTGCGAGCTGCTCATTCGCGAGCCATTCTTATATGCAAATTGCCTACGCTGCCTTATGCGTCTTCTGTGTGCCCCGTGAGCTTGAGTTGTCCACACTGCCTTCATGTGAACGAATAATTACATCTCCGAGTTTGAGTTGTCCACAGCATGCTCCATTCACGTGAACGTAGCTATATATGTGCAGCTAACTTAGGGAAGGAGAATATTAGAGAGTGCCGCCCGACTGGACTGAGCACATTTGCCGCTGTATCTGTTCTGATGTGGATTCGAGTCAAGGAGCTGAGCTCCTGTTTGTAAAGTAGTTCAGGTGTACAAACACCAGGTAGGGTAGTACAATTTTGCATTCACATTTTTATCATGTCCTAATTTTTTATCTAGTTTTATTTATATTTTTATAAACACACACACACACATATATATATATATATATATATATATATATATATATATACTGTTCACTTCTTGCATTACCACTTCATTGTGAAATATTAAAAGTCGGCACTTAAATTATTTCATCTACTTGTACATCGGCTGCATCATCGGTTTGTGCAGATTTATTTTGACAAACATCCTAACAAAATAATTTATGGTCCAATCGTGTTAGAAAAACACATTTGTTACTTAATTGCTAGTCTAACACAATAGGCCTATTTTGTTAATACAGCAACAATTTTACTTTGTTAATAAAACTAATTTGTTACTTCCTGAACAAATTAATTTTGTTGGATTGATTTTAACAAATTAATTTATCGTCTCTCGTGGAACAAATTAATTTGTTAAACATTTTGTTAAAAGTAACAAATTCATATTTTCAGTGTAACGGCCATCGGATTATTACTAAACTGATCGAAAAAATATTTATTAGTCTGTGATTATTGTATTCTTCCGATTGAGAGGTTGACCGGCTCTGTTAAGTTTAGAGTTTTGGATCGATCGATTGGGATGTGTGGTGTTTAAGGATAGCTATGTTCACAAATACAGAAAGGAAAAACCAAATTCTTCTGTTAACAATGCAACCTTGCGAGACATTATTTTTACAACCATATAGCCTACTTGATTAGATGTAGATGAGTAGATGTCCCTTTGCCCTCAAATGTTTCATGCCACCTGAAAAAGAAGCCACGGCTTAGATAATACAAAGGCTGCAAGTTCCAGATGTCAAAAAGGAGTTGTTTTTTTAATCCGCAGCTTGAGGCCTGTTCATCAGTCCTAAAAATTCATAGGTAATTAGCAAAATTATCATTCAGTAAGCAAGATGTCAGTAGAGAAGATGCATCGCATTTCCCCTTATTTAGGAGGGCATGTAATGTTTTTGTATCAAAATCAGGAAACGCCATCACATGTAAGAGACTGTCTGATTGCAGAAGAGATAGGCCTATCCATTTAAACTAAATCCATCCAACTGTAGCCTACATATAGAGGCGAAATCTATACGCTATACATATCAAACTAATAATTACTGCACACTTAACTAATTGAAGCACTGATTACTAAAACCCCACAAGTCAAGTCAAGTGTGACTTATGGGGTTTTAGTAATAGGTGCTTCAATTCCAGTTGAAGGAAAAGAGACTTGGAATGTGAGCTCTCTCATTTTCAGGATACTGCAACAAGGCGTGGCTTTAACTATAATTTGAAATGTGAATCGATGGATCTGTTGCTTTATTTATGACACAATGAGACGTGCAGAGAACGTGAGTTATCTCCCTCTACCATGTGACGTGATGAAATGATGAAACAGTTTACAGGCTGAAATAAATGCTAAATTGCAATCTACTTGTATGTAGCACATTTTGTTTTATTCAGACCAGCGGTACATGTATACTGTGATTTTCAAAGTGATTCTTCAACCGCTGCTGGATATTGTATACTCTTCTTTAGCCCACCCTCGATTATCATGGATTTGTGATAAGCAATTCCCAACAATGCAACAAAGTAATATAGTATCTATTAAATCCTCATATATAAAGTGATTCTCAGTAAGAACTGTGCATAGGCAAAATTCGGACTACATTACATTGCGCAATTGGAGGACTATAGGCATACGTATGTAGGTTCGGCGGCCCAACGCCGACTGCCTACTGCGAAGCTTGTCTTGGCAGAGTACGAGGTTGATAATAGCACGCAACATAAAGAGGAGATTATCCATGAGAGATACACGAGACGTCTCGTGGGAATTGGGCTGTATCTGCTGGCCTGTACGGTAATCTGTGTGATTACTATAAAAATCACATTTACTATTACAAAACCCAAAACCAGTGAAGTTGGCACGTTGTGTAAATTGTAAATAAAAACAGAATACAATGATTTGCAAATCCTATTCAACCTATATTCAATAGAATACACTGCAAAGACAAGTTACTAAATGTTCGAACAGGTAAACTTAGTAATTTTTGGCAAATATTAGCTCATTTGGAATTTGATGCCTGCAACATGTTTCAAAAAAGCTGGCACAAGTGGCAAAAAAGACTGAGAGAGTTGAGGAATGCTCATCAAACACTTATTTGGAACATCCCACAGGTGAACGGGCTAATTGGGAACAGGTGGGTGCCATGATTGGGTATAAAAGCAGCTTCCCTGAAATGCTCAGTCATTCACAAACAAGGATGGGGCGAGGGTCACCACTTAGTGAACAAATGCGTGAGCTGAATGTCAAACTATTTAAAAACAATATTCCTCAAGGAGCTATAGCAAGAAATTTAGGGATTTCATCATCTACGCTCTGTGATATCGTCAAAAGGTTCAGAGAACCTGGAGAAATCACTGCACGTAAGCGACAAGGCCGAAAACCAACATTGAATGCCCGTGACCTTCGATCCCTCAGGCAGTACTGCATCAAAAACCGACATCAGTGTGTAAAGGACATCACCACATGGGCTCAGGAACACTTCAGAAAACCACTGTCAGTAACTACAGTTCGTCACTACATCTGCAAGTGCAAGTTAAAACTCTACAATGCAAAGCGAAAGCCATTTATCAACAGCACCCAGAAACGCCGCCGGCTTCGCTGGGCCCAAGCTCATCTAAGATGGACTGATGCAAAGTGGAAAAGTGTTCTGTGGTCTGACGAGTCCACATTTCAAATTGTTTTTGGAAACTGTGGACGTTGTGTCCTCCGGACCAAAGAGGAAAAGAACCATACCGACTGTCATAGGCGCAAAGTTCAAAAGCCAGCGTCTGTGATGGTATGGGGGTGTATTAGAGCCCAAGGCATGGGCAACTTACACATATGTGAAGGCACCATTAATGCTGAAAGGTACATACAGGTATTGGAGCAACATATGTTGCCATCCAAGCAACGTCTTTTTCTTGGACACCCCTGCTTATTTCAGCAAGACAATTCCAAGCCACATTCTTCACGTGTTACAACAGCATGGCTCCGTAGTAAAAGAGTGCGGGTACTAGACTGGCCTGCCTGTAATCCAGACCTGTCTCCCATTGAAAATGTGTGGCGCATTATGAAGCATAAAATACGACAACGGAGACCCCGGACTGTTGAACAACTTAAGCTGTAAATCAAGCAAGAATGGGAAAGAGTTCCACCTGAAAAGCTTCAAAAGTTGGTCTCCTCAGTTCCCAAACGTTTACTGAGTGTCGTTAAAAGGAAAGGTGATGTAACACAGTGGTAAAAAGGCCCCTGTGCCTAATTTTTTGCAATGTGTTGCTGCCTTTAAATTCTAAATTAATGATTATTTGTAAAAAAAAAAAAAAAAACGTTTCTCAGTTTGAACATTAAACATCTTGTCTTTGCAGTGTATTCAATTGAATATAAGTTGAAAAGGATTTACAAATCTTGTATTCTGTTTTTATCTACGATTTACATAACGTGCCAACTTCACTGGTTTTGGGTTTTGTAGAACATGCTCATTTGTGCTAATTTCCTAAAATAATTTTGCTGCCACTTCAATTTAATGACCATGTGAGTATATTAACTAACTTGAATTTCCTATTTTCGATTGAACAAAAGTTCATGCAGTTACAGGTATGATATGCCATGGTCTCCTAATGGCAATCCCGTCAGGGGCGACCAGCGAGAACACTGCAAGAGTGGCACAGTTCGCATGTAAAAAGGAGTCATGACTTTATCCTGAATAATTTGCGAATACCTAAACATGTAATCTGTGTCCATAGAATCACTCATCACCAGGATGTCGATGAACTAGGTTCCCTCACGATGTAAATAAATCAGAGCATTCAATGATCAGGCACACAGTTGCACAGGTGTGCAAGCGATCGCACTCACTGCACCCTGCTGCTCATCGCTTTCTGTGTAGCAAGCCGAGGCTATGTTGTGCACTCAGCTACAAAGGCTCATAATTCTGTCTTAATAATGCGCCCTTAAGATTGAAGTTTAAAAATGACTATTAACTTTAGACCAGGTTTTGTTGGTCAATCGCGTAGGTGCTTTATGCTATTTCAAGAGAGCAACGCGCCATCCGAGTGCTTGACCACACCTCATTTTAAGACTTGCATGCACATGGGCACTCAATTTGGTGCAAATGCATTAGGAATTTATGCAGCGTGGACGCTGGATGGGAAAATAGTATCTGCGTCAGTCGTAAAGTAGTGAAGACACTTGCATTATGCTTTGCACTGGGTGAAAGATTGTGGCCCTAGAATTTAGTGCAAACCAGCCTTCAGGGAAAAAGAGGGCTCGAGAAGCCTTTTAGGAAATAGAGAAAAGAAATAATGTTACCAGACTAGCTGGATGTTGTGCATAGCACAAGACATTGAAGCCCACAGATAAAAAAGCAAAAAAGCATTGAAGAAAATTGTGACCCTTGGAAGTCAATCAATTGCATTTTTTTTCGACATAAAGAGCCATAGTTTAATACCAACACTTGATACTTTGCCTGTTTTATGCATGATCATGAAGGCGTTTTTTTTTTTCTCGATGTTTATTAAAACGAACCCGGTCCACAATAAGTTCTCAAAAACAAACTTTAGGCATTTACTGGCCAGTTCAAGGCTAATAACATGGCTAGTTAACATTCTCCTCTCCCATTATCTGACTAGTTAAATTCATTTAAGTTATTACTTTGGATGTACGGTAAGTTATACTCTAGCTGAGGCAGCTTTAAGTGATTTTATTTAACAAATGGAAATCAGGTTTATAGCCTACCTCTTCATGACGCGCTACTCAACTTTCTTGTCATGTGAGCAACTGATTACCAAGCTTACTTAATGTTGTCTTTGCGAAACACATTTGCCTCCAGGGCGGCTATTCAGGGATAGTTGGGGCCTCTGAACTGTAAACTCAACATCCTAAGGGACTAGCATACTTTCTTCACAATTGTGTCACATTCCTTGTTTCAAAAAATAAGACAGCGGTTGATATGTCGCTGGTTTTATTTAAAAAAAATATTTATTTATGTTTTTGAAGGGATGTAAACCTCCTGAATGAGAGAACTTTGGCTTCCACAGAATGTTCTGCATGATTATTGTTGGCCATACCAATATGGCGGCGTGGATTCTTCAACATTATGGCGTCATCAGCTATGCAGTAATTCTATACAGATCAGTGTTGAGTACCCATCGACAGTGGTCCAAGGAAGAACAAGCCATGAGTGCCTATTCTAACCCAGATCTACGGCGCAAAGCTCCTACGTGTGAACATCAAAACTGGACGCTCTTTTTACATCATGCGCATTAGGATCAGGGCATCATTTACCGGGGGAAGAGATGGACTGACATTGTGAACAATGGGAAGGGCTGCTTTTTTTCCAAGCCTGTCACACGGGAGATTTTATTCCTTCTCTCCAACATTGAAAATGTAGCGTGGTAGTTTCACAAGCTCGATGAGAAATTCATTTTTACCTTCTAGAATAAAAGTCAAAAAACATTGTGTAAATCCCTTGACACTTATGGGGACAGGAAGGAAGAACAAGAGAGTGTAAAAAAGGGTATGGTAAAAAATATGGAAAGAAATGAGGGAATGAAAGAGAGATTGAGAGAGTGAGATTAGTGCCAAAGCCTGCTGTCACAGCAGCTCTACCCACACAAACTGCTGAAATGCGAATCTCTGTTCAATATTTCATTTATTTTCAGTTCAATTAATTTTTTGCTAATCTCTTTGAGGACTTCCATGCAAAGAACCTGCACCACTTGGTGAGCAAATGAGCAATGAGCAAAATTTATGTTTAAAAAAAAGTGAATTTCTACCATGGTATTTGCAAGGACATTTCCACAGCTCAGACCCACAGAATATGGGTTTTTTCTTTTGGCATTTTACTGCAGTCAAAATGACTGATTGAATGAATGAATGAAATGAGACTGGCATTTGCATTAGCTTTAGTGGGAAGCAAAGTAATTTCCGATCGAAGTTAGAAGGGAAATTGTGCTCTCTTTGGGGGTGGGCGGGGGGGGGGGCGGTAACACTGATGACGTGATAAAAGTCAAGGCAGGAGAGAAAGGAAATAATATTTTCACCTTGTTTGAGAGAAGTCCTTGATTGTACCATCTGTCTACTGTAAGACGCATGGAGAATAAAGTAAAGTAAAGATTGTTCAGCCTTGTCATGTGTATTTCAGGTAATTCCATTCAGCAAAGAACAACTGTCCTCTGTTCGATTTTGAAACTGGGGCATCTTCAGGAATTGGCATTTACAGAGAAATTGAGTCCAGAGAGGAGACTGATTTACACTGCAACACAAAGGAAATTAAATCATGTGGAGTTCTGCTCTTAGATATGATTATTATATCCTCGAACGCCGAATGGCGTTTCCGGGATATTATGTTTTTGGTCCGACCGCCATCCCGGCGGCCTACGTTTTAACGCGATAACTTCAGTCATATTTGAATTAGAAATGTCATGTTTTACATGTAAGTAAGTATCATAAAGAGGAAGGACTGATTCGATTTTGGACAATATACAATATCTACATTGGCCACCAGGGGCCAAAAACTGAACAATCAAGTGCAAATGAAAGGTCATGACCGAGGATGTGTCCCCTGATGACATTATACCTGATTGGTTAAAAATTTTGACAGAAGGTGGAGCTTTGTCACATTAAATTCACCATTTTTTGCCATATCTTTGGAACCATTTGTCCAGTTGACATGAAACTATGTGCAACTACAAGGTCATGACCTCACAACGTGTCACATGATTACATCATACCTGTATGGTTCAATATTTTGCTACCAGGTGGCACTTTGTGATAGAAAATTATCATTTTTGGCCATATCTCCTGAACCATTTGTCCAATTGACCTGAAATTAAGTTCAAATGAAAGTCTATTCAAGGTCTATTCAAGGATTGGGGAATTGGAGGATTGGGGGCGTTCAGGGATATACCCCAAGCCGTCGCCTCCGACGGCAGAAGCCTAGTTGAATAACAAAATTACCTTTGATGGGGATACACAGCTGTTGCTCCTTTAAGTTTCCCATCTGGATGCAACCCCTAACTGATTGTGCAGTGTTTCCTGCTCCTTGGCATTGGAATGCCCGTTCAGGCTTGGCCCCAGACATGATCAATTTGTCCAATAATATCTTTTGTGGCACAGGACCAGGATTTCCTTCTTTTGGGGGGAAAAACAAACTAATAAGCTTTGTAATATAATAATGGACTGGATGTGCTCCAAGTTTTCTTTCTCTGTTAGAGCTCCAGTTTGTTCAGTTGCTTGATGGGAAAGCAGCATTGCCTATGCAGGAACCTGGGCTTGTAGAAGAAATTAAGTATCACAGATGGGTTTTTTTGTTTGTTTCCCAAATTGACATTGTAGAGAAAAGCAGTTAATTTTTTCTCGCAACATATTTTGATACGTGCAGTGAAAACTGTTGTGTATATCTGACGTATCAAATACCTTGGATTTAATCTTCCTAACAAAGAAAAAAAGCTCTCTCGCCATTATGTGTTTTTTCCTTGCATCTACAAGACATATATTTCCATTTCAAAAATCTCTTTTCTATGTTTCTATTTGTCAAATACATACATTGTCAAATGATGGCTGAAAGTAAAGTAGAGTCCACTGGCCTGAGGCTGCTATGAACGCGGCTCAGGCTGGTTGATGAATGTCACTTGTCCAATTTAGGTTGTACTCTTATTCTATTTGGATATTTGTACTCATTTTAAATAATGTTCTGTTGAGATTTAATGCAAACTTATGTAGCATACCATGATATGTTGCATATTAGTATCATTAAAAATGTATAATATGACCACAAACCCTGCTGAAGCCAGCTTGTCTAATAAACCGGTCATATTAAACTTCTTGGTATTTGAGTGTGCGACCATTTCTGATTTTGGCGTTACAGGCTGCCCTGCTTTAATGTTACCACCAGAAACACTGCAAATGCGGAAGAGAACTTGTCACTGTGTCACCTCATATTTATACCCTGGGGAAACAGGTATTCATGGTTGACCGCTTTAAGTTTACCAGTTTGATTTGGAACTCTAAAGATGTAAAGCACAACTGGACATATACTTCAGAAACTTTACAAACAATGGATTTTCTGGGGCTGCCAATAATTGCGGCACACAGGTCTTGGAGAAAAATATTTATTATATTTGCTGTTATTATGGAATCACCATCCTCACCGCGTCCATGTCTGCGCCCAGTGCTGCTCCTTTGTGTTAACAGGATAACACAAAAACCATTGAATAGATCATTTTCAAATTTCATGTGCCTTCAGATTTCATCATGATGGAAAACTGGATTGATTTTGGGGTTTGTATTATTAGTAATAATAAATTATTTAACCATTCATTTCCTTGAACACCTGAATTCCATCATATTGCCTGATGTATAAGCAATAGCAGCTTTAAATTTTGCCATTTGATTCTTTCAGTCGTGCAAATCGATATTATGGAATCATCGTCACTGCCACGGCCACGTGTCTGGTGCAGATCCTTCGTGTTAACACAATAACTCTAAAACTACTGAAGGGACCCCTTTCAAATTTTTTTTTGCCCTTAGATCTTAGAGTTCTTGTTTGATTTTGGGCTGTGTATTAGTTATGATGATTTAATTTATTAACTAATTAATTTCCCATGACACCCGAGTTCTATCAAATTGCCTAAAATGTAACCAATATTTCCTTGACATGTCAATATAATAAAAAATAAGTGGATAAATTTGATACTGACCACATGAAAAATGGTAAAGTATTTTTCATTATTAAAGAGTAAATATTGGCAGTCTGAAAACACACACACACGCACACACACACACACACTCACACACACAAGTATATACGATAAAATTGGGTTCATTTTTTATTAAAAATAAGTCAATACTGTAGCTGGGCTTTCTTTTTGGGTAGCTTTTGCTTGGGGCCTGTATACCCTTTGCTGCTGGGGGCAACAGCGGAGGCGTTTTTAATGTCATTTATTTCTTTCAATAATTTTATGTCACTGAAAAGGTAGGATTTAAGTGAATATTTTGAGTGAAAGACCAAGATGTTAGGATTTTGACCCTGCAGTCCCTCCCCTGCGGCTTGCTCTCACCTCCACCTTAACGAGCTGCATCTGCTGCTCGTTAAGGTGGAGGTGATTGGTTAGGTATATAGGGCTGGCCGTTTCCAGTCCTCATTGTGGCTGCATTCCCTTATTTTTATCCTTTGCTATGGCTCCCCTGGTTTAATCTTTGTTTTTGTTTAATGTTATTTATTAAAGTTTTTAAGTGTTTCCAGCCTGTGCATGTGGGTCCTTCTGCTTTTAGGCCCATGGTCTTGGCTCCCGACAGATTGCAGCATTCAGACAATAAACAGTTGAGACTTTTTTTTTTTTTTTTCATTTTTTCCAAGGGTGCCAATAATTCTGGAGGTCATTGTAAATTGGCCTTGCTATCATCTTCATATGTTATCTTGAAAATCTGTGATGAAACTGTTTTCTTGTTTCGATGGAATATGGCTTTCAACCTGAAGCTTGACCATATATGTTTCAAGTTAGCTTGGGATCCACATAATTTGCCACTTCAACAAACAGTGCTTCTTGGAGGAAAGCTTTATCAGTCAGATTAGAATTTGAGAAAGAGCGAGGATAGTGGATTACTCGGTAAAGTGATATATGGACATGACAGTTTTTTATGAGTGAATTTCCTAATTTTTCAGTTTCCTGTTCAGAGTATGGAGCTGACTAGGCTGTTGTGGTGGCAAAAAAAACTCCGACCACTGAAACCAAAAATAAAATACACCGGTACAACCGGATGCACCACTTATTAAGCCACCATTTATTGCAGGGATGTCCGATAATATCGGTGGACCGATATTATCAGCCGATATTTGCTTAACCAGTCGACATGGTCAACAACATCCCCCGCCAATCGTGTGCTTCTTATTTTCGAACTCCATCAAGGCCTTTATGGTCTGAAGCTACACACCAAATTTGGTTACTGTTTCTGTTGTGGTTTCTGAGTAAAGCTGTCCCCTTTATCTTGGACGGACACATGGACGGACGCACAGAAGGACGAACGGACGGAGGTCAAACCTATATCCCCCTCCCACTTCGTGCTGTAATATCGGAAAAAAATTGCTATAGGATTTTTTGCTGATAATGAAAACCGATAAAACAAGAGCACTCAGTGAGCGGAGCAGCTGCGCCACACCAAGGCAGCTCTGTGCATTAGTTATTTTCGCTGGCTGATGTAGGGTGTTGTTGCATTCCAACCCCAGGTGGCAGCAAAACCCAAAAGCACGCTGATTGGAAATATGGCCAATTGGGAAGACTAAATCTCTGTCAGCATTGCTGGATTTGAATTTTGGCTTACATCTCAGCTGTACTTTGGCCTAGATATTCCAAAATCAAATCACTCGCATGTTATTTTAGGTGGCCTTACTTACTGCACATAGTTGTACTGGTCCAATATTTTAAAATGTGTGAAGCAGTCAAATTGCCTAGGTGTAGGGGGCATTGTCTGGATTATCTCAGGGAGAGTGTGATCCAAACTGTTGAGACAAAATTTTACAAAATAAGTATGGCACTTTTTCCATAACTTAAGTTGAAGTAGTTATCAAATTTTTTTCTTATTTATTGTTTACATTTGGAAAGCCCTGTTACATTTGTGAATACATCCAGTAGGGTGTCTCGAGAAAAGTTGACATCATGTGTTAATTCCATGACAGGAGATATGTCATCCGCCTAAAATAAGTTTGGGAGAAATATAGCCCGCCTATATCGGCATCGGTGAATATTGGAATTGAAAATTTAGAGTCGACCAATATTGACATATTGGATATCGACAAAAAAAGCCAATATCGGACATCCCTAATTATTTTCTAATATTTACTACTGGCACTGTTTTCACAGTTTTCTGTATGTTTCCATTAGAGTTGGGTCCAAGTACTTTCAAGTACTTTTGAGAATTGTATGCCAGCATTTTTATTTTTTTTTTACATACCATAGTAATTGAAGCAGTGATTACTGAAACCCCACAAGTCAAGTAAAGTCAAGTGTGACTTATGGGGTTTTAGTAATAGGTGCTTCAATTGTATTTATATCTGAGTACGACCTAATTGTATTATAAATATTATTAGTTCTTGACCAATCTCTCTCCTAAGTGCTGACAGAGATCGGTCAAATACTTGAAAAGTACTTGGATACAAATACATCATTATTAGGTATTATTAGGCATTAGGCCTAATAATATTATTAGGCCTAATGCCTAATAATACCTAATAATGGCAGCTGCTGTATGCAGGATATTTTGGCTTTACTTTTCTATAACAGGAGGAGGCAGAGACATTTCCTATAGGATACATAAAACTTAAACAAGAAGGGCAGAAAATACAACTGAGGGGGCAAAGCTCACTTTAGCACCCACAATGTTTTCAGTGTATGAGCTTTTTAAACCGGCAGTGTCGATGGTGAAGAAGTACGTGTTTTTTTTTATTCACCAGTGGACCGCAACAGCCTAGAGCTGACGTCGATGAAAGCTGGGCTGGACAAAGATTTGAATGTGGAAGATGAGCTTTGAGATTTTACAAAGCGAAATGCGCAGCAAAAGACCTGTTTCATTGGCAGACCTGAAGTGTATGAGCAGGTCAATCAGGAGAGACCAATTAAATGCACAATCGTGATCATTTATTACAGATTCAGAGTGAACAGATTAATGGTTGTGATGATAGCTTTAACAAAGTCTTTGGAGCTTGGACTCAATAATGAGATTTTGTAATTGAGGAGCATCCTGCCTGAGCTGCAGCAGTATTAATCCCCCCATGGAGTCGAGATATTGGTGGTAGCAATGGCTGATGTGGCTGTCTGATTGGCTGATAAGGATGATGGATGATGAACCTTCAAAGACAGGCTGGTCACAAAGAGGTGGAAGGTATGCACAACAGCAGCCTGAGTGTACAAAAGGAAGAGAGAATCATTTAAAAAGACGGCAGCAAGGTGATAGGCTATCAGTTTAGGTGTCACAGGGGTATTGGATAGATGTGATGAGCTGATTGGACAGCTGATGTCTCTCTTGGCAGTCCCACATGACCACATGACCACAGCTGGAATTATGAGAGAATTTGTGAGAATAGTGAAAGCAAATTGAATTAAATTACACTACTGGAAGAAACATGCAAAAGGAGAGGTTTTTTTTCTTCAGCTTGGCAAAAAGCTAAAAAGCTTGCGCTATTCTCAATATTACTTGTATTTTTTAGTGATTTTCTACATTGATTACATTCTTGCATTTTTAAAAAAAAATTTATAATCCAGCCCCGCGTCAGTGTATTGTGTTCCATTGCTGCTAATGTTCTGAGCTTGTATAGCAAACAGCTGATTAGCACAGTGATAATGTAAAAGAGAACAAAATAATTCAAATATAACTTGTATATCAAGTATGCAATAATGAATTTTTTCTCATTCTTATTATTGATTCTCATTCTATTGGATGTTTGTCTCCTTTGATTGGTTTACTTGCGTGTTCATCACTCCCCTGGCTGCATCTTCTTTCATGGTTATTCTCTATATATTATCTCTACCATATTGATCGTGGGATGGGTATTTAAGCCCTCTGCTTTGTGTTGCAAGTTGCTGGATTGTAATTTGCCTTTTGTGCTTAGAACCAGTCAGTATTCCTAGAAGAAACTCTGAGTCTTTGTTAAGTGCAACGTGTACTTTAATGACAGCAATTTCTAGAGGCTTTCTTCTTTACTTACTTAACTTGAACAACCTTCCAAGCCGAATTAGAGTCCAGGATTAGGACCACATTCAAGTAAATCCAGCTTAAGTTAATTTGTTAGTACAGTTAAATAGGAATAAGCTCTCAAGTCGAATCAGGGTCCAGGATTGGAACCGCATTCTTGTAAACCCCTCCAAGTATGTTCCTCTGTCCACTTTATTAGGAATAAGCTCCCAATCCTTCTGTAGTCATCCGGATTGGAACCAAGTTCCTCTCAAGCTACTCCATCTATCTATGGGACAGTTTACAGCTGGCAAAGTGGCTGCAGTCACGGAAGCCACTGGCAGGCGATTGACAGTTCGGCTTTGCCCACAACATCTGTACTGAACTCTGCTATCCTATTCCGGGGTTCTCTATGCACTCTCTCTTCTGGGGTTTTGTCCCCAGATTACCATATAAATTTCATTTCTATGTAAATTTCTATGTAATGGTATCCTCTACAATTAAAGCAAACAGTTGTCTGCCTGAATAATCGTTGACGAATGATATTGCATGATCCAAGGACAATGAATTTTGCTTGCAAGGTTTTAAAAGCAAATTCTAATATGTGTGCTTGTTGTTATAACCCATAATTTGTCTCTCGTGATCGTGGTGCGAAAAAGATTACCTGTTCACACTCTCATGTATATATATATATAAACTTTTTTTTTGCCACAGGGTTCGCCTTTTAATAATTTGTCAACTAGAGCACTCAGAGAGCTCATACCTTTACCAAGGCACAATAGTCTCCTAAATGTATGGGACACATATGAGTGGTCTTATTATGTACCACCACCACAGTAAAATAATAAAAAAAAATTCCTGGACCTAGAATTTGATCTGGATTACTCCCAAAATGAAATCATGAAATGTTTTCAACAAAAGAACAAACATACTTACCCACAAACTAAAAGTAAAACATAACCTCCTTGGTGGAGGTAATAACTGAATATTGAGGGCTTTGCAAGGGTATATACAGGGACAATGCTAGTACAGGTGATAGACCACATTAAGTGATTCAGTGCAGAACTGTAAGCCATCTGTGTTGTTTGAACTGAGGTGTAGGTTTTGTATTTTTTCATATCTGTGGTTTTCCTAAGTCCCTGTCCTGAACAGTCATCCTCATTATTAGGGCTCATTGTGGTGCAAAGCTCACCAAGCTTAGCAGAAGTAAATTCTCTCCCTTTGACTTCCTGCAAACACCTGTCAGGCTAAGCTTAGCTGTTTGGTTTGATTTAACACAATTTTTGAAAGTTTCAGTGGGGAAGGCTTTGCTCTCGGAATGAAAGAGTACATAATGTGCTTCCCCGGATAATTTTCCTTGTGTCACTACAAATGATAGTGTTACTTAGATTCAATCAGGGTCTTCCTTCTAGGTTTGTCACCTTGCACAGTGGTGTACCACACTGATGCAGTGCAGGCAGAGTACTCACTCTTCCCCTTTCTGACAGGAAGCAAGTAAACTCAAAAAAGTAATCATGAATTGGTATTTATATGAAGAAAGAATTCAATTTAATGGAACTTGATGTAAATAGGTCTCCGTGCTTTCTAAAAAAAACAAAGTTGATTTGTTCAAAACAAAAAAATTCAGCTGAAAAATCTTGAAACAAGTAAATGGGACAAATTGACGCAATGTCTTCACGTTGATCCAAAGTCTTAATTTTTTCAGTGTACTACCTATCCATACTTCTATTCCAAACTACAACCCCAAGTTGGGGAGAGTCGGGACAGTAAAGAAAATGCACAGAAAAGCAGAACTCAGTTTTTGATAAGTATACGTTGACTTGAATTTCACTGCAGACAGTATTAAGACAAGATGTAAAATTTTTTGTCAGGTGAACTGCATTTTATTCGGAAATATACCCAAACTGCCACTCAGGTCTGTAATGCATTTCAAAAACAGTTTAGACGGGACAACATAGGATTAGCTACAAGATAAACATTTTGAATGATGATATTGGAAACAACTGATATCTGCAGGTGACTGTAGTCATAATTTGTTTCAAAAGCAGCATCTAGAAAACTCCTTGTCCTTCTGGAGTGAAGATGAGCAGAGGATCGCCAATTTGCTCACAAATGCAAGAGACAATAATTAAAAGGTTGAAAAACAATGTTCCTTAGAGAAATATAAGTCAGGATTTTGGATATTTCACCCTCTCTGGTGCATAATATAATTAAAAGATTCAAAGAATTTGATGTGTGTTAAGGGCAAGGGTGTAAGCCTAACGCAAATAACCGTGCACTCCAATCACTCAAATGGAGCTGCATAAAGCACCGTCTTTTCTCTACAACTGCTGTGACAACATGGACTCAGGATTACTTTTGCAAAACGTTGAGTGCTACAACTCATAGTAAAATCCACAAATGCCATCTAAAATTGAAGAGTTTCATCACAAAAAGCGATGTATCCATTTGAAGCAATTTAGAAAAATGCAATTTTTAGTTGCGGGAAAGTTACCGAACAGCTTTCTTATTTGTTCAGCTGGGCATGTCTAGCTATGTCAGTTAAAACATGATACCATGATGCAAAGTAATCTAAGAATGATACATTTTGTGAAAAAGTGTCTTGTGATTTTTTTTTGGCAAAAGGCAGTATTTCCACAGAGGTGCGATTTGAAGTAAAATGCCTGCCGGTCAATTATCTGCCAGTCAGTTCATCTGTTGAGAACGTGTTTCCCGTCAGTGGACATATTTCATTCCTGATGGCACAGAGCAGTACATTCACATTTTTGGCAGCATTGAGCTGCACATTTACAAAAAAAGACAAAAAAAAGACAAAATTTACAAAATACGGAGGAGTGTTACAAATTATTACTGAAACATGGAAATGTTTACGTCTACAACCCCAATTCCAAAAAGATGGGATGGTGAGTAAAATGTAAACAAAAACAAAATGCAATGATGTGTAAGTTTCATAATCGCGTATTTTATTCTCAATGGAACATGAACAACATATCAGATGTTGAAAGTGAGATACTTTATCATTTTATGAAAAATATTAGCTTATTTTGAATTTGATGGCAGCAACACATCTCAAAAAAGTTTGGATAGGGCCATGTTTACCATTGTTTAGTATCACCCCTTCTTTCAACAACAGTCTGTAAACGTCTGGGAAGGGGGGGAAGGGAAGAGGCCAATTCCTGAAGTTTTGGGAGAGGAATGTCATCCCACTCTTGTCAGATGTAAGATTCCAGCTGCTCAACAGTCCTGGTTTTCTTTGCTGGATTTTCCATTTTATGATGCGCCAAATGTTTTCTCTTGGTGAAAAGTCTGGACTGCAGACAGGCCATTTCAGCACCCAGGCTTTTATACTGTGAAGGCATGCTGTTGTGATGGATGCAGTATGTGGTTAAGCATTGTCTTGTTGAATGCGCTAGACCTTCCCAAAAAGAGATGGTGTCTGGATGGGACAATATGTTGTAAATCCTTTGTATACTTTCCAGCATTGATGATGCCTTTCCAGATCTGTAAGCTGCCCACGGCATTGGCACTAATTCAACCCCATACCATCAGAGGTGCAAGTTTTTGTGCTGATAACAAGTTGGGTGGTCTCTCTCCTCTTTAGTCAGCACGATACGGCCTCTGTGGTTTCCAAAAAGAATTTCAAATTTTGATAAATCTGACCACAGTTTTCTATCTTGTTTCAGTCAATTTTAAATGAGCTTTGGCCCAGAGAAGACGGCGGCATTTCTGGATTGTGTTCACATATCGGTCATTCCATAATAAACTGTACAATTCACTGTTGAAGATATTCATAAGAAAAAAACAGAGTCATCGGTCCAACAACACAGCAGAAAAAGTGGTGTCCTGATGTCAGCCAAGGCATTTTGAAAGCCATATTTTGTTACAAAATATGGCAGCCAACTTCGTGAAATGCTCATGAAATGTCTGTTGATACTCTAAAAAAAGTAAAATGAAATATTGCAGAGAAATACCCATAAAAACGGTTTCAATTGCCTGCACTAAATTACCCGGACTCGTCTAATCAGAAATGCAATTTGAAATGACCGTCGTAGATGTAACCATTCGCGTCCTCACATGTTGCATCCAGACCTGTGGTTTAATTTGCATAATGTATGCAAATAGCATCAAAATGACTGCGGCAATGTGTTGCTGCCATCAAATATTTTTCATGAAATGGTACAACCCAATTCCCAAATAGTGCGGGCAAAGTGTAAATCAAAATGCAATGACTTTCAGATCACATGAGCCAATGTTTTATTTACAATAGAACACAGATAGCATTTCAAATGTTGAAACTGAGACATTTAACATTTTTCTCTACGAAAAGCTTATTTCAAACAGGTGTCAAAAATGTTGGGAAACAGGCAAAAAAAAAAGGGCTGAAAAAGAAATTAATATATAAGAGTGTGAGGTTTTACGATAGGGACCACAAGCGAGAACCAGTAAAATACAAAAAAGAGGCTTTATTTCTGAAGGGGGAAAACCCCCAACAGAGCAGGAAACAGTACAGAGTCCAGAATCCAAAATCAGAAACCAAAGGGCAAAATCTAGAATCGTAACCAGGGCACCAATAACAAAAATCAGAGTCGTACAAAAAGGGTTCAGTAAACAAGAAGGCGGCAAGGTACAGGGAGTAGGCAAAAATCGTAAATCAAGGACAGTCCAGTCAGAAAGATAATCACAATGGGAACAAGGCGAAATGAACGTGGCGCAAGTAAACATGAGAGAACAATCTGACAAGGAAGTGCTGTGAAGAGACACCTAATATACATTTCTGGGAGGTCACATGATAACAAAACACAGGTGCAAGTAATCAGACTGATTACAAGGGAGCAACACATTAGGGAGAACCTGATCACATGAAATTGGCATAAGTCAAAACGCGGACAGGGATCACGGGACAATTCTATAGACAATTACACAGCTCCCGTCAAGGAGTTCTACCGTGCATTGATACTAAGAGAAAGGAAAACATGAGCGGGTGTGGAGACTCCACTGAAATGCAGCAGCGAAGATTAGGGAGAGAAATGAGGCAGAGACAAGAATAGGGCGAATGCTGAGAGCTTGTTAATCAATTAGTAAGTGCAGCTATACAATTCTGAGTGCTCGTTAGTAAGTTAATCTTATATACAATGCTAGTTTTGGTGAGTAAATTAACAAAAACGACAAACTGTTAGTATGTGTTAGTAATATAGAAAAAGCAAGGTGAAGGAAGTAAACAAGATCGGGAAGGAAGATTGAAATCCAGAAACCATTAAATCACCCAAAAGAGTGGCACGCATTACTGGGGCTGTGAGCAAAGACAAGACTACAGACCAGACAGGGGGAGACAAAGTGCAATGCATGGAGGAATCAAAACATGGACCGGAGTAAAACTATGGCAATAGGGAAAATATGGAAAAACAAAACTAAGACAATGCATGAATGAAAAAGCAACCAAATCCCAAAATACATTTCAAGGAATAGTCAGACATGGCCAGAATCCAAAATACACACATGGCAATTAGAACAAGAGCATGGCAAGGCAGAAACAGAATCATGGCAAGACAGAACCAAAATCACAACAAAGAGAATCAGCTGAAAGAACATTTAGCTAGTAAATACATTAACTGGCATCAGGTGTGTAACATGATTGGCTATAAAAGGGATGTGTTCGAGAGGCTCAGTCTCTCAGAAGTAAAGATGGCCAGCAGCTCTCACACCTGTAAAGGCTTGCTTCAAAAAATTGTGAAATACTTTAAAAGCAATGTTCCTCATCGTCGTATTGCAAAGGCTTCGAAGGTCTTATCATCAACAGTGCATAACATCATTAAAAGATTCAGAGAAACAGGAAAAAATTCTGTGTGTAAGGGACAAAGCCGAAGTCCTTTACTGGATGCCCGTGATCTTCGGGCCCTCAGACACCACTGCATCACTCATCGGCATGATTCTGTCATTGACATTACTAAATGGGCCCAGAAATACTTCAAGAAACCATTGATTATGAACACAGTCTGCCATGCCATCCACAGATGCCACCTAAAATTCTATCATGCAAAAAAGACGCCATTGTTGAGCATGATCCAGAAGCGCCGCCGTGTTCTGTGGGCCAAGGCTCATTCAAAATGGAATTTAGAAAAGTGGCAAAGTGTCCTGTGGTCAGACGAGTCCATGTTTGACATTATTGTTGGAAATCATGGGCATCGTGTCCGCGGGCTGAAGAGAAGAAAGACCACCCCTCCTGTTATCAGCGTTCAGTTCAAAAGCCAGCATCTCTGATGGTATGGGGATGCATTAGTGCATATGGTGTGGGACACTAGCATGTTTTGAAAAAGACCATGAATGCTGAAAGGTATATAAAGATTTTAGAGCAACATATGCTCCCCAACATATCCATCCCCTCTATTCCAGGGAAGGCCTTGTGTATTTCAGCAGGACAGTGCAAAACCACAAACTGCAGCTATTACAACAGCATGGCTAAGAAAGAAAGAAGAAGTTTATTCAGTGCAACAAAGGCCACAGGCCCATAGTACACAATACATGTAAGTAACAACAATGCGCAAAAATTACATGATGGGTAAAATACTTACAAATTGATATTAGAGGTTGATGTGAATTCAGAAGATGAAACAAACAAAAAAAAATATACAAACGATTTTAAAGACTGAGACACTCATTCCTTAGTTTTAAAGAGAAATACAGATATTTTGCTAACTTTTCTATATCAGCTATATTTCTACCTGACATCAATTTGAGAAACTTGTTATCTGGTTTTAATTTGGAAAATGCAGATATATATTTATTTCTTAAATCAGTATATTTTGAGCACTCCAGTACAAAATGAAATTCATTTTCCACAACATGGATATTTACTTGTTCACAAAACATGCACAATCTATTCACCTTTTCCAACCCAAGCCATCTACCCTTTTCTATCATTAAATTATGAACCGAACATCTGAACCGACATAAAGCAATGCGAAATGCACTTGATAATGACTGAAAAAGATAAGCTTCAGGTTGCAATAATGACTTAAATTGGCTGAAAGTATATAGCTTAGAAGTGCGAGTAAGGTCTGAGTGCCATTCTTGACGCCAACAGTCCTTTAGCCGCTGGGAAAATTGTAATATAAACATATCTGCATCACCAACATCTTGTACAATCCAACAATATCCAAATCCATAACGGAATAGAAGAGACTTAACTTCAGTTACCCAAGAAGTTCTACCAACATTATCAAGCTTAAGTAGCATAAGATATGAGTGTTTTGTCAATCTGTCGTCATGCATACGTAAAATCCTCACCCAGTACTTTACACAACGCTTCATATAATGTATGCACAACGGTAGACGACCACATTCTCCCAATACAGCTACATTTGGCGAACTTTTAGGCAAGGAAAGATAACGTTTAGCAAAATGAATATGTACATTCTCAATTGAATATGAATATGATGTGCCCCATATTTCACTACCATACAACAAAACAGGAAGGACCATTTTATCGAAATTATGAAAAACAACACTTGGTTTCAGAAAAAAATTTTTTTTAAGAAAACAGTTAAGTAAAAATAATGCTTTTTCTGACTGGGATGCCAAAGGTTTCATAGCCATTCTCCATATGAGTTTTGGGGTAAAAATTATTCCCAAATATTAATAAAATGGTACAACATCAATTTTTTCTCCTTGAAGATGCCATTTTTCATAATGTCTAAGTGGCCCTCCCTTTCTAAATACGACAATTTTCGTTTTACAAAGATTAATTGATAAATTCCACCTTTTACAATAAGTAGCTATAGCATCAATGTGCTTCTGTAAATAAAGTACAGAGTCAGCTCCATCTGCAATATCATCGGCATACAGTAAACTCACTACATTAGGATAATCTTCATCAATAAATATTCCTTTGCAACCACCATTTTCCAAATCAGACACAATATCATTAACATATAAACTAAATAACAGTGGGCTAAGCATACAGCCTTGACGAGTGCCTGAATAACAGTTAAAAAACCCAGTAAGGCCATGTTTTGTCTTTACACAAGCTTTAAGTTTACTATACATATTTCTTACTACGTTTAGAATTTTACCATGTACACCATACGTGAACATACGATACCATAATTTAGAGTCACACACGCTGTCAAAGGCTTTGGAGAAGTCTATATATATACAGTAAAACCTTCCCTTTTTTTTAGATATATACTTTCTGGCCATTGCGTATAAATTGAACATTTGATCTATCGTTGAGTAATTTTGCCTGAAACCCTGCTTGGTATTCACACATAATATTATTAGTTTCGGTCCATTTAGCTAACCTTGTATTCAGAACACTCGTAAAAATCTTAGATATAATGGTCAACAAGGAAATACCATGGTAATTATCGGGCTTTGACTGTGAACCCTTCTTGTGGAGAGGAAAAATAATAGCTTTACACCACATATCAGGAAATGTTCCACTTTCAAGTATGCTGTTAAATAATGTACACAATAAAGGCAGACTAACAGATTTGGTTTCTTTAAAGAACTCTACTGGGATACCATCTATCCCAGGTGATTTGTTATACGGCATTTTGTTCATGCATAACAATATTTCAGTTTCAGTTATAGGCGAATCTAATTCATGTAGTGTAACACCAAAGCATACACCACAGTCTCTGTCATGCTGTTGTAACTGTTTTAACATATCACCCTCATCTTTTAGAATGATATTATCACTAAATAGCTGATTAAAATAGTCAAACCACGTTTTTGATGATATAATATTCTCATTTGACCCCTTAAACGATGACTTAATAACCTTCCAAAAGTCATTATTTGCTGCATTTGACAAGCACGTTTCTAAATTTTTTGTATAGTCTGACTTTTTCTGACGGCATGTTTTCTTGAATTCTTGTTTTGACTGTTTATATAATTCAAACAGCATGCTTTGTTGTAGAACAGTCTGTGTGTTGAACTGGCCTGCCTGCTGTCCTGATATTTCACCGATTGAGAACATTTGGCGCATAATTAAATAAAAAGTGCGTCAAAGGAGCCCCAGAACTCTCCAGCAGCTGGAAGCCTGTATTAAACAAGCGTGGGATCAAACTCCAATGGCCAAACTCAAGAAACTTGTCTCCTCAATGCCCAGACGCCTCCACTCTGTGTTAAAAAGAAGAGGGGATGCTACACCATGGTAAATAGGCCCCTGTCCCAACTGTTTCAGACCTGTAACAGCCATCAAATTTGAAATGAGGTCATTTTGTTGATAAAATTGTAAAATTCCTCAGTTTCAACATTTGCTATGTTATCTCTGTTCTATAGTGAATAAAATACTGGCTGGTGTGATTTGAAAGTCATTGCGTTTTGATTTTATTCACAATTTGCACTTTGTCCCAACTATTTTGGAATTAGGGTTGTATCTGTATCGACTATTTTTAATGAAATTAAAAAAAATGTAATGAAGTTTTCCTTTAATTAGCATTTAGAATTTTAAATTTACTTTTTATCTTCAGGAACTCTAATATGGAATCATAAAATGAAGGCATAATACAGATTTAAAAGATTTAAATAAAAAAAGTGCAGGGTGCCTAAGACTTTTGCACAGTGCACACACACACATACATATATATATATATATACACACACACACACACACACACACACACACACACACACATGCAAACACAGTATATGTACACTATAGTGGCGAACCACCAGAAAAGCAGGCATAGACAGGCAACAGTTTGGCGAGAATTCAGCCCACAGGTTGGTCATTTTATTTATAATAATAAACCAGAAGACATTGGACTTTGTGAGCCTTAATATCCTTTGGGGAATTAGCCACATGGTAGAGTGACGTCTGAGCTAGGCTCTCTGAAGGAAGCATAAATTCGGTATAGAGAAATAGCAAGAGAACAGAGGTCAGTAACGCACATGCAAAACGTACTCTCGGACAACCTGTCCTTGTCTGCACTTTCGCCAGCTTTATATTACGCGTTTGATGGACGCAGACGGGATTCAGGTGTGGGGCCTCCTGCAGCATGCGCTGGAGAGTCTTTTTCCCATGCCTGGCCACAACTAGCTGGAGCTGTCCCTTGCACAGTGGCAGCCAGGGGTGCTGAACAGATTCCCAGCCGACTGCCGCTGTCCAAGGTGCTGAAACGGGGAGACCCAAACTAGAGGCAAATTGACAGTTCTGGGTGGCGTGATGCCGACGGTGGGCATCCATTGCCCCGGTCACCGCAGTGTATTAACCCTCCTCCAACCAAGGTGGTTACCACCCCCCAACAGATTTTTTCCTGTTGCGCAAAAGCGTTAACAGTCATGATCTAATGCTTCTGGGTAATTGTTTATTCATCCTTTGCGCTCATTTTCATGAAGAAACGTTGAGGGTACGTCACTCCCTGGGGGTAGGGTTGGCCGTCGAAGGGGGGGACTGGTTCCCACCAGCGTCAATTTCTGCCTGTTTTTGAAACAAAATATGCTTACAAATTACTTGCAAATAGTATGCTATTATCATGTTTCACGCTTAATGAACTTTGTAGAACACACTGATTGTCATCTTTAGTAATTTATTGAGGTAACTTGTCCTTGTATTAGTAAATCTTGGAATTACAATGACCAGCAGTGACCAGTGACCTTGAAGTGATCTTCACCTAATAATATTAGAAGAGCATGACCGACATACTTTTACTTGTGTGCTTGACTGATTACTGTACTGTATACTATTTTTGTACTGTGTGAAGCCTACTATTATCCATATACTATTTATTCATAAAATTATTCATAAAGTTGTTCTCATAATTCATAGATAAACCTTTTATGCAAGTGTGTTTTCGTATTTTTTTCATATATGACATCCATAATGACGTCATTGTGATGTCAAAGTGCTGAAGTTTGTGATGGTTGATTCTTGTTTTGAAAGAGAACAAATGTATCAGATATATTACTGACATTATAAGCCTTGTTCTACCCTAGGGAAAAACAAAGTAAAGAAAATGTGAAAAATGTTCAGAAAAAAAATTTCTTTTTGTGTGTGTTTTTCCCAAAATGAGTTATTTATGACATGATAGTAATGTCAAATTTATATTACTTATGAGTTTATAACATTATAATAATAATGAAATATTAATTGTAGTATCAGTAGTTCTAGAGGTTACAGAAAGTTACTTATTTTCAGATAAAACCAATAAAAATATTAAAAAATTGATTTTTGTCATTTTTGTGTTTTTTCCTAATATTGTGTTTGTTATAATTAATATGTTTTATTTGTACTTGATTAAGCATTATTACACGCGATGGTGTTCTTGACAGTCACTATTGTCTGTACAGTGATGCGGCCAGGGGCCGAGTTCCGTTAGCATCACTGAAGTGACAAGAATGATGGTCAAGCACACCCTTGAGTGTAATAATGCGATTATACAACTATTACCAACAAAATAAAATGTATAATCAAAATGTATTCATACTGTGGGCATTTTGCTCCCAAAATATAAAAGTTTTTTGCTAGTATTCTCTCCGTTTCCGTTGAAATTCATAAGATCTGACGTTAACTAGTCCTTGCCAGCCAGCTAACTTGGACTTATGTTTTCTAGACATCGCGATTTCCCACAACTGAATAAATACTGCTCATTGCAACACAAAACAGCTTTGCTCGCTCAATCATGTTGTAACTAGAATAGCTGCTGGAAAAAAAATAATTTTTTCATGGACTGATAGTTATACTTCTGCCGACATTGCCGTCATTTTTAAGCAAACAGGTGCCGACAACGACTCAGCCGATCTTTATCGAACAAACTTATATTAACGATTATATTGGCAATGGCTTTCCAGTGTCGGCGCCAGAACAAAAATCTGTCTTTTAATTAACTCACCAGCAGATGTTTCATTTCAGCTGGGAGTTGTGTGACTTCAATTTAACGTTAGCTCCGATTAATGTGGCCAAGCAGCAAAAGTTACACAAAAAATCTAGTAAAATTAAGGTTGAACAGAGTAACCTAATTTCAACCCCACCTTTCGAGAGCTTTCGTTAATCACTTTTTTCAGACTATTATCAATTTACTTCTGAAATAAAGACGACAATTTTCACAGATGTGTTGATTTATTAAATGTTCATTTCAATGTACAAATCCAATCGAATTGATAAATTAATTAAATAAATGGCGTGGGCAACTAAGATAGGCGGAGTAATATTTTCACTGATGAAGTATTTTTCATTTGAACACAGGCTACCCGTACTGTCTTGCTCATTTGAGAACATTCTAAACATCTAATTGACCAATTAGATTGCTCGATCGGACCTACATGTTTTATTATTTTAGTTTATGCATAGTTATTAATTTTCCTCGGTCCAATTTTTCAATGATCTGGTTCAGATTGCAAAATTCTAGCCTAGTATTTTTCCTACTAAAAAGATTCGCCAATTAGCTTTGTGAAATTGGCGAGAGCCACTGATTAGTTAATTGGGTAAACTGGTGAGAGCTAGCAGAGTTCATGGGAGAAACAAACAAATGGCTTCAGTTTAAGTCAGTGATCCCTGGATTATAGTCAGCTGCATTTACACCATCTGGACTTTCTCCACTTGGACTTTACCCCTCTATGATCAAGCATATTTCATAACCTAATAGTCAAATATGAGCTGTAATCTGAGCTAATCAGTTGCTGAAACATATTTGAGACCTGTTTATTTGTTTAAAATGTCTAATTAAAAATCTGTCCGTCAATATTACCAGTCTATGAATGTCAGAGACCATGGGTTTATTGATTCCTGTATTTTCCACGATGATTGCCCAAGGTATCTAAAGCTGCTGGATTCATGCATCGGGTGTCTCTGACTTTTAAAGAAAGTGAGTCAAAGAATGGATCTCTTCCACTGGCTTTTTTTTCAAATGTAAATTTATTGTACTGCAGTTGGAAAAAAAATCTCTGATGGAAAAGCCCCAGATAAAAACTGTTCTATATTGATTTTCAAGATGAATCTGTTTTTCCTTGTATTTAACATATTCATCCTTCACAATGAAGTCCAGTGTTTTGTGCTCTCGTTTTTTGCCCTCAACTGAGGAGGCATGATTTAGTTACTTTAAAATAATCTTTTCTAGTATGATTTGTATGGGGTGGACATGTGAGCCAACAACACTCCCACACGAAGGGCAAAGATTAGCATTTGTGGGGGCGTAGTTCCCTGTTGCCGGCCTGCAACCAGAGAGAGACCAACTGCCTCATGTTTTACAGTTATCCCTTGAGTTGCACTATGTGCATAACGGTGAGGGAGTGCCACACAATGCTGTTTTCATAAGCATTTCCTCGTCCTACCATGGACAACATTGTATGATTGGTTCAGGTGTGCAGGTACTGGTGTAGCTTTATTTAGCCCCAGCAGATCTTCAGTGCCTCAGACACAATGCCCTGTTAAACCATAATGGAACTCTAAACTGAACTTTCCACACCCCTATGGTTCAGAGAGACTGGTGCAGCATCGATATCATCATGCGGGAACCATGGCAACCGTATGTCAGAAGGAGAGGCTTATAGCAGGGACAGCCGACGTAATGTCTTTACTTGGGCATACGCAGCGTCGGTCTGCAGAAAAAAGTCCCTCTCACTGTATACGCTGTGATGTCCACCTTTCCGGCTCAGTGATGCTGTGAGGAAGATTGATGCCCGAGTCTCTGTTGGCAAGCGATCACTCTTAAGGTTCCAGTTGTCTCTGGCAGCCAGAACTAGGGATGCCAATCAGAGATGATGGACTGTTGTGTTCAGGTCTGGATTTGAATGCCAAAAAGACATTTCAGTGGCTCGAAATCTTTGCTTATTTGCCTGAATAAGATTTTTAATCTTCTGGCCAAAATTTCAAGTTCAAACATGCAGCTTGTTTGAATGGTTTTTCGTCCCCCCCCCCCCACCCCCATGAAGCATCCGCTTAGTGGTCGCTTTATTAGGTACATCTTCACACCTGCCTGTTAATGCAAATGCCTTATCAGTCGATCTTCTAGCAGCGAATGAATGCGCACATGCTCGAGGAAATGGCCTTGAATATCACTTGTGGGGAAGAAATGTGATTTACATGACAGTGACTGTGAAATGATCGTTTGTGCCAGAGAGAGTTTTGAGTATCCGAGAGACTGATCTCTTGGGATTTCCGTGGACAATTGTGTTTAGCATTTACAGAGAGTGATGTGAAAAACACAACAAAAAATCCCAGAACATAGAGCACCTTATTAATGTCAGAGGATAGAGATAAATGGCCAGACTGGCTCAAGCTGGCTTGAAAGTGACTGAAACTCAAGTTGCTATTTGTGACAACAGTAGTATGCAGAGGAGCATCTCTGACCCAGGAGTGGATGGGTAACAGCAGAAGGAGACCATACTGGGCTCCACCCCTGTGAGCAGAGATCAGGACACAGGCTGCAGTGCACTAAGGCTCATCGAAATGGACAGGCGAAGATTGGGAAAACACCGTCTTGTCTGAAGAATCTTGATTCCTCAGGCAACATACTGATGGTTGGGTCAGAATTAGGCTAAACAGCATGAATCAACGAATCAATACGGCCATTTGGCAATGCTGCACGCTGGAAGTGTTGGGGCAATGCTGTGGGAATACTTTGTTTATCTGTTAATGCACATTAGGTGTTTTAATACCAGTCGAGCAGTATACCTGAGAATTGTTGCTGACCATGTGCATCACTCCATGGCCTGCACATCTAATCATGGCTACTTCTACCAGGATAACATGCCATGTCACACAGCATGCCATTTATGCTGGTTCTGCAAGCAAGAAAATGAATTCCGTGTACCGAAATAGCCTCTACCATCACCAGATCTCAATCCTTGTGTGCGTGTTTGTTTTTGTGTGAGTGTGCACACGCGTACATATTTGTGCATATGGCCAACGCTGTGGAGATTCCTGTCTTGCATCCAGGGCAGGGCAGTGGGGGCTAATTTGGCAGATCGAACACTGAAAGCTAACATTTCTAGTCTTGCCAAATAAGATTTTCTTCTTTTTGTCTGTGGGATGGTAAATTTATTTAATGGCTATATGGTCACGAATATGCTGGGTGTTGATATTTGTGCAGTACATCACAAAAACAAAAAAACAAAAAAAAAAAACCCAGGGCGTCCAACTTGTTTAGTGTGTGCTATGAGCAGGATAAGTACACGAGCACGGGACCATCTGTAAAGCAGAAATATATAATGTTCTCCTTCATGAAGCCCTGTGCTTTAATCTAGCTTGTCTCTGATGCACTTGCCCTGAGGGTTCCTTTCAAATCCGATTACAGGCAGCGTGTATGAAAGGGTGCACGGTGCAGGCACTCATGCACGGGCCAGGCGAGAGGTTCTTGTGCCGCTTCCAACCACTTTTCTCCCTTCCGCTGACACAGTGAGCACGCGGCCCCCAGCCGAGGCGGCCAGCTGTTCCTGCCAGAGTCCCGGGGAGGTTTAGCTCATGCTCAGGAGAAACCAGGTCTGATGCTCGCCAGTTAGCAACGGCCCGACTGACGCATCTCTCGTGTGTCCATCCCGCCCTCAAGCGTGTTGCTGCGTGATGTGGGATGTTGGCTGATATGGTGAATAGTGAAAAAAGGAGCAGTTTTGGTGCCCGGGAAATGGGCGCGCGCACAGTGACATTGGGGACCACATTTGCATTATCTCCGATTTTGATTGCTTTTCACGCTTGGATGGACAGCTGGAGCAGCCTTTCATAATTAACGGGCTGGGTTCCTGTTTCTGTGGGCGGCTTCCAGTACCTCCTCGAGCTGAGGTTGTGTAGACCTTGGCAGCGTGTGAGGAAGCATCCTTCACCCTCAGCCCCAACTGGGGCAGGCTGCAATCAAATGATCAAAGCCCACAGACCTCACCCCAGCTGACATGGTTTTGTGTTGTTTGAGCCAAAAAACAGACATGTAGCGCATATGGGGGATCATGGTTGTAATCTTATCTTTGCTCTGACCCCCTTTATCTGAAATGCAACTTACTTGAGCAATGGTTCTCAAATTCAGTCCTGGGGTCCACCTGGTTTTTGTTCCGACCACAAAGGAACAATTTTAGGAATTTAAAAAGCTTTTAATTCGTCCTAATTCGCTGCATTTCATGTTTAAAGCTGTCATTTACAATCGTAGGCCACATTTTGTCAGAAATATCCATGTATGCCATGAACAACAAAAGACCAGTGAAAATATTTAGTGAATTTTTCTACATGGTGAACAATTTCAGGTGACCTCATTTTTTTGAAAAGATGAAATTAGATGCTGTGAAAATCCATTAGCTCCAAGTTAGGTTGCTGGACACAGGTATTTGCAGTTCTTTCAGAACAATTTACCTGAACTTAATATCATGAACACACTGTTATAAATTGACTGAATTTAATAGTTAAAATAACAAGGGGACTAGTGTGTTAATTTAACTGTAAGTAAAGTCCTGCACGCATTTAACTGTGATTTACAGTTAACATACACAGAACCTCTGTTATGAACTGATTGTAAAATTACAGTTGAAATAACTGGCTAAAAAGGTGCCAGTTAAAATAACTGGCAAAAAAGCTGCATGTTTATAACAGTGCATGACATTAAACAAGTGTGACACTATTTTTAATTTCCCTAGTATATTTGTAGTTTTCACATTACCATCTTTCCACGGTTTCACCAATAAAAAACCTGTTTATTATTTACTCTGATTAAATTTTTGGGTGATTTTTTTCCCATCTCTAGTTGTTTCCGGCTGTTTCTAAGATATCTCAAAGTACACTCTTACCCATAAAGTTGGAATAATTTTGTATTCAGTCACTTTATCAAGAATAAATCACATTGTCACAATTATTTCATGAAAAGAAGTTAAAAAAAATTTATTCCAACTTCATGAGTAACAGTATGGACAAGAAGTTTTCATTTGTCATGGCATGTATAGATGCATCAGAATGAGGCATAAGAGGATGAATAACTGCTCAAAACATGAAAGCAGCTTATTAAGACAAATGACCAGTTTGTTAAAATCCCACAATTGCAATTGTGGTTGGAACAAAAACCAGCCTAAACGGGGGGCGCCAGGACTGAGTTTGAGAAATGCTGTACTTGAGTATCCCAATTCATAGTGCTGTCCCAAACTGCAGTTGTAAAATACTGCAATATTTCTGCAGGATGATTCACTGCATAGCGTTCATGCACATGGTACAATTCGGCCTATACTGTATGCAAAGGCACACACGCAAACTTGTGGCTTTGAAAGATGGAACAATGCCACCCTTGTTGCAAGTCATGTTCATCGTAGCTTCCTTGTTGGTCTTCTCAACGATCTTGAGATAGATCTGCCACCCACTGAGCTTGCTGTGGGAACAGGAGGAGGCCCTTAACTGTGCATTACAATACAAGGGAAGTCTCCTTTTGAAGCATCACAGGGCTGCATGGATTAGTGTGAGCGAATCGCCCTCGCTCTGATTCACTGCCACGTGTTTGTTCTGGTTCCACAGCATTATGTCTCAGTTACTGAATCACTTAATGAAAACAATGACTGAACATCTATGCATGTTCACTGTGATGTTGGGCTTTTTGTTTCAGTTCAAGTACTGTACTTTATCTAGACATTGGCATGACTGTGTTTTGATCTTTCAAAGTGTTTCTTTCTGCGTAACTGTTATGGAAATAGGTTATTATACAACTGGATGCAAACATGCGTGGAGTCTGTAGTCAGTAATTGAAACAAGGAAGTTCACACACTCATTAATATAATATGTCCGATTAACTCCTTTTATAACTGTGTGACTGACAGCTGTATTATAATACAGCTACATCATTGTATCTGCTATATCATTGTGACATTAACATTTACAGTGTGTGTACTTGTAGTTTTGTGCGCAGTTTGGTTAATTTACATCGCTGTAATATTCTTCCACATTTCAGTCTGAGCATGTGCGCTGCCATGTTTCCCTGCAGTGGTTTGGCACAAAAATTTGAGGTCTTGCAGTGCACTAATAGCTGTGCAGGTTTAAAGAGGGCAGCTACAGATCTACTGTGTTTAAGAAAATGAGTGCACGTTTTCCGCGTCTGCACATTAATCAAAGCTGGGCGTGAGTAATCGCTCCCTCCATTGAAAGGCAGGCCGCTCCAGCAAAGGCATGTGGATAAGGTGGGCGAGTGTCAACCTCATACATCACCAGATATGGCCCAGCCTGGAGGGATGGGGAGGGCACCATTGCATAGTAAAGCGCTGAGCATCGCATAGTGTGCCCAGACCATCTATGTCCACTTTCCTCACTTGTTTCTGCTGTAGATGCAAAGCTTGTTAACTATTTCATGCCAGCCCAGCATGAATTTGGATTTTGGCCAAGCAGGGTAAGTTCAAAGCCTGGGATCTAATATGTGACTTTTAGGAAAGTTCTGCCGTTGTGCTGCCTTCAAACAATTTATTTATTTATTTATTCATTTATTTATTTGGTGCCTGTAATTTAGTCCTATAAGCTGTAACGCCATGCATATGGCAAAGGAGGAAATGGTAAGAGATGGATTCCTTTTTGGATGGAACTTTAAAATTCTAAAATACCTTTGAACTGAACACTCCAAGGACCGAGAATTCAGATTCAGTTTTCATTCCTATTCCTCGCTTCCTTGCTCTGGTGCCAATACAAAAAAAAAGAAAGAAAAACATGAATGCACATGCCCTGGTGCCAAATAGCCCAATAGTAAACATGACTGCTATTATGATTTGGCATCTTGCACCAAATTGCCCCCCAAAGGAGTCTATAGAACCATAAATCCAAAGCCGTTTCCTGTTGATTAAATACAGTATCTCAATGGTTACTCTGCTGGACAAAGGGGGAGTGGTATTATTTTTTTGTGATATTTGTTTGTGTGTCTGTCAACTGCATAGAGCAGAAATAATTTGATCAAATTGCTCTAAATTTACAGGGAAGGTCTCAATGGTACAAGAATTATATTTTGGACCTGACTGGAGCAAGGTCAAGGTCAATGCCATCAAAAAACTAGGCAGGGTATGTTGGGCCTGGCACCAATTTTTATACATGAAATTGGAGTGAACAACCAGATAACAAATAAGGAGCAAGATCATGCTGCTTCCTTGTGTTTGTGTGACGCTTTTTGATGTGTCAATCACACTGAAGTTCTACAACCTTATAGGAACTGTTGGAGTTTTTTTGAAGTGGGTCAAATAAGAGGGTCATTATTATTTGTGGCTAATGTCATTTCTTCTGTCCCTGTCCAAAGCAGTGTAATGCTCTGCTTCCATGCCGACACAACAGTGTGCTTTTACAAAATGGGATCTTGATGGCTGCCATCTACTGTGGGTAAAACACCAACGAGGGATAAGTTCCTCATACAACCCCACTTCAAGAAACCCAGACTATCCCTTTAATTCTGATTGACTGTCAGTTCCCAGTAGATAACAGAGGTGTTGGTATTTTCCTCAGTGGCATTTAACAAAGGCTCTTAAGAGCTTGATTGCTGCAGCAAGTATAATAAAACTAGGCAGTCGATTGCCTGCTGGTCGACGTGCATCTCTGCACCTTCTGAAGCAATTATTCCCGAAATCAATAGGCTTTGTGACCTCACCGCACATAAGAGCCACGCCATATATGAAATGAATCAGTTGAAATTTGTGGCCTGTAGAGTTCTCACAAGCAAATCTCCAGGAACGCGGCGGCGAACGCAGCATGACGATCACTGATTTATAGTATCCCAGACTTGATATCCGAGGAAACAGTAACAATCAAAAAATCTTGATACAAGGTTCCAGTGAAAGTTATTACATTCAATAGTTATTGTTGTAAGACATCCATTATACTGCTTGATAAAATGGACTCTAATGCAGTCTTGGTTGTGCTAAAAAAAACACAGACTGTACTTTTCCCCCTTATATAAAGCTGATATAGCCATGGTTAATTGTAATGTGTTATATTAAGAGGTATGTGTGAAGTCGCTGTTCTACTTCTGGGATGGCTGTGGAGGGTGGAAGGGCCAGTATGGGGATTATCTGGAATTGAACATTTTAAAAAAAATCACAAAAAGGATTGGCACAGTTGTGCCTTTGCTAATAATTTTGGAGGGCAGTGTATGTCATGTTAGGAAATTGTGACTTATAAGTTTGTTCTCCAGGGTTTCTTGCAGGAAATTGACAATGAATCAATGTACAGCTCTGCATCAGTCAGCTGCCTCTCTCAAGGACATTGAGATGACAGTTATGCCATTTACCATTTTGGCAGAGCACCCCAAGCTCTGAGTAACCCCGTGCATTCTGGCAACATTAATTTGTTAGTTACTTGGGCGGATAGGCACAGAGTGTAAAATGGGCTCTGTTTTTTAGTATTTCTACTTTCTGTGTCGCAATCTTCTTTCGGCTCGGTTATCAATGCAGTGCATGCGCAAATTTTAGCTAAGAGCACGAGGTGAAAAGCTTATTGGCCCAAGTGAAGCCTATCAGTAGCCTCTTCCTGTTTTTAAAATGCACAAGAATGTGAAAGAAAGTAAAAGAACTTTATTGTTGGCATTCATAAATTAATTTTCACTTTGAAGCAGGAATTTGTAAATGACAGTGTCAGAGTTCACATAGTGTTAATAGCGTTAAAGATGCAGTTTCTGGTTTTCTAATGGCTCAATTTGAGTAGCGCACATTAAGAGGACTGCTTCATGTACACTACAGGCCTAATGTTTGGAAGCAAGATCAAATTTAAATATCACGGAGGAGTTTCCTGATCTAACCGGTCGGTTAGTTTGTTTGATAATGAAATAGAGTGTGGGAGTACTTTACAACATCTATGCTGAGAGGAGAGAGTGGTCTGCGTTGGGATGGAATAAGGAATTAGAGAAAAAAGTTGTGGCCTGTACACAGGATGAGGGGTCACTGTAGGTCAATGCATTACTTGGCTGCGGATGGAATTGGACCATCTAGGACTAGAATTGTCATGTCAAGATGTGTTCATTTCTCACCAAAAATGGTTATTTCCTCACTCGCATTGCCAAGAAGTGAGTACAAGTGGACCATAATGCATCTAAACCAATTAAGGTCAGAAAATTGCTTGTGTAGTGATACATCTTGAATGAGGGATGTTCTTTCCGGGAAGGACTTGAATAAATAACCTGCAGTTGGATTTTGGGCTCATTTTTTCATGGAGGAGGGAAAAAACTGTAAAATTGCCCTTAATTTATTTTGGCAAACACAATACGGCTCAATACTATTTAAACTTTGTTCACTGAGCAATACTGCACACACAGTAATAGCATCAGCCTCAAAGAAGCATAAACCATTCAGTAAGCATGCAAAACCACATTCGGGATAAGAAAGATGAGTTAATCTATGATAAGAAATTTTATTATTCCATAAACCTCGAGGACTTAAAAGGGATTTTCTGAAATATGGGCAATTCTGGCATTTTAGATTTGGAGAATAAATTTAGAATGAGAATAACACACGTTTGTGAATAATCATGTGCTTTGTGCCGCTTATTTATTTTGCTCATGTTGTGGGTTTTTGTGCTCAGTCAGTGCGCTCAATAGTTCTGTCGATGTCTTTGTGTTGTTTTTGCTTGTTTTGTTTTGATCATTTTGTGGAGAAATTTCATGTGTCAATCATTTTCCTATCAGTAAAAATATTTTAGGAAACAGAACTCTGTTTGAAAGATGAAAATACATCATAGAGCAATTTTTCTTGTTTTATTTTTATTTTGTACAAAAAACGATCATAGTTTCATTGACATACTTTGCAACAAAATAAACATGATTATTATATCAGGCCTACCAAAGAAAACGTAGCCTCAGCACACAAAAACTTTGAAATGCCTACATTAATCGCGGAAATAGCAACTGAAAAATAATACCCCGCTACCGAAACTGCAAAAACCGTAACATAAACTGTTGACTCGTAGCATAAGACCATGAAACTGCAACATCTGCTATCGCATCCGTCTTTGCCATTTACTGCGCTTGCGCGTACCGGCCCAGGCTGCTTTCAGAGATAGTCCGCAACTTGACGACTTTCTCAAGACGTATACATACGTCTTGAGTGGACAAACAATCCCGATTTGGACAGTCGCCAGATTAAGCGAGAAAGTCGTCAAGTTGGCAACTCTAAGACTTTAGCGAAATCGACAGTGCATCGTTCATTTTCGGCAGGGTGACATGCTAAAATAAGCGAATGTACGAGAATGTGGATGTAACAGCTACGTCTTACAATTCATTGTTAAACATCTGCATTAACAATAACGTCATATTTGGAAGTTTTACTTACCAACCGAAGGAGAC